>CM038669.1:235835575-238235575 GCA_021605145.1 Aegilops bicornis
CGCTCGAAGTTGTTGAGTTCATCTTGCATGGCTTCAAGACAATCCTCATCATCGAGCGCCTCATGTACCTTTTGGGGTTCAACACACGAAACAAACACGTGATGCTCACAAAAGGTTGACAATTGTTTATTAGTAGTTACCCCTTTTCTCAAGCTTCCAATCACATTTTCCATGGCATGTTGTTGACGCTCGAGCTTGGAAGCCACTTTGGCAGCACGGTGCTCCAAAAGTTCCTCAATAGGCATTTGAGGATCATTAACTTGATCATCTTGAGCACCATCTTGAGCTTGCTCTTGATCTTGAGTGACCTCTTGATCTTGAGATTGCTCGGAGGTATGAACTTGATCTTGGGCATCATTTGGTGCACCACCATCTTCATGAGGTTGATCTTGCCCTTGATCTTGCTCATTTGGTTGAGGGCCTTCACTTTGTTCTTCGGAAGCGTGTGGGTCTTGATTGGGTGATGGATCCACTTGAGTAGAGCATTGTCCTTCTCCTTCGGCCACTAGGGGTTCCTCAATGGGGAGTATTTGACCAATCCTCATTCTTCTTATGGCTTGAGGAGGAATTTCATCACCTACATCACAAAGACCACTTTGCTCCACTTGGGAGCCATTATTTTCATCAAACTTCACATTACACGTCTCCTCAATGAGTCCGGTGGACTTGTTGAGGACACGGTAAGCATGAGAGTTTGTAGCATAACCAACAAATATGCCCTCTTAAGCTCTAGGTTCAAACTTAGAAAAACGAACACCTTTCTTGAGAATGAAAAACTTACAACCAAACACCGGAAAGTACTTGAGGTTGGGCTTGTTACCGGTAAGTATCTCATATGGAGTCTTGTTCAAGCCTTTGCGCAGGTAGAGCCGATTGGATGCATGACATGCGGTGTTGATGGCTTCGACCTAAAAGTTGTACGGAGATTTGAATTCCGCCATCATGGTCCTTGCTGCGTCCATCAATGTCCGGCTCTACCTCTCTGCCACACCATTTTGTTGAGGAGTATAGGGTGCGGCATATTGTTGCTTGATCCCCTCGTCACTAAGAAACTCATCCAAGGTGTAGTTCTTGAACTCGGTGTTGTTGTCACTTCTAATCATCAATATCTTTGCTTCATGTTGATGTTGAGCTTCATTTGCAAAGTTGATGGCAGTTTGTTGGGTCTCACTCTTCCTCTTGAAGAAGTATACCCATGTATATCTTGAGTAGTCATCCACAATCACCAAGCAATACTTTCTTCCACCAAGACTATCAAAAGATGGACGACCAAAGAGATCCATGTGAAGGAGCTCCAAGGGCCTCTTCGAGTTTATGATAGTCGAGGGTCAGTGAGCCGTCTCATGTAGCTTTCCTTCAATACACGCACTGCAAGCATGATCTTTGGTAAAACTCACATTTTTTAGTCCATGGACATGATCCACTTTGAGGAGAATTTGCAAACATCTCATATTGACATGGGCTAGTCGGCGATGCCAAAGCCAACCCACATCAGTTTTAGCCATTAGGAAAGTCGCGATCTTAGTGGGTCGCTCCGAAAAGTTCACCGCATAGAGACTGTTCTCGACATGCCCAACAAAAGCTACTTTAAGAGTCTTGCTCCACAAAAGGGCCACGGTATCAAGATCAAAGAATGTTGCAAATCCCATAAGTGCAAGTTGACGAATGAAAAGAAAATTGTATGCAAGGGCACTACTACAGGATGCTGCTAACGCAACACTACGATCAGAGACCCTTCGACGAAACTATTTGCGATGACGAGGAACAAAAGAAACGAGCAACCAGATGGAGGTGTCTGCGATATACAACATATGGTTCACTTGGATGAACCGTTTGTGATTAGGCAGCACAAAAGAAACGGTCAGCCAGATGAAGGTGTGTGCGATATACGACATGTTGTTCACTTTCGATTTAACTGCTTATGCGTTGAGACATGAGAATGTAAACGGTTCAACTTAACAAGATGTGTGTGATATGCGGCAAACAGTGTCTGTAATCAGAAATGTGTGTGAAGACCGATAATAACACAGACGGTTGTGGCTAATAAGACGTGTGTGTTGTGCGATGGGATTGCATACAGAACAACAACACATATATACACACACACTTATAAGGACATGCTTGCATAACCAAATTAAACATCCACTTACATAGGTGGTCACTACAACCATGGCATTTGCACACACCAAAGTAAACTATTACATGCATAATTACATAGGTGGCTACTACACACATGACATTTCCACACACCAATAAAGTAAACTATATATTACATGCATGATTAACTAGCTTAAACGATCATGTGACCATCATCTACTTCTTGTGACGCTTACTTTGCTTGTGGCTCGATCCGGGCTCATCGATTTGGGTAAGAGGCACTTCCTTATGTCAGCGATCCGCCTGTGCATCTCATAGCATGTGTACATGCTCTTGGCCGTGAACCTGAGGTGAGGTTCATCCAGTTGCCGCATCCAAGCCCTGTGCCAGGATAGGGGACTTGTTCTCTGGGCATCCTGCTTCATCTTTTCGTAGTAGGGGTCGATGATGGCCGAGGCGAGTTCGACTAGGGAGTCCTTCATGATGCCCTAGACCCTATAGTGGTCACGGATTTCGACAAGGTTCTTGCAGGCCAAGCCCATAACACTGAGCGCATTTACATCGTCTTTTGTTTCCACCGTGGCGAACTTGTAGTCGGTTCTGTTGACAAACCTGTTGAAACGGTCGCAAGGCTCTGTGGCCATGCAGTAGTGGTAGATGAGGACTTGATGGCGCACGCACAACTAGGCGACATCAACCTTCTGATCTATGCCGGGACGACCAGTGGTGTACTGGAGGTCGATGTCGACCACCTTTTACTTGTCTCGAGCAAGCAACTGCTCAACGCTGTTGATGTAGTCGTCCACCACGTCCAGGTCGATGGTGTACACCACTGAGAGATCCATCTCCCTCGCGTGGGTCTCCACTCTATGCTTGCCAAACTCCATTGGAGCGCTGCTGGACATCCCCTCTCTATGTGTCATCGTGGGTGTGCTTGTTGTGTTGTGCGGCACGATCGAAAGCTTGAAGAGACTAAGTTTATAATGGCCACGAGAATTAAAGGGGAAGTCGGACGGCCAGGAATATCGGCAGGCCCTGATGGCAGTTCTAATTTGCGGCGCGTAACTCCATCGTGCCACACGTAACTGCATCGCGTGGCAACGCGTGCGGTGCAACCGCATGCATATGGGCCCCCCGACGTGATCGTGCGCACGCCCAACCGCTGGCAGAGCGTGCGTAGAGGGACGCGAGCAGAGCGCTCCGTGGTCGCCTCAACGGCGAGCAAACATATATATATATATATATATATATATATATATATATATATATATATATATATATATATATATATATATGCATATAGCAGTTGAACGCACAAGGAACAGTTGTCCACAAGCCGAGCGCGCCGACGAACGCGAGCAGAGCGCGCCAACGGACGCGAGCAGAACGCACCGCGACGTCTAACGGCGAGCGCAACATGCTGCGGCGCCTAACGACGAGCAGAGCTTGCTGAGGGACGCGAGCAGAGGCCGGCACAGTGATACGTGGCGAATAAGAAGAACTGTGCGAGCGATGTCGGAGACATCAAGCACGAATCAGATTACAGTTGTGTGTGTGATACGTGGCATATAGTTGATCCAACCGAGCTGTTTGTGATGGAATAAGCCGTGTGTGTTGCGGGCAAACGCTTGCTGGTATATAACCTTAAATTTAACCAAAAAAGTGTTAATGCATGTTACAAAAATTGTATAGCTGGAAACTATGTTCAAATACGACTCCAAATATATAATCTTTGGTGACATGCATTCATATTTTATTAGTTAAATCCTACTTATAAACCAGGACGGGGGTATAGTCGGTAATTAAATCGCAAACGTTTATTTTATTAACCGTATGTGTACATATCCTTTCGTCCTCCTCTCGCACGTCTTGTCACCCTGCTGCCACAGATGCCTTACAACAAGAAGCTTGCGCAGCTGGGGCGTTCTTTTCACAAACAAAGGGCGCCTAATGAATCGTCGGCGAGCCCGTTCCAACGCAACCTCGCAGGTTCCCGCGCAAGCTTCCCGCCCGACTCGATGAAATCCCCCAAAATCCCAATGCTTATCAGCCTGCTATAAAAACCTTCACGGCCGGCGAGTCCTATGTCGCATTTTCCCCTCCCTCCATGTAGCTTATCTAGTCTGCTTCTACCATAATCGCCAATGGCACCAGTCCGTCATCGTCGCTCAGCCACTCCTTCATCATCATAGGACAGCTCCAGCTGGGAGGCTACACCGCGGTGGCGGCGTAGTCCCCGGCGTAGTGTAGTTCGCGTGGCGTCCCTGTTGGATGTGCGCGGAACACCCACCACACACTCCGCCGCCGCTGCCTGTCGGCAGCTGTTGCCGGCCGCTGTTGCTTCCACACCACCGTCGAAAGCCAGGGCCATCTCCAGCTCCACCGCCGCGGCCCGAAGGCGGGAGGTGGCCGTCGTGGCCGCCACCCCACTGCCGGCCACCATGGCCAACACCCGCTCCGCCACCGCGGCGTGAAGGCGGGAGGTGGTGGTCGTGGCCGCCACCCCATCATTGGCCGTCGTGGCCGCCAGCCCACCGTCGACCGCCAGGATCATCACCCGCTCCGCCACCATCGCCCGAAGGAGGGAGGCAGAGGTGGAGGCCTGCACGTGCGTCAACGACCTTGCGCGCTACATCGAGTTCCTGCAGGAGGAGGTGGAGCGCCTCATCGAGCATGCAAAGAGCCTTACCGCAGTCGTGGCCGTAGCACACGCCGACGCAGAGGCGAGGAATCAGGAGATCTACGAGCAGTCCGGCCGCTTCGAGAGGGATCGTCTGGAGCGGCAATGGGCGTTCGAGCTAGCGAGCGTCGCTGAAAGTGCAGCAGCGGCAGGCACCTTATTGCATTTCTCCAGCTCGTCGGTAGGCTCCTCCTCCTCCTCTGCCTCTTACTGAGCGCGCTCGGCAGAGGAGAGGCTGCCGGAAGTAGCACAAAGCCCCTCCGTGGTAGTAGTAGTATTTAGGGGCTATTTTTTCAGTTCATCTGACTATAGATGTGTGGTCAAACTGTACAACGTACTTAAAATTAGCTAGTATATATAGTTGAACTAGCTATTTCAGTACATGGTTGGCAACAATTGGGGAAAAGTTTGGTCGGTTCAGCTGTCGAGTTGAACTGTTTGTATAAACTAGTAGAGTGGCCCGCTCGATGCGCGGGCTAGAATTTTATAAATTTAAATAATGTGAATATATTAATTGAAGTTTTAAAGTAAATTTGGAACTATCCTTGTACTGTTCATGATCGGTGGCATTACGGAAATTCAACCCAATAGACCTCTCCATAGTTTTGTCTTTGATGATATATAAATTTATATGGGTTGTCCATTTGCCTGCTGATTATGCATGTTGTAGCGAGGGCATCTTCTTTAGTACCACTTTAGTTCGCCAGATTTCAAAATCAATAAGAAACATGGCCAAATCAAACTCAGAGTTCAAATATTATTGTGCTAGTAAAGACCTTGATCTCATTCTTATTTGAAGGAAGTTTTAAAAATAGTTGTCGTAGGATTGTATAATTCATGTATTTTTCCTATATAATTGGTATGAGAGGAATTTTCATCCATTTAATCTACTCTATGTTCCTTTGAACAAAAGGGATGAATATCTCACTTTTTATATGAATCAAAGTGACCCTACCTAGTTGGGTAGATAGGAACTAAATTTAAGATTTTAGGTGTACACGATACATAATGGCATTGTTATATAACTACCACAAATATTGTGATAAATAAGATATGACATGTGCGTGTAAGATCCTTAGTAATATTTAATTCAAGGACATATGATTATTATATATTTGTAGAGTACTATATTCATGATCATATGTCTCTTCTTAATGTTATTATATTAATAAAACCTTGTGAGGTAGCCCGTAGTTTTGATGCAATATAATATCAGGCGTGCGTATTAGATGTATCATATTTTATGATCCAAATAATGATGAAGGATATAGCGAAGCAGGACCAACATGTTGTTTATGTGATCTTCCTATAATGGGGATAGGAAAGCAAAAAGAATTTATCGCCTTTAATAAGTTCGGTGACTAAATAATCTAATCCTTCTCATTTTAATTGGTTTTTGTATATGCTTCTTGATATCAATGACTTTGTCTGGTTTGACATACATAATGCTTTAGACATCCTAAGGGTATCCACTATGCAAAATGTTCAGCATTATTTTGTAGATGCACATGCTTACTTTTTGTGAAAGATAAATGGAAAATAAATAAATACTTTTCCTACACATGTTATTTTATTTGATATATTTATATGTTGATAGCCAAAATTAGATCATTCTGTCGGTTAGATTTCTAGAAGTCTTCTATTTGGCCAAAGATGTCATGTTTTTCACAAAATTCTCTCTGATATCCCCCACTTTATTTGTGCTGTAATATTTGTTCATATAAACAATATGGACAAGGTGCACTCTGTAGACCGTCTATATAAAACACCTTCCATACATGTTCGAAAAAATGTATGGGTTATGGAGGAGTCTCAGCGGCATAAGAAAGCACACCCAATGATGTTACATTAATTCTTCAAGTAATCTGTCAAATTGAACTAAACAATAGCGATTAATGTGCATCTTGTACCCCCTCACTACCAGAATAACTGGCGATGCCGACGGCCGAACCTATGCCGACGGCCCCCGTCAGCATAGATTGGCCTATCCCGAAGGCCCAGCCCAGGCCGTCAGCAAAGAAAAGCCGTCGGCGTGTATCCATCTATGCCGACGGACCCCGTCGGCAAAGCTCAGCCATCGGCGTCGTGAGAAATATGCCTACGGTGGCCGTTGGCATAGAGGAGACCGTCGGCATAGTACGTGGGCCCGGCTACCCTGGCGGAGACGGCCTTTTGACGGTGTCAGTCTACACCGACGGGCTAACGGCGGCCTTCGGCATAGACCCCACATCATCGATCCGCGTCGCCCGCCATGTCATCGATCCGCGTCACTCGCCAGTCCGTGGGGTGGCAAATCTATGCCGACGGCCTGGCCGTCGGCATAGGCCTGGCCCATGAATGTTGCCAAGTCATTGATCCCCGCCCTTAGCCACGTCATCGATCCGTGGCCATGTGCGCAGGTATGCCAACGGCCTAGCCGTCGGCATACCTCTATTTTTTTTAATTTTTTTAATTTTTAATTTATATTATTTTTGGTAGGTACTTATTAGGGGGAGGGCCAACCACCGAATGAACAACGATCTCCCGGTCCCACTTGATTCCTGGGGAATTTAGGGGCTTTTTCCTGTTTTTTTACAACATGAATGTGCCTTATCTAAAAAAAACATACCCAAATGGTATATCGATTACCCCCCTCACGGACGTTGCTGCCGCCGTGCCCCATAGCGATGCCGGTGATGGGGGGCACACCCCGGAGCTGTGTGCCGGGTGCCTGCGCCAGCCACCACGCTTCCACAACCGTAGGAGGGCCCAAGGCAACACCTAGCGGCATTGCTACCCCCCAGGTACACCGTCCCGTCTAGCCAGGCCCTCATACATGCGGGGCGGTGTGGTGCCATGTTTGAAGAGGCGGGACGGGCCCTGGGGGAATAGCAATGCCACCTTAGCGTCGCACCGGGCCCTCATACATGCGGGGTGGTGTGGTGCCATGTCCAAATTAGAGGCGTCGCGCATCTCCGGGGTGTGCCCCCCCCTCACGGACGGCGCCGCCGCCGGCACCTGGAGGGGGGAAACGGACGCGTCGGGTCTCACCCCGGAGACGCGTGCCGCCTCTTCGGACATGCCACCACACCACCCCGCATGTATGAGGGCCCGGTGCGACGCTCCGGTTGCATTGGTACCCCCAGGGCCCCCGTCCCGCCTAACCCTATAGCGTTTGACCACGGGATCTACCCCTTTGACTTTGCACGGATGGGCTTTGACCAGTGAACATATCCACTCGGTTGTGTTAGGTCAGCCCATAGGAACACTTTGGAGCAACATTCGGGCCAGACCCACGGCAAGATCCCCTCCGTGTAGACCCGGTGCGTCCGTTCCCCCCCTCCAGGTGCCGGTGGCGGCGCCGTCCGTGAGGGGGGGAGCACACCCCGGAGACGCGTGCCGGGCGTTTGCACCCGCCACAACACTTCTACACTTGTGAGAGGCCGCCTACGCAAGACTTGTGAGGGGGTTCCAGACTTAGTCGCCGCCACCCTCCCCGCGGCTCCGGGGTGTGCCACCCTCACGGGCGTCGCTGCCGCCATCTCTCGAAGGGGGGAAACGGCCACCACAGGTTACACACGACAAACTGAAAAATAGTAATAATTGAATTTATAAAAAACAAATATGCCGTAATAAAAAAATAAAAAAATTCAAAGTACCTATGCCGACGGCTCGGCCGTCGGCATATCTCATACCTTATCCACTCGGCTCTGTCGCTGGTAGGTGGTCCCGCACCCCCTCCTCTCCTCCACTCACTGCACGTCTCATCTCCTCCACTCGTTTCTCTCCCCCAACCGCCGCCGCCACCCTCTCCCCGTACCGCGCTACCGTCGTCCCCACCCTGACCCGCGCCGCGCTGCCGTCCTCCCCACCCCCGTGCCGCCCCGACGTCCTCCCCGCCCCACGCCTCCTCGCCCCACGCCTCCCCGCCGTCCTCCCGCCCCGTCTTTGCCTGACGTCCTCCTCGCCTCGCTGCCCGTCCGCGCCCGCCTGACGTCCTCCCGCCCGTGCCTCCCGCCCGCGCCCGCCCGTTCACTACCATGTGTCGCCGCCGTCCGCGCCCAAGACTGCCCGCAAGGCTCGACTCCGGCCGGGTCCGGCGCTTCTTCTCGGCCGGTTGGAGCAACTGCCCTCCATCTGCAGCTCATCACCGCCCCAACCGCTACGCCCTCTCCTCCGACCCGACCAGCCGCCCTCTCTTGAAGTTTTTGCTTCTTTTTTAGTGTTTTGGTACTGTTTTTAGGTCGAAGAATGCATAGATGATGGAATGTATGTCATATTTGTTAGATGTAGTTAGTTTGCAAAATATTGATCAATGGATGTTATTAGCAATATGAGTTTTTTTTAAGTTGAAGTGTGAATTTTGTTATGTGATGTGTGATTATATACTTTTTGCATGGTGGTATTTTGATCATGATGGTGTTGCTACAAATCAATGATGAAATATTTATTGACACTTAATGGTCTTGCTAGATAATACTTATTTGAGAAAAATGGTGATGTTCATAACTTGCTCATATGGATTTCTTTTAGATGATGATGATTGTTAGATGAGGAGAGATAATGATGATTTTTTATGCTTCGATGATTTTGACATGATGATGATGACCGATGATAGATGATTGTTAGATGATGATGTGGATGATAGATGATGATATTTTTTTTATGCTTCGATGATTTTTGAGATGGTGACGATGATGATGATTGTGATGTTCTAAATTTTTTGTCGCGATGGATTTTGCAGGCTTTGTGGTGTCGCATTTCATCGGAGTGACCGTTGTATGACGCGTTGGTCCCCCTGAGAATCCCTCTGTTGTTCGACTACTTCCTCTACAGCCGAGGGTGAGCTACAAGTCCATCTCCTCCATGTTTTCATATCACTAGATTTCATTCTCAAGTCAACTAGAGTAACCTAGGCGTCTTCCGTCCGAAAGGGTTGCATAAATAAATATGCATTCAATTGCATATTTATCACTGCAGCTCTTTCAGATTGTCCAGTGTTTTCCATGGACAACCCGAGGATGTGTAGATTGGGTATGTTCTCCATGTTCTACCCCGTTCCGAGACAGGATTTCGGCGGCGCCTCCCCATTGTTCTCCGGAGCACATTCTCTCGGCTATTTTCCGAGACGTATCCGGAGAACAGCGGGAGGTGCTGCCGAATTTTGTCTCGAACGGGTAGAATGGAGAACGTACTCAATCTACACATCCTCGGTGAGATTAGGACCCATCTTTACCTATTAGAGATGTAGGTGAATTCAACGCGGTAGAAAATGAAAATTTGATGTGATTAATTTAAGTGAATCCTTAATTATGTTGTGTGGCTTGCAAAAAAGCAGAGGATGGCAGATAATTAGTGGATGTACAATGGTTTTATCCGTCGGAATCGAGTAACATCAGAGTGGATCGCGAAAACCGATGTGTATTTGAAGGAGATATTCCATCGTCCAATGAGAATTATCCCACCATGCCCCTGTGCGAGATGTGCCAGACGTCACCATAGAAATCAGACGTACATGAGTGAGCACCTTCGCACGCACGGATATATGCCAAACTTTGGCATGCCGCCGATAAACATAGCCGAGCAGGACCGTGGTAGAGAGGAGGTGATGCGACAACGCATCGATGGATATGAGGACGATGGGGTCAGGGACATGCTAGATGATGTCATTGTTGCAGGACGGCAAATGCGACACCTTCAGAGAATGAACCGGAGGAGCCGGAGGCAACCGCAAAGGCCTTCTTGGAGGTCTTGGCCTCGTCGAAGAAACCTCTTTATGCGGGTGCGAAAATATCTCAGCTGGATGCCATCTCGCAACTTGCAGTCAAGGCTGAGTACGGCTGTAGCCAGAAATGCTTTGAAGCATTCCTGGGAGTATGGGCTAACAGCCTCCCTGAGGGTCATGAACTGCCGAAAAGCATGTACGATACAAAGAAAATAATGAAGGCACTCCCTATGGATTATGAGAAAATAGATGTTTGCCCGAAGAATTGCCTTTTGTTTAGGCACGAGTATGCAGATGACAAGTACTAAAGGAAGTGTTGTTCGTCTCGGTACATTGAGGTGGTCGGTGAGGATGGTGAGAAAAAGCAGCTAACCATCCCCGTTAAGGTTCTTCAGTATCTTGATTTTATAAAAAGGCTGCAGCGCCTTTTCATCACGAAGGAGTCTGCCAAAATGATGAAGTGGCACAAGGAAGGTATAAGGTACAATCCAAAAAAAACCGTACATCCATCGGGAGGGGAAGCATGGAAGTCGTTCGATGAAGAATACCCCGAGGAAGCAGCCGAGGCCGGGAATGTCGTAATAGCCATATCGGTGATGGGTTGAATCCATATGGTATGTCGTCCAATCCATACAGCTGCTGGCCTGTGTTTGTAATTCCGCTCAATCTTCCTCCCGGTGCCCTAATGCAACGGAAGACCATGTTCTTGTCGCTCATCATTCCGGGGCCTGAATACCCAGGGAAGCAATTGGGTGTGTTTATGCAGCCGCTGATGGATGCTTTGCACCATTCTTGGTACTTTCCGAGGTTGACATACGACCGGGATCTGCAGAGATTTTTTTTGATGAAAGTTTGGTTGCACTATTGCATGCATGACTTTCCCAGCTATGCTCTATTCTGCGGATGGTGTACACGTGGGAAGATGCCATGCCCAGTGTGCATGAAGGCTCGGCGAATGATTTGGCTGAGTAAGGGTGGAAAGTATGTAGCCTTTGACCTGCATCGACAGTTCCTCCCTCCAGACCATCCGCATAGTGGAAGACAAGAAGAACTTCATGAAAGGCCGGGTTGTTCATGAAGTAATCGAGATTCCAACATTTTCAGGGGCAGATGTTCTTGCTCAGCTAAAAGCTTTCAAGCCTAAAGTCAAAGGCAAAGGCAAAGGCAAAGCCAAAGGCTTCGAGGGATATGGTGAGACGCACAACTGGACTCACATTACCCCCTTCTCGTAGCTTCCCTATTTCAAGGACCTCAAACTTCCTTACAATATTGATGTGATGCACACCGAAAAGAATGTGGCAGAGTCCCTTTTCCACACGATCCTGAACATTCCTGATAAGATGAAGGATAACGTTAAAGCTAGAGCCGATCAACAGAGAATTTTTGATAGACCACGCCTGAACATGAAGCCTCCCACAGGCGGTCGAAAAAACTGGTTGAAGCCAGATGCTGACTTTGTCCTTAAACCGCCAGAAAAAAAAGAAGTACTTATCTGGCTGAAACAAATTTTGAAGTTCACCGATGGTTATGCATCGAATATAAGTAAGGGAGTCAATATTTCAACGGGCAAAGTGACCGATTCAAGAGTCATGACTACCATGTATGGATTGAGCGGATAATGCCGGTGATGGTTCGAGGCTATGTCCCCGAGCATGTCTGGCGAGTGCTTGCCGAGCTTAGCCATTTCTTCCGTATGCTCTGTGCTAAAGAAGTAAGTAAAGAGGTGATTGAAAAATTGCATTAGAAGGCACCAGAGTTGATAGTCAAGCTAGAGAATATCTTTCCGCCAGGCTTCTTTACTCCGATAACACATCTCATTCCGCACCTCGCGAACGAGGTATTGTTGGGTGGGGGGGCTGTGCGTAATCGCCGGCAAGACGGTCGAGAGGCAGAACAAGCATCTCCGACGAAAATGTGGAAACAAAGCTAAGATTGAAGCTTCCATGGCTGACGCAGTTATCCTAGAGGAGGTGTCAGACCTCAGGAGATCATACTATCCAGACCACGTTCCCCATCTGCATAACAAGGTGCATCGATACAATATAGAAGAGCCCAAGTATCAACCCAGGCTCGATCTATTCAACGCGCAAGGTGGGAGGGCAGGGGCCCCGAAATCTTATAACATGCCACGACAAGAGTGGCAGGACCTCATGTTGTATATCTTGCACAACATCAAGGAAGTTGAGGAAGTGTGGACGAGGTAATACCACTACACCATTCCTTTATGTCTTCCACATCATCATGTTCCATGTTCACTTAGTCCCGGTCTAACACCGCTTTTCTTTTTTAGTGATTTCGTTCAAGAGGAATGGACAGGAGTGAATCCTCCTACTGAGGCGGAGGCACTTACTCTTCTTCGTCATGGAAACCCTGGACGTAAAAATTTTGTTGCTTGGTTCATGGAGAAAGTAATTTTCCACACTCCCCTATTAAATACCTAGTTCAACATTTATTAGTTAACTGAACTAATGCACGCAACAATTTCCATTATACTTGTAGGTAAAAGATCCGAACATTTCTATGGATGATGAATTGAGATGGGTTTCCATGGGTTTTGACCCTGCCATCATGACATGTAAAAAGTATGATGTGAATGGGTATCGCTCCCATACAGAGGAGCACCAAAACAGCCGGCCCGATCCCAAAACTATAAATACCGGAGTGTACACCCCCGGTCAAAATTCAGTAGACTACTACTAAGGGTACAAAATATATACGAGGTTAAATTCCGCCAGGGGCGTGAGACCCTAAGTCTGCCTGTGTTCAAATGCCGATGGTTCGATCCGCGGGAGGGGGTAAAACATACACCTTCCATTGGTTTGGTCGAAGTTAAACCATCAACCGTCTATGGTGGTGGCGGGGATGATGGTGGTGGCGGGAAGGGGGTTGACAACAAGGGGTGGCTGCATTGTAACGCAAAGCTACCAAAGCAGGTTCCTCGCCATCGAGGAGCGAAGTGGCTCATTGAGCCCACGGAAAAGAGTAAGTGCCACTTTGTAATAATTTCATTATTTTGCTTGTCACATGCTTATTCCGGTTGTTATTTATTTTGCTTGTCACATGCTAATAGTTCATTCTTTTGCAAAGAATCGGATATATTCTAAAGGGGTCCAGATTCCCAACGGCCTCAAAGACCGCCTTTGCTTTGAAGTTATCTTGGCCGGGTTGTCTTGTCCGGATCGCCAGTAGCCGGACCGTCGGGTTTTGGCCACGAGCTGGGACCACTGGGAAGCGGCCCTCCATGCGGACCATGAGACCCATGCCAAGGCCGTGATCACTACTTTCTGGGCGAGTTCTCTTCAGAAGCATAAGTCCATTCTAGTTTCATGAATGATTTAACTCATGGCTTCTTCCATTCTTGTTTCATGCATGATTGTACAAATTCTATCGAGTTCTTCCGAGCATGTACGAGCGGACCAGATCGTGCTGCGCCAATGCAAGAAGAAGGCCCGCCAGATGCAGTACGAGGTGCGCTATGTGGCCATCTCGACATACTACCACGGCATTCTTGGTGTGAAGATGACCAAGGAAGAAGCGTGGAGGATGGGCATTACCTTGGAGAGGCCCAAGTTCTTGGCGGTAAGTATAAAAGATTTTTCATTATGCTTTCATATATTGTGCTTTCATTATGCTTTCATTACCATGTGGTACATTTCACCGTTTGATGTTGACATGCCATTATACTTTTATTATGTAGGTGTGTCCAAATTGGTGTTATGGAAAAGACGAGTCCTGTGCGGCATTGGTGGATCTTTGGTGTGATGAGGCTGGAGTCTGGGCGGCTACGAGAATAAAAAATAAGGCTAACCGAGGGACGGAGGGAGTACATGCTCAGGGAAACCAAACCACTATCTCCACAAGGCAGTTAATGTATGACTAACCCCATTAAACATTCTTCTTCTTCTATTTACCATCACTTTCTTATGTATGACTAACCTCTGCTTGGTGGTGCAGGAGGAGAAACCAAGCGGCCGCCTCTCGGACATGCAGGCGTGGGAGATCGCCCATACGCTGAAGGACTCCAAGCTCGGGCGAGCCCAAGTACTACGGCAAGAAGACCATGGGAGGAAGGAGGACTACTCCGCAACAGATTCTGAAGTTACATCCGACACACTGACCCCATTGCGTGGCGGATCTGACGAGAGGCGGTGGTGAGCATGGGGCCCAAGGAGCACGGCCGGAGGCGGTTCTCGATGTTGTGATCACTCCTACTATCTCCTACACACAGCTCCGTCGGATCGACCCGAGCCCGAGCCAACAGACGAGCCAGCCAAAGGACCAAAGGTACGCCCCTCTTCAGGAGCAACAATCTGTAAGTATTTTCCTCTTATCTTCATTGCTCACTTTATTTTCCGCATCTAGTAGTTTTATGAGTTCCATCATGTCATACCGTAGGCCTACCTGGAGTACACACGCCAGGAGACCATGGTGTGGCATCAGAGGCTTCATGAACACCAAGTGCAGAGGGATCGCCAGCCGGAGCAAGCTTTTCAGGAAATGGCGGCCGGCAGGTGTCCTCAGTTGCAGCCAAAGACAATGCCCTCCAAAGACAACCAGTGTTGCTGACCTTTGAGGAGTTTGTGGCACAGAATGCTGGCCCCTCGCCGGTTAGTTCATCCCACAATCTATTCACCCAAAGCATGTCATGCCTTTCAACACAGTCATATACCCCGTTAATATGTCTTTTCAACATCCAGGGAACAGGTGGATCTACCGTTGGCGGTGGTCTTCGCAAAGACTGAGACACGGAGTTCGACCACTCCGATCCACGGAGGCGGAGGCGGAGGTGGAGGCGGTCTTAGCGATAGCGCTGCGGAAGCTTAATCGACGACTGGCTTGGCGGTCTTGGCGATGACGACCTCCGCGGTGCTCGACGTCCTGGCGCTTAAGCCTTTGGGTCACATTGTGGCGGTTCACGATGTTGTGATACTTATATGCTTGTGATGTTTCTTATCTTATTGTTGTTTGTGAGATTCTTATATGCTTGGTGGTGATGATACTTATATGTTTATGCTTTGCGATGCTTCTTATGATGTGTGATGATGAATATGTTGTGTGATGCTGCTCCTTATTGTTACGTGATGCTGCTTCTTATATATGCTGCTTCTTATATATGTTGTGTATATTCAAATGAATTGAGCTGAAAAGAAACAGAAAAAAGAAAAAAAACTGGACAGAAACTATGCCGACGGCCTGGCCGTCGGCATAGGCCTGGCGTGAGCTCCCAGTGGCTGACACATGGCAGGTCTATGCCGACGGCCTAGCCGTCGGCTTAGTTTGAAACTATGCCAACGGCTAGGCCGTCGGCATAGACCTGCCCCAGGAGCGCTCAGTTTCTGACACGTGGCATGTCTATGCCGACGGCCTAGCCCTCGGCATAGTTTCAAAATAAGCCGACGGCTAGGCCGTTGGCATAGATGCCGAGGGCTAGGCCGTCGGCATAGACCTACCCCAGGAGCAACGGCTTCTCGCCATGTGGCACCTCTATGCCGACAAGCTGTTGGTCAGCACTTGACGGCAGCCGCCGTTAGGCGATGACGTTGCCGACAGCCAGGGCCATCGGCATAGATGTACGGCCACCGTCGGGATAGGGTCTATGCCGACGGCCTTTCTATGCCGACGGTCATCCTGGCTACGCCGACGGATATGTTGCCGACGGCCCTATGCCGACGGGGCGTCGGCATAGGCTCCCGACGGCTTAGTCGGGGCTATGCCACGACGGCTCGGCATGATAGGGTGCGATTCCGTAGTGCTCAGATGTAAAAAATCATATATATATATATATATATTTGAGAGATGTATAATTTATCTATGCGTGCCATGGTTTGCCCATCTCATGTTAATTCTTTCAGTAATTTGTCATATTGTATTAACTATTAAATAATATACAGCAAGATGTGGTTGATACAATTTTCCATCTGCCTATTAATTAACCACTCATGCATGCGCACCTGACAATATGTAAAGTAAAGTAAATTATAATACAGTTTAATTTATGGCTCAAAGAAATGTTCTTGGTTTGGCGCTAAGGCATCAACAACATAAAGTCAAGAACTAAAACTACATTTTGATTACCTCCTGCAAGGAATTATCCTCGCTCTCTTTACGTCCACAAAAAGCACGCCCATAAACTTGGCTGGCATCATTAACGAATCAATAGTGATTGTGCCTATCACCAATTAATTTGTTGATCTGTCTTGGAGACATGGATTGAATCAGAGCTAGGCACGTTATCCAGCGTTGCATGGTGCCAGCGATATAAATGATGGGTGTCGCCTATGGTCGTACACTCGTGCTTCCGCGGGAGATCGGATGCCCAACTTTGACTTACGTGGTCGACGCCGAGATGCTCCACTTCGACTTCTACAAGACCTGCTTGGGCTGCAGCGCCACTGCTGAGTTCTTGCGTTTCATATACATGTAGAGAAGGTGTGTATATATATATACCCAAGGCGATGATGCCTTTCTTGCAGTTCATCAAAAGCAATGTCAAGGCATGTTTGACGTTAGTCCTATGACTAGAAAAGACGGAGATAGACTAAAAATAATTGTTTCTAAAATAAACATAACTACATGCTATAAAGTACAGGTTTGTCAGCAATATTTTCTCCAGAGATTGCCGTTAAGAGCTCTATCATTTCATTAAGAGGATTAGAGTAATTATTTATAATTAATGAATGTCATTTGCAGATAAAACATGTCAAAACCCCAGGAAAAGAGTTACTGCTTGGTTTTGCGCTACAATGGTGGGTGTTCATTTGCAAGCAATTCACAATCGACACATATGTTGCTTTCTTTATATTTGACATGGAGCTGATAATACCAAACATAGTATAGGCTCAGCTTCCAAAACTATAGCAGCCTTGATTTAATTTCAATGGGATTATCAAAATTATCAAGTTTATTATCATGTAGTTCTAATCAAGACAACAATACTACGTGCATGTCACATGATTGATTGTAATCATCCCGCTAGTGTCCAGAATCTGGACAGGGGTTTGCATGGCACACGTTGAAATAGGAATTCAGTACAATTCTATTTTCAAGATGCCGGGGTCATCCAAAGAATCAGCAAAAATACTACAATTATAAGCCGGAGGCCCCCATGTAACCAAAAAACTTTTTGAGAAAGAACGACAGAGGCCCTGCTTCAGCAGGGATGCCGGTTTATTATATTGATCATAATATATACATTATCGAAAATATGTACATAAGGAGAGCCTGTGGCTCAGGTGTAGTAAGGCCGAAGATAAGCAGTATTCCACGGTCGGTTGGTCTCCTCCTCCGATTTATGCGAGTCTTTGTGCTCTCGAACATCGATAGGGTAGTATGAATCGTTGTTCAGATTCTTGCTAACCACAAAGGGTCCCTCCCAAGGTGGGGATAACTTATGCATATCAGTCTGATCCTGGATAAGCCGGAGCACCAGATCGCCTTCTTGAAAAGTTCTGGTTTTAACCCGGCGGCTGTGGTAACGATGCAGATCTTGCTGGTAAATCGCCGACCGAGCCGCCGCTATGTCCCGCTTCTCATCTAACAGGTCCAGTGCTTCTTGACGTGCTTTTTCATTGTCCGCTTCAACATAAGCCGCCACGCGAGGCGAGTCGTGCCGGATGTCACTAGGGAGAACTGCCTCTGCTCCGTAAACCATGAAGAAAGGCGTGTAACCTGTCGATCTGTTGGGGGTGGTATTAATGCTCCATAACACGGAAGGCAACTCCTCCACCCAACAACCCGGTGTCCTCTGTAATGGAACCATAAGCCAGGACTTGATGCCTCTCAAGATCTCTTGGTTGGCTTTCTCATCTTGACCATTAGATTGGGGGTGAGCAACTGATGACACATCAAGCCGGATATGCTCTCGTTTACAAAATTATTTCATAGCACCCTTGGAGAGATTAGTGCCATTATGCATTATGATCTTTGTGTGGAAAGCCAAACAGGAAAATCACCCTCTTCATGAATTGAACCGCCGTCACTGCATCACACTTGCTGACTGGCTCTGCCTCCACTCACTTAATGAACTTATCAACCGCCACCAAAAGGTGGGTCTTCTTATCCTTGGACCTCTTAAAGGGTCCAACCATATCTAGCCCCCAAGTTGCAAATGGCCAAGTGATTGGAATCATCCTCAATTCCTGAACCAGAACATGAGCTCGACGTGAAAACTTCTGACAACCATCACACTTCTTGACCAAGTCCTCAGCATCAGCATGAGCCGACAACCAATAGAAACCGTGACGAAAATCTTTGGCTACCAGGGATTTTGAACCGGCATGGTAACCACAATCTCCTTCGTGGATCTCCCGCAAAATCTCACAGCCTTCTTTAGGAGACACGCAACGCTGAAACGCCCCTGTGACACTACAATGATGCAATTCTCCATCGACAATGGTCATTGACTTAGACCGCCGGATTATCTGCCTGGCCAAAGTTTCATCCTTAGGTAACTCGCCCCGGGTCATATATGGGACTGTCCAATCCGGGATAACATAAAGAGCCGCCACCAACTGAGCCTCCGGGTCAGGAATAGCCAAATCCTCCTCTGTAGGTAGCGTGACCGACGGGTTATGCAAAACATCAAAAAAAATATTGGGCGGCACCGGTTTACATTGAGAACCCAACCGGCTTAAAGCATCCGCCGCTTCATTCTTTCTCCGGTCCACATGCTCAACCTGATAACCCTTGAAGTTACCAGCATTAACATCCACCTCTCGTCGATAAGCTGCCATGAGTGGATCTTTGGAATCCCAAGTACCAGATACTTGTTGAGCTACCAAATCCGAGTCACCAAAGCACCTAACCTGGCTTAAGTTCATCTCCTTAGCCACTCGAAGACCGTGGAGTAAGGCCTCATACTCAGCTGCATTGTTAGTGCAAGGGAACATTAAATGGAGAACATAACAAAATTTATCACCTCGAGGGGAAGCTAGCACAACTCCAGCCCCCGAGCCCTCCAATTGCATGGACCCATCAAAGTGAATAGTCCAATATGTGTTATCCGGCTTTTCCTCTAGCGCCTGCAACTCTGTCCAGTCATTGATGAAATCCACAAGTGCTTGGGACTTGATCGCCGTACGAGGCACATATTTTAACCCGTGAGGCCCAAGCTCAATGGCCCACTTGGCAACCCGGCCAGTTGCTTCCCTGTTTTGAATTATATCTCCCAAAGGGGCAGAACTGACCATAGTGATGGGATGACCCTAAAAATACTGTTTAAGCTTCCGGCTCGCCATGAAAACTCCGTACACCATCTTGTGCCAATGTGGGTATCTCTGCTTGGACTCAATAAGCACCTCACTGATGTAATAAATCGGCCGTTGAACCGGATATTCCTTGCCTGCCTCCTTTCGCTCTACCACAATGGCCACACTGACAACCCGGGCATTGGCAGCCACATATAACAAAAATGGCTCTTTATCAACAGGAGCAGTAAGGACAGGTGGATCGGCTAACTGCTTCTTCAAGTCCTCAAACGCCGCAATAGCAGCATCACTCCAGACAAAATTATCTATCTTTTTCATCATCTGATATAGAGGGATAGCTTTCTTCCCCAACCGGCTTATAAACCAGCTCAGCGCTGCAATACGACCCGCCAGGCGTTGAACATCATTGATACATGCCGGTTTAGCCAGAGAAGTGATGGCCTTGATCTTTTCCGGGTTAGCCTCAATGCCCCTGTTAGACACCAGAAAGCCCAAGAGCATACCCGCCGGTACACCAAAGACACACTTGGTCGGGTTAAGCATCATCTTATAAACTCGGAGCTTATCAAAAGTTTCCTTCAAATCGGCTATCAACGTCTCCTCTTTCCTGGACTTCACCACAATATCATCCACATAAGCATGAACATTACGCCCAATCTAAGTATGAAGACAGTTCTGCACACAGCGCTGATAAGTCGCCCGGGCACTCTTGAGCCCAAAAGGCATAGACACATAGCAGAAGGCTCCAAAGGGAGTTATAAAAGTTGTCTTCTCCTGGTCCTTAACCGCCATCTTGATCTGGTGATAACCAGAATAAGCATCCAAAAAACTCAAACGCTCACAATCCGCCGTATAGCATCAATAATCTGATCAATACGAGGGAGAGCGAAAGGATCAGCTGGGCAAGCCTTGTTTAGATCAGTGTAGTCCACACACATGCGCCAAGTGCCATTCTTCTTAAGTACCAGCACCGGGTTAGCCAACCACTCAGGATGAAATACTTCAACGATAAACCCAGCAGCCAAGAGCCGGGCTACCTCCTCACCAATAGCTTTACGCCTTTCTTCATTGAAGCGGCGGAGAAACTGCTTGACCAGTTTAAACTTAGGATCAATGTTAAGAGTGTGCTCAGCGAGTTCCCTCGGTACACCTGGCATGTCAGAAGGCTTCCATGCAAAGATTTCCCGGTTCTCACGGATGAACTCCCTGAGCACACTTTCCTATTTTGGATCCAGATTAGCACTGATGCTGAACTGCTTGGATGAATCGCCAGGAACAAAATCAACTAGCTTGGTCTCATCAGCCGATTTAAACTTCAAGGCTGGATCATGCTCTGTTGTTGGCTTTTTTAAAGAAGTCATATGCGCCGGATCAACATTGTCCTTATAAAACTTCAACCCCTCTATTGCACAAACCGACTCAACAAAAGTCGCATCACCTTCTTCACATTCCAAAGCTATCTTCCGACTCCCATGTACCGTGATGGTTCCCTTATGACCCGGCATCTTGAGCTGCAGATAAACATAACAGGGCCTTGCCATGAACTTAGCATAAGCCGACCGGCCAAACAGGGCATGATAAGGGCTCTTGATTTTCACCACCTCAAAGGTCAATGTCTCTGATCTAGAATCATGATCATCTCCCAAAGAAACTTCCAGAGCTATCTTACCAACTGGATATGCCGACTTACGAGGCACCACACCATGGAAAACAGTGTTCGACGGTTTAAGATTTTTATCTGTTAACCCCATGCGACGGAAGGTTTCATAATAAAGGATATTGATGTTGCTTCCTCCGTCCATGAGGACCTTGGTGAACTTATACCCCCCAACTTGAGGCGCAACCACCAATGCCAGGTGACCCGGATTACCAACCTGGAGTGGGTGATCCTCCTGACTCCACACGATGGGCTGCTCAGACCAGCGCAAATAACGGGGAACTGTCGGTTCAATGGAGTTTACTGCCCTTTTATGAAGCTTCTAATCCCTCTTGCATAAACTCGTGGTGAAGACGTGGTACTGCCTACTATTCAACTGTTTCGTGTTACTCTGATTTGCATCAAGGTCGCTGATTTCCACCGACCGTTGATGGTAACCACCCTGAGTGCCTTGATTGCCTTGATTTCCTTGATGACCTTGGAATCCAAGTTTGAACCGCTGCCACCGTAACCGGACCCTGTGAACCGGATCCTGAACCGCCACCCGGTCCATGGTTGCCTTGGAAAAGATTTGAACTCTTGAACTCCTTCATGATGTAACAATCTTTCCAGAGATGAGTACCATGCCTTGGGGAGGTCTGATTCAACAGATGCTCAAGATTCATTCCTGGTCCTCCGGTCTGTGGGGGCGGTCTACCCTTACGAGCCTGGCCATTATTCTATGCATTGGTATTTGCCACAAAGTCCAAACTATTATCAGCTTTGCGCTTACCATTACCACCTTGATTCGCCGCCGAGTTATGCTGCTGCCCTTTGGTGCTGTTGCTCTTCTTTCCCTTTCCCGGTTTGTCATCATCAGACTCGGGGTCCTTGGTACTATCAGAGTCAGCCTACTTAACCAGAGCAGCCATGAGTGTCCCCATGTCATTGCAGTGACATTTGAGCCGTCCCAATTTCAGCTTCAGGGGCGTGAAACGACAGTTTCCTTCCAACATTAAGACCGCTGAATCGACATTGATACGATCCGACGAATGCAGGATTGTTGAAACCCAGCGTACCCAATGAGTCGTTGATTCACCTTCCTCTTGAACACAAGCGGCTAAATCCACAATTGACATGGGCTGCATGCATGTGTCTTTGAAATTCTGGATAAACCGGGCCTTTAACTCGGCCCATGATCCGATGGAGTTAGCAAGGAGCCCCTTCAACCAAGTATGGGTCGTCCCTTCCAACATCAAGGGGAAATACTTAGCACACGCAGCTTCCCTAACATCCCCAAACCTCAGGAGGTAAGTCAGCTGTGTAGTTAGGCACCTTGCGAGGACCCTTGAAGTCCTTGGGCAGACGCTCATTATGAATATCCCGCATTAAACATGGCGTGCCCAAATTCTTAATGGTTACCCTCGGCTCCACTGAAGTTGTTGAACGAACCGGAGTAAGCTGACGGGCTGCGTTTCGAGCCGCTAACTCGGCCTCCCGACGCGCTTTACTTTGATCCACGACGTTCCGAGCCTCCGCACAACCGCCTGCCGGATCATGACCACGCGGTGGGTTACGGTTCCGCGCACTGCTCGACACAGCCGGTTCATCGATATGTCTGCTGTAACTCCGGCTTGGGCGAGGGGTGGAATGAATCCTTTCCCGATCAGAAGAAAAGCTCGCCGCTGAACCAATGCCGTCTGTAACAGCTCTCGAGCCCTCCGAGTTTCAACCGCCACTGGAGACTCGCCTTCAACTGGAAGAGCCGCCAACCACAACGCCGCAGCAATCATGTTATCTAAAGGGTTAGAGTAATGACCCTGCGGTGTCGGCACATGCTGAGGCGGGTTGTTGTTCTGACGAGGTGATCCGTCGTACGCGGCTGAACCGGCGTTCCCATCCCAGGCGATTCGACCCGGTTTATGGCTGTCGGGTTACTGGTTCCTGCTCCTGGCACGTTAAAGAGGTTTATTGCTTCATAAACCGAGGGCAGACGAGTCTGATGCCTCCTTCTCATGACATCATTCGAAGCGTTCTGGTCCAGCATGAGCCGGTAAGACTCCGCCTGAACCCGCTGCACCTGAACATCCAAAGCGGCCCGTTCTTCAGCCATCCTGGTATTTTCCACATTCAGCTCCTCCTTGGCCTGTGCTCTCTCTTCACGTAATTTGACGATCGCCGCATCATGCTGATCCTGATCCGCCGGATTAACCACTGTTGTCACCAATGCTGTCAGTTTGTCCACCAAGTCAGTTAAGACCCGGGCCAGCGGGCGCACAGGGCCTCCTGCCCTGGCAGCCATCACCGCTGCTAATCCGGAAATCAATTCTGCTACGGTTGATGAACATAGCACGGGCTGTGTACCGGCCATGAAGATTGCAACCCGGTTCGGCGGTTCAAGGGGGTCCGGAATACTGTCGCCATCGGAACAGCCCCCAAGCCGGCCATCTTGCAACTAGTACAACGACTCGGTCTCACCATTGGATGACTCGCCATCTGAATATACAATCGTCTCACTGTTAGATACTGATTCCCGGTACCCGTACTCGATTGAGCCGGCCTCGGGGCCCTAGCGTGCATCGTCGATGTAGAGCTTTCCGCGACGACTCTTGGTCATCCGGCCCATAGCGTATCCTTTGAGCCCTTCGAAGTTGCCCTCTAAGAACTTGAAACCATCGTGTGATAGCTCCACGGTGGGTGCCAACTGTCGTGGAATTGTCATGGCAGATATCCTAGTGTGAGGACTTAGTCGTGGAGCCATCGCAACGGGTTAGCTTAAAGGGGTTAACTGGGACAAAGGACACGAGAGTTTATACTGGTTCGGCCCCTTGCGGTGAAGGTAAAGGCCTAATCCAGTTTGAGGTGATATTGCTAGGGTTTCGATGACCAGGGAGTGAATACGCTAAGCCTGGCTCTTGATCTGATGTTACTTGTCCCTAAATCGTCGCTGGGTCGTCCCTTTATATACACAGGTTGACGCCCGGCGGTTTACAGAATCCCGGCCGGCTCATAAACGTGTCCATCTCAGTTTTCTACCCTTTCCTATCTTACAACACAAGTCATACATCACATGGCGGTTTACATCTACGGGCCCTAATTCGCCTTTGGGCCTTGGGCCTTGATACGTCTCCAACGATCTATAATTTTTGATTGTTCCATGTTATTATATTATCTGTTTTGGATGTTTATGGGCTTTATTAAACACTTTTATATTATTTTTGGGACTAACCTATTGACCCGGAGACCCAGCCCAGAATTGATGATTTTTTGCCTATTTCAGTGTTTTGAAGAAAAAGAATATCAAACGGAGTCGAAAAGGAATGAAATCAACTGGAGAAGTTATTTTTGGAAGGAAAGCTACCGGAAAAGCTTGGAGTGCACGCCAGGGAAGTCCCGGGCTGCCTACGAGGGTGGGGGCGCGCCCACCCCCCTAGGGCGCCCCCTGCCTCGTGGACAGCCCGGAGGTCCACCGACGTACTTCTTTCACCCATATATACCCACGTACCCTAAAACTTTCGGGGAACAGAAGAGATCGGGAGTTCCGCTGCCACAAGCTTCTGTAGCCACCAAAAACCTCTCGGGACCCTGTTCCGGTACCCTGCCGGAGGGGGGAACCCTCACCGGTGGCCATCTTCATCATCCCGGCGCTCTCCATGATGAGGAGGGAGTAGTTCACCCTCGGGACTGAGGGTATGTACCAGTAGCTATGTGTTTGATCTCTCTCTCTCGTGTTCTTGATTTGGCACGATATTGATGTATCGCGAGCTTTGCTATTATAGTTGGATCTTATGTTGCTTCTCCCCTCTACTCTCTTGTAATGGATTGAGTTTTCCCTTTGAAGTAATCTTATCGGATTGAGTCTTTAATGACTTGAGAACACTTGATGTATGTCTTGCCGTGCGTATCTGTGGTGACAATGGGATATCACGTGATTCACTTGATGTATGTTTTGGTGATCAACTTACGGGTTCCGCCCATGAACCTATGCATAGGGGTTGGCACACGTTTTCGTCGTGATTCTCCAGTAGAAACTTTGGGGCACTCTTTGAGGTTCTATGTGTTGGTTGAATAGATGAATCTGAGATTGTGTGATGCATATCTTATAATCATACCCACGGATACTTGAGGTGACATTGGAGTATCTAGGTGACATTAGGGTTTTGGTTGATTTGTGTCTTAAGGTGTTATTCTAGTACGAACTCTAGGGCTGTTTGTGACACTTAAAGGAATAGCCCAACGGATTGATTGGAAATAATAACTTTGAGGTGGTTTCATACCCTACCATAATCTCTTCGTTTGTACTCCGCTATTAGTGACTTTGCAGTGACTCTTTGTTGCATGTTGAGGGATAGTTATATGATCCAATTATGTTATTATTGTTGAGAGAACTTGCACTAATGAAAGTATGAGCTCTAGGCCTTGTTTCCTAGCATTGCAATACTGTTTACGCTCACTTTTACCACTTGCTACCTTGCTGTTTTTATATTTTCAGATTACAAAAACGTATATCTACCATCCATATTGCACTTGTATCACCATCTCTTCGCCGAACTAGTGCACCTATACAATTTACCATTGTATTGGGTGTGTTGGGGACACAAGAGACTCTTTGTTATTTGGTTGCAGGGTTGTTTTAGAGAGACCATCTTCATCCTATGCCTCCCACAGATTGATAAACCTTAGGTCATCCACTTGAGGGAAATTTGCTACTGTCCTACAAACCTCTCAAGACTTGGAGGCCCAACAACGTCTACAAGGAGAAGGTTGCGTAGTAGACATAAAGCTCTTTTCTGGCGCCGTTGCCGGGGAGGTGAGTGCTTGAAGGTATATCTTTAGACCTTGCAATCGAATCTTTTTGTTTCTTGTTTTATCACTACTTTAGTCTATAAAAGAAAACTACGAAAAAATGGAGTTGAGGATGCCTCATATGCTTCATCTTTTTAATGTCTTTCGTGAAAATATGGATTCTGATAATTGTGCCAAAGTGTTAGAAGAAGAATGTATTAAAATGTTTGGCACTAAATCCTTGGATGATGAGCATGATTGCAATATTGTTAGGATGAATTCGTTGAATATCCATGATGCTAATGACATGCAAAGCCACAAGCTTGGGGAAGCTATGTTTGATGAAGATGATATTTTTTGTCCCCTAAGCTTTGATGAGCAAATTTACTATGATGAAAGCATGCCTCCTATCTATGATGATTATTGTGATGACACGTATGCTTTAAAGAATAATGATAACCATGAAACTTGTCATCTTGATCTTAATTTTCAATCAG
This sequence comes from Aegilops bicornis, assembly GCA_021605145.1. Taxonomy (NCBI): domain Eukaryota; kingdom Viridiplantae; phylum Streptophyta; class Magnoliopsida; order Poales; family Poaceae; genus Aegilops; species Aegilops bicornis. The sequence goes on from CM038669.1 coordinate 235,862,181, forward strand.
ATGATAGTTATTTTGTTGAGTTTGCTCCCACTACTATTGATGAGAATATATTTGCTTATGTGGAGAGTAGTAAAAATTCTATGTTTGTAGATCATGAAAAGAATGCTTTAGGTGCTGGTTATATTGTTGAATTCATTCATGATGCTACTGAAAATTATTATGAGAGAGGATCATATGCTTCTACATATTGCAATAATATCAAGTTTCCCCTATGTGCTTAAAGTTTTCAAGTTATGCTTGTTTTACCTTCCTATGCAAGTTGATTCTTGTTCCCATAAGTTGTTTGCTCACAAAATCCCTATGCATAGGAAGTGGGTTAGACTTAAATGTGCTAGTCATATTCTTCATGATCCTCTCTTTATGTTCCAATTCTTATCTTTTATGTGAGCATCATTGAAATCATCATGCCTAGCTAGGGGCAACGATAACGCTTGTTGGGAGGCAACCCAATTTTATTTTAGTTTCTTGCTTTTTGGTTCTATTTAGGAATAAATAATCCATATAGCTTCTTTTTAGATGTGGTTTTGTGTTTTAGTTAGTGTTTGTGCCAAGTAGAACCTTTGGGAAGACTTGGGTGAAGTCTTTATGATCATGCTGTAAAAAACAGAAACTTTAGCGCTCACAAAAGTAGCTTCAACTTTTTACTGGAGAGTGCTATTTAGTTGATTCTTTTTGCAGATGATTACTAGAAACATTACTCAGGTCTACCAGTTTATTTTAGAATTTTTGTAGTTCCAGAAGTATACGTTTGATACAGATTACTACAGACTGATCTCTTTTTGACAGATTCTGTTTTTCGTGTGTTGTTTGCTTATTTTGATGAATCTATGGCTAGCAAAATAGTTTATAAACCATAGAGAAGTTGGAATACAATAGGCTTAACACCAATATAAATAAAGAATGAGTTCATTACAGTACCTTGAAGTGGTGTTTTGTTTTCTTTCGCTAACGGAGCTCACGAGATTTTCTGTTAAGTTTTGTGTTGTGAAGTTTTCAAGTTTTGGGTAAAGATTTGATGGACTATGGAATAAGGAGTGGCAAGAGCCTAAGCTTGGGGATTCCAAAGGCACCCCAAGGTAATATTCAAGGATAACCAAGCGTCTAAGCTTGGGGATGCCCCGGATGGCATCCCCTCTTTCGTCTTCGTTCATCGGTAACTTTACTTGGAGCTATATTTTTATTCACCACATGATATGTGTTTTGCTTGGAGCGTTATTTTATTTTCTTTAGCTTTGCTTGCTGTTTGAATAAAGTACTAAGATCTGAAATTGTTAAATGTTATAGAGTCTTCACATAGTTTCATAATTATTCGACTACTCATTGATCTTCACTTATATCTTTCGGAGTAGTTTGTTGTTTGCTCTAGTGCTTCACTTATATCTTTTAGAGATGGTGGTAGTTTTATTTTCAAGAAATAGATGAACTCTCATGCTTCACTTAGATTATTTTGAGAGTCTTAAATAGCATGGTAATTGCTTGAATAATCCTAATATGCTAAGCATGAATGATTTGTAACAATTCTTATGAGTTTGTTGAATACTAAGAAAAGTTTGATGCTTGATAATTGTTTTGAGATATGAAGATGGTGATATTAGAGTCATGCTAGTTGAGTAGTTGTGAATTTGAGAGATACTTGTGTTAAAGTTTGTGATTCCCGTAGCATGCACGTATGGTGAACCGTTATGTGATGAAGTCGGCGCATAATTTATTTATTGATTGTCTTCCTTATGAGTGGCGGTCGGGGACGAGCGATGGTTTTTTCCAACCAATCTATCCCCCTAGGAGCATCCGCGTAATACTTTGCTTTGATAACTTGTAGATTTTTGCAATAAGTATATGAGTTCTTCATGACTAATGTTGAGTCCATGGATTATACGCACTTTTCTTCCTCCCACCATTGCTAGCCTCTCTAATACCGCACACTTTTCGCCGGTATCATACACCCACCATATACCTTCCTCAAAACAGCCACCATACCTACCTATCATGGCACTTCCATAGCCATTCCGAGATATATTATCATGAAACTTTCCACCATTCCGTTTATTATGACACGCTTCATCATTGTCATATTGCTTTGCATGATCATGTAGTTGATATCGTATTTGTGGCAAAGCCACCATTCATAATTCTTTCATACATCACTCTTGATTCATTGCATATCCCGGTACACCGCTGGAGGCATTCATATAGAGTCATATTTTGTTCTAAGTATCGAGTTGTAATTCTTGAGTTGTAAGTAAATAAAAGTGTGATGATCATAATTTTTAGAGCATTGTCCCAAGTGAGGAAAAGGATGATGGAGACTATGATTCCCCCACAAGTCGGGATGAGACTCCGGACGAAACAATAAATAAAAGAGGCCAAAGAAGCCCAAATAAAAAAAGAGAAAAGAGGCCATAAAAAAGAGAAGGCCCAAATAAAAAATAAAAAAATTGAGAGAAAATAGAGAAGGGGCAATGCTACTATCCTTTTACCACACTTGTGCTTCAAAGTAGCACCATGATCTTCATGATAGAAAGTCTCCTATGTTGTCACTTTCATATACTAGTGGGAATTTTTCATTATAGAACTTGGCTTGTATATTCCAATGATGGGCTTCCTCAAAATGCCCGAGGTCTTCGTGAGCAAGCGAGTTGGATGCACACCCACTTAGTTTCTTTTGTTGAGCTTTCATATACTTATAGCTCTAGTGCATATGTTGCATGGCGATCCCTACTCACTCACATTGATATCTATTGATGGGCATCTCCATAGCCCATTGATACGCCTAGTTAATGTGAGACTATCTTCCCCTCTTTTTGCCTTCTCCACAACCACCATTCTATTCCACATATAGTGCTATATCCATGGCTCACGCTCATGTATTGCGTGAAGATTGAAAAAGTTTTAAGAATGTCAAAAGTATGAAACAATTGCTTGGCTTGTCATGGGGGTTGTGCATGATTTAAATACTTTGTGTGGTGAAGATAGAGCATAGCAGGATCTATATGATTTTGTAGGGATAACTTTCTTTGGCCATGTTATTTTGAGAAGACATGATTGCTTTGTTAGTATGCTTGAAGTATTATTTTTTTCATGTCAATATTAAACTTTTGTCTTGAATCTTATGTATCTGAATATTCGTACCACAAGTAAGAAGAATTACATTGAAATTATACCAAGTAGCACTCCACATCAAAAATTATTTTTTTATCATTTACCTACTCGAGGACGAGCAGGAATTAAGCTTGGGGATGCTGATACGTCTCCAACGTATCTTTAATTTTTGATTATTCCATGCTATTATATTATCTATTTTGGATGTTTATGGGCTTTATTAAACACTTTTATATTATTTTTGGGACTAACCTATTGACCCGGAGGCCCAGCCCAGAATTGTTGTTTTTTGCCTATTTCAGTGTTTCGAAGAAAAGGAATATCAAACGGAGTTGAAACGGAATGAAATCAATTGGAGAAGTTATTTTTGGAAGGAAAGCTACCGGAAAAGCTTGGAGTGCCCAGGGGAGTCCCGGTCTGCCCACGAGGGTGGGGGGCGCCCACCCCCCTAGGGCGCGGCCCCCTGCCTCGTGGACAGCACGGAGGTCCACCGACGTACTTCTTTCACCCATATATACTCACGTACCCTAAAACTTTCGGGGAACAGAAGAGATCGGGAGTTCCGCCGCAGCAAGCTTCTGTAGCCACCAAAAACCTCTCGGGGCCCTATTCCGGCACCCTGCCGGAGGGGGGAACCCTCACCGGTGGCCATCTTCATCATCCCGACGCTCTCCATGACGAGGAGGGAGTAGTTCACCCTCGGGGCTGAGGGTATGTACCAGTAGCTATGTGTTTTATCTCTCTCTCTCTCTCTCGTGTTCTTGATTTGGCACGATCTTGATGTATCGCGAGCTTTGCTATTATAGTTGGATCTTATGTTGCTTCTCCCCCTCTACTCTCTTGTAATGGATTGAGTTTTCCCTTTGAAGTAATCTTATCGGACTGAGTCTTTAATGACTTGAGAACACTTGATGTATGTCTTGCCATGCGTATCTATGGTGACAATGGGATATCACGTGATTCACTTGATGTATGTTTTGGTGATCAACTTGCGGGTTCCGCCCATGAACCTATGCATAGGGGTTGGCGCACGTTTTCGTCGTGATTCTCCGGTAGAAACTTTGGGGCACTCTTTGAGGTTCTATGTGTTGGTTGAATAGATGAATCTGAGATTGTGTGATGCATATCTTATAATCATACCCACAGATACTTGAGGTGACATTGGAGTATCTAGGTGACATTAGGGTTTTGGTTGATTTGTGTCTTAAGGTGTTATTGTAGTACGAACTCTAGGGCTGTTTGTGACACTTATAGGAATAGCCCAACGGATTGATGGAAAGAATAACTTTGAGGTGGTTTCGTACCCTACCATAATTTCTTCGTTTGTACTCCGCTATTAGTGACTTTGGAGTGACTCTTTGTTGCATGTTGAGGGATAGTTATATGATCCAATTATGTTATTATTGTTGAGAGAACTTGCACTAGTGAAAGTATGAACCCTAGGCCTTGTTTCCTAGCATTGCAATACCGTTTACGCTCACTTTTACCACTTGCTACCTTGCTGTTATTATATTTTCAGATTACAAAAACCTATATATATACCATCCATATTGCACTTGTATCACCATCTCTTCGCCGAACTAGTGCACCTATACAATTTACCATTGTATTGGGTGTGTTGGGGACACAAGAGACTCTTTGTTATTTGGTTGCAGGGTTGTTTGAGAGAGAACATCGTCACCCTACGCCTCCCACGAATTGATAAACCTTAGGTCATCCACTTGAGGGAAATTTGCTACTGTCCTACAAACCTTTGCACTTGGAGGCCCAACAACGTCTACAAGAAGAAGGTTGTGTAGTAGACATCAGGCCTTCTTGTTAAATCTCCTCCATAAAGCGCCATACTCCTTGTCTTCGTGGGCTTCAAATATGAATAACTCACTGTGAGTATAACCCGGCCCCTCCTGGGCGGTTTATACTCAATAGTTATATCCCCAACATTAGGCCCAGATTGATTTGAACTTGTTCATGTCAATCTTCAGTACTTAGGAAAATTCCTTCTTCAACACCTTCGCGAAAACCTTGTAACTCGCCGTGAAATCATCTTCCAACACCATGATAATCTGCCGTGACGTCATCTGCCATTAACTTTACACAGAACCCACATCTTTTAATGCATCTCCTTTAATGAATCTCCAAAATCAAGCGCCCGCACATCTACAGATCCGTTTTTTGACCTCCTCGATTCCCGCGCCTGCCCCTTATCCATTCACCTTATAAATAGGGTCGGGGCTCATTTTCACTTCCCCCCACCCCGTGCCTCTTCGTCTCATCGTCTTCCTCGTGTCGCCCCAGCACTTCGAACTCAGCCGCCGCCGTCAAACCTCGTCTTCGACCTGAACTCCAGCCACTGCATCACCCTGAACGCACCAGAAATCACGGCAGCGCTTCTCCGCTGTTCCTTCAGCCTCAGTAAGCCTCATTTTCTTCCACCGTAGATCTGTCTTTTAGGGTTTGAGCATTCATCGGTGTTCGTCGGTGTTCGTCACTGTGCATTGGTTCTTTGACTCAAACTTCAATATTTAACCTGTATAGCGATGGCCATAGTCCTTCTTTTTTCATCTGCGCATCACGTTTAAGCAGAAACTCCAATCTGAACCTTTATCAACTGCTTCGGTATCAATAGTTAGGTCTGAATATACTTTCATTTTCTGACATGTGGTAGATCCAAAATTATACTGCCAACTTGTGAAACCTGTTTTTCCATCACTTATTTATTTCAGATCTGTATCTTTAATACCAATGTAGGCGGTTTAACTTTGGAAAATGATAACTCACCAGGTACCATTAGTCCCCTCTTAAACCGCCAATCTCTTATCGTTGTAATTCTGACAACATCAATCTCTAGTTTAGAAATTATGCCTACTTTAACACTCTGTCTCTTAACCTGCGACGCTTTATGCTTGTCAATTATGAACATTAAACCGACACAAACCTTCCTTCAGGTTGTCGAATAAATGGCCAAGTCTTTTTATGCTTGCAACTGGGTTCCCTCCCGGGTTACGGAAGAACAGCTGAACGGGTGTGTCACAACTAGCGCTTTAGCGAAAAAGGAAGTCATCCACTGGAGAGTTCCCGGTTCAGAAAATCCTCCTGAACCCAAGGATGGAGAAGTGATTGTGTTCGTTGATCATCTGGGTCGACGGTTTAGCCCTCCCAGATCAAAAAAATTATGTGATGTGCTTGCAAGCTTCCAACTCCACCCTCGAGATATTGGACCTAACTCCGTGTCCAATATTTGCAATTTTCAAGTGTTTTGCGAGGCTTATCTGCAAGAAGAACCTACCGTTGAACTGTTCAGAGATTTATTCTATTTAAACCGCCGTACTGAATTTACGGATGGGCCCAATACTGAACTTGGCGGGGTTTCAATTCAGAAAAGGAAAGATGTCAGCTTCCCTCACACCAAGCATCATAGTCACCCTAAAGACTGGAATCAGACTTGGTTCTACTACCGAGATACGTCTCCAGCTGACGAGAATCCTCTGCCGGGTTATCATGCTCACCAGCTTACCAATACACATCCATTCCCCCAATGTCTCAGCGCCAAGGAACGATCCAAGTATGCACCACAGCTTTTGCAGCTCCGAGCCTTTGTGGCGAACGGTTTAACAGGCATTGACTTTGTTTGTTGTTGGATATCTTGGAGCATTCTGCCTTTAAGCCGTCGCCCCGATTTAATATGCGAGTACATAGGGGACTTGAAAGATCCTCAACGACACATCAACATTCCGCTAACTGAGGCTGAAATTACTGAAGCTGTCAAGAAGATATTGGATGAACCGGTGGCTATCTGCAGTAAAGCATGGCTTAGTCCCTTTTGTGTTTCAAATAAACCGCCAGCTGTAAGAATTACATAACTCCTGTTTGAATCCGATCTTTTTAACACTCCCTTATAACCTTTGTCAATCTTTAACAGGGTGATGATCCGTTCTGGAAGAAGAAACCGCGGGATAAACCGGCTAAGAGGCCTCGTGTCGATGTACAAAAAGAGGGGTGCGTTTTTGTACCCCTATACCTGTGCACGGGCAATGGAGCCGCTACTGACCACGCCAAGCAGAACAGGGGAGGTGAGCCAAGGTAAGACCGAAGCCCAAGACAATCAGAGCAACGCCAAGGCCGAGACCACGAGGAGCAGAGGGACGAAGCAGGCTCCCCTGGCAAGACCCTTGCCGGGGGCAGCCTCAGCAGCCCCGGCGAGACCCTTGCCAAGGCAGCTCGCCCCACACCAACAGAGTGAGCCACCCTTGAGCCCACGGTCCCCAACACCATCATCCACGTAGGGCCAAGGCTCGGGAAGGCACCTCTGTGGTGGCATGCAGATCTTTGTTAAGACATATTCAAGATTAGATGAGGATTAGAAGACGACGATCCTCAGCAAGATCCTTGCCGAGGAAGGCCACCAGACCCCCGGCAAGGCCCTTACCGGAACGACAGCGTGCCACGGCAAGACCCCTACCGGGCCACACGGCAAGACCCTTGCCGGGCCACCCGGCAAGGCCCTCACCAAGGACACCAGCAAGGCCACCGCCAGGCCGACGCCAACCAAGCTTCCACCGTCGTTCACATGCAGCTACCAGACCCAACCAGCTGGTTGGGCACCTGCGTGGCAACATGCAGCCCCCAGGCCAACTCATCGAGCGCCTGCATGGCGGCATGCAGATCTTCGTGAAGGCTCCACCATCGCGCCACCTCAGCTGCCTGCCTGCCTACATGACACCGCACACATCGTTGGCCAAGGCGCGTGTCGAAGCCAGGAGGAGCGGCGACGGACGGGACGGGCCTCGCCCCCGTCCCCGATAAAGCAAGGGGACACCTAAGCTACGCACTAAATGCGTCTTGTCCTGTAATACAAGCCATAAGCTCGGAGCATCAGGCGCTTTCCACCTCCTGTGCCACTGTGGCAGCCCCTTTCGACTATAAAAGGAGGCCCATGGCATCCGGAGGAGGATTCGCTCTTTGAACCACGACCGACCACAGCTAGTTCGAGAGCTCAAGAACTCTCTGAAATACACCCACCAAAGCAGGACTAGGGTTTTACGCATCCTCGCGGCCCGAACCTGGGTAAACGATCCTTGTGCTGTCTACTAGCCCTGCTCTTCTCACAACCCCGCGCACCGGCAACCGTAGTAGGGATTCTTGTGATCTCATAGGTGTCGTTCCACACCGACACTTCGCCCCAAGACTAAGCTTATCAAAAAACCTGCCAAGAAGAAAACCGCCGAGTCCACCGATTTGAATGTCGATGATGATCTTGATAATCCGGAATCAGATGTAGAACTTGATTCTCTTGGCTCCTTTTTCATACACCTCATTTACAATGACTATTATATGGATGACGCTAAAGCTAGCCAGGCTGATGATGTAGAGGTAATTATTCTTTCCTCCAGTTCAGATCCTCTGGCAACACAGAAATCCCGTCAAGCAAACCGGAAAGTAAGATTTTCTCAGCCCCTAGCTCACTTGGATCCAAACTTTCTTTTGAAGAAGCAGCAACACGAAGCTCGCCGCACGACCCGACATAGTGGCCAGGTGGTTACTTTGTCCGGTTTACCGAACACGCCGGTTCGTAAACGCCGCCCAGAGGTTTCACCTATTCCTGACAAATCTTATCCCAAGGCAGGTTATTTCCGGCATCCTCTTAATCTGGTCTCGATTCAAACTATCGTGGAACATCCCATTCATCTTCCGGCGAGTCATCAGGACACGGCTTCCACCTCTTAAAACTGTTCCTGGGTGAGCATATTAAACTAACCCTTTATACCTTGCGCTTGCTTAACATACTAACCTTTATGATCATTCCTTTCAGAGCCAAGGCCAGACTCAGCAAAAAGGCCAAATTGAATAAACCGACTGATGACAATACGGCCACTGAACCGAAGAAAACTACAGAACCAGTGGAAATAAATGCTGACGCTATTCTTGATGATCCGCCACCGCAAGATCATGACTTTTTTGTTGAACAAATGGAAGTTGATCCAATGGGCCATGTTGATAAACCGACAAGCCTAGTCAAAGTTGCTGATAAACCGCCAAGCGCAGTCAAAGCTGCTGATGACAACACGGATGATGTTGTAGTTACTGGCTTTGGCCACACCACCCCTGGCAACCCTATCGCTTTGTCAAAACATAGTGCCAAGGAAGAATTTGCTGCTATGGACAAGGGCAAGTGGACAACGGATTTGTCAAGCTATGCCCACCTCAACGCCCAAGATATTCATTCTGGGTTTTTAAACCGCCTGTACACAAGCCGCGACTATGAAGCCGGTTTAGTGAACATGATGAAGGAGCGATATGAGGTAAATACTGTTAACTTTGCGTAATTATTCTTCCTTTATATCCAATTTATAATATCGACTCCAGTAGCCACCAAGGGACGGTTTATAATATCCATATAAACCAGGACTTTGTAATACTTCAACTTTGCCTGCGTAGTCCCCCAAGGGCCGGTTTATCTTTTCAAGATGAACTGGGACTTTACCCTATAAGGCACAAACTCTTGTTGAACATCTTTGTAAACCAATTGACCACCAAGCTGATTGATGGAGTGTTAACTTGAGCAAATATGCATTAGCCCCCAAGTGCCAAGAATAATACTTGTATTGAGCTTGGGACTTGTAAAAGCTTTTGATAAGAAGCAAATAGGCATTAGCCCCCAAGTTCCAAGTGCATAACTTCATATGTGCTTGGAACTTCAAATATATATACTGCCAACTCATAAATTGAACGTTGCTTGTAGGCTGATCTTAGCAAGAAAGAATCCCAAATTGCCGACCTTCAAGAAAATATTAAGTCCCAGCAAGCAGAGACTTACAAGGCTAAAGAGGAGCTGACCAGCGCTTTAACAGCCATGGAGAAACTGAAGGAAAGCTTCAAGACTGAGCGGGCAGACTGGGACACAAAGAATGCAACGCTGCAAAAGAGGGCTAAGGATGCAGAAGCGACCCTTAATCCGGTAGCAGAAGAGCTGACTGGGTTGAAGCGGCAAATAAATGCAATGACCACTACTGTGTTTGGTAAATATCCTTATCATAAGCTTTTAACATGTATTATCCCATAAACTGCCGGTTTATCAACGTTCGTAATGATGCAGGATCTCGCATTACCCATCTGGGCTCCGATATGCAGAAGAAATTGAAGGCTGCCTATACTCTTATAGAGCAATTATATACTGGCGCACAACGGATCATCTGTACCGCCTCTCATAACAAGCCGCCCCCAACTTTAGTCAAGGGGACATTGGAAAGGCTGTCAATGTTACCTGCCCAGTTTGAAGAATTGAAGAAATCGGCTACCAGGGCAGGTGCTCTTACTGCATTAACTCGGGCCAAAGCGTGGATACCTGACCTTGATCCGGACGATATTGGAAACGGCTATCCAAGCATAAAGGAGGATGGTCCAGAATTTGATAACGACGACCTCGGAGCCATAACAAGGGAAATGCGTCCACTGGCTAGCAAATTGGCTGAAGAAACTGATCTTTCACACTATTAGTCGATTTATGATGCCAACAACAAACGGGTTAATGCGCCAACTTATGATGCGCAAAATCTTATCCTGCCAATCCGTAAGCACACCTATGCCACTGATGTTGAATCCTCCACACTTATAAGTGATGAAGTTGTATTCAAGGCCCTAACTGGGACCAATTGGGCAACCATTAACTTCCAGCCATTGGGTGGAGAGGAGGAGGATGAATCGGCGTAGGACGATCCACAACCTTCGAGTCAGCCCGGTGAAGATTCATAAACCGGTGGCCGGTTTAGCTTCTGCATTCTGCAACACTTGTTGAAAACAATTATCCTTTTGGGCATCAAAGCGCCTTATAATAGGCTAGTTTAAATGCTTGGTCTGCTATGCCATCGTCCATATTTACTTTGCATGACACTGTTAATCCGCCATGTTAAGATATGCTATGTCTGCTTATGATACCTATCAATATGGAATCTGCTCGTGCAATTAAATGAAAATGTCCTGGCGGTTTACCGCTAGACGGGTTATCATGCCCAATAACATAGTTTATAACCCTTGCTGGGCATAAAAATAACCATATGTATTGTAAAACATACCATACATGTGATATGTTATCACATTGCTGGTTTAACAAGCCATTGTAATAAGGGTGAAAACGCACAACCTGAATACGGGTAATGATCATCTGTTTGCCGGTTTACGAATAAACCCAGGACGGATGAATAAACACAGGATATTAGCTTACCTCTTATTTATTACTTATAGCCAAAGGCCAGGCCGGGTTACTAAACACATGATAAATTATAGTCATAAAGCATTATAAACCTAAAAAAGCAAGAAGGATTTAAGTAGTCATAATTGTGGTGTTGCACCGATCAAGAGGGTTTAAGCTTTGGTTCGAATACAACCAAAGCCCCCAAGTGATTTCCTTGGTGGCCTTATGCCAATCAAGAGGTGTAGCTATGGTTCGAATACGACCGAGCCCCCAAGTGATTTGCCTGGTGGCCTTATGCCAATCAAGAGGTGTAGCTATGGTTCGAATACGACCAAGCCCCCAAGTGATTTCCCTGGTGGCCTTATGCCAATCAAGAGGTGTAGCTATGGTTCGAATACGACCAAGCCCCCAAGTGATTTCCCTGGTGGCCTTATGCCAATCAAGAGGTGTAGCTATGGTTCGAATACGACCAAGCCCCCAAATGATATTGTGGGTTGTGCCCAAGGGGTACCTATGTTTGAGCTGTGTTCAACAGACTCTCTTTGGCCCGTTTTAACCTGGGTAGTAAGCCCCAATTTTTTTTTTCAATTGGCTTATCAGACGGTTCAAAGGGTAATCATAACTTCATGCATAAGCCGGAGGCACCCATGTAACCAAAAGCTTTTTGAGAAAGAACGACAGAGGGCCCGCTTTAGCAGGGATGCCAGTTTATTATATTGATCATAATATATACATTGTCGAAAATATGTACATAAGGAGAGCCTGTGGCTCAGGTGTAGTAAGGCCAAAGATGAGCAATATTCCACGGGCGGTGGGTCTCCTTCTCCGATTTACGTGAGTCTTTGTGCTCTCAAACATCGATAAGGTATTATGACCCGTTGTTCAGATTCTTGCTAACCACAAAGGGTCCCTCCCAAGGTGGGGATAACTTGTGCATATCAGTCTGATCCTAGGTAAGCCGGATCACCAGATCGCCTTCTTGAAAAGTTCTGATTTTAACCCGGTGGCTGTGGTAACGACGCAAATCTTGCTGGTAAATCTCCGACCAAGCCGCCGCTATGTCCCGCTTCTCATCTAACAGGTCCAGTGCTTCTTGACATGATTTTTCATTGTCTGCTTCAACATAAGCTGCCACGCGAGGCGAGTTGTGCCGGATATCACTAGGGCGAACTGCCTCTGCTCCGTAAACTACGAAGAAAGGCATGTAACCCGTAGATCTGTTGGGGGTGGTATTAATGCTCCATAACACGGAAGGCAACTCCTCCACCCAACAACCCGGCATCCTCTGTAAAGGAACCATAAGCCCGGGCCTGATGCCTCTCAAGATCTCTTGATTAGCTCTCTCAGCCTGACCATTAGATTGGGGGTGAGCAACTGACGACACATCAAGTCGGATATGCTCTCGTTGACAAAATTCTTTCATAGCACCCTTGGAGAGATTAGTGCCATTGTTTGTTATGATGCTGTGTGGAAAGACAAACCGGAAAATCACCCTCTTCATGAATTGAACCGCCGTCGCTGCATCACACTTGCTGACTGGATCTGCCTCCACCCACTTAGTGAACTTATCAACCGCCACCAAAAGGTGGGTCTTCTTATCCTTGTACCTCTTAAAGGGTCCAACCATATCTAGCCCCCAAGTTGCAAACGGCCAAGTGATTGGAATCATCCTCAATTCCTTAGCCGGGACATGAGCTCGACGTGAAAACTTCTGACAACCGTCGCATTTCTTGACCAAGTCCTCAACATCAGCATGATACGTCAGCCAATAGAAACTGTGACAAAAAGCTTTGGCTACTAGGGATTTTGAACCGACATGGTGACCACAATCTCCTTCATGGATCTCCCGCAAAATCTCACAGCCTTCTTCAGGAGACACGCAACGCTGAAACGCCCCTGTGGCACTGCAATGATGCAATTCTCCGTCGACAATGGTCATTGACTTGGACCGCCAGATTATCTGCCTGGCCAAAGTTTCATCCTCAGGTAACTCACCCCGGGTCATATATGCCAATTATGGGACTGTCCAATCCGGGATAACATGAAGAGCCACCACCAACTAAGCCTCCGGGTCAGGAATAGCCAAATCCTCCTCTGTAGGTAGCTTGACCGACGGGTTATGCAAAACATCAAGAAAAGATTGGGTGGCACTAGTTTACATTGAGAACCCAACCGGCTTAAAGCGTCCGTCGCTTCATTCTTTGACATGTCCACATGCTCAACCCAATAACCCTTGAAGTGACCAGCAATAACATAGACCTCTCGTCGATAAGCTTCCATGAGTGGACCTGTGGAATCTCAAGTACCAGATACTTGTTGAGCTACCAAATCCGAGTCACCAAAGCACCTAACCCGGCTTAAGTTCATCTCCTTAGCCACTCGAAGACCGTGGAGTAAGGCATCGTACTCAGCTGCATTGTTAGTGCAAGGGAACATTAAACGGAGAACATAAAAAATTTATCACCTCGAGGGGAAGCTATCACAACTCCAGCCCCCGAGCCCTCCAATTGCCTGGACCCATCAAAGTGAATAGTCCAATATGTGTTATCCGGCTTTTCCTCTGGCGCCTGCAACTCTGTCCAGTCATTGATGAAATCCACAAGTGCTTGGGACTTGATCGCCGTACGAGGGATATATTTTAACCCATGAGGCCCAAGCTCAATGGCCCACTTGGCAACCCGGCCAGTTGCTTCCCTGTTTTGAATTATATCTCCCGAAGGGGCAGAACTGACCACAGTGATGGGATGACCCTGAAAATACTGCTTAAGCTTTCGGCTCGCCATGAAAACTCCGTACACCAACTTCTGCCAATGTGGGTATCTCTACTTGGACTCAATAAGCACCTCACTGATATAATAAACTGGCCGCTGAACCGGATATTCCTTGCATGCCTCCTTTCGCTCTACCACAATGGCCACACTGACAGCCCGGGCATTGGCAGCCACATATAAAAACAATGGCTCTTTATCAACAGGAGCAGCAAGGATAGGTGGCTCGGCTAACTGCTTCTTCAAGTCCTCAAACGCCGCATTAGCAACATCACTCCAGACAAAATTATCTATCTTTTTCATCATCTGATATAGAGGGATAGATTTCTCCCCCAACCGGCTTATAAACGGATCAGCGCTGCAATACGACCCGCCAGGCGTTGAACATCATTGATACACGCCGGTTTAGCCAGAGAAGTGATGGCCTTGATCTTTTCCTGGTTAGCCTCAATGCTCCTGTTAGACACCAGAAAGCCCAAGAGCTTACCCGCCGGTACACCAAAGACACACTTGGCCGGGTTAAGCATCATTTTATAAACTCTGGGATTATCAAAAGTTTCCTTCAAATCGGCTATCAACGTCTCCTCTGTCCTGGACTTCACCACAGTATCATCCACATAAGCATGAACGTTGCGCCCAATCTGAGTATGAAGACAATTCTGCACACAGCGCTAATAAGTCACCTGGGCACTCTTGGGCCCAAAAGGCATAGACACATAGCAGAAGGCTCCAAAGGGAGTTATAAAAGTTGTCTTCTCTTGGTCCTTAACCGCCATCTTGATCTGATGATAGCCAGAATAAGCATCCAAAAAACTCAAACGCTCACAACCCGTCGTAGCATCAATAATCTGATCAATATGAGGGAGAGTGAAAGGATCAGCTGGGCAAGCCTTGTTTAGATCCATGTAGTCCACACACATGCGCCAAGTGCCATTCTTCTTAAGTACCAGCACCGGGTTAGCCAACCACTCAGGATGAAATACTTCAACGATAAACCCAGCCGCCAAGAGCCGGGCTACCTCCTCACCAATAGCTTTACGCCTTTCTTCATTGAAGCGACGGAGAAACTGCTTGACCGGTTTAAACTTAGGTTCAATGTTAAGAGTGTGCTCAGCGAGTTCCCTCGGTACACCTGGCATGTCAGAAGGCTTCCATGCAAAGATATCCGGTTCTCACGGATGAACTCGATGAGCACGCCTTCCTATTTCGGATCCAGATTTTAGCACTGATGCTGAACTGCTTGGATGAATCGCCAGGAAAAAAATCAACTAGCTTGGTCTCATCAGCCGATTTAAACTTCAAGGCCGGATCATGCTCTGTTGTTGGCTTTTTCAAAGAAGTCATATCCGCCGGATCAACATTGTGCTTATAAAACTTCAACTCCTCTGTTGCACAAACCGATTCAGCATAAGCCGTATCACCTTCTTCATATTCCAAAGCTATCTTAGGACTCCCATGTATCGTGATGGTTCCCTTATGACCCGACATCTTGAGCTGCAGATAAACATAACAGGGCCTTGCCATGAACTTAGCATAAGCCGACCGGCCAAACAGGGCATGATAAGGGCTCTTGATTTTCACCACCTCAAAGGTCAATGTCTCTGATCTAGAATCATGATCATCTCCAAAAGCAATTTCCAGAGCTATCTTACTAACTGGATATGTCGACTTACCAGGCACCACACCATGGAAAACAGTGTTCGACCGTTTAAGATTTTTATCTGTTAACCCCATGGGACGGAAGCTTTCATAATAAAGGATATTGATGCTGCTTCCTCCGTCCATGAGCACCTTGGTGAACTTATACCCCCCAGATTGAGGCGCAACCACCAATGCCAGGTGACCCAGATTATCAACCCGGAGTGGGTGATCCTCCCGACTCCACACGATGGGCTACTCAGACCAGCGCAAATAACAGGGAACTGCCGGTTCAACGGAGTTTACTGCCCTTTTATGAAGCTTATTATCCCACTTGCATAAACTCGTGGTGAAGACGTGGTACTACCCACTATTCAACTGTTTCAGGTTACTCTGATACCGAGACTGTTGCTGCTGATTTCCCTGACCTGACTGTTGATGGTAACCACCCTGATTGCCTTGATTGCCTTGATTTCCTTGATGACCTTGGAATACAGAGTTCAAACCGCCGCCACCGTAACCCGGACCCTGTGAACCAGATCCTGAACCGCCACCCGGTCCATGGTTGCCTTGGAAAAGATTTGAACTCTTGAACTCCTTCATGGTGCAACAATCTTTCTAGAGATGAGTAGATGGCCTTTGACGTGTACCACGCCTTGGGCAGGGCTGATTCAACAGATGCTCAAGATTCATTCCTGGTCCTCCGGTCTTTGGGGGCGGTCTACCCTTACGACCCTGGCCATTATTCTGTGCATTGGTATTAGTCACAAAGTCCAAACTATTATCAGCTTTGCGCTTACCGTTACCACCTTGATTCGCCGCCGAGTTATGCTGCTGCCCTTTGGTGCTGTTGCTCTTCTTTCCCTTTCTCGGTTTGTCATCATCAGACTCGGGGTCCTTGGTACTATCAGAGTCAGCATACTTAACCAGAGCAGCCATGAGTGTCCCCATGTCATTGCAATGACGTTTGAGCCGTCCCAATTTCAGCTTCAGGGGCATGAAACGACAGTTGCCTTCCAACATTAAGACCGTTGAATCGGCATTGATACGATCCGACGAATGCATGATTGTTGAAACCTGGCATACCCAATGAGTCGTCGATTCACCTTCCTCTTGAACACAAGCGACTAAAACCACAATTGACATGGGCTGCTTGCATGTGTCTTTGGAATTCTGGATAAACCGGGCCTTTAACTCAGCCCATGATCCGATGGAGTTAGCAGGGAGCGCCTTCAACCAAGTACGGTCCGTCCCTTCCAACATCAAGGGGAAATACTTAGCACACGCAGCTTCGTTAACATCCAACAATTCCATGGCCATCTCATAACTCTCGATCCACGCCTCAGGAGGTAAGTTAGCTGTGTAGTTAGGCACCTTGTGAGGACCCTTGAAGTCCTTGGGCAGACGCTCATTACGAATAGCTGGCATTAAATATGGCGCACCCAAATTCTTAAAGGTTACCCCCGGCTCCACCGAAGTTGTTGAACGAACCAGAGTAAGCTGACGGGCCACGTTCTGAGCCGCTAACTCGGCCTCCCGAGGCGCTTTACTTTGATCCACGACGTTCTGAGCCTCCGCACCACCGCCTGCCGGATCATGACCACGTGTCGGTGAGGAACGACACCTATGGGATCACAAAACACTACTAGGGAAAAGGCTAGCAGCAGCACGGGTTTTAGGTGTATCAGTAGCGCGGGGAGTGGCGCTACTAATAAGGCGCTACAGCTAACACATAGCAGTAGCGCGTGCTCACCAGCCATCGCTACACCGCGCTTAGTGGAAGCTCGCCATCGCTAGTAGCTCTAGCGCGCTTCTGGCTGGACGCGCCATCGCTATCGCGCGCTGCTGCTAACTTTCATACACTCGCTACTGCTAATTCTAGTAGTTTTTTGTTTTTTTCGGCATATTTGTTTTGTAATTGAACAGGCTTTATAGAAGAATCTTTAGCACATAAAAATGTCATCATGATACACATATAAATGCCTGTGAGACCACAAATGTAATCATAGCATATACATACAAATAGTCTCATCATAATCATCATCCAACACAAAGTGGTCTCTCGTCATCATCTCGAAAATAGCGATACAAGTCTCGATTACTTGCAAATACATCGTCATCCATCTAAACAATGATATACGCGAGAAGAGCTATCACTTTGAGTACATGAGTTCGTATCCCTCTCTCGCATTAGCGTGAACCTAAACTAACTACTACCTGTCGCCGAAACCGGAAACCGTACACCTGGGCCTAACACTCCGCCACTTGTCGATATATATACTCCTCGGGTAGCACTTATTCACCATCGATGATCTATGCACTGCATCGTCACATGAGTCGATGATATGCAACATATATATATATATATATATATATATATATATATATATATATATATATATATATATATATATATATATATATAGTTGAGCAATAGAAAGAGACAGACTTGGCAAAAATAGAAACAACATATCATAAGCATAAATAACAAAGTTCATCATACCCCAAAATGCCCTAACTAGAGTGATTTTCGCTAGTCGAGGAGGAGGACGGTTTAATTACATCACAAATAAAGTTTCACCGTGCATAGCTCCAAGTTTTGTCATACAGAAAGTATGGACTAAACGGACACATTGTCATATATCGACAATCACTCCAACATGTCGTTCCATCCATCCATGTCAGGGACATAGTCCCCGAGCCTAGTGAAAGGCTTCAGGTCGAGACGCTGAGCGGCTACCCATGTTCGGACGTCTTCCCGCGACATTTGTCCTTCTTCGTAGAACATCCCTGTTTTTCCAACGACCTCCTTCATGATGATTTGGGCAAGTTCGCGCTGGATGTGATAGAACTCGGCTCGAAGTCGATGATCCTCGATATCTCCTACATTCTTTGCCCATTGCAGAATATGGGCATCGCCGGATGTAGGTGACATGCGAAGGTTCTGGTGATCCCGTCTGTACTCCAGCATGTGGTGTAGGACATAGAATCCATCATTAAGAGAATTGTTCGGTTCTTTGGATGCAGCAGAAGTCGGTCTTATGGTCAAGGCGCAGCCTACCGCCCTTCTCTTCTTGTCCCTAACCTCTCCACCCCTTGCTTGGTAGTAAAACATAGCACTGTCGAGAACATCCTTGATGTGGGTGTAATCCTTTTTGTGAATGTTCTTCGACGAGTCCAAGTAAAGAGCATGGGAGAATCAGGGGTATAGGATGATGAGGACGGCGCGCCAGCCGCTGCGCAAAATAAGTACACCTCAAATTACTTAGCCTCCACCGTGCAAATGAATGATTGGAATCGAAGGAAGGATAGCAGCGCGGATGACTTACACGGGATGATAAGGCATGAGAATCGCCTCCTTGTCCTTATTGGCGAGCATGAAATTGACGATGTATTCCCTCGCATATACACGGTGCTCACAAGAAACTCCCAAGAAGCCCTCGTGCATGTAGTACGGGTCAGCGACACAGATATGAGATATCTGCTCAAACCCGATGATTTAGTTCATGTGCAAGGCATAAAGGCGAACAAACGTAAAATCCAGCTTCTTCATGTGAAACATGTCGATGTAATCGAATCAGAGGAAGAACTTATCCACGGGGAAGCTGTCGACGTACGACATTTGCCGCGGAACGTTAACCACGTAGAGTGGGTATCCTAGATCTGTCGAGGCGATGAGGCCTTTCTCTACCCGCAGCACATCGTCATGAAGTCTCCTTAGATCGCCGAATCTGGCCCCTAACGCTCTTGCAGGTAGGATTGGTTGACCGGGAATATGCCATTTATCCGCATCGGGGATATCTATACGGTCCTGAAGCCGAGGCTGCTGAGGCGGCTGGATCATAGAATCAGCTTTTTTGCCTTTCCTCGCTCTCTTCCTAGACTTCTTTACTACCGGAAGGTCATCCATAATACGTTGAGACGGCAATTAAGGCACCGACTCATGACGCTCAAACCCTGAGGAGGCGCCAGTATAGACATACTGTTCAGCGCCACCGTCGTCCTCATCCTCATCCATGGCGACGTCATCAGCGACTAATGGAGCCTCCTCCTTACCCCGTCCGCTATCACCCAACCTGTCGTGGATTTAACACGTCAGATGTCCTTAGTGTTAGGACTTAGTCGCGAGGCCAACGCATCTATGTGGTAGCTTGAGAGGGGTTGAGCGGGATGAGAGACGCGAGGTTTTACCTGTGTTCGCCCCTCACGGTGGAAGTAAAAGCCTACGTCCTGCTTCATTGATATTGATGATGATGATCATGGTTACAAGAGTGCCCATCTCGAGAGCTATTGTCTAAACCTAACTTGTCCAACTTGTGGACCTTGTCCCCTTTTGGGGAGCCCTGCCCCTCCTTATATATGTTGGAGGGGCGGGTTACATGTAGAGTCCTATTAGGATTAGGACTAGTCTATCGCTAATACAAACCGGATACAAGTCCAGGTCTTAGCTCCTTGTAAGATATATTCCTCCTGCCTTTTCCTCTTAAACCGCCCACCGTAGCTGAACCGCCTTCATGAACCGCCATCCGGGCCACCGAGTCTTGTCGCCTTCACCCGACCGCCGGATTACCAATGAACCGTAAACCGCCAGGTCGCAAGTGAACCGCCAAGTGCCGCCGGGTTCTTGAGTAAACCGCCAAGTCCGCCGGGTTATACTTCCGCCGGTTTACACCACGGGTATATCCTCGACATTAGCCCCCGCTTTAATTTGGATTTATCCATGTTAAACTGATCTGTGAAATAAACACAAGAACAAACTTGACAGATTATGCTCCGGTTAAGAATTTTTGTAAACCGCACCGATCATCCTTAAATCCTTGTTATTTCCTCCTTCGGGAAATCCGGGTCAATGCATCAGCTTCCTAATCAATTTGCCGACATTGGCTTGTCACCGAGAAATATTGCGAAGAATAAATCCTTTGACTCAGCTCCGCCGGTTTAAGAAATACGGATCTGAAAATACTTATCTGATATTCAGCCGGTTTGAAGATGTAAAACTTGCCGGTTTATCATTGCCAAAACTGCCGGGTTATAAAAACTGTAGCCGCCAAGTCTTGAGCAGAACAAAGTTATGGTCTACGACTTGCTTCAATATCAATACTGCCACTTTTGAAGAAATCCATGTTATTCATCCCAGTCACTAGTAAAAACTGAATACTCCATACTATGTAGCCCCCAAGTGCCGGGTTGTCATGCTTGGCAACAACTCGGGACTTGTAATTGTCTTATACTCATAAAACTTCCACCAGTTGTAGCCCCTAAGGGCCGGGTCATTATGTAATAATGAGCAGGGACTTTGTAGGTGTAATCATGTAGATTTGAGCAATGATGTGTAGCCCCCAAGGGCCGGCTCAGTAAGATAATATTGAGCTGGGACTTAATATATACTTCAATGAAAATAACATCATATGATGTAACTCCCATCATGGGACTTGAATCCACGTCCACAATGTTAAGAGCCTTGTGCTTTACCAACTGAGCAGTGGACCCTTCCATATAATGAATAAAAAGCTTTGTACCTTTAACTGTTGACACGAGCAATTGATAGCCCCCAAGGGCCGACTCATTATAATGTGATGAGTCGGGTCTTCAATAATATGAGCAAAAAATTACTATGCATTAGCCCCCAAGTGTCATGGTGCATGCTTGCAGCGACATGAGACTTGCATATTGGATGTAATCTCAACTTAAATAATGTAGCCCCCAAGTGCCGGGTTGTAAGCCTGCAGCAACTTGGGACTATTCCTTCAATTGTAGAATAAAAATGATATCCATTGATAATATGATAGCCATTGCGCCAAAGCGACTTTGAAAACCGTAATCACAATACTGGTTATTGATAACCATAATAGAAATCCAGCCATGTTGGCTATTTGAATAATATACCCAATGATTCATAAGCGCATGATTCCAATGGCGCAATCCAAATATGTCTTGGCGACTTATAGTCCAAAGCCGTGCCGGTTTAACAAACACCGGATAATTTATCATCATACTGGCGACACATAGTCGAAAGCCAGGCCGGTTTAATAAACGTCAGTGATTTATAATCATGCTTTATTCAACCTGTTTCTGCATACAACAAGTTTAAAGTGTCCTGGCGGTCTACCACCAGACGGGTCATAATGCCCAACAGATAACCCAGGTTTATAACCAAGGCTGCACTTTAAGAATAATCAATGAAATATATCATACCTGTGACATTGAATCACATCTTTGGTTTACCAATTTTTTGTAGTAAGGGTGATGACCCCAATCTTGAGTAATTATAACTCCTTCATACTGTGCCGGTTTATGATAAAACCGTACCGGGTTGTGATAAACACCGGTTTAACCATATATAATATTGGCGACTCGTAGTCAAACCAGACCGGGCGGATAGTCTCCGGATTATGATTTGATCATGTAATCGACAATTTGTGATTGAAAGTCAAGCCGGGTTAATGAACACCGGTTTACTCCATAATAAGATGGTAACATAAAATCAAACCGGGCAAATAGTCTCCGGATTAGGATTTGACCGTGTTCCGCCAATTTGTAATTGACAGTTTGAACCGGATTAATAATGTCGGTTTGAAAACACAACAAAAGAAATAATTTAAAAGAGAACAAAATTCAAGCAAAGGCAAATATAAAACCATTGCAAATGAGGCTTTGAGCCGATCAAGAGGCATTACCATGGTCGGACACGACCAAGCCCCCAAAAGGCGTAGCTATGGTTCGAGTCAGCCAGTCCCCAAATGATGCATTGGCATTACGCCGATCAAGAGGTGTAGCGATGGTTCGGGTTCGACCAAAGCCCCAAGTGATGCTGTGGCACTAGGCGATCAAGAGGCGTGACTATGGTTCAGACGTTACCACAAGTCCCCAACAGATGCTGTGGCTTTTCGCCTACCAAATGGCGTTGCTATGGTTCGGACACGACCAAGGCCCCCAAGTGATACTGTGGCTTTGCGCCGATCAAGAGGTGTGACTATGGTTCAGACATGACCAAGCCCCCAAGTGATCAATAATATGATAAGCCAACAAGGCATGATACCCATGTTTGGACCGCAAGATCATGGCAGCAGGTCCTCTTTGGCACCCTTTAACTTTTTGCAAGAGATAAATCCTTCTTGAACCGGGATTTTGAACCGGATATTGAGAGCTTCAAAGCTTTGTGGGAGACATCTTTCCCTTGAATCGGATTGTAAACCGGAATCTTCATTTTCAGCCGGAAATTTTCTGATGGCCTTTGAATTCGAACTTGCGAGAAGTTAATTTCTTTTTGAACCGGACATTCTTAAACCGGATTTGAGAGCTTCAGAGCTTTGAGAGAGAACCGATTTCCCTTGAACCGGATTGTAAACCGGATATTTGAGAGCTTCAGTGAGATCGACTTCCCTTTAGCCGGATTCTAAACCGAATCCTTTACGATGACCGGAACTTCTTCATTGAGCCGGGATTTTGTAATTGTTATATACTTTCTAAGCCGGAATTTTTCTGACAGCCTTTAAATTTTCATCAATATAACAGTAACCTCCGGGACCGTGTTATCTTTCCCTCCATCATCCTGAGTGCGAAACTGGCAAGAAATTGTTATATAACAGTAACCTCGGAGACGATGTATCTTCTTCTGCGCCGGTTCTTCTTCATTGGTGTTGTAAGGCGGTGCGGACGGGTGGGTCGGCCAAGGCATTATAAGGCGGCGAGGACCGACGAGTCGGCCGCGGGCGTGATAAACCGTGCGGACAGCGAGTTAATCGTGGGCGCGGTCCCAGTGAGTTGATGTAGATCGGACCACAGGTTGCGCACGTTCGCTCGACATCAGCGTTCGGGCGGACACGGCCGCGGTGTATAATCGTAAACCGGCACGTGCGTCCACCGGGTACAACGGCGAAGCGGCCTCCCGCTTATAAATTAACCTGCACATAAACATGCACATATTAAAAGTACAAAAATTCTTGACAGATTTAATCCGCAAGAACAATTTTATCAGGAAAAATATCACCTGAGGATAAATTCCATTCAACAGCCAATGCGGCCGTTGAATTTCTGGCTGATTTTATGCAGAGGACTAGTCCTTCTAGTACTAGTGTTCCTTCACCGATCATCACTTTTTCCGTTTCCCTTTTAGGTGCATGTGCTCCAGATCAATCAACCTCGATTTTTGTGCAACTGCTAGTGGTCCTTGGGGTTTACGTGGAGTAACCTTCAGCTGTATTATGGAGTACTAGTGAACTACTCCAGATCCGAGTTCGTATCCGGGTACTAGTGAGCCGGCTTGCAGCAGCGAGACATTGACTTGGCGAAGTTGTAGAAACGGCCGGGCAGGGCCAGGGGCGACTTGGTCGGTGCGGATGGTGAAGCCGTGCAGAGGCGGTTTGGAAGCGACTAGCGACGGTGGCACAGCGACTCAATGATTGCACCACTCGGAGGCGAATCGGAGGCGGGTTGACAAGTCCATATCCATCTCCTTCCCCTGGTCGTTGTTGGTTTTGATGATTCATCCTTCTAGGACAAGGACTCGATGAGCAAGGCAGGGGCTCTGCCCAACTGCAGTAACTTTTGACCTTTCTTGATGCGATAGGACGCCTGCGTGCGGATGTAATAAACGTGCACAAAGATTGATGTACTAGTGATAGCGTTGTTTGTGGATATAGCCGTAGTTCTTGGGTAATAAGTAGTAGCAGCAGCGATG
Organism: Aegilops bicornis; assembly: GCA_021605145.1. Taxonomy (NCBI): domain Eukaryota; kingdom Viridiplantae; phylum Streptophyta; class Magnoliopsida; order Poales; family Poaceae; genus Aegilops; species Aegilops bicornis. The sequence goes on from CM038669.1 coordinate 235,886,554, forward strand.
TGTAGTCTACTCGGGACTTCATACTGCATGTAGACGTGGAGAGCACCAGCACCAAATCGCGGTGTACTCGAGACTTGAACGAGCTGTAGCAGCGATAACGGTTGCCCCCTCGTACAACAGCTCTGCAATGGAATCTGACGGCTTTGGCGATTGCGGTGTGATGACCTGTGACAGACTCCTGTCCGGTCTCAACTGCAGAAAAAACGATCCGCCCTCGGATTCGACGGGTCACCGAGCAATACGTGGTGGCACATCTGAAACCCTAAAAATCTGTCCGTCTCTCCACGAATATCGCATCTGTCATCTCCAAAGTTAACCATAATTCTGATTCCCAAACGATAAATTTGTCGGCTCTCTAGTGGTTGTCCGACGGCTCACGCTATGGTTCCATGCCGTCTCTTCTTCATCCGATCTATCGCGAGCTTTCCAATCCCTGAGATAGATCCCTCCAAGAACTCAACACCACCGTGCGCGGGCCCCACGGTGGGCGCCAACTGTCGTGGATTTAACACGTCAGATGTCCTTAGTGTTAGGACTTAGTCGCGAGGCCAACGCATCTATGTGGTAGCTTGAGAGGGGTTGAGCGGGATGAGAGACGCGAGGTTTTACCCAGGTTCGGCCCCTCACGGTGGAAGTAAAAGCCTACGTCCTGCTTCATTGATATTGATGATGATGATCATGGTTACAAGAGTGCCCATCTCGAGAGCTATTGTCTAAACCTAACTTGTCCAACTTGTGGACCTTGTCCCTTTTGGGAGCCCTGCCCCTCCTTATATATGTTGGAGGGCGGGTTACATGTAGAGTCCTATTAGGATTAGGACTAGTCTATCGCTAATACAAACCGGATACAAGTCCAGGTCTTAGCTCCTTGTAAGATATATTCCTCCTGCTTTTCCTCTTAAACCGCCCACCGTAGCTGAACCGGCCTTCATGAACCGCCGGTCGGCCACCGAGTCTTGTCGCCTTTCGACCCGCCACGGATTACCAATGAACCGTAAACCGCCAGGTCGCAAGTGAACCGCCAAGTGCCAGCGGGTTCTTCAGGTAAACCGCCAAGTCCGGCCGGGTTATACTTCCGGCCGGTTTACACCACGGGGTATATCCCCGACACAACCCGACACCCGACACTAATTGGGTAGGTGGGGTGTTGATGTTCATACCTTGCTGAGGCTGCGTGCTCGTGGATGTGCTCTCGACCGCCTCCAGACGAAGCAGACTCTTTGGCCACAACAGGACCCACCCATTACAACAATCACCAAGCCGCCGCGGTGTCTCCTCATCATCCACCAGCATTATTGGAGGAGGCAAATTCTCGTGGCCTGGTTCGACACTGGCCACGGAAACCTTGAAGACGTTCAGGCGGATCGGCCGGCTTTGGAACAATGGTTCCTTCGGCTCCATTATCGTCGCCTTCCCACGCCCACCTTACCGTCGCCGATGGTGTACAATATGGTGCACGGGGTTTCGTCGGCCTGCAAAGAAAAGTCTGCGACGTGAGACATCCGAAGGCAACGAAACGGGAGATTATACATTTATATTGAAGGGGCGGTGATGATACCGTGAGGGCGCCGAGCTCGACCAAAGACGAAGCACCGCCGAAAGCACGTGACGGTGCGGGAGCAGGTGCTCCCAAGAAGTCGACAAGGGAAAGTCCTCTGCATTTGCTTCTGGATTTTGCCTTGTCCAAGTGAAAACGCCCGTCACCAAGGAAGTAGACAAATCTGCAACCACCTGTTTTGCGGCAGCTACCGCTGTTGCGACTGTCTGAGATGATTTCTTCTCAACCGCAATCCCAACCTTCTTGTCGATGTTTTCTTTAGTTAACCTCCGTCTTTCCTTTCTCTCCTCCGTGGTCTCACGGTAGTACTTCTTCCACGTGGCGCCGTCTCCGACACCGTGCACACGTCCATACGACGGTCGAGTATCCACCGGTTGTCGTTTCAATATGTTCAACGCCCGGTTGAATGGAGTGTCCCACTTGGGCCTCGCCAATGCCTCGAACGGCGAAGTCGCTTTGGCCGCAATCCGGTGCTGCTCTCTGCAAAAGGCACAAGGATCGTTTACAAATATGACTAACGTGTTTAGTCGAATTGATCAGAAACTAAAATTACCAGCAGTCTCATGAACTTTGTAATGACCGGTGTTGTCTCGTAAACCTTCTTCACTGGGTCCCAACGGTGCCGGGCCCTCGGGGCGCCACGCCTGCGGGACGGTGAAATCCGCCAAGGTGCAGGATGCCCAGACTCGCGGCTTCCGCGTCCTCCTTGGCCCATTTGGACCTCTTTCCGCCGTAACCATGCCTTCCGAGGTGGTGGCTCCCAATGTTCCTCTCTTGAAGCCCCTTCATGTACTTAGACTTTTTTTGGTACCTTTGGCCTCACAAGCCTCCTTGAATATTTGAAACTGCTCTTCCATGATTATCAGATTATCCTTTACAATCTCGGAGTAGGGTTCCTTCTTGTCGATGATCCTTGCTTTCACTCGAGTTTTCCAGGCGGCCAACGCGTCGCTAAACTTGGTCATGGCGTGTTTGTTTATCTTCTTCATTATCGGGTCCTTGTCTGGATCTTCATAATCCTTCTCATTCCGGCCCGGGAACAAGAATATCTGGTGAAACTTCTTTAGGAGGGAGCTCCTCATATTTTCTATCTTCTGTAGTTTCTCATCATTGATGGTGGCGGTTGTCCGTACGATGCAGCCTATTTGATTGCCGTAGCATCGACGCGCTTCCTCGGGCGCCTGTGGCTCAAAAATGCCGTCGTCCACCTCCGTGACCACCAGTCTAGTAGTCCTGAGTTTGTTAGGAAGCCGCTGCCTCTTTGCTTTCAGTTCTACAGTACCGGCTCCGCTCCCCGAGGCAGCACCGGTCTCAGTCTCAGCACCGGTCTCGATGCCGGTCTGAGTCTCAGCGCCGGTCTTAGTCTCAAAGACCGTCTGCGTGTCGGTCTCGATCCCGATGCCTTTGGTGGGCCCAAAGCAACAACATCGGTTGATCGTCGGTAAAAGCTAAAAAATTCGCCGCCCGGTGAGACGCCGTGCATAATCACCGTAACCCTGTCCTTCATCGTTGCTAGCCATGTTTGCTATGATTAAATCTAGTCAATTAATTCTAGACCTAATAAAATGAATAATGACATAAAAAAGGCCTATTGTTTTGCAGGAACGTTGACTCCTTCCTGGTGCGGCAAATCCCAGGCACTCGATATGTCCTAGTTTGTAGCACAAGTCATGCCGAAATTCACGAAAAAATTCGGCATGACCTTTGCTAAAAAGTGGACAAATCAAGAACCTGAAATTTGCCGGAACGGAAATGAATCAACATTCCGGCAAAACATATATAGGCCACTCAGCTTCATTTAAACAACAAAGCCACTTGGGCACAATCGAACCACTTCAATGAAAAGATATAACATGACCACTTCAACGAAAAGATATAATCAACAATAAAAGTGTAGGAAGGGATCATCTTTAAAATAAAACTTGCCTAAATAACCTAGATAATTAACCTAATTAAACTAGTTAACCTGACTAGTTCTCTGTCAAAGCCCTAACTAAATTTTGCCTAAATAACCTAGATAATTAACCTATGCATGAGAGAGAGAGGAGGGGTGGGGGCTTACAGAGGATGGTTCCGGTGGTGGCGAGGGAGGCAGGGGCGTCTCCGGTGACGGCGAGGGAGGCAGTTGTGGCGAGGGAGGATCCAGTGGCGTCGACGGCGGCTCCGGTGGCGTTGATGAGGCCTCGCGGCTCCGTGGCGTTGGGGGCGGCTCCGGTGACGTCGATGGCGCACGCCTCTGGTGGCTCCGGGGGCGTCGACGTCGGCAGGAGACGGCGGCGAAGTGGGGCGACGGCGAATCGGGGAGATGGCGGCGGGGTGGGTCGAGAGATTTGGGGGGCAAGTGGTGGCCGGGCGGAAACGGTTTTTTGGTTAAGTCAAAATTAGCGGCAGCGCGTTTCGCAAAACGCGCTATAGCTAATGTAGCTATAGCGCTTTTTACAAAACGCTCTACTGCTATAGCTATGTAATTTTCTCCCTTTTTTATTTCCTTTTCTGTTTCTATAGAGGGGGTCTAGGAAACACGTTGCAGCTACATTAGCTATAGCGCCTCTTACGAACACACGCTACAGCTATGCCTTTCTCTGTTTTTTCGCTTTTCCATTTATTTTTCTTTACATTTTATTTTTTTCTTTCTCCTTTTTTTGTTTCTTTAATTTTCATTTACTTTTCTATTTTTTTTATTTTTTTATTTCCATTAGCAGTAGCGCTCTTCTTAGGAAACACGCTGCTACTCATGCCCTAGCGGTAGCGCGCTTCCTCCAAGCCCGCTACTGCTATGCGTAGCCTATCGTTCCACCAATGGGAATCTTAGTAGTAGCGATTTTACGGCCACACGCGCCATCGCTACAATTGTATCTGCAGCGTTTTTTTCTCAACCGCTACTGCTATCTAGCACTAGCGCCCTTTTTTGACCCGCGCTGTTGCTAAATTTCTGTGTATAAGGTTTTCCCTAGTAGTGAAAATCCCTACTACGGTGGCCGGGGCGCAGGGTTGCGAGAAGAGCAGGATTAGTAATCAGCACAAGGATCGTTTATCCACGTTCGGGCCGCGAGGATGCGTAAAACCGTAGTCCTGCTTTGGTGGATGTATTTCAGAGAGTTCTTGAGCTCACGAACTAGCTATGGTGGATGCGTGGTTTCAAAGAGCCGAATCCCTCTCCAGTACGCCATGGGCCTCCTTTTATAGTCGAAAGGGGCTGCAACAGTGGCACACAAGAGGTGGAAAGGCGTACAGTGTCGCGATATTATTGCTTGTATTACAGGACAAGACGCATTTAATGCATCGCTTAGGTGTCTCCTTGCTTTATTGGGGACGGGAAGGAGGCCCGTCCCGTCCGTCGCCGCTCTTCCTTGCTTCGACACGCGCCCTGGTCAACGATGCATGCGGCGCCATGTAGGCAGGCAGGCAACTGAGGTGGCGCGGTGGCAAAGTCTTCACGAAGATCTGCATGCCGCCACGCAGCGCTTCTTGAGTTGGCTCGAGCTGCATGTTGCCACACAGTGCACCTTGACTGGTTGGGCTGGCAATTGCATGTGAACGGCGGTGGAGACTTGGCTAGTGCGGGCCTGGAGGTGGCCCCGCTGGCGCCCTTGGCGAGGGCCTTGCCCGGTGGCCCGGCAAGGGCCTTGCCATGGCGTGCTATTGTGCCCGGCAAGGATCTTGCCGGGGGTCTTGTGGCTCCCCTCGGCAAGGATCTTGCCGAGGATAGTTGTCTTCTAATCCTCATCTGGTCTTGAATATTCCTTGGTCTTGACAAAGATCTGCATGCCACCATGGAGGTGCCTCCCAAGCCCTAGTTCCAACGTGGTTGGTTGAGTTGGAACCCGTGGGCTCGAGGGTGGCTCACTCCGCTGGTGTGGGCGAGCCGCCCCGGCAAGTGTCTTGTCGGGGCTGCTTAGGCTGCCCCGGCAAGGGTCTTGCCGGGGGAGCCTGCTTCGTCCTTCTGCTTCTTTGTGTTCTTGGCCTTGGCGTTGCCATGGTTGTCTTGTACTTAGGCTTCTCTCCGGCTTCCCTCCCTTGCCTTGCTTCGTGTGGCCGCGGCGCGTGGCTCTGACTTCCCGTGCACAAGTAAAGGGGTAAAAAAGGAGAGCCCCTAATTTTGTACACCGACAGGAGCCCCCGGGCCTGGGCCATACATAAGCGCGACACGTTGTTGGGCCAAGCCCATAACGGTGCGTGGGTAGGCGGGGTGGATTTTCACCGTAGTAACTCTTCGTCTGTTGCGCTTCCCCACGACCTGCGTTGAATGCGCGACGTGGGAAGGGTGCGTACGTGACGTGGGTGGCATGCATGGGGCGGTTTCCGCAGGCATGCGTCACATCGTGATACAGGGGCGGCTCGCGCCGTCCCCATGAAGAGGGAGAGGCGTGATATGTCTCCAACGTATCTATAATTTTTTATTGTTCCATGCTATATTATCTTCTGTTTTGGACATTAATGGGCTTTATTATACACTTTTATATTATTTTTTGGACTGACCTATTAACCAGAGGCCCAGCCCAGAATTGTTGTTTCTTGCCTATTTCAGAGTTTCGCAGAAAAAGAATATCAAACGGAGTCCAAACGGAATGAAACCTTCGGGAATGTAATTTTCGAAACGAACGTGATCCAGAGGACTTGGACCCTACATCAAGACATCAACCAGGAGGGCACGAGGTAGGGGGGCGAGCCTACCCCCTGGGCGCGCCCTCCACCCTCGTGGGCCCCATGTTGCTCCACCGACGTACTTCTTCCTCCTATATATACCTACGTACCCCCAAACTACCAGACACGGAGCCAAAAACCTAATTCCACCGCCGCAACCTTCTGTACCCGTGAGATCCCATCTTGGGGCCTTTTCCGGAGCTCCGCCGGAGGGGGCATCGATCACGGAGGGCTTCTACATAAACACCATAGCCTCTCCGATGATGTGTGAGTAGTTTACCTCAGACCTTCGGGTCCATAGTTATTAGCTAGATGGCTTCTTCTCTCTTTTTGGATCTCAATACAATGTTCTCCCCGTCTCTCGTGGAGATCTATTTGATGTAATCTTCTTTTGCGGTGTGTTTGTTGAGACCGATGAATTGTGGGTTTATGATCAAGTTTATCTATGAACAACATTTGAATCTTCTCTGAATTCTTTTATCTATGATTGTTTATCTTTGCAAGTCTATTCGAATTATCAGTTTGGTTTGGCCTACTAGATTGATCTTTCTTGCAATGGGAGAAGTGCTTAGCTTCGGGTTCAATCGTGCGGTGTCCTTTCCCAGTGACAGTAGGGTCAGCAAGGCACATATTGTATTGTTTCCATCAAGGATAACAAGATGGGGTTTATATCATATTGCATGAGTTTATCCCTCTACATCATGTCATCTTAATTAAAGCGTTACTCTGTTCTTATAAACTTAATACTCTAGCTGCATGTTGGATAGTGGTCGATGTGTGGAGTAATAGTAGTAGATGCAGGCAGGAGTCGGTCTACTTGTCTCGGACGTGATGCCTATATACATGATCATACCTAGATATTCTCATAACTATGCTCAATTTTGTCAATTGCTCAACAGTAATTTGTTCACCCACCGTAATATTTATGCTCTTGAGAGAAGCCACTAGTGAAACCTATGGCCCCCGGGTCTATTTTCCATCATATTAATCTTCCAACACTTAGCTGTTTTCATTGCCTTTTATTTTACTCTGCATCTTTATCATAAAAATACCAAAAATATTATCTTATCATATCTATCAGATCTCACTCTCGTAAGTGACCGTGAAGGGATTGAAAACCCCTTTATTATGTTGGTTGCGAGGATCTATTTGTTTGTGTAGGTGCGAGGGACTCGTGCGTGGCCTCCTACTCGATTGATATCTTGGTTCTCAAAAACTGAGGGAAATACTTACGCTACTTTGCTGCATCACCCTTTCCTCTTCAAGGGAAAACCAACGCAGTGCTCAAGAGGTAGCAAGAAGGATTTCTGGCGCCGTTGCCGGGGAGTCTACGCAAAAGTCAACACACCGAGTACCCATCACAAACCCTTATCTCCCGCATTACATTATTTGCCATTTGCGTCTCGTTTTCCTCTCCCCCACTTCACCCTTGCCGTTTTATTCGACTCTCTTTTCCGTTCGCCTTTTTCGCTTGCTTCTTGTTTGCTCGTGTGTTGGATTGCTTGCTTGTCACGATGGCTCAAGATAATACTAAGTTGTGTGACTTTACCAATACCAACAACAATGATTTTCTTAGCACTCTGATTGCTCCTCTTACCGATACTGAATCTTGTGAAATCAATGCTGCTTTGTTGAACCTTGTCATGAAAGATCAATTTGCCGCCCTTCCTAGTGAAGATGCCGCTACCCATCTAAATAGCTTCGTTGATTTGTGTGATATGCAAAAGAAGAAAGATGTGCATAATGATATTGTTAAATTGAAGCTATTTCCTTTTTTGCTTAGAGATCGTGCTAAAGCTTGGTTTTCATCAATGCCTAAAAATAGTATTGATTCTTGGAATAAGTGCAAAGATGCTTTTATCTCTAAGTATTTTCCTCATGCTAAGATCATCTCTCTTAGAAACGATATTATGAATTTTAAGCAACTTGATCATGAACATGTTGCACAAGCTTGGGAGAGGATGAAATTACTGATACGTAATTGTCCTACACATGGTTTGAATTTGTGGATGATAGTACAAAAATTTTATGCCGGATTGAATTTTGCTTCTAGAAATCTTTTAGATTCGGCCGCGGGAGGCACTTTTATGGAAATCATTTTAGGAGAAGCTACTAAACTCCTAGATAATATTATGGTTAATTATTCTCAATGGCACACTGAAAGATCTACTAATAAACAAGTGCATGCGATAGAAGAAATTAATGTTTTGAGTGGAAAGATGGATGAACTTATGAAATTATTTGCTACTAAAAATGTTTCTTCTGATCCTAATGATATGCCTTTGTCTACTTTGATTGAGAATAATAATGAATCTATGGATGTGAATTTTATTGGTAGGAATAATTTTGGTAACAACGCATATAGAGGAAACTTTAATCCTAGGCCATACCCTAGTAACTCCTCCAATAATTATGGTAATTCCTACAACAATTCTTATGGAAATTTTAATAATATGCCTTCTGAATTTGAGACTAGTGTTAAAGAATTTATGAATTCACAAAAGAATTTCAATGCTTTGCTTGAAGAAAAATTGCTTAAAGTTGATGGATTGGTTAGGAACGTTGATAGAATTTCTCTTGATGTTGATTCTTTGAAACTTAGATCTATTCCACCTAAGCATGATATCAATGAGTCTCTCAAAGCCATGAGAATTTCCATTGATGAGTGCAAAGAAAGAACCGCTAGGATGCGTGCTAAGAAAGATTGCTTTGTGAAAGCGTGTTCTTCTAGTTTTTATGAAAATAAAGATGAATATCTAAAAGTTATTGATGTGTCCCCCATTAAATCTTTGTTTTGCAATATGAATCTTGATAATGATGGGACTGAATATGATCCACCTTTACCTAGAAGGCGTTCCAAAAATTCGGAGTCTTTAGATCTTGATGCAAAAATTGGTAAAAGTGGGATTGAAGAGATCAAAACTCTAGATATTAATGAACCCACTATTTTGGATTTCAAGGAATTTAATTATGATAATTGCTCTTTGATAGATTGTATCTCCTTGTTGCAATCTGTGCTAAATTCTCCACATGTTTATAGCCAACATAAAGCTTTTACTAAACATATTGTTGATGCTTTGATGCAATCTTATGAAGAAAAACTTGAGTTGGAAGTTTCTATCCCTAGGAAACTTTATGATGAGTGGGAACCTACTATTACAATTAAAATTAAAGATCATGAGTGCTATGCTTTATGTGATTTGGGTGCTAGTGTTTCCACGATCCCAAAAACTTTGTGCGATTTTCTAGGTTTCCATGATTTTGATGATTGCTCTTTAAACCTGCACCTCATGGATTCCACCATTAAGAAACCTATGGGAAGAATTAATGATGTTCTTATTATTGCAAATAGGAATTATGTGCCCGTAGATTTTATTGTTCTTGATATAGATTGCAATCCTTCATGTCCTATTATTCTTGGTAGACCTTTCCTTAGAACGATCGGTGCAATTATTGATATGAAGGAAGGAAATATTAGATTCCAATTTCCGTTAAGGAAAGGCATGGAACACTTTTCTAGAAATAAAATAAAATTACCATATGAATCTATCATGAGAGCCACTTATGGATTGCCTACCAATGATGGCAATACCTAGATCTATCCTTGCTATTATGCCTAGCTAGGGCGTTAAACGATAGCGCTTGTTGGGAGGCAACTCAATTTTATTTTTAGTTTTTTTCTTTTTGCTTCTGTTTAGGAATAAATATTTGATCTAGACTCTGGTTATATGTGTTTTTATGTTTTAATTAGAGTTTGTGCCAAGTTTAACCTATAGGATCTTCTTGGATGATAGTTATTTGATCTTGCTGGAAATTCCAGAAACTTTCTGTTCAGGAAAATAATTGTTAAAAATCACCAGAACGTGATAAAATATTGATTCCAATTACTGCTGATCAATAAACAAATTTTCTAGGTCTTCCTATTTTGGTTGAATTTTTGGAGTTCCACAATTTGGTTTAGTTACAGATTACTACAGACTGTTCTGTTTTTGACAGATTCTGTTTTTCATGTGTTGTTTGCTTATTTTGATGAATCTATGGCTCGTAAAATAGTTTATAAACCATAGATAAGTTGGAATACATTAGGTTTAACACCAATATAAATAAATAATGAGTTAGTTACAGTACCTTTAAGTGGTGTTTTGTTTTCTTTCGCTAACGGAGCTCACGAGATTTTCTGCTGAGTTTTGTGTTGTGGAGTTTTCAAGTTTTGGGTGAAAGATTTGATGGATTATGGAAAAAGGAGTGGCAAGATCCTAAGATTGGGGATTCCCATAGCACCCCAAGATAATCTAAGGACTCCAAAAATCCAAAGCTTGGGGATGCCCCGGAAGGCATCCCCTCTTTCGTCTACTTCCATCGGTAACTTTACTTGGAGCTATATTTTTATTCATCACATGATATGTGTTTTGCTTGGAGTGTCTTGTATGATTTGAGTGTTTGCTTTTTAGTTTACCACAATCATATTTTCTGTACACAACTTTTGAGATAAACACACATGATTCGGAATTTATTAGAATACTCTATGCGCTTCACTTAAATCTTTTGAGCTATATAGTTTTTGCTCTAGTGCTTCACTTATATCTTTTTGAGCACGGCGGTGGTTTTGTTTTATAGAAACTATTATTCTCTCATGCTTCACTTATGTTATTTTGAGAGTCTTAAACAGCATGGTAATTTGCTTAAATTGAGAAATTAATCCTAATATGTTAGGTATTCAAGACTAGTAAAAAACTCTCTTATGAGTGTGTTGAATGCTAAGAGAAGTTTGATGCTTGATGATTGTTTTGAGATATGGAGGTAGTGATATTAAAATTGTGCTAGTTGAGTAGTTGTGAATTTGAGAAATACTTGTGTTGAAGGTTGCAAGTCCCGTAGCATGCACGTATGGTAAATGTTATGTAACAAATTTGAAACATGAGGTGTTCTTTGATTATCCTCCTTATGAGTGGCGGTCAGGGACGAGCGATGGTCTTTTCCTACCAATCTATCCCCCTAGGAGCATGCACGTAGTGCTTGGTTTTTGATGACTTGTAGATTTTTGCAATAAGTATATGAGTTCTTTATGACTAATGTTGAGTCCATGGATTATACGCACTCTTACCCTTCCATCATTGCTAGCCTCTTGATGCCGTGCATTGCCCTTTCTCACATTGAAAGTTGGTGCAAACTTCGCCGGTGCATCCAAACCCCGTTATATGATACGCTCTTTCACACATAAACCTCCTTATATCTTCCTCAAAACAGCCACCATACCTACCTATTATGGCATTTCCATAGCCATTCCGAGATATATTGCCATGCAACTTTCCACCATTCCGTTTATTATGACACGCTCATCATTGTCATATTGCTTTGCATGATCATGTAGTTGACATCGTATTTGTGGCAAAGCCACCGTTCATAATTTTCATACATGTCACTCTTGATTCATTGCTATCCTGGTATACCGCCGGAGGCATTCATATGGAGTCATACTTTGTTCTAGTATCGAGTTGTAATCATTGAGTTGTAAATAAATATAAGTGTGATGATCATCATTCATAGAGCATTATCCCAATAAAAAAAGAGAAAGGCCAAATAAAAAAAGAGAAGGCCTAATATATATATGTGTGATGATCATCATTCATAGAGCATTGTCCCAATATAAATGGACAATGCTACTATCCTTTTTTCCACACTTGTGCTTCAAAGTAGCACCATGTTCTTCATGATAGAGAGTCTCTTGTTTTGGCACTTTCATATACTAGTGGGAATTTTTCACTATAGAACTTGGCTTGTATATTCCAACAATGGGCTTCCTCAAATTCCCTAGGTCTCCATGAGCAAGCAAGTTGGATGCACACCCACTTAGTTTCTTTTGTTGAGCTTTCATGCATTTATAGCTCTAGTGCATCCGTTGCATGGCAATCCCTACTCCTTGCATTAACATCAATCGATGGGCATCCCCCCATCATTATATTCTATTCCACCCATAGTGCAATATCCATGGCTCACGCTCATGTATTGCGTGAAGGTTGAAAAAGTTTGAGATTACTAAAGTATGAAACAATTGCTTGGCTTATCATCGGGGTTGTGCATGATGAGAGCATTCTTGTGTGATGAAAATGGAGCATGACTAAACTATATGATTTTGTAGGGATAAACTTTCTTTGGCCATGTTATTCTGAGAGGACATAATTGCTTAGTTAGTATGCTTGAAGTATTATTACTTTTATGTCAATATTAAACCTTTATCTTGGATCTTTCGGATCTGAATATTCATACCACAATTAGGAGAATTACATTGAAATTATGCCAACTAGCATTCCACATCAAAAATTCTGTTTTTATCATTTACCTACTCGAGGACGAGCAGGAATTAAGCTTGGGGATGCTTGATACGTCTCCAACGTATCTATAATTTTTTATTGTTCCATGCTATATTATATTACGTTTTCGACATTAATGGGCTTTATTATACACTTTTATATTATTTTTGGGACTAACCTATTAACTGGAGGCCCGGCCCAGAATTGTTGTTTTTTGCCTATTTCAGAGTTTCGCAGAAAAAGAATATCAAACGGATTCCAAACGGAATGAAACCTTCGGGAACGTGATCTTCGGAACAAACGTGATCAAGAGGACTTGGACCCTACATCAAGACATCAACTAGGAGGGCACGAGGTAGGGGGGCGCGCCTACCCCCCTGGGCGCGCCTTCCACCCTCGTGGGCCCCATGTTGCTCCACCGACGTACTTCTTCCTCCTATATATACCTACGTACCCCCAAACTACCAGATACGGATCCATAAACCTAATTCCACCGCCGCATGAAGGAAATATGCCCTAGAGGCAATAATAAAGTTATTATTTATTTCCTTATATCATGATAAATGTTTATTATTCATGCTAGAATTGTATTAACCGGAAACATAATACATGTGTGAATACATAGACAAACAGATAAGTCACTAGTAAGCCTCTACTAGACTAGCTCATTAATCAAAGATGGTTATGTTTCCTAACCATAGACATGTGTTGTCATTTGATTAATGGGATCACCTCATTAGAAGAATGATGTGATTGACATGACCCATTCCGTTAGCTTAGCACTTGATCGTTTAGTATATTGCTATTGCTTCCTTCATGACTTATACATGTTCCTGTAACTATGAGATTATGCAACTCCCGTTCTGGAGGAACACTTTGGGTACTACCAAACGTCACAACGAATCTGGGTGATCATAAAGGAGTACTACAGGTGTCTCCAAAAGGTACTTGTTGGGTTGGCGATTTCGAGATTAGGTTTTGTCACTCCGATTGTCGGAGAGGTATCTCTGGGCCTTCTCGGTAATACACATCACATAAGCCTTGCAAGCATTGCAACTAATGAGTTAGTTGTGAGATGATGTATTACGGAACGAGTAAAGAGACTTGCCAAGAACGAGATTGAACTAGGTATTGGATACCGACGATCGAATCTCGGGCAAGTAACATACCGATGACAAAAGGAACAACGGATGTTGTTATGCGGTCTGACCGATAAAGATCTTCGTAGAAAATGTAGGAACCAATATGGGCATCCAGGTCCCGCTATTGGTTATTGACCGGAGATGTGTCTTGGTCATGTCTACATTGTTCTCGAACCGTAGGGTCCGCACGCTAAGGTTTCGATGGCGGTTATATTATGAGTTTGTGTATTTTGATGTACCGAAGGTTGTTCGAGTCCCGGATATGATCACGGACATGACGAGGAGTCTCGAAATGGTCGAGACATAAAGATTAATATATTGGACGGATATATTTGGACACCGGAAAGGTTAGGAGAAGTTTGGAGCTCCAGGAGGTTACCGGAACCCCGGAAGTATATGGGCCTTATTGGGCCCATGTAGGAAGAAGGAAAAGGAACAAGGGAGGCGCGCCCCAAGCCCAATCCGAATTGGGGAGGGGCCGCCCCCTTTCTCCTTCCCCTCTTCCTGCTCCTACTACTAGTACTACTTCCTAATCTTGGTACTCCTTCCTTCCCCTCCAAATAAGATAAGGAAGAGAGGGAAACCTACTTGGAGTAGGTTTCCTCCCTATGGTGCGCCCCTTGTGGCGGCCACCTCCTCCCTCCCTCCTTTATATACGGGGTGGGGGCACCCTAGGACACACAAGTTGATCCTTGAGATCGTTCCTTAGCCGTGTGCGGTGCCCCCTCCACCATATTCCACCTCGGTCATATCGTAGCGGTGCTTAGGCGAAGCCTGCGTCGGTGAAACATCAAGATCGTCCACCACGCCGTCGTCGACGGAACTCCCTCTCCCGGAGCTTTGCTGGATCGGAGCCCGAGGAGCGCCATCGAGCTGAACGTGTGCCAAGAACTCGGAGGCGCCGGAGTAACGGGCGCTGGATCGGCTGGATCGCGAGGAGAACGTCGACTACTTCCTCTACGTCATCATCGACTCGGAGGTGCCGGAGTAATGGCAACCGGGATCGGCAGGATCGCGAGGAGAACGTACGACTACTTCCTCTACGTTGTGATCGCTTCGCTTTGGTCTACGAGGGTACGTAGACAACACTCTCCTTCTCGTTGCTATGCCATCACCATGGTCCCGTGTGTGCGAGGAAAATTTTGAAATTACTACGTTCCCCCAACAAAGTGGCATCCGAGCCTGGTTTTATGCGTTGATGTCATATGCACGAGTAGAACACAAGTGAGTTGTGGGCGATACAAGTCATACCGCCTACCAGCATGTCATACTTTGGTTCAGCGGTATTGTGAGATGAAGCGGCCCGGACCGACATTACGCCAGACGCTTACGCTGAGACTGGTTTCACCATTACGAGCACTCGTGCTTAAAGGTGGCTGGTGGGTGTCTGTCTCTCTCACTTTAGTTGAACAGTGTGGCTACGCCCGGTCCTTGAGAAGGTTAAACGGAGTCTATTTGACGAAGTATCGTTGTGGTTTTAATGCGTAGGTAAGAACGGTTCTTGCTCAGCCCGTAGCAGCCACGTAAAACTTGCAACAACAAAGTAGAGGACGTCTAACTTGTTTTTGCAGGGCATGTTGTGATGTGATATGGTCAAGACGTGATGCTATATTTTATTGTATGAGATGATCATGTTTTGTAACCGAGTTATCGGCAATGGCAGTGAGCCATATGGTTGTCGCTTATTGTATGAAATGCAACGCTTCATAATTGCTTTACTTTATCACTAAGCGGTAGCGATAGTCGAGAAGCAATAGATGGCGAAAAGACAACGATGCTACGATGGAGATCAAGGTGTCGCTACCGGTAACGATGGTGATCATGACGGTGCCGGAGATGGAGATCACAAGCACAAGATGATGATGGCCATATCATATCACTTATATTGATTGCATGTGATGTTTATCCTTTATGCATCTTATTTTGCTTTGATTGACGGTAGCATTTTAAGATGATCTCTCATTAAAATTATCAAGTAGTGTTCTCCCTAAGTATGCACCGTTGCCAAAGTTCGTCGTGCCGAGACACCACGTGATGATCGGGTGTGATAAGCTCCACGTCCATCTACAACGGGTGCAAGCAAGTTTTGCACACGCAGAATACTCAGTTATACTTGTGAGCCTAGCATATGCGAGATATGGCCTCGAACACGGAGACCGAAAGGTCGGCGTGAATCATATAGTAGATATGATCAACATAAGATGTTCACCATTGAAAACTACTCCATCTCACGTGATGATCGGTTATGGTTTAGTTGATTTGGATCACGTGATCACTTAGATGACTAGAGAGATGTCTGTCTAAGTGGGAGTTCTTTAGTAATATGATTAATTAAAAACTTAAATTTATCATGAACTTAGTACCGATAGTATTTTGCTTGTCTATGTTTACTGTAGATAGATGGCTCGTCTGTTGTTCCGTTGAATTTTAATGCGTTCCTTGAGAAAGCAAAGTTGAAAGATGATGGTAGCAATTACACGGACTGGGTCCGTAATTTGAGGATTATCCTCATTGCTGCACGGAAGAATTACGCCCTGGAAGCACCGCTGGGTGCCGTGCCTGCCAGAGGAGCAACGCCGAAGTTGTGAACGCGTGCAGAGCAAAGTCGATGACTACTCTATAGTTCGGTGTGCCATGCTTTACGGCTTAGAACCGGGTCTTCAACGACGTTTTGAACGTCATGGAGCATATGAGATGTTCCAAGAGTTGAAGTTAATATTTCAAGCAAATGCCCGGATTGAGAGATATGAAGTCTCCAATAAGTTCTATAGCTGCAAGATGGAGGAGAATAGTTACATCGGTGAGCACATACTCAAAATGTCCGGGTATAATAATCACTTAATTCAGCCGGGAGTTAATCTTCCGGATGATAGTGTCATTGATGAATTCTCCAATCATCGCCACCAAGCTACAAGAGCTTCGTGATGAACTATAATATGCAAGGGATGACTAAGACAATTCTGAGCTCTTCGCAATGCTAAAAGTCAGCGGAGGTAGAAATCAAGAAAGAGCATCAAGTGTTGATGGTCAACAAGACCACTAGTTTCAAGAAAAGGGCAAAGGGAAGAAGAAGGAACTTCAAGAAGAACAGCAAACAAGTTGCTGCTCAAGGGAAGAAACCCAAGTCTGGACCTAAACCTGAAATCGAGTGCTTCTACCGCAAGCGCATCGGTCACCGAAGCGGAACTGCCCCAAGTATTTGGCGGATAAGAAGGATGGCAAGGTGAACAAAGGTATATGTGATATACATGTTATTGATGTGTACCTTACTAGAGCTCGCAGAGCACTGGGTATTTGATCGGGTTCTGTTGCTAATATTTGCAACTCAAGCAGGGACTACTGATTGCGAACACCGGCAAAGGACGAGGTGACGATGCGCGTGGGAAATGGTTCCAAAGTCGATGTGATCGCGGTCGGCACGCTACCTCTACATCTACCTTCGGGATTAGTTTTAGACCTAAATAATTGTTATTTGTGCCAGCGTTAAGCATGAACATTATATCTGGATCTTGTTTGATGCGAGACGGTTATTCATTTAAATCAGAGAATAAAGGTTGTTCTATTTATATGAATAATATCTTTTATGGTCATGCACCCTTGAAGAGTGGTCTATTTTTAATGAATCTCGATAGTAGTGATACACATATTCATAATGTTGAAACCAAAAGATGCAGAGTTGATAATGATAGTGCGACTTATTTGTGGCATTGCCGTTTAGGTCATATCGGTATAAAGCGCATGAAGAAACTCCATCTCGATGGACTTTTGGAGTCACTTGATTATGAATCACTTGGCACTTGCGAACCGTGCCTCATGGGCAAGATGACTAAAACCCTGTTCTCGGTACTATGGAGAGAGCAACAGATTTGTTGGAAATCATACATACAGATGTATGTGGTCCAATGAATGTTGAGGCTCGTGGCGGATATCGTTATTTTCTCACCTTCACAGATGATTTAAGCAGATATGGGTATATCTTCTTAATGAAACATAAGTCTGAAACATTTGAAAAGTTCAAAGAATTTCAGAGTGAAGTTGAAAATCATCGTAATAAGAAAATAAAGTTTCTACGATCCGATCGTGGAGGCGAATATTTGAGTTCTGAAGTTTGGTCTACATTTGAAACAATGCGGAATAGTTTAGCAACTCACGCCACCGGAACACCACAGCGCAATAATGGTGTGTCCGAACGTCGTAATTGCACTTTACTAGATATGGTGCGATCTATGATGTCTCTTACAGATTTACCGCTATCGTTTTGGGGTTATGCTCTTGAGACGGCCGCATTCACGCTGAATAGAACACCGTCAAATCCGTTGAGACGACACCTTATGAATCTGTGGTTTAGCAAGAAACCAAAGTTGTCGTTTCTTAAAGTTAGGGGATGCGATGCTTATGTGAAAAAGCTTCAACCTTATAAGCTCGAACCTAAAAATGAGAAATGTGTCTTCATATGATACCCAAAGGAGACAGTTGGGTACACCTTCTATCACAGATCCGAAGGCAAGACATTTGTTGCTAAGAATGGATCCTTTCTAGAGAAGGAGTTTCTCTCGAAAGAAGTGAGTGGGAGGAAAGTAGAACTTGATGAGGTAATCTGTACCTTCTCCCTTATTTGAAAGTAGTTTATCACGTAAACCAGTTTCTGCGATATCTACACCAAATAGTGAGGAAGTTGATGATGTTGATCATGAAACTTGAGATCAAGTTACTATGAACCTCGTAGATCAACCAGAATAAAATCCGCACTGCAGTGGTACGGCAATCCTGTTCGGAAGTCATGCTACTAGATCATGATGAACCTACGAACTATGAAGAAGCGATGGTGAGCCCAGATTCCGCAAAATGGCTTGAGGCCATGAAATTCGAGATGGGATCCATGTATGAAAACAAAGTGTGGACTTTGGTTGTCTTGCCCGAGGGTCGGCAAGAAATAGAAAACAAGTGGATCTTCAAGAAGAAGACTGACGACGGTAATATTGCTTTGTCTACAAAGCTCGACTTGTCGCAAAGGGGTTTCGACAAGTTCAAGGGATTGACTACGATGAGACCTTATCACCCGTAGCGATGCTTAAGTCTGTCCGAATCATGTTAGCAATTGCCGCATTTTATGATTATGAAATTTGGCAAATGGATGTAAAGACCGCATTCTGAATGGGTTTCGGAAGAAGAGTTGTATATGATGCAACGGAAGGTTTTATCGATCCAAAGGGAGCTAACAAAGTGTGCAAGCTCGGTGATCCATTTATGGACTGGTGCAAGCATCTCGGAGTTGGAATAAACGCTTTGATAGTGTGATCAAAGTATTTGGGTTTATCTGAGACTTTTGGAGAAGCCTGTATTTACAAGAAAGTGAGTGGGAGCTACGTAGCATTTACGATATTATATGTAGATGACATATTACCGATCGGAAATGATATAGAATTTCTGGATAGCATAAAGGGATACTTGAACAAGAGTTTTTCGATGAAAGACCTTGGTGAAGCTGCTTACATATTGGGCATCAAGATCTATAGAGATAGATCAAGACGCTTAATTGGACTTTCACAAAGCACATACCTTGATAAAGTTTTGAAGAAGTTCAAAATGGATCAGGCAAAGAAAGGTTTTTTACCTATATTACAAGGTGTGAAATTGAGTCAGACTCAATGCCCGACCACAGCAGAAGATAGAGAGAAAATGAAAGATGTTCCCTATGCTTCAGCCATAGGCTCTATCATGTATGCAATGCTGTGTACCAGACCTGACGTATGCTTAGCTGTAAGCTTGGCAGGAAGGTACGAAAGTAATCCAGAGTGGATCCTTTGGACAGCGGTCAAGAACATCTGAAATATCGAAAAGGACTAAGGATATGTTTCTCGTATATGGAGGTGACAAAGAGCTAGTCGTAAATGGTTACGTCGATGCGAAGCTTTGACACCGATCCGGACGATTCTAAATCGCAAACCGGATACGTGTTTTTGTTAAATGGTGGAGCTGTCAGTTGGTGCAGTTCTAAACAAAGCGTCGTGGCGGGATCTACATGTGAAGCGGAGTACATAGCTGCTTCGGAAGCAGCAAATGAAGGAGTCTGGATGAAAGAGTTCATTTCCGATCTAGGTGTTATACCTAGTGCATCGGGACCAATGAAGATCTTCTGTGACAATCTGGTGCAATTGCCTTGGCAAAGGAATCCAGATTTCACAAGAGGACCAAGCATATCAAGAGATGCTTCAATTCCATTCGGGACCAAGTCCAAGTGGGAGACATAGAGATTTGCAAAATACATACGAATCTGAGCGTTGCGGACCCGTTGACTAAGCCTCTTCCACGAGCAAAACATGATCAGCACCAAGACTCCATGGGTGTTAGAATCATTCTTGAGTAATCTAGATTATTGACTCTAGTGCAAGTGGGAGACTGAAGGAAATATGCCCTAGAGGCAATAATAAAGTTATTATTTATTTCCTTATATCATGATAAATGTTTATTATTCATGCTAGAATTGTATTAACCGGAAACATAATACATGTGTGAATACATAGACAAACAGATAAGTCACTAGTAAGCCTCTACTAGACTAGCTCATTAATCAAAGATGGTTATGTTTCCTAACCATAGACATGTGTTGTCATTTGATTAATGGGATCACCTCATTAGAAGAATGATGTGATTGACATGACCCATTCCGTTAGCTTAGCACTTGATCGGTTAGTATATTGCTATTGCTTTCTTCATGACTTATACATGTTCCTGTAACTATGAGATTATGCAACTCCGTTTACGGAGGAACACTTTGGGTACTACCAAACGCCACAACCAATCGGGTGGTCATAAAGGAGTACTACAGGTGTCTCCAAAGGTACTTGTTGGGTTGGCGTATTTCGAGATTAGGTTTTGTCACTCCGATTGCTCGGAGAGGTATCTCTGGCCTTCTCGGTAATACACATCACATAAGCCTTGCAAGCATTGCAACTAATGAGTTAGTTGTGAGATGATGTATTACGAACGAGTAAAGAGACTTGCCAAGACGAGATTGAACTAGGTATTGGATACCGACGATCGAATCTCGGGCAAGTAACATACCGATGACAAAAGGAACAACGTATGTTGTTATGCGGTCTGACCGATAAAGATCTTCAGAGAAAATGTAGGAACCAATATGGGCATCCAGGTCCCGCTATTGGTTATTGACCGGAGATGTGTCTCGGTCATGTCTACATTGTTCTCGAACCGTAGGGTCCGCACGCTTAAGGTTTCGATGACAGTTATATTATGAGTTTGTGTATTTTGATGTACGAAGGTTGTTCGAGTCCCGCATATGATCACGGACATGACGAGGAGTCTCGAAATGGTCGAGACATAAAGATTAATATATTGGACGGATATATTTGGACACCGGAAAGGTTCCGGAGAAGTTTGGAGCTCCGGAGGTTACCGAACCCCCGGGAAGTATATGGGCCTTATTGGGCCCATGTAGGAAGAAGGAAAAGGAACAAGGGAGGGGCGCCCCCAAGCCCAATCCGAATTGGGGAGGGGCGGCCCCCCTTTCCTTTCTCCTTCCCCTCTTCCTATTCCTACTACTAGTACTACTTCCTAATACTGGTACTCCTTCCTTCCCCTCCAAATAAGATAAGGAAGAGAGGAAACCTACTTGGAGTAGGTTTCCCCATCCCTATGGTGCGCCCCCTTGTGGCCGGCCACCTCCTCCCTCCCTCCTTTATATACGGGGTGGGGGCACCCTAGGACACACAAGTTGATCCTTGAGATCGTTCCTTAGCCGTGTGCGGTGCCCCCTCCACCATATTCCACCTCGGTCATATCGTAGCGGTGCTTAGGCGAAGCCTGCGCCGGTGAAACATCAAGATCGTCACCACGCCGTCGTCGACGGAACTCTCTCTCCCGGAGCTTTGCTGGATCGGAGCCCGAGGAGCGTCATCGAGCTGAACGTGTGCCAAGAACTCGGAGGCGCCGGAGTAACGGCGCTGGGATCGGCTGGATCGCGAGGAGAACGTACGACTACTTCCTCTACGTCATCATCGACTCGGAGGTGCCGGAGTAACGGCACTGGGATCGGCAGGATCGCGAGGAGAACGTACGACTACTTCCTCTACGTTGTGATCGCTTCCGCTTTGGTCTACGAGGGTACGTAGACAACACTCTCCCTTCTCGTTGCTATGCCATCACCATGGTCCTGTGTGTGCGTAGGAAAATTTTGAAATTACTACGTTCCCCAACACCGCAACCTTCTGCACCCGTGAGATCCCATCTTGGGGCCTTTTCCGGAGCTCCGCCGGAGGGGGCATCGATCATGGAGGGCTTCTACATCAACACCATAGCCTCTCCGATGATGTGTGAGTAGTTTACCTCAGACCTTCGGGTCCATAGTTATTAGCTAGATGGCTTCTTCTCTTTTTTTGGATCTCAATACAATGTTCTCCCCTCTCTCGTGGAGATCTATTTGATGTAATCTTCTTTTGCGGTGTGTTTGTTGAGATCGATGAATTGTGGGTTTATGATCAAGTTTATCTATGAACAATATTTGAATCTTCTCTGAATTCTTTTATGTATGATTGGTTATCTTTGAAAGTCTCTTAGAATTATCAGTTTGGTTTGGCCTACTAGATTGATCTTTCTTGCAATGGGAGAAGTGCTTAGCTTCGGGTTCAATCTTGTGGTGTCCTTTCCTAGTGACAGTTCGGGCAGCAAGGCACGTATTGTATTGTTGGCATCGAGGATAACAAGATGGGGTTTATATCATATTGCATGAGTTTATCCCTCTACATCATGTCATCTTACTTAAAGGGTTACTCTGTTCTTATGAACTTAATACTCTAGATGCATGCTGGATAGCGGTCGATGTGTGGAGTAATAGTAGTAGATGCAGGCAGAGTCGGTCTACTTGTCTCGAACGTGATGCCTATATACATGATCATACCTAGATATTCTCATAACTATGCTCAATTCTGTCAATTGCTCAACAGTAATTTGTTCACCCACCGTAATATTTATTCTCTTGAGAGAAGCCACTAGTGAAACCTATGGCCCCCGGGTCTATTTTCCATCATATTAATCTTCCAACACTTAGCTATTTTGATTGCCTTTTATTTTACTTTGCATCTTTATCACAAAAATACCAAAAATATTATCTTATCATATCTATAAGATCTCACTCTCGTAAGTGACCGTGAAGGGATTGACAACCCCTTTATTGTGTTGGTTGCGAGGATTTAATTGTTTGTGTAGGTGCGAGGGACTCGTGCATGGCCTCCTACTAGATTGATACCTTGGTTCTCAAAAACTGAGGGAAATACTTACGTTACTTTGCGCCATCACCCTTTCCTCTTCAAGGGAAAACCAACGCAATGATCAAGAGGTAGCAAGGCATAAAGGCGCGGCCCATTTACTGAATGGGGCCGGGTCGCGGCCTTCAAGGCATCCACACCCCACGATCACGGGGTGGGGAGAGGTCGCTTCACCCGTCCCCTCGGTTCTGCATGTTCGCCACGCGTCCTCCATGCGCTTGGGGTGGCAAGCGGTGGAGACGGGAAACCGGGCCGTCGCTGGTTGGGGCAGCGGGTCGGTCTCGATTCCCTGCGCCTCTGGTGGCTGGATTGGTCGAGCGGGGCGGCCGAGCCCTGACCCCACCCCTTTATAAGGAGAGGGAAGGGGGGATGGCATCCCGCATTCTTCTATCTTCTATATCCTCCTGCTTCTGCTTCTTCCTCTCATCGACCATGGAGAAGGGGAACCATGGTCCCTCGACGGTGGCGGCGAGGGTCTTCGCTCGATAGCGCGTCCCTCCTCCTCTTGGGCCCGCGGTGGTGGAGCCGGCCGCGAGGGGAAGGGGGGAGGTCATGGGCGAAGCCGTGGCAGAGGTCGTGGTGCTCGGGGAAGAGGAGGACGGCGCGGCGCGCCGGCCTCGCCCCCGCCAATGATGCCTTTCCCGACAGAGGGCCACGTTGGAGATCAGCCCCGCAAGTTCTTCATCAGGCTACGCCGGCCTCCGCGTCGCCGTCTTCTTCTTCCCATTCCGTTTGCTCGAGAGATGGAGCGTGACCCACCCCAGACGCTCAGGTTGCACATGAGGGGATGCGGGAATGGGGGCTCGTAGGTCGACGTCGACTTCCCGGCTCCTCAGGTCATGTACCTCCGCCGTGGATGGAAGACGTTTGCTTGCATCCACAGCCTGAGGGCAGGGCTCGTCCTATACTTCAAATTAGTGGAGGACGGGTTGCTCTCCGTCAAGGTCTTCGGAGATTTTGGAACTCGCCTGAAGTGCTGCGTGGAGAGATCCTCCGATGGAGACTCCGACGATGGAAGCTCTTCCTCAAGCGAAAGTGACGAGGAGGACAGCGGGGCAGATGACGGGGACGAGTCTGACTAGGCATCGGACGCCCCGCGCCTGGGCGGGTGCGGCAGCAGTAGCATCTGCACCTGGCCCCTCCTCCGGTGGAGTTTTGCCGGGGGAGGGGCCAGCTCCTTGAACTTCTCGGGGCCGTCTCCTTGGGCGGTTGGCATCGGGATGCCGCGGAAGAGGAAGAGGGCGGGCGGCAAGGCCGTCAACTCGGAGTACGCGGACACCGACGCCTTCGTCGCGTGTCCGGCAACCTGCCACCTCGTCTTCCAGCTCCTTTCCCGGAAATGTCATCACCGGCCCTGATAACCCACAAGTATAGGGTATCGCAACAGTTTTCGAGTGTAGAGCATTCAACCCAAATTTATTGATTCGACACAAGGGGAGCCAAAGAATATTCACAAGTATTAGTTGTTGAGTTGTCAATTCAACCACACCTGGATAACTTAGTATCTACAGCAAAGTGTTTAGTAGCAAAGTAATATGATGGTGGTGGTAACGGTAACAAAAGTAAAGGAAGCAAAGTAATATTTTTGGTGTTTTGTAGTGATTGTAACAGTAACAACGGAAAAGTAAATAAGCGTAAACCAGTATATGGAAAGCTCGTAGGCATCAGATCGGTGATGGATAATTATGCCGGATGCGGTTCATCATGTAACAGTCATAACCTAGGGTGACATAGAACTAGCGCCAATTCATCAATGTAATGTAGGCATGTATTCCGAATATAGTCATACGTGCTTATGGAAAAGAACTTGCATGACATATTTTGTCCTACCCTCCCGTGGCAGCGGGGTCCTAATGGAAACTAAGGGATATTAAGGCCTCCTTTCAATAGAGAACCGGAACAAATCATTAGCACATAGTGAATACATGAACTCCTCAAACTATGGTCATCACCGGGAGTGGTCCCAATTATTGTCACTTGGGGTTGCGGATCATAACACATAGTAGGTGACTATAGACTTGCAAGATAGGATCAAGAACTCACATATATTCATGAAAACATAATAGGTTCAGATCTGAAATCATGGCACTCGGGCCCTAGTGACAAGCATTAAGCATAGCAAAGTCATAGCAACATCAATCTTAGAACATAATGGATACTAGGGATCAAACCCTAACAAAACTAACTCGATTACATGATAGATCTCATCCAACCCATCACTGTCCAGCAAGCCTACGATGGAATTACTCACGCATGGCGGTGAGCCTCATGAAATTGGTGATGGAGGATGGTTGATGATGACGACGATTTAATCCCCCTCTCCGGAGCCCCGAACGGACTCCAGATCAGCCCTCCCGAGAGGTTTTAGGGCTTGGCGGCGGCTCCGTATCGTAAAACGCGATGATTTCTTCTCCTCTATTTTTTTCTCCTCGAAAGCAAATATATAGAGTTGGAGTTGGCGTCGGAAGGTCTCCAGGGGGCCCACGAGGCAGGGGGCACGCCCTAGGGATGGGGGGCACGCCCCCCACCCTCGTGGGATGTGGTGTGGCCCCGGTCTTCATCTTTGGCGAGGATTTTTTATAAGATGTTCCGTGGAGTTTCAGTCATTCCGAGAACTTACATTTTACGCACATAAAACAACATCATGGGAATTCTGCTGAAAACAACGTCAGTCCGGGTTAGTTCCATTCAAATCATGCAAGTTAGAGTCCAAAACAAGGGCAAAAGTGTTTGGAAAAGTAGATACGTCGGAGACGTATCAACTCCCCCAAGCTTAAACCTTTGCTTGTCCTCAAGCAATTCAGTTGACAAACTGAAAGAGATAAACAAAAACTTTTACAAACTCTGTTTGCTCTTGTTGTTGTAAATATGTCAAGCCATCATTCAAGTTTTCAAAGAAAGATCATGACTAACCACATTTGCAATAATTCTCGTGTCTCATATTTACTCATATCAATAGCATAATCAACTAGCGAGCCATAATAATAAATCTCGGATGACAACACTTTCTCAAAAGAATCATAATATGATATAACAAGATGGTATCTCGCTAGCCCTTTCTGAGACCGCAAAACATAAATGTAGAGCACCTTTAAAGATCAAGGACTGACTAGACATTGTAATTCATGGTAAAACAGATCCAATCATAGTCATACCCAATATAAATTAACAGTAATGGATGCAAATGAAAGTTGTGCTCTCCAGCTAGTGCTTTTTAATAAGAGGGTGATGACTTAACATAAAAGTAAATAGATAGGCCCTTCGCAGAGGGAAGCAGAGATTTGTAGATCAGAGCTCGGTTTTGAAATAGAGATAAATAATATTTTGAGCTTTATACTTTCATTGTCAACATAGCAACTAAGATATGGCGATATCTTCCATGCTACACACATTATAGGTGGTTCCCAAACAGAATGGTAAAGTTTATACTCCCCCTCCACCAACAAGCATCAATCCATGACTTGCTCGAAACAACGAGTGTCTCCAACTAGCAACAGGTCCCAGGGGGAGTTTTGTTTGCAATTAATTTTGATTTAGTTTGCATAAACCATGGGACTGGGCATCCCGGAGACCAGCCATTTTCTCATGAATGAGGAGCGGAGTCCACTCCTCTTGAGAATAACCCGCCTAACATGGAAGATAAGGGCAGCACTAGTTGATACAAGAGCTATTCGAGCATACAAAACAAAATGTTTATTTGAAGGTTTAGAGTTTGGCACATCCAAATTTACTTGGAACGGCAGGTAGATACCGTATATAGGAAGGTATAGTGGAGTCATATGGAATAACTTTGGGGTTTAATGGATTGGATGCACAAGCAGTATTCCCGCTTAGTACAGGTGAAGGCTACCAAAAGAGTGGGAAGCGACCAACTAGAGAGCGACAACAACCATGTACATGCATTAAAATTAATAAACATTGGATGCAAGCATGAGTAGGATATAATCCACCATGAACATAAATATCGTGAAGGCTATGTTGATTTGTTTCAACTACATGCGTGAACATGTGCAAGTCAAGTCACTTAAATCATTCAAAGGAGGATACCACCCCACTATACCACATCATAACCATCTTAATAGCATGTTGGCACGCAAGGTAAACCATTATAACTCATAGCTAATCAAGCATGGCATAAGCAACTATGATCTCTAGTTGTCATTGCAAACATGTTTATTCATAATAAGCTGAATCAAGAACGATGAACTCATCATATTTACAAAAACAAAAGAGGTCGTTCATACCAGCTTTTCTCATCTCAGTCAGTCCATCATATATCATCATAATTTCCTTTCACTTGCACGACCGAACGATGTGAATAATAATAAGAGTGCACGTGCATTGGACTAAGCTGGAATCTGCGAGCATTCAATAAACAGGAGAAGACAAAGCAATATGGGCTCCGGGTTAAATTAACAACAATGCATATAAGAGCCACCTTAGCAATTTAATCATGGTCTTCTCCTATCGACCCCCAAAGAAAAGAAAGGAAATAAAAACTATTTACACGGGAAAGCTCCCAACAAGCAAAAGAAGAACGGGAAATATTTTTGGGTTTTCTTTTTAATTACTACTACAACAAGAAAAGTAAACTACTACTAATTTTTTTTGTTTTTTCTTAAGGTTTAACAAGCACACAAGAAGAAAGCAGGAAAAAGAAAATAAACTAGCATGGATATTACAGTGAAAGAGTATGAGCACCGACATCTAGCAATGAGTGTGTATGCACATAAATGTAATGTCGGTGAGAAATACGTACTCCCCCAAGCTTAGGCTTTTGGCCTAAGTTGGTTTATTGCCAGGGATAGCCTGGCGGATACCCGTAGGTGTAGCTGGGGTCGTATTGTGACGAAGAATAGCTGGGATCATACTGTGATGAAGAAGACTCTGACTGCCATTGGCTGACAGCCATCTCTGGATCCCAAGAATAAACAGACTGTCGTGGAGGCTCATCTTGTGGTACCGGTTCCGGGGCTGGTGCAGGATTCCGGTAGGCTTGAACGGCAACCCACGTAACGAGATAAGGTCCTTCAAAATTAAACAAAGAAGGAGCAGGCAAGGTACTAGTTTCAGGATGATGTGTATGAAAGAATAATTTATATTTGAGCTCTCCTTCCCTGCCTTTAACAATAAAATCATGCGCTAGCATACTCTTATAGTCTAGATAAACACTAGGCAGCAATTTTTCTTCTTTCTCATGAAGCCTAATAGCTATGTCAAAATGTGCAGCGAGGCGTGAAGCATAAATGCCTCCAAAGATGGGACCCTTAGTACGGTTCATACTTAACCGTCAAGCAATAATTCCGCCCATGCTAACAGTGTTATCGCGGTATAAACCATGGAACAAAATAATAATATCAGGAACACTAAGGTTCCCACAGTTCCCGCGACCAATCAAGCAACGACTAGCAAATATGGCAAGGTAGCGTAAAACAGGAAAATGTATGCTAGTGATTCTTGCATCAGAAATCTTCCTGGTTTCTCCCACAGTGATAGTGTTAATAAACGCTTCCACATCTTTACGGTGTGGTTCCTCTAAGGTGCCCTCAGGGGATATGTTGCAAACCTTGCAAAATTCAACTAATGGCATCTTTTTAACAACGTCATATAAATGAAACTCTACTGAAGGAGGTGGTTCCTTTGGGAAAAAGTAGAAGTTTTGCACAAAAGTATTGGTGAGTAAGAGATACTGATGACGTTGGTCGCGGACGAAGTCGGTGAGGCCAGCATTTTCAATCAAAGAATAGAAATCCTCATAAACCCCGGCTTGTCTCAAGAAGTTATCAGAAGGCCATTCACACGGCCGGACTTCCGTGGTACGAGGCAAATTATATTTGGGCCTCTGTGCTTCTTCATTTTGTTTTTCCTTCGAGCTTCGGCTAGATGAGCCCCTCAAAAGTCTCTTCATTATTTCTGAAATATTCTGAAATTTTTAGTAACTTCAAACAAAAGCGAACAAAGCTCAACAAAATTGATAGCAACAACTCCTACAAGTGCCTAGAGCTTATATCAAGCATTAGAACTACTTGGAACCATATAAATTTGACATGCAAGCT
The DNA here is from genome assembly GCA_021605145.1 of Aegilops bicornis. Lineage (NCBI taxonomy): Eukaryota > Viridiplantae > Streptophyta > Magnoliopsida > Poales > Poaceae > Aegilops > Aegilops bicornis. Next base: position 235,915,549 of record CM038669.1, read on the forward strand.
CAAGAACATGGTCACCTATGCAGCACAAATTTGCAAAGAATAAAGCACTAGAACAAAAACTAATTGGACCAATGGAGGAGTCACATACCAAGGAACAATCTCCCCAAGCAGTTTTGCGAGAGGTGCTTTGAGCAAGGAGATCAAAAATCACAGCAAGGTGAGCTAGAACTCATGCTTGAGCTGGTTATTCGTGTTTGTGGGAGGAAGAAGAAGAGGATGGGTGCAGGAATAAGTGGAGGAAGGCCACCGTGGGCCCACAAGGCAGGGGGCGCGCCCAGGGGGTAGGGCGCGCCCTCCACCCTCGTGGCCAGGTGGCAGCTCCCCCCGCGGTGATTTTTGCACCATAAATCCTCAAATATTCCCAAAAAAGTCATATTAAATTGGCATGTCATTTTGAGGACTTATATTTTCGGGATATTTTTATATTGCACGGATAAATCAGGAAACAGACAGAAAAATACTATTTTTACTTTATTTCAACTAAATAACAGAAAGTATAAAGAGGGTACAGAAGGTTGTGTTTCTAGTTTCATCCATCTCATGCTCATCAAAAGGAATCCACTAACAAGGTTGATCAGGTCTTGTTAACAAACTCATTCTAATTAACATGGAACAGGAGAAATTTCGAATAACACTATGTTACCTCAACGGGGATATGCACATCCCCAATAATAAGAATATCATATTTCTTCTTGACAGTAGGAAGAGGAAATTCAAAAACTCCAAATATAATTGATGGAATTTTTCCAATAGAGTTGATACTATGAACTTGAGGTTGTTTCCTCGGAAAGTGTACCGTATGCTCATTACCATTAACATGAAAAGTGGCATTGCCTTCGTTGCAATCAATCAATAACAGCCCTCGCAGTATTCGTAAAAAGGTCTTCCAAGAATAATAGACATACTATCGCCCTCGGGAATATCAAGAATAACAAAGTCCGTTAAAATAGTAACGCTTTGCAACCACAACAGCACATCCTCACAAATACCGGCAGTATAGCAGTTGATTTATCAGCCATTTGCAAAGATATTTCAGTAGGTGTCAACTTATTCAAATCAAGTCTACGATATAAAGAAAGAGGCATAACACTAACACCGGCTCCAAGATCACATAAATCAGTTTTAACATAGTTTCTTTTAATGGAGCATGGTATAGTGGGTACTCCTGGATCTCCAAGTTTCTTTGGTATTCCACCCTTAAAAGTATAATTAGCAAGCATGGTGGAAATTTCAGCTTCTGGTATCTTTCTTTTATTAGTAATGATATCCTTCATATGCTTTTGAGCATATCAGTCAATCGCATACGTAAAAAGATAGGTCTAATCATTTCAGCAAAGCGCTCAAAATCCGCATCATCCTTTTTCTTGGATGGTTTGGGAGGAAACGACATGGATTTCTGAACCCATGGTTCTCTTTCTTTACCATGTTTCCTAGCAACAAAGTCTCTCTTATCATAACGTTGATTCTTTTATTGTGGGTTATCAAGATCAACAGCAGGTTCAATTTCTACATCATTATCATTACTAGGTTGAGCATCATCATGAACATCATCATTAACATTTTCACTAGGTTCATGTTCATTACCAGATTGTGTTTCAGCATCAGACATAGATATATCATTTGGATTATCAGGTGTTTCAGCAATAGGTTCACTAGAAGTTTGCAAAGTCCTATCATTTTTCATTTTCTTCCTTTTAGAAGAACAAGGTGCATCATATTATTTCTCTGAGAATCTTGCACAATTCTCTTAGGGTGGCCTTCAGGATAAAAAGGTTCCTGAGTCATTCTACCAGTTCTAGTAGCCACTCTAACAACATAATCATTTTTCTTACTATTCATTTCATCGAGCAATTCTTTCTGAGCCTTAAGTACTTGTTCTACTTGAGTGGTAACCATAGAAGCATGTTTGCTAACAAGTTTAAGTTCACCTTTAATATTAGCCATATAATCACCCAAGTGTTTAATCATATAAGCATTTTGTTTTAATTGTCTACCGAAATAAGCATTGAAGTCTTCTTGCTTAAACATAAAGTTATCAAACTCATCTAAGCACTGACTAGCAAGTTTGGTAGGAGGGATTTCAGCTTTATCATATCTATAGAGAGAATTTACCTTTACTACCTGTGTCGGGTTATCGGGATCGGGAGGTTCTTCAATAGGTAATTGATCAGGACCATATGTTTCTTCAACAGGCGGTAGATTAAGACCATGTATTTCTTCAATAGGAGGTAAATTCTTAACATCTTCAGCTTTAATACCTTTTTCTTTCATAGATTTCTTTGACTCTTGCATATCTTCGGGACTGAGAAATAGAACACCTCTCTTCTTCAGAGTTGGTTTAGGAATAGGCTCGATAATTGGAGCGGGAGCTGGCTCATGAGCTGGCTCAGGAGGTGCCCAATTATTTCCATTTGTCAACATATTATTCAATAGAATTTCAGCTTCATCCGGTGTTCTTTCCCTGAAAAGAGAACCAGCACAACTATCCAGGTAATCTCTGGAAGCATCGCTTAGTCCATTATAAAAGATATCAAGTATTTCATTTTTCTTAAGAGGATGATCAGGCAAAGCATTAAGTAACTTGAGAAGCCTCCCCCAAGCTTGTGGGAGACTCTCTTCTTTAATTTGCACAAAGTTGTATATTTCCTTTAAAGCAGCTTGTTTCTTATGAGCAGGGAAATATTTAGCAGAGAAGTAATAAATCATATTGTGGGGACTACGCACACAACCAGGATCAAGAGAATTAAACCATATCTTAGCATCACCCTTTAATGAGAACAGAAATATTTTAAGTATATAAAAGTAGCGAGACCTCTCATCATTAGTGAACAGGGTGGCTACATCATTTAATTTAGTAAGATGTGCCACAATAGTTTCAGATTCATAACCATGAAAAGGATCAGATTCAACCAAAGTAATTATATCAGGATCAACAGAGAATTCATAATCCTTATCAGGAACACAAATAGGCGAAGTAGCAAAAGCAGGGTCAGGTTTAATTTTATCTTTAAGAGATTCTTTGTTCCATTTAACTAATAGCCTTTTAAGCTCATTTCTATCTCTGCAGGATAAAATAGCTGCAGAAGCTTCCATATCAAAAACATAACCCTCAGGAATAACAGGCATATCTTCATCATTACTTTCATCAATATATTCAGATTCAATAATTTCTTTCTCTCTAGCCCTAGCAATTTGTTCATCAAGAAATTCACTAAGGGGCGCAGTAGTATCATGCATAGAAGTAGTTTCATCATAAGTATCATGCATAACAGAAGTGGCATCATCAATAACATGCGACATATCAGAACGAATAGCAGAAGCAGGTTTAGGTGTCACAAGCTTACTCATAACAGAAGGTGAATCAAGTGCAGAGCTAGATGGCAGTTCCTTACCTCCCCTCGTAGTTGAGGGATAAATTTTTGTGTTCTCGTCTTTCAAGTTCTTCATAGTGTCCAGCAGATATAAATCCCAAGTGACTCAAAGAATAGAGCTACGCTCCCCAGCAACGGCGCCAGAAAAAAGGTCTTGATAACCCACAAGTATAGGGGATCGCAACAGTTTTCGAGGGTAGAGTATTCAACCCAAATTTATTGATTCGACACAAGGGGAGCCAAAGAATATTCTCAAGTATTAGCAGTTGAGTTGTCAATTCAACCACACCCGGATAACTTAGTATCTGCAGCAAAGTGTTTAGTAGCAAAGTAATATGATGGTGGTGGTAACGGTAACAAAAGTAAAGGAAGCAAAGTAATATTTTTGGTGTTTTGTAGTGATTGTAACAGTAACAACGGAAAAGTAAATAAGCGTAAACCAGTATATGGAAAGCACGTAGGCATCGGATCGGTGATGGATAATTATGCTGGATGCGGTTCATCATGTAACAGTCATAACCTAGGGTGACATAGAACTAGCTCCAATTCATCAATGTAATGTTGGCGTGTATTCCGAATATAGTCATACGTGCTTATTGAAAAGAACTTGCATGACATCTTTTGTCCTACCCTCCCGTGGCAGCGGGGTCCTAATGGAAACTAAGGGATATTAAGGCCTCCTTTTAATAGAGAACCGGAACAAAGCATTAGCACATTGTGAATACATGAACTCCTCAAACTATGGTCATCGCCGGGAGTGGTCCCAATTATTGTCACTTCGGGGTTGCCGGATCATAAAACATAGTAGGTGACTATAGACTTGCAATATAGGATCAAGAACTCACATATATTCATGAAAACATAATAGGTTCAGATCTGAAATCATGGAACTCAGGCCCTAGTGACAAGCATTAAGCATAGCAAAGTCATAGCAACATCAATCTCAGAACATAATGGATACTAGGGATCAAACCCTAACAAAACTAACTCGATTACATGATAGATCTCATCCAACTCATCACCGTACAACAAGCCTACGATGGAATTACTCACGCACGTCGGTGTGCATCATGAAATTGGGTGATGGAGGATGGTTGATGATGACGACAACGACGAATCCCCCTCTCCGGAGCCCCGAACGGACTCCAGATCAGCCCTCCCGAGAGGTTTTAGGGCTTGGCGGCGGCTCGGTATCGTAAAACGCGATGATTTCTTCTACTCTATTTTTTTCTCCCTGAAAGCAAATATATAGAGTTGGAGTTGGCGTCGGAAGGTCTCCAGGGGGCCCACGAGGTAGGGGGCGCGCCCTAGGGAGGGGGGCGCGCCCCCCACCCTCGTGGACAGGGTGTGGGCCCCCTGGTCTTCATCTTTGGCGAGGATTTTTTATTATTTTTTATAAGATGTTTCGTGGAGTTTCATGTCATTTCGAGAACTTTTGTTTTCTGCACATAAAACAACATCATGGCAATTCTACCGAAAAAACACATCCGGGTTAGTTCCATTCAAATCATGCAAGTTAGAGTCCAAAATAAGGGCAAAAGTGTTTGGAAAAGTAGATACGTCGGAGACGTATCAGGCCCACCGTTGGGTAACCACCGAGGTGTTCTCTTGGTGCTTTCTGCTTCTCGTAGCTCGCCTAGGCGCCCCTTTTGCCCTTTCGCCTTCTTGACCTGCCTCCTGAGGAGAGGGACAAGAAAGGGATTACGGGCATCTCATCTCTTTTTTAGTTTGTAAGCCTTCGGGCCTTCGTTAAATTTAGAACTTGTAATCCCCTTGCTCATGTTTTGCATTCCGTATGAACTGTACCTGTGTGGGATGTTTTTAATGAAAAAGGGATGTTTAACGGGTTTTTCGTTCGTGGGTGGACCCCGCGACAAGGAGCGAATCCTTGTTACTATTTAAGATAAACGTTTTTCGCCCGGTAACAGGCCTTGTCGTCCCCCTCACTTCACTTGACCATTATCGCGCCCTTGGCGGAGGCAGGGATGAAGTGGGCTTAGGCTCCTCGTTCTATCTCCTTGCCGCCACGGCTACAACCAAATTTGGACCCAGGAGATAATCCTTAGGTATAGGAAAAAGGGGAGCACGGTAGCCTGGAGATAAAACGAGGTTTCACATGTCCCAGTTCCATACTGAAATGCATGACAGAGGATGAAAGACTTATCTGGATCTACAGCCCCCGGCAACCTTGTCTTGCCGCGGTTGGATCCTTGTACCTGCAGCCACCCGGCAACTCTGGTTTGCCGGGGTCGGGACGCCGGTCCGTTCCTTTCTTCCAAGTAGCTCAGCAGAAGTGCCCATGTGCCCTGCGAACCAAAGGAGGGCAGAAAAGAACAGAGAGACGCGCACTCGACCTCTAGGCTAGGGGTTAGTCGCCGCTAAGCACTATCGACCCTAACCAAGGAAGAGACTCGACCTGGCATGCATGCTATAACTTAGGGCGCCAGCACTTCATTTATTTGTGCTTAGGGTCTGCGCCTGGCTTTGTACAAAGGGGTACATGCCTTGCCGGCAAGGCTTGTACAAAAGGTGGTTTGTCTGGGGGCGGCAAGCCACGCCTTAGGGATAAAACTGACGAAGATGCTCGATGTTCTAGGAGTTGCTCGCTGGAACAGCATCTTCGGTCTCCAGGTGGACTGCGCAAGGCCTGGTGACTCGTATTACCCGATAAGGGCCTTCCCACTTCGGCGTCAACTTGTTGGAATTCTTGGTCGACTGAACGCGCCGAAGAATAAGTTCGCCTTCCTCAAAGCTTCGGGCATGAACCTTGCGGCTATGGTAGCGGCGCAAGGCTTGCTGGTAGCGTGCTGCTCTCACAGCCGCCCAAAGACGATCTTCCTCAAGGAGTGTTGCATCATCTTGCCGCAACTGCTCTTGCTCAAGCTCATCATAAGTGAGCACTCGAGGTGACCCGTATATGAGTTTCGTGGGGAGAACTGCCTCCGCCCCATATACTAGGGCAAAGGGTGTCTGAACGGTGGCTCGATTTGGCGTCATCCTGATCGACCAAAGAGCCGCCGGCAACTCATCAATCCAGCGCCTTCCGCTCTTGTGCAGCCTATCAAAGGTCTTCGTTCTCAGGCCTCGCAACACTTCAGCATTCGCCCTCTCTGCTTGGCTGTTGCTCTGGGGGTGTGCCACGGAAGCAAAACAGACCTTGCTGCCAAGGTCTTGAATGTACTGCATGAAGGTGTGGCTTGTGAACTGTGTGTCGTTGTCGGTGATGACTCTGTTTGGCACACCAAAACGGCAGACTAGTCCCTTGAAGAACTTGACGGCTGACTGTGTTGTCACCTTCCTCACTGGTTCCACCTCTGGACACTTTGTGAACTTGTCGATCGCAACGTACAAGTACTCAAAGCCCCTGACAACACGGGGGAAAGGGCCCAGTATGTCGAGCCCCCAGAGCGAGAATGGCCAGGAGAGAGGGATCGTTTGAAGGGCTTGAGCTGGTTGATGAAGCTTCTTTCAATGGAACTGACACGCTTAACACTTGGTTACTAGTGTCGTCGCATCCTGGAGGGCGGTGGGCCAAAAGAAACCTTGCCGGAACGCCTTGCCGGCAAGGGCCCTCAACCCTATGTGGGAGCCACATATGCCTCCATGTATCTCTGCCAATAACTCCAGTCCTTCCTCCCGGGGGATGCACTTCAATTTCACACCGTTCGGCCTTCTCTCAGACAGTGACGCCATCGATTTAACCGGTATAAGGCAGACCGACAGGCTACTTTTCCCGCTTCTTCCTGCTCCTCAAGAAGTTCCCCTGTTTGGAGGAATCAAACAGTATGTTGCGCCCACACCAGAGCCTGGGGCTCGACGGCAAGGACCAAAGGCATTTCCTCTGCCATGGGAGCGGCTGTCTCCACGACCAAGGCTTGACGCCCTGCCGGAGCCAGTTGCTCTTTGGCAGGCTCAGTGTCCACGACAGCATCCTTGCCGGCAGACTCAGGGGGCTCGGCGGGAAAGTACTTGCCGGGACCTGATTTCCTCCGCTTGTTTCGCCCCGTTGACGGTTCGACGGATGGCTGAGTTAACCGGAGCAATAAGGTACCTGGTTCCACAGGTAGCTTGAACGCAGCATGCTTCGACAGGTAATCGGTGATGTCGTTCTCCGCTCGGGGAACGTGCTCCGCTTGGATACCGTCAAAGTGCGCCTCCAGCTTCCTCACTTCATCTACGTAGGCCTGCATCAATGGGCTCTGGTAATCCTTGTTGACTTGTCTGACGACAAGCTGTGAGTCACCCCTAATGATGAGCTTCTTCACCCCGAGGTTCCGCCATGAGCATCGAGACCGCAAGCAGCCCTCGTACTCAAAGCAATGTTGTTTGTGAACATCTCCACAGGAAAGTGCATCTGGATCACGTACTTGAGGTGCTCTCCAATGGGTGCGACAAGCAGCACACCGGCACCGGCGCCTTGCAGCGAGAAAGCCCCGTCAAAGTACATGATCCAGTCGCGGTCTGCTTCCTTGCCGGGGAGAGTGGTCTCTTCGATTTCTTCGTCAGGTGTTGAGGTCCATTCCGCAATGAACTCTGCCAAGATTCTACTCTGGATTGTTGAGGTACTTTCAAACTTTAACCCAAAGCTCGACAACTCCAAGGCCCATTCCACAATCCTTCCGGTTGCATCTGGGTTGTGCAGTATCCGTTGTAGAGGGAGGCGGGTGACGACAGTGATCTCGTGGGCTTGTAAGTAATGACGCAGCTTCCTCGAGGCCATAAGGAGGCCGAAGAGCAATTTCTGCACACCGGAGTACCTCAACCTAACCCCCTGCAAGAGGGAGCTGACAAAGTAAAACGGGTGCTTGATACGTCTCCGTCGTATCTACTTTTCCAAACACTTTTGCCCTTGTTTTGGACTCTAACTTGCATGATTTGAATGGAACTAACCCGGACTGACGCTGTATTCAGCAGACTTTCCATGGTGTTATTTATGTGCAGAAACAAAAGTTCTCGTAATGACACAAACTCCATGAAACATCTATTTGGAAAATAAGAAAAATACTGGAAGAAAAATCCACGTCAGGGGGGCCACACCCTGCCCACGAGGGTGGGGGCGCGCCTGCCCCCCTAGGGCGCGCCCCCTACCTCGTGGGCCCCCTGACGGTCCACCGACCTCAACTCCAACTCCATATATTCACTTTCGGGGAGAAAAAAATCAGGGAGAAGGATTCATCGCGTTTTACGATACAGAGCTGCCGCCAAGCCCTAAAACCTCTCGGGAGGGCTGATCTGGAGTCAGTTCGGGGCTCCGGAGAGGGGGATTCGTTGCCGTCGTCATCATCAACCATCCTCCGTCACCAATTTCATGATGCTCACCGCCCTGCGTGAGTAATTCCATTATAGGCTTGCTGGACGGTGATGGGTTGGATGAGATCTATCATGTAATCGAGTTAGTTTTGTTAGGGTTTGATCCCTAGTATCCACTATGTTCTGAGATTGATGTTGCTATGACTTTGCTATGATTAATGCTTGTCACTAGGGCCCGAGTGCCATGATTTCACATCTGAACCTATTATGTTTTCATGAATATATGTGAGTTCTTGATCCTATCTTGCAAGTCTATAGTCACCTACTATGTGTTATGATCCGGCAACCCCGAAGTGACAATAATCGGGACCACTCCCGGTGATGACCATAATTTGAGGAGTTCATGTATTCACTATGTGCTAATGCCTTGTTCCGGTTCTCTATTAAAAGGAGGCCTTAATATCCCTTAGTTTCCATTAGGACCCTGCTGCCACGGGAGGGTAGGACAAAAGATGTCATGCAAGTTCTTTTCCATAAGCACGTATGACTATATTCGGAATACATGCCTACATTACATTGATGAATTGGAGCTAGTTCTGTGTCACCCTATGTTATGACTGTTACATGATGAACCGCATCCGGCATAATTCTCCATCACCGACCCAATGCCTACGAGCTTTTCACATATTGTTCTTCGCTTATTTACTTTTCCGTTGCTACTCTTGTTATAATCACTACAAAACACCAAAAATATTACTTTTGCTACCGTTACTTTTGTTAGCGTTACCACTACTATCATATTACTTTGCTACTAAATACTTTGCTGCAGATACTAAGTTATCCAGATGTGGTTGAATTGACAACTCAACTGCTAATACTTGAGAATATTCTTTGGCTCCCCTTGTGTCGAATCAATAAATTTGGGTTGAATACTCTACCCTCAAAAACTGCTATGCGATCCCCTATACTTGTGGGTTATCAAGACTATTTTCCGGCACCGCTGTCGGGAACATAGCTCTATTCTTTGAGTCACTTGGGATTTATATCTGCTGGTCACTATGAAGAACTTCAAAGACGCTAAGACAACAATTTATCCCTCAACTATGAGGTAAGGAACTGCCATCTAGCTCTGCACTTGATTCACCTTCTGTTTTGAGTAAGCTCGCGACACCTAAACCTGCTTCTGCTATTCATTTTGATATGTCGCATGTTACTGATGATGCCACTTCTGCTATGCATGATACTTATGATGAAACTACTTCCATGCTTGATACTACTGTGCCACTTAGTGAATTTTCTTGATGAACAAATTGCTAGGGTTAGAGAGAAATAAATTATTGAAAATTATTATATTGATGAAAGTGATGATGAAGACTCGCCTGTTATTCCTGAGGGTTATGTTTTTGAAAAAGAAGTTGCTTTAGCTATTTTAGCTTGCAAAGATAGATATGAGCTCAAGAGGTTATTAGCTAAATGGAGGCAGCAATCTCTTAATGCTAGAATGAAACCTGGCCCTGCTTTTTCTACTTCACCTATCTGTGTTACTGATAAGGATTATGAATTCTTTGTTAATCCTGATATAATTACTTTGGTTGAATCTGATCCTTTTCATGACTATGAATCTGAAACTGTTGTGGCACATCTTACTAAATTAAATGATATATCCACCCTGTTCACTAATGATTAGAGATCTCGCTATCTTTATATCCTTAAATGATATATCCACCCTGTTCACTAAGATATGGTTTAATTCTCTTGATCCTGGTTGTGTGCGTAGTCCCCAGGATATAATTTATTACTTCTCTGCTAAATATTTCCATGCTCATAAGAAACAAGCTGCTTTAAGGGATATATACAACTTTGTGCAAATTCAAGAAGAGAGTCTCCCACAAGCTTGGGGGAGGCTTCTCAAGTTACTTAATGCTTTGCCTGATCATCCTCTTAAGAAAAATGAAATACTTGATATGTTTTATAATGGACTAACCGATGCTTCCAGAGATTACCTGGATAGTTGTGCTGGTTCTGTTTTGAGGGAAAGAACACCGGATGAAGCTGAAATTCTATAGAATAATATGTTGACAAATGAAAATAATTGGACACTTCCTGAGCCTATTCCTAAACCAACTCCGAAGAAGAGGGGTGTTCTATTTCTCAGTCCTGAAGATATGCAAGAGGCAAAGAAATCTATGAAAGAAAAGGGTATTAAAGCTGAAGATGTTAAGAATTTACCTCCTATTGAAGAAATACATGGTCTTAATCTACCTCCTGTTGAAGAAACATATGATCTTAATCCATTACGTATTGAAGAAACTCATTGTCTTGATAACCTGACACAGGTAGTAAAGGTAAATTCTCTCTATAGATTTGATGAAGGTGATATTCCTCACTATAAGTCTGCTAGACAATTCTTAGAGGAGTTTGATAATTTTATTGTCAAACAAGAAAACTTCAATGCTTATTTTGGTAGACAATTGAAATACAATTCCGATACGCTTGAACACTTGGGTGATTATATGTCTAGAGTTAAAGGTGAACTTAAACTCATTACTAAACATGCTTCTATGGTTACCACCCAAGTAGAACAAGTACTTAAGGCTCAAAATGATTTTCTCAATGAATTGAATAGTAAGAAAAATGATTATGATGTTAGAGTGGCTACTAGAACTAGTAAGATGACTCAGGAACCTTTGTATCCTGAAGGCCACCCTAAGAGAATTGAACAAGATTCTCTGAGAAATAATATTGATGCACCTAGTCCTTCTAAAAGGAAGAAAGAGAAAAATGATAGGACTTTGCACGCTTCTAGTGAACCTAATGTTGAACCACCTGAGAATCCAAATGATATCTCTATTTCTGATGCTGAAACACAATCTGGTAATGAACATGAACCTAATGAAAATGCTAATGATGATGTTCATGATGATGCTCAACCTAGTAATGATAATGATGTAGAAATTGAACCTGGTGTTTATCTTGATAACCCACAATCAAAGAATCAATGTTATGATAAGAGAGTTGTTGCTAGGAAACACGGTAAAGAAAGAGAACCATGGGTTCAGAAACCCATGCCTTTCCCTCCAAAACCATCCAAGAAAAAGGATGATGAGGATTTTGAGCGCTTTGCTGAAATGATTAGACCTATCTTCTTGCGTATGCGATTGACTGATATGCTCAGAATGAATCCTTGTGCTAAGTATATGAAAGATATTGTTACTAATAAAAGAAAGATACCGGAAGCTGAAATTTCCACCATGCTTGCTAATTATACTTGTAAGGGTGGGATACCAAAGAAACTAGAGATCCAGGAGTACCAACTATACCATGCTCCATTAAAAGAAACTATGTTAAAACTGCTTTATGTGATCTTGGAGCCGGTGTTAGTGTTATGCCTCTCTCTTTATATCATAGACTTGATTTGAATAAGTCGACACCTACTGAAATATCTTTACAAATGGCTGATAGATCAACTGATATACATTGCCGGTATTTGTGAGGATGTGCCTGTTGTGGTTGCAAACGTCACTATTTTGACGGACTTTGTTATTCTTGATATTCCCGAGGACGATAGTATGTCTATTATTCTTGGAAGACCTTTTTTGTATACTGCAGGGGCTGTTATTGATTGCAACAAAGGCAATATCACTTTTCATGTTAATGGTAATGAGCATATGGTACACTTTCCGAGGAAACAACCTCAAGTCCACAGTATCAATTCTATTGGGAAAATTCCATCGATTATTTTTGGAGGTTTTGAATTTCCTCTTCCTACTATCAAGAAGAAATATGATATTCTTATTATTTGGTATGTGCATATCCCCGTTGAGGTAACATAGTGTCACTCGAAATTTCTCCGGTTCCATGTTAGTCGGAATGAGTTTGTTAACAAGACCTGATCAACCTTGTTAGCGGATTCCTTTTGATGAGCATGAGATGGATGAAACTAGAAGGCACAACTCTCTATACCCTTCCTTTACTTTCTGTTATTTAGTTGAAATAAAGTAAAAAAGAAGTATTTTTCTGTATGTTTTCTGATTTATCCGTGCAATATAAAAATACCCTGAAAGTAAAAGTTCTCCAAATGCCCTGCCAATTTAATATGATTTTTTCTGGAATATTTGAGAATATCTGGCACTGAGAACACAACAGGGGGAGCAAGCACCTGGCCATGAGGGTCCAGGGCGCGCCCACCCCTACAGGGCACGCCCCTGCCTCGTGGGCCCATGATGGGCCCCCTCCACTTATTCCTGCACCCACACACTTCTTCTTCCTCCCAAAAAAATCACCATCCAGCTCAAGCACGAGTTCTAGCTCATTTTGCTGCGATTTTCGATCTCCTTGCTCAAAGCACCTCTCACAAAACTGCTTGGGAGGATTGTTCCTTGGTATGTGACTCCTCCATTGGTCCAATTAGTTTTTGTTCTAGTGCTCTATTCATTGCAAATTTGTGCTGCCTAGGTGACCATGTTCTTGAGCTTGCATGTCAAATTTATATGGTTCCAAGTAGTTCAATGCATGATATAGGCTCTAGGCACTTGTAGGAGTAGTTGCTATCAATTTTATTGAGCTTGGTTCACTTTTGCTTGAAGTTACTAAAAATTTCAGAAATTTTCAGAAAATAATGAAGAGATTTCTGAGGGGCTCATCGAGCCGAAGCTCGAAGGAAAAGCAAAATGAAGAAGCACAGAGGCCCAAATATAATTTGCCTCGCACCGCGGAGGTCCGGCCGTGTGAATGGCCTTCTGATAATTTCTTGAGAGAAGCCGGGATTTATGATGATTTCTATTCATTGGCTGAGAATGCTGGCCCCACCGACTTCCTCCGCGACCAACGTCATCAGTATCTCTTACTCACCAATACTTTTGTGCAAAACTTCTACTATTATCCTAAGGAATCACCTCCTTCAGTAGATTTTCATTTATGTGATGTTGTTAAGAAGATGCCACTAGATGAATTTTGCAAGGTTTGCAAAATACCCTTCGAGGGTACCTTACATGAACCACATATTAAAGATGTGGATGGGTTTATTGACACTATTACTGTAGGGGAAACTAGGAAGGTTTCCGATGCAAGAATCACTAGCATACATTTTCCTGTTTTACGCTACTTTGCCATATTTTCTAGTCGTTGCTTAATTGGTCGTGGAAACTGTGGAAACCTTAGTGTTCCTGATATTATCATCTTGTTCCATGGTTTATTTCCCGATAACACTGTTAGTATGGGTGGTATTATTGCTAAACGGTTAAGTTTGAACCATACAAAGGGTCCCATCTTTGGAGGTATTTATGCTTCACGCCTTGCTGCATATTATAATATACCTATTAGGCATTATGAAAAAGAAGAAAAATTGCTGCACACTGCTTATTTAGATTATAAGAGTATGGTAGCGCATGATTTCATTGTTAAGAATAAGGAAGGGGCGCTTAAATACAAATTGTTCTTTGATAAGCATCATCCTGAGACTATTATCTTGCCTGCTCCTTCCTTGTTTAATTTATCTGCAGGCCCATATCTCGTTCCGTGGGCGGCCGTTTACGCCTACAGGAACCCTACACCAGCCACGGAGCCGAAACCACAATTTGAGCCTCCACGACAGTCTAATTAATTTTGGGATCCGTAGATGACTGCCAGCCAGTGGCAGTCAGAGTCTTCTTCATCTTAGTACGACCCCAGCTACAACAATGGATATCCGCCAGGCCATCCGTGGCAATGAACCAACTTAGGCCAAAAGCCTAAGCTTGGGGGAGTACGTATTTCCCACCGACATTACATTTATGTTCACACACTCATTGCTAGATGTCGGTGCTCATACTCTTTCACTGTAATATCCATGCTACTTTATTTTCTTTTTCTTGCTTTCTCCTTGTGTGTTTGATAAACCTTCAGAAAAACAAAAAAAAATTAGTGTAGCTTCTAGCTAGTTTACTTTCTTTCTGTAGTAGTAATAATTAAAAAATAAAACCCAAAAAGATTTCCCGTTCTTCTTTTGCTTGTTGGGAGCTTTCCCGTGTAAATAGTTTAATTTCTTTTCTTTTCTTTGGGGGTCGATAGGATAAGACCATAATTAAATTGTTGAAGTGGCTCTTATATACATTATTGTTGATTTAACCAAGAGCCCATATTGCCTTGTCTTCTCCTGTTTATTGAATGCTCGCAGATTCCAGCTTAGTCCAATGCACGTGCACTCTTATTATTATTCACATCGTTCGGTCGTGCAAGTGAAAGGCAATTATGATGATATATGATGGACCGACTGAGATGAGAAAAGCTGGTATGAACTCGACCTCTCTTCTTTTTGTAAATATGATTGGTTCATTGTTCCTGATTCAGCCTATTATGAATAAACATGTTTGCAATGACAATTAGAGATCATAGTTGCTTGTGCCATGCTTGATTAGCTATGAGTTATAATGGTTTACCTTGCATGCCAACATGATATTAAAATGGTTGTGATGTGGTATAGTGGAGTGGTATCCTCCTTTGAATGATTTAAGTGACTCGACTTGGCACATGTTCACACATGTAGTTGAAACAAATCAACTTAGCCTTCACGATATTTATGTTCATTGTGGATTATATCCTACTCATGCTTGTACTCATGTCTATTAATTTTAATGCATGTTCATGACTGTTGTCGCTCTCTAGTTGGTCGCTTCCCAGTCTTTTGCTAGCCTTCACTTGTACTAAGCGGGAATACTGCTTGTGCATCCAATCCCTTAAACCCCAAAGTTATTCCATATGAGTCCACTATACCTTCCTATATGCGGTATCTACCTGCCGTTCCAAGTAAATTTGTATGTGCCAAACTCTAAACCTTCAAATAAACATTACATTTTGTATGCTCGAATAGCTCATGTATCAACTAGGGATGCCCTTATCTTCCATGCTAGGCGGGTTATTCTCAAGAGGAGTGGACTCCGCTCCTCACTCACGAGAAAATGGCTGGTCACCGGGATGCCCAGTCCCATGCTTTATGCAAACTAAATCAAAATAATTGCAAACAAAACTCCCCCTAGGACTGTTGCTTGTTGGAGGCACTCGTTGTTTCGAGCAAGCCATGGATTGATGCTTGTTGGTGGAGGGGGAGTATAAACTTTACCATTCTGTTTGGGAACCGCCTATAATGTGTGTAGCATGGAAGATATCGCCATCTCTTGGTTGTTATGTTGACAATGAAAGTATGTCGCTCAAAATATTATTTATCTCTATTTCAAAACCGAGCTCGCACCTCTACAAATCCTCGCTTCTCCTGCGAAGGGCCTATCTATTTACTTTTATGTTGAGTGATCACCCTCTTATTAAAGAGCACTAGCTGGAGAGTGCAGCTGTCATTTGCATCCATTACTATTAATTTATATTGGGTATGACTATGATTGGATCTCTTTTACCATGAAGTAAAATGTCTGGTCAGTCCTTGATCTTTAAAGGTGCTCTGCATTTATGTTTTGCGGTCTCAGAAAGGGCTAGTGAGATACCATCTTATTATATCATATCATGACTGTTTTGAGAAAGTGTTGTCATCCGAGATTTATTATTATAGCTCGCTAGTTGATTATGCAATTGATATGAGTAAACATGAGACCTAAGAGTTATTGTGAATGTGGTTAGTCATAATATTTGCTGAAAACTTGAATGCTGGCTTTACATACTTACAACAAGAAGAGCAAACAGAGTTTATAAAAGTTTTTCTTTATCACTTTCAGTTTGTCAACTGAATTGCTTGAGGACAAGCAAAGGTTTAATCTTGGGGGAGTTGATACGTCTCCGTCGTATCTACTTTTCCAAACACTTTTGCCCTTGTTTTGGACTCTAACTTGCATGATTTGAATGGAATTAACCTGATCGACGCTGTTTTCAGCAGACTTTCCATGGTGTTATTTATGTGCAGAAACAAAAGTTCTTGGAATGACCTGAAACTCCACGGAACATCTATATGGAAAATAAGAAAAATACTGGAAGAAAAATACACGTCAGGGGGCCCACACCCTGCACACGAGGGTGGGGGCGCGCCTGTCCCCCTAGGGCGCGCCCCCTGCCTCGTGGGCCCCCTGACACTCCAACCGGTCTCAACTCCAACTCCATATGTTCACTTTCGGGGAGAAAAAAAATTAGAGAGAAGGATTCATCGCGTTTTACGATACGGAGCCGCCGCCAAGCCCTAAAACCTCTCGGGAGGACTGATCTGGAGTCTGTTCGGGGATCCAGAGAGGGGGATTCGTCGCCGTCATCATCATCAACCATCCTCCATCACCAATTTCATGATGCTCACCGCCGTGCGTGAGTAATTCCATCGTAGGCTTGATGCACGGTGATGGGTTGGATGAGGTCTATCATGTAATCGAGTTAGTTTTGTTAGGGTTTGATCCCTAGTATCCACTATGTTCTGAGATTGATGTTGCTATGACTTTGCTATGCTTAATGCTTGTCACGAGGGCCCGAGTGCCATGATTTCAGATCTGAACCTATTATGTTTTCATGAATATATGTGAGTTCTTGATCCTATCTTGCAAGTCTATAGTCACCTACTATGTGTTATGATCCGCCAACCCGTAAGTGACAATAATCGGGACCACTCGGTGATGACCATAGGTTGAGGAGTTCATGTATTCACTATGTGCTAAAGCTTTGTTTCGGTTCTCTATTAAAAGGAGGCCTTAATATCCCTTAGTTTCCATTAGGACCCTGCTGCCACGGGAGGGTAATCATGTAAGATGTCATGCAAGTTCTTTTCCATAAGCACGTATGACTATATTCGAATACATGCCTACATTACATTGATGAATTGGAGCTAGTTCCGTGTCACCCTATGTTATGATCATTACATGATGAACCGCATCCGCATAATTCTCCATCACCGATCCAATTCCTACGAGCTTTTCACATATTAATCTTCGCTTATTTACTTTTCATTTGCTCTTTGTTACAATCACTACAAAACACCAAAATATTACTTTTGCTACCGTTACTTTTGTTACCGTTACCACTACTATCATATTACTTTGCTACTAAATACTTTGCTGCAGATACTAAGTTATCCGGTGTGGTTGAATTGACAACTCAACTGCTAATACTTGAGAATATTCTTTGGCTCCCCTTGTGTCGAATCAATAAATTTGGGTTGAATACTCTACCCTCGAAAACTGTTGCGATCCCCTATACTTGTGGGTTATCAAGACTATTTTCTGGCGGCGTTGCCGGGGAACATAGCTCTATTCTTTGAGTCACTTGGGATTTATATCTGCTGGTCACTATGAAGAACTTGAAAGACGCTAAGACAACAATTTATCCCTCAACTATGAGGTAAGGAACTGCCATGTAGCTCTGCACTTGATTCACCTTCTGTTTTGAGTAAGCTTGCGACACCTAAACCTGCTTCTGCTATTCATTTTGATATGTCGCATGTTACTGATGATGCCACTTCTGCTATGCATGATACTTATGATGAAACTACTTCCATGCTTGATACTACTGTGCCATTAGTGAATTTCTTGATGAACAAATTGCTTGGGTTAGAGAGAAACAAATTATTCAAACTGATTATATTGATGAAAGTGATGATGAAGAACCGCCTGTTATTAGCTATTTTAGCAATTTTAGCTGCTTTAGCTATTTTAGCTTGCAAAGATAGATATGAGTTCAAGAGGTTATTAGCTAAATGGAGGCAGCAATCTCTTAATGCTAGAATGAAACCTGACCCTGCTTTTGCTACTTCACCTATCTGTGTTACTGAAAAGGATTACGAATTCTCTGTTGATCCTGATATAATTACTTTGGTTGAATCTGATCCTTTTCATGGCTATGAATCTGAAACTGTTGCCCTGATGGCGTCAGACTCTGCTGGGGCCCTTGCCTTGCCGGCACCAGGTCCTGCCGGGGGAATCTTTGGCTCGCCGTCCGCTGGTTACGTAAATGCCGCCACTTGCCTCCTCGTCGACCTCCTCTCGTGCATAAGTGCGGCGCTGACCACTTGATTCATTGCCGCTAGATACAGCAACAACGGTTCTTGTGGTTTAGGCGCAACCAGTATTGGTGTGGAGGAAAGGTATTTCTTCAGATCCTGCAACGCCGCCTCGGCTTCTGGGGTCCACTCCATCGGGCCTGCCTTCTTCAAGATTTTGAAGAAGGGAAGGCGGCCTTCGGCGGACTTGGAGATGAATCGGCTCATGGCGGCGACGCAGCCGGTGAGCCGACACACATCCTTGATCCGCTTGGGCGCCTCAATCTGTTCTATAGCCTTGATTTTGTCTGGGTTTGCCTCGATCCCGCGCTGTGACACAAAGAATCCGAGAAGCTTGCCGGACGAAACACCGAAGACACACTTCTCAGGATTCAGCTTAAGGTTGATCTTGCGCAAGTTGGCAAATGTCTCTTCCAGATCTTGCACAAGAGTTGCCCCGTCCTTGGTTTTGACCACTATGTCATCCATGTATGCCTCCATATTTCTATGGAGCTGGGGTTCAAAACCAATTTGGACTGCTCTTGCAAACGTCGAGCCAGCACTCTTCAACCCGAAAGGCATCCGTAAAAAGCAACACGTACCACATGGAGTGATGAATGTTGTCTTCTCTTCATCTTCTCTTGTCATGAAGATTTGGTGGTAGCCCGAGTAGGCGTCGAGGAATGACAGCAGATCACACCCGGCCGTGGAGTCGACAATCTGGTCGATGCGCGGCAACGGGAAGGGGTCCTTAGGACAAGCCTTATTGATATCTGTGTAGTCAATACATAGCCTCCACTTCCCATTTGCCTTGCGCACCACTACCGGATTGGCCAACCACGCCGGATGGAGCACTCCTCTCACCAAACCCGCCGCTTCCAACTTCGATCTCCTCTCGTGATGAACTCCTACCTCTCAGAGCCTGCTCCGACCTTCGCTTGATGTGTCGCGCATGAGGACAGAAAGCTAGGTGGTGCTCAATCACCTCCCTGGGAACACCGGGGATGTCGCATGCTTGCCACGGAAACACATCGACATTCGCCCATAGGAAGGTGACGAGCGTGCCTTCCTATTTGCTGTCGAGGGTGGAGCCTATGGTGAAAGCCCCTCCCGTGCCATCCTCCCTGGCGGACACCTTCTTGGTCTGCAGTGGCTCAGCTCTGGATTTCTTGCTCTTGCCGGTAGAGCTCTCTGGCACGTCCTCGACAGTAGCACAACACTCCGAGGAGGTGCGTTTGCCGGAGTGGGTGTGAGAGGTCTTGTCGGGCTTCTTCTTCCCTCCCGGGGCTTCAGCGGCAGGAGCAAGTGCCTTGGCGGCAGCTGCTGCAACTACTTCTCGGTAGAGTTGGTCGGCGCAAATCAGCACGTCCTTCTTGTTGGAGGGGACGGAGATGATGGTCAATGGCCCGGGCATCTTTAGCATGTTGTAGGCGTAGTGCGACGCCGCCATGAACTTGGCTAGTGCCGGGCGGCCGAGGATCCTATTGTAGGGCAAGGGGATCTCGGCCACGTCGAAGACGATCCTCTCTGTCCTATGGTTCAACTCCCCTTCAAACGTCACGGGCATCGTGACCTTCCCCTTCTGCTGGCTCCTCCCCGGATTGACCCCTTGAAACGTGCCCGTTTCCTCGAGGTCTCCATCAGGGATTTGCAGCCTTTTGATCACGACGGGCGAGATCAAGTTCAGGTCGGCCCCGCTGTGCGGTCAGGGTGGTCCTCGGCGTCAAAGATGAGGGGCGTGCTGGACCACTTCACCGGCTTCTGAGCGTCGAACGACGGCTTCGCTGCTGTAATCTCATGCGCCCACTGCTTGAGCTGGCGGTGAGAAGTATGCAGCGAGGCGCCACCGTCGACGCACATGGCCTTTGTAGCCTTCTGGAACTCTTGCTCGCCAGACTCGTCATCCTTGTCATGATCATCGTCTTCTTGCTTCTTGTCACGGCCCAGGCGGCCTCTCTTTGGTTGTCCTTGTCGCGGCGGCCTCCTTGGCCGCCACGCCTTGTTGGATCCTCGGCACCGTCCCCGGCCCTTCACCTTGTCCCGCCTCTCATACTCGGCCTTTTGCTTTTCAGCAAGCAGCTCGACTTGCCGGCAGTTCTGGAGGTCGTGGCCCTTGGTGCGGTGGATCTTGCAGTACTGCTTGCCGGAGCCCCCTGGCTTGTCGGCAGCTGCTAAGGCTCGGCAGGTGACGCACCCAGCAATATCCTTCCCGGGGTCATCTGCCTTGACCTTCTTGGCAGCGCCGGTGTCTTCAGATCCTTCAACGGCAAGCACGGCCTTGCCCTTGTGTTTCCTGTTGCGACGCCGGCCCTTCTTTGTCGGGGCAGCGGTGTCTTTATCAGTAGAGTCGGTTTCCGCGCCGGTGTCTTCGCTGGGGTACTTCCTTCCCTCTTCAGCCCGGGCACACCTATCAGCCAGAACATAGAGTTCGGCCACATCCTTAACCTTGGTCATCGCCAGCTCTTCGCGCATCTTGCGGTTGCGCGTATTACGATGGAACGCTACCGATCACGCAGCCGGGATGAATGTCGGGGATGTTGTCTTTGCACCTGCTTGAATCTCCGGATGTACTTGCGTGGGGTTTCCCCTTCCTTCAGGGGAATGATATGCAGATCACTGGCCTGGCCATGAGCTTGGTGGCCTCCAGTGAAGGCGCCAACAAACTCATGGCACAGATCCGACCAAGAAGAAATGGAATCCGCCGGCAAGTGCATCAACCAAGACATAACATTGGGCTTCAGTGCCAACGGGAAGTAATTGGCAAGCACCTTGTCGTCGTGAGCTTCGGCAGCCTGCATCGCGATGGTGTAGATGATGAGGAACTCAGACGGATGGGTCTTGCCAGTGTACTTCTCACCGACGTCGGGCTTGAACGTGCGGTGGGACAGCCACTGGAACTGCCGCAGCTCGCGGGTAAAGGCTGGGCAGCCCACCTCATAAGGTGGGCCACCAGAGCCCCCGGCGCTGGGTGGTCCATAGTGTGTCCCGCCCGCTTGTCCGACTCGTGGCATGTATCACGCCGACGCTCGATAGTGGTTCGAGCATCTTTCTGAGCTCGTTCTCGAAGAACTTGGCGCTGGTCACGGTGGGTCCGCGGGTCGGACGACGCTATAGAGATGTTATCACAAGCGTCGTCATGACGAGCCGACACCCACGGCGGCTGGCTAGGAGGAGGAGAGTGCACCGTGACCGCAGCACCCCCGATCCTCCCAGCGCTGGCATGTGGTGGCTCGGTGGAGCGCCGGCCCGAGGGTCCCGCCGGTCACGGATCATCTTTGTTGGCGACGCGATGAGGCACCGGATGGTGGCCCTCCACTTGTCGAGCTTCTCCGCAGCAGGAGGGAAGTCGAGGAGCAGCTGCGTGCACGCCAAAGCTTCTACTAGCGTGGGTGGCGACGACAGCTGCGTGGACCGTGGCGCGCTTCGACTTCTAACCACGTTAGAAGGAGCTCTATCACGACCCAGCGGCTACGCGCCATTTTCGCCAAAGACGCCGGCGGGCATGTTGAACTCCTTCGTCCCGTGCGCGATGCATAGGGCTCTTCCCACGGCGGTGTCCAGGGTCACCGGCGTGGTGACGCTGCTCGTCGCGCACACCATGGGAAGAGCGCGCAGTGGTCGCCGGCGTGGGCATCTTGCAGGTTGCTGCGCCGCCCGTGGGTGGCACAACGACACTCTTGGAGGGCCTCGCGCCGCCTACGGGGGGCCCAGCCCCATCTTTAGACTTGGTGACGTGCGGCCCGTCGCTGGCTGACGGCGCCACTCGCCGACTTGCCGAGCGATCTTTGGTGCTCGCGGACCGGGCTCGGGTTACATCGTCATGACCGGGCGCTGCTTCGCATCTTGCACGGGCCGCTCGACCCCCGACGAGCCAATCGTCGTGGTCGTCTTCTTCTTGGGAGCCATGGCGATGAAGAAACGCTAGGCTAACTACTAGACCATATTCTCACAATTGCGCCCCCTATCTGGCGCGCCAAATTTGTCGGTGAGAAACGACACCTATGGGATCACAAGAATCCCTACTACGGTTGCCGGGGCGCAGGGTTGCGAAAATAGCAAGATTAGTAATCACCACAAGGATCGTTTACCCAGGTTCGGGCCGCGAGGATGCGTAAAACCCTAGTCCTGCTTGGGTGGATGTATTTCAGAGAGTTCTTGAGCTCTCGAACTAGCTATGGTGGATGTGTGGTTTCAAAGAGCCGAATCCCTCTCCAGTACGCCATGAGCATCCTTTTATAGTTGAAAGGGGCTGCCACAGTGGCATACAGGAGGTGGAAAGGCGTATAGTGCCGCAAGCTTATCACTTTTATTACAGGACAAGACGCATTTAATGCATCACTTAGGTGTCCCCTTGCTTTATTGGGGACGGGAACGAGGTCCGTCCCGTCCGTCGCCGCTCTTCCTTGCTTCGACACGCGCCCTGGTCAGCGATGCATGCGGCGCCATGTAGGCAGGCAGGCAGCTGAGGTGGCACGGTGGCAAAGTCTTCACGAAGATCTCCATGCTGCCACGCAGGCATTTGCTGAGTTGGCCTGGGAGCTGCATGTTTCCACGCAGGTGCCTGCCCAGCTGGTTGGGCTGGCAGCTGCATGCGAACGGCGGTGGAGACTTGGCTGGTGCGGGCCAGGAGGTGGCCCCGCTGGCGCCCTTGGCGAGGGCCTTGCCGAGTGGCCCAGCAAGGGCCTTGCCGTGGCGTGATGTTGTCCCCGACAAGGATCTTGCCGGGGGTCTTGTGGCTCCCCTCGGCAAGGATCTTGCCGAGGATCGTTGTCTCCTAATCCTCATCTGGTCTTGAATATTCCTTGGTCTTGACAAAAATCTGCATGCCACCATGGAGGTGCCTCCCGAGCCCTAGTTCCAACGTGGTTGGTTGAGTTGGAACCCCTGGGCTCGAGGGTGGCTCACTCATTGGTGTGGGCAGAAACCGCACCGACAAGGGTCTTGTCGGGGCTGCTGAGGCTGCCTCGGCAAGGGTCTTGCCGGGGGAGCCTGCTTCGTCCTTCTGCTTCTTTGTGTTCTTGTCCTTGGCGTTGCCTTGGCTGTCTTGTACTTCGGCTTCTCTCCGGCTTCCCTCCCTTGCCTTGCTTCGTGTGGCCGCGGCACGTGGCTCTGACTGCCCGTGCACAAGTAAAGGGGTAAAAAAGGAGAGCCCCTACTTTTGTACACCGACACCATGCGGCGGGTTACGACACTGCGCACTGCTCGACACAACCGATTCATCGATATGTCTGCTGTAACTCCGGATTGGGCGAGGGGTGGAATGAATCATTTCCCGACTGTAAGAATAAGCCTACTGCTGAACCAATGCCGTCTGTAACAGCTCTCGAGCCCTCCGGGTTTCAACCGCCAATGGAGACTCGCCTTCAACTGGAAAGCCGCCAATCGCGACGCTGCAGCAATCTTGTTATCCAAAGGGTTAGAGTAATGACCCGGCGGTGTCGGCACATGCTGAGGTGGGTTTGTTCTGACAAGGTGGATCCGTCGTACGCGGCTGAACCGGCGTTCCTGTCCTAGGCGCTTCGACCCGGTTTACGGCTGCTGGGTTACTGGTTCCTGCTCCAGGCGTGTTAAAGAGGTTTGTTGCTTCATAAACCGGGGGTAGACGAGTGTGATGCCTCCTTCTCATGACATCATTCGAAGCATTCTGGTCCAGCATGAGCCGGTAAGACTCGGCCTGAATCCGCTGTGGCTGAACATCCAAAGCGGCCCGTTCTTCAGCCATCCTGGTATTTTCCGCATTCAGCTCCTACTTGGCCTTTGCTATCTCTTCACGTAATTTCGCGATCGCCGCATCATGCTGATCCTGATCCGCCGGATTAACCACTGTTGTCAAAAATGCTGTTAGTTTGTCCACCAAGTCAGTTAAGACACGGGCGGCGGCGCACAGGCCTCTGCCCGGCAGCCATCGCCGCTGCTGATCCGGAAATCAATTCTGCTGCCGTTGATGAACGTAGCACGGGCTGTGTACCGGCCATGAAGATTGCAACCTGGTCAGGCGGTTGAAGGGGATCCGGAATACTGTCGCCATCGGAACAGCCCCCAAGCCGGCCATCTTGCAACTGGTACAACGACTCGATCTCACCGGTGGATGACTCGCCATCTGAATAGACAACCTTCTCACGGTTAGATAACGATTCAGGTTCTGCATCGTTAATGAATCCCACGAAGGCACACTTCATGGCGGGCTAAACTCGGGCGCGTCTCGCACGCTGAGCCGTCTCGATGATATCGGTGCAGATGTCCGGCTCAGGGCCCGGTTCACCAATCTTGCCAATGAAAACATGGATTCCGCCGAAGGGGACCCGGTACCTGTACTCGATTGAGCCGGCCTCGGAGCCACAGCCTGCGTCGTCGATGTAGAGCTTTCCGCGATGACTCTTGGTCATCGGCCCACGGCGTATCCTTTGAGCCCTTCGAAGTTGCCCTCTAAGAACTTGAAACCATCGTGTGATAGCCCCATATTAGGTGCCAACTATCGTGGAATTGTCACGGCAGATGTCCTAGTGTGAGGACTTAGTCGTGGAGCCATCGCAACGGGTTAGCTTAAAGGGGTTAACTAGGACAAAGGACACGAGGATTTTATACTGGTTCGGCCCCTTGCGTTGAAGGTAAAGGCCTAATCCAGTTTGAGGTGATATTGCTAGGGTTTTGATGACAAGGGAGTGAATACGCTAAGCCTGGCTCTCGATCTGATGTTTCTTGTCCCTAAACCATCGCCGGGTCGTCCCTTTATATACACAGGTTGACGCCCGGCGGTTTACAGAATCCCGGCCGGCTCATAAACGTGTCCGGCTCGGTTTTCTATCCTTTCCTATCTTACAACACAAGTCATACATCACATGTTGGTTTACATCTACGGTCCCTAATCCGCCTTTGGGCCTTGGGCCTTCTTGTTAAATCTCCTCCGTAAAGTGCCATACTCCTTGTTTTCGTGGGCTTCAAATATGAATAACTCACTGTGAGTATAACCCGACCCCTCCTGGGCGGTTTATACTCAATAGTTATATCCCCAACATTAGGCCCCAGATTGATTTGAACTTGTTCATGTCAATCTTCAGTACTTAGGAAAATTCCTTCTTCAACACCTTCGCGAAATCCTTGTAACTCGCCGTGACGTCATTTTCAAGACCATGATAATCTGCCATTACGTCATCTGCCATTAACTTTACACAGAACCCACATCTTTTAATGCATCTCCTTTAATGAATCTCCAAAAATCGACGCGTCTGCACATCTACACATCCGTTTTTCGACCTCCTCGATTCCCGCGCCTTCCACTTATCCATTCACCTTATAAATAGGGTCGAGGGTCATTTTCACTCCCCCCCGGCCTCTTCGTCTCATCGTCTTCCTCGTGTCCCCCCAGCGCTTCGAACTCAGCCGCCGCCGTCAAACCTCGTCTTCGACCTCAACTCCGGCCGCTGCATCACCCTGAACGCACCAGAAATCGCGCCGGCGCCTCTCCGTTGTTCCTTCAGCCTCAGTTAGCCTGCTTTTCTTCCACCGTAGATCTGTCTTTTAGGGTATGAGCGTTCATCGATGTTCGTCCGTGTTCGTCACTGCGCATTGGTTCTTTGATTCAAACTTCAATATTTAACCTGTATAGCGATGGCCATAGTCCTTCTTTTTTCATCAGTGCATCTTGTTTAAGCAGAAACTCCAATCTGAACCTTTATCAACTACATCGGTATCAATATTTAGGTCTGAATATACTTCATTTTCTGACACGTGGTAGATCCAAAATTATACTGCCAACTTGTGAAACCTGTTTTTCCATCACTTAGTTATTTCAGATCTATATCTTTAATACCAATGTAGGCGGTTTAATTTTAGAAAATGATAACCCACCAGGGACCATTAGTCCCCTCTTAAAACGCCAATCACTTATCATTGTAATTCAGACAACATCAATCTCCGGTTTAGCAATTATGCCTGCTTTAACACTCTGTCTCTTAACCTGCGACGTTTTATGCTTGTTAATTATGAACCTTAAACAGGCACAAACCTTCCTTCAGGTTATCGAATAAATGGCCAAGTCTTTTTGTGCTTGCAACTGGGTTCCCTCCCGGGTTACGGAAGAACAACTGAACGGGTGTGTCACAACTGGCGCTTTAGCGAAAAAGGAAGTCAACCACTGGAGAGTTCCAAGTTCAGAAAATCCTCCTGAACCCAAGGATGGAGAAGTGATTGTGTTCGTTGATCATCTGGGTCGAGGGTTTAGCCCTCCCGGATCAAAAAATTTCTGTGATGTGCTTGCAAGCTTCCAACTCCACCCTCAAGATATTGGACCTAACTCCGTGTCCAATATTTCCAATTTTCAAGTGTTTTGCAAGCCTTATCTGCAAGAAGAACCTACCTTTGAACTGTTCAGGGATTTCTTCTATTTGAACCGCCGTACTGAATTTACGGATGAGCCCAATACTGAACTTGGCGGGGTTTCAATTCAGAAAAGGAAAGATGCCAGCTTCCCTCACGCCAAGATCATAGTCACCCTAAAGACTAGAATCGAACTTGTTTTCAGGCCTTTCCAAAGCAGTTCACTGATGATTACCTCCCAAACCACCTGTATGGTCAGGAGGCGAGGAAGGTATTCATACATGTCAGGACCGGATTTTCAGGATATTAATTTCCCAGAAAATGGCCATTGTGCTCACCAGCCCTGTGGATTATCATGTCAAGTAGACACCAACTTGATACAAAAACTCCAAGAAAAATACATAATATGTAGTACAAGACCATTCTGGCCTATGAGTACAACAATTGGTTTCTAGTTGTTGGTGGCGAAAGCGGTTTGAGGTTCATCAGCGTCTATGGGACTCCATTTCCCACAGGAACAGCTGACATGGATAACTCCTATCTTTGCGAGACTGCTATCACCATTGCGTGGGTTCTGGGGCTGTCATCGCAACGCTCCTCTCCATGCAAGAATCTGGCCAAGACAATAGCCAGGGACAAGTCAGTGAGTACTTTTGAATGTACTCGCAAACATTATGAACACAGGTATAATATAACAAATGATAATTAGGCTCTGAAATATACTATGATCACAATGTCAGCCCCAAAATAAAATCCATGATGCATGCAAGCAGGTTAATTATGTACAACATGAATATGCAATAATGGAGTAGAAATAAAATGCACCGATCGGGTATCTGAAGCGACGCCTCGAAAGGATAATAATTTAAAGCATGCCTTAGTCGGGCGTCTGAGCGACGCCACATAAAGGGCTTATAAATAAAAGATATAACAAGCGTGCCACGGTCGCGCGTCTGTGCGACGCCACATAAAGGGCTTATAAATGAAGGAAATAACAAGCGTGCCACAGTCGGGCGTCTGTGCGACGCCACATAAAGGGCTTATAAGAGAGTAATCACGGTGAATATCCAAGAGCTAGAACCGTCCCAGGGATACTCAATAGTTCAAATAATGTAAATGGTTAGTCCACAATAATAATACTCATAATCATCATATGTCACAGGTCATAATCAATGTTCTGGTTTAGCAGTTTTTCCTCCGAACCGACACTTGACCCATCCCAAAGTGTAGTCCTTACCCATGGACACGGCTATTCAAATAGATATAATCTCTGCAGAGGGTGTACTCTTTACCCACGAGTAGCGGATTCCTTTAGTCCATCGGGACTAATTTCGTCCACGGTCTTTTAATTGAAAACACACCTGACCACACACACCAGCCTAACTTACCTGTGTCTGGAATCACCCACGGCACCTGTTAAGCAAAACTCTAAGTGGGGAGGCTACAACCTCGATTAGCATGGGATCACAAAATTTATAACGCCACAAGAAACTAGGGAGCTACCCCTCGGCTCCAACCGAAACACCCATGCCCCGGACCAGGTGGCATGCCTACCGGATGCAGCCGTATCTTCCACCATGGCCTCTCAGACGGTGTGTGCTAGGAAAGGGGTTGACAACTTATTGAACTGTACCCTACCTATGGCAGGAACAAGTGGTAGTCTGAAACAAGTATGGGGTTATCGAACAAGACTCGATCTATGGTCGACTCAGGAGGTTTGAGTATTCCCTGCATGATTAGCATAACAAATATGTTTCAACCAACAGACAGAATCCCCACTCCTCATACCTCACTATGCCATACCGGACACAACCGTCCCGACGAAGACTGGAGACAAGCCCGTGTCTACCCAAGACAGAGGCTTTCCCGGATTCCTTCCGGTAGGCATGAAAGGAAAATGAGGGTGATTACTATCATAAGCATACCAAGTTCCAACAGCAAAGAATTTTCATTATGCACTCATGAGTATGATCATGTCATCACATAAAATAACGAAAACTCCGAGACAAGGGGTATTGTAACCGTATCAGACAACACACGACAATATTATGCCAGGGTTCAGAATGCTTGCCTTCAAGTTGTGGAGAGGCAGGGTGCATTCCAAAACTTTTGAAAGTTTTCTTCTCTCTCCAAAAATCCTATTTTTTTAAAAATCAAATTAACACATAGTTTCAAAACAGTACAAAAAATTTGTTTGGAAAATTTTCAAATAAATATGAGAATAAACTAGACAGAATTTGAGAAACAACAAGAAAAGAATCAAGTCATTTGGACTTATATTCAAAAAGTTATAGCAAGTCAAAGTTTAGTCAAAATTCTGTTTTTAAAAAAACAGAAAAAGAAAAACGTTTTGAAATAAAACGCGTAGGAGACGTACTCTGGGTTTACGCCTCCACTTACGCCAGCGTCGACCGGCTCGTGGGTCACTGACAGTGGGTCCCTTGGGCCCACTGGTCAGGTTTGACCAGTCGTCGCGCCTCCCTTCTCCTCTGGCCGAACAGAGGCGGGGCTCCGGCGAACGGTGGCTCCCCGCGGGGTTCTGAGGGTGGGGATGGATCCGCTGGTCCAGGGCGGTCCCCCCGGTGGTCGCTAGGTAGGCGGGGGTGGAGGGAGTCGCCAGCAGCGAGATCCGCGGCGGAGGTGGCTTCGGGAGGATTTGGGGGTTTGGGCTACGGTGATTCCGGTCGAGGCTGAGGCGTTGGGTGGCTCCGCTAGATTGAGGGGAAGAGGATGGTGGCACTAGATGGACGGGGGAGGCTCTGGTTGCGATTAGCGGGACCAGAACATGGCGGCGGCCGAGCTGACCCGAGATGGGGAAGACAGCCTTCCTTCATCGATTGCCGGCTACCGGAGCTCTAGGGGGTTGGCTTGAGGTTGCCTGAGGGCCTAGGCGAGCTCGGGGTTTCCTTTTATAGGCGGCCGAGGTCGGTTCCGCGGCTGTGGATAAGAATGCCGGTGAACCTCCGTTCTGTAGCCAGGGGGCGCGTGGCGAAGGCTGGCGGGGTTTGGCAGGTCGAATGGATGAGCTCGAGCTGTTCCTAGGGCAGCTGGCGCGCGGGTGCGGCTCAGGCGGCGCCGTCCATGGCAGAGACCTGATGCGGCTGTCGGCGGCTTGCGGTGGTGCCGCTGTGGGGCGCCAAGAGGAGGCCAGGGCGGCTCTTCGGTGAGGGAGGGGTCGAGCGCGCTGGCTGCGAGTGGCCAAGGGATCGGAACGGGCTCGGGGAGGGCGGCAGCGAGACGCGGCGACTCGGGCGCACCCACGTGCAAAACACGCGCTCTGGCCGCGGCCAGAGCACGCTCGCAAGGTGTTCGGCAAAATGCCATTGCTTGCCAGGGAGCTCTAATCCACGCGGGGTTTAGCAGGGTGGGGTTATGGACTAAGGTAGAGCCATGAGACAAGCTGTTTTGGCAAAGCAAGCAGGTTCAAAATGTAAACTAGGTTTTATGCCAATTCTGTTCATGCACTTAAGGTGCTCGACAGAATGCTATGGTCATCTAGGCAACTCTTGGGGTGGCCAAAAACTCCAGATCCTAGTCTCTTTAGGTACAAGTGATGATGGCAAGGTTGTTAGGGCAAAACCAGAAACTTGTTAGTGCAAGTTTTTGAGAAAACCAATTCTAGACAGAAGGTAAAGGGTATAGTTTCATGGACCAAAAATACTCCAATGGGTCCATTCTCCTGGACTTAAGGTTTTTTTAGGGTGGTCTATAAGCAGGAGAAAGATCATGGGCACTAGAGCAGAATAAAATAGGGTTGAGTAGAAAAAGACAATCTGGTCCAGAGAGCAAAAGAGGATGATTTGCTCAAATTTTTCAAAGAACACCAGTGGGTTTTTGCATAAAGTTGCATTATATGCATCTACTGACATCTCCAATTTTTGGTGGGAATTTTAATGAAGTATTTAAATAGGTTGTAGTGCAAAATTACCAACTGGATCAGTTTTGAAAACTTGGGGTAGAGCTCAAAATCTCCAATGAATAAAAGATATTTTTGCATCAAAGTGATTTAAAAACATCACATGACATCCCCAAATTTTGGTGAAAATTTTAAATGCATTTATCAAATGGTTGTAGTGCAAATGGGACCCTAAAATTTATGAAAAAACATTTTTAAAGAAATAAAGCTCAGGGAAAAAAATGGTTGCAGAAATAATTCCATTGATAGAAAGAAATGGCCTTAGTAAGATACACAAGTCCCACAATATCTTTGAAAGGTTTCCACCTAGAAGGAAAACTCAAGGAAAAACAATCAGAAGGATGGAGTGATCTAAAATTAAAAGATAAACCAGAAGATAAAATTTTTAATTTCTGGCAAAATTTTAATTAATAATCATGGTTAAATTTTTGGGGTGTTACAACACTACCCCCCTTAAGAAAAATCTCGTCCTCGAGATTTGCTAAAAGCTGTTTTGAACAAATTTTACTCTTACCAAAAAAACATCCTACTTATGCAATAAAATGAGGCTACAGTGAGAGGGCAATAAGTGGTGTAAAACTACAGTGTGGAACACTGGCGCTGCATGGAAAAAAAATCCATGGTTTGGGGAAAACGAGAGATTTCTATGTTGGATACAGTAAATTTAGAATAAAATCTAAATCTCTAAAATACGCTGGTCGTACTCGAGAGCACAGTGCTCCCTCTGGCTGACAGGTGGACCCGGGGCCCACTGTCGGTCTCTTCTTCTACCTCTGGCTCTCTCTTCTTCCCCTCT
The DNA here is from genome assembly GCA_021605145.1 of Aegilops bicornis. Taxonomy (NCBI): domain Eukaryota; kingdom Viridiplantae; phylum Streptophyta; class Magnoliopsida; order Poales; family Poaceae; genus Aegilops; species Aegilops bicornis. The sequence goes on from CM038669.1 coordinate 235,947,132, forward strand.
CCCGCGTGCTTTCCCGCGCTTTCTACACCGGCGACGTCTAGCGCGTAGGGCATCTAGGTCGTACCGCGGTAGTGCACGGCGTGCACTCACCTCACGGGCCAGTGTGTTGTCGGCACTGCTCGCGGATTCGCCTCCGAACACCGGCGATCGAGCGACAAACGGCGCTGGTGGACTTCGCCCACCGTACACCGATCTCGAGCTATAAAATGACCGCGGTGCTCCTTTCTTCTTCCTCACACCTGGCCTCGCTTCTTCTTCCCCTTCCTTCTCCTCCATTTCTATTTGTAGGAGCTCGAGATGAGGTTCTAATGGCGGGGGTGATGCCGAACTGGTACGTGATCCTGGTGTGCGGAGGATTCGCGGCATTGCTGGGGTTCTCCGTGCTCCTGTGCGTGATGATCCTCTATGATCGTCGTGATGCTGCCGCTCGAGTGTTAGCTCTCCGCGGTGGCGGTGATCATGAGGATTAAGTGCGGTGTCAGATTCTAACTGCTGTCAGTGTGCTGGAGGCAGCTTGTACCCGAGTGACTACCCACTAATCTCTCCTTCAGAGACTGCGGTGTGCTAGGGAGGTGATCGGTTAGGTGCAACATGTGCATGAGGATTTGCAATTAGCGCACGTGGTCGAGTGGTTGTGGTTGTGAGTCTGCTGTTATGGTGCTACGTGAATAAAAATCTATGTCGTGAAGAGATATGTGCTACAACAACTCAGGGAAAGAAAATCTCACTTCAAAATTTACTTAGAGTGAAAACAGTTACTCAAAATTAACAGCAGTACAACTACTCACATTAATTGAAACCAAAAATTTAATTAATCACACAAATCTAGGACACAACGCTTATGTTGCAACACATACATAAATGCTGGAACAAAGAACATAGCAGTGACGTCTACAACGAAAACGGTAAATGGACAGGGTCCTAAGAAAACGTCTCTGGTACTGGAGCACACTCCTCTTCTATCGAGGGAAGCGGATTGACTAGTCGATGGATGCGCCTCTCCTGGTCGGGCCTCAGTGGTATGCCAATGGCGATCTAAGGATTTAAATCAGCGAGGCTCTGGAGATAACCCATTACTCGCTGGGTCAAACGCTCTTGAGCGATGACATACTGGGCAAGGTTGGCTAGTACTGGGTCTCTCTCAATTCGTCCACCAGGAAAAGATGTTACTTCTCCGGGTGCTGCGCGACTCAGAAAGTAATAATACCCTCGTTCGCTGGTATAGGGTACCGCAAATCAAAGGCGAGCAAGTGCTTCGTATGCAGCAGCTTCTATGGCCATATGCGGAGTCGACATAGATTTCCCCACGAAGGAGACTTCCATTGGGTCTTGGTTCGGTTTTGCGGGAGGGATGTGCACCACTGCCCAATATTTCGAGGTGGATGGGGTGATCCTCAACTTGAGCAACTCATACTGGGGTGGAAGGATAGAACTCATGGTACTGCAGGTAAAGTCCCATAATATTTTAACAAAACTACCTGGGGTGGCATCCAGGGTCCTCAGATAAATACTAGGGCTTGGCATGGCAAAGAAATGGCTATGAGTGTTGTGCACAAGGTGAGGGGTACCTGGTAAGGTCACGGTGTGGCCTTTTTATAGAAGTGGAGCCGGGTTATTTACCGCGGTGAGGGGTAACTAGTTTGTCGGTTCTGCTCTATGGGGTCGGGGTCAATGCCACAGATACACATATCTCACAAAAGTGACATAACACTATGGGGGTCGTCGGGATGGTTTTTGGTATCTGTCCCTGGTATAAAAAAATGTAACCGCACGTCAACATACTTATGCATGGCTACTATCTAAAACAGAGGCACACAGGTAGGCTATGATTATTTATGGCGATGCAAGATTGCACCATTCAGGGTGTGGACATATTGAGACTCGGTACTACTCGAGTGACTTAGTCTACCTCGTTTATATCTAAGCGGGCGTGCCTTGTGGACGTCGAGGCTTCTCCACGGGTTTCACCGCCGGGATTAGCTGGAGGGGGTTGAGGGGCTACAGGGTCGGGGTAGTGATGATGACCATCGCGGGGGTTGTTGGCCACAATCCCGTTGGAGCGTGTTCCCAAAAGGCGACGAAGCACTTCTGGGAACACCAAAGTACTTTGGTCGATGGCTGGGGCATACCTCAAGGACTCGATCGGTTGTCCGAACAGCACGACTGGGTTGTCGGCATCGGGCTCATCTTCTCCTCTTGCTGGGGCTCGGCGGATCAGTTCTCCACGAGGCGCGATCAGATCAAGCGTGATTTTATCGAACAGTTCCTCTAGTGCACTGACATAGCGCACCAGATGCAACAATGCAGGATCCATCTCGTGATCTCTGTTGGCAACCTGGGGCGGCCTACCATACCTGTCACGGCTAGGGTAGTAGTAGAACGAGCGACAGTTAACTCTGGGCGACAAGTGCCGGAGTTGAACTATAGCCTCTCGAGCAGCTAGTTGGATGGCTTGTGGCTCAAAGGAAGTTGTCCTTCCGGTGAACATGTAGGGGCGTTCTGGCGATAGACCCCTACCATAGATGTGCACAGTGGCCCAGAATTGACAGCTCTCACCGCTCATGGGTCCTTGGTACACAACATATTGCGGGGCTCTTCTAATGCATAGGCACGGCGGGTGAGGTTTGCGAGCACGGTCACAAAACCTCCAAGGTTGGTTGCTGTGGTCTCATTGTGCACCATGGGTCCAGGCATTATGTCTCGGTTTGGGGAAGAGGTTGTGTTGTGCTGAGTTGTGGCTAGCGTGCCCTTTTATAGGAAAAGGGGATGGAGTCTTCCTTCGCACGCTTGCGAATGAGACACTTTAGGTGTCAGTCACTGGCATGTGATCGACAAGCTAGGCTGATAGGTTGGGCACCGACTGCCAAAAGGTGTCGGGTCACTGTGTGGCTATCTTACACGAGAAGCTTGGTCAAGGGGTTAGGTTAAGGTCTGGTGGGTTGGTTAACCTAGGTTTTTCGACCTGGCTAAGATAGGATTAGCCAATGGTCAGCCTGGCTCTAATACCAAGGTTGTCAGGACCGGATTTTGGGATATTAATTTCCCAAAAAATGGCCCTTGTGCTCACTAGCCCCAGGATTACTGTTAGCTGGCGAGACACCAACTTGATACAGAAACTCCAAGAAAATACATAATATGTAGTACAAGACCATTCTGGCCTATGAGTACAACAATTGGTTTCTAGTGGTTGGTGGCGGAAGCGGTTTGAGGTTCATCAGCGTCTATGGGACTCCATTGCCCACAGGAACAGCTGACCTGGATAACTCCTATCTTCGCGAGACTGCTATCACCATTGCATGGGTTCCGGGGCTGTCATCGCAACGCTCCTCTCCATGCAAGAATCTGGCTAAGACAATAGCCAGGGACAATCCTGTGAGTACTTTTGAATGTACTCGCAAACATTATGAACACAGGTATAATATAACAAATGATAATTAGGCTCTAAAAATACTATGATCACAACGTCAGTCCCAAAATAAAATCCATGATGCATGCAAGCAGGTTATTTATATACAACATGAATATGCAATAATGGAGTAGAAATAAAATGCACCGATCGGGTGTCCAAGCGGCATACCGAAAGGATAATAATTTAAAGCATGCCTCAGTCGGGCGTCTGAGCGACGCCACATAAAGGGCTTATAAATAAAAGAAATAACAAGCGTGCCACAGTCGGGCGTCTGTGCGATGCCACATAAAGGGCATATAAATGAAGGAAATAACAAGCGTGCCACAATCGGGCATCTGTGCGACGCCACATAAAGGGCTTATAAATGAAGGAAATGACGAGCGTGCCAGAGTCGGGCGTCTGTGCGATGCCACATAAAGGGCTTATAAGAGAGTAATCACGGTGAATATCCAGGAGGTAGAACCATCCCAGGGATACTCAATAGTTCAAATAATGTAAATGGTTAGTCCATAATAATAATACTCATAATCATCATATGTCACAGGTCATAATCAATGTTCTGGTTTAGCAGTTTTTCCTCCGAAGACCGACACTAAGAGCGACACTTGACCCATCCCAGACTGTAGTACTTACCCATGGACACGGCTATTTGAATAGATATAATCTCTGCAGAGGGTGTACTCTTTACCCACGAGTAGCGGATTCCTTTAGTCAATCGGGACTAATTACGTCCACGGTATTTTAATTGAAAACACACCTGACCGCACACACCAGCCTAACTTACCGGTGTCTGGAATCACCCACGGCACCTGTTAAGAAAAACTCTAAGTGGGGAGGCTACAACCTCGATTAGCATGGGATCACAAAATTTATAACGCGCGCAAACTAGGGGAGCTACCCCCCCGGCTCCAACCGGAAACACCCATGCCCCCGCACCAGGTGGCATGCCTCACGGATGCAGCGGTATCTTCCACCATGGCCTCTACATGCGGTGTGTGCTAGGAAAGGTGTTGACAACTTATTGAACCGTACCCTACCTATGGCAGGAACAAGTGGTAGTACGAAACAAGTATGGGGGTTATTGGAACAAGACTCGATCTATGGTCGACTCAGGAGGTTTGAGTATTCCCTGCATGATTAGCATAACAAATATGTTTCAACCAACAGACAGAATCCCCACTCCTCATACCTCACTATGCCATACCGGACACAACCGTCCTGACGAACACTGGAGACAAGTCCGTGTCTACCCAAGACAGAGGCTTTCCCGGATTCCTTCCGGTAGGCATGAAAGGCAAACGAGGGTGATTACTATCATAAGCATACCAAGTTCCAACAGCAAAGAATTTTCATTACGCACTCAGGAGTATGATCATGTCATCACATAAAATAACGAAAACTCCGAGACAAGGGGTGTTGTAAACGTATGAGACAACACACGACAATATTATGCCAGGGTTTAGAATGCTTGCCTTCAAGTTGTGGAGAGGCAGGGTGCATTTCAAAACTTTTGAAAGTTTTCTTCTCTCTCCAAAAAAATCCTATTTTTAAAAAAAAATTAAAATTAACACATAGTTGCAAAACAGTACAAAAAAGTTGTTTGGAAAATTTTCAAATAAATATGAAAATAAACTAGACAGAATTTTAGAAACAACAAAAAAAGAATCAAGTCATTTGGACTTATATGCAAAAAGTTATAGCCAGTCAAAGTTTAGTCAAAATTCCGTTTTAAAAAAACAGAAAAACAAAAATGTTTCGAAATAAAACACGTAGCAGACTTACTCTTGGTTTACGTCTCCACTTACGCCAGGGTGGACCGACTCATGGGTCACTGACAGTGGGTCCCTTGGGCCCACTGGTCAGGTTTGACCAGTCGCCGTGCCTCCCTCCTCCTCGCCGAGCAGAGAGGGGTCATGGATCGACGCCGGCAGAAGCAGCGGCTCCCATGGAGTTACGAGGTGGGGATGGATCCGCTGGTCTAGGGCGGTCCCCTCCGGTGGTCGCAAGGTAGGTGGGGGTGGAGGGAGTCGCCGGCGGCAAGCTCCGCGGCGGAGGTGGCTTCGGGAGGATTTGGGGGTTTGGGCTACGGTGATTCCTGGTCGAGGCTGAGGCGTTGGGTGGCTCCGCAAGATCGAGGGGAAGAGGATGGTGGCACTGGATGGACGAGGGAGGCTCTGGTTGCGACGAGCGGGACTAGAACGTGGCGGTGGCCGAGCTGACCGGAGATGGGGAAGACGGCCTTCCTTCATCGATTGCCGGCTACCGGAGCTCTAGGGGGTTGGCTTGATGTTGCCTGAGGGCCTAGGCGAGCTCGGGGTTTCCTTTTATAGGAGGCCAAGGTCGGTTCCCGCGGCCGTGGATAAGAACGCCGGCAAACCTCTGTTCTGTAGCCAGCGGGCGCGTGGAGAAGGCTGGCGGGGTTTGGTAGGTCTAATGGATGAGCTCGAGCTGTTCCAGGGGCAGCTGGCGCGCGGCTGTGGCTCGGGCGGCGCCGTCCATGGCAGAGACCTACTGCGGCCGTCGACGGCTTGCGGTGGTGGCGTTGTGGGGTGCCAGGAGGGGGCCAGGGCGGCTGTGCGGTGAGGGAGGGGTCGAGCGCGCTGGCTGCGAGTGGCCAAGGGATCAGAACGGTCGCGGGGAGGGCGGCAGCGAGACGCGGCGATTCAGGCGCACCCACGTGCAAAACACGCGCTACAGCGCGCCCGAGCACGCTTCATGAGGTGCTCGCAAAAATGCCATTGCTTGCCAGGGGGCTCTAATCCACGTGGGGTTTAGCAGGGTGGGGTTATGGACTAAGGTAGAGCCATGAGACAAGCTGTTTTGGCAAAGCAAGCAGGTTCAAAATGTAAACTAGGTTTTATGCCAATTCTGTTCATGCACTTAAGGTTCTCGACAAAATGCTATGGTCATCTAGGCAACTCTTGGGGTGGCCAAAAACTCCAGATCCTAGTCTCTTTAGGTACAAGTGATGATGGCAAGGTTTTTGAGCGGTGAAGACAGTAGGAGAGGCTCCTACTAACGTTTAATCCATTTTACCAAGTAATTACAGAGTTTCCATCCTTGCATTTTATCCGGCTAAGACAGGGGTGGACACCAACTTGGGGGACCAGCCCCCTACCCTATGGATAAGTATGTGAAGGAGATTTACAGGCTCAAATGTGTACCCAACCTAAATAAAATACTAGTTCAATGAAGCAGCAAAGGCGCTCACAAGCCCTTTAAGGGCAGGTTTGACTCGGTGGACAAGGAGGGCGAAGTCTTTCTTGAATCTGTCTCTCCAAGAACCGATGGAGTGTGGTATCCCCCTGAATTTTTTTTGTTACGTTCCTTCCATATACTCCACGCTCCGGTCATGAGAACCTCCATGTACATTGGTTGTGTCCAGCATCTCTGTCCTGAGTGAATGGCACTAAGGCGGTGGGAGTCTCCCGTCCATGTAAGACCCACGGAGGACCAGCATTGTGCACTGAAGGGGCATCCAAAGAATAGGTGCTCCACTGTTTCTTCCACCCCTCCCTGACACAAGGCACAGTTCACGTCATCCCCAACATTGTAATGTCTTCTACGCAGCATGTTTCGTGTGTTTATCCTGTCCGCTGCAAGGAGCCACGCAAAGATTTTGATTTTCATAGTGCATCGGGATTTCCAGATCCATCGGAATGCAACATCAGCCTCCACATCTCTGAAATAGTGCACATAAAATTTCCTAGAAGAATATGCCGCGCCCCATAAACACACCCAAGTGTCAGGTTCAGCACAGGGCTCCACAGGCGCCGTAGCGGCCTGCATCTCCTGAATCTCCAGTCGGGCCTGTGCGGAAAGTGGCGTATAAAATCCTTCACTCATGGTCTGAATAGAAAAGAATTGCGCTATCGACGCATCTTCAATTCTGGTGAAGGATAAAGCTCTCGGATGCGAAACTTCAAGTGTGTGATCCAGCCATAAATCTTTCGAGCAATTAATCGGGTGCCGTCGCCGACATCTACACGAGTTATCCCACGATAAACATCGCTGAGGCTCATGACGTCTCGCCACCAGAAGGATCCACACGACTCGGCTGTGTGCGGAATCACCTCCTCATAATACGTAGACCATATGAGGTTGCACCAGGGGATGTCTTTTTTGTTGTAGAATGAGTGTAGAAATTTCAAGAGTAGAGCCATGTTTTGGATTTTGATGTCTAGCACCCCGAGACCGCCATGCTTTTTGGGTCGACACACAAGGTTCCATGCAGCAAGGGAGTTACCGGTCTCTCCATTTTCAGTTTTTTTGCGCCATAAGCATCTCCTCCTAAGCTTGTCGAGATGTTCAATCAGTTTTGGGGGAAGCTTGATGGTACACATGGGATATATCATGAGGGACGTGATGAGAGAGTTCAAGAGAGTTAGCTTACTTCCCTGATCCATAAGACACAGGGATGAGGACAGTTTACGTTCAACCTTGTCCACCATTAGCATCGTGTCTCATCATCGTAGGACGGGTGGTACCCATGGGTAGTCCGAGGTACGTGAATGGCATGGAGCCAATCGAGCATTGCCAAATTTGTGCCAGTTCAGCTATCACATCGTCCTCAACATTTAGCGGCACTAGGACCGACTTTTGAAAGTTGATTTTGAGCCCGATGGAATCAGCATAGTCCACCAAAATTTGCTTCATGGTTCTTGCTTGCTCCGGGCAGGCCTGCATCAACAAGATTGTGTCGTCCGCGTACTGTACCACAGGGTAGTCTGTCGAAGCACGAGCTGGTAGCGGCAAGCTAATCAAACCATTTCGATGTGCATCGTTGATAGCCGCCTGTAACAGGTCATCAGCCAAGACGAAGATCAGGGGGGCAGGGGGTCGCCTTGTCTCACACTGCAACGGCATCAAAATTGCCTCCCCGGCACCCCGTTGAGCAGCACCGATGAAGTCCCAGAACCAAATAAGGTATTAATCCAGCTCAGCCACCTATCATCAAAGCCCATATGGCGCATGATCTCCAACATAGACGAGTGTTCTATTGTGTCGAATGCCTTTGCAAAATCCAGTTTGAGCAACACAATAGGCCGCCTTGAACTTTGACATTGATGGATGTATTCAAATGTCCAGGCAAGACAGTCTTGGATCGTTCTGCCACGGAGGAACCCATACTGATTTTTATGTACTATGTCGAGGATCAATTTTTGTAGTCTGTTGGCTCGGATTTTTGTGATGATTTTGAGGCAGCAGTTAAGCAATGTGATCGGACGATATCATTTGTTGTCTCCGGTGAACCAATCTTTGGTATTAAGGTGATAAATCCAGAGTTGATGCTAGTGATATCAAGCCCACCTTTCCAAAAGTCATCACAAAGTTCATAGAAATCCCTCTTAATTATATGCCAACAACTTTTCAGAAAAGCCCCATTAAATCCGTTTGGGCCGGGGGCACGATCAGCTGGCATGGAGCGGACAACATCATCGACTTCTTGATGGGTGAATGGAGCCGAAAAAGAATCTAGGTTGGCAACACGTCTGATGATTGAAGGTAAGTCAAATTTCATGGATGGCATGGACGGTTCACCCAGTCTCTGTTTGTATGTGTTGAACAACACTGCCTCTTTAGAGTTATGGTCTTGAACCACTGTACCGTCAGGAAGTTTCAGTGAAGCAATGGTGTTTCTTCGATATCTTTCTGTCGCGAGAGCATGAAAGAGTTTTGTATTTTCCTGGCCAAACTTGATGTACCTGATTGTACAGCGCTTCCTCCATTATTCATTTTGGAACTTGAGGAGCTTAAGTAAATGGGCCTTCACTATCATGCGGAAGTTGGATTCCGGCGTCGAAAGGGGTCGCTGGTCCTCGATCCCATCAAGCTCGCAAAGAGCCCAATTACAGTTTTGAATGAGGATGACAGGCGGGAAATCCCTTTGCTCCATTTTTTAAGATCATAACGGAGACACTTCAATTTCTTGCAAAGCAGAGCAGCACTGTTATTAGCATGGCAGGTTTTATTCCAGGAGGACTGAACCACATCAAGAAATCCCGGGTGATTAATCCAGTAGTTTTCAAACCGAAAGATTCTGCTCTTTGGAATATTTGTCTCAATGTGAACCACACAAGGGCAATGGTCAGACACTGGTTTGCCAAGGGAGGTGACCACAGTGTTAGGATAAGATTGCGTCCAGTGACAAGAAGAAAAGCACCAATCAAGTTGTTCTAACAAAGGGTCCTCTTGCATATTACTCCACGTGTAAGTTCTCCCCTTCAATGGGATTTCAATCAGCTCTTGGCTTCGGATGATATCATTGAACGTAAGGATGTTGTTTACATTTCCCCCGGGTTTGTTGCGGTTTTGCGTGGATCTAATGAAGTTATAATCTCCCACTAAAAGACAATCCTCATCATCCGGAATGGGCAAATCATATAGCCAATCAGTGAACCTTGTTCTGTCCTCTCCTCGACAGGGACCATAAATATTACACAGAACCCATGATCGTCCAGAAAGTTTGCAGGTGAAGGAAATACCAAGAACAAAATTTTCAGAGAAACACATATTTCCATCAAAAGCCGAGCTGTTCCAAATAGTAATTAAACCACCAGACGCACCACCGGATGGAACAAATTCAAACTTATCGAAACGACGGGGGCAAAATGTTTTAATATAGAATAAATCAAAAGAGGCGCGCTTAGTCTCCTGCAAACAGACGACATTACATCCACAGGCATCGATCGCATTTTTTATAGCTAGAGTTTTTTCTTCAGAATTTATTCCACGCACTTCCACCCCAGAACGTTCCACTGCTGCTTGATCGTCATGCGCTACTAGGTAGAGGAGGTGGTAGAAGGCTCCCCCTTTTTTGATGCAAGAAGCTTTGCTAGGGAGAGTTCTTCAGCAGGTATTCCGCAGCGTACAGAATCAATGGCTTGTAGGGTGGAAATGGGGGTTGGTGGTGGAACTCCCGTACAAACAGAAGATGTGGTGTTGTTCAGGTTGGGCGCTGCAGGCACATGGCGAGGCTTCACCTTGCTCTTGCTGACTCGCCCTTCCACCATGGAGGGGGCTTTAAATCCATCATATTTGTTCAGCATCGAGCTTCTACGGAGATTGTTGGGATCATATTCTGGCACAATTTTCTTCTTCTCTTTGTGGGTAACCTATTCCTTGATGGTGGCTTCCTGTACTACGAAAGCACCGCTGACTGGATCACCCTCCCAGTCCATCATACCATCCGATTGGCCCTGAAGGCACTGTCCTCCCTTGATCTAAATCACAATTGGTGCAAAGGCCGTGTCCTAGCTTCTTTTTTCCATTTTTGGAGTAAAGACTGAACTCTCGTCCACAATTGGGTTGTAAAATTTCTTCAGCATGTGTGCCACAAAAGTGTACTGGAGCTGTGTACAGAACATGTAAGCATCCACCTTCTGACGCCCCCCACACATGAGCATTGGTGGCATAGCTTTATAGATATAGGCTCTGAAGAAAGCAAGGAGATTCTTGAACGACAAAACTCTGATATTTATATCCTCCGCGGCCCCTCTGACAAAACTAAAACTGCTATTGCTTGATCCAAGCACAATGTCCTCTACAGCAAATTCCACCTAGGCCACATGATCATTGCAAGCTGCCAGACCATCATCATGTACATTATCTTCCGGAGGCACACCGTCCATCATGGACGGCCCAGTATATCCAGTGATTTGACGCCAACTTTCTCCACCATACTGTGGTGGAACTTCAGGCCATGACATCCAACCGTTAGCCTGAACATGTTCATGTTGTTGTTGAGGTTGCAGATCCTGTCCCAAAGCAGCATTTTCTTGTTGTTGCTGCAGCACCATGGCCTCATACGATGCTTGCTGGGCCGCTGTCAGATATGGTAATTCTCTGGGGTGTGGAGATGCATTCATCGGCGGTGGTGGTTCCTCTGTACCAGCATTCGGAGGAAAGTTCGTGAGGATATAAACTAGCGCAGTCCAGGATCTTCCAAGACCACCAAACACATTGGCCCTTTTGATAACCAAGCTATGAGGAACACTGGAAAACTGGTTAATAAGCACACGAACCAACACGCGGGTTTTAACTTGTCCAGGGTTATGCCAGATTTCAAAACTACCAAAGCAACTCACAGCCTTATTGACATGAATCATTCTGATAATCCAAGGGGAATCCTAAAAACACAACCCAAGCAACAGCTTCAAACACAGGAATTCGCATGTTGGGCCCTTCATCATGGCGGACAAAGAAAAAATTCCTCTCTTCATCAATTGGGTGTGGTCCGGTAGTAATCAGAAAGTCATGAACAACAACAGCTCTGAATCCAATCAGTCCTACCCCAAGGTGAAAAATGTCAGAGTATATCACCTCGGCGTTGAAGTCTTGAGCGAGGATGTCGAGGATCTCGGCTAGGGCCCTGGTTGCTGATGATCCGGTGTCGGCGGATTGGTGAGGACGATCGCATAGTTTTCATGGTGCAGCGGCGGCGCCCCAACCACCATCATGTTCCTTTGCAGACGGTCGTCAGGCCCATTGAAGATGGCGAGCGGTCCGGGGATGAACGGGTATGGGAGGACCGGGAAGTTGGCCATGGTGGTCGGTGGAGACACTGCTGTCGCCGGCCAACAGTGCGGTGGTGTGAGGGAAGCTGTGTAGCAGGGTGGTATCTCAGGCAGGGAGCGATTACTACTGGCGGGCATGGAGGTCGAGGGTGGTAGGCGGTGTAGCGGAGTTGGACCGTCACCCTCAATAGGAAGCTGCAGCGTGTCTTGGTTCTGTAGATGACTCGATTTGATCCTCCAAAATCCTTTAGATGGGAGCTGTATCTCATTGTGCCTAGAAACCTTTGGTAACTTGTGTTTTTTTCCAAAAGAGGTGATCGGATTGCTACATTTTGGCCTCCAAATAAGATTTGTCTGTTTATTTCCATTGTTGGACTGATTATAGTTGAGCAAGCGATCCGAGGCAGTCCCCATATGCCTATTTACCGGTTTAATCTTTCCTTTCTCGTTGACTCTCCAAAACATAAGAATGATTTTTGGGCGGCCACATTGATTCCGTCTATGGCCAAGGAGGCCGCAAACAGAGCACCTCATACGGGCTGGGCACTCGAAGAATGAGTGGGCTGTGGACGAGCAGGTAACACACAGCTCGGTGTTAACCAAGTGACCAAGTGATGATGGCAAGGTTGTTAGGGCAAAACCAGAAACTTGTTAGTGCAAGTTTTTGAGAAAACCAATTCTAGACAGAAGGTAAAGGGTATAGTTTCATGGACCAAAAATACTCCAATGGGTCCATTCTCCTGGACTTAAGGGTTTTGTAGGGTGGTCTATAAGCAGGAGAAAGATCATGGGCACTAGAGCAGAATAAAATAGGGTTGCAGTAGAAAAAGCCAATCTGGTCCAGAGAGCAAAAGAGGATGATTTGCTCAAATTTTTCAAAGAACACCAATGGGTTTTTGCATAAAGTTGCATTATATGCATCTCTTGACATCTCCAATTTTGGTGGGAATTTTAATGAAGTATTTAAATAGGTTGTAGTGCAAAATTACCAAGCTGGACCAGTTTTGAAAACTTGGGGTAGAGCTCAAAATCTCCAATGAATAAAAGATATTTTTGCATCAAAGTGATTTAAAAACATCACATGACATCCCCAAATTTTGGTGAAAATTTTAAATGCATTTATCAAATGGTTGTAGTGCAAATGGGACCCTAAAACTTATGAAAAATCATTTTTAAAGAAATAAAGAAAAAAATGGTTGCAGAAATAATTCCATTGATAAAAAGAAATGGGCTTAGTAAGATACACAAGTCCCACAATATCTTTGAAAGGTTTCCACCTAGAAGGAAAACTCAAGGAAAAAATCAGAAGGACAGAGTGATCTGAAATTAAAAGATAAACCAGAAAATAAAAATTTTAATTTCTGGCAAAATTTTAATTAATAATCATGGTTAAATTTTTGGGGTGTTACAATACAACACCCACGATTCAATATTGAAGTGTTCCTGAAGAGGACGAAGGATGGACGGTCAATCATCCACAGGCACTGGCCTAAAGTTACAAAGATCTTCAACATCAACGAAGGCTCAATATTCGCCTTCTGCTTCAGCATTTTTCCAGAGGAGATACATATGTCTATGTACCTTCTATGATGATAATTTCAAAAGGTTATAGATGTTGCATGTGAAACTTGGTCCTAGTGTAGTTGTGTAATGGGGTAGCTGAGTGCTGAAGCTATATGATGTTGTACTCTGATGTATTTCAATTATGAAAATGATATATATTGTGTGCTTAATATTAAATGTCAATTATATTACTAAATGGATTATGAATAACAGGATAATTAGCCTGCTAATTGGGTTTTTTCTATTGCAAACGGTTATTGAGAAAACACCGTGTGCAATGCATTCAATAACGCACACAGTTTCTAGGAATAAACCGTGATAGATTAATGAACAATCACACACGGCATCCTCTTGAAAAATGTTTGCGTTAGGCCACCTGGCACAAACGTTTACCACATAAAAACTATGTGCGATGGACAACCTTTGCCACACAGTTTCTTCTACGCACCGTGTGTGATGCATTCAATAACACAAACGATAAAATTATTAATATCATGTGCAATGGCAACGCTATCACAAACGATTTAACAGGACAAATTGTGTGTGATGTACTTGTGAACGGAAACGTTTTCCTTGGAGCGATTGTGTGGGATGTACATACGAACGGAGACGTTTAGCGGGGACTGACTGTTTGGGATGTACTTCTGACCGGAAACAATTTCGCCGTATAATTGTACTTTTTAGCTCTAATGTATGTATTTCCGTATTTGAGTGCTTGCCGGTCGCACACGACCTCATTTTGCCGAGCGTGTGTGCTAGGAGGGCATATCCCCGACGGTTTCTAGGTTGTGTAGGAAGGACCCCCCCTATCGCCCACACTCACTTGGCGACGGTTCCGAAGGCCGTCGCAGAAAGGGGTTAAAAACCGTTTGTTTAGCAGCTCGCTGTACTAGTGGGGACTCAACAAGCATGACCTTCTCAATAGATAAATCTTGAGAGATGACCACCTTGCCAAGTCCTAATACCTTATATGTTGAGGCATCACCGAATTGGACATGGGTGGGCATAGATGGAATTGGATGCACATCCACCACCAAGTCCTTGCTCCCGGTCATATGATTAGTTGCTCCACTATCGAGCAACCATGACACCCCATGGGAATAAAATTCCTACAAGATATCAATGCTTGGATTTAGGTACCCATTTTCGAATGGGTCCTTTGATGTTAGTAACAAGGGTCTTAGGAACCCAAACATAACATTCAATGTACTCATGAGAAGAACCAAAAAATTTGGCATAAACATGCCCATCACTAGCACGGCACAAAACATAATAGGGGTTAAAGTCGTCGGCTTTGTTGGTAGGGGCGGTTTTGCCCTTATTGGAATTACCATCCAATTGTTGGTAGGGTCTTATGAACACCCTTCAAGACCTTTTGAGCCTTGTCAAGTGTATCAAACTCTTCCTTGAGTCTTTCATGGCCAACTCCAAGTGCAACTTTCTCGGATTTAAGCACACGAGTAAGAACAATAGCATGATCAAGATCTTTTTGCAATTTAGCATGATCAATGTTGTGTGACTCCTCAAGAGTCAAACGAAGACCTCTCTCTTCCTCTAGAGAACTGGAAAGATCTGCAATCTCATCGGCATAGTCACAACTATGCCCCTCCAATTTGGAGATAGTATCCTCATGAGACTCAATGATATCATTGTCCTCACCAAGTTGTTCCAAGAGAGCAACAAAGTGCTTCTTGGATTCCCCCTTGAGCTTACTCACGAGTAAACTCATTCTCATCAACCTTCACCACCTCACTATCATTGACACAATCAAACAATGAAGGATTAGTAATGATGGTGGTTTTGATGTAAGGGGTTACCTTGTTGACACCTTTGGCCATGAGACACTTGGCAATTGTGTTCTCGTTGGGGGCGTTGAAGCGAGACACCTTTGAGGGGGGGTGATGTGGCAATGGCCACGGTTGCCGTTGCCATTCCTTCACCACTTGTATCTTCATCGGAGGCGTACTCTTCATGTGCCACCAAGCCCTTTGGATGTATCTTCTTGGTGAATTTGTTCTAGCTTGGGAAAGACTTGGCTTTGTCTTTGTGAATGAGTTTTCCACTGTTGTCTTCCCTCTGCTCATAAGGACACTCTGCTACAAAATGGCTCACATTGCCGCAAGTGTAGCAAGTCCTCACTCGTTGCTTGTTCTTTGGGCCACTTGAGTTGTTCTTTGAAAAGTTGGGCCTTGAGTTTCTCTTGTTGCCCCAACATTGCCTTGACGCGAGAGCCATGTGCTCGTGGTAAGCATATTTGGTGTCTTCGGGGCAACCCTCCTCTTCTTCCTCCTCCTCTTCTTCCGGAATGACCTTGGCCTTCAAGGCAAGGGTGGGAGAGGCTTTCTTTGTCCGGACATGGGCAAGAGCATTATCGGCGGTCTTGTTCATGATGTTCATGGCAATAAACTCATCCAACGCCTCACTTGAAGACAGGGTATGAAAATCCGGCCTTTGACGAATCACGGAGGGCATGCATGGCCTTGTTGAAAGGCATGATGGCCTTGAGGAACTTGCGGTTGATCCAATTGTCATCTGTATCCTTGCTTTCATGGTCTTGGAGAGCAACTGCTAGAGTTGTCACCCTCCGATAGAGATCACGCAGGTCCTCATCTTCTAGCATCACGAACTCATCGGCCTCATCAAGGACCAGTTCAAAGTTGGACCGTTGGATGCTTGAGCTCCCCTTGTACAAAGATATGATGTGTTCCTAACAATCATTTGCATGAGTGAAGGGACACAAGTGAGATAGATCTTTGGGAGGAACTACATCTTGAAGGATGAACAACGCGGAGTGATTGTGTATTGATTGCCCACTTCTTCTCTTGGGGTGAGGTTGTTTGGATCATACGGGTAGAAACCTTGCTCAATGATTCTCCAAAGGTTTGTTGAGTTGTGATTCAAATGAGACTTGATACAAAAAACCCAATTAGCAAAATCACCCTTAACAAGCTTAGGAGGAGGACCATGGTTCTTGATGCGCGGACCGATCCTCCATAGACCAGGGGAGGGGGAACGGAGGCAAATGTTCCAGTCCCATTCATGTTTTTAGGGGAGGAGGTATGAGTACCTTTAGTTGTTTCCTTGCCGGAATTGGCCTCCGACTTCGATGCGGTGGGATTAACCACAAGCAAAGGATCGGGAGTAGTTTTTAACCCCTCAAGTAATTCTTTAAACATGGATTTGACCTCGGTCATCATAGACGTCTTAAGTGAAGCCATGGCTTCATTTAAGTCCTCCCAAGAGACTGAAGTCAACTCCACGGCCTCGGGAACTTCCTCCCCGGTGTCAACCATACTCTTCGGGTGGTGAAACCCTTAAAAAGAGACAAAGTCCGATACCAATTGAAAGGATCGATATGGTTGACAAGAGGGGGGGTGAATAGGCAACTACCAATTTTTTGTTTTTCTTAACAAATTAGGTATATCATCAAGTAGGTTGTCTAAATGTGCAACTAGGTGAGCAACCAATATGATGCTAGCAATAACAACAACAAGAGCAAGCAAGATATGCAACACAAGTAAAGCTTGCACAAAGTAAAGGTAAGAAGTAACCACAATTGGAGCCGGTGGAGACGAGTATGTGTTACCGAAGTTCCTTCCCTTTGAGGGGAAGTACATTGTCCGTTGGAGCGGTGTGGAGGCACAATGCTCCCCAAGAAGCCACTAGGGCCACCATATTCTCCTCACGCACTCACACAATGCGAGATGTCGTGATTCCACTAGTGGTGCCCTTGAAGGCGGCAACCGAACCTTTACAAACAAGGTTGGGTCGATCTCCACAACTTAATAGGAGGCTCCCAACAACACCACGAAGCTTCACCAATGGATTGTGGCTCCGAGGTGACCTCAACCGTCTAGGGTGCTCAAACAACCAAAAGTAACAAGATCCACAAGGGATTAGTGGGGGAATCAAATTTCTCTTGGTGGAAGTGTAGATCGGGGCCTTCTCAACTAATCCCTAGAAAATCAACAAGTTTGATTGGCTAGGGAGAGAGATCGGGCGAAAAGGAGCTTTAGAGCAACAATGGAGTTTGGGGGAGGAAGAGGTGGTCTTCTTGGGGAAGAAGACCCCTTTATATAGTGGGGGAAAAGATCCAACCGTTATCCCCGTGCACAGCTCGCAACGCACGGTACTATCGCTCAAGGGAGCGGTACTACCATAGGCTGCAATGGCACTGCCGCTTGCCCCAGTGGTACTACCACTGGAGATAGTGCACACAGGGGAGGGACGAAGGGAGGAAAACCATGAGAGGTGGTGGCAGCAGTGGTAGCTGCGGTACTACCGCTTACGAGCCAAGCGGTACTGCCTGTAAGTGCATCTAGTGCCACCCCTAGTTGGTTTTGGAGTAGTGACGACAAACCTAGTTGAGGGACTAATGTGTTTGTGAGAATTGCAGATAACACAGGTAGTAGTCCCTCATTGATTTGGTTTACCTACCGGAGATGACCCCTAAAAATGTGTGAAGACAATGAACACAATGGTGGTATGTGAAGATAATCACAACGAAGATTATGACTCGAGAAGACATTCACGTGAAGACTATGGAGTGCGAGGACATAGCTATTTTGTAGTTTCCTTTTCTTCTTTGTTGAGTCATAGGAACCACCGTACTGTTAAGTGGGGTCCAAGTGATCAAAGTCAGAGTGACTGAAGTGATGCTCAACCAAATCCTAAGTCTTCGAGCGAAGACAATGAGAGCAAATCTTATCCAGAGCTGGATGAGTCAGCTTTACTTGTAGCCCAAGTCAAGCTGCCGCGTGTGTTTGAAATCTGACCGTTGGACACATGTCAGTTCCTTAGTGACCCAGGGTCATTTCGGACAAATTAGGTTGGGTTGCCTAGTGGCTATAAATAGCCCACCCCCTACACCATAAATTGGTGGCTGCTCACAGTTAGTGCACGGCTTTTGTCGTTTGAGAGCAACCCGCCTCGAAGCCTTTGAGAGAAAGATCCTTGCGAGGACAAAGCCCAAAACACCCAGAGCCAAAGAGTGTTAGGCATCACTGAAGTCTTTCTGTCCGCGTGACCTGACGACTTGTTACACTTGAGGACTGTGAATCCTCCAGCCGGTTAGGCGTCGCGTTCTAAGCATCCAAGAGCCATTGTGGATTGCGGTGAACAAAGTGCATGAAGGTTTGGAAGTCTACCTTGAAGACTTAACAGAGTGATTGGGCGAGGACTAAGTGTCCTTAGCTCAAGGAGAATAAGGTGAAGACGCGGTCTTCTGAGTTGAATCTCAGCCTCCCTAACCAGACGTACAGTTGTCACATCAACTGGAACTGGTCCAAGAAATCCTTGTCCTCACCAAGCAACTGGTTCTATCTCTTCCCTCACTTATTTACAGTTTGTCTTCGTGAAGTCATTTGCTTGCTTGCCTTATCTGTTTGACTTCACTATGTGAGGACTATTGTTGTTTGGCTTCATACTATCTTCCATCTTGATCCATACTACCTAGCTGCTAATAGTCTTCGTGCTTTAGCTTCATTACTTGCTTGACTATGGCTTGTCTAGTGTAGTCTACCTTCCACTGCATATCAATAGGTTCATTTCTATTGTTTGTCTTCAAATCTCCCATGTTTTGAAGACTTCCATAAAAATCACCTATTCACCCCCTCTAGTCGATAACTAGCACTTTCAATTGGTATAAGAGCAAGGTACTCCCTTGTTCTGTGTGATTCGGTTTAACCACCTAGAGTTTTAGCTATGTCGACTACAGGGATAATCAAAGTCTCCGCTGCATGCCCTGTCTTCGATGGCACTAATTACCCCTACTGGAAGAATAAGATGCGTATGCATCTTGAAGCCATTGATGTCGACCTCTGGTATGCCGTCAAGAATGGCGTTCCCAAGGGCGGTGAAGGTGTCACCCCTGCGGATGTCAAGAAGTTCATTCAACTGGATTCTATTGCTAAGAACATCATCTGTGGTCATCTGACCAAATGACAGTATGGCCGTGTGAGTGCTCTGGAAACTTCAAAGCTAGTCTGGGACTGGCTTTCCAAGGTCAACGAAGGTGTCTCAATCCAGAGAGACTCAAGGATCAGTGTTCTTCGCAACCTCTTTAACCGCTTCAAGAGAAACGACAATGAGAATGTCCAGCTCATGTTTGATTGCCTCACTGACATCACAAATGAGCTTCATGCTCTTGGCACCACTGAGATCACCAAGCATGAAATCGTCAAGACACTCCTAAGATCACTTGACAGCTCGTTTGACACCCTAGCCTTGATGATCCAAGAATGCCCTGACTTCAAGACTCTCGATCCATCTGACATACTTGAGAGGCTCAACACACATGAGTTCCAGTTATCTGAGAAAAGAGAGATCTATGGTTCTAGCTATGGACGTACTCATGCTTTGAAGGCAAAAGTTGTCTCCTCATCTGAAGAAGAATCTGACTGCAGTTATGGGGATCCTGAAGACATTGGAAAGGAGCTTGCTATGCTTGTGAAGAAGTTCCTGTCGGATGTGGGGTTCCGGCAAACCCTTAAGGTTCGAACACTGGGGTGAGCGCGAAGTCTTTCCCTCCTACCGATCTACGATCAAGCTTGCTAAGATCTTGCGGACGAACTCGACGAACTCACAACACAGAAAGAGACACGAGGTTTATACTGGTCCGGGCCACCGTTGTGGTGTAATACCCTACTCGATGTGGTGGTGGTGGATTGCCTCTTGGGCTGATGATGAGCAGTACAAGAGAAGAACAGCCCCGAGGTTGAGGTGTTCTTGTGCGTGTGTTGGCTTCTCGATCTGTTTGAGTTGTTCTTCTCTTTGTGGTGGCTAAGCCTATTTATATAGGCCCTGGTCCTCCTCCCAAATGTTGAGCGGGAAGGGAGCCAACAACGGCGGGCAAATTTGAAGGGGGACAGCTAGTACAAGCTATCCTGACAAAAGTGGTCTTCGCCTGCGAAAAGCCCTGGGATGACGCTGTCTTGGGCTCCACCATGGCCTCCGCCTTGCCTTCCTCCTGGTCTTGGTCTTGTTGCACCAATATGGCAACCTTTGCCTGATGCCTCGGCACTCTTCGTCTGCGCATGCCTCCTTAGCACCAAAGAGGAAATGGGGAAGATGTGCGCTCTGGCGCCTGCCTGGCACCCGCCTGGCACCGTTCGTCATGGCTCACGTCACGAGTGCCTCGTGAGGTTTTCTCCGCCTTGTTATCTCCGCTCCTCGTGAGGCCGCCTGACTAGGCAACTCCAGAGGAAGTCTTGCGTCGTCCGCCTCGCGAGGCTTGGACCCTCGCGAAGGTCTTGGATGCCTTGTCGATGAGGATGGGCCACACGGCCCGTTGCCCTAACTCTGCGTGGGCGCATGCAGAGCAAGTCTGGGGACCCGTTCCCGTAACGCCGACAAGAGCCCCCAGGCCCAAAGCGGCGCTTCGGGCTTGGCTATGAAGCCAAGGGTCAAGTTCGGAGCACCGCGGGCCCCAAAAGCCTGCGGCCTCGATCGACGTGTGGCGGTTGATTGGACATGGGCGTCTCCGCTTCCCCATGCTGCCTCGGCAACTGCATGATTTGACGAGTCTCTGCGACCTGCAAGGAAAACCATCATTACCTGCCATCGTGGGAGACGTCGGTTGGCCTTCTCTTGCTATAAATGGGGAGGGGGCAGAGCCCCCGTTGCCCATCTTCTCCTTGCTTGCTTGCTTCGTCCTCCTCGCTCCACTGCTGATAGTGCCATCGATGGCGCCGCGAAAGAAGTTCTCTGCCGCCGAGAAAGGGAAGGCCCCTCGCGAGGGCCCTGGCTCCCCGGCGCCCAAGCGCGGCCGTGGCCGCCCGCGCAAGCACGCCGCAACCCCCATCGTGGCCCACCGTCATGGTGGCGCCATGGCACGCGTCGGGGATCGTCCCATCCATGGTGGTCCAGCCGATGAGGGGAGGCGCGCGATGGTGGCACGGCCTCCCCGCCCGCGCTTCCATTCTGCTGAGGTGTCGCCGGAGTTCGTTGTCTGGTCGGAGAGCCCGGCCGGAAACTGGCTCCAACTCCCGCGCTTCTTCGCCGGCGAACTGCCGGCCTCTGGTCTGGGCGGGCTCTGGCTGCAGGCGGACGGCTGCTGCAGCAGGGCCTCTTGGGTCGCGGTCGAGACTTCCGCCGCGGGCAACATAGCCCTGGCCCGTGGCTGGCAGACGTTCGCCCGCGCGCGCGGCCTGGGCAGGCGATGCACCCTTCATTTCAGGTACGATGGTGAGTCGACCCTCTATGTGAGGGTGTTCGGGGAGGATGGTCGCCGCGCCGGGTGCTGCCCCAAGGCGAATGATGGCGAGGAGGTGCTTGACCTTGGTGACGGTCGCGATGAGGACGAGGGCGAGCCTACCTTCGGCGGCGGCCGCGTCTCCTCCAACTACGGTGGCTCTTTCTCTGGTGACAGCTCCAGCAGCAGTGGCTACGATCAGCCGCCACATTGCCACGCCCGCTTCGAAGGAGGCAGCGGGTCATCTCGCCGTCAGCGCCGCGTGAAGCGCCAAGTGGGGGTTCGGCTAGGCTTGGGGGCGCCGCCAAGGGCCCGCCACCGTGGATCTGGCGCATTGAAAATCCTTTCTCGCGTGGTGTCCGTGTTGCTCGGAAACTGCAAAAATTCGTTAGGGGTGTACCAAAGATTCTGCCATCCATCTCGAGCCTTATTTGGCGCCAGACGCGGGTACCCGTGGGGCACAGATTTAGGAGAGGTGTGCCAACTTCCAGGCTCGAACGAGGGTGACTCGCGAAAAGGCAACGAGAAGAGAAATACTCGCGAGGGCACCTGCCTAGCCCCCTCGCGAGACGTGCGAGAGAGAGGATAAGAGCAAACCGGAGCCGAAACAAAAAGAAGCGTTGAAAGGCTGGGGAACCAAATCAGCAACGAATGCCAAGAGCAACTCTGATTAAGGAAAAGCGAGCCAACTTCAGAAAGCAAATGAAAAGCTGCGTCCGGCACCTAATCTAGTCTTCAAGTATTCTCACCAGAGCGGAGCTAAGTGCTGTCCACTAGGCGTGGGAGGGAGCCCACGGCCTGAGGCCGGCGCTCCTGAGACTCCGGGGCGTGTATAGCCCCAACTCATTATTACGTGAGAGTGTCACGGGCGGTGATTCTTCACAGGCACCGGGCCTTCTTCACAGGCTCTGGGCCTTTCTTCTCAGGCTCTGGGCCTTGCTTCTCAGGCTCTGGGCCTTGCTTCATGGATAAAACTTCCGGAGGTGTTGGATGTTCCAGGCATTCTGGATGGGTGTGCCATCCTGCGTCTCCGAGCGCGTTGCACCCGGCCTGGAGACATGAATGACCCTGAACGGGCCCTCCCACATGGGCGAAAGCTTGTGTAGCCCTTCCCTGGAGAGGACCCGCATAATGACGAGGTCGCCTACCTCGAGCATTCTGGAGCGGATGTTGCGGCAATGGTACCGCCGCAGGGCTTGTTGGTATCTTGCCGCCCTTAATGCGGCCTCGTGACGGCGCTCCTCCCCCAACACGAGATCCATTTCCCGCGTGGCGTCCTGCTGCGCTTCATCGAACGCCAGGACCCGCGCGGAGCGATGCCTGACCTCATGAGGGAGGATTGCTTCAGCTCCATAGACGAGGAAGAATGGAGTCTTGCCCATTGGCATGGTGGCAGTGGTACGAATGGACCACAACACGGACTGGAGTTCGTCGTGCCAGCCCCTGCCGCAGGCCCCCAGCTTCTTCTTGAAGGTCCCGGTCTTGAGGCCCCTCAGGACCTCAGCGTTGGCGCGTTCGGCTTGACCATTGCTCCTAGGGTGGGCCACCGAAGCGTAGCAAATCTGCGTTCCAAGGTTAGCACAGTAGGTTTTGAAGATGTTACTAGTAAACTGTGAGCCATTATCTGTGATGATGCGGTTGGGAACCCCGAAGTGGCTCACGAGGCCCTTGATGAACTTGACAGCAGAGCCGGCTGGAATGGTACGGACGGCTTCCACTTCCGCCCACTTGGTGAACTTGTCGATGGCGGCGAGAGGTAGCGGTAGCCTCTGGCGCCGTGGGAACGGGCCCAAAGATGTCCAGCCCCAGCATCGCGAATGGCCACGTGAGCGGAATGGTTTGGAGGACTGAGCGGTGATGGATCTGCTTGGCATGGAATTGGCAAGCTTCACAAGACTTCACCAGCTCGGCTGCATCATTGAGCGTTGTGGGCCAATAAAATCCGCTGCGGAACACCTTGCCGATGAGGGTCCGTGACGATGAGTGATGTCCGTTGTCCCTGCCATGTATGTCAATCAGCAGCTCACTTCCTTGATCGCTAGAGATGCAGTGCAGCGTGACGTCGTTCAGCTGTTTCCTGTACAACTCGCCGTCTTGGATGCAGTATGCCGTGGCCTGTCGGGCCACGCGCTCCGCGTCTTCTTCCTTCTCCGGCAACGTCCCATGCATCAGGTACTCCTTGAATTCCTTGGTCCAGCACTCCTCCTGGGGCTCGAGCGCCAGGAGTAGCCGAGCTCCTAAGGTTGGGCCGCAAGCTGGGGCTCCCATGGCCGGGGTCTGTGGGAGCTCCTCCCGAGGCTGAGTCGTGCTTGACAGAGGTGGTGCAGCCGATGGCTTGAAGATCCACTCTTCGAAGACGCCGGGCTCTTGCGTCTGCCTCTTGGAGGCTCTCTTTGCGATGTCGTCGGCTTCCTTGTTGGTGCCCCGGGGCACGTGCTGCAGCTCAAGGCCTGAGAACTGCTTTTCCATCTTGCACACCTCCGCAAGGTAGGCTTCCATGTGCCCGTCTTTCGGCTCATAAACTTTGTTGGAGAAGTTGACGAGGAGCTGCGAGTCGCCCTTGACGGTAAGGCGCCTCACCCCTAAAGCCGCCGCGGCCTTCAAGCCAGCTATGAGGCCTTCGTATTCTGTGATATTGTTGGATACCTTCTCACCGCGCTGGAAGCAGGGTTGCACGGTGTAGTAAAGCTTGTCCTGAGTGGGCGAGACGAGCACTGCTCCAGCCCCCGCGCCCTGCTGCGCGAAGGTGCATCGAAATACATGACCCAGCCGTCTGGTGCCTCACTTCTTGGGGTCTGGTGCCTCACTTCTTGGGGAGGTGGATGTCGGATTTCGGGTTCCGGCAGAACCTTAAGGTTCGAACTCTGGGGTGCGCGCGGAGATCTCTCCCCTACCGATCTACGTCCGATCTCCTCGTGTGATCTAAGCTGGAAACGACGAACAACACAAGGGACACGAGATTTATACTGGTTCGGGCCACCGTTGTGGTGTAATACCCTACTCCAGTGTGTGGCGTGGTGGATTGCCTCAGGGGCTGATGATGAACAGTACAGGGGAAGAACAGCCTCGCAAGAGGTGTTCTTGAACTGATGTGATGAACTGTTTTTGGGTGAGTTTGATCACTTCTCTCTTTTCTAGGGCTCTATCTGATCTGATCTGATCCGATTCCTCTACTCTGTGGTGGCTAGCTCTATTTATAGAGGCCCTGGGCCTCTCCCCAAATAATGAGCGGGAAGGGCGCCGACAATTGGCCATTTTGAAGGGGAACATCTAGTACAAGTTATCCTGACCAAAGGTGGTCTTCGGCTGCCAAAAGCACTGGTGATGACGTCGTCTTGGGCTCCACGGTGACCTCCGTCCTGCCGCTCTGCTGGTCTTGGTCTCGTTGCACATGAATGGTAACCTTTGCCCGATGCCCTGGCATGTGCTTGCTCCCTTTGCACCGAAGGGGAAACAAGGACACTACGCAGGCCGGCGCCCGCCCGGTCTCGATCGTCATGGCTTGCGTCACCGGCTCCTCGCGAGGTGCCCCTGTCTTGATCTCTCCGCCTCCTCGCGAGCCTGCCTGATGAGGCTGCTCCTAAGGAAGCTTCATGTCGCCCGCCCCGCGAGGCTTGGCCCCTCGCGATGGTCTTGAGCTTGAGCTTATGAAGATGGGTCGCGCTGGGCCCCCACTTGAGCCACGCCGCAGGCCGCAGTGCAAGTCTGGGACCCCGTTCCCGAACGCCGACAAGAGCCCCGGGCCTAAAGCGCGCCTGGCTTGGCTTAGCGAGAAAGCGAAGGGCAGCGCGAAGCGCATGGCCCCAATAGCTGCGGCCTCGAGCGCTGCGTGGCGATCGATTGGGCGTGGGCGTCTGCGCTTCCCACGACGCCTCGACAACTGTCCATCTGATAAAAGAGGTGCCCGGGCTAGACTTACTTGCTTTGTTCTCGTTCTCTCGCCTCAGATCCCCTTTCTCGCTCTTCTCCTTCTTGCTCCCGAAATCCTCCAGATCTGTCTCAATCCTTCTCATCTGGCACGCCATGGCACCTCGCAAGTCCCCGACCGAGGCCTGGTACTCGCCGGCTCTGGATTCCCCAAACCTGTCGGAGAAGAACCTCGCCCTCACGCGCCTGATGAAGGTGGCGCAGGGCAGCAAGGGGGCGACTGTGCTGAAGGCTGGCTCCGACCAGCCTGAGGGCAAAGGAAGCACCTTCTATCCATTCTTTGTGAGCGCCATCATCGCCGGTCTGGTGCCTCCTTTCTATGAGTTCTTCTTTGCTGTTCTCCGCCAATACAACTTGCAGGCTCTGCATCTCCACCCCAACTCTGTTCTTCTCCTGGCGATTTTTGCTTACTATTGTGAGGCTCACGTTGGGGTAAAGCCCTCAGTGGCCTTGTTGCGTCACTA
This sequence comes from Aegilops bicornis, assembly GCA_021605145.1. Taxonomy (NCBI): domain Eukaryota; kingdom Viridiplantae; phylum Streptophyta; class Magnoliopsida; order Poales; family Poaceae; genus Aegilops; species Aegilops bicornis. Next base: position 235,973,202 of record CM038669.1, read on the forward strand.
TTTCTCCCTCCGGGTTTCTCGCGGCCATATCACCGCATGCGCGAGCTTCATCGCATACTCCAACTCCAATGCTATCTCGAAGCCTGGGAAGAGGATCGAAGGCTTTCGGAGAAAGTGTGTCATGGTGGATGTCGGGCGCCTCCACCCCCGACTGGTGTTGCCCACGGGGCAGCCAAAGGCCGTTGACGCGTGGTCCCTATCGGATTTCGGGTTCCGACAGACCCTCTAGGTTCGAACACTGGGGTGCGCGCGGAGATCTCGCCCTCTACCTACCTGCACCTCACCGCCACGCTAGGATCTAAAACTATGAAAGGAACAACACAAGAGACACAGGGTTTATACTGGTTCGGGCCACCATTGTGGTGTAACACCCTACTCCAGTGTGTGGTGTGGTGGATTGCCTCTTGGGCTGATGATGAACAATACAAGGAAGAACAGCCTCGCGAGGGTCTGTTCTTGGCTGGTGCGATGAACTGCTAGGGGGAGTTCAGTCGCTCTCTCTCTCTCTGCTGATTCAAGATGCTGGATCCTGGATCAACCTCCGATCTAGCTGCCTCTACCCTGTGGGTGGCTAGTCCTATTTATAGGCAAGGGCCCTGGACCTCTTCCCAAATATTGAGCGGGAAGGGCGCCAACAATTGGCCATTTTGAAGGGGAACATCTAGTACACTTATCCTGACTAAAGTTGGTCCTCGCTTTGTCACAAAGGCTCAGTGGTGATGCCGCTTGGGCTCCACGATGACTTCCTTCTGCCGTTGCGGCGGTCTTGGTCTTGTTGCACGAAGCGGATGCCTTTGCTTGATGCTCTCGCTGCGCTTGCTCCCTTTGCACCAAAGAGGAAAGGAGGACATCAAGGCTGGCTGGCGCCCACCGGGCGCCTCTTGGTCGTCATGGCTTGCGTCATGGGCACCTCGTGAGGTACCCCGCCTTGATCTCTCCGCCTCCTCGCGAGCCAGCCTGACGAGGCCGTGCCTGAGGAAGCTCCCCGTCGTATGCCCCGCGAGGCTTGGCCCCTCAGGAGGGTCTTGAGCTTGTGCTGATGAAGATGGGCCGTGCTGGGCCACCCCTTGAGCCACGCCGCAGGTTGCAGGCAGGCAAGTCTAGGGACCCCCGTTCCCAGAACGCCGACAGTAGCCCCCGGGCTCAAGGCGCGCCTGGACTTGGCTGAGCAGAGAAGCGAAGGGGCAAGTGCGAAGCGCCGCGGGCCCTAACAGCCTGCGGCCTTGGGCGCCGCGTGGCGGTTGGTTGGGCGTGGGTGCCTTAGCAACTGCGTGAATCAACAAAAGAGCGGCATCTGTCTAGGCTTTGCTTCCCTTGCTTCCTCCGGTCATTGCCCAGATCCCCTTTCTTGCGCCTTTCCTTCCTGCCTCTGAAATATCCAGATCTACTTCGACCACGTGCCCTAGAAAGACATGGCGCCTCGCCAGACACTAGCCGGAGCTTGGTACTCAGCCGCCTTGGACTCGCCGAACATGTCGGAGAAGGGCCTTGCCCGGGTGCACCGGATGGTGGCGGCGCAAGGCATCGACGGGGCAGAGGGTTTCAAGGCCGACTCTGCCCTTCCCGAGGGCCAAGGGAGCACCTTCTATCCGCTCTTCATGAGCGCCATTGCTGCTGGTCTGGTGCCTCCCTTTTCTGAGTTCTTCTTCTCTGTCCTCCGCCATTACAAACTGCAAGCTCTGCACCTCCACCCCAACTCTGTTCTTCTTCTGGCGATCTTCGCCTACTATTGCGAGGCTCACATCGGGGTGCAGCCCTCGATGGCCTTGCTGCACCACTACTTCTACCTCCGGACCTCTCGCGATCCCATCTCCGCGTGCGCGAGCTTTGATGCGTATCGCAGCTCCAACACCATCCCGAAGCCCGGGAAGAGGATTGAAGGCTTCAGGAGCAAGTGGGTCATGGTAGATGCTGGGCGCATCCACCCTCGGCTGATTCTGCCCACGGAGCACCCCCACGACCTTCGACGATTGGTCTCACATGAACTCGTGGATCCCCGCAAGAAGCCGGTCTTTGGAGAAGATGGACGCATGCAGATGCGTGGCCGAGCAACATGGCGGCGACGGTTGATCGGTGCGCCGCTTCCCGAGGGAGTTCCCCGAGCATCAGTGGCCCCGCTCAATACTCGCTTCATGTGGAGGCCCGTCCCCGAGCCCCACTTGATCTTGGTAGACAAAGATCACAGTGTCGCGTCCTCCAATCTTTGGTCGGGGGAGACGTGGTGAGGCTGGAGGACGCTCCTGTGCCCCTGCTCCTTCGAGATGATTGGGAGCACGCGGTGGAATCCATGCCCGTCTTCAATGGGGATGGGCCCGTGCCCGCGGAGGTTCCCGAGGACCCGGCGGCCCTGGCGATGGTGAACGTGTCCTCCGGTGACTCCAGTGAAGAGGAGGAAGAAGAGGAGCAAGAAGCGGGCTCGACTCGAGGCGACTCGACGGGAGTCGAGAGCGCCTCCCGGTGCAGGTCCCAAGGCCTCCGCCTTTTGCTGAAAGTGACGACGACGAGGATGGCGACGAGCGGGCGGGCGAGAGCTTGCCTCAATCCCAAAAAAGGACAGACGGGCTGGTCCCCACGGTCTGCCCGGCTCAGGCGATCCGCAGACGTGCCTCCCCGCCTCCGGGCCTCTTGAGGCTGATCCTGCAGCCGGCTCTCGGGCTTCAAGTATGGCCGGAGGTTGCCTGAGCTCATGAAATGGCGACCAAGAAGTGCTTGATTCTTGTTTTATTCCTTGTTTTGTCGCTGAAGCTTGATATATGTATCTCTTGGCTAGGCTAGTGCCTGCGGCGAAGAAGCTGAAGGGAGCTCCTGAGGCTCCGTATGGGGCGGTGCCTTCGCTCGCGAAAGAAGGCGACGGCAAGACACGGGCCTCTCCTGCCCGGTCATCCTCACGAGGCCTGGCGGGGCTGGCTGGGGCGAGCTCAGCCCACATGGCCCAAGCGACTCCTAAGGTATCCTTGCCTGATGCCACCGCCACAGCTGTTGGGGCGCAGCAGGTCCCGCCTCAGGATACTGTGGTTACGCTGCCGTCCTCTCCTCCTACTCCACCAACTGCTATCTCTCTGACTCCTCCCACTGTCCTGGATCACGCTGCTACTGAATTGGACCGGCTGCGGCAAGATCTTCTGGGTGCCGACCCTCGCTTGGTGGTCGGGCGCTTGGAGCTGGCCTCTGGCTAGATTCGCTCTGACGCTTCGATTCGAGCAGCGCTGGTTCAGGCCTCGACGGCTTACGACGAGGAGAAACAGGTCGTCCTTGGGGCGAAGGCTGCTCGCGACGCCGCCTTGGGGGAGGTAGCCGATGTCCGAGGTCGCTGCAAGGCACTGGAGAGCGAGCTGCAGGGCTTGCGTGACCAGCTTGCCAAGGAGGCCCGCGTTCGCCAAGAGAAGGAGGAAGACATGAAGGCTCGCGAGGCGGCCGTCAAGGACTGGGACGCCAAGCTTAACAAGCGCCGTTACCGCCTGGGTGCGCTGGAGCAGGAGTTGGAGGCGAAGAAGGTCGAGCTGGACGGCAAGGCGCGAGTCCTCGCCGAGGACCGCGAGGCCTTCACAGAGATGGAGGCGAAGGCTCGCACCTTGCTGAGGTCACTTTACGACAGCGGCCTGGAAAGCCCGCTGGCCGGCGCCGAGGACGGCCCCAGCAAGCTGCTTCCCTTCCTGATCCGCGCTCTTGAAGATGTCACCCTTGGCCTTGGCCCTACGGCTGAGGCCGAGGCGCGTGTCCTGTCTTCGCAGGTACCGACGCTGGTCCTTACCCACGTCTACCTTCACGATCCCGACGCCGACCTCGACAACTTTCTTTGGAGCCAAATGACGGCGAGCTTGTTACTGTCACGGCCGAGGCCGTGAAGGGTCGTGCGGAGGCTCTGCTGGTGAAGTTCCGGGCCTTCAGCACCAAGCCGAAGCGAGGCGCTGCCAGTCCTGAGGCTTCACGAGGCGAACCCGCTCCGTGCAGCTCCGCCGCCAACAAGTGACTCCGTTGCGGCTCCTGTTACGCTTTCAGCTCACGCAACATGCATCATACCTCGGAGGCGTTTAAACTTGTGTTTCGTGGTTGTGATAACAGATTATGGACTGTAATATTTGCTTTTGAATTCCTTGAGATTTGCGCTTTTCCTTCCTACTTGCTTATGTTCTACGCCTACAGAGCGGCCCCACGATTCTCCTCAAGCCCGTTAGCCCCGGCCGAAAACCAGGGGCGGGACCAAGGAGTGAGGCTAGGTGACAAGTTAGGCTCTGAGTCGCGATGCTCGTGGAGTCCCCCTTAGCGCATGAACAACAAGTAGGGAGGTGAGATGTGTGGGTGAATCTACCATTCTACGCTCACAGAGCCCGGCCCCGCATACCTCAACCGCCCGTTAGCCTTTGGAACTAAGGAGTGAGGGGCTACGTGACCAGATAGGCTCTGAGTCGCGATGCTCGGGAGTCCCCCTTGACGCTCAAACGGCCTTCATTACCTTGGCCCGCCGGGGAGGGACGTCGACGAACCAGGCCCGAGGACCTGGCTGGGCGGCGTCGTCTGGCGTGACCTGTGCGTAGCCTCGTGCCAGCCCCCTCGTGCGGCACTCCTGAGGGGAGGCGTTGCGATGAGGCCAGACATTGAGCTCTGGGCTCCCTGAGGTTGATGCGGCCGGGGGCCACCCTCAGTTGTTTATCACCAACGTGGAGCATAGCGCTTCCGTATGTGTACGGGCATAGCCGCTCCTCGGCAGTGTCGTCGGCCGGTAGCGGAGCATGGTGCTTCCATCACTTTGCGTGAGGGGGCTCCCCCGGGAGGAGCCCAAGGCGTGTACAACCCCGCCTCGACACGTGGCCGGTACGCAGTAGGGCTGACGAGTCATGTCTGGGCACCCGTGAGCCAGCTGGGACTCACGAGGCCCTACCTCAAGGCGGGTTGCGCTTCGCACTGGGCCTTAACTTGTGATGTGTTCCTACAAATTTGGTTAGATGCCGACGCCCACGCCCTCGGTCCGCCCTCGAGCGGTCTCGGTCGTCGGCCGGTATGCTGTGTCACATGCTGCCGTGGACAAGGCTGTGAGGGTGAGGCTGGAGACCCAGTAGGAGCCCATGAGTTGCGATGCTCAGGCACCCCCCCCCCCCCTTTAATGTGCAAGCAGCCGACATGAAGGAAGAAGGGGTGCCATGGACAGGCATCAAATAACAATCATGATGGGTCGAACACATGACCCGAAATAAAGGCAAGAGGGGTACATGCCGCTGGGTCTGGCCCGAGCGACTTGGGGATGATGCAGCCCGAGGGGCGCCCCCAACAAAGTAAGCTAGGAACATGAAGTAAAGGGGATACACGCCGCAGGGACGGACCCACGCGGCCCGGGAATAATGCAGCCTGGGGCGCCTCCACCGGAAATGAAACTTGAAGGATGTCACCTAATGACGTTGAAGACGGCGAAGGATGTTGAAGTAGCGGACGTGGGCTGCGGAAGCCGATCTTCACGAGCCCCTGTGCCTGTGGAGCCTCGGGAGGCTCGGGAGGCGCCAGTGGCTCCCTCGTCGACCATCTCCATCTCCGCCAGACTGTGGAACGCCGGCCTCTTGAGCCTGTGATGCTCCCCATGAGGCGCCGAATGCGTGGCGGCCGCGTCGCACGCGTCGAGGGCATGCGAACGTGGTTGTGGGGTGGGCCTTCGCAGCGCCCAGCGTGAGGGCAAGCGCCCCGAGAGGCGGCCTGCTGAGTCCTCGGTATGTCGATGCAGACGCTGCAGCCCACCATCCTCGCTGGATGGGAGTCAAGGCGGGTGGCAAGCCAAGGCCGCCACTCATGACTCTTGACTCCCTCTGACTCCTGAATGGTCCGGGCCGATGAACTCCCGAGGGTTTGGCCCTCCTTGCCTTGCTCCTTCCCCGAGGGAAACGTGCTTTTTAAGAATGCCTCCAAGTGGTGCCCAAGCGCCTCCTCAGGACCTTAGCAAGGTTGGTGGCCCTCCGTGAGAGAGAGCCCCGAGCCTTGCTTGAGGAGGGGCGCCGGGCGACCTTCCCATGCTGACGAAGGAGGTGCCCCCCCTGAGCACGGACCACGAGGGGCCCCTGCCTCGAGGGGTCGGGCTGGCGATGTCTTCTTCTTCTTGGGAGCAGTCTCGGGGAGCCTCACGCTCCTGCGACACAGGTCTTCAAGTGATGCGGCTTGAAAAGGTCGCCCAGGAGCACACCGCGTCTCTTTCTTCACAAGGCACTGCGGATGACTCCGCCGCTTCCCGGCATCTTTGAGGACGTTGTAGCCGTGATGAGTCACAACCATGAACTTGGCCAGAGCTGGGTACCCGAGGATGGCATTGTATGGCGGCAGGAGAATGTGGGCGACATCGAAGTCGATGAGCTCTATGCGGTAGTTGTCGCATACTCAAGGTGACAGGGAGGCGGACCTGCCTAATCGGAACCGTGGAGCCATTGGTGACCCGGAGAAAGGCTTGGTTGGTCAAGCTGATTGTAAGGCACTTGGAGATTGTTGAATGTCTCTACGGATGTGACGTTGAGCCCCGCCTCCGCCATCGATGAGGGTCCCGTGACTTGCACGTTCTGATGATTGGGGAACAAAGCATCGGGAGGACTCCGCTATGGCCGCAAGACTTGAGCCGATCCGCTGAAATGAACGTGATGGCGCACGCCGACTACCCGAGAGGGCATGTGGCTTCGAGCTTGGGGAGGATCTGCATTCACTTCGCAGCGAATCGCTTGAAGATGCGTTGGGAGGTCAGCTTGAGCTCCGCCAGGATGCAAGCGATCGCCACAGCTCTGGAAGCCCCGGCCCCCCTCGGCCCCTGATGATGGTCCTCGTTTCTCCTTGGCTGCGGCGGCAGAGGAGGGAGGCATGCGTTTCCTTGTGGACGATCCTCGCGAGGCTAATCCTGCCAGCGATCCTTGCGAGGTCGGTCGCGCCACCCTTGGCGAGGGCCACGGTCTTCCCAGCGTCCTGTGTTCCTTCCTCCTCCTTGGCGTAGCCTCGATCGCTTGGTCGGGCGTCGGCCGACCCTTCCTTCTCGCATGGCTCGGAGCTCTTGACATTCGTTGGTGTTGTGGGTGTGGAGGTCATGGTATACACAGTACCGGCTGCCCTTGGAAGACTCGGGCTGATCTCTGCCCCGCATGGTGTCTGGTTCTGCCGCGAGCACGGTAGCCCCCTTGCGCTTCACGTCCTTGGCCTTGGATTTCTTCTCTTCCGGTCTGCGGTGGCAGCTCGAGGAGGGAAAGGCGCCCTTCCTCAGCCACTGGCTCACTTGGTCGCCAAGTTGAACAGCTCAAGGAAGTGCACAGATGTTCATGCATCGCCAGCTCCTCCTTCATCTTGGCGCCACGCACACCGTCCGGGAGAAGGCTGAGATGATGGCCTCCTCGGTCACCTTAGGAATCTTGAGGCGTGCGTTGTTGAAGCGCTTAGATGTACTTCTGCAGGGTCTCCTGCTGCCGCTTGATGCGGCGCATGTCACTCATGGCAGGAGGCCGTCGCGAGTACCTTGGAAGTTGGCGATGAAGCGGAGTGCGCATCTCGGCCCCTGTGAGGAGATCGTGCAGAGCTGTGTTCGGGAGGCAGTGCGGGCTCCGCCCTTGAGTGCCATTGGAAACCAGTTCGCCATGACCTTCGTCCCCGTTGGCGGCTTGATGCCCAGCTCGTGAGCTGAAGGAACTCCGCAGGGTCGGCCGTCTGCCCGTCAGTAGCGAGGCAGGTCTGGCTTGAACTTGCTGACCCGACATGACGCCTTTCGGTTGTGAAGGCGCGGCTGCTTTGTGGCCACGGGAGGCCTCTGGTGACGAAGAGCCTGGTCTTGCGGGTCCCCATGCACTGCAGCTGGGAGCAGCGCGGGGTCTTGGCATGCTGGAGAAGGAGCGTGGTCGTGACAAGCAGGTGCAGGGAGCACTCGGGCAGCTTCTTGGGGGCGAGGGACCTCTTGGCAGCTCTGCTCTTCTGCTACCGGGCGCCGGACGGAGTGGGTTCCGCCAGGGCCACGCGCCTTGGGGCCAGGCGCCTTCTTGAGGGGGAGGCGGCTGAGGCGCCTCGAGTTTCATCGCCCGCGATGGGCGCGTGCAGCCTTGAAGGACGGCGCGGGGGAGCCCCCTGCGGCGCAGACGAGCTCGGCAACGCGGTCGAGCCACTCTTCATAGACGTCGTCGACTGGGCGGTAGCGCAGGAGCTCGTTTGCCGGATGAGCGCAGCTCGAGCCTCCATGGGTGCGCGGAGTGCGCGAGACGAAGAACCAGCTGGGGCGAGTGAGGGAGTAGTAGTGCGGCCGTCTCGCCTCACGGACGGATGTTGGGACGATGCTTGCTGCTCGTTCCCCGCCAGGCCGGTGGTGGCGTTGATGGCAAAGGGCGAGGGGAACGGCGGGTGGCCGCCCGACGGGGGCCGTCACAGGGCGACGCGGGAAGCAAGGGCCTGACTCGGCGCTCGTAGCAGGCCGATGGCGTCGACATGGATGCGATGGTCGGTGAAGAACGAGCGGCGGAAGATTTAATTCAGCGCACCTACAGGGCGCGCCAAATGTCGGATTTCAGTTTCGCAGATCCTCTAGGTTCGAACACCGCGCGTAAGGAGATATCGCCTTTACCTACTCGCACCTCACCGCCACGCTTAGGATCTAAAACTATGAAAGGAACAACACAAGAGACACAGGCTTATATCGTTCGGGCCACCATTGTGGTGTAACACCCTACTCCAAAGGTGTGTGGTGTGGTGGATTGCCTCTTGGGTTGATGATGAACAATACAAGGAAGAACAGCCTCGCGAGGGTCTGTTCTTGGTCAAAAGCGATGAACTGCTAGGGGAGTTCGCCGCTCTCTCTCTCTCTCTGATTCAAGAATCTTTGGATCTGGATCAAGCTCCGATCTAGCTGCCTCTACCTCGTGGGTGGCTAGTCCTATTCTGTGCAAGGGCCTGGGCCTCTTCCCAAATATTGAGCGGGAATGGCGCCAACAATTGGCCATTTTGAAGGGGAAACATCTAGTACACTTATCCTCGACTAAAGTTGGTCCTCGCGCTGTCAAAGGCTCTGGTGGTGACGCCTTGGCTTGGGCTCCACGATGACTTCCTTCCCCGCCGTTCTGACGGTCTTGGTCTTGTTGCACCAAACAGATGCCTTTGCTTGATGCTCTCGCTGCGCTTGCTCCCTTTGCACCAAAGAGGAAAGGATGACCTTCTGGCGGGCTGGCGCCCTTGGCGCCCTTGGTCGTCATGGCTTGCGTCATGGGCACCTCGTGAGGTACCCCGCCTTGATCTCTCCGCCTCCTCGCGAGCCAGCCTGATGAGGCCGTGCCTGAGGAAGCTCTCTGTCGTCCGCCCTGCGAGGCTTGGCCCCTCGCGAGGGTCTTGAGCTTGTGCTGATGAAGATGGGCCGTGCTGGGCCACCCCTTGAGCCACGCCGCAGGCCGCAGGCAGGCAAGTCTAGGGACCCCCGTTCCCAGAACGCCGACAGTCCCGCACGGAGCTTGTCGACCCCCGTGCGAAGGCGGTGCTGAAGAGGATGAACGCGGACCTGAGGCCAAGCAACTTAGGGGCGGCGAAGTTTACCGGGGCCACACTCCTGAGGGAGTTCCTTGAGCACCGAGTGGCTCCACTCCAGGAGCACTCGCTCCCATTGTGGAGGCTTGGGGAAGCGGACGCCGCCCTACGCCTGAGCTCCGAGGCCCTGACCGACGAGGATCTGGTCGCGGCCCTCCATTCCTTGGTTGGGGGGACGTGGCAAGCCAGTGGCGCCTGGCCCCCTGTTCTCCTTCGTGACTTGTTGGGAGCAGGTGGTGAACACCATGCCCACCTTCAATGGTGAGGGGCTGGTGCCTGCGGAAGCTCCCGAGGATCTGGCGGCGCTGGCGATGGTGGATGTGTCCTCCGGCAGCTCCAGCGGGAGTGAGGGGGAAGAAGAGGCGGAGGAGGAAGAGTCTGACTCTGAAGCGACTGGTGAGGAGTCGGGGGAGTCCTTCCCTCGGCGCAGGTCTCGGGCCCTCCGCTCCATCTTTACTGACAGGCCGGGCGCCCGAGCGGGGAGGGGAGGACTCTCCCTTGGACACAAGGAAGGGCTGGTCGGGGCTGGTTCCCCCAGGGTCTGCTCTGGTCCCTGGGCGGTCTGAGGCCAGCTCCAGCCCTCCTAACGTGCCTTCTGCTACAGGGCTTCCCAAGGCTGACCCCAGTTGCAGGCTCTCGGGCTTCAAGTTTGGCCGGAAGCTGCTCGAGTCCGCGAACGACGACCAGTAAGTGCTCGATTCGTGCTTTGCTTGGTTTCTGCCGCCGAGGCTTGACGTCCGCATTCTTTTGCCAGCCGGCACTCGCAAAGAAAGAGGTTGAGAGGGCTTCGCCCTACAGCTTGGGGCGAGTCCATCTGCCGTGGCGCCTTCGTCCGCTGGGGAAGAAGACGGCGAGGCTCGTGCCTGCCCTGCCCAATCGTCTTCGCGAGGCCGACTGGGACACCTCGGCGAGGAGTCAGCCCGTGGCCTCATTCCTCGAGTCGATCAAGGCTCGATGCAGCCGGGCAGCCAAGGCCTGGGGGTTCCTTCCTCGCCAAGCTGTGATCACGCCGCCGCCCTCTCCGCCCGCTCCTTTGGTCCCCATCTCTTCTATTCCCTCTGCCGCCCCGACCAGGTCACCAACGAATCGAGCCACCATGGAGGATCTTTCGAGCGGACCCCGCCTAGTGGCCGGGCGCCTAGAGCTAGCTTCTGGCTGGGCCCATTCTGCCGCCTCCATCCGAGCAGCGCTGAACCAGGCTGTGTCGGCCTCCGATGGGGAGAAGCAGGCCGCCAGCCAAGCCAAGGCCAGTCGCGAAGCTGCCCTGGGCGACGCTGCGGCCGCCCAGGGCCGCTGCAAGGCGCTGGAGGTCGAGCTGCAAGGCCTACGCGACGAGCTTGCCAAGGAGGTGCGCAGCCGCCAGGAGAAGGAGAAGGAGATGAAGGCTCGGGAGGCTGCCGTCAAGGACCGGGACGCCAAGCTTGATGACCGCCACGGCCGATTGGAGACGTTGGAGCGGTCGCTGAAGGCGGAGAGGACCAAGCTAGACGCCAAGGCGAAGGTCCTGGCGGAGGGTCGGGTGGCCTTCGCGAAGCTGGAGAAGAAGGCTCGCGCCATGCTGAGGACGCTTTACGAGAGCGGCTTGGAGGAGCCGTTAGCTGGTGCGGAGGACGGCCCCGCTAACCTGCTCCCCTTCCTGGTCAATGCGCTTGAAGATGTCGCAGACGGCCTTGGCCCCACGGTCGAGGCCGAGGCGCAGCCCTGTCTTTCCGCGGGCGCTGACGCATGTCCTCAGCCACGTCTACCTGCGCGACCCCAACGTCGACTTCGACAGCCTGCTGGAACTCGTGAGCGGCGATCTTGCCGCCGCTACCGCTGAGGCCGTGAAAGGCCGAGCCGAGGCTTTGCTGGGGAGATTCCGCTCCTTCAGCATCTTGCCCGGGCGCGGTGCCGCCAGCTCCACGGCCTCAGGAGGCGGAGTCGCCCAGCGTGACTCCACCACAGGCGGCGGCGCCGCTGGAGAGTGATCCCTTCGCGGCTTCTGTCCTGTTTTTATTCCTACAACATGCACCATGCCTTGCGGAGGCGTTTAAACTTGTGTTTGGCGTCGTGAAACAATCTATGGCTTGTAATATTTGCTTTTAATTTCCTGGAATTTGCATTTTCCCTCCTATTTGTTTGCACTCTACGTCGGCAGGGCCCGACCCCGCGCATACCTCAGCCGTCGTTAGCCCCGACCGGAAACCAGGATGGGACTAAAGAGTGAGGGGCTACATGGCAAGTTAGGCTCCTGAGTCGCGATGCTCAGGAGTCCCCCTTGACGCGCGAGCAACAAGTTGGGAAGGGGGGAGCAAGGAGTGGATTGGTCGTTCTGCGTCGGCAGGGCCCGGCCCCGCGCAGAGCTCAGCCGTCGTTAGCCCGACAGAAACCAGGACGGGACTAAGGAGTGAGGGGCTACGTGACCAGTTAGGCTCCTGAGTCGCGATGCTCAGGAGTCCCCCTTGACGCTCAAATGGGTTTTCATACCTTGGCTCCGCTTGGGGAGGGCACGCGACGACCAGGTCCGAGGGACCTGGCTGGGTGGCGTGGGCTCGGGCAAGGCCCGGGTGTAGCCCCCGTGTCCAGCCCCCTCGCGCGGCGCTCCCGAGGGGAGGCGTTGTGATGGTGCCGGACACTGAGCACTGGGATCCCTGAGATTGGTGCGGCCGTGGGCCGCCCTCCAGTTGTTTATCACCAGCGTGGAGCATAGCGCTTCCGTATGTGTACGGGCATAGCCGCTCCTCGGCAGTGTCGTCAGCCAGCGCGGAGCATGGTGCTTCCACTGGTACGTGGGAGGGGGCTCCCCTCCAGGAGGAGCCCCCGGGGCATGTACAGCCCCGCCCTGACACGTGGCCGGCACGGTAGGGCTAGGAGAGGTGTATCTGGGCACTCATGAGCCAGCGCGGGACTCACGAGGCCCTACCTCGAGGCGGGTTGCGCCTGGCTCGGGCCTTTATCAATGGTGTGTTCTGCAGGGTGGTTAGAATGCAAATGCTTCACGTCCTCGTGTCCTGCCCTCGAGCGAGCTCACCAGCGCTGGTATGATGGTCACGATGCCGTGGGTCAAGGCCAGGGGGTGAGGGCTGGAGAGCCAGTAGGAGCCCATGAGTCGCGATGCTCAGGTACCCCCCTTTTAACGTGCAAGCGCTTTGCATGAGAGCGGAGAAGTCCGCGATAAGCAGCAGGTGACAATCATGGGAACCAGATTAAGCGCGAAAGAGCAAATTCATTTTAAGTAGATGCGGAAACGCCATTTGGGCCAGCTCGAGCAGCTTGGGGATGATGTAGCCCGAGGCGCCCCAACAAGGTAGGTAAAGGGCATAAGCAACGGATACATGCCGCGGGGACGGACCCACGCTGCACAGGAATGATGCGCCCTAAGGCGCTCCAGCTAAAATGGAACTTTGGAAGATGTCACCGATCTTGTCGAAGATGAAGTGATGCTGAAGAAGCGGGCGATGCGCGGTGGAGACGTCGGTCCTCACGAGCCCCCAGGCCCAGGAGCCTCGGGAGGCTCCGGGGGCACGGGTAGGTCTTCGAGGGCCATCTCCACCTCTTCCAGGACCGTGCAGTGCCTGACCTCCTGTGCCTCCAGAATGCTCCTCAGCAGGCGCTGATGAGCGGCGACCACGTTCGGCAGGCCGAATGGCATGCGAACTTAGTTGTGAGGTGGTCCTCGCCCGGCGCCCACGCTGTGAAAGGCCAGAGGCGCTCTGAGACAGCGGCTCGGTTGAGCCACAATGCGTCGATGCAGACGCGCAGCCCACCATCCTCGCCTGGATGTGGGGCTACGGCGGGCAAGCGGCGGCTGCTTGCGCATGACTCTCGACTCCTGTAGCTCCTGGGTGTTTCTTGCGATGAACTCCTGAGGGTTTCGTCTTCCTTGCCTTGTACCTTCCTGAGGGAAACGTTCCTGGAAGCACCCCTCCAAGTGGTGCCCGAGTGCCTCCCTCGCAACCTTGGCAAAGTCGATGGCTCTCCAAAAAAGAGCCCCCGAGCCCTGCCTAAGGAGGGCGCCGAGCGCCTTCCTATGCGAGAGAGGGTGGCGCTCCTTGAACGGGTGCAAATCCTGATGCAACGCCTCCGGAGGCGCCTGCTTCCTTTTGGCTTAGGCCAGGCGAAGCCTTCTTCTTCTTCAGTGTCGCCTCGGGAAGTCTTCCGCTCCTGTGATCCGGATCTTCGATTGCTGCGGCTTGGAATGCACGCTCAAGTGAACACACTGCGTCCCTTTCTTCACAAGGTATGGTGATGACTCCACCGCTTCCCGGCATCTTGAGGACATTGTAGCCATGGTGAGTCACTGCCATGAACTTGGCTAGGACTGGGTACCCGAGGATGGCGTTGTACGGTAGGCAAATGTGGGCGACGTCGAAGTCGATGAGCTCGGTGCGGTAGTTGTTGCGCTGCCCGAAGGTGACTGGAAGGCGAACCTGCCCTATCAGAACAGTGGAACCATCGCTGACTTCGAGAAAGGCTTGGTCGGTGAAGCTGATCAGACGGCACTTGGAGATTGTCGAACGCCTCGACGGATAGGACGTTGAGTCATGCTCCGCCATCAATGAGGGTCCCGTGATCTCGCACATTCTTGATGACCGGGGAGCAAAGCATCGGGAGGACTCCGCCGTTGCCGGGCAAGACTTGAGCCGATTCGCCTGAAATAATGTGATAGCGCACGTAGACCACCTGAGAGGGCGCCTGGCCTCAAGCTTGGGGAGGACTGCATTCACCTCGCGAGCAAACTGCTTGAAGATGCACTGTGAGGCTGGGGCCTGGGCGCCACCCAAGATGCAAGCGATTGCGCGTGGCTCCTGGAAGCCCCCAGCCCCCTAGTCTTGATCTTGGTCTTCATTCCTCCTTGGCAGTGGCAGTAAAGGAGGGAGGCCCACGTTGCCATGTGGGCGATCCTCACGAGGCTGATCTGTCCAGCCTCCCTCGCGAGGCTGGTCCTGCCAGCGATCCTCGCAAGGTCGGCCACGCCACCCCTGGCAAGGGCCACAGTCTTCCCATCATCCGCCACCTCTTCCTCCTCCTCGGCCATAGCCCCTGTCGTTGCACTCGGGGCGTCGGCCGATTCGCCCATCTCGCACGGCCCTGAGCTCTTGACATTCGTTGGTGTTGCGGGTGTGCAGGTCGTGGTACACGCAATATCGGCTGCCCTTGGATGACTCAGGCTGATCCCTTCCTTGCTTGGTGTCTGGTTCCGCTGCAAGCATGGCAGCCCCCTTGCGCTTCACGTCATTGGCCATGAGCCTTTTCTCTTCTGGGTCGGCTGCCGGGGAGCTCGAGGAGGGAGAGGCGCCCTTCCTCAGCCCTGGCGCACTTGGTCGCCAAGTTGAACAACCTGTGGATGTGCACAGGTCTTCATGGATTGCTAGCTCCTCCTTCATCTTGATGTTGCGCACGCCGTCGGAGAAAGCTGAGATGATGGCTTCCTCAGTCACCCTGGGGATCTTGAGGCGAGCATTGTTGAAGCACTGGATGTACTTCTGCAGGGTTTCCCCTGGTTGTTGCTTGATGTGGCGCAGGTCGCTCACGGCCGGGGGCCGGTCGCGAGTACCCTGGAAGTTGGCGATGAAGCGGGTGCGCATCTCGCCCCAGGAGGAGATCGTCGGGAGCCAGGTTCAGAGCCAGTGCGAGCGCCATTCTTGAGCACCATGGGAAACCAGTTCGCCATGACCTTTTCGTCTCATTGGCGGCTTGATGCCCAGCTCAGAGCTGTAGGAATTCAAGGGGTCCGCCGTGCCATCGTAGAAGCGAGGGGGCGTCGCTTGAACTTGACGCCGCGTAGCTCGGGAGTGAAGGCGCGGCAGCCTGCTGTGGCTACCGGCGCCCTTTGCTGGTGCTGAGCCTGCTCCTGGGGATTACCACGCGCCACTGCTTGGAGCAGCGTGGGGTCTTGGCCTGGAGGCGGAGGGACGCGATCTTGGCGCGCCGGTGCTGGGAGCGCGCGAGCACCTTATTGGGGACGAGAGATCTCCTGGCAGCTCCCTTCTTGCTGCGCAGGCGCCGGACATGGAGGGTCTCGCCTTGGGGCTGCGCGCCTTGGAGCCAGGGCGCCTTCTTGGGGAGGAGGTGGCCGAGGCGTCTCCTGATCCTTGCCCCCTGCGCGGAATGGAGGGCGAGGCAGTGAGAGGGACGGCAAGGGGGGGGGTGCCTGCGGCGCTGACGAGCTCGGTGATGCGGGCGACCCAGTCTTCGTAGAGGTTGTCGACGGGGCGGTAGTGTAGGAGCTCTCTTGCCAGGAGCAGCACGGCGTGCGCGTCCGTGGGGGCGCGACGGGCATGGGATGACGAACCAGCTGGGGTCAGCGACGGGGTGGCGGTGCGGCCATCCCGCCGCACCGAAGGATGCTTTGGGGCCAGAGAACTGCTGCTCGTTCCCGCCTTGAGCCGCTGGCAGCATTGGCGGCAGGCGACAGGGAACAACGGGGGCATCCGCCGATGGGCGCCGTCTGGGCGACTCGGGTGGCGAGGGCAGCCCAGCGCTCGGCGCGAGCCCGACGAGCGTCAGCCATGGACACGACGGAAGATCACACGCGAACAGCGGAAGAAAGATTCCGCGTTTCTACCGGCGCGCCAAATGTCGGATTTCGGGTTTCGGCACCCTTAAGGTTCAAACTCGGGTGCGCGCGGAGATCTCTCCTCACCGATCTACGTCCGATCTCCTCGTGTGATCTGGAAATGGAAACGACGTAACAACACAAGGGACACGAGATTTATATCGGTTCGGGCCACCGTTGTGGTGTAATACCCTACTCCAAAGGTGTGGTGTGGGGATTGCCTCAGGGGCTAATGATGAATAAGATAGGGAAGAACAGCCTCGCGAGAGGTGTTCTTGAACCGTCACGATGAACTGTTTTTGGGTGAGTTCGATCGCTTCTCTCTTTTCTAGGGCTCTATCTGATCTGATCCGATTCGATTCCTCTACTCTGTGGTGGCTAGCTCTATTTATAGAGGCCCTGGGCCTCTCCCCAAATAATGAGCGGGAAGGGCGCCAACAATTGGCCATTTTGAAGGGGAACATCGAGTACAAGTTATCCTGACCAAAGGTGGTCTTCGGGTGCCAAAAGCACTGGGGATGACGCCGTCTTGGGCTCCACGGTGACCTCCGTCATGCTGCTCTGCTGGTCTTGGTCTCGTTGCACCGGAATGGTAACCTTTGCCCGATGCCCTGGCCTGTGCTTGCTCCCTTTGCACCGAAGGGGAAACAAGGACAATCGCAGTCGGGCGCCACCGGGCGCCCGCCAGTCTCAATCGTCATGGCTTGCGTCATGGGCTCCTCGGGTGCCCTGCCTTGATCTCTCCGCCTCCTCGCGAGCCTGCCTCGATGAGGCTGCTCCTAAGGAAGCTTCTGTCAGTCCGCCCCGTGAGGCTTGGCCCCTCGCGAGGGTCTTGAGCTTGAGCTGATGAAGATGGGCCGCGCTGGGCCCCCACTTGAGCCACGCTGCAGGCCGCAGGCAGGTAAGTCTGGGGACCCCCGTTCCGAGAACGCCGACAGTGGACCGGTCCTCTCCTTCCTCAAGAGCCGGGGCATCGGTCCATTCTACCACAAAATCGGCGAGAGCGGCTCCCTTGATGACCCTGGTGGTTCTGAACTCCAGCTGGAATGCTTGCAGCTCGATGTTCCATTCAATGACCCTTACGACCGAGTTCGGGCTTCTGAGTACCCTCTCCAACGGGTAATATGAGACGACCTTGATGGGGTGCCCTTGGAAATAATGTCGCAGCTTGCACGACGCCACCAGGAGTGCGAGCAAGAGCTTCTGCGGCATGGGATAGCATGCCCTCGCGTCCCGTAGTATGATGCTAACGAAGTACATCGGGTGTTCGACGAGGGCTGGCGCACTGTTGAGGCTCGGGTCTTGTGGAGATTGTGGCGTATCCTGGGGCGGAGGACTTCCCGAGACTCGGCCGTCCTCAGGAGCTTTCGTGATGCTGCCCTGCCGAGCTTGGTCTTCTGCCGCTGATGGCTCTGGTGTGTCTTCTTAGCCTGACCGTGCATCAACTCCGGCTTGGCGCAGACTCCCTTGTCTTGGCTCTCCTCCTGACCGCCACCAGCTGCTACCGGGCGGAGTACGGGTGGCGGCAAGGTAGAGTACCGTGAGGCTCGAGAGGTCGTGGGCGCCACCATCACCGGGGGCTGGTGAGGTATCTCTTGAGTTCTTGGAAGGCCGGTCGGCCTCCGGGTCCACTCAAGGGGCCCTTATTCTTCATGAGCTTCTGAGAAGGTAAGGCGACTCGCCTAGCTTGGAGATGAAACGCCCTAATGCGGTCACCCGCCCTGCTAGCTTCTGCATCTCCTTGAGGGTCTGTGGTGGGCTCATGTCTTCGATGGCCTTAATATTCTCTGGGTTCGCCTCGATCCCTCTGTGGGACACGAGGAACCCTAGTAGCTTGCCGGAGGGGACGCCGAACATGCACTTCTCCGGGTTAAGCCTCAGGTTCACCTGGCGCAAGATGTCAAAGGTCTCCTCCAGGTCTTGAATCAACGTCCTCGCCTCGCGAGATTTGACTACTATGTCATCAACGTAGGCCTCTATGTTCCTCCCGAACTGCCGCCCCAAGGAGATATGCATCAGCCGCTGAAAGGTTGCGCCCGTGTTGCGGAGGCCGAAAGGCATGCAGGTGGAGCAATACACCCCACATGGTGTCAAGAAGGCCGTCTTATCCACGTCCTCCACTGCCATCTTGATCTGATGGTATCCAGAGAACGCATCCAGGAAACATAGCAAATCACACTCGGCGATGGAGTCAACGATTTGATCGATGCGTGGAAGGGGGAACGGATCTTGGGGGCAGGCTTTGTTGAGGTTGGTGAAGTCGACGCACATCCGTTCCTTCCCACCTTTCTTTGGTACCACGACGGGGTTCGCCAGCCAATCAGGGTACCGAAATTCTCGAATGGTGCCAGCTGCCTCTAGCTTGCGTGTCTCTTGGACGATGAAGGCCTACTTCTCGGTGCACTGCCGTCTCGCCCGCTGCTTCACGGGGCGCATGTTGGGGCACACCCTTAGATGATGCTGGATCACCTCCCTCGGGACCCCGACCAGCTGATTGGGCTCCCATGCGAATATCTCCTTGTTCGCGTGCCAAAACCTGACCAAAGCTTCTTCTTGTTCCGGGTCGAGGTTGGTTCCTATGGTAAAGGTGGCTCCTAAAGACCCGTCCTCGTCAACCGACACCTGCTTGGTTTCCGCCTTGTCTTGGGTGAACAACTGCTTCTTCTTGGCGGGCATTGTCTCCATGGCCTCGGGCATACCGGCGCCGGCTGGCTGCGTCGCTGCCGCAGCCTTGAAAGCGAGCCTAAGCGCCATCACTGCTTCCTTAGTGTCCCCCTTGATGGTGAGGACGCCCTTGCTCCTTGGCATCTTCATGAGGTTGTAGGCCGGGTGAGTCGCCGCCATGAACTAAGCAAGAGCCGGGTACCCGAGTACGGCATTGTACGGGAGGCAGATGCGGGCGATGTCGAAGTCCACCAACTCAGTGCGGTAGTTGTCACGCGTGCCGAAGGTTACGGGGAGGCGGATCTGCCCCAGGGAATGGGCAGCTCCGCCGCCTACTCCAGAAAAAGGCTTGCTGAGGTTGAGCCTCTCGGGCAACACGTGGAGGAGGCTGAAGGCTTCCACGGAGAGCAAATTGAGGCCGGCACCGCCATCGATGAGGGTCTTGGTGACGACCACGTTGCAGATGGTAGGTGTACAGAGTATTGGGAGTATGCCAGAGCCGGCGGTGGAGCCAGGGTGGTCTTCCGAGTCGAAGGTGAGGTCGGCCTCCGGCGAAGCCCAACCCGGCGGAGCCCCCGGGCGCTTGGAGGCTGCCCCAATCTGACGGAGGAAAGGCTTGACGTGGCGATCTGAAGGCGGCACTTGAGAGCCACCCAGCAGCGCCGCGACTACGTGAAAGCGCCGGGCGCCAGAAGCGCCGCTGGCGAAGAGGTTGCGGAGCTCTTCCCAGGACGCCACCGTGGATCCTGGGAGGTTGAGCAGCCAGACGTGTGGCTCGCCGACGAGGGCCATGGGGAACCAGTTGGCCATGATCTTGTCGTTGCCTCCAACTTCAAGGACGGCCTCCTCGTATGCCAGCAGGAACGGCGCCTGATCCGCCGCGTCATCGTAACGCGGCGGCATCTCTAGCTTGAACTTGGTCGGCTACTGCACTCGCCGCAGGGCGGGAGCCAGGGCTCGGTACCCGGACTCCCTGCTGTTGGTGCCGGTCGCAAAGGGGATAGCGGCGCACCTGCCATGAGAGCGAGGTACGTCTGGCAGAAAGAAGCTCCGGCGCACCCCTACCTGGCGCGCCAAATGTCGGATGTGGGGTTCCGGCAAACCCTTAAGGTTCGAACACTGGGGTGCGCACGAAGTCTTTCCCTCCTACCGATCTACGCTCAAGCTCGCTAAGATCTTGCGGACGAACTCGACGAACTCACAACACAGAAAGAGATACGAGGTTTATACTGGTTCGGGCCACCGTTGTGGTGTAATACCCTACTCCAGTGTGGTGGTGGTGGATTGCCTCTTGGGCTGATGATGAACAGTACAAGAGAAGAACAGTCTCCTGAGGTTGAGGTGTTCTTGTGCGTGTGTTGGCTTCTCGATCTGTTCGAGTTGTTCTTCTACTGTGGTGGCTAAGCCTATTTATATAGGCCCTGGTCCTCCTCCCAAATGTTGAGCGGGAAGGGAGCCAACAACGGCGGGCAAATTTGAAGGGGGACAGCTAGTACAAGCTATCCTGACAAAAGCGGTCTTCGCCTGCGAAAAGCCCTGGGGTGACACCGTCTTGGGCTCCATGATGACCTCCGCCTTGCCGTCCTCCTGGTCTTGGTCTTGTTGCACCAATATGGCAACCTTTGCCTGATGCCTCGGTACTCTTCGTCTGCGCATGCCTCCTTAGCACCAAAGAGGAAATGGGGACGTTGTGCGCTCTGGCACCCGCCTGGCGCCGTTCGTCATGGCTCACGTCACGAGTGCCTCGTGAGGTTTGCCCCGCCTTGATATCTCCGCTCCTCGTGAGGCCGCCTGACTAGGTCACTCCAGAGGAAGTCTTGCGTCGTCCGCCTCGCGAGGCTTGGACCCTCGCGAAGGTCTTGGATGCCTTGTCGATAAAGATGGGCCGCACGGCCCGTTGCCTAGCCACGCTGTGGGTCGTAGGCAGGCAAGTCTGGGGACCCCCGTTCCCAGAACGCCGACAGTTCCAGAAATTCACCAAGAAGAAAGGCTTCAAAAAGTCTTCAAGATCCAGCTCGAGAAATGATGAAGCTTCCACTCATGACCACAAGAAGAGAACATGTCACAACTGCAAGAAACCTGGTCACTACATCTCTGAGTGCCCTCAATGGGACAATGAAAACAAGAAGAAGAAGAAGAAGAAGAAGAAGAAGAAGAAGAAGAAGAAGAAGAAGAAGAAGAAGAAGAAGAAGAAGAAGAAGAAGAAGAAGAAGAAGAAGAAGAAGAAGAAGAAGAAGAAGAAGAAGAAGAAGAAGAAGAAGAAGAAGAAGAAGAAGAAGAAGAAGAAGAAGAAGAAGAAGAAGAAGAAGAAGAAGAAGAAGAAGAAGAAGAAGAAGAAGAAGAAGAAGAAGAAGAAGAAGAAGAAGAAGAAGAAGAAGAAGAAGAAGAAGAAGAAGAAGAAGAAGAAGAAGAAGAAGAAGAAGAAGAAGAAGAGCAAGGAATATGATTCCGATGACAATAAGAAGAAGAAATCCTCAAAGTCTTCTTTCAAGTCTTCGTCTAAGTCTTCATCACATAAGAAGAGCTCATCTGGCAAGGCTCGTGCTTTTGTTGGCAAGGAGATGGATTCAGAGGAGGAGTCTGCTTCTGAGGAGGCAGAGGTGGAGTCTGAGGCGGAGTCCGACTCTGGTGTTGCAAATCTAGCTCTAGCCACAGCCTACGTTGCCAAGTCCATCTTCAACACTGAATACAATGGCTCCGTCACCAACGCTGATGCTAATGACAAGGAAGACTCTGCTCCCACCTACTGCTTCATGTCACGTGGTGTCAAGGTAAACTCACGTGATGCTTACTTTCAAACATCTAGTGAAGATGACCCTAATTGTGAATCCAAACCTAGCTACAAAACACTTGCTAAAATTGCAACTGAACAACAGAAAGCTATGGAACATATGCAAAAACTGTTAGACAAAAGCGATGACCTGTTGGATGCGGAAATGACTCGATCTCAGTCCTTAATTGAAGACATCAAAAATCTTCATGTTAAGTACGAGGAACTTGAAAGTCGTCATGAAACACTCTCAACAACTCATGAAAAGCTTTCCTATGATTATATTCAAAGGAAGCAAGAACTCGAGAAATTGAGAGCGGTTCATGAAGATCTTCAAAAAGAGAACGAGTCACTTCACGCTCAACAGATCAGTTCCGCTCAGGAAGGATTTGAACCACCATGTCTAAAATGCCTTGAGCGTGATAACGCTACTTCTGTTGCTGAATGTTCCACTACTACTACTGCTGCAATATCTTCAACTGCTGATGTGGTAACTAACCCCTCTGCTAAGGATGCCACTACTATTGCTGATGAAAATGCCAGGCTGAAGATGTTGCTTGAGACTGGGATGTACAAAAGTCTCAAAGGGCATCAGACACTATGTGATGTCCTCAAAAGCAGATTCTGAACCGAAACCCTAGGAAAGAGGGTGTTGGGTTCGAGAGGAAAATGAATGTTGATGGTTCTTCTTTGGAAGCTTTGAGCGGTACCCCAAAACCACCCGGGTTCCGCAAAGGGACCTTCGATGGACCCATCCACATTATCTTGCTTCACTTGTGCTAACCATATCATCGTTGATGAATCCATTGATGAAAACTATAAACTGTTTAAGAATCAGAATGGTGAAGTGTTTGCCAGGTATATTGGTACTAACTGCAGGAATGGACCACCCATGAAGAAGATCTGGGTGCCCAAAAGCTGTCTTGAGAATCTTCCTGTGAATGTCATCATGACACCACCAGGGAAGAAGACAAACCCCATCCCAAAGGCTTCATATGGCCCAAAGGCTTCATACATACAGAGGACTCACCAGAGTCACCCTAACGCCAATGTTTCCAGGGAAATCATACTCAGACTTATGAATATGAGTGTGTATCATCAAACCGCTATGTTCATAAGACTAAGAACTATTCTGCTTATTCATATGAGTATTATTCACCACCTGCAAGGCTATTTGCTAGGGCTCCAAAGCCAAAGTTCTCAGATGCTGCACTTAGACTCATTGCTTCGAAGCCACCCCTGAAAATGTGGGTGGTTAAGAAAACTTAACTCTCTTTTGCAGGAAAGGTCTCCAGCCAGAAATCAAAGGCGTCTGATGCTTATGCGGGGACCTAAAACATCTTGTGGGGCGCAAGATAAAATGCCCAAATGGTCTTATTATGTATTTTGTTCCTGGATCGCTTGCCAATCATCCTATCAGTCCTAACCTTGATCTGAGCTTTCATAATCCGCTTGTCCGTCAAATGTTTATGCTTCACTATACCCTTGGTGAAGCCTATCCCCCTAACTGCACTGTAGGGTATGACGCCTCATGCTTCAGAATGGATAATGGACAGTGGATGCACTAATCATATGACTGGTGATCGAAGTCTTCTCATGGACTCAAACTTACGTCCATCTGACAAGAGTCACATCACATCTGCTAACACTGGTAAAAGCAAGGTATTGGGTCTAGGTAGAGTTGCAATCTCAAAGGATCACCACATGGATAAAGTGATGCTTGTTGAATCCCTTGGTTTCAACTTAACGTCTGTCTCAATGCTTTGTGATTTGAACATGATTGTGATATTTGGAAAATATCGTTGCCTTGTTCTAATGGAATCTGACAAGTCTTTAGTCTTTGAAGGGTACCGGAAAGATGATCTATATATGGTAGATTTCTCAAGAGGGACCACAGCTTGGTCAGATGTCCTCTAGCAAAAGCTTCAGAGTCTTTGGCTCTGGCATCGGAGGCTAGGGCATGCTGGCATGAGGAACTTGTACACTCTCGCTAAGAAGAAACACGTCGTAGGCATCGAGGGCGTCAAGTTCAAGAAGGATCATCTGTGTGGTGCCTGCGAAGCTGGAAAGATGACGAGGGCCAAGCATCCCTCGAACACAATCATGACAACATCTCAACCCTTCGAGCTGCTACACATGGACTTATTTGGTCCTACTCACTACTCTACTCTTACTACCACTGCTTGCCTCTATGGCTTCGTCATTGTTGATGATTATTCAAGATATACTTGGGTGCACATAATCCTCTCCAAGAATGAAGTGCAGGATGTCTTCAGACGCTTCGCCAATCATACCATGATGAACTATGGCATCAAGATCAAGCACATCAGAAGTGACATCGGCACAGAGTTCAAGAACACCGGCCTCGATCTTTACCTTGATACATTAGGCATCACTCATGAGTTCTCTGCTCCATACACACCTTAGCGGAATGGCATCGTGGAGCGCAAGAACAGAACACTTATCGAGATGGCTCGGACGATGCTTGATGAATATAAGACTCCAAGGAAGTTCTGGCCCAAAGCCATTGATACTGCATGTCACGTCATCAACCGTGTTTATCTTCACAAGCTTCTGAAGAAGACATCCTATGAGCTCCTAACCGGTAAGAAGCCAAACGCCGCCATTTACTGTGGTATTTGGTGCTAGGTGTCTTTGGATTAAGGATCCACATCACACTTCAAAATTTGCACCGAAAGCACATGAAGGTTTTATGCTTGGTTACGGAAAGGATTCGCACTCCTACAGAGTCTTCAACCTCTTTCACTATAAAGTGGTTGAAACTGTAGATGTGCGGTTCGATGAGACTAACGGCTCGCAAAGAGAGCACCTGCCAAATGTGCTAGATGAAGTTCCACCTAGTGAATCCATCAAGCTTCTGGGAAGTGGAGAAATCATACCTTCTGAGGCACAGGCTGAAGAGGAACTTATCATTTCTGCACCTAATCAACCTGAAGACAATGCTCAGCCTGAAGTCAATGCTCAAAATGAAGATAATGATCAGCAAGAGCAAAATCTTCATCCAGTTCATCCTCGTGTTGCAAATGAAGTAAAAATTGAGAAGATAATTGATAGCATCAATGCACCTGGTCCACTCACTCGTTCAAGAGCAACACGGCTAGCTAATTTCTGTGGGCACTTTGCATTTGTCTCAATATCTGAACCCCAGAAAGTTGATGAAGCCTTCATGGAACCTAAGTGGATTCAAGCTATGCAAGAAGAGCTTCAATAGTTCGACCTGAACAATGTGTGGGAATTGGTCAAGTTTCCTCACCCTCGCAAGCACAACATCATAGGCACCAAATGGATATATCGCAACAAGCAAGATGAGCATGGTCAAGTGGTCTGAAACAAGGCTCGTCTCGTTGCCCAAGGGTACACTCAAGTTGAAGGGATTGATTTCGATGAAACATTTGCTCCTGTGGCTAGGCTTGAAGCCATTCGCATACTGCTAGACTATGCTAACCATCACAACATCCTTCTGTACCAAATGGATGTGAAGAGTGCTTTTCTCAATGGCAAGATTGAAGAAGAAGTGTATGTTGCACAAGCACCTGGCTTTGAAGATCCAAAACATCCTAACATTGTATCCAAGCTCAACAAGGCACTGTATGGCCTCAAACAAGCCCCTCGTGCTTGGTATGACACACTCAAGGACTTCCTGAAGAGCAAAGGCTTCAAACCTAGTTTTTAGATCCTACACACTTCACGAATACATATGATGGAGAACTGTTTGTGTGCCAAATCTATGTGGATGACATTATCTTCGGGTGCACTAACTAGAAATACAGTGATGAGTTTGGGCACATGATGCAAGAACAATATCAGATGTCCATGATGGGTGAGCTAAAGTTCTTCCTAGGTCTTCAAATTCGTCAGCAAAGCAATGCCATCTTCATATCTCAAGAGAAATACCTCAAAGACTGCCTGAAGAAGTTTGTAATGCAAGATTGCAAAGGTTACACGACGCCAATGCCAACCAAAAGTCATCTGGGTCCTGACGCCAATGGTAAAGAGTTCGATCAAAAGGCATACCGCTCCATGATTGGTTCTTTACTTTATTTATGTGCATCTAGGCCAGATATCATGCTTAGTGTTTGCATGTGTGCCCGATTCCAAGCGGCACCAAAGGAATCGCATCACTTAGGCGTGAAGTTTAATTCTTCGATATTTGGCTTACACCCCAACACTAGGATTATGGTATCCAAAGGGCTCAGAGTTTGATCTAGTTGGATTCTCGGATGCTGATTATGCTCGTGACAAGGTGGATCACAAGTCTACATCAGGCACATGTCAATTTCTGGGACGATCACTTGTCTGTTGGTCTTCAAAGAAGCAGAACTGTGTGTCTCTCTCCACTATTGAATCTGAACACATTGCTGCTGGATCTTGCTACGCTCAGCTTCTATGGATGAAGCAAACTCTCAAGGACTATGGCATCCATCAGAAGCAAGTACCACTCTACTGCGACAATGAAAGTGCCATCAAGATTGCCAACAACCCAGTTCAGCACTTGAAGACAAAGCACATTGAAATTCGTCATCACTTTCTCAGAGATCATGTTATGAAGGAAGATATTGATATCATTCACGTCAACACTGAAGAGCAATTAGCAGATATCTTCACAAATCCCTTGGAGGAGAAAAGGTATTGCAAGTTGCGGTGTGAGCTAAATATCTTAGAATCCTCAAATGTCCTGTAATTGGACACACATCCTAACACTTATGCATGTTGATGACTTAGATGTGCAGCACACGAAGTAAAGTATATCTTCAATCAATGAAGACATATACTCTAAGTGTGAATACATTAATGTGGAATTTGACTTCGGAGCGCCACGATAATTGTGCACCGTGTCTGGGTCTAATACTTCCTATACGGTGGGTAACGCCACCACCAAACCTTTGTTTAAAGTGTTTCATTGGGCGTCTCATTTGCAAAGTCTTCGCATTTAATTCATCTTCGACCTTAATTTGACTTCATGTTTATCTTCACAATGTTGATTTGGTCTTATTCAGATATATACATATATTTGTGTTCTGTCCTCTACAGCATTCACTTATAGCTATGTCTTCTTGCTTGAATATTTTGATCTAAGTGAATGTGATCGGACCCTAACCTCTTCTATGCTTCTATATCAAATTCTATCTATCCAAATCATATGCATTCTATTGAAACCGTCAAATGTCTTCTCTCAAGGCCCTTGTCAATGTAAGATACAGAGACAAAAATTGAATCTGTTTTAAATGCTATATCCTTATTGCCTGAAACCCGGAGAAGCCGGAACGACCACCCGACAGTCCAGGCATGCGTGGGAACATGGAACAACTTCCAATGTGTTGCATGTTTGCCACGTGTCCCTCAGATGTGAACTGCCAAGGGCACCTGCATAATTGCGTTGTGTTGTATCTTTCCTTATAAATACACATCACATCATGGTCAAAATCCTTCTCCCACCTCTCCACCTCGCACAAACCCTAGCACCACTGCTACCTCTCGACGACCCGGCGACGAAGCGCTTAGCTGCCGCGACCTCACCGACGCCGTCCTCACGCTGGCCGCGGACCTTGTCTCCTCTGCCGTCACCGTAGGTGTCTTCCGTCGCCAAGTTTGGGCACGGGAGATTGAACTGCTCGGCCTCCCACTCCACTCCGTCTAGCAGTTCTTCGTGTGGTAATTAAAACTTACTTTTACTGCCTTTTTGATCCGATAGATTCATCCTTCTCCACCAAAAGTGGTTTCTAAACCTACAAAATTGGATCTATCCTATTCTGCATCTCATATCATGCCTAGTATATTCACTTATGCTTCACAACTAGTTAGATTCCTCACTTGTACCTATTCTTGGATTCGTACATATATGGAACCAACTCTCAACATATAAGTGAATGTCTTCGCGCTATGAGGTCAATGTCTTCAAACTGATTTATCTTCAAAATCTTCTGAGAATTCATATGACCTCTTTCCCTTCTCTCGCATCTCTAATGCTGTCACAGATACATGTCCGTGGGAGAATCCCTTGATTCTCATAGTCTACATTCATTTGCAGAATTCTTACAGCGTCACATCAATTCTCCTGAAGCCAGTTCCTGTCTGACCAGCAGATGGAAGCCTTTGCAAGTTCTGAAGCCATTCAGTTTGAACTTCATGGCCACAGAAAAGTCAGCAAGAAAGGGCGGCAGACAACGCCGTGGGAATACATCCAAAGATTTTCCAACAGATCTCTATGAGTTGTACAAGACAGAAACTGAAGAAACCTATGGCGAACGCAAGACTTGAATCCAATGGATTCGTGGATACTGGGCTGAACAATGGTTTCTGTACAGATTTGTGACTGTAGAGTATGCAGAGAAGAATGCCATCAAACGACCATGGGAAGATATTCTCTTCAAAAATCTTCCACCCATGTCTAGAACTGAAGCCATTGCTCAAGGTTTCTATCCTTGCATGGTTCGCGGACCACAACCAGAGAATGCTGACCCATCTTCTCTGCTATGGTGTCGTGAGGACAATCTGTTCAAGCGCAACTACAAGTTTGCCAAGGATTCTGCTATGAAAAACAAGAAAGCATTTGGACTCGACTTCAACCCCGGTCCATCTTCTCCTCGGGCTGATGGCACCGGTGATATTGTACCCAATATCGTCGGGCCCTTCTACAACCTCGAAGGTCTCATCACACACATTGTTGTTCAGGGGACAGTCGTGGAGCACTCTGTTGATGACGCTGATTCTGATGAAGCCTGCTCTCCCTAAGCCATAGAAGCAGAAGAGACCAAAGGCTTCAAAGCCCTCCACTGCACCTAAAGGTTCACATGCGAAGCCTCTGGCCACTGCCCCTCCTAAAGCAAGTGTGCAGTCTAAAGATCTTTCTCGCATCTCCAAGACCGAGAAGTCTTTAAAGAAGAAGAAGCCCATCCAGAGTTCTGGTCAAGCACTAACCCCAGCTGCCGTTCTGAGGAACGAGAATGAAGCCATTGATCTGTCAAGTGACGAAGATCTTGGCGATGATTCTCTTGAGCTGTTGATAAAGAGCAAGAAAGAGGCGGAGATCTTCAACGATCTGCCCCTCTTTAATGTGGACATCTTGAACAACTTCATTGATGAATGGTTTGACAACCCAAGCCTCAGTATGGATGATCTTCAGCTCCCAATTGGCCTTAGTGTCTCCTTCCATGGAGCCATTGCTCATGAACTGGCTCTGGCTCAGAAGATTGTCGAACTGAAGAACAAAATTGACTATGAGAAGGCTCAATTCAAGAAGCACATGGCCAAGCTCAGCATGGCTGATGTTCAAAACTTCAAGCAGATGCTGCATGACCTCAAGGAGGCGTTTCACAAGAAATGTGAGGAAGCAAAAGGTTCAATAGAGCGAATGAAACACCTCGCAGCAAAATGTGTTCAAGCACACAATGAAGCAGAAAAAGCACAAGGCTCTTGGGCATCCAGGCATCAACCCCAAGATGGCTGCCAAAAAGAAGAAGCCTGATGTGGTCCAAGTCAAGCATCGAGTATGGAAGCACCTCGCATTGTCTTCCTCGCCAAAGATGACAGCGTGAAGCCTAAGGCCCCCACAGCTGCTTCCGAACTGAAGAAGATAAGGGCAGCTGAGGCCGAAGCCAGAAAGCGCAAGAACAAGAACACCACTGATGATGCACCACAGACCAAGAAGCGGAAGACGAAGACTTTGAAGAAAGATCGGGCTGCTCCCACAGAGCCCCTTGTTGTCGAGCCCTTCTCAGTTGCTTGTCCTGCATCCACCAACCGAGAGCGTCAGCTAGTACTTCATGAACCTGCTTTCACAGAGGCTCCTGAAGCTGAAGATATTCCAGCTGTTGACCCCATCACAGCTGAAGACATTGGTCATCAAGACAATGTAGATGATGATGAAGTCCTTCCTCAGATCGAGCACCAACCAGTATCATCGCCTGTTCTCACGAACAGCAAATTCACCAGCATTGGTCGTCCCTTGACGCAAATCACACAGGACGCATCATGGGCTGATCACCCCCAAAAAGACACGCCAAGTCAAGAATCACTCAGTACTCCCCCACCTCAAGTCACCACTCCGGTGCTTGACAATGACGACTATGTGGGCGAGCCAACTCCCTCTCCAAAAGCATCGCCCGCATTCCGCAGGCTTCGCAAAGGACCAAGGCCACAAGTCGCTCTGTCGAGTGTTCCAGAAGAAAAAGAGCAACACAACTCAGTGGCACGACAAGTGTTTCCTGACGCCACTCCAACTGTGAACGTCTCTGAGTCTGGAGCCAAAGCTACTGAAGACATTCCGGCTGCATCAGCCGATGACCAACAAGAACCCCGTCAAGAAGAAGAGCGAGCTGCCACACCCCCTACCAACCAAGAAGTTGTTCTCGAGGAGAACGAGTCTGTGTCTGACCCTCCAGCTACCCAAGTGGAGGTTGACAACACTGAGGCGGCGAACCACAACACTACTGAAGCCAATGACGTGGTCATGGCTGAAGCTAATGTGGCGCCTGAAGTGAATTTGATGCCTGAAGCTACTGTTGCACCTGCAGCCATTGTGCAGCGCGAAGCCCAAGTCAATGCCACTGCTCCTGTACTGCCCCCAAGGCCACACACCATTGAGCAAGCATTTGATCACAGTCAGCTGGTTACTATTAGATGGCCTATTCTGGTTCCTCCTCCTGCTGCCAGACCACAATTTGACTACCATGTCGAGCACAGGCCTCAGGTCCAGAAGCCAAAGCCCAGGCTGCCAAGGTTTCCAGGTACTGCATCTTCGCCCGGATCGTTCAATGTGAATAGCTTCAAAGCACACAACACCTTCTTTGATAGTGACAAGAACCCATATTCGAAGCCAAGAATTTCATCTGATCGGTTCTGGAGCTATCAGCAACGCAGTTATTATTCTTGTATCTTATACAATCAAGGGCGCATTTTCTCCCATATGCGTCTAGACTGCGAAGCCATTGCTTTGATGCATACCTTGGAAGAAGCCCTAGACTGCTTCAGAGATGCTGGTCTTCTCCAGTTTGTGACTGACAAAGAAAATTAGAATGAGGAGCTTCTGCTGCAATTCTTCGCCACTCTTCATATTCGCGGCTACAACAGGGATCCGAAGACTTGGGTCCTTGAGTGGATGACAGGCAATGTACACCATGAAGCCAAAGCTCAAGATATTATTGAGCTTACTGCACTGCCCACTCCAGGAGAATTTATGAACCTGGTTGTTAGCTTCACCACAATGCCTTGGAAAGCATATTCAAGAAGCCTGAGCCGAATATGAGCCAAATGCTAAGTATGATGAAGCCACTGCCTAGAGATGCTGAATATCCAACGGAATTCTTTGTTGAAGACCTAGAGTATCTGCCCCTCACCATTTATCATATCATCAGGCGAACTCTATGGCCTGTCAAAGGACATTCTCCTGCAGCGAAGCTTGAAGGAGCAATGAGGACATTGGTTTTCTATATCCTCAATGGAATCAGCTTCAATGCTTAGGATTTCTTCATCAGGCAACTTGCAGCATCCGGTTCTGATCTCTTTGGCCTGAAGTTTTATGCTCCATGGGTAATGCGCCTCATTAAGCTTCACTCTACTATCAACTATCAGCCCTCTGCGCGCAACCACCTTATCTTCTTGCCAGAGGTTGATATGTATGTCGAAGCCATATACCCTGAACCTGCCAAGGAGCCTATATATCTTCACAATGCAGATCACCAAAGCTTCACGCAACCCATTGAAGGAGTTCTTGCTGCGACTCGAGTTTATCATCTAGCTGGTAACACACGTGCACCTCATCGTGCAACAACTGAAGCCACTGAGAGCACAATTGCACAAAGGCCTCGGAAGCGATCTCGCGTTCTCAATGACCGAGAGCTTCTGGTGGCATTGCATCAAAAATAGGATAAGCATCATGACCGCTCAAGCGCCGATGTAGAGCCTCTTGGTGGATGTTAATCGCATTCAAATCTTGCCACCAAGAATGCATTTGTCACTCATGAAACACATCGGCGATCATGGAAGAGTCGACTTTGCTCGCTCAAGATGATCTTCAACAAGATGGCTTCACAGAAAGATTCAAATTTGATTCCACTCCTCCCAGGAACGTTGTCTTGCGTCAGACTCCCTCACTCGAAGACACTGAGTACTCCTCCTCGGCGGCAACTATCAATGCCAAAGTCATTGATGACGAAGATGATGCTACTTCACCAACCACTACTTCGCCACGTCTTAACACTGCACCAGGCCCCTCTGTACCACCGGACTCCAATGTCGACCCTGCTCCTTCATCTTCTCCTGATGGGAACGAATAGATGCTCTATGTCTTCAAACCTTTTTGGTCATTACTGACAAAAGGGGGAGAAGCATATGAGTTGATAGTCTTCAAGCGGGTCCATATGGGTGGTTGCTTTATATTTTGCCAAGTGGTTACAACTCTCGTTTTGATACATTTGATTCTCTTGGTTGTAACACTTAAACTTGATGGTCATCTGCTACTTTGCTTG
Source organism: Aegilops bicornis (assembly GCA_021605145.1). NCBI lineage: Eukaryota > Viridiplantae > Streptophyta > Magnoliopsida > Poales > Poaceae > Aegilops > Aegilops bicornis. The sequence continues at coordinate 236,005,165 of CM038669.1, forward strand.
CTATTCTGTGATGCGATGATAAATTCCACATGAAGTCATTCCGCAGACGTCCATTTTTCATTATGCATGTCATTACCTCCGCTATATCTTCCATGCATGATGAATTGGCTTCATTAGTTGAAGAAGATCTCCACAAGTAAAACCTGCCATGTGCATTTGCATTCAAACGCAAACTATTTACATGCACATCTTCAGGGGGGGCCTTTTGCTACTTATGAAGACAATATCTTAACCCTTACAATTTCACATACTCTTATCCCCGTTGAAAACTTCAACCAGTTTGTCATCAATCACCAAAAAGGGGAGGTTGTAAGTGCATCTAGTGCCACCCCTAGTTGGTTTTGGAGTATTGACGACAAACCTGGTTGAGGGACTAATGTGTTTGTGAGAATTGCAGGATAACACAGGTAGTAGTCCTTCATTGATTCAGTTTACCTACCGGAGATGACCCCTAAAAATGTGTGAAGACAATGAAGACAATGGTGGTATGTGAAGATAATCACAACGAAGATTATGACTCGAGAAGACATTCACGTGAAGACTATGGAGTGCGAAGACATAGCTATTTCGTAGTTTCCTTTTCTTATTTGTTGAGTCATAGGAACCACTGTATTGTTAAGTGGGGTCCAAGTGATCAAAGTCAGAGTGACTGGAGTGATGATCAACCAAATCCTAAGTCTTCGAGCGAAGACAATGAGAGCAAATCTTATCCAGAGCTGGATGAGTCAGCTTTACTTGTAGCCCAATTCAAGCCGCCGCGTGTGTTTGAAATCTGACCGTTGGACACGTGTCAGTTCCTTAGTGACCCAGGGTCATTTCGGAAAAATCAGGTTGGGTTGCCTAGTGGCTATAAATAGCCCACCCCCTACACCATAAATTGGTGGCTGCTCAAAGTTAGTGCACGACTTTTGTCGTTTGAGAGCAACCCACCTCGAAGCCTTTGAGAGAAAGATCCTTGCGAGGACAAAGCCCAAAACACCCAGAGCCAAAGAGTGCTAGGCATCACTGAAGTCTTTCTGCCCGCGTGACCTGAAGACTTGTTAGACTTGAGGACTGTGAATCCTCCAGCTGGTTAGGCATCGCGTTCTGAGCATCCAAGAGTCATTGTGGATTGCCGGTGAACAAAGTCTGTGAAGGTTTGGAAGTCTACCTTGAATACTTACCAGTGTGATTGGACGAGGACTAAGTGTCCTTAGCTCAAGGGGAATAAGGTGAAGACACGGTCTTCTGAGTTGAATCTCAGCCTCCCTAACTGCACGCATACGTTGTCACAAAGAATCGAACTGGTCCAACAAATCCTTGTCCTCACCAAGCAACTAGTTCTATCTCTTCCCTCACTTATTTACAGTTTGTCTTCGTGAAGTCATTTGCTTGCTTTCCTTATCTGTTTGACTTCACTGCGTGACGACTATTGTTGTTTGGCTTCATTCTATCTTCCATCTTGATCCATACTACCTAGCTGCTAATAGTCTTCGTGCTTTAGCTTCATTACTTGCTTGACTATGGCTTGTCTAGTGTAGTCTACCTTCCGCTGCATATCAATAGGTTCATTTCTATTGTTTGTCTTCAAATCTCCCATGTTTTGAAGACTTCCATAAAATCGCCTATTCACCCCCCTCTAGTCCATAACTAGCACTTTCACTACCGCCCTACTACCACTGCTACTGCCGCTGCTCGATTGGGTCTATTTGGGGTCAGCGGTAGTATGCCAGCCGGACCACTGCTAGACTACCGCTGAACCCGACACGAGAAATGCAACCCCCAAATCGAGGCGGTAGTAGAGCGGTACTGATGACCCACAAGTATAGGGGATCTATCGTAGTCCTTTCGATAAGTAAGAGTGTCGAACCCAACGAGGAGCAGAAGGAAATGATAAGCGGTTTTCAGCAAGGTATTCTCTGCAAATCTTGAAATAAGTGGTAACAGATAGTTTTGTGATAGGATAATTTGTAACGAGCAACAAGTAACAAAAGTAAATAAAGTGCAGCAAGGTGGCCCAATCCTTTTTATAACAAAGGACAAGCCTGGACAAACTCTTATATGGAGAAAACCGCTCCCGAGGACACATGGGAATTATCGTCAAGCTAGTTTTCATCACGCTCATCCGATTCGCTCAAGATACTTTGATAATTTGATATGTGGGTGGACCGGTGCTTGGGTGATGTTCTTAATTGAACAAGCATCCCACTTATGATTAACCTCTATTGCAAGCATCCGCAACTACAACAAAATTATTAAGGTAAACCTAACCATAGCATGAAACATATGGATCCAAATCAGCCCCTTACGAAGCAACGCATAAAGTAGGGTTTAAGCTTCATCACTCTAGCAACCCATCATCTACTTATTACTTCCCAATGCCTTCCTCTAGGCCCAAATAATGGTGAAGTGTTATGTAGTCGATGTTCACATAACACCACTAGAGGCTAGACAACATACATCTCATCAAAATATCGAATCTAATACCAAATTCACATGACTACTAATAGCAAGACTTCTCCCATGTCCTCAGGAACAAACGTAACTACTCACAAAGCATATTCATGTTCATAATCAGAGGGGTATTAATATGCATAAAGGATCTGAACATATGATCTTTTACCAAATAAACCAACTAGCATCAACTACAAGGAGTAATCAACACTACTAGCAACCTACTAGTACCAATCCCGGACTTGGAGACAAGAATTGGATACAAGAGATGAACTAGGGTTTTGAGAGGAGATGGTGCTGGTGAAGATGTTGATGGAGATTGCCCTCTCCTGATGAGAGGAGCGTTGGTGATGATGATGGCGATGATTTCCCCCTCCCGGAGGGAAGTGTCCCCGGAAGAACAGCTCTGCCGGAGCCCTAGATTGGTTCCGCCAAGGTTCCGCCTTGTGGCTGCGGAGTCTCGTTCTGAAAGGTTGCTTATGATTTTTCCCTTGACGAAAGACTTCATATAGCAGAAGATGGCCACCGGAGAGCTGGTCAGGCCCACGAGGCAGGGGGGGCGCGCCCCACCCTCGTGGCTGTGGTGGGTCCCCTCTCATGCATTTCTTCCGCTCAATATTTTTTATTATTTCCAAAAATAACTTTCATGGAGTTTCAGGACTTTTGGAGTTGTGCAGAATAGGTCTCTAATATTTGCTCCTTTTCCAAATTTCGTAATTCCAAATTGGCATTCTCCCTCCTTATGTAAACCTTGTAAAATAACAGAGAATAGGCATAAGTATTGTGACATAACGTGGAGTAACAGCCCATAATGCAATAAATATCGATATAAAAGCATGATGCAAAATGGACGTATAAACTCCCCCAAGCTTAGACCTCGCTTGTCCTCAAGCGGAAGCCGATAACGATAAATATGTCCACATGTTTAGAGGTAGAGGTGTCGATAAAATAAAATACGGACATGAGGGCATCATGATTATTTTCATAACAGCAACATATATAGATATTGTCATATGATTTCTTATGCTCAAGTAATAATCTATTCACAATGAAAAGTATGAATCAGAAACTTTATTGAGAACTAACAAACTATAATCTCAGTCATTGAAGCAATTGCAATTTATCATAACATCAGAAAGAGTCTATGTCAGAGCTTCCTAGCAAGTCCACATACTCAACTATCATTTAGTCTTTCATAATTGCTAGCACTCATGCAATACTTGTGGTTACGGAGTTTTAACCGGACACAGAGAAAGATAAGGGCTTATAGTTTCGCCTCCCAACCTTTTACCTCAAGGGTAATGTCAACAATAATAACTCATGCTGACTTACATCCAATTAGATATATCTGTCAGGATCTTTCCAACACCTTATGCTTGCCAAAGGATAAAATGTAAAAAAGGAAAGGTGAAGATCACCATGACTGTTGCATAAGGTAGAAGATGATAGTAACAGATAGGCCCTTCGTAGAGGGAAGCAGAGGTTGCCATGCGCTTTCAGGGTTGGATGCACAAAATCTTAATGCGAAAGAACGTCACTTTATATTGCCCCTTGTGATATGAACCTTTATATGCAAATGTCGCTTTTATTTTTTCCACATCACAAGATCGTATAAAGCTTATTTCCTCCACACCAATAAATCATACATATTTAGAGAGCAATTTTTATTGCTTGCACCGATGACAACTTACTTGAAGGATCTTACTCAATCCATAGGTAGATATGGTGGACTCGCATGGCAAAACTGGTTTAAGGGTTTTGGAAGCACAAGTAGTATCTCTACTTGGTGCTAAGAATTTGGCTAGCATGAGGGGGAAAGGCAAGCTCAACATGTTGGATGATCCATGACAGTATACTTTATCTCATATATAAGAAAACATAACCCATTACGTTGTCTTCCTTGTCCAACGTCAACTCTTTAGCATGTCATATTTTAATGAGTGCTCACAATCATAAAAAAAGTCAAGATAGTATATTTATATGTGAAACCTCTCTTTCTTTATTACTTCCTATTAATTGCAACGATGACCAAAGCTATGTTTGCCAACTCCCAACAATTTTTAATCGTCATACTCTTTCTATGTGAAGTCATTACCCTCCATAAGATCAATATGATCTCTTTATTTCTTTTTATCTTTTCTTTTATTCACTCAAGATCATAGCAAGATAATCAAGCCCTTGACTCAACACTAATCTTTATTATATATAGCTCACGGACTCGATTACATAAAGAGATCATAAAGCAAAAACTCAAAACTAGACCATGCCATAAACTTTTATTCTACTAGATCAAGATACTACTAATAGGATTGAACGAAGAAAAACGGTAAAGATAGGAGTGTGATCATGATATGATACCGGGGCACCTCCCCCAAGCTTGGCAGTTGCCAAGGGGAGTGCCCATACCCATGTGATTATGTCTCCTTCTTCGGTGATGGTGATGTGATATTCTTGGCGATAATGCCCCTCAGGATACGATTCTCTTCCTCGAGCTTACTGAGTTGCTGCTTGAGATCCATTATCTCCTTACGAAGCTTCTCTGTAACGGATAAAGCCCCTTTCACCCAATGGTGTTGCATAGCTGCGGGAGAACAAGTGACACTCTTCTTCATATTTTCATAAGAAAGAAATTTAACATTGGAAGGGATAACCGAGTTTGGAATAGCTGAGCTCTGTAGTTCCCCCATCGTGAACCCAGCGCGGAAGCGAGAAGTGACTTCTTGATCCTCAATAGCATCTATCCTCATCAATTCAGCCTCCATCTCTTCCTCCGTTGCTGGCCCAAAGTGGTCAGCATCGTTGTTTGTTCTTGGCCTCGATGCCGGATGAGACACCCAGCTCTCCCCAACTAACTCTTGAGAAGACATCTTGCTCTAATCTGCAGTAGCAACAGCTTGAAACAAGAACAGAGGATAATTGCATGATACGGGAGTTAAAATCTTCGGGGGAATATATAATGAATTTTTACCGACCAAAATATGTATTGTGCAAGAAAACGGAGTCTGGAGAGCACACGAGGTGCCCACGAGGTAGGGGGCGTGCCCAGTAGGGTAGGGCACGTCCGCCACCCTCGTGGAGGCCTCGTGTCCTTCCCGGACTGCTTCTTATTTTTCTATTTTTCTAAATATTCAAACGGAGAAATATTGCCTTAAAAACTGTTTTGGAGTCGGTTTACTTACCGTACCACATACCTATTCCTTTCCGAAGTCTGAAACGTTCCGGAAAGTGTCCCTTATGTATTCCTCCGGGGTTACGGTTTCAATAACATTGGTTTCAACATTTATGGGATTACCTGAGATATAATGTTTAATTCTTTGACCGTTCACCTCCTTCGCATTTGTGCCTTCGAAGTTGTTGATTTTTATGGCCCGGGACGATAGACCTCCTCGATAACGTAAGGGCCTTCCCATTTAGAGAGAAGTTTTCCTGCAAAAAATCTTAAACGAGAGTTGTATAGCAATACATAATCACCTACATTAAACTCACGCTTTTGTATCCTTTTGTCATGCCATCTTTTAACCTTTTCTTTGAACAACTTGGAATTTTCATAAGCTTCGGTTCTCCATTCATCAAGTGAGCTAATATCAAATAACCTCTTCTCACCAGCAAGTTTGAAATCATTGTTGAGCTCTTTAATAGCCCAATATGCCTTATGTTCTAGTTCGAGAGGTAAATGACCTGCTTTTCCATAAACCATTTTATACGGAGACATACCCATAGGATTTTTATATGCAGTTCTATAGGCCCATAATGAATCATCAAGTTTCTTGGACAAATTTTTTCTAGATGTATTGACAGTCTTTTGCAAAATTAATTTGAGTTCTCTATTACTCAATTCTTGAAAGTGCAACTACCCCTAGGTGGTTTTAGTAATTCATAACAACATATAGCTCATTGAGCTAATGCTATTCCAAGATGAGCATTTCAGGAAAGCTCAATGAATGGCATGGCATGGATGATGAAAGTGGATCCCTCAAAATGCTAATGACAAAGGATTGACTCAAGCTAAAAAGCTCAAGACTCTTCATTTTATATTTTAGTGATTCAAGATCACATTGAGTCTATAGGAAAAGCCAATACTATCAAGGAGGGATGAGGTGTTGCTTAATGAGCCTCTTGCTTCATGTGCTTAGTGATATGCTCCAAAACCCTCGGCTACTTTCTCACATCCACATATGACCTAAACCTAAAGCCAAAATCGGTCTCATCGATTCTTCCTATCCGCGCCATCGATTCCATATGTCATAGCCACTGCCACAAACCCTAGGCAAATCGGTTCTACCGATAGGGATCTCGGTCTCACCGAGATGGGATTGTAATCTCTCTGTTTCCTTTTCGTAACTTTTCGGTCTCACCGAAAGAGCAGATCGGTCCCACCGAGATTGCAATGTAAACTCTCTGTTTCCCTTTTGTAACATTTCGGTCTCCTTTGAAAAGAGCAAATCGGTCCCACCGAGTTTACACGACCAAGCTATCGTTAGCTAATTACCAAAATCGGTCTCACCGAAGTTTGTGTAATCGGTCTCACCGAGATTACGTTATGCCCTAACCCTAATCATATCGGTCCCACCGAGATGCAAGTCGATCCCCAATCAAAACCCTAACGGTCACTAGGTTTACTAAAATCGGTTTGACCGAGTTTGTTGATTCGGTCCCACCGAGATTGGTAAATTGTGTGTAATGGTTAGATTTTGTGTGGAGGCTATATATACCCCTCCACCTCCTCTTCATTCGTGGAGAGAGCCATCAGAACAAACCTACACTTCCAACTTACCATTTCGGAGAGAGAACCACCTACTCATGTGTTGAGACCAAGATATTCCATTCCTACCATATGAATCTTGATCTCTAGCCTTCCCCAAGTTGCTTTCCACTCAAATCTTCTTTCGACCAGATTCAAATCCTATGAGAGAGAGTTGAGTGTTGGGGAGACTATCATTTGAAGCACAAGAGCAAGGAGTTCATCATCAACACACCATTTGTTACTTCTTGGAGAGTGGTGTCTCCTAGATTGGCTAGGTGTTACTTGGGAGCCTCCGACAAGATTGTGGAGTTGAACCAAGGAGTTTGTAAGGGCAAGGAGATCGCCTACTCGTGAAGATCTACCGCTAGTGAGGCAAGTCCTTCGTGGGCGACGGCCATGGTGGGATAGACAAGGTTGCTACTTCGTGGACCCTTCGTGGGTGGAGCCCTCCGTGGACTCGCTCAACCGTTACCCTTCGTGGGTTGGAGTCTCCACCAACATGGAAGTACGATAGCACCACCTATCGGAACCACGCCAAAAACATCCGTGTCTCCAATTGCGTTTGAATCCTCCAAACCCTTCCCCTTACTTTCTTGCAAGTTGCCTGCTTTAATTTCCGCTGCTCATATACTCTTTGCATGCTTGCTTGAATTATGTGATGATTGCTTGACTTGTCCTAAGATAGCTAAAATCTGCCAAACTCTAAAACTGGAAAAAGGTTAAGTTTTTAATTGGTCAAGTAGTCTAATCACCCCCCCTCTAGACATACTTCAAGGTCCTACAATTCTACTTGACCACTAGACTGTGGGTGATAAGGAGATGCAATTCTATGATTAACATCATACTTAGCAAGCATTTTACGAAACGCACCATGAATAAAATGTGAACCACCATCAGTCGTTAAATATCTAGGGACTCCAAACCTTGGAAAATAACTTCTTTAAGCATTTTAATAGAGGTGTTATGATCAGCACTACTAGTTGGAATAGCTTGTACCCACTTAGTAACGTAATCAATAGCAACTAAAATATGTGTATATCCATTAGAGGCAGGAAAAGGTCCCATATAATCAAAGCCCCAAACATCAAATGGTTTAATAACAAGTGAATAGTTCATAGGCATTTCTTGGCGTCTACTAATGTTACCAATTCTTTGGCATTCATCACAAGATAAGACAAATTTACGGGCATCCTTGAAGAGAGTAGGCCAATAGAAACCGGATTGCAATACCTTATGTGCAGTTCTATCTCCAGCGTGGTGTCCTCCATAAGCTTCGGAGTGACACTTGCGTAGGATTTGTTCCTGTTCATGCTCAGGTACACAACGTCTAAAAACACCATCTACTCCTTTATAAAGATGTCGGTCCTCCCAAAAGTAATGTCTTAAATCATAGAAAAACTTTTTCTTTTGTTGGTATGTGAAACTAGGTGGTATGAATTTAGCAACAATATAATTAGCATAATCAGCATACCACGGAGCAGTACGAGAAGAATTTATGACATTTAATTGATCATCGGGAAAGCTATCATCAATAGGTAGTGGGTCATCAAGAACATTTTCTAACCTAGACAAGTTGTCTGCAACGGGGTTCTCAACTCCTTTTCTATCAACAATATGCAAATCAAATTCTTGTAGCAAGAGAACCCATCTAATAAGTCTAGGTTTAGCATCTTTCTTTTCCATAAGATATTTAATAACAGCATGATCAGTGTGAATAGTTACTTTAGAATCAACAATATAAGGTCTGAACTTATCACAAGCAAATACGACTGCTAAGAATTCGTTTTCAGTAGTAGCATAATTTCTCTGAGCATTGTCTAGAGTTTTACTAGCATATTGAATCACATTTAATTTCTTATCAACTCTTTGCCCTAGAACAGCACCTACAGCATAATCACTAGGATCACACATAATTTCAAAGGGTAAATTCCAATCAGGTGGCTGAACAATAGGTGCAGAGATCAATGCTTTCTTAAGTATTTCGAATGCTTCTACACAATCATCATCAAAGACAAATGGTATATCTTTTTGTAATAAATTAGTCAGAGGCCGAGAAATTTTTGAGAAGTCCTTAATGAACCTCCTATAAAAACCGGCATGACCAAGGAAACTTCTTATACCTTTGATGTCCTTGGGACATGGCATCTTTTCAATAGCATCAACCTTGGCTTTATCAACTTCAATACCTCTTTGAGAAACTTTATGCCCCAAGACTATGCCTTCATTAACCATAAAGTGGCACTTTTCCCAATTCAAGACAAGATTAGTTTCTTCACATCTCTGCAAAACTCGATCAAGGTTGCTCAAGCAATCGTAAAAAAGAGGATCCATAGACGGAAAAGTCGTCCATGAAAACCTCACAAATCTTTTCACAAAAGTCAGAGAATATAGCCATCATGCATCTTTGAAAGGTAGCAGGTGCATTACATAAACCAAAAGGCATACGTCTATAAGCAAAAGTACCAAAAGGGCAAGTAAAAGTAGTCTTTGATTGATCATTGGGTGACACGTGTATTTGAGAGAAACCAGAATAACCATCTAGAAAGAAAAAGTGTGTATGTTTGCATAATCTTTCTAGCATTTGATCGATAAAAGGTAAGGGTAATGATCTTTCTTAGTAGCTTTATTTAATTTATGGAAATCAATTACCATTCTATAACCTGTAATAATTCTTTGCGGGATCAATTCATCTTTATCATTAGGAACGATAGTAATACCTCCCTTCTTAGGGACACAATGGACAGGACTTACCCACTGACTATCATCAATGGGATAAATCATACCTGCCTCAAGGAGCTTTAGTATTTCTTTTCTTACCACTCCTTTCATCTTAGGATTCATCCTTCATTGATGATCAACAACTGGTTTGGCATCTTCTTCCAAATTTATTTTATGTTGACATAGAGTGGGACTAATGCCCTTAAGATCATGAAGAGTATATCCAATGGCAGCACGGTGCTTCTTCAGAGTTTTCAGTAATCTCTCTTCTTCATGCCCTGAAAGGTTAGCACTAATAATAACAGGATATATCTTCTTTTCATCAAGATAAGCATATTTAAGAGTATCAGACAACGGTTTAAGCTCAAACACAGGATCACCCTTGGGTGGAGGAGGATCCCCTAGGGTTTCAACAGGAAAATTGTGTTTCAGAATGGGTTCCGGTTTAAAGAATACTTCATCTATTTCCCTTCTTTCATTCATAAACATATCATTTTCATTGTCTAGCAAATATTGTTCTAAAGAATCACTAGGAGGTACGGCAATAGAAGCAAGACCAATAATTTCATCCTTACTAGGTAATTCCTCTTCACAGTGTTGTCTACTAAATTTAGAGAAATTAAACTCATGGGACATATCACCCAAGCCAATAGTAACAACAATCTTTTCGCAGTCTATTCTAGCATTGACAGTGTTCAAGAAGGGTCTGCCAAAAATAATGGGACAAAAGCTATCTTGTGGGGAACCAAGAACAAGAAAATTGGCAGGATATTTAGTTTTCCCACACAAGACTTCAACATCTCTAACAATTCCCATTGGTGGAATAGTATCTCTATTGGCCAGTTTAATTGTGACATCAATATCTTCCAACTCAGCAGTTGCAATATCATGCATAATTTCTTTGTATAAGTCAAAAGGTATTGCAATAACACTAGCACTCGTATCACATAAGCCATGATAACAATGATCTCCTATTTTAACAGAAATAACAGGCATGCCTACCACAGGTCTATGTTTATCTTTAGCACAAGGCTTGGCAATTCTAGCAGTTTCACTACAGAAATAAATAACATGCCCATCAATATTATCAGCCACGAGATCTTTAACAATAGCAATATTAGGTTCAACTTTAATGCTTTCAGGAGGTGTATAAGTTCTAATATTGCTTTTATGAACTACAGTTGAAGCTTTAGCATGATCCTTTATCCTAACAGGGAAAGGTGGTTTCTCAACATAAGTAGGAACAACAGGATCATTATAAGTGACAGTCTTTTCTTCAACTTTAATAGGTGCAGCAACTTTTACTTCTATGGGAGGATGATATTTAAACCACTTCTCCTTGGGGAGATCAACATAAGTAGCAAAAGATTCACAGAAAGAAGCTACTATCTCAGAGTCAAGTCAATATCTAGTGCTAAATTTACAGAAAACATCGGTATCCATAAAAGATTTAACACAATCGAACTTAGGTGGCATACCTGACTCCTTACCTTCGTCGAGATCCCAATCTTCGGAGTTGCGTTTAATTCTATCCAATAAATTCCATTTGAATTCAATAGTCTTCATCATAAAAGAGCCAAAGACAAGAAGTATCGAGCATGGTGCGATTGTTATCAGAAAGCCGAGCATAAAAACTTTGAATAATTATTTCTCTTGGGAGCTCATGATTGGGGCATGAATATAACATTGATTTAAGCCTCCCCCAAGCTTGAGCGATATCTTTCTCCTTCGCGAGGCCAAAAATTATATATATATAATTACGATCACGATGAACAAGATGCATAGGATAAAACTTCTGATGAAATTCCAATTTCAATCGTTTGTAGTTCCATAACCCCGTATCATCACATAGCCTATACCATGTCGATGCATCTCCCTCCAAAGATAAAGGGAAGACCTTCTTCTTAACAACATCATCGGGTATACCTGCAAGCTTAAATAATCCATAAACTTCATCCACATAGATAAGGTGCTCATCAGGATGCTTTGTTCCATCTCCTGCAAAAGGGTTAGCTAGCAGTTTTTCTAACATACCCGAAGGAACTTCAAAGGGAACATTTTCATTTTTAGTAGGTTCGATGGGTTGAGGAGCAACTCTTTGCTCTCACTGCTCAGGTGAAGATACCCGAACAAGCCCCTCAGAGGATTACTTTCCATAGTAACAAGTGACATGAAATTTCAACACACTATATAAATTTTTCCTTACCAAATTCCACCTACCAAAGGCGCTTCACTCCCGACAACGGTGCCGGAAAAAGAGTCTTGATGACCCACAAGTATAGGGGATCTATCGTAGTCCTTTCGATAAGTAAGAGTGTCGAACCCAACGAGGAGCGGAAGGAAATGATAAGCGGTTTTCAGCAAGGTATTCTCTGCAAGTACTGAAATAAGTGGTAACAGATAGTTTTGTGATAGGATAATTTGTTACGAGCAACAAGTAACAAAAGTAAATAAAGTGCAGCAAGGTGGCCCAATCCTTTTTATAGCAAAGGACAAGCCTGGATAAACTCTTATATGGAGAAAAGTGCTCCCGAGGACACATGGGAATTATCGTCAAGCTAGTTTTCATCACGTTCATATGATTCGCGTTCGGTACATTGATAATTTGATATGTGGGTGGACCGGTGCTTGGGTGCTTGTGACGCCCGGATATTTAAGCTACAGTGAACCTCCGCTAATGATGCCACGTCACCTCGATTACTGTTGCAAATCTCGCGTTAGTTGGAAACCGGTTCGAATTCAAATTCAAAAGCAAGCAAACAATAAAAGTTTTCAAATATTAAAAATAAAATGTTCTGAGTGAGCCAAATAATGCATAGGTAATTATGGTGGAGAAACCACACTTCTATAAAATGTTTGAATCCTCAAATGGGAATGAAACAACATCATACCAATTTAAAAAATGCCTTTTTGTTAATTATAAAATATTGAATATTTTATTTAGGGGTTTAAACTTTAGTAACAGAGGTATAATTAGTAATACTGAGTTTGGTACAACTTTTATGTTTTTATCAAACTAAATAAGATGGGTCTAAAAATAAAACAGTAAAATAAAATAAACAAAAGATAAAAAAAGGAAAACATGAAAGAAGAAAAGGCCGCCCCCTGGGCCTCTTGGCCCAAATGGCCGAAGCCAGCCCAGCCTGCTCCCCTCCCCCCACTTGTCTCCTTTCTCTGTTCACCAGGGGGAGGGTGTGGCAAGCATCCCGTGGCCGTGGCCGTGCCTGGCCATGCGCCAGCCATCCGAGGACCCCCGCAGGCGATAAGTCCCCCCCAAAGGCGTTAAACCTAGCCCCCTCTCGCACTCCACTCTCCCCCTCGCCCCTCCTCCAGATCTAGTGCGCTCGACATGATGTCGCCACCGCGGCCATCAGCCATTCCTCGCCTTGCCGCCATGCCCTGAAGCCTCGTCGCCGTTCTCTACTCCTTCCAGTGCTGCTGGATGGGGCTGGGAGGCTCTGCATCGCCGGATCCTCGGTCGTCTCCAACCTCCGGACCCCGACGTCGTTCGCCGTCGACCACGGCCAACGTACCTCTCCAAGCCCACTGCCGCCCCCCTGCAGCTCCGCTGTGAGCACCCCTGTCCGGTCCTTCTTCCCTCTGCCTCCCCTAGTAACGCTAGCTTGCCCCGGCCGCGCCCGTTGTCGACTGCGTGTGGCCTCGCCTGCGCTGCTGCTTCGCCTCGCCTCTGCTCATGCGCGCGCCCACGCCACCCCCTGGTTGCGCACCCGCGTCCGCCGCTTCTCCCCTGCTCGTATCCGCCGCTCGCCCCACCGCGCTCGCTGCCATCGTCGGTGGCTCGGCTCCGCCGCCTCCTGGGCCCGTCCACGCAGCCCCACCCCGAGGTTCCCGTGGCCGGCCGGCCGAGCGCCGTGGCCGCCGCGCGAGGGTGCCCGTGTGCTTACCTGCTGAGGCCATGGCCGGCCCTTGTTTGGGTTAGATGCTAACCCCCACTAACATCTAGGCCCCACCCCACTAACTAAAGAAGTTAACTAAATTAAATTACCTCCAGTGTATGACGTGTGGGCCCTTTCATTTAACTAAATAGTTAAAATAAGTCTAGTATAAATTTGTGACACTGACAGGAGGGTCCCATGAGGCCCAGTTGACTGGTCAAACTACTGACTGGGCAACCCCAGTCAATGACACGTGGGTCCCGGTTGACTCTGTTGACTAGTCAACTGGTCAACAATTGACTTGCTGACTCAGCACTCCCCTGGCCCACGGTCATGCACTCTGGCTAGAGTAACACTAGGTGACAGAAGAATATTCTGTTTTAATTCGAATTAAAATAAATTAAGAAAATGTTTAAGTCTTTGAAAAATCATAGAAAATAATCCGTAACTCGGATGAAAATGTTTTCTACATGAAAGTTGCTCAGAACGAAGAGACGCATCCGAATATGCAGTCCGTTCATCTGCTGCATGTCCCTAGCATAGCGAGCATGCAACAATCCCCCCCCCCGGTTCATCTGTCCAAAAACACGAAACATCGGGAATACTTCCCGGATGTGCCCCCCCCCCTTCGCCGGTATCACATATCCCTGCGTTATGTTACCCCTAGCACAACGTATTGCCACGTCTTGCTTTGTGTTACATTTGATTGCTTTGTTATTTATAGTGTTCCCCCTCCGTTACTTCTTTCAGGTAGGCTCCAAGACCGTTGCCGATACCCCTGTGATCGGCTACATCGACGATGGCCCCTTCTTCTTGCCAGAGCAACCAGGCAAGCCCCCTCCCCCCTTGATCACCAGATATCGCCTATTCTTCTCTATACTGCTTGCTTTAGAGTAGTGTAGCATGTTACTGCTTTCCGTTAATCCTATTCTGCTGCATAACCTGCCATTGTTGCTATAGTTGTTACCCTTACCTGCAATCCTAAATGCTTAGTATAGGATGCTAGTATTCCATCAGTGGCCCTACACTCTTGTCCATCTGCCATGCTGTACTACTGGACCGTGATCACTTCGGGAGGTGATCACGGGCATATGCTATATACTTTATACTGTTACATTACTTATGATCTTTGTTGGAGGCAGAAATTTGAAGGGGCAGGTGGCTCCATCCTGTAGAGGTGGGCTGGGTTCCGACGGCCCCCGATCGTTATTACTTTGTGGCGGAGGCAGCAGGCAGGTTGAGACCACCTAGGAGAGAGGTGGAGTCTGCCTGGTCGGCGTCAT
Organism: Aegilops bicornis; assembly: GCA_021605145.1. Lineage (NCBI taxonomy): Eukaryota > Viridiplantae > Streptophyta > Magnoliopsida > Poales > Poaceae > Aegilops > Aegilops bicornis. The sequence goes on from CM038669.1 coordinate 236,020,239, forward strand.
GGATACTTAACACGCTTAACGAGATCTTGGTATTTGATCTGAGTCTGGCTACTTGCCTATACGCACTAACCAACTACGCGGGAACAGTTATGGGCACTCGACGTCGTGATATCAGCTGAAGCCTTCGTGACGTCAGCAACTGAGCGGCACGCACCGGATTGGACTAGAACGCCTGCTAGGCTAGGTCTGCTTCCGGACCCCTGTGCCATAGGATTTAGACTGGCATGCTGGCCTCTCTGTTGTGCCTAGGTGGGGCTGCAACGTGTTGATCTTTCGAGGCCGGGCATGACCCAGGAAAGTGTGTCCGGCCAAAGGGGATCAAGCGTGTTGGGTTATGTGGTGCACCCCTGCAGGAAGTTTATTTATTCGAATAGCCTGCCCCTCGGTAAAAGGACGACCCGGAGTTGTACCTTGACCTTATGACAACTAGAATCGGATACTTAATAAAACACACCCTTCCAAGTGCCGATATAACCCGGTGATCGCTCTCACACGCAGGCACGAGGGAGGATCGTGGTGGTAGTATTATGCTATGCGATGCTACTTGGTGAACTTACCATCTACTCTCTTCTACATGTCAAGAAGATGGAGGTTGCGAAGTGTAGTCTTGACGAGGATTAGATATCCCCTCTCATTACGGCATTCTGCAGCTCACCATCGATATGGCCCTTTACACATATACCCATGCATATGTAGTGTAGCTCCTTGCTTGCGAGTACTTTGGATGAGTACTGCGGATGCTTTCTCCCTTTTTCCCCCTTTCCTTTTTTTCTGGTTGTCGCGACCAGATGCTGGAGCCTAGGAGCCAGACGCCACCGTCGACGACGACTCCTACTACACCGGAGGTGCCTACTACTACGCAGTGTGCCGCAGAATCCAGCGACCGGGAGTAGTTTAGGAGTATCCTGGCAGGAGGCTGCGCCTCTTTCGATCTGTATCCCAGCTTTGTGCTAGCCTTCTTAAGCCAAACTTGTTTAACTTATGTACGTACTCAGATATTGTTGCTTCCGTGACTTCGTCTATGATCGAGCACTTGTATTCGAGCCCTCGAGGCCCTCGGCTTGTATTATGATGCTTGTATGACTTATTTTATTTTTAGAGTTGTGTTGTGATATCTTCCGTGAGTCCTCGATCTTGATCGCACGCTTATGCGTGTATGATTAGTGTCTGATTGAATCGGGGTGTCACAAGTTGGTATCGAGCCGATTGCTCAGAGGAATCCCCTTCCAAACTCCTTGGCTGAAGTTGAGTCTAGTCATTGAAAAACTTTTACTAACATGGTTGTGCGGCTTACGGGCCGACGTCGCCATTTGGGTGGTATTAGGATCTTTTATTCCTCATCTATACTCTGGGATTCTGATCTCTCTTCTATTCGGTTTAAAATAATTTTGCTAAAATCTAACTTTAGGTTCTCGAAAATACTTCTTCCCAGAGAGCCCTTTAGTCCAGATGATCACTTACTGCACCAGAAGATTCCGAAGATACTCTCCGAGGTTTTCCCGAGACCCTTGTGCCCACCGACTTTACAATCCCCTACCGTTGATATACCCTTATGGATAACTACCAGCAATTGTAGCAACCCGACCTCAAACGGTCAAGTCTCTGTGCTTCCGTGTCATCCCTGGATCGGTAATGCTGACACACACAGTACTCGAAGGATTTATAACAGAGTAGCAATCACACACTTATTACATCAAATGTCTCAAAAGAGAACTTAATACAATAAATATGGCTTCAGGCCATCTAATACGATAACAGCGGAAGGCTTGGAAGATAAAGTGAGTCCATCAACTCCAACGACATAGCCGAGCTGCAGACGGAACGACCTAACGAACCTTACTCCTCGTCTTAAAAGTCTGCAACATAATACGTTGCAGCCCGAAAACGGGTCAGCACATGGAATATGCTGGCAATATAACACAGTAGAGTAAGAACAGAATAATGCTATCACTACATGCATTTTGGCTGGTGGAAAGCTCTATGGTTATAGTTTTTGCGAAAAGCCAATTTTTCCCTACAACAAAGGAATAGATTTTAATTTAACTATCATGGTGGTTGAAACATCATTGAGAAGGTTCCTCCAACTCAATCCCAATTAAAGTAATTAACAACCCAACAATATTAATTAAGAGTGATGAGATACTTAAGATACTCCAAGTACTAGATACTCAAAATTGTCCTTAACCGGGGACACGGCTAACCATGATTAGATTGTACACTCTGCAGAGGTTTGCGCACTTTTCCCCACAAAACTCGGTCGCCTCCGTTGGATCTCTCGCACTACATGGTGTTTGAGAAACGGATGACCGAGACACAGTCTTTTAGAAACATTAACTCTCTACTCCGGGTAGACCATACCAAACCTACAACCCACTACCTGCTGATCTACCTCTTCGAGAGCTTCACGTAACTTACTCAACTATGCTAGAGCCCAAAATAGCTTGTGGCTGCACACAGAAGTTTCTAGCATGAATCATCTCAGTTCCCTTTGAGCTTGGGTGGCGGTCCATAGCAAAATCACACGGAACCCCGAGATTTCCAAAAAATACAGGCAACGCTGGATTCTCCAGGTGCTTCAATCCACCCAGATGTGTATTCAAGTTGCCACCTTAAGTTGAACCATTAATTAACAATCTCACATCTGTCATGGATTTCACTCACCCAAACCACGTCTATGAGCATAGCATAGCAATATAAGCAATACGTAGAAGTAACTCCCAAGGGTTACATATAACAAGGCAATAGGTTCTACCTCATCAACTACTTCCCAACCCACATGTTAATGGCATCCTAATCATGCAACGTTTGAGGATTGAAACTAATGCATAAAAACTGGGTATGGAAAGAGTATGATCAATGTGTTACTTGCTTTGCTGACGATCCACGAAACCTAGGGACTCGTAGTAGCACGCTTCGCACTCCGGGAATTCTATCCCAAACAAACAATAGCATAGATAAGCAATCAAGCAAAGAGGCACGGGCAAAACTCCAACAAGAAGAGTTGACCAGAGAGTTCAACTTAAGAACTCCGGTTTGCAAAAAAGAATCAAATCGAACGGAGCAACGAAACTCAAACGGCGAAAGAAACAAGATCCGTTTACTAATCTGAACTAAAGTCAAATTTTACAGTACCAAAATCTTGTTTCAGTTGGTTAAACAGAAATAGGGTCTCGAGACGAAGACCTAGGCGCTTGAATCGCTTGATTCCGACAAACGAGCGAGAAGATAAACTGAAACGAAAATCGGATCAGAAATCGCGATTGAGAATAACTGCGGAAAAATCCGAGAAAAAGAAAACGGATGAACAGGCTAACGAACGAGCGTTCGTTATCTGAAACTAACGAGCGAAAACCGTTCGTTAAAACAAACGTACGGACGGGCGTCCGCTAAATAGAAGAACCGGGAAAAAACCAGCAAACCGATCTAAAAACGAACTAGGGTTTTTTCAAAAAAACGAATCGGTTTTCTAAAAAAACCGGAGGCGACGAAACGGCGTGGTACCTCCAGCGAGGCTCCGGAGAGGCGGGGCTCGGGCGGCGGGGCGGCGGGCTCGCGGGCAACAGGCGACGGCGGCGCACATGGCGAAGTGGCGGCGGCTCGGCTTCGAGGCGGCTGCGGCGGCGGCGGGTTTGTGGTGGTGGCGAGGCTCGGTAGCGTATATAAAGGGCGGGGCGGGGTGGCTTGGAGGAGGGCAAGGCGGGCGGTGGAGGAGTCCAGCTCGGACTCTGTCTCGAAGTCGGCGCGGCGGGCACGCCTGTGACTCCAGGAGACGGCGGCGGCGGAGATGGGCCGGCCCGGCTGGGTTTCGGCCCAGTCGGCGCCCAAAGATTTTTTTAAAAAACAATTCCACCGATCAGAAAATAAATCCTAGAAAATAAAATAAAAATCTAAAAATGCCAAAATAAATTTTCACCGTCTAAATAGAATATTTAGAACGAGATGAACAGTTTCTTGGCCATAAAATGCAATTTTTAAAGCATGCAATTTTTCTAATGCAAATAAAATCCAAATAAAAATCAAATATTTGATTTTAATATTCTTCCTCCAATATTTCAATTATTTTGGAGAAGTCATATTATCTCCTGTCATATATTTTAATATGAAATACTTTTCGGAGAGAAAAATAATTAAAACCAAAATCTTCGTTTCATTATTTGATAAAAATCAAATATGAAACCCGGAAAATCCCCAACTCTCTCTAAGGGTCCTTGAGTTGCTTAGGATTACGAGGATTGCGAAATGAAAAAATGCAATAAAATATGATATGCATGAATGACCTATGTATAACATTCCAAATTGAAAATTTGGGATGTTACAAACCTACCCCCCTTAAGATGTATCTCGCCCTCGAGATTCGGGTTGGCTAGAAAATAGGTGTGGGTCGTCTTTGCGAAGATCATCCTCTCATTCCTAGGTGGCTTCATCCTCGGTATGGTGGCTCCACTGAACTTTGCAAAACTTGATGACCTTGCTGCGGATGACTCGACTGGCAAACTCAAGAATCTTGACTGGTTTCTCCTTGTAAGTCAAATCATTGTCCAACTGAATTGCCTCCAAGGGTACTGTATCTCTTAACGGTATATCGGCCATCTCAGCATGACACTTCTTCAGCTGTGAAACGTGAAACACATCATGAACTCCTGACAGTCCTTCAGGTAACTCCAACTTGTAGTGTCGGGGATATACCCCGCGGGGTAAACCGGCCGGAAGTTAACCCGGCCGGACTTGGCGGATTATCTGAAGACCCCGCTGACACTTGGCGAGTTACTGGCGACCCGCCTTGACCTGGCGGTTTACAAGCAACCCACCTGGTCATTATGACTCACTTGGTGATCCGGCGTGCAGGGACAGACAGATGACAAGGCCCAAGACCCGTAAGACCGTTCACGTTTAATGGTGGGCGGTTTAAGAGGAAAAGCGGGAGGAATATTATCTTACAAGGAGCTAAGACACGGACTTGTATCCGGTTTGTATTAGCGATAGACTAGTCCTAATCCTAATAGGACTCTACATGTAACCCGCCCTCCAACATATATAAGGAGGCGGGGCTCCCCAAAAGGGGACAAGTTCCACAAGTTGGACAAGTTAGGTTTAGACAATAGCTCTCGAGTTAGAGCACTCTTGTAACCGTGATCATCATCATCAATATCAATGAATCAGGACGTAGGCTTTTACCTCCACCGTGAGGGGCCGAACCTGGGTAAAACCTCGCGTCTCTCGTCCCGCTCAACCCCTCTCAAGCTACCACATAGATGCGTTGGCCTCGCGACTAAGTCCTAACACTAAGGACATCTGCCGTGACAATTCCACGACATGTAGGCAACTTCTCCCATCCGTTCCAAAATACGATATGGTCCTACAAATCTTGGAGCTAACTTTCCCTTAACTCCAAAACGTTTCACTCCCCGCAAGGGTGATACTCGGAGATATACTCTATCTCCAATTTCATAGGTTACCTCCTTGCATTTTGAATCTGCATAACTCTTCTGCCTGGACTGAGCTATCTTCATTCTATCCCGAATCAGCTTAACTTTGTCTTCAGACTCCTTAATCAAGTCTGGTCCAAACGATTGTCGGTCTCCTTCATCCCACATCAACGGTGTCCTGCACCTTCGTCCATCTGAGGGCTTGAACGGTGCCATCTTCAAACCGGCTTGGTAACTATTGTTGTATGAGAACTTCTGCGTAAGGCAAATTGTCATCCCAACTAGATACATAATCTAAGCGCATAGGCTCTCAACATGTCCTCCGTAATCTGGTTGACTCTCTCGGTCTGTCCATCCGCAAAGCGGGTGAAATGTTGTACTGAACTCCAATCTCGTTCCCAAAGTCTGGTGTAGCTGATGCCAAAACTTTGAGGTAAACTGTGTTCCTCTATCTGATACGATGGTCCTCGGAACACCATGCAGACATACGATCCTGTACATATATATCTTGGCCAACTTCGCACTTGTATAAGTGGTCTTTACTGGGATAAAGTGTGTCACTTTGGTCAAGCGATGAACTACTACCCATATGGAATCATATCTTGATTTGGTCCTGGGTAATCCGGTGATAAAATCCATGCCAAGCTTATCCCACTTCCATTCGGGTATCGGCATAGGTTGTAACAATCCTGCTGGCTTTTGATGCTCTGCCTTCACTCTTTGGCATACATCACATACGGCTACATACTCGGCGATATCCTTCTTCATACCAGTCCACCAGAAACGTTCCTTCAAATCCAAATACATCTTGGTGTTTCCGGGGTGTATCGAGTATGGTGAGTCATGAGCCTCCTGAAGTATTAACTTCCTGATCTCAGGGTCATTGAGCACATAAACTCGGTCCTCAAACCATAAGGTGTCGTGCTCATCCTCACGAAAACCTTTGGCCTTTCCTTTGCTCATCCTCTCTTTTATCTCAGCAATCTCTTTGTCATCCTTTTGAGCTTCTCGAATCTTGCCCAACAATGTAGACTGAACTTCCGTTGTTGCAACAAAACCTCTAGGAATAATCTCTAATCGAAGTTCCCTGAGATCCTCTGCTAACCCCTTTGGTAATCCCGTACTCTCTAGGATATTAGCATAAATCTTCCGGCTCAAAGCGTCTGCTACCACATTGGCCTTTCCTGGATGATAGTGCAGCTTCATGTCATAATCCTTTATAAGCTCCAACCATCTCCTCTGCCTAAGGTTCAGCTCCTTTTGTGTTAAAATGCACTTCAACCTCTTATGATCCGTGTACACATCACAACAGTTTCCAATAAGGTAATGTCTCCAAGTATTCAACGCATGCACTACGGCTGCTAGCTCCAAATCATGTGTGGCATACTTCAATTCATGCGGTTTTAGTTGTCATGAGGCATACGAAACAACTCTTCGTCCTGCATGAGCACACTTCCAAGTCCTAAGCGAGAGGCGTCGCAATACACTTGGAAATCCTTATGTATATCTGGTAGTGCCAGCACTGGGGCTGTAGTCAAACGTTTCTTCAACTCCTAGAAGCTTGCCTCACAATATCCCGTCCATTTAAACTTTGTATCCTTCTTCAATAACTCCGTCATTGGCTTCACAATCTTGGAAAAATTCTCAATGAATCTCTGGTAGTATCCTGCGAGTCCAAGAAAACTGCGGATCTCGCTAACTGAAGTGGGTGCCAACCATTCGGTGTTGGCCCGAACCTTCTTTGGGGTCTCTTGCTATACCTTCTCTGATATAACATGTCCAAGGAATCCGACTTCCTTCAACCAAAACTCGCATTTGCTGAACTTGCCATACAACTGATGTTCCCTGAGTTTCTCGAGAACCAAACGCAAATGCTCCTTGTGCTCCTCTTCATTCTTCGAGTATACCATTATATCATCAATAAACACCACAACGAACTTGTCCAAATACTCCATGAACACCTTGTTCATCATGCTCATGAAATAGGCAGGGGCGTTAGTCAATCCAAACGACATGACGGTATATTCATACAGCCTGTACCATGTGGTGAATGCTGTCTTGGGTATATCCTTCTCTCGAATCTTCAACTGGTGGTATCCTGATCGCCAATCGATCTTCGAAAACACCTTAGCTCCTTGCAGCTGGTCAAACAAATCATTGATCATCGGCAGTGGGTACTTGTTCTTGATCGTCACTTCATTCAAGGCCCGATAATCAACAACCATTCTTAGGGACTTATCCTTCTTCTCAACCAAAAGCACTAGGGCTCCCCAAGGTGATGAACTCCTTCGAATGTGACCTTTCTCCAATAACTCCTTGATCTGTTTCTTAATCTCCTCCAGATCATTCACGGGCATCCGATAGGGTCTCTTGGATATTGGCCCTGTACTTGTGTAGCTCTATCAAAAACTCGATGTCTCGATCCGGTGGCATGCCTGGTAACTCCTTTGGGAAAACATCCGGGTAATCCTTCACTACAGGCACTTCCTCCTGAACAACTCACGTGAGGGTATTCACTTGGCTCCTCCTAGGCACATGCCTAGATACATACTTATTCCTTTTCCCCTTCGGGGTGGTGAGATAAATCGACTTACTAGCACAGTCAATGCTTCCTCCATACTTTGACATCCAGTCCATGCCTAATATCACATCCAATCCTTGTGACTCCAAGATAATTAGGTCGGACGGAAAAACATGGTTGCCAATGGTTAGGGTTATCTGGTCGCACCATCGACTAGCCATATATTCTGCTCCAGGTGAACTCACTAAGAGAGGGGTCCTAAGGGTTTGGGTTGGTAGTTTAAGCTTATCCATGAATCACCTTGATATGTATGAATGTGATGCACCAGTATCAAAAAGAACAAGAGCGGTAAATGACTTAACCAAAGACTTACCTATAACCGCGTCTAGCTGCTCTTCAACCTCCTCCACGTTAACGTGGTTCACTTGTCCTTTGTTGAATGGATTGGGATTCTTCCCAGAGCTCCCATTTCCGTTTCCATTCTTCCCTTCAGGGCACTCCGTGGCATAGTGTCCAGTCTTCCCGCACTTATAGCAAGTAATGTGACTTAGATCTCTTTTGGCGGGTGTGGCTGGATTGGGACGGTTCTGATTGTTCTTAGCTCCGTTTCCATTCCCATTATTAGAACCTTGGTTATGCGAACTTCCTCCGATGTGGTTATGACCTCCATGGTTATGAACAAGTCCTCCCGAGTTCGGGGTTAGGCGAAGCTTCTGCTGAGCTCCTGAGTTATACCTCCCTTGTCCATACTTCCTCTTACGGCTCTCAATCTGCTGCTGCTTCCCTTCAATCATAAGAGCCTTACCTACCAACTCCTAGTAGGTGTTGAAGGTTGCTACCATCAACTGCATGCTCATCTCATCATTCAGCCCTTCCATAAATTTCTCTTGCTTCGCGGCATCTGTCGCCACATCATTAGGGGCATAGCGAGATAACTTGCTAAACTCATCCACGTACTGAGCCACAGTACGGTTCCCCTGGCGTAAGTTGCGAAACTCACGCTTCTTCATATTCATAGCTCCAGTTGAGACATGGGCGGTGCGGAAAGCTTGCTGAAACTGATCCCAAGTGACATTGGCTATGGGGAAAGTGGCCGTGTAATTCTACCACCATGAGGTTGCTGGTACATCCAATTGATGTGCGGCAAAGCGCACCTTCTCAACATCTGTGCAACCTGCGGTGGTTAACTCCCTTCCAATACGGCGTAGCCAATCATCAGCAACTATAGGCTCGGTGCTACTGGAAAACACCGGCGGCTGTAACCTTAGAAAACGGGCTAGGTTGTCAACTAGTGGCGGGTTGTTGTTGTTGTTGCCCTGGTTCTGAACTAGCAATTGCATCAAGGCATTCTGCTGCTGGATCAACTGAGTGAGCTCCGGCGGGAAGGCAAATCCAGTGTCATGTCTCGGAGGCATCTGGTGGGTTTAGATGGAAGAGATCAGAATAGAAAGGGGTCTAATGAGAAAGCACTACCCATATGCACATGAGACAAACACAAACATTTCACTCAATCAATCAAGCAAGGGCATACAAGCGGTCTAGAACTATCGAAAAAAGTGCTCAACTACTACTAAATACATGGGGGAATACTACTAATATGGGGTGGTCATCTAGAAATTTTGATCGGTGGAAGACTCCATGATATCTGCTCCAACTTTGTCTTCAAAGTCATCATCACTAGGGTCGGAGTCGGTGTCGTCGATGATGATGTAGTTGTCCGGGCAAGTGGAATCGTCGTATTCTCTTCCCGGCGCTGGATCTCCCATGAATACTCCGATCTTCTTTACTAGGTCATCATTCTTCTCCAGTAATGTCTTGATTTCCTCCTCATATCCATCGCGTGTAAACTTGAGTTCTTCCTCTAGCTCGATGATCCTAGTCTTCGCCTTCTTCAAGTCCATCATGCCTGCGTACATTTGGTTCTCCTGACGTCGAATGTGCTAGTTTAACTCCTGGAGGAAAGCTGCAATGGATCTATCCTTCTTGGTGCTGATCACCTCCCATTGCTCTCGTCTCGGCGCCCACATATCTGGTCGATAGTGTCCTTAAGATCCTTGTTGTAGACTTCTCCAATGCGTCCCATGGTAATGTGGGCTGCCATGCTCTTGCCTAGGCTCCAGGTGGGTGCTTCAAAAGAAAACTCTATGGGCTTAGAGGTTGGCGAGAACGTCCTTCTTGGAACTTGTACTTGAATCATCCAGCGCTCCTCTTCTGGTAAGGTAGCGTTGTATGTCCCGGTGAAGCTTGGTATCCCTATGTTCAAGTACCTAGTGACTTGCTTCAAGTGGTGTCCAAAAGGTGTGTCTTCATCCGGTTGCGCAAACTTGTTCTTCATCTCCGCCATCCTAAAGAGTAGAAAATGGAGAGGAGTCAGAAATGAGTAGAGAAGAGTGACCTAGGGTTTTATCTTAGTGGTCGTGTCCTACACTCGGTGTGCTCGATACCATCTTGTAGCGACCGACCTCAAACGGTCAAGTCTTCGTGCTTCCGTGTCATCCCCGGATCGGTAATCTTTGACACACGCGATTACTCAAGGATTTATAACAGAGTAGCAATCACACACTTATTACATCGAATGTCTCAAAAGAGAACTTAATACAATAAATATGGCTTCAGGCCATTTAATACAATAACAGCGGAAGGCTTGGAAGATAAAGTGAGTCCATCAACTCCAACGGCATAGCTGAGCTGCACGGCAACGACCTAACGAACCTTACTCCTTGTTCGAAAATTTCGCAACATAATACGCTAAAAGACGAAAACGGGTTAGCACATGGAACATGCTGGCAATATAACACAGTAGAGTAAGAACAGAATAATGCTATCACTACATGCATATTTGGCTGGTGGGAAGCTCTATGGTTATAGTTTTTGCAAAAAGCCAATTTTTCCCTACAACAAAGGAATATATTTTAATTTAACTATCATGGTGGTTGAAACATCATTGAGAAGGTTCCTCCAACTCAATCCCAATTAAAGTAATTAACAACCCAACAATATTAATTAAGAGTGATGAGATACTTAAGATACTCCAAGTACTAGATACTCAAAATTTTCCATAACCGGGGACACGGCTAACCATGATTAGATTGTACACTCTGCAGAAGTTTGCGCACTTTTCCCCACAAGACTCGATCGCCTCCGTTGGATTTCTCGCACTACATGGTGTTTGAGAAACGGATGACCGAGACACAGTATTTCAGAAACATTAAATCTCTACTCCGGGTTGACCATACCAAACCTAAAACCCACTACCTGCTGATCTACCTCTTCGAGAGCTTCACGTAACTTACTCAACTATGCTAGAGCCCATAATAGCTTGTGGCTGCACACGGAAGTTTCTAGCATGAATCATCTCAGTTCCCTTTGAGCTTGGGTGGCGGTCCATAGGAAAATCACACGGAACCCCAGGATTTCCAAACAATACAGGCAACACAAGATTCTCCAGGTGCCTCAATCCACCCAAATGTGTATTCAAGTTTCCACCTTAAGTTGAACCATTAATTAACAATCTCACATCTGTCATGGATTTCACTCACCCAAACCACGTCTACGAGCATAGCATAGCAATATAAGCAATACGTAGAAGTAACTCAAGGGTTTGATATAACAGGGCAATAGGTTCTACCTCATCAACTACTTCCCAACCCACATGTTAATGGCATCCTAATCATGCAATGTTTGAGGATTGAAACAAATGCATAAAAACTGGGTATGGAAGGAGTATGATCCATGTGTTACTTGCCTTGCTGACGATCCGCGAAACCTAGGGACTCGTAGTAGCACGCTTCGCACTCCGGGAATTCTATCGCAAACAAACAATAACATACATAAGCAATCAAGCAAAGAGGCACGGGCAAAACTCAAATAATAAGAATTGACCAGAAATTTCAACTTAAGAACTCCGGTTTGCAAAAAGAATCAAATCGAACGAAGCAACGAAACTCAAACGGCGAAAGAAACAAGATCCGTTTACTAATCTGAACTGAAGTCAAATTTTACAGTACCAAAATCTTGTTTAAGTTGGTTAAACAGAAAGAGGGTCTCGAGACGAAGACTTAGGTGCTTGAATCGCCTAATTCCGACAAATGAGTGAAAAGATAAACTGAAACAAAAATCGGATCAGAAATCGCGATTGAGAATAATCGCGGAAAAATCCGAGAAAAAGAAAACGGACGAACAGGCTAACGAACGAGTGTTCGTTATCTGAAACCAACAAGCGAAAACCGTTCGTTAAAACGAACGTACGGACGGGCGTCCGCTAAATAGAAGAACCGGGAAAAAACCGGCGAACCGACCTAAAAAACGAACTAGGGTTTTTTCAAAAAAAACGAATTGGTTTTCTAGAAAAACCGGCGGCGACGAAACGGCGTGGTACCTCCAATGAGCTCGGCAAAGCGGGGCTCAGGCGGCGGGCAGCAGGCGACAATGGCCTTGTGGCGCAGTGGCGGCTTACGGCACAATGGCCGCATGGTGAGCTCGAGGCGCTGGTGTGGCGGGGTTTGTGGTGGTGGCGGGGCTCGGGCGGCGTATATAAAGGGCGGGGGCGGGATGGCTTGGAGGAGGGGGCAAGGCGGCGGTGGAGGAGTCCGGCTCGGACTCCTGTCCGAGTCGGCGGCGGCGGCGTGCGTCCTGGCGCGGGAGATGGGCCGGCCCGGCTGGGTTTCGGCTCAGTCGGTGCCTGAAGATTAAAAAAAACAATTCCGCCGAACAGAAAATAAATCCTAGAAAATAAAATAAAAATCTAAAATGCCAAAATAAATTTTCACCGTCTAAATAGAATATTTAGAACGAGATGAACGTTTTCTTGGCCCTAAAATGCAATTTTGAAAACGTGCAATTTTTCTAATGCAAATAAAATCCAAATAAAAATCAAATTTTTATTTTAATATTCTTCCTCCAATATTTCAATTATTTTGGAGAAGTCATATTATCTCCTCTCATATATTTTAATATGAAATACTTTCCAGAGAGAAAATTAATTAAAACCAAAATCGTTGTTTCATTATTTGATAAAAATCAAATATGAAACCCGGAAAATCCCCAACTCTCTCCGAGGGTCCTTGAGTTGCTTAGGATTTTGAGGATTGCGAAACGAAAAAATGCAATAAAATATGATATGCATGAATGACCTATGTATAATATTCCAAATTGAAAATTTGGGATGTTACAACAATTGTCGTCCATACCTTGATCCTCAGTTGATGTTGTTATTACAATATGCCCTAAATTTCTCTCCGTTGTTTTGAAAATCTTTTAAGCTTACTGCGTTGCAGTTCTTTACCAGATAAATACCCCTATTGAAAATTCCTCGCACTTATTGAGTATCCATTCATCCCCAATTGTTCGTATACTTCATAAGATACTCTTAAATAATATCCGACCTTCTGAGCATCCTCTTCAAACTGTTGCTCTGCAAATACTTGTATGCTTACATTATGGATGCTCCCATATCATTAGCAATATTCACTAGTATCTTTTGACATCGTCATTCTGATCCTATTGATTCAACATGTGTGCGAATGCACACAATCATCAATCGACCCTTCTAAATTATCTTTCCGGCTCAGACGTCATTTTGAACGTGAGCTGGTTCTCGACCAAACTATTTGTCGTCAATTGTGCCTCTCATCTATCCAACTTATCCATCCTTGATCAAAGCGTCTGCTTCTGATCCTTTGTTTTGGAAATCATAATTCCTTTGTTATCTAAGCATCGAATTAATCAGATGTTCTATAATACGATGCCCGTGCATTCTTTCTTCCTCTGATTGAGTACCGATACTCACATCAGCTCCGTTGTGGATCGCCCGATCCATTGTTGGATTTCATCCGACATCGTCCTTCATATTCAATAACCTTGTGAGCCTTTCCACGGGTATATAATGCCTTTGGTAAATTGTATCCTCTACTTTGTCAACCATGCTCTACTTTTGAGCTTGTATTATTACTCCTGAAGTTAGTGGTTATGTTCTAAGAAGCCCCGATGGCTTGAACCTATGCCTTCCTTAATATGTGTGAACTCGAAAGTTTTCACGAGTCATACTCTTCTGGTATTTTACCAGATAAGATTTCAACACTACAACTTCATCGAACGCGAGAAGTAAATGAAAGGTTATGCATTGGAGAAGTGGGAGTCGACCTTGAACTTTGTGTTCATGCCCATGGACACGATGTAGATCTTCTCATCGAAGCTTCTTTTAAAATTAGTTATTCCCTTGGTATAAGTTCATCTTTTATCTGGGATCTGGCCTTTTTCAATCGTGGTTCCGACCATGTTCTCCTTTAAATACCATTTCCTGTGTAAGTTTAAGCACTTGTCTTCTACAGAGCAATACCCCAGTCCAACCTCTACTTTGATCCGCCGTCGAGTATTACCCCCTGGTATCTCAAGGTTATCACAGAACAACATAACTTCTTATGAGTTCTTCATCAAGTACTACATTCTCGCTGATTCCAATTTTTCCTGGGTTCTGAGTGGTTAGTCACTCGAGTACACCGATAACTGAATCGTGTCCTTTCTACGATTCAACCATTCTTAGCAATCTTCCTTGCTTACAAGTTTGTACCCAATCACTTCATTCCTAGCCTGATTGACTATATCATTATTGTGCTAATTTTTAACTGTGCTACCTGGTCCTTCTTCACAAAGCACATTTTTTGATGACGAGCTAACCCTGTGTTGATCTTACTCGTTATATCATTTCACCTTGAACAACAAGCTTCATTTCGAGTATGTGTCCTATCCTTGCACTACAAAAAAAATACACTTCCATGATGATACGTGTTTGTCACAGTAGGTCGCGTTTTTTGTCATGCATGTACATCCATGACAAATTTATGATGTAATCAAGATAGTCATACTTGTGCTTTGTCGAGAAGTGTTCCATGACATTACCAAAATTATCATCACGGAAGTGTCCACTTCCATGACGATAAATATCGCGTCACGTAAGTGCTTTCATCAAGGGTGACCGACACGCGGCATCCACCGTAATGGAACGCCGTTAAGCTATCGGGTCGGGTTTTGGATCCGATAACCCGTTAATGCCCCGACCAATGGGGATTTTCCACGTGTAAAATCATCATTGGTTGGAGGAAACACGATGTCGGCTCACCGCTGGGACAGATGTCATCCACTCATTGACGGAAGCCGCCTATGGTACGTCGACATGTGGCACGCCCAACAGAGGCCCATTCCCGTGAAAAGGCGGCCCAAGAAAAATTAGCGGTGCCAGCCCATATAAGGCCTACTTGTGTCAGTCCATTTAAGCCCACGACCCATACGAGATGAGCCAATTCGCCCGTCAACGGCCCGTTAAAGATTTGACACCATTGCAGCCCGCCGTCGATTCGAGCCCGTTAACGACCCGCTATATATCTGGGCTCAATATCGGCCCGATGAGATTTCGGCATGTTAACGGCCCGTTTAATGGATGGGCCAATTTTCAGGATGTACATCTTTTCGCCTTTTAGCGACCCATTTAAATGTTGGGCTAGTTTCCGCCCAGATGTCTTTTCACTGTTGACGGCCCATAACTGATGGGCCATTTGTTGTCGGACACGAGTTTCGGCCTTTTAGCGGCCCATTTAAGTGTTGGGCCAATTTTTCGCCCGGTGTCACTTTCACTTCGACTGACGGCCCATAAATCAGTTGGGCCATTTTAGTCGGACACGAGTTTTGGCCTTTTAGCGACCCATTTAAGTGTTAATAATTCACGGCCCCGTGTGACTTTGGGCCTGTTAACGGACCATAAATGAGTTGGGCCATTTGTAGTCGGACCTTAGTTTTGGCCCTTTAATGGCCCATGCCCTTCATGGTCCAATACCGGCCCGGTTTCTCTTTCGGCCTGCTAAAGGCCCACAACCTGCTTGGGCCATTTACACACGACGACATTCGGCCTCTTAGCGGCCCATGGTCTTCATGGTCCAAGATAAGCTCATTGTCTCTTTCGCCCGCTAAAGGCTCATGAGAGTTGGGCCATATGTAGCCCAAACTTAGTAACGGCTCGTTAACGGCCCGTGAAATAAACTGGGGCCACCTGTTGCTCGCTTCGATGTTGGCCTCGTTAACGACCCGGAGGTAAGAGGGCCGATTATTAACTTCGGCCCATAAACTTAATGGGCCCACTAAAGTTCGTACATGTCTTTAGGCCAAATTACATAATTTGAGCCCATTACGATGAGCAATTATGCACAGGACCAAAACCGATCACGCAAAGGTACGGCATACAAGGAATAACGTTGCACATCCAGCATATATTACAGGAAATTACATCCACTGGGCAATCAAAGATTGATGCCAGTGCAAATAAATGAGCAGAACCTAACCATCTACAACGTCACAATCTGCAACCTCAACACGATGACGCCCATAAGCATGTGGGCAAGTTCTTTACGCTTTGCTACACCGCTCTCTGAAAACATTGATCGCTTGTTGTGTCGCACGCGACTCTGCACCTCTGATTCATCCACCATTTCCATCATTGCTTCAGCCATTAATTGGTTCACAAACATACATTTATTCCGTTGCATTCGAGACAGAGGATACTGAACAGATTTAGATGGCGATTTTGGCAGACTTGTATTATTGATAGTGGAGAGTGTCTCGACCACTGCATCATAACATAAATTAGGACGGGAACCAAACAGATTAATCATGAGTTATTTCCATATTACCTGGCCTAGATTTACTGGAAAGAAACAATGGGGTTGCCTTTGTTGTTTTCGTAGTTTGTCTTCTTATCTTCAAAGACTCGCACAAAATTACACACTAGCATTGCTATCATTGGCCAAGTCAGATAATAGGAAAGCAACATTCACACAACGAACGTTTGGGCAAGTAGCCTACACCAAATTAACACAATATGGCACAGCTATCATCAGCCAGGTAAGGTAGTACGAAAGCAACATTGACACAATGAATGAATGGGCAACCAGAGAAGCACTACAATTCAGTAATGTGCGTGATATGATATAGTACATTCATCCAGCTGAGTATGCAAAACTACCAGGCAGTTTTCCTTACAAAAATCAACATTGGCGCCTTTAACATTTTGCTACAACTAATTTTAGATCAGATAAAGGTTAGATTCACGCCGATTAACAAAATACATGTTGATGTAAAAATATAGTGATATACAACAGGTACTTACATCAGCATTGGAGCATAGAGAATTCCCGCGAGATATTTTCCTCGAATACGATCCCAATGGAGGAAGTCTTCTATCGTTTAACCTTATTTTCTAAAAGAGAGATGGGTAAGAAACATGTAGAAAATATGATTAGAATGCTATAAAATTTCATGATGCGAGGATACGCACACACTTCTTAGAATGGAGTTGACATTCTTTTGCTAGAAAGGAGCGGACTAGTTCTTTGGCCACTGGAATCTGCTTATTATCGCTGGGAGTTGGGTTTCTCTGTGATGGAGCAAGATATCTATGAAAAATGGAGTTGGTTTATTATCTCCTGGCGTTTGGATCTTTTGCAAAGACCTGGTTTGTAACCCTTGATTCTAACAGAGCCATCTTCCCTTGCATGCCTTATATAGAAGAATGGTGATTCAGTTATAAAACATGCTACACCTGAGATGGAATAGGTAATCAAGAATAGAAAGGCATGACATATTGACATGTATTCCCTCCATCCGGAAATAAATGGATGGGTCAAGGCGTATTTCAGTTCTAGATACATCCAGTTTTATCCATTTCTGGGACATTTAATCTGGACGGAGGGAGTATGATGTAAGAGCTAGGGATACGATAGGACAACACAGTAAAAAAACACCGAAAAACCCACTGCAGAACCAAAGTATTCAAACCCACTGATATGAGATAGTACACTCATGCAACTCAGGATGCAAAACTACCAGGCAGTTTTCCTTACAAAAATCAACATTGTGGCCTTTAATCATACATTTTTCTACAACTAAATTTAGATCAGATAAAGGTTGGATTCACGCGGATTAACAAAGTACATGCTGATGTAAAAATATAGTGATATACAACAAGTACTTACATCTACATTGGAGCACGTAGAATTCCTGCAAGAATCTTTCCTCATAAACGGTACCATTGCGTAAATTCTTCTATCTGTTAAGCTTATTTTCTAAAAGAGAGATGGGTAAGAAACATGTAGAAAATATGATCAGCATGCTATAAAATTTCATGATGCAAGGAACGCACACGCTTCTTAGAATTGAGTTGACATATTTTTGCTCTACCGGAGCGGACTAGTTCTTTGGCCACTGGAATCGCTTATTATCGGTAGGAGTTGGGTTTCTCTCGCTACCGAGCAAGATCTATAAAAACTGGAGTTGGTTTATTATCTCCTGGCGTTTGGATCTTTTGAAAAGGCCTTGTTTGTAACCCTTCAGATTCTAATATAGTCGTCTTCCCCTTGCATGCCTTGTATAGAAGAATGGTGCTTCAATTATAAAACATGCGACAGCAGGGAGATGGAATAGGTACTGAAGAATAGAAAGGCATGACATATTGACATGTATTCCCTCCATCCAGAAAAAATTGATGGGTCTAGGCGTATTTCAGTTCTAGATACATCCTTTTTATCCATTTCGCAACATGTAATCCGGACGGAGGGAGTATGGTGTAAGAGCTAGGGATACTGACAGACAACACAAAGAAAATAAACTAGTTGAATGTAAAACTATATGCTAGCGGAATA
This sequence comes from Aegilops bicornis, assembly GCA_021605145.1. Classification (NCBI taxonomy): domain Eukaryota; kingdom Viridiplantae; phylum Streptophyta; class Magnoliopsida; order Poales; family Poaceae; genus Aegilops; species Aegilops bicornis. The sequence goes on from CM038669.1 coordinate 236,038,871, forward strand.
ATGCGAAATAACCAAGGCAACATACACGTGTATGATTGGGAAAATAAGATGGCATTGCAACAGAGCACTAGAAGAGCACTTCAAAGTAAAAAACATGGTATGGCGTATGATGAAGTACATACCGATGAATAACAATGCATAAGATATTCAAGCATGATGTCCAAATTAAGCAGATGGCATTGCGATAGAGTAGAATGACAAGATTTGAATTTGAAAACATGTTATCATGAATGGAATAGGTCTTGAAAAACAGGAAGGCATGACATATTTACATGCATGATCAGCATGCTAAGCATATGGCATTGCAATGTAGTAGATGCACTCCGTGACATTATATGCATGTTGCACCCATATCATGTGCCAAGTTAGAGCAAGGACCTTGTGGGGTGAAGAGGATTCATCATCTTTCGCAAGTCTTCAAGAACCGCCTTTACATGTTCCATCATATTGGGTATCATTGACATCAAGTTTATTGGCCTTTACATTGCTCCGTGAGGTTCTTGTGGATATATCGGTGTGTGCAATTATATCGACATGCATGGAAGAAAACTAGTAGTTAGATTTATGTAAATGAGTGCACAGAGGAGACGACATAAATAGTAGGACTGGGGTTAACTAGTAGCAATAGGTCTCAAAAACTAAAGGGAGAGCACAGATGAATGCTACATAATATGTATCATTTGTACTCGAGATTAACTAGATGGCACACAAAGTATTAAAGAACAACATAGGTAGTACTAGAAGTGGTATAATACTATAATCACCAGCCTGTGGGATAGCATTGGCCGATGGATGATAACTATGGAACATCGTTACCTAAAGAACAAGTCTCTTAGCTGAACTATGGAACAGCGTGAACTCTGAACAAGACCCGTAAGAGATCAACATGAATATACAAAGGAAATGTGATGATCTATTTTCCGTGCTTAGATGACTAACAAAGCCATAAATGTTGCACACAAGTAAGATGAGGGTACAACCTATCCGGCTGCCATCCATAGGAGTGAGCATCATGTGTTGACTTGTTGATGGCCCTGCAGTTGTTGTGGCTGTCCATGTCGGGCACGCATTCGATGCGAGGAACTGCTTGAGTGGGGCTGTAGCTCCTTCGGTGTATGCTTCCCTTGTTGGAAGCAGATCACGGTGAGTCGAAAGACAGTGTGTCTGAAGATGCAGATAACGCATAAAGTTAAGAACGACATATCTCTTTGATCCGAAGAAATACACTAAGAGATCAACAGCAAGGTACGAGAGTGGTCACACGTCTGTTGGCTGAAGGCTAAATTGGGGTCACACGATTTTATTTTATTTTGGTACTGTCCGATCTAGGCCGGATGGCTTGATGGTCGTCTTGTGCCTCCCAGCTGACACTATTCGGAATCTTCCTCAAGAGCGCCGACCAACGGCAGAGCAGCCTCGCCTCCGCCGTCTGCGTGGCCCCGGCCCAAAACCCCGCTCCCGCCCCACCACACTGCATCGTGGTTGCGCCGCCGGGCCAATCCACAAAGACTCCCGTCATCCAGATCCGGGCGGCGGTACCTTCAACCCACGCAACTCTAAAAGATAGCCATCTAAGGCCGCTCAAGCGGCGAACTTATGCCCCGCACCCTTACATTATACACCAGCCAACCGGTAGCCTAGGAGCTCCGCCACCTCGAGGGGCGCTGCTTCCCATTGGGAATCAATTGGCCCAAAATAAAAATTCAGACAACTGACGCCTAAATAAAGTGATTTCAGATGAGGGTGCGACCTATCTGGCGGCATGGTGAAGTAGGCAGGTCCAGCTGCCGAGTCGGTGAGGCCGGTGCGGTTGCGGTGGTGACCGCCGGCAGGGAAAGAGCGATGTCGCGACGGTCGACGGCTACGCGGAAGCAGCGCCAGGACTCTGGACGGATCCGAAGTTGGAGCCGCTCCGGCGCCGTGAACAACGGTGGGGGTGAATCAGCTCCGGTATGGTTCACGCGGCCGTCGTCGAGGCAGCACCAGCAGCACGAAGTAAGAGGCACATGGCCCAGTGCACGACGGCAATTGGACAGCGTCTCCGACATTAGGGAGGAGGGCGGCTGTGAAATTGGTGCGGTGGGGGCGCCATGGAGGTGGGGCTGAGGTTTGTGGCTCAGAGAAGGGAGCTTCGAGGAGAAGGTGATTTAAGCCCACGAGGTATGAATGGGGCGGGTGGGGGAATTGGGAGGAGTGGAACCATGTCTTATGGACGCATTTGTCCGAAATGTGAGGGGAGTTCTGATTCTACCTTTGCCTATAGGCTTCTCGGCTTGGGTGTGTGTACTGAGGGTCGGGGATAGTAGAGTAACTTTGCTTCTCCCCAAATAGTGGGCGGGAGCGATTTCGGGGGAGGAGGGCGTGTTTTGAACTATAGTGGGCGCGAGCGAATTCGGGCGAGGAGAGCGTGTTTTGAAATAGTGGGCCCGAGCTATTTCGGGAGAGGAGAGCGTCTTTTGCCGACCATGGTTTATGAATTATTCGGCACATGTCATTTCGGCCGAGGAGAAGGCGCGCTTGGATGAAGTTACGAGCCTACCCTCGATGTACAACGGGCCAATTGATGCGTGTCCCACATAGGACAGTAATTTCGCGTCTCCCATTTATTTGCTCGGGCGAATTCCACCGAAAGCGAGAGGATGTTTAACGCTTCGTTCAAATTTTGGGAGAACGAGCATCCACGTCTACCTTACCAAGTCGATTCGAATCAAATTTTGAAATATTATCTTGCCACTTCTTTTTTAGATGGAGAGATGATGCTCGGGAGTAATGTGTTTTTACATGCTCGTTGCTAGCGATTTACTATATGACAAATAGTTGACCCACTCAAAAACGTGAATCAAACCAAAAATGAAATATCTCGATTCAATGAACTAGCCTGCTCAAGAGGGTCAAAATAGTGAACTAAATCCAAAATTGAACACCTCAATCAAGTAGCATGTTGTACAATATTATAGTACTCCATGAACATGTTGAAAGTCAAATTAATGAACTTGTTTGATATACGCATATATCCGTTCATGTGTGGATTGCAGACAACATGGTCTCCAATTTAAATATTTGAATGCAAGTTTATATCAGTCTTTGATGCATAAAACGCGACCTCCCCCTCTCCCGGACTCATGTTCTCTCTCTCTCTCTCACTCTCTCGCCGACAATCTTCAATTCTTTTCAGCGCATCCGGCACACAAAACCTTGTTGGTCCCTCTCTCTCTCTCTCTCTCTCTCTCTCTCTCTCTCTCTCTCTCTCTCTGTGTGTGTGGGGGGGGGTCTTTCTAGTCCGCATTCATATGTACACCATCTATAGGTCTCTCTCGCACACTATGTATGATACTCTAGCTAGTCCAAGCTAGATATCTTGGGTGCACTCGTCGTACACACACAAATTCCTTGGCTCTTTGCCCGTAACTCTCTCACGCACCACTATGTCGTCTCCTGAGCTCTTCCCCCTCTCTCAAACTCTCCATCCACTGGGTCACACATACACATGCATATCTCACTGCACTTTCGATAGGCCCATCTAACACTCGATCTCTCTCCATCGGTCTCTCTCCATCTCACACGCACACACACACACACACAATCTCATGCCCTGCTAGCCAAGTATGATGGTCTCTCACTCAATTGTAGGCACACGCAGTCCCCCCTACATGTATATGACTAGCTAATCTTAGTCCCCATCACAAACATGTGCATGGTCTATCTCGATTTCTCTCGGGGCATCTTTCTATCCCGCAGGCACTCCCTCGATCTCCCACCCATATAGTCCCCTCACGATCTCGAGGGGATCTCTCTATCACAAACACACCCTCTCTCCCTCCCCATGCGTCCATGCCATCCATGTGTCCCTCTCGACCTTTTTTCCTTGTTGGCCATACCTCTATTGGACATGTGCTATAGGGGTGTCTCTCTCCGTTGCAAACAATCACACACTAGCTATCTTCGTGTACCTCCTCGCCTCGCTTTTCCATCTCGGAGATGCATGCATGATATGTTCGCATAAGAAACGAAAAAACACACTCTCTCTCTAATTTATCGTTTGTTGTCACTTTCTCTTTCGCACACATACTCTTTTTGCACACTTACTCATTCTCCTTCACACGCGCTTGATCTGTCTCGACTGAGGCACTCACCTCCGTCCATAGCACATAGATTTATTGAAAAGTCAAACATCACAACGTTTGACCATGTACGTCGAGAAAAAGAATTACATCTAGTACGGCGAACATATACCATTAGATTCACCATGAGATGTAGTTTTGTAGGATGTACCTTTGGTATTGTAGATATAAATAACATTTGCGTAAACCTGATCAAAGTTTCCAAAGTTTGACTTCTAAAAAATTTACATGCACTGCATTATCGAGCGGATGGAATATCTCTTTCCCTCTCACTATCTCGACGCACCACTCAAATTTCTTTATCGGGCTCCTCAATCTCTCTCAAACTTTATTGGTCAGTTTGGTTCGTGGACTGACCCTCATGCCTTGATGGTCGGTACCGCTGGTGTGGACGTGAGATGTAAAATATTTCACCGCCGGCTTGTGTGGTGTCAAGCGTTTGGTTCATGCCCGGGCCAGCAAAGCATCAACGTCGCATCAATCAATACATGCATCAATTATTTAATGCTAATATCCATCCATGTTGTTGTTAGCCTCGTGGGTCGCACGACTGTGCACGGCCAGCGCTCGAAAATCGCTTGGGCCAGGCTACTTGCGATTGTCCGGAGTTCAGCCAAAGCTAATTAAAGTGCAAGGAACCCAGCCAGGCGGGCTTTCTTTTTCACAGTGGTAGCAACCAAACAAGCGTGCATGAAATCCAGCCACAACCCTGTGCCATGCAAAAAGATGCTCACGACGCAAGCCAAACGGGCCTTATATCTCCTGGTTCACACATACACAGGTCTGCTTTCGCGCTATACATATAGACCCATCCAACACTCTCCGCCCTTGTTCTCTCTCCATGTGACATGCACCCCCCTAAGTACCATAATCCCTCACTCCACCATAGGCTCTGTTTGGATCCATGGGTTAGAGTTAGTTTGGGTTAGTTTGGAATCAACTAACCCAAAAAGATCCAAACAGGAGGGTTAGTTTACGTTAGATGCATCTAACCCATCCAAAAAACCTAACCCATCCAAGAGGTGCTTATTTGGGTTAGTTCTTCTCGAGACCACTAATAAACACTTTTTTCTCTCGCTCTCCCCGCAGCAGATCCCTCCCCACTTCCTCGAAGCTTCTCGTCCTCTCCCTCCTTCCCTCTCGCACCGCCCGTGAAGGTGCCTCGCCGTATCCGCGCTCCATCTAACCCTGCCATCCAAACACCTCTTTACTTAGAGTTAGTTCAGGGTTAGAACCTAACTCACACCTCTAACTGAGTTAGAGTATCCAAACAGGGCCATAGGCGCAAGCACTCCCCCCCCCCCTCCTAAGTATGATTATCTCTTACTAGCCATCAGGAGCACATGTATTGTCTCCTTCCATCCGTACGTCTATCTCGATATCTCTCGGGGCATCTTCTATCGCGCACACACCTTGTCACTCGATCTCCCACCCATGTAGTCCCATCACGATCTCCAGGGGATCTCTCTATGACAAACATACACTCTCTCCTCCCCATGTCTGCATTTTCTCCGTACGTCTCTCTCGACCTCTCTCCCTTGTTTGTCAGACCCCTCTTGGCCACTTGCTAGGGGTCTTCCTCTCTCAGTTCCAAACAACCACACACTATCTCCTCACCTTGCCTCCGTTGTCGAAGATGCATGTGTGATATGTTTGCATAAGACACGCATGCTTTTTCTCCACTTTTATCGTGTGTTGTCCATGTCTCTTTCACACACGCACACACACTTTTTTCACTCACTCTCTCTCTCTCTCTCTCTCTCTCTCTCTCTCTCTCTCTCTCTCTCTCTCTCTCTCTCTCTCTCTCGGCAGGGACTGTCACGTCCATAAGCATATGGATGTTTTGAAAAGTCAAACCTCAGAAAAGTTTGACTAGGTATATGTGGAGAAAAACATTTACATCTGGAACGATCATTAGATTCATCACAACATGTACTTACTTCATACTATCATTTATCTTTGGTATTGCCGATATAAGAAATTTCTTTATAAACTTGGTAAAAGTTTCAAAAGTTTGACTTTAAAAAGATGTTGTAACTACATTATCGAACGGAGGGAGTAGCTCTTTCTCTCTCTCTCTCTCTCTCTCTGCTATCTCTCACGGGCCTCCCCTCTCACTCGAACTCTCTATACCGACGGATTATACGCTCACTGTGTCGACAGATAGCTCAGTATATTGTTTAGTTGACCGGTCAACCAATCCACATGCTGCGTTGTCATTTCGTGTTCAATATCTTGGTGTCTTTGGCCCATGTGGCGGTGGGTGAAAATAAGTAAACTAGAGGCCCATCGACACGCGATGAAGGAAACAAAGTTGAAACCACTCGGGTAGCACCCGCACGCTAGTAAATTGAGGGCGATTGAGGACAAACTTCTTGCGCGAAGGGCGACGCAGCGCACAATTCACCACTGCGCGGCGGCATGCATAGAAGGACGCACTCGCGCACACCTAGCACACAACACACACCAGCACACGTGTACACCGACGTCGCCGCCGGTTGAGATGGACGGCGAGGCAGCCAACAAGCGAAGTCCGCTCGAGCCAAAACCGCATCCGGCGAGTCTGGACTTCATCAGCAGCCTCCCCGATGACATGCTGCTCGTCATCATCGGCCTCCTCCCCACCAAATCTGCCGTGCGGACCGCCCTGCTCTCCCGGCGGTGGCGCCCCCTCTGGCGCTGTGTGCCCCTCAACCTCACCGTCGGCAATTTGCCTCTGCGATGGGGATTGCAAACGCATGGCCGCAATCTCCAAGATCCTTTCATCGCACCACAGGCCAGCCATACGCCTTGACATCCGCATGTTCGGTACCAACCGCAAGGTCCAACCCAAGTTCGACGAGTGGTTCTTATCCCCGCCCTAGATCAGCTCGAGGAGCTCAGCTTTGAAGGCTGGGCGATGTCGCTCTCTGCCGCCGTCCGGCGCTCCGCCTCACGCCAGCTGCGCGCGCCGACCTCAGCTCTGCTATCTTCCCCAAATTCATGACGCGCCCGCCCTTCTACTCCCTAAACTCAAGCAGCTCGACCTATTCGACGTTGTCATCTCGAAGAAGGCTATGGAGCACCTGCTCCGCAGCTATCTGCTTTCGAGTACCTTCATCTTGAGCAGATCCACGGGTTCATTAGCCTCCACATCGCCTCGACGAATCTCCGATGGATTTATGTGTCTTGTTGGCCCCGCAACAAGACATCCATTGGGAAGAGATCACTCCAGCTGTTCCACGTTATGGTCATTGAGAATGCGCCTTTCCTTGAGAGATTGCTTGTATCAGATCTAGAAGGTCCAACAAAATCGGGGTCATCGACGCTACCGAAATTAGCGGCGTTGGTGTACTAAATGCGCCAAATTCTCGAACTCTTTATTGGATCCATAATCGTTCGTGTACAACACTCATCTTCTTCTCCGTCTTCTTGAAATTCACATTTTAAATTTCTTCTAGATGTATTTCGACCATCTTCGAGAAAATGATTCCCACAAGCTTGACCGGTCGATCGCATACAGTGAAGATCTTAGCACTAAAATCTATCGCCCCAATCTGGATCAAGTTGTTGGATTCCTTACATGCTTTCCATGCACGGAGAAGCTACTCATCGAGGTGAAACTTCTTTCCTATTAGTAAACGGTAATCACAACATAGCTCAATTTTTCGTAATGTTCCCAAATTACGATGACAAGTGTAGTGTTCAAAACTACATCTATACCTTCGCACGAAAGAAATGTTTTTAGTATTTTTCTCACGTGATCACTGCATCATTTTTATCTTTGTACTACTATAGTAGCTTAGGCTAGTCATAGTGGAAAGTAACTTAGACTACTCCATAACTCTATGGTTACCCTAAGGGCAAGTACTACGTCCGTCTGGTTTACTCTTCCAATTTTGTAGTATCAAAATTTGACCATAGATTTAATCGACAAAATGTTAATGCATGTCACTAAGAACTATATCGTTGGATTCGTATTTGAACCTAATTTCAAATGGTGTAATTTTTAGTGACATGCATTGGCATTTTCTTAGGTAAATCTATGGTCAAAATTTTATACTAAATACGAGTAGTATTCCTCCGTCCCAAAATTCTTGTCTTACATTTGTTTAGATACGGATGTATCTAACACTAAAATGTAACTAGATACATCCGTATTTAGACAAATTTAAGACAAGAATTTTGGGACTGAGGGAGTACAAAGTGGGCTATGTAGGCCAAAACATGTGCCAAATTCACTTGTGATGCATTTGGCATCGATGCCCTCCATTGCTCACCTGGTGCCCCAATCTGGAGCACCTACTTTGCTCCGGTGCCAAATTAACTCACGCAATGAGAAAACACTGTGTGGGAGAGAGAGAGGACTAAGGCAATAAAAAAACACTTGTTTGGGAGAGTGAGAGGCTGGTGTAGTTGGTTTGATTGATTTGTTTATACATGTGGGTCTCAGATGCACAGTGATTGCCAACTCTCTCACATCACGAGAGCGGTGCCAAAATCTTTTGATTTGACATCGATGCGTATTATGTGGCATACTTTTGCGAAATATGGCATCGGCCACATAGTGGAAGGCAACAAATGCCCAAGCTCTTCACGTGCTCCTTTTTAAATGAGAGGAAACAGAAACAGAGAGAGAGGGAGAGAGAGAGTGAAAAAATATCACTAGCCAGCCAACCCTATCGTATGAGCGAATGATATTGGTACCTCTTGATGACACGGCAATCTTATGCAGCCAGCTGCTCTAATATGTTCTCTTCTTTTGCAGATAAAAAAAGACTCGAAAGTGAAAAATGTGATGCACTATAACAATCTCATCGAATGCCTTGATCTCCATCTTACGTAAATTGATTTGATCGACTATCCGAGGCAGCACATCCGAGATTAAATTGGCTGTGTTCTTTGTTACGGAGGCAAGTGTGCTCAAGGTAATGAGGTTTGGCGTTCTACGGTGCAACAATGAATGGCGTCTTTGATCACCGCATAGCGTCTAAGCCTAAATGACAAAGTCTCCGCAGGTTGAATTTGTTTTTGAAACATCAAGTGGCCAGAGACTCGAAAACTTATTTGCCCATTAGTGACTTGTCGTATGGTGGATTTTAGTTTGTACGATAACGTTGCATCCACCTAAAGTAACGAAAGTTCTTACGTGAACTTCCTAGTAATTCCCTCTTCCTAGGTGCTGACATTACTCCTAACGTTTGTAATATCAGTTTGAAACTTGTAATATTGCCGTGTCCTATTCTGCGTTTTCAAAATCCTGCGAATCAAACGGGTCCCGAGTTGGTGATGATGTTGTGCATCCCATCTTTCACCAAGAGCCGTCGGATCTAGATCTCGACGCATACAAACCAAGCTTCTCCATTTTTGCAAAAAGATGCCGCACTTGTTCCCTATTTACAAACAACTCCTTGTCTCTCACAATCAACCTTATCTCCTCCCCACCACATCTAGAAGGCCGTGGAAAAATCTGGCGCGATGGCCGCTGCCGGAGCAGTCCACCCCCAATCTTGGTGTTTCGTGTAATGCACGGGCATCTACACACGGGAAATTATGTCGAACAGGGCTAGTTGTAAGCAGGCTAGCTCTACAGCCATGATGATAGTGACAGCAGACGGTGAGGCTGACTATGGTATGCCGAACACGGCGCCTATACTCAGGTGTCATCTCCAAGCAGGTCTTGTCACTTCACCGTGAGGAGCAAAGACGTAATAATTTGACCAACGGGTAGTACAGTGCTAGTACTCCTAGGAGTACTACATTGGTAGTACTACTACTAGTACTAGTAGCACCACCGTCTGGATTTAGGAGTACCACCACGTCCATCTAGATTTTAGTATTTGACTAGCAATATCTAGTAATGCATGTCACCAAAAATGTACTACTCCCTCTGTAAATAAATACATGGTGTTTTATTCCTATCGGCGAGAGAACTTAATGTTTTCTTGCTAACTAGAGTCTTAATAGGATTACATGCAATGAACTAAACACTTTGCATGTCATGTTTGGTAGTCTCAAGTCATTGAAAGCATGCACGGCCCACATCTCTCATTGGTTGATATGTCACGAAATAAGAAACAAGGAGGGAGTTAATGCACCGTGCCTAAGTGTTTTGGGATTATTTGGTTTTCGTAATGTGACTTACACAACATTTTTGTTTACATGCATTAATAGTTTATTAGTTAAATCAAAGGTCAAAACTTGGCTTAAAATGCAAAGGGGACCAATAAACCAAGAAACATCAAACTTCTCTCGTTTGGCCCCAACTAGAGGTCGGTGAGATGACTATATCAGCACCCAAGCACGGGAGGGGTGCAACTTCATTGACTTCGACAACCGCCTTTGGGTGAATGACACGCGTGGCCCAGGGGGTGGTGGCCCACCTATCATACTGACCAAAGGTCAAAAGAGAGAGGCCGAGGAGTAGTACGAAATCCTACACACCCACGCACGCTAACCAAGGGCAAGAGTGATCACTTTCGAATCATAAGATCGCTTGACTAGTAGAAGCTAAGCTAGACCCATGGAGGCGATGAGCGCGAGCATCACCGGCTGTGCCAGATGGTCCACGACGCCGCCCGCGGCGGCAATGAGGAACGCCTCCGTGTAGTATTGCTTGAGGCCGGTAGGCGAGGGGCCGCTTGGACGACAGCTTCGTCTCCTTGTTCGACGAGGTCCTCGTCGGTTTCCTCGACAAGTTCACCGTCGTCAAGAAGCTCGTGGACGACTTTGACGTAAGCATTCAGCCGACGCGCCCAGGCTCTGTGATGCCCGCCACCCTCAACGACCACTATGGTGAAAACCTCTTTGACGCACTGGTGGCCCTGCGACTGCCGCCGTCGCGCCGGAGAATGTCCACCTTGAGGTCGCGCTTGCCGCGCAGTGCCTAGCGCAGCAAGACACCATGGACATAATCACCCACGTCTACGTGCATGCAAGAGGAGGACGACAGGATGATGGCCTTCTTGGACCGCAGGGCAACCTTGGACGCACTGTTCAGAAGCACGTTGAGCTCGCCGCCAACGCCGCTGCTCCTCACACGTCGGTTGGTGACCCGGCGCACTAGGGCGTGAGGATGTCGTTGATGGATCCGTATGTATTTTTATCTTTCGTCAAATCCATGTAGTAGTATATGATACTACAGTAATTATCTTACCTTTCGCATCAACTTCATAATTTGTGTACGTACTCCATGCATGAACGGCGCCAGAACCAAACTTCTCATTACTCTAGTCAAAATCGTTATTTTCTATCTATCGATCGCGCCATGGAGCAGAACCAAATTTTACAAGTTACGAGTTCAAAAGGAAAAGCCTGCCGTGTTTGCGTCGCACCCCCACACGGTTGGTCCGCACGCCGCTCAGCGGGAATGCGTATGGTGTTGCATTTTCACTTACAAGTGGGACCGTAGTTGAGCAAACCAACTATCGGCAAACCCCCACCCGCCCACCGCGATGGCTGAGAAAACAGGAGGGAGAAGAGATGGTTGTAGCACGGACTCCAAGAAAATTGGTGTCGGATGGGACTCGTGTGGGTGGCGCAGCCGTAGTGCTAGACGTGAATGCTAGTTATGGCCCATGCCACCCCACTATATCGAGCCTATATCGAGGTACAAGACGTAGAACAAATTTCCTGCAGTCCGTGCTCGGCACTCCTCTATCTCTCTTCTCAGCCAGCCATGGACGCATGAGCCCATAGTCTGCTTGCTCACATGCGGTCCCACATGTCGTTGAAACGCAAGCGGACCCAATCGAACCTACACATCTTTCACCTCGACATGCTGGTGATGAAAAACAAATCCAAGAAAGATCTTCGGTGGCCGCTTTTGGAATTACTCAAGAGTAGTAAGATTCTATTTACAGTTTAACCCAAGATGCACATCTCGTGGATTCAACTTATCAACTACCACTATATTTTCTTTCATGACACGGCCTGGATGCTGGATGTCCCACGTGTTGGCAAAAGGAGGAAGAACCCGACCAAATCTTCGGTTGTGCTCTCGGATTAGACTAGTTGTGCTAACTCAAAAAATTTATTGTGTACTCCCTCCGTTCCAAAATACTTGACTTCCATTTGTCCAAAAATGGATGTGCCTATATACTAAAACATGTCTAGATACATATATATTTTGATAAATAGAAGGCATGTATTGTGCAACGGAGGGAGTAGAATGGATGCAAGTTTTTGTATTGGGAAGAAGAGTACATCCATATATTGATAGAGTGCAATTTAGTAGATGTTCTATCACTTTTAGCTAGCACAGAGGCTATAGATGAGATTAGTGCACTTGTTGATACTCCTACTTGGTATGTGTGTTCTGCTTAGGCCTTGAGAGAGAAAATGAATGGGAGGGAGTACTAGAATAGAGGCTAGACATGAGACTAGATGCGAGGAAGCAACGTCTACTTCTTTACACTCGAAGAAGAAAGAAGCACGCAAGATCGAGCCTCCGCAGATCAACAATGAATGCATCGAGAAGGCACTAATCCAACTTACATGAGTAGTAAAATGTATTCTTGTGGTTCTTGTTTTCTTTGGTCTTGCTTTTCTAGTCAAAATTATCGTTGGAGTTCGTGCAAAACGGAGGTCCGTTTGGGGTCGTGCGTTGCAGTTGGCCTTACAAGTGGGACCGCATTTAAGGAAACCGACTATCGGCAAACCCCCACCTCGCTTGGCCATGATGGCTGAGTTAGAGAAATGATGAGGTTGAAGATATTGCTCTAGCACGGACTCCAAGAAATATGATGTCAGATGGAAGTCGTGCTGGTGGTGTGTGCCGTACTCCTGGACGTGAATGCTTGTTCTGGCCCATGCCACCCTACTACTCCTACTAGTTAGTACTACTATATAGTAGTACTAGTATTTTGCTGGTTACGTAGTACAGTATGGCTACAGTAAAAACACCCGCGCGACGCGCAAAGCATGTGAAGCTAGTACAAATAGTGTACGACTATTGTTGATTGGCCCCATCCGATAACCTGTTGCAATGCACGTACAATTATGTATTCGGAAAATATATTTTTTGCCTCGTCGCACCACTCACTCACAGAAGCAACTCGAAAGCCATTCATAAATTTAGTAAGTTTATCACAGGCATATCATTTTATTACATACAACAAGTCATCAACCCACATCGACAACGAGGATACATTATAAATACTAAAGTTTTCACCACACAACAAATAACAAGCAATGAAATGAACTTCAACTCAACCATTCCTCGGCGTTGGAAACGCTTGCTTTGAACCACAAGTGATTCTCTGGGACATGCCACCCATTGTCAATCTGGAGACCAATGCAGATCGATCATCCAGTGAAGCGGCCTACTATATCAAGATGTGGTAGGGAACCACCCAAATGTCCGAGGTATAGACACGCTTGCTTCTCATAAATGGTAGTAACGTTGTGTCAACAACAGTTGGATCGCCTTTTCACCATCATTGGATAGTTTTGTCCAAGGAAGAGCGAAGTTTTCTCCAAGACTATCAATTCTGTACTGTGGAGAAGGAGTTGGCGCTAGCACACTAGTATCCATCCCGAATACCATGCAACGGGTGTTGGAATAGGTCAGGAGAGTGCGACCATGGGAGACTACACTGCTTCCTTAGCAAAGAACATCATCAGTGGGTTGTATACACAAGAGAAGAGGTGATCCATCGGAATTAGTTGCCAGGCGCCAAATAGTATATGGGCGTTGCTCGTCCTCATGCTCGTGATCATCACCATCATCATCTCCCCCTTGGTTATAAAAATCTTCAAGTATAGGTGGTGGAATGTTCACAGGACCTTGGAAACACAAGAAGAAGGTTGCATGCATGTGGATGAAACAATTATAATTACGGTGAAAGACAAACGTACCGAAACAACGAGGATGCCATGCAAAAACAGTGCCACGAGTGGTGGCAGCAAACACAAGGCCCTCGTATTGAATTGCATCACAGTAATCATCCATGTAAAGAAACTGATTTTTGAGCAATATCCATCCAGTCAATCCACTGACGACGGCAACAAGCTTGTCGAAGATAGCAACAACTTCATAGTTGTTGTAATTCCAAGAGCGGTTGGGGAGTCGAGAAATTGCTATCTTACGTAGAAGACAGTCACCATGATTGTATTTGAACGTGTGTATGATACCGGTGTGCTCAACCTCTTGGCAGTCTGCTGAGATTTTTGGAAGTGGAACCCGGTCACGAGTGTACACATTCACAAGTTCCCACTCGCAGTTGGACCCAATGTAAACAACCCAATCTCCATTTGCGCATGCCCAAGCCTTGCCCTCAAGCGATGGCATCTTAACATCATACATATCATTATCAAGCGGCATCAACTTGCAGTATGCGAGGCCTCCGTCGTGACGGGCGCCGATCATCGTGGTCGCGGCGAAGAAGATAGGGGAGATCAAACCGCTCCTTCACTCTTGGGTTCCTTGTAATGATGTTATTAGTTGAGTCGAGAATGGGCTTGAACGAACTTGCCATGCTAGCCGAGGTGATGACGTCGCACCGATCAATGAGTTCCTCCACCACGTCATCTTTCAGAACGGGGCAAGAATAACGGGGTCGTTTCTGTCCTGTTCCCTCCATGGAGAAGACGATCAAACAATGGCAGAAGAAAGGGTGAAGGGCTGAAGGAAAATGGAGGAGGGAGAGGAAGAGCGTATGACAGCGATTCCAAATTGAGAGGGAAAGGCGAAGAGTCGGTGGGCGGTTGCCGCTTGCCACGGTTCACGAAGGGCGCCCGGCCTACACGCCGGTTCGGAAATACTCCTATCGTCATTGCCGTCTTCTCACCGATATGTGGATCGGGACCACATGTCAACGAGACATGGTGTGTAATTTCTCGTGCAAAATGCGATCCGTCGGCGTTGGCACGAGGTGCCGCACTAGTTATCGGCCTTTATTTTTTAATTGCGCTACCGTTCAGTTTTGAAGCACGACTAATCTGCATCAGACGCAGAAAAAATATAAACTACTCTACCACTACTCCACCTCCAGTACTAGTAGTATAAAGAAGATATATAGGCTGGAGCTTCAGCGCTTTCTTGCCAAGGGCTGCCCACTTGCTTCTCACTCTACCACCCTCTCTCCAGATCTAAAAAAGACGGGCCCTCTCTCCCTCCTCACCGGTGGTCACAGATCCACCGGGGAAGAAAAGGGCGTGCAGCGTTAGCCTTTTCGTCATCGGCGGCGAGGTCACGATCGATGACAAGGCCGTCCTCTCAGACCTAGAGCCCGCAGGATCGCTGCCATAGTGTGTGCGGAGGGCGGCGACCACTGGCCGAAGCCACTTCCGCCGACCCTCGTGTATGCTACCTCTTTTGAACCATACCCTTGTTCTATTGCCCCATCCGCACGCCGTTGCATGTGGATCTTTTTCCACTCCACCATCTTCCCAATTTGCTATCCTCTGCCTCGCTAGCCACGCAGCATTTAAAACCATAATTTGCACTATTAAAGGAAACCCTACTTCATGCAGACTAATGCATGTCTGGGTTGAATAAGGAAAGGAAGGGAAAATCAGTAGCTAAGGAACGAGTCTCGTGTCTCTTGGTTGAAGAAGGGTAGAAAGGCATGACAACGCAATAGAGAATGACCAGGTCGATCGGTTTGTTGTCCTCACATAGGAAAAAGGTGGCTAAAGAGAACAAAAATGGGACATAATCCACATATCCTGCCTGGATATTTGTTGCTCTGGGCAACGATACCTCCCTCACCACTCTGCGTCTGGTGGAGGTACATCGTCTTGCGCCCATCGTCCGAATGGGCCTCCCATGCTCTTATTGCCACTTTTTTGCTGTTAGTATAACGCCAATAGTCAAGTCAAGCAATGCTACTGCTAAAGTGATGCCACATTTAACTAATGCCGCTCTTAGTCTAATGCCACAGATAAATTTAAGGAGTGCCATTTAATGTCACTGGATCATTTCGTGGTTAATTTGTTGATTGTGGATGTATTAAAGATTTTTCAGCTAAGGCATTCTAATCTTTGTTGCACAGCCAAGATACCAACGATGAAACTTGTTACTACCATGAGATTTTTGCACTATTAATGCTTATAGATTACATACCTCACTTTCATGAGATAAGTTAATTTTTTTGTACAGTGTCACCAAAATGCCAAGGCACTGATGTCATTTTATTTTGGTTAAACTACACGAACAATTATGAAGACAAGAGGAAAGGTTAAGAGTGGGCACCTCCTCCTCCGGCTGTTCCCTTGATTATCAACAGGAAAGATCAAGTTTTTATGTTTGATCGATTATCAAGATTGGGATATCAATTTTTAAGGTCCCCCCGAGTTCAAAATGATATTTACCTTGGAGGTACATGGTTTGCAATTTTTTATACTATCATTAGTTAATAATGCTAGTTACCTTCAGACTTTTGTATTTGGTTTAATGCTCATGCACAGCTAGTATACCAATGCTGAAACTTGTTACCTTTACTTAATTCTTATAACTTCCAGTGCTAGAGTTTATTGAAATTTGTTCAGTAAAACCATTGTACTGTACCCTGTAATAAACTAACTACTCTACTGTTGCACTAGCCACTGGATTAGTGTATATTTGTAGTATTCGAATGGTGTTGCATTAAGCGTATGGAAATAAATAAAGTGTGGCAAGCTTTCCCGGATATGTGTCAAGAAAACTACTACCTGTTTTTCTAAATACTAGACGCTTTGGGTACTTTAAATTGAACAGCGAAAACATCTTATATTAAGGAGCAGAGGGTGTAGAGTTCACTCAAATTATCCCGGTAAAGCTAGTCACACCTTTGTTAAAATTAATGTTCATTATGTTATCGGAGGAGGTCTCAGATGTTTGTCTCTAATGCCTGTCTACTACATACCCGACATCATGATGTAATGTTAAGTCATTTCCTTTTGTACAGTGTAACCAAATTGTCAAGGCGGTGATGGCATTTTATTTTAGTAGAAGCGCACAAAATTTGCTTAAAAGAAGAGGAAAGGTCAGAATGGCTCAGTTTTGAGAAAAAACTATGTATGCCTTCTTGACATCACCACTATTGTTGCTTTATTTATTCCTTCAAACAGTGGTTAGAAGCAGTCTTGCTACCTTTCCCCATTAAGAAATTGGAATGCTTATATTTGTGAGTCTATGCTTCAACTAGTGCCACTTTTATAGTAATCACACTTTCAATATCTATGCAAACAGGGATGCTCGATTTTAGTGGAAGTGCACAAAAGTCCAACTGGTTCAACATTAGGAGCATGTTTTTTTCAAACCTTTATATCCAATTGGTGGCACTATGAGCTGTTCATTACGAAGGTACATGGTTTGCTACTATCTTGCTACTCTTTTGTCTTGTCATTAGATAGTAATACTAGTGGTTTGCATGTGAATTTATTGGCGTGGTGGACCTACATTGGAGGTGCAGGACAAGATTCAATGATTGGATGCTCAATTTCGGTTGTATCAATTTCACCTCTTCCATCACTGCTTGAACATGGTGTGGTATATGTTTACTAGCTGCTTGATATTTGTGCAGCATGCAGATGTCTGCCCGTTGCTATTTGGCAAACAAACAAAGTGTCCGCAATTTTGGTTGAACTGCACAAGAGAATAGTATAGTCACTGCATGTAGTGCCATTTGAAAATAGACACAAAGATTGGATAGTCACTTCATGGACTGCAGAAAAGTAGTACTGTACTATTTACTGGCCAACACTTGGTGCTTCATTGCTTTGGTGTGATTATACAATGGGCATCATTTTCCCTAAGTTAAAGTTTGTATTCCAAAAATAGTCTCATTGTGTGATCGAGAGAAGACCAAATCATATTGCGGTGGATGTTCCTCCATCATGTGTGGTTCATTCTCATGGTTCCAAATTGTTGGTGGAACCACTTACGCTTGCAAGAGGAATTGTAGACTTCACAAACAAATTTGTCTTTCAGGTCTATCTTTGAATGTTGGCCAAGAGAAGCATCCATGTTAGTAGGAAGAACAGATGTTTTTCTAGATCTTTGCTTTTGGAGCTACATATTTGTATATGATCTGTGAATCATTGAGATGCATTAACATGTTTATCTTATGTATGGGAATCATACTAGTTAGTTTTAGTTGCGATGCAAGATCCAAGTGGCTGATCTTTGCTTTTGGAGCTACATATTTGTATATGATCTGTGAATCATTGAGATGCATTAATGATTACTTATTTCTGTTCGCTCGGTGTTTACAAGTTACTTGATCGATCACTAGCTAGCCTACAAATGCGACTTTGGCAGTTTTATTTGCGACGCAAGATGCGAAGTGGCAGTTTTTGAATAAAAATGCCTACCTCTCAAGAAACCGACAAGCTACACTATCGATCCTACACGGATAAAAATGCCTACCTCAAGAAAGCGACAAGCTACACTATCGATCCTACACGGATAAATAGCGTATCACGACGTACTACCTCCTTTCCGGTTTGCGTGGCTCAATTCAAGAAACGACCTACTCGATCCTACACGAATAAATAGCGGATCACGCACGTACTAGTACCTCCTTTTCGGTTTGCGTGGCTTAATTCAAACCTGTCACCAACCAAGGTACTCCTCCGTCCGGGTTTATTAGTCCGTGAGAAAAGCAGCAAGACCAAGGCATGGCAATAATTAACGGCATGCGTAAGTTTAAGCCTAATCAATTCCAGCGATTTAAGTGGCTGCATGCGTGCCTATTCTCGGCTGCGACTCCTTGCATCTTGCTTCACAGATCGCTGCATGAAGCGATTCTCGAGTGCTCGCATGCAGCCGGCCGTAATTAAGGCAGCTAAGCGATGCGAAAAAGATACGCTTTAATTGTTGCGGGCTTTTTAAATCCGTGGAAATCATTATTGACAAGGAGGGAGATGATTCGAGTGCACTTTCGTTTGACCGCCATGCCGGGCGTGCGACCCGAGCGGGACGGGGCCGCGATCATAATTTCAGTTTCCCTAGTTTTCCACGGCAAGCTGGCGTGCTAAGCCATTATGCATTGAATTCCGATGACCGTCGCGCTACCTTCACCCTATAAGTACTGTTTCCCGGCATTCTCCAGTGCCACTGTGACCCAACTCGCCATATCCTTATAAGCCCCCACCAGCCCGACGTCGCTCGCCACGTCTGCCATACCCCCGCCGTCCACGGTAGGCGACGCCGGAGGCGGTCACCGCCGGAACTAGTGTTCGGTTTTTCACCGGAAGGCAGACGGAGGGAGGAGGCATTCTATCTATATTTAGATGGCAATGCGCAGATCGAGGAGTTGTTGGAGCGCGACCGCCTGGCGGAGGAGCAGCGTAACACCGATTTGCGCCGCCATCGGGACATGGAGCAGCAAGACTGACGCCTCGAGTCGCGGCAGAGCGCCCAGAATCGGGCCGACTACGTGGAGGCCGGGCGCTCGACAAATAGCCCCGAGGCTGTCGAGACGCACGCTGTCAGCGACGCCGATTTTTACTACCAGCTCGTCAAGTGGGTTTCCGCTTGGAAGCCAAGCTTCGGTGGACCACGCCAGACATGGAAAGGGCCAATGCGCGAGCAACACGCCCTATCGCACCTCGGCAAGTCCGAGGCGGCGCAGGACGCCGGTGCCAGCGTTTAGCGTGTCTCACGGCATCGTCTAGTTAGCTAAGAGTAAGTTAGTACTTGTCTAGTGGGAGTAGATAGTTAACTTGGCTATGATGGTTGTCAACGTGGAAGTTCAAGACTCTATATGTGGATCGGACACATTACTTTGCTCGAATGTTGAACTTTCCGTTTGAACGTATGGAATGGGCTATTATTTTTTAAATGGGTTGTATTTGTCCTCCACGGGTTTAGAGGCTGACTTGTGGGCCCTAGCAAGTTGACCGTGCACAATCGGGAGATGATTGCACGTGGAGAGGATGACAGCGAGGACCCGCCAAGGTCATGGCAAGACGCAAGCAATTGCCTCCTTATTTCAAGCCAATAAAAAATGGCTCCTCCTAGTGGATTTGACATCCGGGTCCCATGCCATTGTCAACGTAGTCAATAAACGAGAGAATTACAACGAGCGGTGACACTGTGGACCCAAAGAGCTCGCCAGCTTATTTTTGTTTTGGCTTAATTTGATAAATGCCTCAGAAATGCCATCGCAATTTCAAACTTTGAAAAATGCCATTTCATGCCATTTCCAAAGTGGCATTTTTGAAGTCCGGAGTGGCGTTTTCAAAGTTTGCAAACTGTTGTGGCGTTTTCAAAGTTTGCAAAAATTGCACCGGCATTTTCAAAGTTTGGAAATTGCGGTGGCATTTTTATGAATCACCATAATTGGAGTGGCATTTATCTAATATGTTTTTGAGGCCAGGCAGGGTGTCAATCGGGTGTGGGACACTCTGGCCTATCTAGACAGCCTTTTCTTTTATGTTTACCACATACCAGCCCAATAGTTTGTTTTTCTTTTTGAAAATGGCTAGCCCAGTTTTTTTGTGATTTGTCAAGTAAGTCACTTTATCATGCCTGTTGGGCTAGACGAGGAGAGCTTCATTCGGCTGGCCAAGAAAATGGCCTATCAGTAATGAGAAATGGGTTGTACATTTTTAAAACACATAAAACGGGCAATTAGTTTCAAATATCTTTTTTTCATTTCGAGATTTTAAATTGCATTGATTTTTATGCATGGACAATTTATTGGATTTTATATTGATATACATTTATTTTTAAAATCAGTCACGAATGTGACTCGAAATTTCGGGATTAAAAATAGTTCAGAACCCTTGACATATGCAAAATTTCGTATAATTTTTAACCGTGGCACAATATGGGCTGTAATGCTAGCAAAAAAGAATATGGGCTCCAAAAAACCCGTAAGAATTAGCAAATGGGCTGTAAACTATTTGAAATAATGGCAGATGGGGTGTATCTGTTTTCCACAGATTTGAGGCTTGCCACAGATGGCATGTATCTCGTTGGATGTCCATCCAACGGCCGTCGTCTTCTTCAATCTCTGCTCTTCTGCTCCGCCCGCTCAAACAAGCGGCTGGACTGCTCGCTTCCTCCTCCTCACGGCCGGGTCATCTTGCTGCAGTGCCTCACCGCCCACCGTACTCCATCGCTGGCCTAGCTATCCCTCTACTCACCCTCACCCCACACATGATGTTATTCTCCGTGATGGCAGGCGAACGATAAACCCTCGTACTCCTCGGCGTGGGAAATAACCGCCGAGTATTCCTGCTCCGTGTCGTTCCCTTCCTAGGCCTCGCCAGTCGTCCACGCCTCGGTGCTCTCGGCGGCCTGGTCAACGTGGTCAATGAACGACATCCATCGGAAGTGGACTGTACGTGGAGAGGCTACCAGCTGGGTCCCGCAAGGAAACGCCTCCTTATTACACGCAAAATAATGATTCCTCCACCTGACATCTGGGACCCACCGAAAGGGCCTCTGTATTTCGCGAAAAAAATGTTACTGGCCGACGGCTCGGACCCACCAGACTATATCTTCGCACGCAAGGAAGTGCCTCCTTATTACGCCCAAAAAGAATACCCCTCGCTAGCCGGGACCCAGTATAGTGGGCCTACTAAGTTGACGGGACGAAGGGCTTTGTCAACTTAGTCAATATCTATGATTCTAGCTCGACCGACCGTCGATGTCCATCCAACCGTAGTAGTGCTTCTTCAACCTCTGGTCTTCTTGCTCCGGCCGCCCAATGCAGCGTCGGTCGTGCCGCCGCTTCCCGCCTCCGTGGTCGGCTGTGTTGTCACGGAGGCCTCACCGCTTCATACTACTCCCACCGCTGGCGAGGCCATCCCTCCACTCCACTCACCCACACCCCCGTTATTCTCAAGCGGTGAAAGCAGCGGCAGTACCAACCATGAACCCTCGTACTCCTCTCCGTGTGGGCATCCACTGCCGCGTCATCCCCGGCTCCGTGTCGCCCCCTTCCTAGGCCTCGCCGTCGTCCACCGCCGTGGTGCTCTCGGCGCGGCGTGGTCAATGTGGTCAACAACCGAATTCCATCGGAAGAATACTGTATGTGGAGAGGCTGACAGCTGGGTCCATGGCAGCCGCAAGGAAGTGCCTCCTTATTACACGGAAAATAATTATTCCTCCACCGACAAATAGGGACCCACCGGACGGGCCACCGTATTTCGTGAAAAAAACGTTTGCCCCGATCGCTAGGACCACCCAACGGCCACCGTATTTCGAGAAAAACGTTCCCCTCTGTCGGCTCGGACCCACCGGAAGTGCCTCCTTATTACGCACAAAAATGAATACCCCCAGCTAGCCGGGACCCACCTTGGTGGGAGGCTGACTTAATGGGCCTACTAAGTTGTGAGACGGAGGGCTTTGTCAACTTAGTCAATATAAACGATTCTAGCTCTAGTGACCGTGACGATGTCCATCCAACGGCCGTAGTGCTTCTTCAACCTCTGGTCTTCTTGCTCCGGCCGCCCAAAGCTGGCTGGTCGTGCCGCATGCTCCCGCCTCCCGTGGCCGGATGTCTTTGCCGCGGAGGCCTCACCTCCCCTACTATTCCCACGGCTGGCGAGGCCTGCGGCGACGAGCGACCTCACACCGCGGCCGAACGGTGAACCTCCGTACTCCTCTCGGCGCGGGCTTCCGCTGCGCGTCTTCCCGGCTCCCGTCGTCCCCTTCCTAGGCCTCGCCGTCGTCCACCGCCACGGTGCTCTCGGCACGCAGCGTGGTCAGCGTGGTCAAGGCGATTTCCATCGGACGTGGGATTGTATGTGGAGAGGCTGACAGCTGGGTCCACGACCGCAGCAAGGAAGTGCCTCCTTATTACGTGCAAAATAATTATTCCTCCACCTGACAGAAGGGACCCACCGGACGGGCCACCGTATTTAGCGAAAAAAACGTTTCCCTGTCTGCTGGGACCCACCAATTACATCTTCGCACGCAAGGAAGTGCGTCCGAAAAAAAATGATTCGTCCCCCTGACTGCTGGGACCCACCAGCTACATCGTCGCACGCAAGGAAGTGCCTGACAGTCGGGACCCACTGGTCAAGCGTCACGTGGCGTTGTCGTGCAGTCGCGAACATATGCGTACGTATCTTGGTCGATGTAGAGGCGCCGCGACGTGTCGTAGATGTAGAGGCGCCGCACGTGTCGTAGTAGAGGTGCGCACGTAGCATGTACACGTCACGTCTGGCGTAGGTGCAAGAAAGAAAAATACGCCACGCACGCATTACATACGGCAGGTCTCAACGCCTACTCGCGCATACGCATACATGGCTGGGTCGAACAGAAACAACGCTCGTCGTCGTCGTGTTCATGGGGAGCCAATCGGCTGGGTCGGAACGGAATGCGTGGTCGTGTTCATCGGGAGGGCTTGGGCCGGAGCAGGCGATGGAAACAAGGCTGGCGTACCGCTGACAACGGAGAAAGCGGCCTTATGTTCGACCGCCCACGTCAAAGCGGGTCTGTTGATCGGGAGGGGCTGGCGTACCGCAAAACGAAGGAAACATACCTCCTACGGTCTAAACGGGGGTCCTGTTGATCGGGAGGGGTGTGGCGTACCCCAAAACTGTCGAATCGGAACTCCTACGGTCTAAACGGGGGTCCTGTTGATCGGGAGGGGTGTGGCGTACCTCAAAACGGACGAAATGGACCTCCTACAGTCGAAACGGGGGTCTTGTTCATCGGGAGGGGCCTCCACGGGCTACTGTCGACCTCCTCCAGCCTCCACGGGCTCCTGTTCATCCAGCCTCCACCGCGCGCTACTCCACCGGCTACTGTTCAACCACCCCTCTCCACGGGCACCCTCCATCATTATCGTTCATCCAGCCCTCCACACCACGGGGTCTGTTCAACCACCCCTCCACGGCCACCCCTCCACCGTCTACTGTTCATCCAGCCATCCACACCACGGGTTCCTGTTCATCCAGAGGCAACGCCACCGCTCACTGTTCATCCAACCCCCCTCGCAACGCTCACTGTTCATCCAATCGACCGGCTTCAGTTAGCAGCACTAGCGAAGGAATCGCTCCATCGGGTTTAGTTAACATCCATAGATCGATCGCTTCCGGGTTCGATGAACGCGTAGCACTGCAGTCTGTCGCTTTCGGAGTTCGATTAGAGCCCAACGCCTCCATTGGGCTTGATTGAAACCAACGCCGCACACACGCAGCAGCGTCGTCACGAGAGAAAGCAGCGATCGCTCGCCCTTCGACCTCCCACCGTAACCGGCAACTTCCCGAAATTTTCCTCCCCCTCGCTTCTACCACGGTTTTTCCGTCATGGACGGCCCAAAGAATGTCATGCGGCTGCGTCTCCGGCCCGCCCAGGACGAAAAGCCCATTTTCTGTCATGATTTTTTGTCATAGAAGTAGGAGCCCACCACATCTATGATGATATCGGGTTTTGTCACAATTATCGTCATAGAAGTGTCATATGTATGACAGAAAAAAAATTCGTTCGGCCCAAAATGTCACGGATGTGTCTTTTTTTTGTAGTGTTGGTTTCAATAACCTTTCGCTTCATCATTTCTTTGACTTGATGTCATCGCCGTTCGATTACACCTGCATGAAATCTCTCAACAATTGTGTCGTGATCATCATCAGCATTCTGAGATCTTCTAGGATATCAATTGAATTCATGATGAGAAATACCATCCTTGCCCTTGAGATGAATTGTGTTAACATCGACAACGTTCTTGCATTCACCCCGACACAAAACTTGTTCATGTTTTGTGTTGTACCTAGAGTTCCTTTCTATCCAACTTATATTATGATTCTACCTTGGAGTATTACCATCTTTTATGTCAAGAATGTTACTCCACCACTTAAGAATTCTTGGTATAGTGATACTTCTCACCATCACCATTCTTTCTTGGTCCCCGTGTTGTTTCTAACCGGAATACCGACAATTGAACTATGATGTGTGAATTCGAAACTTCTAACAATCCTATTGCTTTGAAGTGAATGGTCGATTAATTCATTTTAATTCTTTTGTTCATTAAGTCGTCGTTCTACAGTTATCGTGCAACCCATCCCCATATTTCGGGTGCACCTGTCAACCAAGTTTAATTGTGTATTCTTTCCTCGAGCATACATCATTATATCATTTGATCTGACGAATGTTATCTCTTTGTTCATATAATTGTGGAAATCCATCTTCTTGGAAATCTCAATTAATTAGCGCTGAGTCCACCAGCCATCTCCTCCCCCTCTCCTTGATTTAATGATGAACGCTTGTTTTGGAACTAGCTTCCATAGTTCATTTCCCGAGAATCTTACAATGTCATCTCCTCAATCTGTGTTGCAGCTTTTCTTCTCAGGCATCCTCAGTCTGAGGTATTCTGACACCAATTGGATATGAATCCCGGTCAGGAATGATGGTCGGAACATATTTCCAAGAGTTATAACATTGGTCTTTATATGACCCGGTAAGGTGATGTCATGCCTAGCACACCTGACCAGAGGCCCTATTGTTATAGATTCCTTTCGAGCAAGGTTATCCATTCTTCCATGAGGAAATTGTAAGACTTATTCTACAAGTTATTCCTGATGGATCCTTTGTGTTTCCAAAGTATGATTTTCACCTGAGGACCATGTCAATGCTATCTCGAAGCATGACTGTGGTACTCCGATTTTCAACAAGAACATTTGAAGCCCAAATGCTAAATGTTTCTCGCTCAATTATCCAAACACCGTTGTACGGGTAATATCATGAAATTCCTCCCCCTTACCTCAATGGTTTTCTACTTTCTATCATGTCATGAATATCATGCTCCGCTTGTCCTTGGGAAGGATATACCCCTGAAATATGTGTGTATACACATTTTTCTTTCCATTGTTCTATTTAAACCTGATAATCACTTTTCCTTTCCGTTGGTTTGTTTAACCCTTCTTGTGATCTATATTATATAAGCAGTAATATTTCCCTGCTTATGTAAGCACCTTGTTGTACCACTCTGTCAGTAAGACCCTGTTACTATTGTTGATGACATTTCGGTAGCCGCCGATGGACAAGAACTTTGCATATTGGTCCGCCTCGTTCAACGAGAAGGAAAATGGTTCTCTTCGTCCCTCGCCCTTGGTACCGATTTTGTTGCTGACATAACCGACAGACTATCCTCTGACATGCCTTGCTTACATGATCGTGCAAGACATCACCGTTTCCCTACTTTTAACCCACATGGTGGGCCCATAACCCACAGTTCCACAGGATCGAAACCTGACTCTCATGTACACCCCCTGTTCCCAAAGTTATTCCTCGCGCGTGACCTCGTAAGTAATTCACGAGCCACCTCCCGAGAGATTGTCAATTCTGATATCAAACACAATACTTGTTCCCGTTGCTTTGAACCCTTTTCATGCCCTGTTTCAGGCATCGAACTATAGCCTACCTGCTCGAAACTTGCATTTTGCACCTTTTTACTTTGCTCTCGATGATTCCTTAAGTTTCAATTCGAGAGTTACTTTCCGCCACCCTTCCCAATGTTATCTACCAGATAAGCAACATTGTAGCGGTCCATTTTTCCGAAGTTACCCCTTGTCGTACGTACGATGGAGTTCCCGAAGAAAGAATGCCGACCTCACCACGATGATCCGAAGCAGAGAAATGAAGACATCAACGTAATGGATCGACCTCTTTGAGAAGAGCAACCAAGACCGAGAAGATCCGTTAGATTTTTCGTAACCCAATCCCCCCCCCCCTTACTCCCCTCTTAAATCTCGGGACAAGATTTCTTTTAGTGGAGGAGAATTGTGACGCCCGGATATTTAAGCTACAGTGAACCTCTGCTAATGATGCCATGTCACCTCGATTACTGTTGCAAATCTTGCATTAGTTCGAAACCGGTTCGAATTCAAATTCAAAAGCAAGCAAACAATAAAGGTTTTCAAATATTAAAACTAAAATGTTCTGAGTGAGCCAAATAATGCATATGTAATTATGGTGGAGAAACCACACTTTTATAAAATGTTTGAATCCTCAAATGGGAATGAAACAACATCATACCAATTTAATAAATGCCTTTTTGTTAATTATAAAATATTAAATATTTTATTTAGGGGTTTAAACTTTAGTAACAAAGGTATAATTAGTAATACTAAGTTTGGTACAACTTTTATGTTTTATCAAACTAAATAAGATGGATCTAAAAATAAAACAGTAAAATAAAATAAACAAAAGATAAAAAAAGGAAAACAGGAAAGAAGAAAAGGCCGCCCCTTGGGCCTCTTGGCCCATATGGCCGAAGCCAGCCCAGCCTGCTCCCCTCCCCCCACTTGTCTCCTTCCTCTGTTCACCAGGGGGAGGGCGTGGCAAGCATCCCGTGGCCGTGGCCGTGCCTGGCCACGCGCCAGCCATCTGAGGACCCCGCAGGCGATAAGTCCCCCCCAAAGGCGTTAAACCTAGCCCTCTCTCGCACTCCACTCTCCCCCTCGCCCCTCCTCCAGATCTAGCATGCTCGACGTGCTGTCGCCACCGCGCCGCTGCGCCACCGCGGGCATCGGCCATTCCTCGCCTTGCCGCCATGCCCTGAAGCCTCGTCGTCGTTCTCTACTCCTTCCAGTGCCGCTGGACGGGGCTGGGAGGCTCTGCATCGCCGGATCCTCGGTCGTCTCCAACCTGCGGACCCCGACGCCGTTCGCCGTCGACCACGGCCGACGTACCTCCCCAAGCCCACTGCCTCCCCCCTGCAGCTCCGCTGTGAGCACCCCCGTCCAGTCCTTCTTCCCTCTACCTCCCCTAGTAACGCTAGCTTGCCCCCGCCGCGCCCGTTGTCGACTGCGTGTGGCCTCGCTCTTCTTGCCGCTTTCGCCTCGCTCATGCGCACACCCAAGCCACCCCCTGGTTGCGCACCCGCGTCCGCCGCTTCTCCCCTGCTCGTGTCCGCCGCTCGCCCCACCGCGCTCGCTGCCATCGCCGGTGGCTCGGCTCCGCCGCCTCCTGGGCCTGTCCATGCAGCCCCACGCCGAGGTTCCATGGTCGGCCGAAGGCGCCGTGGCCGCCAGGCTGTGTAGCGTGCTTCCTGAGGCCATGGCCGGCCCATGTTTGGGTTAGATGCTAACCCCCACTAACATCTAGGCCCCACCCCACTAACTAAAGAAGTTAACTAAATTAAATTACCTCCGGTGTATGACGTGTGGGCCCTTTCATTTAACTAAATAGTTAAAATAAGTCTAGTATAAATCTGTGACACTGACAGGAGGGTCCCATGAGGCCCAGTTGACTGGTGAAACTGCTGACTGGGCAACCCCAGTCAATGACACGTGGGTCCCAGTTGACTCGGTTGACTAGTCAACTGGTCAACAATTGACTTGCTGACTCAGCACTCCCCTGGCCCACGGTCATGCACTCTGGCTAGAGTAACACTAGGTGACAGAAGAATATTCTGTTTTAATTCGAATTAAAATAAATTAAGAAAATGTTTAAGTCTTTGAAAAATCGTAGAAAATAATCCATAACTCGGATGAAAATGTTTTCTACATGAAAGTTGCTCAGAACGAAGAGACGCATCCGAATACGCAGTCTGTTCGTCTGCCGCATGTCCCTAGCATAGCAAACATGCAACAATCCCCCCGGTTCATCTGTCTGAAAACACGAAACACTAGGAATACTTCCCGGATGTTTCCCCCCTTCACCGGTATTACATATCCCTGCGTTACGTCACCCCTAGCACAACGTATTTCCACGTCTTGCTTTGTGCTACATTTGATTGCTTTGTTATTTATTGTGTTCCCCCTCCGTTACTTCTTTCAGGTAGGCTCCGAGACCGTTGATGATACCCCTGTGATCGGCTACATCGACGATGACCCCTTCTTCTTGCCAGAGCAACCAGGCAAGCCCCCCCCCTTGATCACCAGATATCGCCTATTCTTCTCTATACTGCTTGCATTAGAGTAGTGTAGCATGTTACTGCTTTCCGTTAATCCTATTCTGCTGCATAACCTGTCATTGTTGCTATAGTTGTTACCCTTACCTGCAATCCTAAATGCTTAGTATAGGATGCTAGTATTCCATCAGTGGCCCTACACTCTTGTCCAAATGCCATGCTATACTCTTTGGACCGTGATCACTTGGGAGGTGATCACGGGCATATGCTATATACTTTATCTTGTTACATTACTTATGATACCGTTAGGAGATGGGGGTGAAGGCGGGTGGCTCCATCCCGGTGAGGTGGGCTGGGTTCACGGCCCCGATTGTTACTTTGTGGCGGAGCGGCAGGCAGATTGAGACCACCTAGGAGAGAGGTGGGCCTGGCCTGGTCGGCGTTCAGCGGATACTGCTGCACGCTTAATGAGATCTTGGTATTTGATCTGAGTCGGCCCAGCGACCTATACGCACTAACCAACCACGGAGAACAGTTATGGGCACTCGGCGTCGTGGTATCAGCCGAAGCCTTCGTGACGTCAGCGACTGAGCGGCGCGCGCCGGATTGGACTAGAACGCCTGCTAGGCTAGGTCTGCTTCCAGCCGCCCACGCAACATGCAGGTGTACAATGGGCGATGGGCCCAAACCCCTGCGCCATAGGATTTAGACCGGCATGCTGACCTCTCTGTTGTGCCTAGGTGGGGCTGCGACGTGTTGATCTTCCGAGGCCGGGCATGACCCAGGAAAGTGTGTCCAGCCAAAGGGGATCAAGCGTGTTGGGTTATGTGGTGCACCCCTGCAGGGAAGTTTATCTATTCGAATAGCCGTGTCCCTCGGTAAAAGGACGACCCGGAGTTGTACCTTGACCTTATGACAACTAGAACTGGATACTTAATAAAACACACCCTTCCAAGTGCCAGATATAACCCGGTGATCGCTCTCACACAGGGCGACGAGGGGAGGATCGTCGGGTAGGATTATGCTATGCGATGCTACTTGGTGAACTTACCATCTACTCTCTTCTACATGCTGCAAGATGGAGGCTGCCAGAAGCGTAGTCTTCGACATGATTAGATATCCCCCTCTTATTCTGGCATTCTGCAGTTCAGTCCACTGATATGGCCCTTTACACATATACCCATGCATATGTAGTGTAGCTCCTTGCTTGCGAGTACTTTGGATGAGTACTCACCGTTGCTTTCTCCCTCTTTTCCCCCTTTACTTTGTTTCTGGTTGTCGCGACTGGGATCTCGGAGCCAGAGGCAGACGCCCACGGTCGGCGGCGACTCCTACTACATCGGAGGTGCCTACTACTACGTGCGGGCCAGCAGACGGCGGGGAGTAGTTTAGGAGGATCGAGCGGTGAGGCCTGCGCCTCTTTCGATCTGTATCCCAGTTTGTGCTAGCCTTCTTAAGGCAAACTTGTTTAACTTATGTCTGTACTCAGATATTGTTGCTTCCGCTTGTATTCGAGCCCTCGAGGCCCCTGGCTTGTATTATGATGCTTGAATGACTTATTTTATTTTTAGAGTTGTGTTGTGGTATCTTCCAGTGAGTCCCTGATCTTGATCGTACATGTTTGCGTGTATGATTAGTGTACGATTGAATCGGGGGCGTCACAGTGCTTTTCTTACTTGAACAAGCATCCCACTTATGATTAACCTCTATTGCAAGCATCCGCAACTACAACAAAAGTATTAAGGTAAACCTAACAATAGCATGAAACATATGGATCCAAATCAGCCCCTTACGAAGCAACGCATAAACTAGGGTTCAAGCTTACATTACTCTAGCAACCCATCATCTACTTATTACTTCTCAATGCCTTCCTCTAGGCCCAAATAATGGTGAAGTGTTATGTAGTCGACGTTCACATAACACCACTAGAGGCTAGACAACATACATCTCATCAAAATATCGAACAAATACCAAATTCACATGACTACTAATAGCAAGACTTCTCCCATGTCCTCAGGAACAAACGTAACTACTCACAAAGCATATTCATGTTCATAATCAGAGGGGTATTAATATGCATAAAGGATTTGAACATATGATCTTTCACCAAATAAACCAACTAGCATCAACTACAAGGAGTAATCAACACTACTAGCAACCTACTAGTACCAATCCCGGACTTGGAGACAAGAATTGGATACAAGAGATGAACTAGGGTTTTGAGAGGAGATGGTCTTTGGTGAAGATGTTGATGGAGATTGCCCTCTCCCGATGAGAGGAGCGTTGGTGATGACGATGGCGATGATTTCCCCCTCCGGGGAAGTGTCCCCGGCCGAACAGCTCTGCCGGAGCCCTAGATTGTTCCGCCAAGGTTAGCCTCGTGGCGTGAGTATCATCCCGAAAGGTTGCTTATGATTTTCCCTTGACGAAATACTTCATATAGCAGAAGATGGCCACGGAGAGCCAGCAGGGGCCCACGAGGCGGGCGTGCCACAGGGGTAGGGCGCGCCCCCACCCTCGTGGCAGTGGGTCCCCTCTGGCGTATTTCTTCCGCTCAATATTTTTATTATTTCCAAAAATAACTTTCGTGCGATTTCAGGACTTTTGGAGTTCTTGTGAGAATAGGTCTCTAATATTTGCTTCTTTTCGGCCAGAATTCCATTGCCAAGCATTCTCCCTCCTTATGTAAACATTGTAAAATAAGAGAGAATAGGCATAAGTATTGTGACATAATGTGTAGTAACAACCCATAATGCAATAAATATCGATATAAAAGCATGATGTAAAATGGACGTATCAGGTACCGGAGCGGTACTACCGCCTGTCGCTACAGGCGATACTACCGCTGCCTACCGTGGTACTACCGCTGGCTTCATCCGAACCACTCTCAACACAGCGGAGGGCACTCCAAAAAGACATGAAAGAACTGGGGGGGGGGTGCAACGGAGATGTGTACATGATGATTCCACCCAAACATTTCCGATACGGACCCCCTCTTGATAGTACGGTATATCCTACGACTCAAGTCCACCAAGAATGAAACAAAGGGAAAACATCGTCTTCTCTTCAAGCCCTGAGGGGTAGAAATCGTCTCGTGCCAAATGAATGAATATCTAAAATGCTCAATGCACATGATTAGTCCGCAAAGGCATTGTCATCAATCACCAAAACCACTTAGGAAGAAATATGCCCTAACACCCTCCCCTGCCCCCTAGCCTATATATAGAGGGGGAAGGCGCATGGGGCAGCCACACCTTCACCCTTGCCCATTGCCTATCTCAACTCCTCCCACGTTTCTCCGGTACACGCTTGGTGAAGCCCTGCTGGAATTCTGCAGCCGCCACCACCATCTCACCATTGGGCTAGTCCCGATCTCATCTACCCCATCTCCCTCACTTGCTAGATCAAGAAGGAGAAGACACCATCGAGCTGAATGTGTGCGTAGGGTGCCGGATTTGGTATGTGTGGATGTGGATGCTCTAAGAGCATTACTAGTAGAACCCTCAAACCTTCAAATCCTTAAAGCAGTTTTAAGGGTTGAGAAGTGCCACTTTTTGACACTTTTAAGGGTTGAAAAACAGGGGCAAATACTAGAACCCTCAAACCCAACCCTTAAACTGCTTTAAGGGTTGGATTTGAGGGTTCTAGTCTTTGCCTCAACCCCAATCTTTAAAACTGTCATTTCACATATCACAATTTATGACAAAAAGAACACAATCAACTTCCAAACAAACTACCAAATGACAATCATTGATGCATTGTTTAATAGTTTACATCACAAAATCATCATCTTCCTCCTCTCAACGGCACCATCACCAAAAGTTGCACCTCGTCGCCATCTTCTAGACCACAAGCGGGCTCCATCAAGCATCTCCATCGGCACCGGTGGAGTCGTACACACCGCCATCACCACAACTACTCATCGGAGTGTCACCTCGAAAAGTAGAGGACGCAACACGGAACATCCTCTTCCTCTCCGCGATGTCCTCCTTGTAGTCCTTCCACCATTGCAATTGGTCTTGATCCATGTCCTTCTTGGACATCATCATGTGCTCTTTCTCTTCCACCATGAGTTCTTTCCATACCTTTGCCTCTTTGAGCTTAATCATCCTCTCCTCCAACTCGGCCTTGCGCTTTGCTTCTTCACGCTTTGCTTCAACTTGTGCAAGCTTGACCTCTTTCTTCTTCTCGGTGATAAGAAGCTTCATCTCCAATGTCTTCGTTGTCAATTCCTATCTTGCCTTCATCATGTGGTCCATCTTCTCCCTTAGGCTTGACGCCTCTTCTTCCATCTTCACCCTTAGCTTGCCCTTCTTGTTTCCCTCGGGCTTGCCCAAGTTCCTCTCCTCCTCATCTTCACTATCGTCCATCCTTAGCATTGCCGACTTCTTGGGTGCGGTCTCTTGATCCCTCAACTTCCACTTGTCAAAGGTTTGAAGAATTGACCAAACATGCTTAAATGGGAATGGCTTGCCCTTGGAAGCGGCCATCTCCTTGTACCTCAAGCCGGCAATTGTCTCCTATCAACCACACATAAATCACATAAGAACCCACCAATAGCATAGTGCACACACGTAATCAAAATAGTGAAGAAATATGTACTCACATAGTCACTCTCCACGGTTCCACTAGGTGGTGCATCCCTCACTTGGTCCATGGCCGCACTCCAACGAGAACAAGCGGGCTTGATCAACTCCCACCGGCCTTGAAGCGACCGGAAAGTGCGATGGATGAACCCACTATTCATCGGCTTGATCCTACAATAGACGTCCTCGATCCTTTGCCAATACAGTTTACGGTTTGATCGGTGCGGTGGTTGCATCCATTCCCACAGCTGCCCAAGCACGGACCAAGAGGACATCTTCCGCCTCGGTGTAGTTTGTCGATCGCGCGTGTGGGCGGGAAGCGGCGGTGAATGCCTCCACCCCTATCTCGGCCACCTCCTCCTCGTCATCCCCTTCATCCTCCTCATCTTCCTCCTTTTCCTCCAAGTCGTCACCAACCCTAAAGGGGTCTAGAGGCGGGCTCGAGGTCCACCTCCGCGTTTGGAGGAGGTCCATGAACGAGGATGGGGTTGCCATTTCCTCAAACACCTCGTGCTGCGTCGGGAGGAGGTTCGGACAGTGGCCCAGGCGGGGGCAGCACAAGGCGGCCAGGCTTCTTCCGGCTTCTTCATGGCGGGACGAGCTGGCGACCTTTGGAGGAAGCCCCACGAGGCCCACGGCCGCCGCCCGCCAGCTCTTCTTCGCGCGCGGGCGTTGGCGGCGGCGCCGGCGGGACGGGGGCAGGGCGGGAGCCGGGAGGCGGGAGGAGGCGCTGAGCCCGCCGCTGGCCCCCCGACGGTCGCCGCCACCACGTCGGCCACGGGTGGGCGGGGTGGGGGGGCGGGCATCGGGGCGGCGGCGGCGGCGGCGGCGGGGCCCTCCATGGCTTGGCGAGGCGGAGGAGGAGGCCGGGAGGAGGCAGTTGGCTCCATGAGCGAGGCGAGCGAGGAGGAGAATGCAGGTTGGGGGCGATTTTCCTCTCAACCCCTACTTCTACGGATTGCAAACTGGTTTGAGGGTTGGATCTCTAAATTTTTTTTACGGGTTTGAGGGTTTAGAGGTTCTAGTCTACGGCGTTTTTTCCGTGAAAACTGTAAAAAAGCTGTTATTTTTAGGGATTTGAGAGTTTGAGGGCTTTACTAGTAATGCTCGGCTTAAAAATAACTGCTTTTTTACAGTTTTCGTCGAAAAAAGCCGTAGACTAGAACCCCTTAATCCTCAAAACCTCAAATTTTTTTAAAGGTCCAACCCTCAAAAGTAAGGGTTGGGGAGCAAAACCTACCCCAACCCTCATTTGGCGGTTATACTCGCGCGGGAGGGAAAAATCCTCCCAACTCCTGCGCGCCGCCGACCGCTAGTCGCTAAATGCGCCTCGGCCGGCCGCCCGTCGACCTCCCATGGCATAGCGACAACGTCGTTCATGGGAAATATTCCATTATAAAGATTGGATTTAAGGGTTTTAATCTTTGCCCCTGTTTTTTAACCCGTAAAAGTATAAAAAAGATTATTTTTAGATCCTTAAAACGCTAGTGAAGGTTTAAGGATTCTACTAGTAGACTAGTAATGCTCTAAGCAATCGGACCCGCACAGGACGTGACCGATCCCAGCTGATCGGTCGAGCGAGCGTCCTCTTTGCTTTCTTTGTTTGGGAAAAGGCCATCTCCGCTGCTCGCTTTTTTTTTTTTTTGAGCCGATTGAGAACTGGATATGCTGGGTTCAGCCGTCGTCCGGCTCGCCACCCCGCCTCGCGCCGCCGCCTCCGCTGCTGCCGGAAACATCTCTGTATAAGCCTTTTCCTCCTGTCGTTCTGCGCACTCCTTCCTACGGTCTACATACGCATCTCACATGGAGTGGCTTCTTGGTCTGTATATTCGACGGGCAGCGACAGCTCGTGGATGGCAGCCTCTGCGCTGTGCTGCACCCGGGGGCGGACGACGCAGATTCAGCGGCGGCGGGGTGCTCGCACAAGTGGCGGATGGTGATCGCCTACGACGGTACCAAGTTCAAAGGTTTTTCTCGCCCCTCTTCTCTGCACCCGGATTCTTTAGATTGGCGGTGTTTGTGTATTCAATCATTATTAGATTCTTGGGGGTGGTGATGAATGGTTATCGGTGCTACCTAAGGACGGTTGCATCGAAGGGAGAAGAGAAAGCAAATGGTTGCAGAAGGTAGGTTTTCTATTACCGGGGATCACTAGTTTGCCATCGGACCAACTATTTGCCATATGATTAGAATGTCCATTTTAACTGAGTGTGCGTACATGGGCCTGGTAGAATTGTTAGCTTCTACTCTCTCCATCCCAAAACATTTGAAGTTATATATATATATATATATATATATATATATATAGGGAAAATCCATCCTACCACCTGGGGGTAGTTACCCCACATGTCTCATATACTATCTTATGGTAGTATATATCCTACTTTATCATTTTAAGTATGTTCATATACTATATATAAGATACTCCAAAGTGAGTTGCACGAAAAATTTCAAGTTGGCCCATGGTTTTTATTATATTTGAAATACGTACATATTTGTACATAAAAGAGAGCATACTCAAAATATGATACATACTACCAAAAAAATAGTATATATACTACCTAAACATTATTATATACTACATACTACGCGTACATACTCTCCGATTTGATAGATACTACATACTACATATAAAACTCAAGTGGTGGTAACTACCACTGGTGGTAGATAAAATTTGTCCTATATATATATATATATATATATATATATGTCTTGTTCCGTGTTTTCTAGAGACAGATTGATAATTATGATTTGTTTCTAGCTAATAGATCTAGCAGATTAGTTGCATTTTTCTTTTTTCAAGATTCAAGATGTATTTTGTGATGAAAACATTTTTTTGTGCCACGTAACATGTTTCTTGATCAATGGAAGCATCATTTTTCTAGTACGTTGGAAACATATTTGTTCGCTAGATGGAAACAGTTTTCGTGACCAATATTAACGTTTTTTCTTTGCAATGGTAATATTTTCAAGTACTTTGGAAACAAGTTTTTCTGTGTGTAACAGAGTCAAATTGTATGATTTTTTTGCTATGGTTGAAACAATATAGCAGACACTGATAGTGGTTGAAACAAAAAATTACTACAAGAAGCAAAATGAATAAGATACAACTTCACTAAAAGAAACAAAAGTACATGTGAGTGAAGCACATACAATGTAGTGATTTCAGAAGAACGAGTGTAGAAATAAAGGAAGCACATGGTGGTAGTGGTTGAAGTAAAATTTACTGCCATAGAAACATGCGTGAGAAATATAAGTAGGCTTTGTGGCTGGCACGAAGCAACATTCTTGTGCAATGGAAGCTTAGAAAGTTGATTTCACAAAGGCATGCTTGCCGGGCAACATTTGGGGTCAAAAAATTTGTGGTTTGCGAATCAGTTTAATAAAAACAAATTTAGGTTGAGTGCGCTCATAACATCTTTGAAATGAAGTACCGCGAAACGACTTTTCAATACACTGTGCGTAGGATTGGTTTACCGGAGGGAAGAGTTTACCAGAAATAACGGGGCAATTATGCGACATTTCTTCTTATCTTGTCAATTTTATTATGAATGCCTTTTTTTGTTGTCATTTTGTTGGTTTTGAGGTTTTATTGTTGTGTCATTTATGACACTAACTACCGTACACCGCTAGGACGTGCTTTAACCATTGGATATTTATATTTGAATTTGGCCTAGTGATGATTCATTTCGTGAGTATCCAAAGAATCGATGGTGATCTTAAGTAGCATACAGTCCTTGACATTTATGGTTACACTTATTGGGGTGAAATTTGTAAACTATAGCCCCAGAGAAGGAGGTAGTTCTTTTTAGGATCTTGAGACATTGATGTACGTGTATATGTGTCTACCACCTCTCCTACATTACCAGCAATACTAGAAGCAGCACACACATTTCGTCATGAGGGCATTCAAAAAACGTTACATCGGCTTCGGGCTGATTTCCATGTACCACAGGCCCGCAAGTTGGTTAAGGAGTTTGTGCAGACTTGTGTGAGATGTCAACGCATACAAATGGGATCATTTACACCCTGCAGGCCTGTTGCAGCCATTGCCAATCCCACAACAAATATGGGATGGCATATCTATGGATTTTGTGGAGGGGTTCCCGCATGTGCACGGCAAAACGGTCATACTTACGGTAGTGTACAGTTTCTCTAAATACACACACTTTATTCCTTTGGCACACCCTTTTTTTTCCGGGAAAAGCATAAAAGCTTTATGCTTCATTGTATTGAAAAGAAAGAGTGTTTTATGTTACTGATCCTCCTAGGAGGCGAATTACAGTCAGGGGACATGAGCTAGTGCACGTCCCAGGTCGGAGGCAAGACTACTCTGAGTCCAGCAGCGCCTGCCGTAGCCCAAAGTTTGGCCTCCTCCTTGATGCCGTGAACTAGCGTCCGGATGGAAGGGCGTGCGTCGTTGAAGACGCAATCGTTGCGGTGCACACCCTTATCCTCTACTTCCGTAGCAAGAGTATTCTTTGATGAGGTGGTTCTTGCATGGGATGCCAACATTGATTGTCAGTGATCGACTGATCGTGATCCAATTTTCACTAGCCGCTTTTGAGAGGGACTCTTTCAGTTGGCTGGTGCACAGCTTAAAAAAGGCTCAACTTTTCATCCCGGTCGATGGTCGGACAAGAGGCCGTGAACAAAGCGATTGCTATGTACTTACGCTGCCTTTTCGGTGATCGGCCCGACAATGGCTTGCATGGGCCACTGTTTTTGAGTCACGACTAGACTAGTCTAGTCGACGAGTTACTGCCAGGTTGACTCAAACCCTCGACTAGTCAAGACTAGTCGCGACTAGTCGATTGGCCAGGCTTGACTCGTCACTAGTTGCTACCCCATAACGACTCATCGACTCGAAAACCTTGGCATGGGCTGAGTATTGCTATAATACTTCATATCATTCCTCCCTTAAGGAGTCACCTTTCAAGGTGGTTTACGGGTGTGACCCTCCATCTTTGCACTCTTATGAGCCAGGCTGTGCCAAACTAACTGCAGTGGATTCTCTTCTCCAAGACCATGATGGATTTCTTGTTGATATTAGGGTTGATTCCTGCAGGCACAACAATACTATAAGAGACAATATTGACAGTCCCCGTAGAGCGCTCGGTTTTGAGATTGGACAATGGGTTTGGTTGCGTTTACATCATAGTCAGGTGGCATCTTTGGCAATCAAGGCTCACTCTAAGCTAGCTCCCCAATTCTGTGGATCATACCAAGTCATAGAACAGATTGGTTCAGTAGCTTATCGTCTCAAACTTCGAGAGAAAGCTCGGATTCATGATGTCTTTCATGTTAGCTTGTTGAAGCCTTACCATGGGGAGACTCCTGCAGTTCCGCCACCATTGCTTCTGCTTCACAATGGTCGGGTGTGTCCTGTTCCAGAGAAGGCCCTCAAATCTCGCGTGACTCGGGGTAAACTGCAAATTCTCATCTAATGGCAGGGACTACCAGCTACTGAAGCTTCTTGGGAAAAGGCTGGGGAATTGCAGAAGATATATCCAAAATTCCAGCTCAAGGACGAGCTGCTTCTCAAGGAAGGGAGAGATGTCATGTGGGGATCTACGTATGAGAGGAGGCAACATGCATCCAGACGTCCAGCTTAAAAGGCTAAGGAAACCTAGTACTAGTTGGCTGCAGCACGAGTCCATGTCCCACAAGTGTCTTAGTAGTTGCACGTTCAGTTTAGGGAAGAGTCTTAGTCCAACTTTGCCTTTGAGTCCTATATGTGTAAGGCCAACCCTATATAATGCGGCAGCCATCGTTATTATTTTTCGCGAATACTCTAGGCGCGTATCATTGCATTGATAGGGGAAAGAAACATTAGTTAGGCAGCCCACAAACAATGTACACAACTAGGAGATGATGTGGGTGCCAATGAGCAGATAGAAGGGGATGCTCAGCCCAGATACAAGAGATTATGTTACAGGTAAAATGGTGTCTAAGCCTTTGGTACCAGCCCATGTCCAACGCCACGCCTCCTCTTTGACAGTCTTGATGATCTTGTGAGTTATTATGAGTCAAGTCAAGAAGTCTAATCCCCAATCTTGATCTCTCCGTTTCTGCCTGCCGTAATTCTGTGCCCTGTCCCCTGCACCTCTCCTGCTACCACGGCTCCACCAAGGGGGATGCACGGGTCCTAGTCCCCAGCCTCCTACCTATCACAATCATCGTCTACGCTCAACCCATGCTCGTGACACATGTTGTTTTCTTTTTTGCCCTCATCCGATCAGTGCACTTATTTCCTAATATTGCTGTATTAGCACATCAGGTTGCATGCCCCTTGAATGTGGCCAAACGATCAACTATGTTCCAATGAGGCTCAGTAGTTCCAGCCAAGATGTAGGCCTTTAATTCAGATAGCTCCTCGTCACTATCCCCTTGCTGCCGCAAGTTCTCAAAGAGGGGAAACTGTGGACCGGAGATGGCGCATAGATCGGCTGTTCTTTCGTCAGCATTGCAACATGATAAAGCATCTGCCACAATGTTCTGGCGACCAGGGTGAAATTCGACACATAAATCAAATCAGAGGAGCTTGCTCACCCAATGATGCTGTGGAATAGTTGATGACGTTGATCCAACAACAAATTCAAACTATAATGATCTGTGCGAACAGGAAAGGATCTTTCCCATAAATATGGCCGCCAATGACACACAGCCTGCACTAAGCCAATGAGCTCACGTTCATAAGCAGCAAGATGCTTGTGTTGAGGTGCAATCTGTTTCTTGAAGAAAGCCACAGGACCATTTCCTTGATGTAACACATTCTACCACAAAGTCCAAGCTGAAATCAGGCAATTGTAGCACGGAGATGATACAAGAGCCTTTTTGTAACATGGAACGATGTTTCGCTTTGTTCATCCAAGCAAATCCCGCTTTCAATAACATTGTAAGGGGAGCCGCAAGTGTACCAAAATCCTTGATGAAGCGGTGGTAATACCCAGCCAGACCTAAAAATCCATGCAACACAGAGCGAGGAAATGGCCGTGTTATGAAAGCAACTTATCTCTCTATTGAAGGCCCAAGGGGCATATATAC
Source organism: Aegilops bicornis (assembly GCA_021605145.1). Lineage (NCBI taxonomy): Eukaryota > Viridiplantae > Streptophyta > Magnoliopsida > Poales > Poaceae > Aegilops > Aegilops bicornis. The sequence goes on from CM038669.1 coordinate 236,079,344, forward strand.
ATTACACATGACTTGGGATACAAGGAAAGTAAACATGGCCTAATAGAACTCTTCGACCAAGACTAATATTTGCCAACCCCCTCAAATGCAAAGCTTATGAAATAGCTATGCATTTGAAGAAGTTTAACAATAAATAATATGATAATCCAAATCCGCGTCTTGAGAGTGTCGTCGTAGCATGAAGAGTATTCAAAACCTGTCGAGTCCAGCCTAAGGGAAGAACGGAGAGATGGCACATCGGAGGAAGACACCACTTAACTTGAAGATACAAGAGAAGTATCAAGAGAAGATGAGTTGTCAAAAAAGTGGGCACATCAAGATAATAAAGCATTGCGCAGAGAATCATAGCCTACGACAACCGAGGACGAAAGATGCGTGGTGGCTAAGGCACAATGGGCGTAGGTTGATAATGCAAAAGAGTCGAGAAAATCCTACTGAGAAAACAACAAGGGCAAGTAGGCCACAAAAGTTGTATAGAAAGGATCGAGACCAGAGAAAGGCCGTGACAAAAGTATGGTGGACTCGCATGGCATGAGAAACACTAGATATCAACGGATTTGGTGGATGCACGGAAAATATAGACTAGAAAGCAATTATACTAGAGAGTAGCGGAAGGAACATGATTTTTCTATATGATGCCTCATGGGAAGCAGAGGAGCCAGCAACCTCACATATTATAGGAGTCCAAAGCTGGGCTTGAGGCGACAATGAGCCAAGGAGAAATCCACGGTGGACAACACCGCCAAGGAATCGATTCGTGGTCGGGTAAGCGATAACAGGAGAGCGGACACGTTAGGGCAGCAGGGATGTGAGAAGCAGGCGAGGTGGCGTTGGCATGCGGAAACCGCAGGGAGGCAGGGGCCCGCGACACGGAAGTCGGCGGCGTTCATTACGGGAGGGAGTAGCGGCGAGTGCGGTGATCCAGGAGTCTTGGCCGAGGCTGGGTGGGGCGACACCACGGGAGGCGTTGGGAGCCGGTGAGGCATGGCCGACTCGAAATGAAGAAGAAAGCGGGCGGACGTCTGTGGCAGCGGCTTGGTGATTGAGGCGGCGTTCTCCTGGGTATGGTCTTGACGGTGAACGATCTGGACTGCAACTTGGCGGTCCGATCTGGAGCCTGATGCATTAACCCGGGGCAGAGGCACCCCTCATGTGCAGCGGCCAATGAAGACTGAAAAGAAAATTTGATCGGAGGACGAGCTGCAACTCCGGAGGGGACCTAAACCTAGGCTCTGATACCATGTTATGAAAACAACTTATCTCTATTGAAGGCCCAAGGGGCATATGTGCATTACACATGACTTGTGATACAAGGAAAGTAAACATGGCCTAATAGATCTCTTAGACCAATACTAATACTTCCCAACATCGGTCACTACTGAACCTTTAGTTGGTCCATAGCGACACCTTCACTTTGTTGATGGCGTGGCCCGGATAAGTCACCGAGGAGACACCGAATAAGCACTTGGGCCGTTTGAGAAACAAGTGATGATCTCGGAAGAAAGCAGAGCACAGATCGACATGCCTCAAGTGGTCTGACCAAGAAGTGGTATAAATCAAAATATCATCAAAAAAGACCAAGACAAACAGGCGGAGGAAAGGGCGTAAGATATCATTCATGAGAGCCTGGAATGTTGTCGGGGCGTTATCAATCCAAAGGCATGACCACGAACTCAAACAATCCTTGGTGGGTCCTAAAAGCCGTCTTTTCCCCATCGGCAGGGTTCATCCGCGCTTGATACCCTGATTGTAAATCCAATTTGGTGAAAAAGAGAGTGGGGAGTGATGTCATGTGGGCCTAGCACTTCAAAGCGAGAAACAGGGAGGGTCCCAAATCTGCTTAGAGATAGGCTTTATCTTTAGTTTGCTGGTATATCAAATTAGTTAAGTATTCCCATCGATAAAGATCGTGTTAGTTGGAAAGTTAAGTTATTGTATCAGCCGGCCCTATATATAAAGGGACCTAGGCCTAGTACGTGTGCATCAGAGAATCAATAAAGAAGAAAAGAGGAAGGCTTGCCTCCAGTTATCCCCAAATCCTAACTTCCCTGCACCCACGGCACACAAGGATCTGCACGGCTACGTTCTCCGGAGCCTGGGCCGTGACAGTATCACTACCCCTTGTTAGCTATTTTATGTTCTATTAGCAACTAGCTGGAGGAAAATTCTGCAGTTTTGAAGCAATTTCCTCAAATTAAACCTGTCTATCATCTATATTGTAGTTATATAGTTGCTTGACTCCATACTAACATTACTAAGATTGGGTACATAACTTCAGAATTTTGAAATCTCAACTGATTCTCAAATTGCTATTGTTCTTAGGTTGGCAGTATCAACCATCACCTCCAACTATACAATGCTTTCTAGAGAAAGCACTGATACGCATCACCAAACTGGACCGGAAGGAGCTTTGTTTGGTTGGTGCAGGAAGGACAGATACAGGTGTTCATGCACGGGGTCAGGTTTAATTATCTTATTACACTGGAACACGGTCTCAAATTGATATATATGGTCCTACTTGTATATCCTTCATTGTTGGTAGGCTTAAAAATGCTGTGATAACACGTCATATGTTGTTTTGCAGGTGGCACATTTCACCACGCCGTTTGCCTACCATTGTCTCGACAGCTTTCATTCTGCAATCAATGGGCTTCTACCTCCTGATATCCGAGTTAGAGAAATTAAGCTAGCTTGTCCAGAATTCCATGCTCGCACATCCACAAAGAGCAAAATATATCATTACAAGATCTATAACGAAGCAGTTATGGACCCCTTCCATACTAATTATGCTTACCACAGTGCACATAAACTTAATCCACATGCTATGCAGGAGGCTGCAAATCATTTTGTTGGAGTACATGACTTCTCATCTTTTGCCAATGCAGTACATAATGATCGTAATGCGCAGTCCAATAAAGAAGATATCACGCTTTGATGTTACTAAAATGGTGACTTATTATCCCACGAGTTTGATTTTCTACTACCCTTACGAGTTCAGTATCACCTGCTTGATTTGTGTTTTGTTTGACCTGACATTTTCTGGTTGCCGTACAGGATGCTATCATACAACTCGAGGTTGAAGGCACTGGCTTTTTGTACAGACAAGTGAGGAACATGGTAATTTTGATCTCTTGTTTAATCATGTGCCTAAATTAAGTTATTTTTGCATGTCACATCACCTGAACAGAATTAAAGAGCTGTGAGTAGTACGGTAGTAGGGGCCTGGTACCTTTTGCTTGCCTTTGTTGATTCATGTGCTAGCCCTTGCATGGAACAAACTGAGTGTAACACAACCTCCTAACTATTTTTCATATAATCTTACCATATAAGCATTGAAGAACTTATCATGACCCTTTTACTTTTGGAAATATTGTATGTGTTAATTAAGATAACACAGAGTCATTACAATCATGCCGCACCAGGTCCAACACGGAGGTCGGAGCTGACTCTTGTGAATACACCACTACACGCCCTTCTCTACTGAACCTAGCTAAACCAACTTGCCGTGATCCTTAATAAGCATGGAACGTGGTATATGGCTGCATGTGATACAAGCGCCTTAGCCAACTCATGGGAACAATTGTCATTCTTTTACTTTTTACCTTGTCCCTGAAAAATAGAATAATCAATGAAGCATAACAGCAGTTCATACAACTGGGTTACTTGATCATGTATCGAATGTACAATGGGTATCTAATGATTTTATCATATGCCCAACTTACGCACTAGTATTTGCAGCTTTTGTGAGGGAGAAGATTATATTTATCTCACTAACTCAACAGGAAATATCTTTAGGGAATTGACTATCAGACACTTTTCTTTCTTGAACAGGGGTTTGTACTCCCGGTCTCTGCAGCGATTGATGCACAAAACGCTTTTATTACAATGTTATAGAATGTAGTAAGAGAATGTAAACAGGACATACACGACATCAAACAATAGATATTACGCAAGGCACTTAACATTACTATAATCCTATTGCTAAGTCTCCACCTAAATTGGCTGAATATAGTCCATGCGAACCATCTCCAAGTGGCTGCACGCAGAGTCCAGATGCTCCCGAGCCTCCGACAGTATGCTGAAGCAAACATTTATTTTTAATCTCTAGATCTTCCACCCCGATCTTTTGGCTGGCAAATAATGCTCCACTTTGTGAGCTGATATTTGCGTTTATGCTCATCCGGTTGCTAGAAGAAACTGGATTTGTGTTAGTACAATCTTAAAAGACGTTGCTCCCTAAGCACCATCACCACCATCTCGTCTGATGTTGGGGGAGCAACGCCACCACACGTCACTGGTCGCCTGCGCCGCTGGCCCCGCCGCCACTGCCTCTCCACCGGCCGCCCACACCACTGCCGCCTTGCTGCCACACCACGTCGACCACCAACACCGCACCCGCCGCTACCCGTCATCTGCCAGCAGCGCCACCGCAGCATCACCGCCTCACCGATACACATCGCTGGCCGCCGTGGCGCCACCACCGCCTGCCAGACGTTCGCGCCGGGCCCGCCCCATCAGCGCCGCCCGGTCGCCGGAGCTCCACCGGTGTCTTTGTGCATACTAGAGGGAAAGATAGAGAGAGATTAGCCACTGACATGTGGGACACATGTCAGGCTTAGTTTAGGGAGAGGTTTATAGGGGAACTGCTACAGCCGCACACTTGTGAAACCCAATAAAATTATTGGAAGAGCCTCCAAACGCACTTCTAAGGCCCTCTTTTGTTAAGACCGGTGGCTGAGAGCTAGGGATGTAAACGGATCGGATCGGATCGGATAATGCCTTTACCATATCCTTTACCACATTTTTTTGTCGGATTCGGAGCGGATCGGATAATGACCGGATGCGGATTCGAATACGGATTATATCAGACTACGGATTCGGAGCGGAAGCGGAGCGGATTCGGACTGAAAGCGGATAAATAAAATCTATGTACATCTAGTCCATAATATCTATCATGATCTATGCAAAGAAGAACAATATATAAGTAACCAATCAATTTTTATTTATAAATGAAATTAATAACTTACACGCTGCACCAGGCAAGACATTAGCCATCATAGGTTCATAGTGTTCTCTGGTTCATAACAGAATATGTTATATACTATGTAAGTGAGCTTGTACAGTACGTGTTCTCAAGTCTATTTTCTGCGCTTGTACGTACATTTTATGTGTACAGTCATACGGCGGTGCTATTAGGTTTAGGGTTATATGATATTTATATGTGGTGATTCTGATCAGCGATCTAATTGGGTCGTTGGGCTTGTCGATTGGATCAAATTTATCGAATAATCCTATTTGATAACACCGGATAATCCATAAAAATACCGGATAATCCACATCCGTCGGATATTATCGATACCATATCCGCTACAATATTCGTCGGATATCCGGTTAACAATTATCTGTATCCGCATCCGTATCCGTCGGATTTGTGAAAGTGCATACCATATCCTTAAAAACGGATGCGGATGCGGATACGGAACGGAAATTATCCGTACCATTTACATCCCTACTGAGAGCGTAAGAGTAGAGCTATATTTGAGCTTATAAAGTGGTAGCTTTCTTTTGTGGCGGAGATAATTTTTTTTCATGTATTGTTATTGCAAACATCGGTTGATATGCTATGTTATTTCGGACTTGATATCTTGCTGTACTATATTTTACCTGCGATCATCATCATTCCCCCCCACGTTCGAAACCCCTGATGTTTGTGAGTGTTTATGCCACAGAGCAACTCGATAACATGTTGGCAATGCAGGTAGCTTTGCTAATTCAAGTTGGAAGGGAGGGACTGCCTCCTGAAATCGTCCCGAGAATCATTGCGGCAAAGGACCGCAAAGAGCTTGCGAAGGTGGCCTTGTCAGCACCACCACATGGATTGTATCTCATGTCAGTTAACTATGACAAAGAAATCTTGAAGCCTCCTGTGGGTTCCCCTCCGGTGAGCTTTGGAAGGACTCATCAGATCAGTAGATGCAAACTTCTGTTTTACTAGCACAAATGTCCGTGCGTTGTAAAGGAAGAAAATTTTTATGTTTATTAGTGTAAAACACATCCGTTGTTCATTAAAATTGTACGTGCAGATCCCATGTGTTGCAATATTATAAAATAAATTTGAGAGCTTGTGTGGTATTCGATAGTTTACCTGCCGTGGTGCGTAGTACATCTGCTCGTGCCTACCTTATCTGCCCATTGGTGTGAAACTCACGGGCTACAACGTTGATCCTTAAAAAAATACAAAAAATGATATTATTTATATATGTATATAACATTGGTCTATAAAGTTTTTATTCGATCAAATATATACCACTTTCATGGATTTCACAAGGAATTGAGAAAAACATTATTGGATTTGGATCAAAATCAACCACCTTTGTTTCTCAAGAAAAAAACTTTCTTCAAAATATAGAATTACCTCAGCACATGATTTTTTTGGCACAGTACAGACGCAAGCGCTTATACATACGCGCATACACTTAGCCCTATGAACGTACACACGCATGCCCTACCCATATGAGCACCTTCGAGAGATTGAGCCGACATCGTCGATGGAAACGTCTCCCGGACATCCTGAAATAAATTCAGGAATAATGCGAGCACGTGGGTTGGGAATCTGTCGACGATTCGGAAAGTAGGGTACCCGGACTTCCTGCTTGCGGCTCATGGGGTGGCTCCATCGACGACTGGTATGGCCCATCTTGACACATTTAAGACAAGACCTTCGCGAGGCCAAGCCTCGCGAGGTGGACGACACCAAGACCTTTCGAGGAGCGGCCTCCAGCCGGCTCCCGAGGAGCGGAGATTTCTATGTGCGCCCACCTCGTGAGGTTAAGGTGACGCCTTGACCATGACGACCAAGGCGGCGGGCGCCCGGGCGCAGAGCACTGTGTTTCCACTTTGGTGCTAGGGAGGCAAGCAGCGCTGAGGTCCCGAGGAATCGACCAAAGGTTTCCATTCCCGTGTAACAAGACCAGGACCACAAGGACGGCAGGGCGGATGTCATCACCGAGCCCACCGCGGCGTCACGACCAGTATCTTAGCATGCGAAGACCAGCTTTCGTCTAGATAGGATGTACTACTTGTCCCCCTTCAAAATTGGCCACTGTGAGATCCCTTCCCGCCTTCGTTTTGGAGGAAGAGGACCAAGGCCACTATAAATATAGCTTAGCCACCATCGTAGGACGGGATCCAAAAAAGAGAAACCTGACTAGCTCACACCCACACTAGAACAGACCACGTGGGGTTGTTCTTCCCTTATACTGGTTCACCCTCAGCCCCTTGCGAGGCAAATCCACCACAAAGGGGGAGTAGGGTATTACACATAAGGTGGCTCGAACTGGGTAAACTGTTGTGTCCCTTTCCTTTCTTGTTCATTGAGCTAGGCCGTGGGGCGATTTAACTGGTTGGCTGGAGAGGTTGAGTTCTTCGCACACGCCCCAGAGTTCGAACCATTCTTGGGTCTGCGGAGCCCTGAATAAGACATTTGGCGCGCTAGGTAGGGGTGTGTCGAATCCTCTCTTCTGTCAATCGCTCCTCCGACGTTCCGTCGTTTCCATGGCTAACGCTAGCCGTGTCCGTGTCGAGTTTCGGGCTGCTCGTGTAAGCAAGCGGCACCCATGGGCAAATGCCCACCTCGCCGATCTACCTCCTCGGTGGCTAACGCCGCCACCGACCCGCTGCCCGCGAGCAGCAGGACTCGTCGTTGCCGCCGTCCGTGCGTCGCGACGGCCACACCGCGACTCCATCCCCCACTCCGGCCGCGGCGTCGTCTTCCCACATTCGTCGCTGGCGGGCAAATACGCAGGCTGCGCTGCTCATGGCGCGCGAGCTTCTGCGCTATCGCCCGACCAACGACTGGCTTGCCCGCATCGCCGACCTCGTCAACGCCGCCGGCGAGGCCCCTACGCCACCCCGTTTGCCTCATCCTCCGCCATCCCTGGCGGGCGACGTGGCTCACAGCGCGCTTCCTCCTCCTCCTTTGTACGGCGTGGACCCCGAGCCAAGACGTGAGGCTCCCCAGCGCGACCCATTGTGCAGGGCGCCCGGCCGACGATGAAGAAAGCCCGGTGGTGTACGGGCCTGATACGTCTCCGTCGTATCTACTTTTCCAAACACTTTTCCCTTGTTTTGGACTCTAACTTGCATTATTTGAATGGAACTAACCTTGACCGGCTTTGTTTCAGCAGAATCGCCATGGTGTTATTTATGTGCGTAAACAAAAGTTCTCGGAATGACACGAAACTCCATGGAACTTATTTTTGGAAAATATTAAAAATATTGGCGAAAGAATCAAGGCCGGGGCCCACCACCTATCCACGAGGTGGGGCGCGCCCCGCCTCGTGGGCCCCTGTTGCTCCACCGACCTCAACTCCAACTCCATATATTCGTGTTCCGGGAGAAAAAAAATCAAAGAGAAGGATTCATCGCGTTTTTACGATCTGAGCCGCCGCCAAGCCCTAAAACCTCTCGGGAGGCTGATCTGGAGTCCATTCGGGGGCTCGGGAGAGGAATCCGTCACCGTCGTCATCATCAACCTTCCTCCATCACCAATTTCATGATGCTCACCGCCGATGCGTGAGTAATTCCATCGTGAGGCTTGCTTTGGACGGTGATGGGTTGGATGAGATTTATCATGTAATCGAGTTAGTTTTGTTAGGGTTTGATCCCTAGTATCCACTATGTTACGAGATTGATGTTGCTATGACTTTGCTATGCTTAATGCTTGTCACTAGGGCCTGAGTGCCATGATTTCAGATCTGAACCTATTATGTTTTCATGAATATATGTGAGTTCTTGATCCTATCTTGCAAGTCTATAGTCACCTACTATGTGTTATGATCCGGCAACCCGAAGTGACAATAATCTGGACCACTCCGGTGATGACCGTAGTTTGAGGAGTTCATGTATTCACTATGTGTTAATGCTTTGGTCGGTACTCTATTAAAAGGAGGCCTTAATATCCCTTAGTTTCCGCTAGGACCCGCTGCCACGGGAGGGTAGGACAAAAGATGTCATGCAAGTTCTTTTCCATAAGCACGTATGACTATATTCGAAATACATGCCTACATTACATTGATGAATTGGAGCTAGTTCTGTGTCACCCTATGTTATGATTGTTACATGATGAACCACATCCGGCATAATTCTCCATCACCGATCCAATGCCTATGAGCTTTTCACATATTGTTCTTCGCTTATTTACTTTTCCATTGCTACTGTTACAATTACTACAAAACCCACAAATATTACTTTTGCTACCATTACCGTTACTTCCATACTACTTTGCTACTAAATACTTTGCTGCAGATATTAAGTTATCCAGGTGTGGCTGAATTGACAACTCAGTTGCTAATACTTGAGAATATTCAATGGCTCCCCTTGTGTCGAATCAATAAATTTGGGTTGTATACTCTACCCTCGAAAATTGTTGCGATCCCCTATACTTGTGGGTTATCAAGACTATTTTACGGCGCCGTTTGTCGGGAGCATAGCTCTATTCTTTGAGTCACTTGGGATTTATATCTGGTGGTCACTATGAAGAACTTGAAAGATGCAAAAGAACTATTTATCCCTCAACTACGAGGGAGGTAAGGAAGCGCCATCTAGCTCTGCACTTGATTCACCTTACATTTTGAGTAAGCTTGCGACACCTAAACACCTTACGCTATTCATTATGATATGTCGCATGTTATTGATGGCGCCATACGCTATGCATGATACTTATGATGAAACTACTTCTATGCTTGATACTCTTGTGCCACTTGGTGAATTTGTTGATGAACAACTTGCTAGGGCTAGAGAGAATGAAATTATTGAAACCGATAATATTGAAGATAGTGATGATGAAGACTCTCCCCCTAATAAATATGAATTGCCTATTGTTCCTGAGGGTTATGTTATGGATGAAGAAGCTGCTAGAGCTATTTTAGCTTGCAATGATAGATATGATCTTAAGAAGTTATTAGCTAAATGGAAGCAACAATCTCTTAATGCTAGAATGAAACCTGACCACCTTTTGCTACTTCACCTATACGTATTCTTGATAAGGATTATGAATTCTCTGTTGATCTGATATAATTACTTTGGTTGAATCCGATCCTTTTTATGGCTATGAATCATGGCTGTTGTGGCACATCTTACTAAATTAAATGATATAGCCACCTGTTCACTAATGATGAGAAATCTCGCTACCTTTATATCCTGAAAATATTTCCGTTCTCAGGCACGGGTGAGGGTACGATAGGGTTTGATTCTCTTGATCCTGGGTGTGTGCGTGGTCCCGGGATATGATTTATTACTTCTACGCTAAATATTTCCCTGCTCATAAGAAACAAGCTGCTTTAAGGGATATATATAATTTTGTGCAAATTGAAGAAGAGAGTCTCCCACAAGCTTGGGGAGGCTTCTCCAATTATAATGCTTTGCACGATCATCCTCTTAATAAAAATGAAATACTTGGTATCTTTTATAATGGACTAACCGATGCTTCGGAGATTACGGATAGTTGTCTTTGGTTACATTTTCAGGGAAAGAACACCAGATGACACTGAAATTCTATTGAATAATATGTTGACAAATGAAATAACTGGGCACTTCCTGAGCCAGCTCCTGAGCCAATTCCTGAGCCTATTCCTAAACCAACCCCGAAGAAGAGAGGTGTTCTATTTCTCGATCCACGAAGATATGCGAGAGGCAAAGAAATCTATGAAGGAAAAAGGTATAAAAGATGAAGATGTTAAGATTTTACCTCCTATTGAAGAAATACATGGTCTAAATTTACCGCCTGTTGAAGAAACATATGATCTTAATCCTTCACCTATTGAATAAACCCATGGTCTTGATAACCCGACCACGGGTAGTAAAGGTAAATTCTTTCTATAGATTTGATGAAGGTGATATTCCTCGTTATAAGTCTGCAAGACAATGCTTAGATGAGTTTGACAATTTTATTGTTAAACAAGAAAACTTCAATGCTTATGTTAGTAGACAATTGAAATACAATTCAAATATGCTTGAACACTTGGGTGATTATATGTCTAGAGTTAAGGGTGAACTTAAACTCATTAGTAAACATGCTTCTATGGTTACCACTCAAGTAGAACAAGTACTTAAAGCTCAAAATGATTTGCTCAACGAATTGAATAGTAAGAATAATGACTATGCTGTTAGAGTGGCTACTAGAACTGGTAAGATGACTCAGGAACCTTTGTATCCTGAAGGCCATCCTAAGAGATTTGAGCAAGATTCTCAGAGAAATAATTTAGATGCACCTAGTCCTTCTAAAAAGAAGAAAAATAAAAATGATAGGACTGTGCATGCTTCTAGTGAACCTACTACTGAACCACCTGAGAATCCCAATGATATTTCTATTTCTGATGCTGAAGCACAATCTGGTAATGAACATGAAACTAGTGATAATATTAATAATGATGTTCATGATGATGCCCAACCTAGCAATGATAATGATATAGAAATTGAACCTACTGTTGATCTTGATAACCCACAATCAAAGAATCAAAGTTATGATAAGACAGACTTTGTTGCTATGAAACACGGTAAAGAAAGAGAACCTTGGGTTCAGAAACCCATGCCTTTTCCTCCTAAGCCATCCAAGAAAAAGGATGATGAGGATTTTGAGCGCTTTGCTGAAATGATTAGACCTACCTTTTTGCGATTGCAATTAACTGATATGCTCAAAATGAATCCTTATGCTAAGTATATGAAAGAAATTGTTACTAATAAAAGAAAGATACCGGAAGCTGAGATTTCCACCATGCTTGCTAATTATACTTTTAAGGGTGGAATACCAAAGAAACTAGGAGATCCAGGAGTACCAACTATACCGTGCTCCATTAAAAGAAACTATGTTAAAACTGCTTTATGTGATCTTGGAGCCGGTGTTAGTGTTATGCTCTCTCTTTATATCGTAGACTTGATTTGAATAAGTTGACACCTACTGAAATATCTTTGCAAATGGCTGATAAATCAACTGCTATACTCGTTGGTATTTGTGAGGATGTGCCTGTTGTAGTTGCAAACGTTACTATTTTAACAGACTTTGTTATTCTTGATATTCCCGAGGACGATAGTATGTCTATTATTCTTGGAAGACCCTTTTTGAATACAGCAGGGGCTGTTATTGACAGGAACAAAGGCAATGTCACTTTTCATGTTAATGGCAATGAGCATACGGTACACTTTCCGAGGAAACAACCTCAAGTTCATAGTATCAACTCTATTAGAAAATTCCATCGATTATTTTTGGAGGTTTTGAATTTCCTCTTCCTACTGTCAAGAAGAAATATGATAGTCTTATTACAGGGGATGTGCATATCCCCGTTGAGGTAACATAGTGTTATTCGAAATTTCTCCGGGTCCATGTTATTCGGAATGAATTTGTTAACAAGACTTGATCAACCTTGTTAGTGGATTCCTTTTGATGAGCATGAGATGGATGAAACTAGAAGGCACAACCTTTTGTACCCTCTTTCTACTTTCTGTTATTTAGTTGAAATAAAGTAAAAATAGTATTTTTACATACATTTTACGAATTATCCGTGCAATATAAAAATACCCGAAAATAAAAGTTCTCCAAATGCCCTGCCAATTTAATATGATTTTTTCTGGAATATTTGAGAATATCTGGCACTGAGAACCCAGCAGGGGGAGCAAGCACCTGGCCACGAGGGTCCAGGGCGCACCCCTGCCTCGTGGGCCCATGGTGGCTCCCCTCCACTTATTTCTGCACCCACACACTTCTTCTTCCTCCTAAAAAAATCACCATCCAGCTCAAGCACGAGTTCTAGCTCATTTTGCTGCGATTTTCGATCTCCTTGCTCAAAGCACCTCTCACAAAACTGCTTGGGGGAATTGGTCCTTGGTATGTGACTCCTCCATTGGTCCAATTAGTTTTTGTTCTAGTGCTTTATTCATTGCAAATTTGTGCTGCCTAGGTGACCATGTTCTTGAGCTTGCATGTCAAATTTATATGGTTCCAAGTAGTTCTAATGCTTGATATAGTCTCTAGGCACTTGTAGGAGTAGTTGCTATCAATTTTGTTGAGCTTGGTTCACTTTTATTTGAAGTTACTAAAAAATTTAGAAATTTTTCAGAGGAAGAAATATGTTTAGGAAAATGTACCAAGGTGGTCCTTCAAAGAAGCAAGGACCCAGGCTTTCAATACGCGATGCTGACGATGAACCACCAAGGGACGCCCCAGTGCGGTCTTGTGAATGGCCTTCAGAAAACTTTATGGATCGAGCAGAAATCAAGGAAGAATTTAACGCATATTTGCGTAACGCTGATCTTGTGAGATTCGAGGCAGAAAAGTACCGTCAGTACCACTATCTCACTAGTTCCTTTGTGAGGAGGTTTGAATATTCATCTTCACACAATTCTCAAACTGTCCTGTTTGATCTTTATGAGAATTCTTATACTATGGACTTAGAGGATTTTACCACTGCTTGCAAACTTCCACAATGGGGTAGTCCTTGTGAACCTCGCAAATCTGAATTTAGAGATTTTCTTGCCAGTATAACTGTGGGTGAATCTAGAGACATAACACAAGCTACCATAGGGAGTATTCATTTTCCTGCTATACATTATTTTGTTCTCTTCATAGGTAGGTGTTGGTGAACGTAGCAGAAATTCAAAATTTTCCTACGTGTCACCAAGACCTATCTATGGAGAAACCAGCAACGAGGGGAAGGAGTGTGCATCTACATACCCTTGTAGATCGCTAAGCGGAAGCGTTCAAGAGAACGGGGTTGAAGGAGTCGTACTAAATCGTGATCCAAATCACCAGAGATCCTAGTGCCGAGCAGACGGCACCTCCGCGTTCAACACACGTACAGCCGGTGGCGTCTCCCATGCCTTGATCCAGCAAGGAGAGAGGGAGAGGTTGGGGAAGACTCCATCCAGCAGCAGCTGTGGCGTGGTGGTGGTGGAGGCGTGGCAATCTGCAGGCTTCGCCAAGCACCACGGGAGAGGAGGAGAAAGAGAGGTAGGGCTGCGCCAACAGGAGAAGAACTTCGTGTGTTGGGCGGCCCCTTCGCCTCCACTATATATAGGGGGAGAGGGGGGATGCGCCCCCACCTAGGGTTCCACCCCTAGGGGCGGCGGCCAGCCCTAGATCCCATCTAGGGGGCGGCCAAAGGGGGGAGGAGTGCCTCCCAAGTCAAGTGGAGGCCCTCCCCCTTAGGGTTTCCCCTCTCCCATGCGCATGGGCCTTGGGGGGCTTGTGCCCCTGGCCCATTAAGGCTAGGGAGCCCCCTTACAGCCCATGCTGCTGTATTGGACGTGGTGGAACAATTTCCGGACCTCCGAATCCTCGGAACCTTACGAAGCTTCCGGTACAATACGGAAAAACCGAACTTTTCCGGAACCCGAACAACAACTTTCCATATATAAATCTTTCCCTCCGGACCATTCCGGAACTCCTCGTGACGTCCGGGATCTCATCCGAGACTCGAACAACATTCGGTAACCACATACAAACTTCCTTTATAACCCTAAGCGTCGCCATCGAACCTTAAGTGTGTAGACCCTACGGGTTCGGGAACCATGCGAGACATGACCGAGGCGTTCTCGGTCAATAACCAACAGCGGGATCTGGATACCCATGTTGGCTCCCACATGTTCCACGATGATCTCATCGGATGAACCACGATGTCAAGGACTCAATCAATCTCGTATACAATTCCCTTTGTCTAAGCGGTATTGTACTTGCGAGATTCGATCGTCGGTATGCCGATACTTTGTTCAATCTCGTTACCGGCAAGTCTCTTTACTCGTTCCGTGACATATCATCCCGTGATCAACCCTTGGTCACATTGTGCACATTATGATGATGTCCTACCGAGTGGGCCCAGAGATACCTCTCCGTCACACGGAGTGACAAATCGATCTCGATTCGTACCAACCCAGCAGACACTTTCGGAGATACCGTAGTGCACCTTTATAGCCACCCGCTTGCGTTGTGGCGTTTGGTACACCCAAAGCATTCCTACGGTATCACGGAGTTGCACAATCTCATGGTCTAAGGAAAAGATACTTGACATTAGAAAAGCTTTAGCATCTGAACTACACGATCTTTGTGCTAGGCTTAGGATTGGGTCTTGTCCATCACATCATTACGCTAATGATGTGATCCCGTTATCAACGACATCCAATGTCCATGGTCGAAGCTGTAACCATCTATTGATCAACGAGCTAGTCAACTAGAGGCTTACTAGGGACATGGTGTTGTCTATGTACCCACACATGTATCTGAGTTTCCTATCAATACAACTATAGCATGGATAATAAACGATTATCATGAACAAGGAAATATAATAATAACTAATTTATTATTGCCTTTAGGGCATATTTGCAACAGTCTCCCACTTGCACTAGAGTCAATAATCTAGTTCACATCGCCATGTGATTAACACTCACAGGTCACATCGCCATGTGACCAACATCCAAAGAGTCCTAGAATTAATAATCTAGTTCGCATCACTATGTGATTAACACTCAATGAGTTCTGGGTTTGATCATGTTTATGCTTGTGAGAGAGGTTGTAGTCATCAGGTTTGCAAAATTCAGATCCCTATGTATTTCGCAAAACTTTATGTCATATCGTAGATGCTTTGCTACCACGTTCCAATTGGAGCTATTCCAAATTGTTGCTCCATTATACGTATCCGGTATCTCTACTCGAGCTATCCGGATAGGTGTTAAGCTTGCATCGACGCAACTCTTTACGTCGAACTCTTTATCACCTCCATAATAGAAACATATCCTTATTCCTCTAAGGATAATTTTGACCGCTATCCGGTGATCCACTCCTTGATCACCTTTGTACCCTCTTGCCGGATATGTAGCAAGGCACACAGCAGTGCGGTACACAGCATAGCATCTTGTAGAGCCTACGTCTAAGGCATAGGGACGACCTTCGTCCTTTCTCTCTTTTCTGCCGTGGTCGAGCTTTAACTCTTAACTTCATACCTTACAACCCAGGCAAGAACTCCTTCTTTGACTGATCCATCTTGAACACCTTCAAGATTATGTCAAGGTATGTGCTCATTTGAAAGTATTCTTAAACACAGGGAGGCGTTGGGAGCCAGCGGTAGGCATGGCTGACTCGAGCTGAAGAAGAAGCGGGCGGACGTCTGTGGCAGCGGCTTGGTGATTGAGGGGCGGCGTTCTCCTGGGTATGGTGCTGACGGCGAACGATCTGGACTGCAACTTGGCGGTCCGATCTGGAGCCTGCAGTGCATTAACCCGGGGCAGAGGCACCCCTCATGTGCAGCGGCCAATGAAGACTGAAAATTTGATCGGAGGACGAGCTGCAACTCCGGAGGGGACCTAAACCTAGGCTCTGATACCATGTTATGAAAACAACTTATCTCTATTGAAGGCCCAAGGGGCATATGTGCATTACACATGACTTGTGATACAAGGAAAGTAAACATGGCCTAATAGATCTCTTAGACCAATACTAATACTTCCCAACATCGGTCACTACCTGAACCTTTAGTTGGTCCATAGCGACACCTTCACTGTTGATGACGTGGCCCAGATAAGTCACTGAGGAGACACCGAATAAGCACTTGGGCCGTTTGAGAAACAAGTGATGATCTCGAGAAGAAAGCGAGTACAGATCGACATGCCTCAAGTGGTGCGACCAAGAAGTGGTATAAATCAAAATATCATCAAAAAGACCAAGACAAACAAAGCGGAGGAAAGGGCGTAAGATATCATTCATGAGAGCCTGGAATGTTGTCGGGGCGTTATCAATCCAAAGGCATGACCACGAACTCAAACAATCCTTGGTGGGTCCTAAAAGCCGTCTTTTCCCCATCGGCAGGGTTCATACGCGCTTGATACCCTGATTGTAAATCCAATTTGGTGAAAAAGAGAGTGGGGAGTGATGTCATGTGGGCCTAGCACTTGCGCAGTAAAGCAGGGAGGGTCCCAAATCTGCTTAGAGATAGGCTTTATCTTTAGTTTCTTTGGTATATCAAATTAGTTAAGTATTCCCATCGATAAAGATCGTGTTAGTTGGAAAGTTAAGTTATTGTATCACCCGGCCCTATATATAAAGGGACCTAGGCCTAGTACGTGTGCATCGAGAGAATCAATAAAGAAGAAAAGAGGAAGGCTTGCCTCGATTATCCCCAAATCCTAACTTCTGCACCCACGGCACACAAGGATGCGCCACGTTTCGTTCTCGGGAGCTCGGGCCGTGATATCACTACCCTTGTTAGCTATTTTATGTTCTATTAGCAACTAGTGGAGGAAAATTCTGCAGTTTTGAAGCAATTTCCTCAAATTAAACACATCTATCATCTATATTGTAGTTATATAGTTGCTTGACTCCATACTAACATTACTAAGATTGGGTACATAACTTCAGAATTTTGAAATCTCAACTGATTCTCAAATTGCTATTGTTCTTAGGTTGGCAGTATCAACCATCACCTCCAACTATACAATGCTTTCTAGAGAAAGACTGATACGCATCACCAAAGCTGGACCGGAAGGAGCTTTGTTTGGTTGGTGCGAGAAGAACAGAATCTGGTGTTCATGCACGGGTCGGTTTAATTATCTTATTACATCGAACACGGTCTCAAATTGATATATATGGTCCTACTTGTATATCCTTCATTGTTGGTAGGCTTAAAATGCTGTGATAACACGTCATATGTTGTTTTGCGGTGGCACATTTCACCACGCCGTTTGCCTACCATTGTCTCGATGTTTTCATTCTGCAATCAATGGGCTTCTACCTCCGATATCCGAGTTAGAGAAATTAGCTAGCTTGTCCAGAATTCCATGCTCGCACATCCACAAAGAGCAAAATATATCATTACAAGATCTATAACGAAGCAGTTATGGACCCCTTCCATACTAATTATGCTTACCACAGTGCACATAAACTTAATCCACATGCTATGCAGGAGGCTGCAAATCATTTTGTTGGAGTACATGACTTCTCATCTTTTGCCAATGCAGTACATAATGATCGTGTGCGCAGTCCAATAAAGAAGATATCACGCTTTGATGTTACTAAAATGGTGACTTATTATCCCACGAGTTTGATTTTCTACTACCCTTACGAGTTCAGTATCACCTGCTTGATTTGTGTTTTGTTTGACCTGACATTTTCTGGTTGCCGTGACAGGATGCTATCATACAACTCGAGGTTGAAGGCCGGCTTTTTGTATGCAGACAAGTGAGGAACATGGTAATTTTGATCTCTTGTTTAATCATGTGCCTAAATTAAGTTATTTTGCATGTCACATCACCTGAACAGAATTAAAGAGCTGTGAGTAGTACGGTAGTAGGGGCCTGGTACCTTTTGCTTGCCTTTGTTGATTCATGTGCTAGCCCTTGCATGGAACAAACCGAGTGTAACACAACCTCCTAACTATTTTTCATATAATCTTACCATATAAGCATTGAAGAACTTATCATGACCCTTTTACTTTTGGAAATATTGTATGTGTTAATTAAGATAACACGAGTCATTACAATCATGCCGCACCAGGTCCAACACGGAGGTCGGAGCCGATCGCGAATACACCACCACACGCCCTTCTCTACTAAACCTAGCTAAACCAACTTGCCGTGATCCTTAATAAGCATGGAACGTGGTATATGGCTGCATGTGATACAAGCGCCTTAGCCAACTCATGGGAACAATTGTCATTCTTTTACTTTTTACCTTGTCCTGAAAAATAGAATAATCAATGAAGCATAACAGCAGTTCATACAAGCTGGGTTACTTGATCATTTATCGAATGTAAAATTGGTATCTAATGATTTTATCATATGCCCAACTTACGCACTAGTATTTGCAGCTTTTGTGAGGGAGAAGATTATATTTATCTCACTAACTCAACAGGAAATATCTTTAGGGAATTGACTATCAAACACTTTTCTTTCTTGAACAGGGGTTTGTACTCCCGGTCTCTGCAGCGATTGATGCACAAAACGCTTTTATTACAATGTTATAGAATGTAGTAAGAGAATGTAAACAGGACATACGACATCAAACAATAGATATTACGCAAGGCACTTAACATTACTATAATCCTATTGCTAAGTCTCCACCTAAATTGGCTGAATATAGTCCATGCGAACCATCTCCAAGTGGCTGCACGCAGAGTCCAGATGCTCCCGAGCCTCCGACGGTATCTTTGAAGCAAACATTTATTTTTAATCTCTAGATCTTCCACCCGATCTTTTGGCTGGCAAATAATGCTCCACTTTGTGAGCTGATATTTGCGTTTATGCTCATCCGGTTGCTAGAAGAAACTGGATTTGTGTTAGTACAATCTTAAAAGGCGTTGCTCCTAAGCACCATCACCACCATCTCGTCGATGTTGGGGAGCAACGCCACCACATCGCCATCGGGTCGCCGCGCCGCCGCCCCGCCGCCATCGCCTCTCCACCGGCCGCCCACACCATCGCCGCCTTTGCCGCCACACCACGCCGACCACCAACACCGCACCCGCCGCTACTCACATCTCGCCAAAGAGCGCCACCGCAGCATCACCGCCTCACCGATACACATCGCTGGCCGCCCGGACGCCACCACCGTTTGCCAGACGTTCGCGCGGGCCCCGCCCCATCAGCGCGCCCGATGCCGAGCTCCACCGGTGTCTTTGTGCATACTAGAGGGAAAGATAGAGAGAGATTAGCCACATATGTGGGACACATGTCGAGCTTAGTTTAGGAGAGGTTTATAGGGGAACTGCTACCAAGACACCTCGTGAAACCCAATAAAATTATTGGAAGAGCCTCCAAACGCACTTCTAAGGCCCTCTTTTGTTAAGACCGGTGGCTGAGAGCTAGGGATGTAAACGGATCGGATCGGATCGGATAATGCCTTTACCATATCCTTTACCACATTTTTTTGTCGGATTCGGAGCGGATCGGATAATGACCGGATGCGGATTCGAATACGGATTATATCGGAGTACGGATTCGGAGCGGAAGCGGAGCGGATTCGGACTGAAAGCGGATAAATAAAATCTATGTACATCTAGTCCATAATATCTATCATGATCTATGCAAAGAAGAACAATATATAAGTAACCAATCAATTTTTATTTATAAATGAAATTAATAACTTACACGCTGCACCGTGCAAGACATTAGCCATCATAGGTTCATAGTGTTCTCGGTTCATAACGAATATGTTATATACTATGTAAGTGAGCTTGTACAAGACGTGTTCTCAAGTCTATTTTCTGCGCTTGTACGTACATTTTATGTGTACAGATCATATGGCGGTGCTATTAGGTTTAGGGTTATATGATATTTATATGTGGTGATTCTGATCAGCGATCTAATTGGGTCGTTGGGCTTGTCGATTGGATCAAATTTATCGAATAATCCTATTTGATAACACCGGATAATCCGCAAAAAATACCGGATAATCCACATCCGTCGGATATTATCGATACCATATCCGCTACAATATTCGTCGGATATCCGGTTAACAATTATCTGTATCCGCATCCGTATCCGTCGGATTTGTGAAAGTGCATACCATATCCTTAAAAACGGATGCGGATGCGGATACGGAACGGAAATTATCCGTACCATTTACATCCCTACTGAGGCGTAAGAGTAGAGCTATATTTGAGCTTATAAAGTGGTAGCTTTCTTTTGTGGCGGAGATAATTTTTTTTCATGTATTGTTATTGCAAACATCGGTTGATATGCTATGTTATTTCGGACTTGATATCTTGCTGTACTATATTTTACCTGCGATCATCATCATTCCCCCACGTTGAAACCCACGATGTTTGTGAGTGTTTATGCCACAGAGCAACTCGATAACATGTTGGCAATGCAGGTAGCTTTGCTAATTCAAGTTGGAAGGGAGGGACGCCTCCTGAAATCGTCTCCGAGAATCATTGCGGCAAAGGACCGCAAAGAGCTTGCGAAGGTGGCCTTGTCGGCACCACCACATGGATTGTATCTCATGTCGATTAACTATGACAAAGAAATCTTGAAGCCTCCTGTGGGTTCCCCTCCGGTGAGCTTTGGAAGGACTCATCGATCAAGAGATGCAAACTTCTGTTTTACTAGCACAAATGTCCGTATGCGTTGTAAAGGAAGAAAATTTTTATGTTTATTAGTGTAAAACACATCCGTTGTTCATTAAAATTATGCGTGCAGATCCCATGTGTTGCAATATTATAAAATAAATTTGAGAGCTTGTGTGGTATTCGATAGTTTACTGCCGTGGTGCGTAGTACATCTGCTCGTGCCTACCTTATCTGCCCATTGGTGTGAAACTCACGGGCTACAACGTTGATCCTTAAAAAAATACAAAAAATGATATTATTTATATATGTATATAACATTGGTCTATAAAGTTTTTATTCGATCAAATATATACCACTTTCATGGATTTCACAAGGAATTGAGAAAAACATTATTGGATTTGGATCAAAATCAACCACCTTTGTTTCTCAAGAAAAAAACTTTCTTCAAAATATAGAATTACCTCGGCACATGATTTTTTGGCACAGATGCACGCAAGCGCTTATACATACGCGCATACACTTAGCCCTATGAACGTACACACGCATGCCCTACCCATATGAGCACCTTCGAGAGATTGAGCCGACATCGTCGATGGAAACGTCTCCAGGAAATCCTGAAATAAATTCAGGAATAATGCGAGCACGTAGGTTGGGAATACTGTCAGCATTCTGGAAAGTAGGGTACCCAGACTTCCTGCTTGCGGCTCATGGGGTGGCTCCATCGACGGCCTGGTATGGCCCATCTTCAGCACATTTAAGACAAGACCTTCGCGAGGGGCCAAGCCTCGCGAGGTGGACGACACCAAGACCTTTCGAGGGAGCGGCCTCCCCAGGCCGGCTCCCGAGGAGCGGAGATTTCTATGCAGGCGCCCACCTCGTGAGGTTAAGGTGACGCCAGCCATGACGACCAAGGCCAGGCGGGCGCCAGCGGGCGCAGAGCACCAGGTTTCCACTTTGGTGCTAGGGAGGCAAGCGCAGGCGCGGGGTCCCGAGGAATCAGCCAAAGGTTTCCATTCCCGTGTAACAAGACCAGGACCACCAGGACGGCAGGGCGGATGTCATCACCGAGCCCACCGCGGCGTCACGACCAGAAGCTTAGCATGCGAAGACCACCTTTCGTCTAGATAGGATGTACTACTTGTCCCCCTTCAAAATTGGCCACTGTGAGATCCCTTCCCGCCTTCGTTTTGGAGGAAGAGGACCAAGGCCACTATAAATATAGCTTAGCCACCATCGTAGGACGGGATCCAAAAAAGAGAAACCTGACTAGCTCACACCCACACTAGAACAGACCACGTGGGGTTGTTCTTCCCTTATACTGGTTCACCCTCAGCCCCTTGCGAGGCAAATCCACCACAAAGGGGGAGTAGGGTATTACACCGCAAGGTGGCTCGAACCTGGGTAAACTGTTGTGTCCCTTTCCTTTCTTGTTCATTGAGCTAGGCCGTGGGGGCGACGAACTGGTTGGCTGGAGAGGTTGAGTTCTTCGCACACGCCCCAGAGTTCGAACCATTCTTGGGTCTGCGAAGCCCTGAATAAGACATTTGGCGCGCCAGGTAGGGGTGTGTCGAATCCTCTCTTCTGTCAATCGCTCCTCCGACGTTCCGTCGTTTCCATGGCTAACGCTAGCCGTGTCCGTGTCGAGTTTCGGGCTGCTCGTGTCGCTTAGACGGCACCCATGGGCAAATGCCCACCTCGCCGATCTGCCTCCCGGTGGCTAACGCCGCCACCGACCCCGCTGCCCGCGAGCAGCAGGACTCGTCGTTGCCGCCGTCCGTGCGTCGCGACGGCCACACCGCGACTCCATCCCCCACTCCGGCCGCGGCGTCGTCTTCCCACATTCGTCGCTGGCGGGCAAATACGCAGGCTGCGCTGCTCATGGCGCGCGAGCTTCTGCGCTATCGCCCGACCAACGACTGGCTTGCCCGCATCGCCGACCTCGTCAACGCCGGCGAGGCCCTCGCCACCCCGTTTGCCTCATCCTCCGCCATCCCTGGCGGGCGACGTGGCTCACAGCGCGCTTCCTCCTCCTCCTTTGTACGGCGTGGACCCCGAGCCAAGACGTGAGGCTCCCCAGCGCGACCCATTGTGCAGGGCGCCGACGCACGATGAAGAAAGCTGCCAGGTGGTGCAGCGGCCTGATACGTCTCCGTCGTATCTACTTTTCCAAACACTTTTTCCCTTGTTTTGGACTCTAACTTGCATGATTTGAATGGAACTAACTTGACCGTATTTGTTTTCAGCAGAATCGCCATGGTGTTATTTATGTGCAGAAACAAAAGTTCTCGGAATGACCTGAAACTCCATGGAACTTATTTTTGGAAAATATTAAAAATATTGGCGAAAGAATCAAGGCCAGGGGGCCCACCACCTATCCACGAGGTGGGGAGCGCGCCCCCCTGCCTCGTGGGCCCCCTGTTGCTCCACCGACCTCAACTCCAACTCCATATATTCGTGTTCGGGGAGAAAAAAAATCAAAGAGAAGGATTCATCGCGTTTTACGATACAGAGCCGCCGCCAAGCCCTAAAACCTCTCGGGAGGGCTGATCTGGAGTCCATTCGGGGCTCCGGAGAGGGGAATCCGTCACCGTCGTCATCATCAACCTTCCTCCATCACCAATTTCATGATGCTCACCGCCGTGCGTGAGTAATTCCATCGTAGGCTTGCCGGACGGTGATGGGTTGGATGAGATTTATCATGTAATCGAGTTAGTTTTGTTAGGGTTTGATCCCTAGTATCCACTATGTTACGAGATTGATGTTGCTATGACTTTGCTATGCTTAATGCTTGTCACTAGGGCCTGAGTGCCATGATTTCAGATCTGAACCTATTATGTTTTCATGAATATATGTGAGTTCTTGATCCTATCTTGCAAGTCTATAGTCACCTACTATGTGTTATGATCCGGCAACCCTGAAGTGACAATAATCGGGACCACTCCCGGTGATGACCGTAGTTTGAGGAGTTCATGTATTCACTATGTGTTAATGCTTTGGTCCGGTACTCTATTAAAAGGAGGCCTTAATATCCCTTAGTTTCCGCTAGGACCCCGCTGCCACGGGAGGGTAGGACAAAAGATGTCATGCAAGTTCTTTTCCATAAGCACGTATGACTATATTCAAAATACATGCCTACATTACATTGATGAATTGGAGCTAGTTCTGTGTCACCCTATGTTATGATTGTTACATGATGAACCACATCCGGCATAATTCTCCATCACCGATCCAATGCCTATGAGCTTTTCACATATTGTTCTTCGCTTATTTACTTTTCCATTGCTATCATATAATTACTACAAAACCCACAAATATTACTTTTGCTACCATTACCGTTACTTCCATACTACTTTGCTACTAAATACTTTGCTGCAGATATTAAGTTATCCAGGTGTGGCTGAATTGACAACTCAGTTGCTAATACTTGAGAATATTCAATGGCTCCCCTTGTGTCGAATCAATAAATTTGGGTTGTATACTCTACCCTCGAAAATTGTTGCGATCCCCTATACTTGTGGGTTATCAAGACTATTTTCTGGCGCCGTTGTCGGGGAGCATAGCTCTATTCTTTGAGTCACTTGGGATTTATATCTGGTGGTCACTATGAAGAACTTGAAAGACGCAAAAAGAACTATTTATCCCTCAACTACGAGGGGAGGTAAGGAACTGCCATCTAGCTCTGCACTTGATTCACCTTATACATTTTGAGTAAGCTTACGACACCTAAACCTGCTTACGCTATTCATTATGATATGTCGCATGTTATTGATGACGCCATACGCTATGCATGATACTTATGATGAAACTACTTCTATGCTTGATACTACTGTGCCACTTGGTGAATTTGTTGATGAACAACTTGCTAGGGCTAGAGAGAATGAAATTATTGAAACTGATAATATTGAAGATAGTGATGATGAAGACTCTCCCCCTAATAAATATGAATTGCCTATTGTTCCTGAGGGTTATGTTATGGATGAAGAAGCTGCTAGAGCTATTTTAGCTTGCAATGATAGATATGATCTTAAGAAGTTATTAGCTAAATGGAAGCAACAATCTCTTAATGCTAGAATGAAACCTGACCCTGCTTTTGCTACTTCACCTATACGTATTCTTGATAAGGATTATGAATTCTCTGTTGATCTGATATAATTACTTTGGTTGAATCCGATCCTTTTTATGGCTATGAATCAGAATCTGTTGTGGCACATCTTACTAAATTAAATGATATAGCCACCTGTTCACTAATGATGAGAAATCTACGCTACCTTTATATCCTTAAAATATTTCCGTTCTCATTAAAGGGTGATGCTAAGATATGGTTTAATTCTCTTGATCCTGGTTGTGTGCGTAGTCCCAGGATATGATTTATTACTTCTCTGCTAAATATTTCCCTGCTCATAAGAAACAAGCTGCTTTAAGGGATATATATAATTTTTTGCAAATTGAAGAAGAGAGTCTCCCACAAGCTTGGGGGAGGCTTCTCCAATTACTTAATGCTTTGCCTGATCATCCTCTTAATAAAAATGAAATACTTGGTATCTTTTATAATGGACTAACCGATGCTTCCAGAGATTACGGATAGTTGTCTTGGATTCTGTTTTAGGAAAGAACACCAGATGACACTGAAATTCTATTGAATAATATGTTGACAAATGAAATAACTGGGCACTTCCTGAGCCAGCTCCTGAGCCAATTCCTGAGCCTATTCCTAAACCAACCCCGAAGAAGAGAGGTGTTCTATTTCTCAGTCCTGAAGATATGCAGGAGGCAAAGAAATCTATGAAGGAAAAAGGTATAAAAGATGAAGATGTTAAGATTTTACCTCCTATTGAAGAAATACATGGTCTAAATTTACCGCCTGTTGAAGAAACATATGATCTTAATCCTTCACCTATTGAATAAACCCATGGTCTTGATAACCCGACACAGGTAGTAAAGGTAAATTCTTTCTATAGATTTGATGAAGGTGATATTCCTCGTTATAAGTCTGCAAGACAATGCTTAGATGAGTTTGACAATTTTATTGTTAAACAAGAAAACTTCAATGCTTATGTTAGTAGACAATTGAAATACAATTCAAATATGCTTGAACACTTGGGTGATTATATGTCTAGAGTTAAGGGTGAACTTAAACTCATTAGTAAACATGCTTCTATGGTTACCACTCAAGTAGAACAAGTACTTAAAGCTCAAAATGATTTTCTCAATGAATTTAATAGTAAGAATAATGACTATGCTGTTAGAGTGGCTACTAGAACTGGTAAGATGACTCAGGAACCTTTGTATCCTGAAGGCCATCCTAAGAGATTTGAGAAAGATTCTCAGAGAAATAATTTAGATGCACCTAGTCCTTCTAAAAAGAAGAAAAATAAAAATGATAGGACTGTGCATGCTTCTAGTGAACCTACTACTGAACCACCTGAGAACCCCAATGATATTTCTATTTCTGATGCTGAAGCACAATCTGGTAATGAACATGAAACTAGTGATAATATTAATAATGATGTTCATGATGATGCCCAACCTAGCAATGATAATGATATAGAAATTGAACCTACTGTTGATCTTGATAACCCACAATCAAAGAATCAACGTTATGATAAGAGAGACTTTGTTGCTATGAAACACGGTAAAGAAAGAGAACCTTGGGTTCAGAAACCCATGCCTTTTCCTCCTAAGCCATCCAAGAAAAAGGATGATGAGGATTTTGAGCGCTTTGCTGAAATGATTAGACCTACCTTTTTGCGATTGCAATTAACTGATATGCTCAAAATGAATCCTTATGCTAAGTATATGAAAGAAATTGTTACTAATAAAAGAAAGATACCGGAAGATGAGATTTCCACCATGCTTGCCAATTATACTTTTAAGGGTGGAATACCAAAGAAACTAGGAGATCCAGGAGTACCAACTATACCGTGCTCCATTAAAAGAAACTATGTTAAAACTGCTTTATGTGATCTTGGAGCCGGTGTTAGTGTTATGCCTCTCTCTTTATATCGTAGACTTGATTTGAATAAGTTGACACCTACTGAAATATCTTTGCAAATGGCTGATAAATCAACTGCTATACTCGTTGGAATTTGTGAGGATGTGCCTGTTGTAGTTGCAAACGTTACTATTTTAACGGACTTTGTTATTCTTGATATTCCCGAGGACGATAGTATGTCTATTATTCTTGGAAGACCCTTTTTTTAATACTGCAGGGGCTGTTATTGACAGCAACAAAGGCAATGTCACTTTTCATGTTAATGGCAATGAGCATACGGTACACTTTCCGAGGAAACAACCTCAAGTTCATAGTATCAACTCTATTAGAAAATTCCATCGATTATTTTTGGAGGTTTTGAATTTCCTCTTCCTCTTGTCAAGAAGAAATATGATAGTCTTATTACGGGGATGTGCATATCCCGTTGAGGTAACTATAGTGTTATTCGAAATTTCTCCGGGTCCATGTTATTCGGAATGAATTTGTTAACAAGACTTGATCAACCTTGTTAGTGGATTCCTTTTGATGAGCATGAGATGGATGAAACTAGAAGGCACAACCTTCTGTACCCTCTTTCTACTTTCTGTTATTTAGTTGAAATAAAGTAAAAATAGTATTTTTCTGTCTGTTTTCTGATTTATCCGTGCAATATAAAAATACCCCGAAAATAAAAGTTCTCCAAATGCCCTGCCAATTTAATATGATTTTTTCTGGAATATTTGAGAATATCTGGCACTGAGAACCCAGCAGGGGGAGCAAGCACCTGGCCACGAGGGTCCAGGGCGCACCCCCTGCCTCGTGGGCCCATGGTGGCTCCCCTCCACTTATTTCTGCACCCACACACTTCTTCCTCCCAGAAAAATCACCATCCAGCTCAAGCACGAGTTCTAGCTCATTTTGCTGCGATTTTCGATCTCCTTGCTCAAAGCACCTCTCACAAAACTGCTTGGGGGGGGTTGTTCCTTGGTATGTGACTCCTCCATTGGTCCAATTAGTTTTTGTTCTAGTGCTTTATTCATTGCAAATTTGTGCTGCCTAGGTGACCATGTTCTTGAGCTTGCATGTCAAATTTATATGGTTCCAAGTAGTTCTAATGCTTGATATAGTCTCTAGGCACTTGTAGGAGTAGTTGCTATCAATTTTGTTGAGCTTGGTTCACTTTTATTTGAAGTTACTAAAAAATTTAGAAATTTTTCAGAGGAAGAAATATGTTTAGGAAAATGTACCAAGGTGGTCCTTCAAAGAAGCAAGGACCCAGGCTTTCAATACGCGATGCTGACGATGAACCACCAAGGGACGCCCCAGTGCGGCCTTGTGAATGGCCTTCAGAAAACTTTATGGATCGAGCAGAAATCAAGGAAGAATTTAACGCATATTTGCGTAACGCTGATCTTGTGAGATTTGAGGCAGAAAAGTACAGTCAGTACCACTATCTCACTAGTTCCTTTGTGAGGAGGTTTGAATATTCATCTTCACGCAATTCTCAAACTATCATGTTTGATCTTTATGAGAATTGTTATATTATGGACTTAGAGGATTTTACCACTGCTTGCAAACTTCCACAGTGGGGTAGTCCTTGTGAACCTCGCAAATCTGAATTTAGAGATTTTGTTTCTAGTATAACTGTGGGTGAATCTACAGACATAACACAAGCTACCATAGGGAGTATTCATTTTCCTGCTATACATTATTTTGCTCTCTTCATAGGTAGGTGTTGGTGAACGTAGCAGAAATTCAAAATTTTCCTACGTGTCACCAAGACCTATCTATGGAGAAACCAACAACGAGGGAAGGAGTGTGCATCTACATACCCTTGTAGATCGCTAAGCGGAAGCGTTCAAGAGAACGGGGTTGAAGGAGTCGTACTCGTCGTGATCCAAATCACCGGAGATCCTAGTGCCAAACGGACGGCACCTCCGCGTTCAACACACGTACAGCCCGGTGACGTCTCCCATGCCTTGATCCAGCAAGGAGAGAGGGAGAGGTTGGGGAAGACTCCATCCAGCAGCAGCACAACGGCGTGGTGGTGGTGGAGGAGCATGGCAATCCTGCAGGGCTTCGCCAAGCACCGCGGGAGAGGAGGAGAAAGAGAGGTAGGGCTGCGCCAACAGGAGAAGAACTTCGTGTGTTGGGCTGCCCCTTTGCCTCCACTATATATAGGGGGAGAGGGGGGGCTTCGCCCCCACCTAGGGTTCCACCCCTAGGGGCGGTGGCCAGCCCTAGATCCCATCTAGGGGGCGGCCAAGGGGGGAGGAGTGCCTCCCAAGTCAAGTGGAGGCCCTCCCCCTTAGGGTTTCCCCTCTCCCATGTGCATGGGCCTTGGGGGAGCTAGTGCCCCTGGCCCATTAAGGCTAGGGCGCCCCCTTACAGCCCATGCTGCTGTATTGGACGTGGTGGAACATTTTCCGGACCTCCGGAATCCTCTGGAACCTTTTGGAAGCTTCCCGGTACAATACCGGAAAAACCCGAACTTTTCCCGGAACCCGAACAACAACTTTCCATATATAAATCTTTCCCTCCGGACCATTCCGGAACTCCTCGTGACGTCCGGGATCTCATCCGGGACTCCGAACAACATTCAGTAACCACATACAAACTTCCTTTATAACCCTAGCGTCATCGAACCTTAAGTGTGTAGACCCTACGGGTTCGGGAACCATGCAGACATGACCGAGACGTTCTCCGGTCAATAACCAACAGCGGGATCTGGGTACCCATGTTGGCTCCCACATGTTCCACGATGATCTCATCGGATGAACCACGATGTCAAGGACTCAATCAATCCCATATACAATTCCCTTTGTCTAGCGGTATTGTACTTGCCCGAGATTCGATCGTCGGTATGCCGATACTTTGTTCAATCTCGTTACCGGCAAGTCTCTTTACTCGTTCCGTAACACATCATCCCGTGATCAACCCTTGGTCACATTGTGCACATTATGATGATGTCCTACCGAGTGGGCCCAGAGATACCTCTCCATCACACGGAGTGACAAATCCCAGTCTCGATTCGTGCCAACCCAATGACACTTTGGAGATACCAGAGTGCACCTTTATAGCCACCCGATTACGTTGTGACGTTTGGTACACCCAAAGCATTCTGCGGTATCCGGGAGTTGCACAATCTCATGGTCTAAGGAAAAGATACTTGACATTAGAAAAGCTTTAGCATACGAACTACGATCTTTGTGCTAGGCTTAGGATTGGGTCTTGTCCATCACATCATTCTCGCTAATGATGTGATCCCGTTATCAACGACATCCAATGTCCATGGTCGAGAAGCTGTAACCATCTATTGATCAACGAGCTAGTCAACTAGAGGCTTACTAGGGACATGGTGTTGTCTATGTACCCACACATGTATCTGAGTTTCCTATCAATACAATTATAGCATGGATAATAAACGATTATCATGAACAAGGAAATATAATAATAACTAATTTATTATTGCCTCTAGGGCATATTTCCAACAGTCTCCCACTTGCACTAGAGTCAATAATCTAGTTCACATCGCCATGTGATTAACACTCACAGGTCACATCGCCATGTGACCAACATCCAAAGAGTCCTAGAATCAATAATCTAGTTCACATCACTATGTGATTAACACTCAATGAGTTCTGGGTTTGATCATGTTTATGCTTGTGAGAGAGGTTGTAGTCATCGGGTTTGCAAAATTCAGATCCCTATGTATTTCGCAAAACTTTATGTCATATCGTAGATGCTGCTACCACGTTCCAATTGGAGCTATTCCAAATTGTTGCTCCATTATACGTATCCGGTATCTCTACTCAGAGCTATCCGGATAGGTGTTAAGCTTGCATCGACGCAACTCTTTACGTCGAACTCTTTATCACCTCCATAAAGAAACATATCCTTATTCCTCTAAGGATAATTTTGACCGCTATCTGGTGATCCACTCCTTGATCACCTTTGTACCCTCTTGCCAAATATGTAGCAAGGCACACATCGATGCGGTACACAAAGATAACATCTTAGAGCCTACGTCTAAGGCATAGGGGACGACCTTCGTCCTTTCTCTCTTTTACGCCGCTCGAGCTTTAACTCTTAACTTCATACCTTACAACCTGTGCAAGAACTCCTTCTTTGGTGATCCATCTTGAACACCTTCAAGATTATGTCAAGGTTTGTGCTCATTTGAAAGTATTATTAAACATTTTGATCTATCTTATAGATCTTGATGCTTATTGTTCAAGTAGCCTAATCCAGGTTTTCCATTGAAAAACACTTTTCAAACAACCCTATATGATTTCCAGAAATTCTACATCATTTCTGATCAACAATATGTCAACAACATATACTCATCAGAAATTCTATAGTGCTCCCACTCACTTCTTTGGAAATACAAGTTTCTCATAAACTTTGTGTAAACCCAAAATCTTTGATCATCTCATCAAAGCGCACATTCCAACTCCGAGATGCTTACTCCAGTCCTTAGAAGGATCGCTGGAGCCAGCATACCTTTTAGCATCCTTAGATCGAAAAAAACTTTCTGATTGTATCGCATACAATCTTTCCTTATGAAGACTGGTAAGGAAACTCGTTTTGACATCCATCTGCCAGATTTCATAAATGCAGCTAATGCTAACATGATTCTGACGTACTTAAGCATCGCTACGGATGAGAAAATCTCATCGTAGTCAACTCCTTGAACTTGTGAAAAACTCTTCGCCGCAAGTCGAGCTTCATAGATGGTGACATTACCGTCCATGTCCATCTTCTTCTTAAAGATCCATTTATCTCAATGGCTTGCCGATCATCGGGCAAGTCCACCAAAGTCCATGCTTTGTTCTGATACATGGATCCTATCTCGGATTTCATGGCTTCTAACCATTTGTCGGAATATGAGCCCACCATCGCTTCCCCCATAGCTCATAGGTTCATTGTTGTCTAGCAACATGACCTTCAAGACAGGATTCTTGTACCACTCAAGTAGTACGCATCCTTGTCCCCTCACGAGTGCAGTAGTGACTTGATCCAAAACTTCATGATCACTATCATAAGCTTCTACTTCAATTGGTGTAGGCGCCACAGGAACAACTTCCCGTGCCCTGCTACACACTTATTGAAGTGACGGTTCAATAACCTCATCAAGTCTCCACCATCCTCCCACTCAATTCTTTCGAGAGAAACTTTTCCTCGAGAAAGGACCCGTTTCTAGAAACAATCACTTTTGCTTCCGGATCTGAATTAGGAGGTATACCCAACCATTTTGGGTATCCTATGAAGATGCATTTATCCGTTTTTTGGGTTCGAGCTTATCACGATGAAACTTTTTCACATAAGCGTCGCAGCCCCAAACTTTCAAGAAACGACAGCTTAGGTTTCTCTAAACCATAGTTCTCACGGTGTCATCTCAACGAAATTACGTGGTGCCCTATTAAAGTGAGTGCGGTTGTCTCTAATGCCTAACCCATGAACGATAGTGGTAATTTGATAAGAGACATCATGGTATGCACCATATCCAATAGGGTGCAACTATGATGTTCGGACACACCATCACACTATGGTGTTCCAGTATTAATTGCGAAGCAATTTCCACAATGTCTTAATTGCGTGCCAAAGCTTGTAACTCAGATACTCATCTCTATGATCATATCATAGACATTTTATCCTCTTGTCACAATGATCTTCAACTTCACTCTAAAATTACTTGAACCAATCAATAATTCAGACTTTTGTTTCATCAAGTAAATATACTCAACATCTACTCGAATCATCCGTGAAGTAAGAACATAACGATATTCCTTTGCATGCCTCAAAGACTCATTGGACTGCACACATCAAAATGTGTTATTTCCAACAAGTTGCTATCTTGTTCCATCTTACTGAAAACGAGGCTTTTCAATCATCTTGCCCATGTGGTATGATTTGCATATCTCAAGTGATTCAAAATCAAGTGATTCCAAACGATCCATCTGCATGGAGTTTCATCATGCGTATAAACAAATAGACATGGTTATCATGTCTCTTACTTTTCAAAATCGAAGTCCAAAGATCCATCAACATGGAGCTTCTTCATGCGTTTTATACCAATATGACTTACATGGCAGTGCCACAAGTAAGTGGTACCATCATTACTATCTTATATCTTTTGGCATGAAAATGTGTATTACTATGATCGAGATTCAATAAACCATTCCTTTAGGTGCAAGACCATCGAAGGTATCATTCAAATAAACAGAGTAACCATTATTCTCCTTAAATGAATAACCGTATTGAGATAGACATAATCCAATCATGTCTATGCTCAGCGCAAACACCAAATAACAATTATTTAGGTTTAACACCAATCTTGATGGTAGAGGGAGCGTGCGATGCTTGATCACATCAACCTTGGAAACACTTCCAACACATATTGTTAGCTCACCTTTAGCTAGTCTCCGTTTATTCCGTAGCTTTTATTTCGAGTTACTAACACTTAGCAACCGAACGGTATCTAATACTGGTGCTTCTAGGAGTACTAGTAAAGTACACATTAACATAATGTATATCCAATATACTTCTATCGACCTTGCCACCTTCTCATCTACCAAGTATCTAGGGTAGTTCTGCTTGATGTCTGTTCCTCATTCTGTAAGCACTTAGTCTCGGGTTTGGGTTTAACCTTGGGTTTCTTCATTAGAGCAGCAATCGATTTGCCGTTTCATGAAGTATCCCTTCTTGCCCTTGCCCTTCTTGAAACAAGTGGTTTCATTAACCATCAACAATTGATGCTCCTTCTTGACTTCTACTTTCATGTGTCAAACATCGCGAATATTTCAAGGATCATCTATCCCTGATATGTTATAGTTCATCACGAAGCTCTAGCAGCTTGGTGGCAATGATTTTGGAGAAACATCACTATCTCATCAGGAAGATCAACTCCCACTCGATTCAAGTGATTGTTGCACTCAGACAATCTGAGCACAAGCTCAACGATTGAGCTTTTCTCCCTTAGTTTGCAGGCTAAGAAAATCGTCGGAGGTCTTATACCTCTTGATGTGGGCACGAGCCTGAAATCCCAATTTCAGTCCTCGAAACATCTCATATGTTCCGCGATGTTTTGAAAACGTCTTTGGTGCCTCAACTCTAAACCGTTTAACCGAACTATCACGCAGCTTATCAAAAGCGTGTATGTCCGATGTTCGCAACATCCATGCACGACGTTTGGGGTTCAGACAATCGGCGGTGCATTAAGGACATAAGCTTTCTTACGTCCGTATAATCGCCATCTTGTCAACTTTCAACTATATTTTCTCTATGAACACATCTAAAACAGTGGAACTAAAGTGCGAGCTTACGACATAATTTGCAAAGATCTTTTGACTATGTTCAGGATAATTAAGTTCATCTCATGAACTCCCACTCAGATAGACATCCCTCTAGTCATCTAAGTGATTACATGATCCGAGTCAACTAGGTCGTGTCCGATCATCACGTGAGACGGACTAGTCATCATCGGTGAACATCTTCATGTTGATCGTATCCTCCATACGACTCATGCTCGACCTTTCGGTCTCTTGTGTTCGAGGCCATGTCTGTACATGCTAGGCTCGTCAAGTTAACCTAAGTGTTTCGCGTGTGTAAATTTGGCTTACACCCGTTGTATGTGAACGTAAGAATCTATCACACCCGATCATCACGTGGTGCTTCGAAACGACGAACTTTCGCAACGGTGCACAGTTAGGGGAACACTTTCTTGAAATTTTAATGAGGATCATCTTATTTACTACCGTCGTTCTAAGCACATAAGATGTATAAACATGACAAACATCACATGCAATCAAATAGTGACATGATATGGCCAATATCATTTTGCTCCTTTTGATCTCCATCTTCGGGGCTCCATGATCATCATCGTCACCGGCATGACACCATGATCTCCATCATCGTGTCTCCATGAAGTTATCTCACCAACTTATTACTTCTACTACTATGGCTACCGGTTAGCAATAAAGTAAAAGTAATTACATGGCGTTGTTCAATGACACGCAGGTCATACAATAAATTAAGACAACTCCTATGGCTCTCGCGGTTGTCATACTCATCGACATGCAAGTCATGATTCCTATTACAAGAACATGATCAATCTCATACATCACATATCATTCATCACATTCTTCTTGGCCATATCACATCACATAGCATACCCTGCAAAAACAAGTTAGACGTCCTCTAATTGTTGTTTGCATGTTTTACGTGGCTGCTATGGGTTTCTAGCAAGAACGCTTTCTTACCTACGCAAAACCACAACGTGATATGTCAATTGCTTTTTACCCTTCATAAGGACCCTTTTCATCGAATCCGATCCGACTAAAGTGGGAGAGATCGGCACCCGCTAGCCACCTTATGCAACAAGTGCATGTCGATCGGTGGAACCTGTCTCACGTAAGTGTACGTGTAAGGTCGGTCCGGCCGCTTCATCCCACAATACCGTCGAAACAAGATTGGACTAGTAACGGTAAGCATATTGAACAAAATCAACGCCCACAACAATTTGTGTTCTACTCGTGCATAGAATCTACATAATAGACCTAGCTCATGATGCCCTTTGTTGGTGAGCGTGGCGAGAAATTCAAAATTTTCCTACGTGTCACCAAGACCTATCTATGGAGAAACCAACAACAAGGGGAAGGAGTGTGCATCTACATACCCTTGTAGATTGCTAAGCGGAAGCGTTCAAGAGAATGGGGTTGAAGGAGTCGTACTCGTCGTGATCCAAATCACCGGAGATCCTAGTGCCGAACGGACGGCACCTCCGCGTTCAACACACGCAGACAGCCAAAGGACGTCTCCCATGCCTTGATCCAGCAAGGAGAGAGGAGAGGTTGGGGAAGACTCCATCCAGCAGCAGCACAACGGCAGGCGTGGTGGTGGTGGAGGAGCGTGGCAATCCTGCAGGGCTTCGCCAAGCACCACGGGAGAGGAGGAGAAAGAGAGGTAGGGCTGCGCCAACAGGAGAAGAACTTCGTGTGTTGGGCTGCCCCTTTGCCTCCACTATATATAGGGGGAGAGGGGGGGCTGCGCCCCCACCTAGGGTTCCACCCCTAGGGGCGGCGGCCAGCCCTAGATCCCATCTAGGGGGCGGCCAAGGGGGGGGAGGAGTGCCTCCCAAGTCAAGTGGAGGCCCTCCCCTTAGGGTTTCCCCTCTCCCATGCGCATGGGCCGTGGGGAGCTGGTGCCTGGCCCATTAAGGCTAGGGCGCCTTACAGCCCATGCTGCTGTATTGACGTGGTGGAACATTTTCCGGACCTCCGGAATCCTCCGAACCTTCAGAAGCTTCCGGTACAATACCAGAAAAACCCGAACTTTTCCCGGAACCCGAACAACAACTTTCCATATATAAATCTTTACCTCCGGACCATTCCGGAACTCCTCGTGACGTCCGGGATCTCATCCAGGACTCCGAACAACATTCGGTAACCACATACAAACTTCCTTTATAACCCTAGCGTCATCGAACCTTAAGTGTAGACCCTACGGGTTCGGGAACCATGAGACATGACCGAGACGTTCTCCGATCAATAACCAACAGCGGGATCTGGATACCCATGTTGGCTCCCACATATTCCACGATGATCTCATCGGATGAACCACGATATCAAGGACTCAATCAATCCGTATACAATTCCCTTTGTCTAGCGGTATTGTACTTGCCCGAGATTCGATCGTCGGTATGCCGATACCTTGTTCAATCTCGTTACCGGCAAGTCTCTTTACTCGTTCTGTAACACATCATCCCGTGATCAACCCTTGGTCACATTGTGCACATTATGATGATGTCCTACCGAGTGGGCCCAGAGATACCTCTCCGTCACACGGAGTGACAAATCCCAGTCTCGATTCGTGCCAACCCAACAGACACTTTCGGAGATACATGTAGTGCATCTTGATAGCCACCCATTACGTTGTGACGTTTGGTACACCCAAAGCATTCCTACGGTATCCGGAGTTGCACAATCTCATGGTCTAAGGAAAATATACTTGACATTAGAAAAGCTTTAGCATACGAACTACACGATCTTTGTGCTAGGCTTAGGATTGGGTCTTGTCCATCACATCATTACGCTAATGATGTGATCCCGTTATCAACGACATCCAATGTCCATGGTCGTGAAGCTGTAACCATCTATTGATCAACGAGCTAGTCAACTAGAGGCTTACTAGGGACATGGTGTTGTCTATGTACCCACACATGTATCTGAGTTTCCTATCAATACAATTATAGCATGGATAATAAACGATTATCATGAACAAGGAAATATAATAATAACTAATTTATTATTGCCTCTAGGGCATATTTCCAACAGTAGGTGCATAAATGGTAAGGATGAAGCATCTCACATGTGTGTCCCTGACCTCAGTATTCTTAGGAGTGTTGTGTTAGGAGATAAATCTTATAATTTGGGAGCTATTGTTGCACGTAGGTTGCATAATAATAAAATTAATGGAAATTTCTTTGGAGGAATTTATGCAACCCGTCTAGCTAATTTTCTTGAGGTACCTATACGTGAGTATGATGTTGAGCTACCTAATGTTTATTTAGATTATAATGCCATGGTTCATCATCATTTTCTTGAAAGGAACGAGCAGTCCCTCCAGTATCGCTTAATCTTTGACAGACGTCGTCTTTGTCCATATTACTCTCCCTGCTCCTGCCTTCTTTGATTATCAGGCAAAAGGAAGACATGTTATTACCAGAGAGGAGGCAGATGAGTACGAGAGGAGGGCGGAGGCAGCTCGCCGCCACGCTGCAGCTCAGGAGGCAATAGCCGCTGCATCTCAGTATGACCCCGGCTACAACTATGGATATCCGCCAGGCCATCCGTGGCAATAAACCAACTTAGGCCAAAAGCCTAAGCTTGGGGGAGTACGTATTTCTCACCGACATTACATTCATGTTCACACACTCATTGCTAGATGTCGGTGCTCATACTTTTTCACTGTAATATCCATACTAGTTTATTTTCCTTTTTATGCTTTCTTCTTGTGTGTTTGAAAAATCTTAAGAAAAAACAAAAAATTAGTGTAGCTTTAAGCTAGTTTACTTTCTTGCTGTAGTAGTAATAATTAAAAGAAAACCCAAAAAGATTTCCCGTTCTTCTTTTGCTTGTTGGGAGCTTTCCCGTGTAAATAGTTTTATTTCTTTTCTTTTCTTTGGGGGTTGATAGGAGAAGACCATGATTAAATTGTTGAAGTGGCTCTTATATGCATTATTGTTGATTTAACCAAGAGCCCATATTGCCTTGTCTTCTCCTGTTTATTGAATGCTCGCAGATTCCAGCTTAGTCCAATGCACGTGCACTCTCTTTATTATACACATCGTTCGGTCGTGCAAGTGAAAGGCAATTATGATGATATATGATGGACTGATCGAGATGGGAGAAGCTGGTATGAACTCGGCCTCTCTTGTTTTTGTAAATATGATTAGTTCATCATTCCTGATTCAGCCTATTATGAATAAACATGTTTGCAATGACAGTTAGAGATCATAGTTGCTTGTGCCATGCTTGATTAGCTATGAGTTATAATGGTTTACCTTGCGTGCCAACATGCTATTAAAATGGTTGTGATGTGGTATAGTGGGGTGGTATCCTCATGATTTAAGTGACTCGGCTTGGCACATGTTCACACATGTAGTTAAAACAAATCAACGTAGCCTTCACGATATTTATGTTCATGGTGGATTATATCCTACTCATGCTTGCACTCAATGTTTATTAATTTTAATGCATGTTCATGACTGTTGTCGCTCTCTAGTTGGTCGCTTCCCAGTCTTTTCCTAGCCTTCACCTGTACTAAGCGGGAATACTGCTTGTGCATCCAACCCCTTAAACCCCAAAGTTATTCCATATGAGTCCACCATACCTTCCTATATGCGGTATCTACCTGCCGTTCCAAGTAAATTTGTATGTGCCAAACTCTAAACCTTCAAATGAAATTATGTTTTGTATGCTCGAATAGCTCATGTATCAACTAGGGCTGTCTGTATCTTCCATGCTAGGCGGGTTATTCTCAAGAGAAGTGGACTCTGCTCCTCACTCACGAGAAAATGACTAGTCACCGGGATGCCCAGTCCCATGCTTTATGCAAACTAAATCAAAATAATTGCAAACAGAACTCCCCCTGGGATTGTTGTTAGTTGGAGGCACTCGTTGTTTCGAGCAAGCCATGGATTGATGCTTGTTGGTGGAGGGGGAGTATAAACTTTACCATTCTGTTTGGGAACCGCCTATAATGTGTGTAGTATGGAAGATATCGCCATCTCTTGGTTGTTATGTTGACAATGAAAGTATGCCGCTCAAAATATTATTTATCTCTGCTTTAAAATTGAGCTCTGGCACCTCACAAATCCCTGCTTCCCTCTGCGAAGGGCCTATCTATTTACTTTTATGTTGAGTCATCACCCTCTTATTAAAAAGCACCAGCTGGAGAGCACGACTGTCATTTGCATCCATTACTATTAATTTATGTTGGGTATGACTATGACTGGATCTCTTTTACCATGAATTACAATGTTTAGTCAGTCCTTGATCTTCCAAGGTGCTCTGCGTTTACGTTTTGCGGTCTCAGAAAGGGCTAGCGAGATACCATCTTGTTATATCATATCATGATTGTTTTGAGAAAGTGTTGTCATCCGAGATTTATTATTATTGCTCGCTAGTTGATTATGCCATTGGCATGAGTAAACGTGAGACCTAAATGTTATTGTGAATATGGTTAGTCATAATCTTTGCTGAAAACTTGAATGCTGGCTTTAAATATTTACAACAAGAAGAGCAAACTGAGTTTGTAAAAGTTTTTCTTTATCACTTTCAGTTTATCAACTGAATTGCTTGAGGACAAGCAAAGGTTTAAGCTTGGGGGAGTTGATACGTCTCCGTCGTATCTACTTTTCCAAACACTTTTGCCCTTGTTTTGGACTCTAACTTGCATGATTTGAATGGAACTAACCGGACCGACGCTATTTTCAGCAGAATTGCCATGGTGTTATTTATGTGCGTAAACAAAAGTTCTCGGAATGACCTGAAACTCCACGGAACTTATTTTTGGAAAATATTAAAAATATTGGTGAAAGAATCAAGGCCAGGGGGCCCACCACCCGTCCACGAGGGTGGGGGCGCGCCTGCCCCCTGGGCGCGCCCCCTGCCTCGTGGGCCCCCTGTTGCTCTACCGACCTACACTCCAACTCCATATATTCGTGTTCGGGGAGAAAAAAATCAAAGAGAAGGATTCATCACGTTTTACGATACGGAGCCGCCGCCAAGCCCTAAAACCTCTCGGGAGGGCTGATCTGGAGTCCGTTCGGGGCTCCGGAGAGGGGAATCCGTCGCCGTCGTCATCATCAACCTTCCTCCATCACCAATTTCATGATGCTCACCACCGTGCGTGAGTAATTCCATCATAGGCTTGCTGGACGGTGATGGGTTGGATGAGATTTATCATGTAATCGAGTTAGTTTTGTTAAGGTTTGATCCCTAGTATCCACTATGTTCTGAGATTTATGTTGCTATGACTTTGCTATGCTTAATGCTTGTCACTAGGGCCCGAGTGCCATGATTTCAGATCTGAACCTATTATGTTTTCATGAATATATGTGAGTTCTTGATCCTATCTTGCAAGTCTATAGTCACCTACTATGTGTTATGATCCGACAACCCGCAAGTGACAATAATCGGGACCACTCCCGGTGATGACCGTAGTTTGAGGAGTTCATGTATTCACTATGTGTTAATGCTTTGGTCCGGTACTCTATTAAAAGGAGGCCTTAATATCCCTTAGTTTCCGCTAGGACCCCGCTGCCACGGAGGGTAGGACAAAAGATGTCATGCAAGTTCTTTTCCATAAGCACGTATGACTATATTCAGAATACATGCCTACATTAGATTGATGAATTGGAGCTAGTTCTGTGTCACCCTATGTTTTGATTGTTACATGACGAACCACATCTGGCATAATTTTCCATCACCGATCCAATGCCTACGAGCTTTTCGCATATTGTTCTTCGCTTATTTACTTTTCCGTTGCTACTGTTACAATTACTACAAAACCCAAAAATATTACTTTTGCTACCGTTACCGTTACTTCCATACTACTTTGCAACTAAATACTTTGCTGCAGATATTAAGTTATCCAGGTGTGGCTGAATTTACAACTCAGTTCCTAATACTTGAGAATATTCTTTGGCTCCCCTTGTGTCAAATCAATAAATTTGGGTTGAATACTCTACCTCGAAAAGTGTTGCAATCCCCTATACTTGTGTGTTATCACGGCCCCAAGGAGAGGCCTGTGCGCTCCGAGCACCGCCACGTCAAGACCATGTGCCGCCAGAGGCGGCGGCGCGCAGGCGTCAGGATCAGGCTCCTCCTCAGCGGTTGGCCCCTGTGAGTGTGGCAGGTTGTCGTGCTTTCGCTCTGGAGCTGTGCCGCTTCGTCTGGCCCGGCAAGTTCAAGTCGGACCTGCCTCGGCGCTACGACCGCACTCCTGACCCCGCTGAGTTCCTCCAACTGTACGAGCTGAGTATCGAGGCGGTGAACGGCAATGACAAAGTCATGGCAAACTGGTTTCCTATGGCCCTCAAGGACAGCGCGCGCTCATGGCTCCTGAACCTTCCGGTGGGATCGATCTCCTCTTGAGACGAATTGCTCAAGCGCTTCATCACCAACTTCCAGGGCACTCGCGACCGCGCCCCTACTGCAGGCGACCTGTGGCACATCAAGAAGCAACCAGAGGAAACCTTGCACAAATACATACATCACTTCACCAACGTTTGCCTCAAGATACCTAAGGTGTCGGACGAGGCCATCATTTCAGCGTTCACTGATGGCGTCCGGGATGTCAAGATGAAGGAAGAGCTTTTTGGAGATATGCCCTAGAGGCAATCATGTATGATGATATTTCCTTTGTGTTTATGAATAAAGATAGTCCTTGGACATTATCAATGATGTGTATCAGCAAGTATGTGACTTGTTTGTGGGACTATGCATTGTATGATGACTGTCCTAAAAGGTCCCTAGTCGAAAGGGTTGTGTGGACGCGCAACTGACTAGACTAGCATATGACACGATCGATGGCTTGATCTCACTAGCCATGGAGCACTGGATGCTAACCGAATAATATGAACTCGGAAGGACCTGGTCGGATCCGAGTCAAGATAAGGTCTGAGTCGGACAGACCCAACTATGAGACGCAGCGATATGTCATCTGTGAGTGTCTAGTACAACATACGTTCTATGTCCTAAGACCTGAGCTGACACATCTACTCGGGATGGTGACAGACCTGCTTTGGGCCAACCAAACGCTACTCCGTGACTGGGTAGTTACAAAGGTAGGTTTCGGGCTTGTCCAGACCCATGCTACGAGATGTGGTTGAGCAAGAAGGGATTTGCCCCTCCGATTAGGAGAGATATACTCTGGGCCCCTCGTGTGATCCGACTAGGATAAGCATGGCCATGTGACAAGGATTATGAGATAATCCGGTTTGTGATCGACATCACTGGAACAAGAAAGAGGTCGGGCTAGCACAAGGATGACACACTCGCCTTGAGCCCGACAACATATATCGTGTGGCAAAGGGAACAGAAGTGTGACATGTTGTACAGGTTTGCCTAACCAACTTCATAGTCTACTTGGTGGTCGACACGCCTTGCTAGAGGCCGCTACCAACCGTGCAGGTCGGAGGTGATCCGAAATGCGACCAAGCCGACTTGAACCTAAGGGGTCGCGCGCTTAAGAGAAGGAACCTATGAGGCCCAGTCCGACTCCACGAGTCAGAAGTGATCCTACTCGGACTCGGATTCAGGCCAAACAGACTTTGGGCTTTAGGGTCCATGCGGGGCCCAAGTGTTGAGCCCGCGACAGATGCCTATATAAAGTGGGGTGCGGCACACTCATGCGGTTGATCGCTTCGGCGTTGTCAGTAGGGTTTGCATGTGTTGCGAATAGCTACCTCCACTCGCCGCCGACTGTGTGATCGGACCTAGCAGTCCGCTGCATGGTGTTCCTCCTGCACGCGCGGATACCGTTGGAGGAGGTGCACTTGCGCCACTCCGGTGAACCTGTATGTGGGATCTGACGACCGGCTGTTCGAGGGAGATCGGACGAGGAGGAGACGATCCACGCGGACGCGCTGCCCCAACTCTTCTTCCACTGCATGGCACTGCGCATCTAGTGGTAACGATTTGTGATCCATTCCCGTAGCGTGTTCTTGGTTGTTCTGCGCGTAGGAAATTTTTATTTGCAGTCGACGCACCCTACCGTAGATTCCAACAGAGCTCGCCATACACGAAGACCTGTGCTCAGCTCTGGAGATGTTCAACATGGCAACCAGATGCGCGAGGGCAGAGGAAGGTCGCCTCTCCCTCCTAGAGCTCCCGAAGGCCGATCCTGAAGACAAGAAGGCCAAGTCTAAGGACGTGAAGCACAAGGGCCCGACTGTGCTCGCGGCCAAACCTGAGTTGAAGCGCGGCTTTGACCATGCCGAATCCTCCAAGGGCAGGCGCCCATTCTACGTCTTCCACAATGTTCACAACCACAACCCCAGCGAATGCCAAGAGCTCAGGGCCATCCGCGACGGGCGCCATGGCCGCCGTCCGAGCGCAATGACCGTGGCTACGATTGCTGAGGAGGCCGTGGTGAAGGCCGCTGGGACAACCGCGACCCCAGCCAGGACTGGCGTGAACAGGCCCGTGAGGATCGCTGGCAGGGCCAGCCTCGCAACGGCCCCTAGAGGGACCAGCCTCGTGAGGACCGTCCTCAGGGCAACGCCGGCCTTCCTTCGCTTCCGCCGCCGGCAAGGA
This sequence comes from Aegilops bicornis, assembly GCA_021605145.1. NCBI lineage: Eukaryota > Viridiplantae > Streptophyta > Magnoliopsida > Poales > Poaceae > Aegilops > Aegilops bicornis. Next base: position 236,123,185 of record CM038669.1, read on the forward strand.
GGAACGACGACCACCGCCAAGATGATGGGGTTGGGGGCTTCCAAGAGCCTCGCGCCATTGCCAGCATCCTGGGTGGCGCTCAGGCCCCTGCCTCTCATCGCATCTTCAAGTAGTTCGCTCGTGAGGTGAACGCGGCCCTCCCCAAGCTCAAGGCGACGCGTCCCCTCAGGTGGTCCAAGTACGCCAGTACTTTCGACTCTACAGACCAGCTCAAGTGTTTAGCCACCGCTGGTGCGCTCCTGATGCTTTGCTGGCCGACCATCAGCAACATCCTCGTCACCAAGACACTCATCAACGGTGGCGTAGGACTCAACGTCCTCTCTGCTGTGACGTTCGAGAGGCTCCAGGTGCCCTATGACCAGCTCCTCCCCACCAAGCCCTTCTCAGGGGTGACCGACGGCTCCACCGTTCCCCTGGGACAAATTCGTCTCCCTTTCACCTTCGGCAAGTGCGACAACTACCGCACCGAGCTCATCGACTTTGATGTCGCCCACATTCGTCTCTTGTACAATGCCATCCTCGGGTATCCGGCCCTCGCCAAGTTCATGGCAGTGACTCACCACAACTACAATGTTCTTAAAATGCCAGGAAGTGGCGGCATCATCATGGTCGCCTGTGACAAGAAGGATGTAGTGTGCTCCCTCGAGCACACCTACAAGGCCGCAGCGGTCGAGAACTCAGATGACGAGGGTGCCATCCGTCCTCCTGAGGCCGTCCCCAAGAAGAAGAAGCAGCTCCTCCTCAGAGGTCCTAAGGAGGCTGGGGCGTCCGATGAATGTACCTCAAACCCCGCGCCCACTGACGGGGCGTCTTTCCCTCTCGCATAGGAAGGCGCGCTCAGCGCCCCTCTCTGGACAGGTTTGAGGGCTCTCATATGGAGGGCCTCCGACCTGACCAGTGCCATGAGGGAGGCATTCAGGCACTATGTGGAGGCGTGCTTCAATACGCGCTTCCGTGAGCAGGGCATAGAGCGTGAGGCGCCATGCGCTCAGGAGTTCATCACCAAGGCAATCGAAGAGCTTCAGTAGGCGCGAGCTATGTGCGGTGAGCGCCACTCCGCATCACTCAGTGTAGCTACCGCCCCTAACATGGGTGGCGAGTTGCACGTCTACATGAACATCCCAGGCCTCAACCGAGCTACTTCTCAGGAGCTCTTGTGGTCATCCTGCATTGGATGGAGCGGGGGCTGCCCCCGCAGCTATGCCTGCATGTCGTTCGGCCTGCTGAACATGGCTTCCACACACCAGCGCTACATGCAGGGCGTCCTGGCGGCTCACGAGGCTAAGCGCCAGGCGATCCTGACGGAGTAGGTGCCGGGCCCTCGCGAGCCTCCTGGACCTCCGGAGCCCCCAAGACTCAGGAGCCGGACGACTCTTGAGGAACAACCTCTTCAGCGCTCATCTTCGGCTACTCCAACACTTCTAAAGCAACGGTACTAGGTGACTTTTTTGTTTGTTCAGTTGAGAGTGCCCCTTGGGCTGCATCATCCTCAAGTTGTTAGGGCCAGTTCCGCAGCCGCACCATTTCGATTCATGTACTTTAGATCAGTATGCATGCTTGTGTTATTGTGGTTATTGACGTTACCCCTGCTGTCTCATTGTCTATGGAGTTGCCCCTTGCGGCCTATGCGTGTTGCTAACCTGCCTCTTGCTCATCCTGGGGGACTCTTTGGCACTGGCCTTTGTCTTGAGTCTACATCCCTGGCTGATAAACACGAGAGACCAGAGCTCACAGGCTCCTGGCCCTGACCCAGCGCACATCGCCTTTCACTTTGTGTCCTCGGCGCCTTCTCGGTTTCCGGGTTCCGCAGACCCTTGAGGTTCGAACACTTTGGGAGTGCTTGTGGAGATCTTTCCCCTACCAGCTCATGCGTGAACGGTTAGCGAGGGATCTAAACTACGAACGAAGAACACACAAGGGACACAAGGTTTATACTGGTTCGGGCCACCGATGTGGTGTAATACCCTACTCCAGTGTGTGGTGTGGTGGATTGCCTCAGGGGCTGATAATGAACAATACAAAGGGAGAACAACCTCGCGAGGGGCTGTTCTTGAGCTGGTGCGATGAACTGCTTGGGGGAGTTCAGTCGCCTCTCTCTCTCTCTCTCTGCTAGGGCTCTATCCGATCGATCGATCAATCGATGTGTGTCTGTCTTCGTTTGGTGGCTAGTCCTATTTATAGAGGGAGGCCCTGGGCCTCTTCCCAAATAATGAGTGGGAAGGGCGCCAACAATTGGCCATTTTGAAGGGGAACATCTAGTACACTTATCCTGACTAAAGTTGGTCTTCGGCTGCCAAAGGCTCTGACGGTGACGCCGTCCTGGGCTCCACGATGACCTCCATCCTGCCGCTCTACTGGTCTTGGTCTTGGTGCACCGGCGGTAACCTTTGCACGATGCCTTGGCCTGTGCTTGCCTCCTTTGCACCAAAGGGGAAAAGAGGACACTGCGTAATGGGCGCCTCACTGGCCTCGATCTTCATGGCTTGCGCCATAGGGCACCCTCGTGAGGTACCCAGCCTTGATCTCTCCGCCTCATGAGCACCGCCTCGACGAGGCTGCTCTGAGGAAGGTTCTGCCCCGCCCCGCGAGGCTTGGCCCCTCGCGAGGGTCTTGAGCTTGAGCTGATGAAGCTGGGCCGCGTTGGGCCCCCACTTGAGCCACGCCGCAGGCCGCAGGCAGGCAAGTCTGGGGACCCCCGTTCCCAGAACGCCGACAGTAGCCCCCGGGCCCAAGGCGCGCCCGGACTTGGCTTAGCAGAGAAGCGAAGGGGCAAGTGCGAAGCGCCGCGGGCCCCAACAGCCTGCCAACTTGGGGGCAGCGAAGCTGACCGGGGCCACGCTCCCGAGGGAGTTCCTGGAACATTAGGTGGCTCCGCCCTGGGAACATTCGCTTCCGTTGTGGAGGCTGGGGGAGGCAGACGATGACCTTCGCCTGACCTCCAAGGCCCTCTCCCACGAAGACCTGGCCGCGGCTCTCCATTCCTTGGTCGGGGGGGGGGGGGACGTGGCAATGCCGGGGGGCGCTCCCGTCCCCCTGGTCCTTCGTGATGACTGGGAGCAAGTGGTGAGCACCATGCCCACCTTCAATGGTGAGGGGATGGTTCCCGCCGGTGCTCCCGAGGATCTGGCGATGTTGGCGATGGTGAACGTTTCCTCGAGCAACTCCAGCGGGAGCGAGGAGGAAGAAGAGGAGGTGGAAGGAGAAGGTTCTGACTCCGAGGCGCCTGGCGAGGAGTCGGGGGACTCCTTCCCTCGGTGCAGGTCCCGCGCCATTCACTCCATGCCGGACGACGACGAGGCCGGCGCCAGGCGAGGAGGGGAGGATTCTCCCCTGGTCCCGAGGAAGGGCAGGTTCTCCCAGGGTCCGTTCTGACTCCGGGGCAGTCTGAGGCCAGCTCCGGCCTTCCCGATGCACCTACTGCTTTCGGTCTCCCAAGGCTGACCCTAGCCGCAGGCTTTCTGGCTTCAAGTTCGGCCAGAGGCTGCTTGAGCCTGCGGATGACGACCAGTAAGTGTTTGATCCGTGTTTTGCTTTGCTTCTGTCGTCGAGGCTTGACGTCTGTATTCTCTTGGCTGTGTCGGCGCTGCAAAGAAAGAGGCCAAGGGGCTTGTGGCTCTGCTTGAGGCGGGTTCGCCACTGGGCTGCGGCTCCGCCTGCGGGGAAAGGAGGCAGCGAAGCTCGCGCCTCCCCTACCCGGTCATCCTCGCGAGCCCAGCAGGGGCACTCTGGAGGTGAGTCAGCCCCCGTGGTCCTGCTGACTCCGGAGGTGCCTGGGCTTGACGTTGTTGCTGAGGTGCCCAAGGCCCAGGGGGCTCCTTCTTCGCCGTGATCATGCTGCCTTCTTCTACACCTGCTCCGCCGGCTCCAGTCTCTTCTGATCCTTCGGCCATCCTGGATCAAGCTGCCAGCGAGCTGAACCGGCTGCAAGAGGATCTCCGGAATGCTGATCCCCGTCTGGTGGCCGGGCGCCTGGAGCTGGCTTCAGGCTGGGCCCGCTCTGCTGCCTCCGTCCGAGCGGTGCTGAGTCAAGCCGCGTCAGCCTCTGATGGGGAGAAGCAAGCCGCTCGCCAGGCCAGGGCCGCTCGTGATGCCACCCAGGGCGACGCCGCGGACGCCCGGGGCCGCTGCAAGGCGCTGGAGGTTGATCTGCAAGGCTTGCGCGACGAGCTCGCCAAGGAAGTCCGCGGCCGCTAGGAGAAGGAGAAGGAGATGAAGGCTCGGGAGGCCGCCGTCAGGGACAGGGACGCCAAGCTTGATGGCTGGCGTGGCCGGTTGGAGACGCTGGAACAGTCGCTGAAAGCGGGGAGGATCGAGCTCGACAGGAAGGCAAAGATCCTGGCTGAGGATCGGGTGGCCTTCGCCAAGTTGGAGGAGAAGGCTCGTGCCGCGTTGAAGACGCTCTACAAGGGTGGCCTGGAGAAGCCGTTGGATGGTGCAGAGGACGGCCCCGCCGAGCTGCTTCCTTTCTTGGTCCGAGCGCTTGAAGATGTCGCGGACGGCCTTGGCCCCACGGCCGAGGCCGAGGCGCGCGCCCTGTCTTCTGCAGTGCTGACGCGTATCCTCAGCCACGTCTACCTTCGCGACCCCAACATCGATCTTGACGGCCTGCTGGAGCCCGTGAGCTGCGACCTTGCCGCTGCCGCTGCCGAGGCCGTGAAAGGCCGAGCCGAGGCCCTGCTGGGGAAGTTTCGCGCCTTCAGCACCTTGCTGGCGCTGTGGCGCCAGCTCCGCTGCCTCGGGAGGTGGGGGCACCACAGAGAGTGATCCTTCGCAGCTCCCGCCTGTTTTTAATTCCTGCAACATGCACCATGCATCGTGGGAGGCGTTTAAACTTGTGTTTGGTGTTGTGAAAGCGACTTATGGCTTGTAATATTTGCTTTGAATTCAAGATTCTTCCCTCCTACTTGCGTGTGTTCTACGTCGCCAGGCCCGACCCAGCGCATACCTCAGCCGCCGTTAGCCCCGACCGGAGACCAAGGACGGGACTAAGGAGTGAGGGGCTACGTGGCAAGTTAGGCTCCTGAGTCGCGATGCTCAGGAGTCCCCCTTGACGCGCGAACAACAAGTAGGGATAGGAGGCATATGAGTGGATTGGTCGTTCTACATCGGCAGGCCCCGACCCCGTGCATACCTCAACCGCCGTTAGCCCCGATCGGAGACCTAGGACGGGACCAAGGAGTGAGGGGCTACGTGACCAGTTAGGCTCCTCAGTCGCGATGCTCAGGAGTCCCCCTCGACGTTCAAACGAATTTTCATACCTTGGCTCCACTCGGGGAGGCGCGCGACGACCAGGTCCGAGGGACCTGGCTGGGTGGCGTACGTTCGGGCGAGGCTCGGGCGCAGCCCCCGTGTCCAGCCCCCTCGCGCGGCACTCCCGAGGGGAGGCGTTGCGATGGCGCCAGACACTGAGCTCTGGGCTCCCTGAGGTTGATATGGTTGTGAGCCGCCCTCAGTTGTTTATCACCAGCGCGGAGCATATCACTTCCATATGTGTACGGGCATAGCCGCTCCTCGGCAGTGTCGTCAGCCAGTAGCGAGCATGGTGCTTCCACTGGTTCGTGGGAGGGGCTCCCCTCGGGAGGAGCCCCTGGGCGTACAGCCCCATACGACACGTGGCCGGCACGGTAGGGCTAGGAGAGGTGTGTCTGGGCACCCGTGAGCCAGCGTGGGACTCACGAGGCCCTACTTCGAGGCGGGTTGCGCCTGGCTCTGGGCCTTTATCATTGATGTGTTCCTGCAGGGTTAGAATGCCAATGCTCTACGTCCTCAGGTCCCGGCCCTCGAGCGAGCTCAAGAAATTACCGGTATGACAGGCCGCGATGCCGTGGGTCAAGGCTAGGGGGTGAGGGCTGGAGAGCCAGTAAGAGCCCATGAGTCGCGATGCTCAGGTACCCCCCTTTTAACGTGCAAGCGCTTTGCATTAGGCGGAGAGGCCTGCGACAAGTAGGAGGCAATAATTGCGTGAATCAGGTTAAGCGCGAAGGGGCAAATCCATCTAGATAGGTGTCGAGAAAGCATACGCCACTGGGTCTGGCCCGAGCAGCTTGGGGATAATGCAGCCCGAGGGGCGCCCCCAACAAGGTAAGTAAAGAACATAAGCAAAACGGATACATGCCGCAGGGACGGACCCACGCAGCCTGGGAATGATGCAGCCCGAGGGGCGCTCCCAGCTGAAAATGAAACTTGGAAAGGTGTCACTTGATATGGTCGGGGGTGAAGGGATGTTGAGGTAGCGGACGACGCGCGATGAGGACGCCGGCCCTCACGAGCTCTCCGGTCCTGGAGCCTCGGGAGGCTCCGGGGGCACGGGGGTTCCTCGAGAGACATCTCCATCTCTGTCAGGACCGCGCGTTGCTTGACCTCCTGAGCCTCCAGAGCGCGCCTCAGCAGGCGCTGATGGGCGGCGACCGTGTTCGGCAGGCCGAAAGGCATGCGAACGTAGCTGTGAGGCGGACCCTCGCAACGTCCCACGCGTGAGGGCCAGAGGCGCTCCTGAGACGCAGCCTGGCTGAGCCCTGGTATGTCGATGCAGATTCACAGCCCAACATCCTCGCTTGGATGCGGGGCCACGGCGGGCAAGCGGCGACAACCGCGCATGACTCTTGAATCCTGTAGCTCCTGGGTGCTCCTCGTGATGAACTCCTGAGGGTTTGGCCCTCCTTGCCTCATACCTTCCTGATGGAAACATGCCTTTAAGCACGCCTCCAAGTGGTGCCCGAGCGCCTCCCTCGTGACCCCGGCTAGGTCGGTGGCTCGCCATGAAAGAGCCCCCGAGCCCTGCCTGAGGAGGGCGCCGGGCGCGCCTTCCTATGCGTCAGAGGGTGGCGACCCTTGAACGGGCGTGGGTCCTGTTGCCATGCCTCCGGAGGTGCCTACCCCATGAGGGCTTGGACCAGGTGAAGCCTTCTTCTTCTTGGGGATCGCCTCGGGAAGTCTCCCGCTCCTGTGATCTGGGTCTTCGGTTGCTACGGCTTGGAAGGCATGCTCAAGAGAGCACACTGCATCCCTTTCCTCACAAGGCACTGTGATGACTCCTCCGCTTCCTGGCTGGGTACCCGAGGATGGCATTGTATGGCAGGAGGATGTGGGCAATGTCGAAGTCGATGAGCTCGGTGCGGTAGTTGTCGCGCTGTCCGAAGGTGACGGGAAGGCGAACTTGCCCTATCGGGACGGTGGAGCCATCGGTGACTCCAGAGAAGGGCTTGGTCGGCTGAAGCTGATCGTATGGCACTTGGAGATCGTTGAATGGCTCGACAGATAGGACATAGAGTCCTGCTCCGCCGTTGATGAGGGTCCTGGTGACTTGCACGTTGTTGATGACTGGCGAGCAAAGCATGGGGAGGACTCCTGCCGTTGCCGCACTTGAGATGATCCGCTGAACTGAATGTGATAGCGCACGACGACCACCTGAGAGGGCGTGTGGCCTCTGGCTTGGGGAGGACTGCATTCACCTCGCGGGCAAACTGCTTGAAGATGCGCTGAGAGACTGGGGCCTGAGCGCCACCCAGGATGCAAGCGATCGCGCGCGGCTCCTGGAAGCGCCCAGCCCCCTCGTCCTGATGATTGTCTTCGTACCTCCTTGGCGGCTGCGGTAGAGGTGGGAGCCCCGCGTTGCCTTGAGGGCGATCCTCGCGAGGTTGGTACCTCCAACCTCCCTCGCGAGGCTGGTCCTGCCAACGGTCCTCGCGAGGTCTGTCACGCCATCCTTGGCGAGGGCCACGGTCTTCCAGTGGCCCCGCGCCTCTTCCTCCTCCTTGGTCGTAGCCCTGATCATTCCGCTCGGGGCGTCGGCCGATACGCCCTTCTCGCACGGCCCTGAGCTCCTGGCATTCGTTGGTGCTGTGGGTGTGAAGATCGTGGTACACGCAGTACCGGCTGCCCTTGGAAGACTCGGGCTGATCCCTGCCTTGCTTGGTGTCTGGTTCGGCCGCGAGCACTGCAGCCCCTTGCGCTTCACATCCTTGGCCTTGGGCTTCTTCTCTTCTAGATTGGCAGCTGGAAGCTCGAGGAGGGAGAGGCGCCCTTCCTCAGCCCTAGCGCATTTGGTCGCCAAGTTGAACAGCTCTAGTGATGTGCACAGGTCTTCATGCATCGCCAGCTCCTCCTTCATCTTGACGTCACGCACACCATTGGAGAAGGCTGAGATGATGGCTTCCTCAGTCACCTTGGGGATTTTGAGGCGGTCGTTGTTGAAGCGCTGGATGTACTTCTTCAGGGTCTCTCCTGGCTGCTGTTTGATGCAGCGCATGTTGCTCACGGCCGGAGGCCGGTCGCGAGTGCCTTGGAAGTTGGCGATGAAGCGGGTGCGCATCTCGTCCCAGGAGGAGATCGTGCCGGGAGCCAGGTTCGGGCTCCTTCCTTCAGCGCCATGGGGAACCAATTCGCCATGACCTTTTCGTCCCCGTTGGCGGCTTCGATGCCCAGCTCGTAGAGCTGAAGGAACTCCGCAGGATCGGCGGTGCCGTCATAGCGAGGAGGCAGGTCTGGCTCGAACTTGCCGGGCCATGCGACGCTGTGTAGCTCGGCGGTGAAGGCGCGACAGCCTGCAGTGGCCACCAGGGCTCTCTACTGATGCGGAGCTTGCTCTTGTGGGTTCCCGCGCACCGCTGCCTGGAGCAGCGCGGGATCTTGATGCGGTGGCGCTGGAGTGTGGTCGCGGCGCTCCGGCGCTGGGAGCACACGAGCACCTTCTTGGGGACGAGGGATCTCCTGGCAGCTCCTTTCTTGGTGCGCGGGCGCCAGACGCGGAGGGTCACGTCCCGGGGCCACGCACCTTGGAGCCAGGGCGCCTTCTTGGGAAGGAGGTGGCGGGGGCACCTCCGGCTCCCTGCCTCCCGCGCATGGTGCGGGGCGAGGCAGCGAGAGGGACGGCGTGGGGGAGCCCCCTGCGGCGCGGACGAGCTCGGCGACGCGGTCGAGCCACTCCTCGTAGACGTCATCGACGGGGCGGTAGCGCAGGAGCTCGTTTGCCGCTATGAGCGCGGCTTGGGCCTCCATGGGAGCGGTGCGCCTGTGACGAAAAGAACCAGCGAAGCGGCGAAGGAGTAGTGATGCGGCCTTCTCGCCTCACCGAAGGATGCAGGGACGAGGCCTGCTGCTCGTTCCCCGCCGGGCCGGTGGCAGCAATGGTGGCAGGCGACGGGGAACGACGGGGGTGTCCGCCGACGGGAGCAGTCTGGGCGACTCGAGCGTCACGAGCAGCCCGGCGCTCGGCGCGAGCTCGGCGAGTGTCAGCCATGGACACGATGGAAGATCACACACGACCAGCGGAAGAAAGATTCCGGCGCACCCCTACCTGGTGCGCCAAATGTCGGACTTCGGGTTCCGACAAACCCTTGAGGTTCGAACACTGGGGTGCGCGCGGAGATCTTTCCCCTACGAGCTCATGTGTGAACGGTTAGAGAGGGATCTAAACTACGAACGAAGAACACACAAGGGACACGAGGTTTATACTGTTCGGGCCACCGATGTGGTGTAATACCCTACTCCAGTGTGTGGTGTGGTGGATTGCCTCAGGGGTTGATAATGAACAATACAAAGGGAGAACAGCCTCGCGAGGGGCTGTTCTTGAGCTGGTGCGATGAACTGCTTAGGGGAGTTCAGTCGCCTCTCTCTGCTAGGGCTCTATCCGATCGATCGATCGATGTGTGTCTGTCTTCGTTTGGTGGCTAGTCCTATTTATAGAGGGAGGCCCTGGGCCTCTTCCCAAATAATGAGCGGGAAGGGCGCCAACAATTGGCCATTTTGAAGGGGAACATCTAGTACACTTATCCTAACTAAAGTTGGTCTTCGGCTGCCAAAGCTCTGACGGTGACGCCGTCCTGGGCTCCACGATGACCTCCATCCTGCCGCTCTGCTGGTCTTGGTCTTGTTGCACCGAAGCAGTAACCTTTGCCTGATGCCTTGGCCTGTGCTTGCCTCCTTTGCACCAAAGGGGAAAAGAGGACACTGCATGGGCCGGCGCCCGCCTGGTGCCCGCCTGGCCTCGATCGTCATGGCTTGCGTCACAGGGCACCCTCGTGAGGTACCCAGCCTTGATCTCTCCACCTCCTCGCGAGCCTGCCTGACGAGGCTGCTCCTGAGGAAGGTTCCTGTCATTCGCCCCGCGAGGCTTGGCCCCTCGCGAGGGTCTTGAGCTTGAGCTGATGAAGCTGGGCCGCGCTGGGCCCCCACTTGAGCCACCCCGCAGGCCGCAGGCAGGCATGTCTGGGGACCCCCGTTCCCAGAATGCCGATATCGTCTTCTTGCGGAAAGATCACCGGCAGGATGGGGTCGACATGAGTCATGTCTGGGCGTGCCACGAGGAGAAGGACATAGCCTAACGTCGCACAAGAAGTTGTCCTCGCAGTGAAAGAATCACCGCAGGCTCGCCAAGATAAGTCACCTTACACGCGTAGGCGTGAACCTTACGTTCATCGCTTTTCCTCTAGCGATCTCGCTCGGGCAAGGATATTTCCCTTTTAGTCCTTCGGAAGCCGCTTGCGCGCCAAAGGGGACCCCCTGAGCATGGCGCCTCAGGGGCTCTTACTGGACCTCGGGCCACTCACCTCCTGGCCTTGACCACGGCACCGCGACCTGGCATACCAGCGACGACTGAAGCTTGCCTGGGGACTGGGTCCTGCCGGTGTAGAGCACTAAGCTACCGCGAGAATGAAAAGGGGAAGCATGCCAAAGCAAGAAGCGTGAACACGACATTGATTGGGAATAATAACATTAAAGCCAAAAGCATGACAATTTATACATACCCCCGCGGGGCCTTTCATGGTTTTCCGCAGGAACGAAGCAAAATGAAAACGGTCTCCCGAGGACCGCAACCCAAACAACATTGCCCGCGACGTCACACTGGCACCTTGCCTCCACTAGGCTCGGCCACGGCGGCGCGACGGCTCTTATCTGTCATCGTCGCTCGAGCCATGCCCGGAGGAGGCGCTGCTGCTATCAGAAGAATTGCGAATAAGGCCAAGGGCAAGTTCATCCCTGGTGACCTCGCCATATTGCCGGGCCGCCAAGGAGACGCTGCCTTGACCTCCACCCTGGGGGCAGCACTCTAGGCGTCAGTCGTCCTCTCCTAAGACCTTGAAGAAGAGCGTCGACGCCCCATCATACTCGAAGTGGATGGCGTGACCTCCCTCTAGGCGGCAGGCACAGGCGATGGTGCCCCATCCTCGAGTCATGAAGATGTCGCCAGAGTCGACAACCTCGACTTCCGCTTCTGAAGCCTGGCTACAGAAACAGTCGTGCTGCACCCATAGCTCGACGAGCCCCCTCGGCGATATCTCCCTCGCCAGGGACCACGGGAGTCGGAGCCATGTGCGTGGCGGCATTGCCGCCTACACCACAAACTCGCGGGCCGTGCCGTCGGCATGGGTCCGCTAGAGGGGTGGCCCTACATCCACCGCCTGTTCTTCCTCACGGCTCCGCCCCTCACAGTTTCCGCGGCCTCTCTCATGGGCAGGGCTTTGCGTGCGGGCATACGCACGGACCAGGAATCCCGATGGAGCGTGTTCGTGCCAAGGCTGCATCACCATGGGTTCCACAGCGGCATCGTGAGAGTGATCATGCCTTTTCTTCGGCGGAAGCAGCTCAGGTTCCACCTGAGTGGTTTTTCCTTTCTCTGCGGCGGAAAACCTCCTCACTGGCGCCATGGACGCTCTGGCAAGACGGCGGGGCAGAGAGGAAGAAGGAGGAGCGAGCGGCGAGATGATGAAGATGAGCAGGGGCTCAGCCCCCTCTCGCATTTATAGCCAAAGGAGGCCAATCGCCGGCCCCTCGTGATTCCAAGCAATGATGGTTTTTCTGCATGCATCAGGCAGTTGTTAAGTTGGGCAGTTGCCGAGGCAGCGTGGAGAAGTGGAGACGCCCACATCCCATCAAGCGCCACGCGTCAACTCGGTCCGCAGGTGATTGGGGCCCGCTTCGCCCCTTTGGCTTCGCCTCGAAGCCAAGTCCGAGCGCACCTTGGGCCCGGGGGCTACTGTCGGATTTCTGGGAACCAGGGTACCCAAACTTGCCTGCCTGCGGCCCACGGCGTGGCTCCACCAATGGCCTGGTACGAGCCATCTTCAGCACCTTCAAGACAAGACCCTCGCAAGGGGCCAAGACTCACGAGGCGGACGAAACCAATACCTCCGGAGGGAGCGGCCTCCCCAGGCTGGCTCCCGAGGAGCGGAGATTTCTATGCAGGCGCCCACCTCATGAGGTTGAGGTGACGCCAACCATGACGACTGCTACCACTTGAGCACTGCGTTGGTTTTTCCTTGAAGAGGAAAGGATGATGCAGCAAAGTAGCGTAAGTATTTCCCTCAGTTTTTGAGAACCAAGGTATCAATCCAGTAGGAGGCTACGCGCGAGTCCCTCGTACCTACACAAAACAAATAACTCCTCGCAACCAACGCGATAAGGGGTTGTCAATCCCTTCACGGTCACTTACGAGAGTGAGATCTGATAGATATGATAGGATAATATTTTTGGTATTTTGTGATAAAGATGCAAAGTAAAATAAAAGCAAAGTAAAAGCAAAGGAAATAACTAAGTGCTGGAACATTAATATGATGAAGATAGACCCGGGGGCCATAGGTTTCACTAGTGGCTTCTCTCAAGAGCATAAATATTTTACGGTGGGTGAACGAATTACTGTTGAGCAATTGATAGAATTGAGCATAGTTATGAGAATATCTAGGTATGATCATGTATATAGGCATCACGTCCGAGACAAGTAGACCGACTCCTACCTGCATCTACTACTATTCCTCCACCCATCGACCGCTATCCAGCATGCATCTAGAGTATTAAGTTAATGAAAACAGAGTAACGCCTTAAGCAAGATGACATAATGTAGAGGGATAAATTCATGCAATATGATAAAACCCCATCTTGTTATCCTCGATGGCAACAATACAATACGTGCCTTGCTGCCCCTCATCCTTTGGGAAAGGACACCGCAAGATTGAAGCCAAAGCTAAGCACTTCTCCCATTGCAAGAAAGATCAATCTAGTAGGCCAAACCAAACTGATAATTCAAAGAGACTTGAGAAGATAACCAATCTATCATAGAAGAATTCAGAGAAGATTCAAATATTGTTCATAGATAATCTTGATCATAAACCCACAATTCATCGGTCTCAACAAACACACCGCAAAAAGAAGATTACATCGAATAGATCTCCACGAGAGAGGGGGAGAACATTGTATTGAGATCCAAAAAGAGAAGAAGCCATCTAGCTACTAACTATGGACCCGAAGGTCTGAGGTAAACTACTCACACTTCATCGGAGAGGCTATGGTGTTGATGTAGAAGCCCTCCGTGATGGATGCCCCTCCATGGAGCTCCGAACAGGCCCCAAGATGGGATCTCGTGGAGTGTGAAGAAGGTTCCGGCGGTGGAATTAGGTTTTGGCTCCGTGTCGATCGTTTGAAGTGCGTGAGGTCTATATAGGAGGAAGGAGTGCGTCGGTGGAGCAACAGGGGGCCACGAGGGTGGAGGGGCGCCATACAGGGGGTGGGCGCCCCTACCTCGTGGCCTCCTCCTTTGTTTCTTGACGTAGGGTCCAAGTCTCCTGGATCATAATCTTCCTAAAAATCACGTTCCCGAAGGTTTCATTCCGTTTGGACTCCATTAGATATCCCTTTTCTGCGGAACTCTGAAATTGGCAAAAAACAACAATTCTGGGCCGGGCCTCCGGTTAATAGGTTAGTCCCAAAAATAATAGAAAAGTGGATAATAAAGCCCAATAATGTCCAAAACAGTAGATAATATAGCATGGAGCAATAAAAAATTATAGATATGTTGGAGACGTATCAGGCATCCCCAAGCTTAATTCACCTTTCGTCCTCGAGTAGGTAAATGATAAAAACAGAATTTTTGATGCGGAGTGCTACTTGGCATAATTTTAATGTAATTCTTCTTAATTGTGGTATGAATATTCAGATCCGAAAGATTCAAGACAAAAGTTTAATATTGACATAAAAATAATAATATTTCAAGCATACTAACAAAGCAATCATGTCTTCTCAAAATAACATGGCCAAAGAAAGTTATCCCTACAAAATCATATAGTCTGGTTATGCTCTATCTTCACCACAACAAAGTATTTAAATCATGCACAACCCCGATGACAAGCCAAGCAATTGTTTCATACTTTTGACATTCTCAAACTTTTTCAATCTTCACGCAATACATGAGCGTGAGCCATGGATATATCACTATATGTGGAATAGAATGGTGGTTGTGGAGAAGATAAAAAGGGAGAAGATAGTCTCACATCAACTAGGCGTATCAACGGGCTATGGAGATGCCCATCAATAGATATCAATGTGGGTGAGTAGGGATTGCCATGCAACGGATGCACTAGAGCTATAAGCATATGAAAGCTCAACGAAAGAAACTAAGTGTTTGTGCATCCAACTCGCTTGCTCACGAAGACCTAGGGCATTTTGAGGAAGCCCATCATTGGAATATACAAGCCAAGTTCTACAATGAAAAATTCCCACTAGTATATGAAAGTGACAAAATGAGAGACTCTATATCATGAAGATCATGGTGCTACTTTGAAGCACAAGTGTGGTAAAAAGATAGTAACATTGTCCCTTCTCTCTTTTTCTCTCATTTTTTTATTTAGGCATGTTCTCTTTTTTTATGGCCTCGTTTCTTTTTTTATTTATTTATGTTTCATCCAGAGTCTCATCCCGACTTGTGGGGGAACCATAGTCTCCATCATCATTTTCCTCACTTGGGACAATGCTCTAAAAATGAAGATCATCACACTTTTATTTTCTTACAACTCAACAATTACAACTCGATACTTAGAACAAAATATGACTCTACATGAATGCCTCGGCGTGATGTAGGGATATGCAATGAATCAAGAGTGACATGTATGAAAGAATTATGAATGGTGGCTTTGCCACAAATACGATGTCAACTACATGATCATGCTAAGCAATATGACAATGATGGAGCGTGTCATAATAAACGGAACGGTGGAAAGTTCCATGGCAATATATCTCGGAATGGCTATGGAAATGCCATGATAGGTAGGTATGGTGGCTGTTTTGAGGAAGGTTTATGGTGGGTGTATGATACCGGCGAAAAAGTGCGCCGTATTAGAGAGGATAGCAATGGTGGAAGGAAGAAAAGTGCATATAATCCATGCACTCAACATTAGTCATAAAGAACTCATATACTTATTGCAAAATTCTACAAGTTATCAAAGCAAAGTATTACGTGCATGCTCCTAGGGGTATATATTGGTAGGAAAAGACCATCGCTCGTCCCCGACCGCCACTCATAAGGAAGACAATAAATAAATAAATCATGCTCCGACTTCATCACATAACGGTTCACCATACGTGCATGCTACGGGAATCACAAACTTTAACACAAGTATTTCTCAAATTCACAACTACTCAGCTAGCATGACTCAAATATCACCATCTTCATGTCTCAAAACAATTATCAAGCATCAAACTTCTCATAGTATTCAACACACTCATAAGAAAGTTTTTACTATTCTTGAATACCAAGCATATTAGGATTGTTTAAGCAAATTACCATGCTATTTAATACTCTCAAAATATTCTAAGTGAAGCATGAGAGATCAATAGTTTCTATAAAACAAATCCACCACCGTGCTCTAAAAGATATAAGTGAAGTACTAGAGCAAAACTATATAACTCAAAAGATATAAGCGAAGCATATAGAGTATTCTAACAAATTCCAAATCATGTATGGCTCTCTCAAAAGGTGTGTACAACAAGGATGATTGTGTTAAACTAAAAGACAAAGACTCAAATCATACAAGACGCTCCAAGCAAAACACATATCATGTGGTGAATAAAAATATAGCTCCAAGTAAAGTTACCGATGGAAGTAGATTTAAAGAGGGGATGCCTTCCGGGGCATCCCCAAGCTTTGGCTTTATGGTGTACTTAAATTATATTGGGGGTTCCATGGGCATCCCCAAGCTTAGGCTCTTGCCACTCCTTGATTCATAATCCATCAAAAAAATTCACCCAAAACTTGAAAACTTCACAACACAAAACTCAACAGAAATCTCGTGAGCTCCGTTAGCAAAAGAAAACAAAAGACCACTTCAAGGTACTGTAATGAACTCATTCTTTATTTATATTGGTGTTAAACCTTCTGTATTCCAACTTATCTATGGTTTATAAACTATTTTACTAGCCATAGATTCATCAAAATAAGCAAACAACACACGAAAAACAGAATCTGTCAAAAACAGAACAGTCTGTAGTAATCTGTAACTAACGCAAACTTCTGGAACTCCAAAATATCAGAAAAAATAGGACGACCTAGGAAATTTGTTTATTGATCAGCATAAATTGGAATCATTATTTTATCACGTTCTGGTGATTTTTAACAATTGTTTTCGTGAACGGAAAGTTTCTGGAAATTACAGCAAGATCAAATAACTATCATCCAAGAAGATCCTATAGGTTTAACTTGGCACAAACACTAATTAAAACATAAAAAAACATCTAACCATAGGCTATAACAAATATTTATTACTAAGCAGCAAGGAAAAATATTGGGTTGTCTCCCAACAAGTGCTTTTCTTTAAAGCCTTTTTAGCTAGGCATTGAGATTTCAATGATGCTCACAAGAAAGACAAGAATTGAGGCACAAAGAGAGCATCATAAAACATGTGACAAACACACTTAAGTCTAACATACTTCCTATTCATAGGCATATTATAGGCAAACAAATTATCGTAGCAAGCAAAAACTAGCATATGCAAGGAAGCGGAAAGGAACAATAGCAATCTCAACATAACGAGAGGTAATTTAGTAACATGAAAATTTCTATAACCATATTTTCCTCTCTCATAATAATTACATGTAGGATCATAAGAAAATTCAACAATATAGCTATCACATAACATATTCTCAACACGATCCACATGCATGCGAAGTTGACACTCTTCCAAAATAGTGGGATTATCATTAACTAAAGTCATGATTTCTCCAAGCCCACTTTTATCAAAAATTTCATAAGATTGAATATTATCCAAATATGTGGGATCTAAAGTTGACACTCCTCCAAACCCACTTTCAGTATTATTGCAAACACTATTATCAATCTTATATTCATCATGGGGTTTAAATAAATTTTCAAGATCATAAGAAGAATCTCCCCAATCATGATTATTGCAACAGGTAGTGGACATAGAAAACTAGCATCCCCAAGCTTAGGCTTTTGCATATTATTAGCATAATCAATAGAATTTATAACAAAATCATTGCAATCATGCTTTTTATTCAAAGATCTATCGTGAATCACTTCATAAAGCGCTTCATCACAATTTTCAGATTCACGGATTTCAAGCAAAACCTTATAAAGATAATCTAGTGCATCCAAATCACTAGGTATTGGTTCATCATAATTGGATCTCTTAAAAAGATTGGCAAGTGGATGAGGATCCATAGATATTAGCTTCTCTATTTAGGAATGAATACTCAACTATTTCAACCAAACGAGGAGACGAGCCAAGTAAGACATCAAGGCAAACGAAAAGACGAATGGAAAAAGGGCGAATAAAACGGCAAGGGTGAAGTGGGGGAGAGGAAAACGAGAGGCAAATGGAAAATAATGTAATGCGGGAGATAAGGGATTGTGATGGGTACTTGGTATGTTGACTTTTGCGTAGACTTCCCCGGCAACGGCGCCACAAATCTTCTTGCTACCTCTTGAGCACTGCGTTGGTTTTTCCTTGAAGAGGAAAGGATGATGCAGCAAAGTAGCGTAAGTATTTCCCTCAGTTTTTGAGAACCAAGGTATCAATCCAGTAGGAGGCTATGCGCGAGTCCCTCGTACCTACACAAAACAGATAACTCCTCGCAACCAACGCGATAAGGGGTTGTCAATCCCTTCACGGTCACTTACGAGAGTGAGATCTGATAGATACGATAGATAATATTTTTGGTATTTTTGTGATAAAGATGCAAAGTAAAATAAAAGCAAAGGAAATAACTAAGTGTTGGAAGATTAATATGATGAAGATAGACCCGGGGGCCATAGGTTACACTAGTGGCTTCTCTCAAGAGCATAAATATTTTACGGTGGGTGAATGAATTACTGTTGAGCAATTGATAGAATTGAGCATAGTTATGAGAATATCTAGGTATGATCATGTATATAGGCATCACGTCCGAGACAAGTAGACCGACTCACCTTTGCATCTACTACTATTACTCCACTCATCGACCGCTATCCAGCATGCATCTAGAGTATTAAGTTCATGAAAACAAAGTAACGCCTTAAGCAAGATGACATGATGTAGAGGGATAAATTCATGCAATATGATAAAAACCCCATCTTGTTATCCTCGATGGCAACAATACAATACGTGCCTTGCTGCCCCTCATCCTTTGGGAAAGGACACCGCAAGATTGAACCCAAAGCTAAGCACTTCTCCCATTGCAAGAAAGATCAATCTAGTAGGCCAAACCAAACTGATAATTGAAGAGACTTGCAAAGATAACCAATCATACATAAAAAGAATTCTGAGAAGATTCAAATATTGTTCATAGATAATCTTGATCATAAACCCACAATTTATCGGTCTCAACAAACACACCGCAAAAAGAAGATTACATCGAATAGATCTCCACGAGAGAGGGGGAGAACATTGTATTGAGATTCAAAAAGAGAGAAGAAGCCATCTAGCTACTAACTATGGACCCAAAGGTCTGAGGTAAACTACTCACACTTCATC
The DNA here is from genome assembly GCA_021605145.1 of Aegilops bicornis. Taxonomy (NCBI): domain Eukaryota; kingdom Viridiplantae; phylum Streptophyta; class Magnoliopsida; order Poales; family Poaceae; genus Aegilops; species Aegilops bicornis. The sequence continues at coordinate 236,141,919 of CM038669.1, forward strand.
GGAGAGGCTATGGTGGTTATGTAGAAGCCCTCCGTGATGGATGCCCCCTCCAGCGGAGATCCGGAACGGGCCCCAAGATGGGATCTCGTGGGTACAGAAGGTTGCGGCGGTGGAATTAGATTTTGGCTCCGTGTCGATCGTTTGGGGAGTACGAGGTATATATAGGAGGAAGGAGTATGCCGATGGAGCAACAGGGCGCCCCCGAGGGTGGAGGGCGCGCCCTGGGGGGGTGGGCGCGCCCCCTACCTCGTGGCCTCCTCCTTTGTTTCTTGATGTAGGGTCCAAGTCTCCTGGATCATAATCTTCCTAAAAATCACGTTCCCAAAGGTTTCATTCCGTTTGGACTCCGTTTGATATTACTTTTCTGCGAAACTCTGAAGGCAAAAAATAGCAATTCTGGGCTGGGCCTCCGGTTAATAGGCTAGTCCCAAAAAATAATATAAAAGTGGATAATAAAGCCCAATAATGTCCAAAACAGTAGATAATATAGCATGGAGCAATAAAAAATTATAGATACGTTGGAGACGTATCAACGACCAATGCCAGGCGGGCGCCAACGGTGCAGAGCAGCAGGTTTCCTCTTTGGTGCTAGGGAGGCAAGCGCAGGCGCGTGGTCCCGAGGAATCGGCCAAAGGTTTCCATTCCCGTGCAAGAAGACCAGGACCGCCAGGATGGATGTCATGAGCCCACCGCGGCATCACGACCAGAAGCTTTGCAGGCGAAGACCATCTTTCTTCAGGATAGGATGTACTACTTGCCCCCCTTCAAAATTGGGCACTGTGGGATCCCTTCCCGCCTTCATTTTGGAGGAAGAGGACCAATGCCACTATAAATATAGCTTAGCCACCATGTATGACGGGATCCAAAACAAGAGAAACCTGACTAGCTCACACCCACACTAGAACAGACCTCGTGAGGTTGTTCTTTCCTTGTACTAGTTCATCCTCAGCCCCTTGCAAGGCGAATCCACCACAAAGCAGAACTAGTGTCTTACACCGCAAGGTGGCCCGAACCTGGGTAAACTGTTGTGTGCCATTCCTTTCTTGTTCATCGAGCTAGGCCGTGGGGGTGACGAACTGGTTGGCTGTAGAAGTTGAGTTCGAACCTTTCTTGGGTCTGCGGAGCCTTGAATCAGACATTTGGCGCGCCACGTAGGGGCATGTCAAATCCTCTCTTTTGTCAATCGCTCCACCGATGTTGTGTCGTTTTCACGGCTGACGCTCGCCGTGTCCTTGCCGAGCGCCGAGCTGCTCGTGTCGCCCAGACGGCACCCGTGGGCAAAACGGCCCACCTCGCCGCTCTGCCTCCCAGGTGGCTAACGCCGCCACCGACCCCGCTGCCCGTGAGCAGCAGGACTCGTCGCTACCGCCGTCCGTGCGTAGTGACGGCCACACCGCGACTCCATCCCCCACTCCAGCCGCGACGTCGTCTTCCCACGTTCGTTGTGGGCCGGCGAACGCATATGCTATGATGCTCATGGCGCGCAAGCTTCTGCGCTATCACCTGGCTAACGACCTCTATGACGACTGGCTCGCCCGCATCACCGAGCTCATCAACGCCGCTGGTGAGGCCCATGCACCGTCCCGTTCGCCTCATCCTACGCCGTCCCTGGTGAGCGACGTGGCTCGCGGCGCGCCTCCTCCTCCTCCTTTGCACAACGTGGACCCCGAGCCAAGGCGTAAGGCTCCTTAGCACGACCCACCGCGCAGGGCGCCGACGCGCGATGAAGAAAGCTTCCATGTGGTGCAGCGGCTCCAAGGAGAGGCCCGTGCGCTCCCAGCACCACCACGTCAATACCGTGTGCTGCCAGAGGCGGCGACGCGCGGGCGTCAGGATCAGGCTCATCCTCAGCGGCTGGCCGCTGTGGGTGCGGCAGGTTATCATGCTTTCACTCCAGAGCTGCGCCGCGTCGTCTGGCCTGGCAAGTTCGAGCTGGACCTGCCTCCTCGCTACGACGGCACTCCTGACCCCGCTGAGTTCCTCCAGCTCTATGAGCTGAGTATCGAGGCGGCGAACGGCAACGACAAAGTCATGGCAAACAGGTTTCCCATGGCCCTCAAGGACGGCGCACGCTCATGGCCCCTGAACCTTCCGGTGGGATCGATCTCCTCCTGGGACGAACTGCGCGAGTGCTTCATTGCCAACTTTGAGGGCACTCGCGACCGCGCCCCTACTGCAGGCTACCTATGGTGCATCAAGCAGCAGCCAGGGAAAACCTTGCACAAATATATACAACGCTTCACCAACGTTCGCCTCAAGATCCCTAAGGTGTCAGACGAGGCCATCATTTCAGCATTCACTGATGGCGTCCAGGATGTCAAGATGAAGGAAGAGCTAGCCATACACAAAGACTTGTGCTCATCTCTGGAGATGTTCAGCATGGCAATCAGATGTTCGAGGGTAGAGGAAGGTCGCCGCTCCCTCCTGGAGCTCCCGGAGGCCGATCCTGAAGACAAGAAGGCCAAGGCTAAGGACGTGAAGCACAAGGGCCTGACTGTGCTCACGGTCTAACCTGTGTTGAAGCGCGGCTGTGACCACGCCGAATCCTGCAAGGGCAGCCGCCCGTTCCGCGTCTTCCACAACGTTCACAACCACAACACCAACGACTGCCAAGAGCTCAGGGCCATCCACGACGGGCGCCTTGGCCGCCGTCCCGAGACCGACGACCGTGGCAACGACCGCGGAGGAGGCCGTGGTGGAGGCCACTGGGACAACCGCGACCCCCGCCAGAACTGGCACGAACAGCCCCGGGAGGACAGCTGGCAGGGCCAGCCTCCCGACGGTCCCTGGAGAGACTAGCCTCGTGAGGACCGTTCTCAGGGCAACGCCGGCCTTCCTCCGCTGCAGCTGCCGCATGTACCCTTCGAGCCATCTTGACCTTTGTGTATCTGCCTCTCGGTGAACGAATTGAAGTGATACTTCCTCCATTCCTTTATATAAGGTGTATTTGTTTTTTGAAGAAATTCCAGAATGTAAGGTGCATTTCTTCTAATTCCTCATAATTCCCTTGTTAGCCCTCAAGAAAAAGGCAACTATCTCTCTCGTGGTTGCCTGTATCTCTCCTCGTAGGAAAAGAAGGAAAGTATCGCTCTGTCGATTGCATGTATCTCTTACTTTCCTGGACAACCTGATTTACTTGCCACCAACCAACAAATTTGCCAAGGGTAATTTTGTCCTAACATGTCTATAACTATATGCCTTGGTCACCGTGACCAAAATAATACACCTTACATAAAGGAACGGAAGGAGTATATCACATTCATTGTTAGGCTCGAAATTGTATCTGTGAAACATATAAGTTCTATATATAGACCGGTGGCACGGTGGTACAACCTGATCTGCGGGACGAAGTGGCGGACTAACTTAATTCTGGCGTCCCAGAAAAAGTTGTGACGGTGCCCAAAGTCTGGCTCCGACCGTTCATGCATGCATGTGTACCGCGAGAGTGTTTAAGCATGAGCAGCACTGGCACCTGATGATCCCATATCTTTCATTCCTTAAATTCGTCTACAGTACCGTGTAACAACATGCACTATTGCTGACCCGTGAACAACAGTAAATCGTCAACTGCCCACCACACCTAACCAAAAAGTTAACGTTTGTGTTGCACTGTAGTAACTATTGTTGACCCGTGTTCCAATATTTTATTGTCTTGCCCCACCACCGCCACCACCTATCTTTCAAGTCGAGCCTACTCATCTCCCCTCCTTCGATCCACATGTGGGGGTACCAAAAAGTTAACGTTTGTGTTGCACTGTAGTAACTATTGTTGACCCGTGTTCCAATATTTTATTGTCTTGCCCCACCACCGCCACCACCTATCTTTCAAGTCGAGCCTTCTCATCTCCCCTCCTTCGATCCACATGTGGGGGTACTACTTACGTCTACAATTGTATATACAATACCGTCACCACCTCAGCGACTTCACTCCGTCCGACGACCTCACCGCCACCGCCACTTTTGTGATGCTTTTCGCGAGTATTAGTTTTTTGTTTTCCTTTCTGGGAGCTCAGAGGGGATCATTGGCGTTCTTGGCTGGCGGAGAAGGAGGCGGCCTTGCTGGTTCCGGATCCCTGCGTTCTTTGTGTTCTTGGTTGTCGATTTTTGCTTGGATTCAGCCTAGGCCACTTCCATGCAAATCATCTCTTGTTTCCCTTTCTGCTAATAAGGAGGCCACTCCCTTTTGATCGAGCTGCTGTCTGGCTCTGCCTTCTAAAAGAGAAAACAAAAGTGCCCCTGCATTTGACTAATTTGTTCGCTCTCTTTCTCCGATTCATCTACCTTTTTTCCTCTGTGCTGTCATTTGATTTGTGAGATTAGTCTGCGCGGACGTGAATCCCACATCTTCGGGTTCTTGCTAGTCACTATTTGATCTCCTTTCATGTCCTTTTGGGTAGAAAAGAAGTTCTTGGCTAAGTAAGATCCAACTCTGTTGCTAGTTTCAGTCCGACTATTTTAATCCCCACTCCACTCTGTGCTTCTGTGTTCGTCGCCTCTTAAAAAACCTTAAACAATCCTTCATTGCCGAGGACCATGGAGTCAACTTGTGGAGTTGAGAAATTCAACCAATAAATCTCGGTAGAATGTTCACACTTGTTTATTGTTTTAGCAGGAGAGGAGCGTCGTGCCCCATCTCCTCTTCACTAGAGCAACCAGCAGCACAACACCCTATCGTGCCTCCCGTCCTTTCTCCCCTTCCTCCTAGTTTCTTCTCTCTATCCCTCATCCTCCCTCATTTTCATTCAGGAGCATGCCGAAGCAACCATGGCGCCGCCTCGGAGAACTCCGACGCCTTGCAAGGTCCCATCGCCACTCACCTGGATCCGTCCGCTGCCATTGTTCCGCGCATCCAGCCCGTCCGCCGCTGCCCTGCGCAATCCTCACTCAACTGGATCGAGCGGGAGAGACGCATGTTGCCCCGCATGATCATTGAGTCGCCTCATTCCAAATCGATTGGGAGGAGACCCGATTGATTGGAAGTAGACCCTGATGTGTTGACCCAGACCGCCGACTCTCCATTTTCCCCTTCCTTCGTCTCCACGCGCTCCTCCCGGCTAGTTGCCACCGCCTGATGCAGCGCTCGAGTGCAGCGCCAGCTCTCCACCATGGCCGCCCACTGCAAAAAGGATGGCGGGTTGAATAACTCAAAATGCAAGGTCCTTTCTGTAAGAACAAAACGTTTTCTTAGATTAACCACTTAAAAAAGGACCGCGGGTTGATTTCTTAGAAACATAGGGACTTTCTGCAATTTTTTTTAGAACGAAGGCTCAAGTCGAGCCCGGCTTTGAATTAACAAAGCCATCAACCGGCCAGGATTACAACAACCGCCAACTTACAAAGAAGAACAAAGAAACAGCTAAAAGGATACATAGTGCTGTGCTAGCAGCTAATAGGCTTCCTACCATCTACAAGCAAAGATGAAGAAAACTAAAGAGCACGACCGGCTTGAAGACAGAGAAGCCCTCCACTGAGCTCAATCCATCCCGAACACCAGCAAGCCTTGCGGAGATCCAACTAGCATGTAAGGGAACGCTGACAGCTCCATTGACTCCAACCGCACCGTTGACAACATCCTGCAACTCCGAAGGCTCCCTAGCCTCGCTCGGCACGAGGCGCCGCTCCGTCGGGCGATGCAAACGCTCTCCCTAGAGCAAAGATGTACAACCGACGCCATTGCTGCCCGGAGAGCGACTCAGGCACCACTAACTCAAGGCCGCCGAGCTCGAAAAGGCAAACATGGAGCAGGGGGGAACCAAAACTCAAGGAGAAGCAAAAAGCAGGGTGAGGCTGCTGGTGACAGAGCAGACAATGTTGGGAAGCCACTGACTTGGAGAAGAACCACCAAGACCCCGCCAACGCCAACCGGTAGTCCAGCGTTGGTGCTCGGCTGCAAAAGATACCTCAAATGCAGTCCGGAGTTGGAGCTCGGAAGCAAGAGGACACCGCCGCACGGGGACAACTTCAAACCCGAGGTGGGCATGAAAATAACAAGGCATTGATAAAGGCCGGAAACTTAAAGGGGCTCCTCGGATACCCGACGTGTAAACTCTTCGGATGCACTTTGGCGATCCTCAAGATCGAAGATGGGAAGATTTGTTGAACCAGTTTTCAAGACCGACGACCGAAGATGAAGAACAGTTCAGAAGAATCGAGGAGTGTCCCCAACTTGAAGTCCGGTTCAGGGGGCTACTGACGGTGTCCTGGACTAGGGGGTACTCACCACGTCGTCTCTCGATCAGTTAGATTGGGCCGAGGACCCCATGGCCGCATACTCATTGGCCAGTTCGGACAACCCCTGCCGCATACAAGGAAGACTCCACAAGACTTGACGCCCAAGACAAGGACTCTCCTAAACCCTAGGCCTCCCGATGTCTTATATAAACCGAGGCCAGGCTAGTCAATAGACAATCTAATATTCATTACTACAATCTCGTGGTAGATACGTATACTCTGTAGTACACCCATATGAATACAATCAAAAACAGCATGTAAGGTATTATCTCATCAAGAGAGCCCGAAGCTGGGTAAAACCCCGTGTCCATGTTACCATCGCTCCAAGACGCCTAGCTTAGGACCCTTACTACGAGATCCGCCGGTTTTGACACCGACAGTAGTCATGTGAATTTGGTATTCGTTCGATAATGTGATGAGATCTATGTTGTCTAGCTTCTAGTGGTGTTATGTGAACATCGACTACATAACACTTCACCATTATTTGGGCCTAGAGGAAGGCATTGGGAAGTAATAAGTAGATGATGGGTTGCTAGAGTGACAGAAGCTTAAACCCTAGTTTATGTGTTGTTTCGTAAGGGGCTGATTTGGATCCATATGTTTCATGTTATGGTTAGGTTTACCTTAATACTTTTGTTGTAGGTGCGGATGCTTGCAATAGAGGTTAATCATAAGTGGGATGCTTGTTCAAGTAAGAACAGCACCCAAGCACCTGTCCATGCACATATCAAATTATCAAAGTACCGAACGCGAATCATATGAACGTGATGAAAACTAGCTTGACGATATTCCCATGTGTCCTCGGGAGCGCTTTACCTTATATAAGAGTTTGTCCAGGCTTGCCCTTTGCTACAAAAAGGATTGGGCCACTTTGCTGCACTTTATTTACTTTTGTTACTTGTTGCTCGTTGCGAATTATCTTATCACAAAACTATCTGTTACCACTTATTTCAAAGACTTTGCAGAGAATACCTTGCTGAAAACCGCTTATCATTTCCTTCTGTTCCTCGTTGGGTTCGACACTCTTACTTATCGAAAGGACTATGGTAGATCCCCTATACTTGTGGGTCATCACAAACACATGAGGGAATAGAGATGACTCAACATGAGTCCATATTGTGCAGTTCCCCTGAAATCATCTTCATTGTCCTGAATCTTAAAAGATAGGAAAACAATAGCTATACTTAAACGGTGTTGCAAAACAGTAGCACATATCAATAGCTCGGTGTCGGTGGGAAATGACACCTATGGGATCACAAGAATCCCTTCTGCGGTTGCGGGGCGCGGGGGTTGAGAGAAGAGCGGGTCTAACAGAGAAGCACGCGGTTCGTTTATCCAGGTTCGAGCCGCGAGGATGCGTAAAACCCTACTCCTGCTTTGGTGGTTGTATTCTGTGTTCTTGAGCTAGCTACGGAGTGTAACGAGCTCCAAAAATCCGAATCCTTCTCCTGGTCGCCTCGGGCCTCCTTTTATAGGTAAAAGGGGTTGCCACAGTGGCACACAGGAGGTGGAAAGGTCTACCGTGGCACGAGGTTATCCCTCGTATTACAGGACAAGGTGCATTTAATGCATCTCTTAGGTGTCCTCTCACTTTATCGGGGACGGGGGTGAGGCCCGTCCCATCGGTCGCCGCTCCTCCAGGCCGACACGCCACAGCCAGCGGTGCATGCGGTGCCATGTAGGCAGGCAGGCAATCGAGGTGGCGCGTGGTGGAACCTCCATGAAGGGCTGCATGTAGCCACGCAGTGCCCGCCCACTGGTTGGTTCCTTGTTGCATGCGAACGGCGGTGGAGACTTGGCTGGTGTGGGCACGATAGTGGCCCTATTTGGCTGGGCTTGGCGAGGGCCTTGTTGGGTGGCCCGGCAAGGGTCTTCTTGGGTGACCCGACAAGGGTCTTGCCGTGTGTGAAGGCCCCGGCAAGGATCTTGCCGGGGTCTTGTGGGTTCCTTCGGCGAGGATGGCTGCTTTCCCATCCTCACTTGATCTTGACTATTCTTTGTCTTCACAAAGATCTGCATGCCACCACAGAGGTGCCTCCCGAGCCCTGTCCCAACACATGTGTTGAGTGTTGGTGGGCTCGAGGGTGGCTCGCTCGGCTGGCGTGGGCGAGCTGCCCCGGCAAGGGTCTTGCCGGGGCCGCTGGGGCCGCCCCGGCAAGGATCCTTGCCGGGGAAACCTGCTTCGCCCATCTGATCTTTGTGGCCTTGGTCCTTGTCGTTGCTTTGCTTCGTCTTGGGCTTCGGTCTTACCTTGGCTCACCTCCTCCACTCTGCTTTGGTGTGGCCGTGGGCGTGGCTCTGACTGCCCGTGCACAGGTTAAGGGGTACAAAAATGTGCCCCTAGTTTTGTACACCGACAGGAGGCCCCGGGCCTGGGCCACACATAAGCGCGACACGTTGTTGGGTCAGGTCCAAAACGGTGCACGGGTAGGCGGGGCGGTTTTTACCGCGGTAAGATTTTTCACGTGCTGCGCTTCCCACGACCCGCTCGCGCGATGCGGCGTGGAGGGGCGTGCGTGACGTGGGCGGCATGTGTGAGGCATTTTCCGCAAGCATGCGTCACATCGCAGTAAAGAGGCGGCTCATGCCTTCCCCTTAAAAGGAGGAGGCGTGGAGGCGCGGCTCATTTACTGAATGGGGCCGAGGCGCAGTCTTCAAGGCGTCCACTCCCCACGATCACGGGGCGGGGAGAGGTCGCCTCACTTGTCCCCTCGGTTCTGCACACCGGCCACGCGTCTCCCATGTGCTTGGGGTGGCAAACGGCGAATGCGGGAAACCGGGCCATCGCTGGTTGGGGCAGCGGGTTGGTCCTGGTTCCCTGCGCCTCCCGTGTCTTGATTGGCATAGTGGGGTGGCCGAGCCCCAACCCCGCTCCTTTATAAAGAGCGGGAAGGGGGGGATGGCACCCCGCATTCTTCCATCTTCTCACTCCTTCTGCTTCTGCTTCTTCCTTCCATTTGTCATGGAGAAAGGAAATCCCGGTCCTTCGACGGTGGCGGCGAGGGTCGCCGCTCGACAACGCGTCCCTCCTCCTCCTGCGCCCGCGGTGGCAGAGCCGGCCGCGAGGGGAAGGGGGAGGGGGCGAGGCCGTGGGCGAGGCCGGGGCAGAGGCCGCAGCGCTCGGGGAAGAGGAGGACGGGGTGGCGCGCCGGCCTCACCCCCGCCAGCAGCTCCTCCTCCGATGGATGGCCATGCTGGGGACAACCCTGAATTCTTATCACTGTGTCTTGCGGCCGCCATTGCGTCGCCTTTGCCTCCCGACTCCATTTGCGCGGGAGATGGAGCTGGATCCGCCGCAGTCGTTGCGGCTGCACATGAGGGGCCGCGGGATCAGCGACACATGGGCCGACGTCGAGTTCCCCGCCCCTCACGTCATGTATCTCCACCGAGGGTGGAAGAAGTTCGCTCATCTCCACAGCTTGAAGGAGGGGCTCACTCTCCATTTCAAACTAATGGAGGGTGGCCTCCTCTCCGTCAAGATCTTCGGGCACTTCAGGACTCGCGTAAGGTGATGCGTGGAGAGCTCTTCTAAAGACGAAGATCCTTCCTCGAGCAAGATTGGCGAGGAGGACAGCGACAACGATGATGAGGCCAGCGGGCGGCAGGATGACGGGTCCGACTAGGCGTCGGGTGCCGCTCCGAGCGGCACCGGCGACCCCATCATCCGTGTTGCTGGCTCCTTGAACTTCTCGGGGTCATCTCCTTGGGCGGCTGGCATTGGGAGGCTGCGGAAGAGGAAGAGGGCGGGCGGCAAGGCCGTCAAGTTGGATTACGCGGGCACCGACGCCTTCGACGCGTACTGACGTCCTGCCGTCTCGTCTTCGAGCTCTGCCTCCAGCGCCGCCATCACCATCCAGCCCTTGGAGGGCCACCAAGATGTTCTCTTGGTGTCTTCTGCCACTCGTAGCTCACTTAGGCGCCCCTTTTGCCATTTTCGCCTCCTTGACCTGCCTCCTGAGGAGAGGGACAAGAAAGGTATTACGGGCATCTTATTTTTTTTTAGTCTTGTAAGCCTTCGGGCCTTTGTTAACTTTAGAACTTGTAATCCCCTTGCTCATGTTTTTCATTTCGTATGAACTGTACCTGTACGGAATGTTTTTTAATGAAAAAGGGATGTTTGCCGGGCTTTCCGTTCGTAGGTAAAACCCACGACAAGGAGTAAATCCTTGTTACCTTTAAGATAAGCGTTTTCTCGCTTGCAACAAAGCCTTGTCGTCCCCCCACTTCGCTCGACCTATCTCACGTGCTTGGCGGAGGCAGGGATGAGGTGAGCTTAGGCTCCTCGCTTCATTCCCTTGCTGTCGCGACTACGACCAAACTCGGTCCCAGGAAACGAGTCCTGGGGTCCGGAGTGAGGGGAGCACGGTAGCCTAAGGATAAAACGAGGTTTCACATACCTCAGTCCATAACGAAACACATGATAAGGGATAAAGAACTTATCTGAATCTGCAGCCCCCGGCAACCTTGGCTTGCCGCGGGTGGATCTTTGCTTTTGTAGCCCCCGACAATACTGGCTTGCCGGGGCCTGGGCGCCGGTCCGTCCCCTTTCTTCCAAAGCAGCTCGGCAAGCATATTCATGTGTCCTGCGAACCAAAGAAGACAGAGAAGAACAGAAAGACGCGCACTCGACCTCTAAGCTAGGGGTTAGCCGCCGCTAAGCACTATCAACCCTAACCAAGGACGAGACTCGACCTAGCATGCATGCTATAACTTAGGGCGCCAGCGCTTCATTTATTCTCGCTCAGGGTTTGCGCCTGGCTTTGTACAAAGGGTCACATGCCTTGCAGCAAAGCTCGTACAAAAGGTGGCTTGATGGGAGGCTCGGCATGCCGCGCCTTATGGGTAAAACTTGCGAAGATGCTCGATGTTCCAGGAGTTGCTCACTGGTATGGCATCTTCGGTCTCCAGGCGGACTGCGCCAGGCCTGGTGACTCGTATTACCCGATAAGGGCCTTCCCACTTTTGCGTCAACTTGTTGGAATTCTTGGCCGACTGAACATGCCGAAGAACAAGGTCGCCTTCCTCAAAGCTTTGGGCATGAACCTTGTGGCTATGGTAGCGGCGCAAGGCTTGCTGGTAGCGTGCCTCTCTCACAGCCGCCCCAAAGACAATCTTCCTCAAGGAGCGTCGCGTCATCTTGGCGCAACGACTCTTGCTCAAGCTCGTCATAAGCGAGCACTCGAGGTGACCCGTATATGAGTTCCGTGGGGAGAACTGCTTCTGCCCCGTATACCAGGGCAAAAGGTGTCTGGCCGGTAGCTCGATTTGGTGTCGTCCTGATCGACCAAAGAACCGCCGACAGTTCATCAATCCAGCGCCTTCCGCTCTTGTGCAGCTTGTCAAAAGTCTTTGTCCTCAGGCCTCGCAACACTTCAGCATTTGCCCTCTCCGCTTGGCCGTTGCTCCGTGGGTGTGCCACGGAAGCAAAACAGACCTTCTCAGCCGAGGTCTTGAATGTATTGCATGAAGGTGTGGCTTGTGAACTGCGTGTCGTTGTCGGTGATGACTCGCTTTGGCACACCAAAGCAGCGAACCGATCCTTTGAAAAACTTGACGGTGACCGTAGCGGTCACCTTTCTCATCGCTTCCACCTCTCGCCACTTTGTGAACTTGTCGATTGCAACGCATAAGTACTCAAAGCCCCGACAGCGGGGAAGGGGCCCAGATATCGAGCCCCGGACCGAGAATGGCGGAGAGAGGGATTGTTTGAAGGGCTTGAGCTGGTTGATGAAGCTCCTTTGAATGGAACTGGCACGCTTCACACTTGGTGACTAGCGTCGTCGCATCCTGGAGGGCGGTGGGCCGGAAGAAACCTTGCCGGAAAGCCTTCCCGGCAAGGGCCCTTGACCCTATGTGGGAGCCACATATGCCTCCATGTATCTCTACCAACAGCTTCAGTCCTTCCTCCCGGGGGATGCACTTGAGTTTCACACCGTTCGGCCTTCTCCGGTACAGGACGTCATCGATGAACTGCATGCAGGCGGACCGACGGGCTACTTTCTCCGCTTCTTCCTGCTCCTCAGGAAGCTCCCCCGTCTGGAGGAAATGGACGGTATGCTCCGCCCATGCCGGAGCCTGGGGCTCGACGGCAAGGACTAAAGGCATCTCTTCCGCCATGGGAGCGACTGTCTCTACAACCAGGGCTCGACGCCTACTGAGTCAATTGCTCTTGGCAGGCTCGGCGTCATGGCAAATACCCTTTTGCCGCGGCCCCGGGGCTCGGTAGGAAAGTACTTGCTGGGACCTGATTTTCTCCGCTTGCTCTGCCCTCATCTACGTACGCTTCCATCAGTGGGCTCTGATAATCTTTGTTGACTTACCTGACAATGAGTGATACGTCTCCAACGTATCTATAATTTTTGATTGCCCCATGCTACTTTATCTATTGTTTTGGACTATAATGGCTTTATTTTCCACTTTTATATTACTTTTGGGACTAACCTATTAACCGGAGGCCCAACCCAAAATTGCTGTTTTTTTCCTTTTTCAGTATTTCGAAGAAACAGAATATCAAACGGAGTCCAAACGGGATGAAACCTTCGGAAACGTGATTTTCTCACCGAACGTGATCCAGGAGATTTGGACCCTACGCCAAGGCACAAGAGAGGCAGTCACGAGGGTGGGGGGCGCGCCCCCCTAGGGCGCGCCCCCTGCCTCGTGGGCCCCTCGAAGCTCCACCGACGTACTCCTTCCTCCTATATATACCTACGCACTTCAAACGATCAGAATAGGAGCCAAAAACCTAACTCCACCGCCGCAACTTCCTGTATCCACGAGATCCCATCTTGGGGCCTGTTCCGGAGCTCCGCCGGAGGGGGCATCCACCACAGAGGGCTTCTACATCAACACCATAGCCTCTCCGATGTAGTGTGAGTAGTTTACTTCATACCTTCGGGTCCATAGCTAGTAGCTAGATGGCTTCTTCTCTCTTTTTGGATCTCAATACAATGTTCTCCCCCTCTCTCGTGGAGATCTATTCGATGTAATCTTCTTTTTCGCGGTGTGTTTGTTGAGACCGATGAATTGTGGGTTTATGATCCAGCATATCTATGAATAATATTTGAATCTTCTCTGAACTCTTTTATGTATGATTCAGTTATCTTTGCAAGTCTCTTCGAATTATGCGTTTGGTTTGGCCAACTTGATTGGTAGTTCTTGCAATGGGAGAAGTGCGTTGCTTTGGGTTCAATCTTGCGGTGTCCTTACCCAAAGGATGTAAAGGGTTGCAAGGCACGTATTGTATTGTTGCCATCGAGGATAACAAGATGGGGTATTTATCATATTGCATGAATATATTCCTGTACATCATGTCATCTTGCTTAAGGCGTTACTGCTTTTTAACTTAATACTCTAGATGTATGCTTTGGATAGCGGTCGATGAGTGGAGTAATAGTAGTAGATGAGTAATCGTTTCGGTCTACTTGTCTCGGACGTGATGCCTATATACATGATCATACCTAGATATACTCATAACTATGCTCAATTCTGTCAATTGCTCAACAGTAATTTGTTCACCCACCGTAGAATACTTATGCTCTTGAGAGAAGCCACTAGTGAAACCTATGTACCCCGGGTCTATTCTCATCATATCAATCTCCATCACTTTTATACTTTATTTGTTTTTACTTTGCTTTTTTACTTTTCACTTTGCATCTGTATACCAAAAATACCAAAAATATTATCTCTATCAGATCTCATTCTCGTAAGTGACCGTGAAGGGAGTGACAACCCCTAATCGCGTTGGTTAAGTAGTAGCTATCGCTTTGTGCTTGGTACGAGGGACTTGTGCGTAGCCTCCTACTGGATTGATACCTTGGTTCTCAAAAACTGAGGGAAATACTTATGCTACTGTGCTGCATCATCCTCTCCTCTTCGAGGAAAACCAACGCAAGCTCAAGACGTAGCAAGAATGATTTCTGGCACCATTGCCGGGGAGTCTACGCAAAAGTCAACATACCAAGTACCGATCACAATCCCTATCTCTCGCATTACATTATTTGCCATTTGCCTCTCGTTTTCCTCTCCCCCACTTCACCCTTGCCGCTTTATTCACCCTCTCTTTCCCAATCTCCTCCTCTCTTTCCGTTTGCCTTCCTGCTACTACCATGGCCGAATCAAAAAGAACGATGGGTTTTCTCCCGAACTCTAGTGCCTTGGATAACCCCTCTATCCTCTCTAAGCTCATAAATAATGATGCTATAGAAAGACCCACTGGGGTCACTAATGAGAGCTTGAATAATTTTGACGAGGATGACTCTGGAATTTTTCGCTATTTACTTGATGAGTCTTTAAAAGATGCTTGGTATAGGTTACTTAGGATTCGGGCTAGCTATGTGCCACAATATCAAATTAAAATTTACTTAAAAAGTTTTTATGTTGGCTTGCCCGCTTCCTTCAAACAAGTTTTAGATTCCATCTTTGAAGAAGGTTTTCTTGAAGGGGATGCTATAGATACCTATGAAAGAATTAAAGCTATATTTGGGCACCCCATGAATGATAAGGTTGAATCAACTACTCTCTTGTGCTTTTATCAAAATGAAATTATTAAAGAGGTGAAGTCTAGTTTAGAGACAAATTTCCGTAACGTGCTTAATCATACTTCTTCCATTAATGTACATGTGCTTAACTTAAATAGAAGAATGAATGCGATAGAAATGAGATCCTCCTCTCCGAATACCAAAGATGGCAATACCTAGATCTATCCTCGTTTTTATGCTTAGCTAGGGGCGTTAAACGATAGCGCTTGTTGGGAGGCAACCCGATTTTATTTTTAGTTTTTTTGTTTTTGCTTCTGTTTAGGAATAAATAATCCATCTAGCCTCTGTTTAGATGTGGTTTTATCTTTTAATTAGTGTTTGTGCCAAGTTAAACCTATTGGATTTTCTTGGATGATAGTTATTTGATCTTGCTGTAATTTCCAGAAACTTTGCGCTCAGTGCCCGAATTGTTAAAAATCACCAGAACGTGATAAAATACTGATTCCAATTGCTTCTGATAAATTAACAAATTGTCCAGGTCGTCTAATTTTGGTAGAACTAGAAGTTTGCGTTAGTTACAGATTACTACAGACTGTTCTGTTTTTGACAGATTCTGTTTTGCGTGTGTTGTTTACTTATTTTGATGAATCTATGGCTAGTAAAATAGTTTATAATCCACAGAGAAGTTGGAATACAGTAGGTTTAACACCAATATAAATAAAGAATGAGTTCATTACAGTACCTTAAAGTAGTCTTTTGTTTTCTTTCTCTAACGGAGCTCACGAGATTTCTATTGAGTTTTGTGTTGTGAAGTTTTCAAGTTTTGTGTGAATTCTTTTTGATGGATTATGGAACAAGGAGTGGAAAGAGCCTAAGCTTGGGGATGCCCATGGCACCCCCAAGATAATCCAAGGACACCAAAAAGTCAAAGCTTGGGGATGCCCCGGAAGGCATCCCCTCTTTCGTCCACTTCCATCGGTAATTTACATGGAGCTATATTTTTATTCACCACATGATAAGTGTTTTGCTTGGAGCCTGTTGTATTATTTGCGTCTTTGCTTGTTAGTTTACCACAATCATCCTTGCTGTACACACCTTTTGAGAGAGCCATACATGAATTGAAATTTTATAGAATACTCTATGTGCTTCACTTATATCTTTTGAGCTTGATAGTTTGCTCATAGTGCTTCACTTATATCTTTGAGCGTGATAATTTTTGCTCTAGTGCTTCACTTAGATCTTTTAGAGCACGGTGGTGGATTTTTTTAAAATAAACTTGATCTCTCATCCTTCACTTAGATTATTTTGGGAGTCGTTAATAGCATGGTAATTTGCTTAACATTAACATACTTGGTATTCAAGATATGTGAAACTTTCTTTTGAGTGCGTTGAATACTAAGATAAGTTTGATGCTTGATAATTGTTTTGAGATATGGAGGTGATAATATCAAAGTCATGCTAGTTGGGTGATTATGAATTTAAAGAATGCTTGTGTTGAAGTTAGCAAGTCCCATAGCATGCACGTATGGTTAAAGTTGTGTAACAAATTTGAAACATGAAGTGTACCTGGCTTCTGCATCCTTATGAGTGGCGGTCGGGGACGAGCGATGGTCTTTTCCTACCAATCTATCCCCCTAGGAGCATGCGCGTAGTACTTGATTTTTGATGACTTCTAAATTTTTGCAATAAGTATATGAGTTCTTTTGACTAATATTGAGTCCATGGATTATACGCACTTTTACCTTTCCGCCTTTGCTAGCCTCTTCGGTACCGTGCATTGCCCTTTCTCACCTTGAGAGTTGGTGCAAACTTCGCGGGTGCATCCAAACCCCGTGATATGATACGCTCTATCACACATAAACCTCCTTATATCTTCCTCAAAACAACCACCATACCTACCTATTATGGCATTTCGATAGCCATTCCGAGATATATTGCCATGCAAATTTCCACCGTTCCATTCATCATCATCGTGACACACTTTACTTTTGTCATATTGCCATTGCATGATCATGTAGTTGACATCGTATTTGTGGCAAATCCACCATGCATTATTTTTCATACATGTCACTCTTGATTCATTGCACCATCCCGGTACACCACCGGAGGCATTCGTATAGAGTCATACCTTGTTCTAGTTTCGAGTTGTAATCCTTACGTTGTAATCAATAGAAGTGTGATGATCATCATTATTAGAGCATTGCCCAAAAAAAAAGAGAAAGGCAAAAAATAAAAAAAGAAAGGCCCAAAAAAAAGAAAATAAATAAAAAGGGCAATACTACTATCTCTTTTTCCACACTTGTGCTTCAAAGTAGCACCTTGTTCTTCATTTAGTGAGTCTCATATATTGTGCTTCAAAGTAGCACCTTGTTCTTCATGTAGTGAGTCTCTTATATTGTGCTTCAAAGTAGCACCATGTTTTTCATATAGTGAGTCTCATAAGTTGTCTTTCTATACTAGTTGGAATTTTAGAACATGGCTAGTAAATTCCTACGATGGGCTACCTCAAAATCACTAGGTCTTCATGAGAAAGCAAGTTGGATGCACACCCACTAGTTTTATTTTGTTGAGCATTCATAGCTCTAGTGCATCCGTTGCATGGCAATCCCTACTCCTCATGTTGACATCAATTGATGGGCATCTCCATAGCCCGTTGATTATCCTCGTCAATGTGAGACTTTCTCCTTTTTTGTCTTCTCCACACAATCCCCATCATCATATTCTATTCCACCATAGTGCTATATCCATGGCTCACGCTCATGTATTGCGTGAAGGTTGAAAAAGTTTGAGATTATTTAAGTATGAAACAATTGCTTGGCTTTTCATCGGGGTATAGAAGTTGGGAACATCTTTGTGTGAAAAATGAAGCATAACCTAACTATATGATTTTGTAGGGATGAACTTTCTTTTGCCATGCTATTTTGAGAAGACATGATTACTTTGATTAGTATGCTTGAAGTATTATTATTTTTATGTCAATATGAACTTTTGTCTTGAATCTTTCGGATCTGAATATTCATACCATGATTAAGAAGATTTACATTGAAATTATGCCAAAGTATCACTCCGCATAAAAAATTCTCTTTTTATCATTTACCTACTCGAGGACGAGCATGAATTAAGCTTGGGGATGCCTGATACGTCTCCAACGATTCTATAATTTTGATTTCTCCATGCTACTTTATCTATTGTTTTGGACTATAATGGGCTTTATTTTCCACTTTTATATTACTTTTGGGACTAACCTATTAACCGGAGGCCCAAATGTAATTGCTGTTTTTTTTGCCTTTTTTCAAGATTTCAAGAAACAAAATATCAAACGGAGTCCAAACGGAATGAAACCTTCGAAATGTGATTTTCTCACCGAACGTGATCCAGGAGACTTGGACCTCACGCCAAGGCACAAGAGAGGCGGTCACGAGGTGGAGGGCGCGCTTCTAGGGCGCGCCCTGCCAGGGCCCTCAAGCTCCACCGACGTACTCCTTCCTCCTATATATACCTCACGCACTTCAAACGATCAAAATAGGAGGCAAAACCTAATTCCACCGCCGCAACTTCCTGTATCCACGAGATCCCATCTTGGGGCCTATTCCTGAGCTCACGAGGGGGCATCCACCACGGAGGGCTTCTACATCAACACCATAGCCTCTCCGATGAAGTGTGAGTAGTTTACTTCAGACCTTCGGGTCCATATCTAGTAGCTAGATGGCTTCTTCTCTCCTTTTGGATCTCAATACAATGTTCTCCCCCTCTCTCGTGGAGATCTATTCGATGTAATCTTATTTTTGCGGTGTGTTTGTTGAGACCGATGAATTGTGGGTTTATGATCCAGCTTATCTATGAATAATATTTGAATCTTCTCTGAATTCTTTTATGTATGATTGAGTTATCTTTGCAAGTCCCTTCGAATTATCCGCTTTGGTTTGGCCAACTAGATTGGTAGTTCTTGCAATGGGAGAAGTGCATTGCTTTGGGTTCAATCTTGCGGTGTCCTTACCAAAGGATGTAAAGGGTTGGAAGGCACGTATTGTATTGTTGCCATCGAGGATAACAAGATGGGGTATTTATCATATTGCATGAATTTATTCCTCTACATCATGTCATCTTGCTGAAAGCGTTACTCTATTTTAACTTAATATTCTAGATGCATGCTGGATAGCGGTCGATGAGTGGAGTAATAGTAGTAGATGCAGAATCGTTTCGGTCTACTTGTCTCGGACGTGATGCCTATATACATCATCATACCTAGATATACTCATAACTATGCTCAATTCTGTCAATTGCTCAACAGTAATTTGTTCACCCACCGTAGAATACTTATGCTCTTGAGAGAAGCCACTAGTGAAACCTATGGCCCCCGGGTCTATTCTCATCATATCAATCTCCATCACTTTTATACTTTCTTTGTTTTTACTTTGCTTTTTTACTTTTCACTTTGCATCTATATACCAAAAATACGTTATCTCTATCAGATCTCACTCTCGTAAGTGACCGTGAAGGGATTGACAACCCCTAATCGTGTTGGTTAAGTAGTAGCTATCGCTTTGTGCGTGCACGAGGGACTTGTGCGTGGCCTCCTCGGATTGATACCTTGGTTCTCAAAAACTGAGGGAAATACTTACGCTACTATGCTGCATCATCCTCTCCTCTTCGGGGAAAACCAACGCAAGCTCAAGACGTAGCAATGAGCTGGGAGTCACCCCTGACGATGAGCTTCTTGACTCCGAGGACTGCCGCGATCTTGAGACCGGCAAGCAATCCCTCGTACTCGGCGGTGTTGTTGGTGAACATCTCCCTGGGGAAGTGCATCTGGACCACGTACTTGAGGTGCTCTCTGGTGGGTGCGACGAGCAGCACGCCGGCACCAGCGCCTTGCAGCGAGAACGCTCCATCAAAGTACATGACCCAGTTGCAGTCTGCCTCCTTGCCGGGGAGAGTCATCTCCTGGATTTCTTCGTCAGGCGCATTCCACGATGAACTCCGCCAGGATTCTGCTCTGAATTGTCGAGGTGCTCTCAAACTTTAAGCCGAAGCTTGACAGCTCCATGGCCCATTCCACAATCCTTAATGTTGCGTCTGGGTTGTGCAGTATCCGTTGCAACGGGAGGCGGGTGATGACAGTGATCTCGTGGGCCTGGAAGTAGTGACGCAGCTTCCTCGAGGTCATAAGGAGGCCGAAGTGCAATTTCTGCACACTGGAATACCTTGACCTAGCCCCCTGCAAGAGGGAGCTGACAAAGTAAACCAGGTGCTGCATCACCTTCTTCTTGGGCACCACTTCAATCGACCGCGCGGGCGTCGCCTTGGTGGCACCAGACTCTGCCAGGGGCCACGCCTCGTCGGCACCGGGTCCTGCCGAAGGAATCTTCGGCTCGCCCTCTGCTGGTCTTGCCGCCATTGCTGCCTCCTCGTCGACCTCCCTGTGCGCCACTAGTGCGGCGCTGACCACTTGATTCGTCGCCGCTAGATACAGCAGCAACGACTCTTGTGGTTTAGGCGCAACTAGTATCGGCATGGAGGAAAGGTATTTCTTCAGGTCCTGCAGCGCGGCCTCGGCTTCTGGGGTCCAATCCATTGGGCCCACCTTTTTCAAGATCTTGAAAAAGGGAAGGGCGCGCTCGACGGATTTGGAGATGAACCGGCTCATGGCGGCAACGCAGCCAGTGAGCCGACACACATCCTTGATCCGCTTGGGCGCCTCGATCTGCTCAATAGCCTTGATCTTGTCTGGGTTTTCCTCGATCCCGCGCTGTGACACGAAGAACCCGAGAAGTTTGCGGACGGACGTCAAGACGCACTTCTCAGGGTTCAACTTGAGGTTGATCTTGCGCAGGTTGGCAAATGTCTCTTCCAGATCTTGCACAAGAGTCGGCCCGTCCTTGGTTTTGACCACTATGTCATCCATGTAGGCTTCCATATTTCTATGGAGCTGAGGTTCAAAACCAATTTGGACCACTCTTGCAAACGTTGAACCAACACTCTTCAACCTGAAAGGCATCCGTAAAAAGCAATACGTACCACATGGGGTGATGAATGTTGTCTTCTCTTCATCTTCTCTTGTCATGAAGATTTGGTGGTATCCTGAGTAGGCATTGAGGAATGATAACAGACCACACCCGGCCATGGATTCAACAATCTGGTCGATGCGTGGCAACGGGAAGGGGTCCTTAGGACTAGCCTTATTGATGTCTGTGTAATCAATACACAGCCTCCACTTCCCATTTTCCTTGCGCACCACTACCGGATTGGCCAACCACGTCGGATGGAGCACCCCTCTCACCAAACGTGCCGCTTCTAGCTTCCTGATCTCCTCCGTGATGAACTCATGCCTCTCCAGAGCCTGCTTCGACCTTCGCTGACGGGTCACAAGGTAAAGGCACAGCTAGGTGGTGCTCAATCACCTCCCTGGGAACACCGGGGATGTCGGACGCTTGCCATGCAAAGACGTCGACATTCGCCCGCAGGAAGGTGACGAGCTCGCCTTCCTATTTGCTGTCAAGGGTGGAGCCTATAGTGAAGGCCCCTCCCGTGCCGTCCTCCGCGACGGGCACCTTCTTGGTCTATGGCGGCTCGGCTCTGGATCTCTTACTCTTGTCGGCAGAGCTCTCTGACACGTCCTCAATGGTAGCACAACACCCCGAAGAGGTGCGCTTGCCGGAGTGGGTGCGAGAGGTCTTGCCGAGTTCCTTCTTTCTTCCCCGGCTTTCGGCGGCAGGAGCTGGTGCCTTGACGGCAGCTGCTACAACTGCTTCCCGGTAGAGTTGTTCAGCGCAGATCAATGCGTCCTTCTTGTCGGAGGGGACGGAGATGATGGTCAACGGCTTGGGCATCTTCAGCATGTTGTAGGAGTAGTGTGATGCCGCCATGAACTTGGCCAGTGCCGGGCGGCCGAGGATCCCGTTGTAGGGAAAGGGGATCTCGGCTACGTCGAAGACGATCTTCTCCGTTCTGTAGTTCAATTCTCCTCCAAATGTCACGGGCAGCGTGACCTTTCCCTTCGGTTGGGTCCTCCCCGGATTGACCCATTGGAACGTGCCCGTTTCCTCAAGGTCTCCATCAGGGATTTGCAACCTTTTGATCACGACATGCGAGATCAGGTTCAGGCCGGCCCTGCCGTCAACCAACATCTTGTTCACCCTGAGGTTGCGTATTGTTGGCGAAACCAACAACGGCAAACACCCGACCGCGGTAGTGCGATCAGGGTGGTCCTCGGCGTCAAAGATGAGGGGCGGCTTTGGACCACTTTAGGGGCTTCGAAGGCCGAACGACAGCTCCGCTGCCAGAACCTCTCGCGCCTAATCGCTTGAGCTGGCGGTGAGAGGCGTGCAGCGAGGCGCCGCCATCGACGCACATGGCCTCCGTAGCCTTTTGGAACCCTTGCTCACCGGACTCGTCGTCCTCGTCGTGATCGTCGTCTTCTTACTTCTTGTCACGGCCCCGGGCGGGCCTTTCTTGCTGGTTGTCCTTGCCGGGGCGGCCTCCTTGGACGCCACGCTTCTTGCCGGATCCCTCAGCACCATCTTGGTCCTTCTCCTTGTCCCGCCTTTCGTACTCAGCCTTTTGCTTTTCAGCAAGCAGCTCGACTTGTCGGCAGTTCTAGAGATCATGGCCCTTGGTGCGGTGGATCTTGCAGTATTGCTTGCCGGAGCTTCCTGGCTTGTCGGTGGCCGCCAAGGCCCGGTAGGCGGCGCACCCGGCAATCTCCTTGCCGGGGGTGTCTACCTTGACCTTCTTGCCGGCACCGCTGTCGTCAGATCCCTCAACGGCAAGCACAGCCTTGCCTTTGCGTTTCTTGTTGCGACGCTGGCCCTTCTTCGTCGGGGCGGCGGCGTCCTCATCGGTAGAGTCGGTTTCCGCGCCGGCGTCTTCGCCGGGGTACTTCCTTCCCTCTTCAGCTCGGGCGCACCTGTCGGCCGAGCGTAACGAGAGTTCGCCACATCCTTAACCTTGGTCATCGCCAGCTCCTCGCGCATCTTGCGATTGGCGCACGCTCCGATGGAACGCGCTAATCACGATGGGCGGGTGAACGCCGGGATGTTGTATCGCACCGGTTGAATCTCTGGATGTACTTGCGCAGGGTCTCCCCTTCCTTCTGGGGAATGATATGCAAATCACTGGCCTGGCCATGAGCTTGGTTGCCTCCTGTGAAGGCGCCAACGAACTCATGGAAGAGATCTGACCAGGAAGAGATGGAGTCCGCCAGCAAGTGCATCAACCAAGACATTACATTGGGTTTGAGCGCCAGCGGGAAGTAGTTGTCAAACACCTTGTCGTCGCGAGCCCCAGCGGCCTGCATCGTGATGGTGTATATGCTGAGGAACTCGGACGGATGGGTCTTGCCGGTGTACTTCTCGCCGACGTCGGGCTTGAACGTGCGGTGGGACGGCCACTGGAACTGCCTCAGCTCATGGGTAAAAGCCGGGCAGCCCACCTCGTAAGGTAGGCCGCTGGGCTCCCCCGGTGCCGGGTGGTCCGTAGCATGTTCCGCCCGCTTGTCCGACTGGCGGCGCATTTCGCGCCGGTGCTCGACGGTGGTTCGAGCGTCTTCGTGGGCTCGCTCCCGAAAAACCTGGCGCTGGTCGCGGAGGGTCCGTGGATCGGATGACGCTATGGAGATGTCACCAGCATCGTCGCGACGGGCCGATGACCGCGGCGGCTGGCGAGGAGGAGAGTGCACCGTGGCCGCAGCTCCCCCGGTCCTCCCAGCGCCAGCATGCGGTGGTTCGGTGGAGCGCCGAACCAAGGGCCCCGCCGGTCGCGGATCGTCTTTATTCGCGATGGCAACGAGGCTCCGGATGGTGGCCCTCCACTCATCGAGCTTCTCCGCAGCAGGAGGGAAGTCGAGGAGCAGTTGCGCGCGCGCCAAGGCTCACCGGGCGTGGGTGGCGGCGATACCTGAGTGGATTGTGGTCCGCCGACTTCTAACCATGTTAGAAGGAGCTCCGCCACGACCGGGCCGACTGCTTGCCATTTTCACCAGCGCTTCGGGCGAGCGTGTTGAACTCCTTCGTCTTGCCGATGACGCGACAGGCTCTTCCCATGGCGGTGCCTGTGGTCACCAACGTGGTGACGCTGCTCGCACGCACACCATGGGAAGAACACGCTGTGGTCGTCGGTGTATGCGTCCCGGAGGTCGCCCGCCGGTCGAGTCGGTGCAACGACACCGGAGGGCCCCACGCCGCTGGGGCCCCAGCTCCGCCCTTGGGCTCCGGCGGTGTGCCGCCTGCGCACGAACGCCGCCGCTCGCCAGGCTTCAACTGGCTGGTGGTGCTGGTGCTCGCGGGCTGCGGCCCGAGTCCTGTCCGCGACCGGTCCGCTGCTCGTCCGCACCGGCACGGGCTGTTCGGCCCCCAGCGAGCCGATCGCCGTGGCCGTCTTCTTCTTAGGGGCCATGGCGATGAGGAAACGCTCACTCAACTGCTAAAACCGATTCTCACAATTGCGCCCCCTACCTGGCGCGCCAAAGATGTCGGTGGGAAACGACACCTATGGGATCACAAGAATCCCTTCTGCGGTTGCGGGGCGCGGGGGTTGAGAGAAGAGCGGGTCTAACAGAGAAGCACATTGTTCGTTTATCCAGGTTCGGGACGCGAGGATGCGTAAAACCCTACTCCTGCTTTCATGGTTGTATTATGTGTTCTTGAGCTAGCTATGGAGTGTAACGAGCTCCAAAAAGCCGAATCCTTCTCCTGGTCGCCTCGGGCCTCCTTTTATAGGTAAAAGGGGTTGCCATAGTGGCACACAGGAGGTGGAAAGGTCTACATTGGCACGAGGTTATCCCTCGTATTACAGGACAAGGTGCATTTCATGCATCGCTTAGGTGTCCTCTCACTTTATCGGGGACGGGGGTGAGGCCCGTCCCTTCTGTCGCTGCTCCTCTAGGCTTCGACACGCGCCCTGGCCAGCGGTGCAAGCGGTGCCATGTAGGCAGGCAGGCAACTGAGGTGGCGCGGTGGTGAAGCCTCCACGAAGGGCTGCATGTAGCCACGCAAGTGCCTGCCCAGCTGGTTGGGTCGGCAGCTGCATGCGAATGGCGGTGGATACTTGGCTGGTGCGGGCCTGATGGTGGCCCTGCTGGCGCGCTTGGCGAGGGCCTTGCCGGGTGGCCCGGCAAGGGTCTGGGTCTTGCCGTGGCGCGCAAGCGTCCCCGGCAAGGATCTTGCCGGGGGTCTTATGGGTTCCTTCGACGAGGATGGCTGCTTTCCCATCCTCACTTGATCTTGACTATTCTTTGTCTTCACAAAGATCTGCATGCCACCACAGAGGTGCCTCCCGAGCCCTGTCCCAACACATGTGTTGAGTGTTGGTGGGCTCGAGGGTGGCCCGCTCGGCTGGCGTGGGCGAGCTATCCCCGGCAAGGGTCTTGTCGGGGCCGCTGGGGCCGCCCTGGCAAGGATCCTTGCCGGGGAAACCTGCTTTGCCCATATGATCTTTATGGCCTTGGTCCTTGTTGTTGCTTTGCTTCGTCTTGGGCTTCGGTCTTACCTTGGCTCACCTCCTCCACTCTGCTTTGGTGTGGCCGTGGGCGTGGCTCTGACTGCCCGTGCACAGGTTAAGGGGTACAAAAATGTGCCCCTAGTTTTGTACACCGACACTCGGTATGAAGAAACACGATCATCTGGACGAAGGGGATACTAACCTGCCTGAGGAAGATTATATATAATTTCATAAGTCCTTCGTTGATTTCCACCTTCGGCTGCACTTCTTGTTGTTTTGGGGCTGGTTGGGCTGGAAGTTCTTCTCGTGTACCATGTGGGCACTAGAAGCTCCCTCAGTGACCCGAGCACATGTGTATTTTGCTCTTGCCTTCTCTTCGAAATCAAGAGTGCTAATGAGATCCGAAACAGAAAACTCATGTCTCTTGTTTTTCAGAGAAGTAGCAAAATAGTTCCACGAAGGTGGAAGCTTGGCAATGATGGTCCTAGCAACAAATTTGTCTGGCAACACACACTTAAAGTACTCAAGTTCCTTAGCAAGTGACTGTATCTCATGAGTTTGCTGAACAACAGAGCGCTCATCAGTCATCTTGTAGTCATAGAATTGCTCCATGACGTACAACTCGTTGCAAGTGCCCTAGGCCCCAAACGTGGCCTCGAGCGCAGCCCACATGTCTTTGCCGCTGTCAAACGGCATATATGGATCCACAATGGAATCGTCAAGAACACTCAGCAGGGCGGCTTTGAAGAGGGTATCCATGTTCTCAAAAGCTTCCTGCTATGTAGGATTAAGATTTCCCTCAAGCTTACCCTTAGTGGCGTCATAGCAGTACATGATCTGAAACCAATATATTGCTCTTGTGCGCCACCTTTTATATTGCACCCCCTTAAAAGTAGGCGGCTTCAAAAGCACAACAAAACCACTCGGAGTAAATTGTCTATAATCAGGTTTTTGGATTGGATTGTTGAATATATGAGCAATTTACTATGAGATTTAATCCGAATCAATAGTAAATAGATCACGACGACAATTGCAAAGATCAAAGTAATGATGCGGACTAAACCAGGAGGACAGAATCACATACCAGAGAAGCGGAGCAGAACCGATGTGGTTGATGTTGTCACTCATGTCGTTGATGAAGAGGTTACCAAGGTCGGGGAAGAAGGCTGTCGTTGAGGAAGTCGTCGCTGGCAGCAGTCACAGGAGTGTGCTCCCCAAAAACCTGATCGCCCCTCTCCCGTACAGGATCACGAAAGGCGGGGTTCGGAGGACTGCTGTCCCTTCTCGCGGTGCACGCCGGAAGGAGGGATGGAGAAGAATTGCGTGGCGGCGCTAAGATCTGGAACGGTGCGAAACCATATGATACAGCGGCGGCTAGGGTAGAGCCTGTCAGGTCGGTCGTGCGAGTAAGACCAAGTATAATAGTAGCCTTTGCCCCAAACACCACGTCCAAGTCAATCATAGCCCCACTATCCAAAAGAACCAGAAATGGATGAGTAATTAAGGCATCCGTTAATTATTACTTAATGACTTAATAAATTTTCCGACCAACAAAAATATAGACCACGTGCATAGCTTTTGTCCTTGGACATGCTCATTCCCGAAGAGCGCACGTGTAGGTTTCCTATTATCATGCTCATGCAAATGCTAGAATAGATCACATTATAAAGTGGCGCAACTCACACTCACCTAGCAGTATGGGACTAAACTTTAGTCCCACTCACACCACACTTAGAGCATGGTTAATAGTATAGCCAACATCCGGCTATATGAAGTTGACACATCATCTAGAACCAACCTAATAGCCTGCTACTACAATAGTTAGTCCCTTTAGTATAATACTATATCATTAATAATGGCCCCACCTTTTGTCTCACAAAGTATGTTGGAGCTCCTGCTACAACCGGCTACAAGTTTACAACCCGCTTCTCTTCTCTCTCCTTCAACTAAGCACAAATACTATATTTAAATCCTTATAGCCTGCTTATGTCATCTAATTGTAGTACTTGCTCTAAAGTTACTCTCCACTGTGTAGTCTGAAATGCCGGGCATGCAGCGGGCGGTGCCCTCAATCGGTGCGTCGCTTCAACGGCGGAAGCAGTGAGGGGTCGCGTCACCCTGACTTGCCATCAATGTGGAGCGGCGGGCTCAGCTGGCGCCGGGCAGGAACCGCACGCGGGAGGGGGGGAGGGGTTTTTGGTGGGCCAAGAAGGTGAGAGGCCAACTTGGGATCGATCCGGACGGGGAAATATCATGTGCTCCCATACTCACTAGTTTCATGCATATGACACTTGTCTATGTTACTACTCCCTCCTTTCTGGTTTATAGGTCTTATCTCAAAATCTTAGTTTTTCCATTTTATCAGGATCAATTTGGTTGTTCCCCATCACAAGTTTAGATTTCAAGGTGCATTAAATAATTGCATGCAAGTATTAAGATAAAATTGACCAATGCATGTATTTTATGCATGCATGCATTGCAATTAATACAATGGTAAACATAAATTTTTGAGGAAAACAAGAGCATTAATTGGGTGCTTTTGCAAATTACAAAAAGTATTCCACCACTCATCATCTACCTTGGTTGGTGAGATTTTCGAATTGAGCCCTATAAGACTGCTTACAGTGGGGAGTAACATAGAGTACTAACTTGCCGATGTTACTACCTCCATAGTGGGTAGTAACATATGAGTGGTATCATGAGAGTTCATTTATTAGGATATAGACTCATTATGTCTTGACATGTGTGATGTTACAGTAACTAGCTA
Source organism: Aegilops bicornis (assembly GCA_021605145.1). Classification (NCBI taxonomy): domain Eukaryota; kingdom Viridiplantae; phylum Streptophyta; class Magnoliopsida; order Poales; family Poaceae; genus Aegilops; species Aegilops bicornis. The sequence continues at coordinate 236,169,831 of CM038669.1, forward strand.
AGTTACCACAGACCCCTCTCTCCTCATTAATTAGCTGCCACATAAGCAATCTTGTATTGAAATGTGTGATGTTACTAGTCAAGTTACTTCCATTGTGACTAGTCTAAACTGGAAAGGAGGGAGCCCTATAAACCGGAAAGGAGGGAGTAGTACAGTAATGTTATGATGGCTTCATTTACTAGCTTGTAGACTCATCTTGTCTTGGGAAACGCTATGTTACAGTAACATATTACTACTACCACTTCTCATTAACTACTTGCTACATAAGCAAAATTTTCTTTGAGTGCGCTAAGTTACTCCCACTATAACTAGCCGTACAAAGTGTGGGCTATGTAGAGGGCGTAGTAAGCAAGCTTCTCATCGTTCTGCGAGTTGACATGACACATCAAAGTAGTAGTTTTTATTAAATGTACATCAAAGTACCAGTGTAGTAGTCTCCAAAAAGGGCCGACCATGTCCATGGCTACCATCCCATCCCATGCTCCGTCATTGAGTATGTGCATGATTCACATGCCATGCAAGAAAAAATTGCGTACGTTCCATTGAAGAAAAAAAAACACGCCACCACGTCATGCTCGAACTTTGATTCGTCCAGGCATGGTTCCTGACCCTCCACTAAGTGAACAACTACCAAACGCGTCAAATTATCACGTGAGCTGCCTCTTCATCCAGAAATGATCTCCACCGTGTACCCACACGTGTGTGTTAGGGAATGGGGCACATAGTACGTGCGTCCATGCGTGCAATTTTTCTCTTCATGCACGTACTCCTTTTTTTGTGGGTGATTCCTGCACGTACTCGACCTACGTTGGTGACCGTTGGTGAGTCTCACTTATCTCTACATCTCAACATGTACATCTACATCTGCATCTACATCTACACTACATCTACATCTACATCTACATATACCTCTATTATAGTACAAGTTTTAAACATGAGACCAGCCATTTTCTTGCATGATACGACCAGCCCGTATCGCTTCTTGCTCCCCGTCTCTCTCAAAGTGCGCCCGACAGGCGATTTTGTCGTCGATTGAGGTCGGTTCGCTCACACTCGGTCCCACATGTTATAAATCTAAAAAGAATACTCTGACCAGCGGACCATTGCAAGAAGTATATTTTTACCCTCAAATGTAAGTTGATGGACAAATAACCCCCCAAAGTCAATTTTGGTACGATTTTTACCCCCAAATCTCTAAAACCGCGTATATCACCCCCTTGAGCGGTTTTAGTGTTCACATGTTACAGTTTAGGTGTTTTTGATTGTTGACTAGGAATTGACTAATTATTTACACTAATGGAATGGCAAAGACGTCGTCGGAAGCCGCGGATGTCATCGGAGATGTACCGAATGGACCCCGACCTTCCCTACGAGGAGAGGAGATCATGGGAGTGCCTTTCAAGCTCAAGGGGTCATCGGGCTACCTCGTCGGCTCATCGCCCGCCTACCTCTGGTCCTCCCAGAGCCTCTATCGTTGTCGCACAGCTCACGGTGGCGCTCATTTGCAGGTGGGCGCTGCTAGCTAGGAGACATAGTTGAGTTAATCGAGCCCTACTTGAAAATCAATTGTATCCTTGGCCTAAGCTCCGCCACTTCTAGAAGAAAACTCCCGTAGAGGAGGTCGATGAGAGGCAGCACCGTGCTACCTACATTGGTCGTTTGATTCATAGGATAGAATGCTATAAGATTTTTTCCCATGTAATCATGTGTTAATTGGCAATCTAGCATCTACCCAACTTTTGTTCACTTCCTTTGTTTTTCCTGTGTCAAACAATCTGGTTTTTAGGGGAACACTGTGTTAATGCTATGGGATTCAAGTGGACATGCCACTCCAATCCTTTATTTTTCTTTACGAAGAGAGTACTTGCTGGTGCAAGAGCACTTTGTTAATGATGTGCCGCTGCAAGAGCGCCTATATTAATTAATCGTGCAGCAGTTCATTTAGTAGTACTAGGTTAGTAGGTGACCTTGCCCTTGTCTCTTCTCCTATTCCGGAAGTCAAACAATAATGATGGTACTATAGTAGTACTTCTGGCAATCTGACACCAAATGAGCTGCTGCACGTCCACCGCTTGTAAACAAAAGTTTCTCTTGTGCTGCGAGCCACCGCGCATGCGTTGGCGAGGGAGCTCGTCGTTCTACGAGTTGACAGGACACATCAAAGTTATTTAGTACTCTCTCCAAAAATGTCCGACCATGTCCATGGCTACCATCCCGTGCTCCGTCATTGAGTACATGCACTATTCACGTGCCATCGAGGAGAAAAAAATATTGCGTAGTACTAGGTGCCATCGAAGTGCACGACTCACTTACACACTGCTTATCTCCATTTTCTTGCATGACATGCACACCTTGATGCTAGATGTCCCGCGTGTTGGCAAAAGGATGAACAAAGCTCACCTAAAAAAAGTGGAAGAACATAGGGCCTGTTTGGTTCCCAGCCTAAGGTTGCCACGTCTAACCTTAGTCATGCCACAACATCTTAGACATGTGTTTGGTTCATTGCCACACTTCTTTATTTATATGGTCCACATGTCATAGGCTCATTTTTTTGCCAAATCTTGCCACGCTTGTGGTGGCCATAGCCACACTTTTTGTGGCAGCCACACTTTGCCCAAGGTTAGTTGTGGCAAATGGGCTGTTTGGTTCTAGGCCTAGCGTTGCCACACTTTGCCACACATTTTTGCCAAGCTTGCCTAAGGTTAGTTCATCAAAATGAGAGCCACAAGTTGGCAAGCCTAAGGGAATCTTGCCTTATGTTTTGTATGTATGCCATGTGTGGTCCAAGTGTGGCTTGAGTAAGGTGTGGCTTGAACCAAACAGTCACTTCATAGATTCTATCCTCATAGATTCCCGACGACCGAGAAGGAGCAAGGAACCTCGCGGTAGAGCGTCTGCACTCATAATATTTTATATTACTCCCTTCGTCCAGGTGAAAAGGCCCCTCCCAATGCTCCACCTTGTACAGGTGCTAAGCCTTCCATGTAGCCAAAAAATATGATGTGACGAGTTATTTAAGAGGAGAGAGATGAGTGTGGTGACCTCATAAAGAAACAATGCTAAGCACGTGAACCTAGGCAAAACATTTAAAGGAAGGAAGCCCACCAATATATGAAGAGCTTTAGTTGCTAAATCATTAAATGAAGCAAGCTTAGCAACCATAAGCTATGCATCTATGCATTGGGGAGTATAGTTGCTAAGCTATTTAATGTGCTTAGCACCTCATCTAAGCACCCATGCATTGGCAGCAGCCTAAGTCATCTTTGGTTGTGCACCGTGACCAAGTAGGAGGAAAAAACAAGATAAGGTAATGTTTTTCTGCTAATTAATAGCATTGCATGCAATGAACTAACTACTGCATGTCGTGTTTGGTAGTCTCGAGTCATTGAAACCATGCATGCCCACATCTCTTATTGGTTGATATGTCAAGAAACAAGAATGTTTATTTGCTAATTAATAGCATTACATGCACGCCCGTCAACCAAGAAAGAACAAGGAACCTCGTGGTGGAGCGTCTGCACTCATAATATTTTATATTATTCAGCGATATAAAATCAACCAATCATCTCCACAGTAGACCGGAAGAGTACGAAACATGGCAGCCCAGTGTAGTTACATCATACGACATGGCTAACCCACGCTATCACCATATTTCTTGGCCTCCGTGCGACACCTAGCTCTAGTAATCCAGCAGCCCGTATCGCTTCTCGCTCCTCGTCTCTCTCAAAGTGCGGCGGGCCGGCGTTTTTGCCGTCTATTGAGGTCGGTTAACTCATCACATGTTAGCGACATGCCAAGAGCATTCTAAAAAAAATACTGTACTCTATTGTTGTGCCAAGAAGAGGAAGCACTTTGACCGACGGACCAAACGAGACAAAGGTAGCGTCGTGAGTGAGTGGGTCCAGCTTTCCGCTTTTGAACTTGTTTGGTGTAGTAGTAACACTTGGTTTTGACTATTGATAAGATTTTATATAGGGCCTAATGTATTCTTCGAGGATGCCTTTGACTATTGATAAGATTTTATATAATTTGAAAATTATATCATTCGAAGATCCTTTCACGTTCCGTTTAAAAAAAGATCCTTTCATGTACGAATTTGACTATATGCTTTGAGCAACTTGCATGTCCTATACTGCTCCTGTTTGGATACTCTAACTTAGCTAGAGGTTAGACTAACTCATAACTAACCCTGAACTAACTGTAGCCAAAGAGGTGTTTGGGTGACAGGGTTAGATTGACAATAAATGCACTTGATGGAGAGAGAAAAGTGATTTTTCAGTGGGCCCAATGTGAACTATCTCCAATTAGCACCTCTTGGGTGGGATAGTTTTTTTTGGTGGGTTCGGTGCAACTTGCTCCAATTTAACCCTCATGCTTGGATACTTTAGGGATATTTGAGCCCCAACTAGCTCAAACTAACTCTAACCCATGGATCCGAACATGGCCAAAGTTAGTCTCGGAAAATGCAGTAAGCCCTATATACATGGACAGATGGAGTACATGATACTAGCAAACGCACACCATTAGTAGTAGTTCATTGGTTGGTTTCAATTTTTGATTCAGTTGCTGTGCTGCTACCGTCCAATATTCACGTGTGGTTGTTTCTAGAGTAAAAAAAGGAGGTACTAGTACTTACTGTGGGAAAGGTGAAGTGATGGTTGCTTCGCCCGAGCAACTTATTACTCTGGGAATATGGGAGTACCAAATGATTCAACGAATGAGAAATGATGGTTGCTTCGTCCGAGCAACTTACTGTGGCGAAGGTGGGGCTCTGTGATTTGACTACTCACTAGTCATTACTACTGTGGCACAATGACCAGGGTGAATTTTCCCTGCAGTTGTGCACTCAATATTGCTGCATGGCAGGTGGAGCCGGATGAAGGATGTCCCACATGTCGGTGAAACGAAGTTGAATTGTTTCTGGCTTGCTATCAATCCTTCAGGATTTGTTTATATGTACGCATAATTTTAATGAAATTGTATTTTGATGCTATGAAGGTTTCAACTTTGGTTCCCGCAAGAAAAAAAGGTTTCAACTTAGGATTCATGTGTCCTCTTGCCTCAAGATTATCTCGTTACAACATTCCATCAAATACAAATGAAACTACCAAGGCTGCTAATGCATCTCAATGGTTCGCAGGTCAGCGCCAATATTCACATCACAAGTGAAGACAAAGTTGTGAGAAGGTGTACAAATAAAGAAAAATATATAATTGATCGATGTTGTTCTGTTCGTAGGCATGGCTCCATTTCCTGGGCACAATGTTCATTTGTTGGCAGCTAGTTTCACCCAGCTCTGTAGCCAAAAAAGAGGTGTATGGAGGACATCACAATCTGATCATTTTGTGCATCTCCACTAAAATCGAGCTGACCATCCCAGTTTGCAAAGATATCCAATCAGTGTGATTACAATAACAGTGCAATTAGATGATGAAACATATAACACACAAATAAAAGCCGATCACCTCTGTGATCTCTCTTTAGGACTAACTACTTGTTGGAGAAGATCAGGCACGGAGTTGGATGAGGAGGATAGCAAAACCAATCTCCCTTTCTACAGTCCCACAGAAATGTAATCACGTTGCCCGTGTGACATTTTGGCGGAACTGCACAAAACACTCTTAAGAAAAAAGTGATTTGTGCAGTTCACCAAAAGGTCACAATAGCAATGAGGTGAAATGGACAGCCCTGTTTGCAAAAGGAGGTGGAAAGGAAACAATTACTGCCCAATAACACGAGTTGAAGACACATACGCAAAAAAAAGAAGCATATTCCATGTAATAAGGGAAAGATAGCAGCATGGTGGTTTATCAAAAATGGTTTGAGGACGAGATTGCAAGATGGAAAGTACGCCGGCCGAGATACGTTTTAAGCAAACAACTAAAGAAGATCCACATGCAGGATTTTCCACATGCAGCAACGTGGGAAGATGGGCAGTGGAGCAAGGCCGGAGGAAGCTGTACCTGAGGTCGTCGGGATGAAACTAGGAGGGTGCTGGCAACCGGGATCTGCCCATACTGCGGCAGCGAGCAAGTGGTGAAGGCCCTGCCGCGCTGGAGCTTGGTCAGAGAGAACATCGGGTACCGCAGATCAAGAAGTGCTGCTTCAACGCCGTCGAACGGAGAAATGATGCACATCCTCCCTTTACACCGGTGGACGGGATGCGGCCCGATCACTGACCAACGGTGAGAGAGAGAGGCCCCCACCGCCTTGTGTGAGATGGTGTGACGAGAGGAAAACCCCGGCTGGCAGGCTCCGTTGTATATAGTGGAGCGGACTTTTCCATTTTCCCCACGACAATCATTTTATATTCTGTACGTGCCATTAGGAATATATAACTTTATTTAATACTAATGCGTCAAGTCAAACTTTGTTCCGTGTAAGCATGGTACACGACCCTCCTTCGAGTAAACAACCGCTACACGCGTCAAATTATGTACAGAAACGAACTCCACCGAGTACCCGCGCGGGTGTGACCGGGAAGGAGACATGAGTACGTGCATCCTGTGTGCACCTCTTCTCTAGGTGCATGTACGTACGTGGGTGGGTGTGAGAGAGATGGTTTGTGCGAAATAGAGGCAATGTGTCGATGATATCTCAAACAAAAAAACGTAACATATGCAATGTGTGTGAAACAGAGTCATGGATATATCATATATAGAGGGAGTGATCCACGAAAAGAGAGTGGAGGGATCATCGGCGTGAGATATCGATAGAATAGAAAACAGGGATGAAGTGTGTGGCTGCGCGATTGATAAAGAGTGCCATCAAATTTGTGTTTGCCCACGTCAAAGATAACGGGCGGCTGGCCTACTGGAATTTGAGAGTGCAGAGGTGCAATTTTTCTCTATGGCATGGATACCTACCTACAACGTTCGAATATCGGTGTGTGGCGGGGGGGGGGGGGAGGGGCAGAGACCTAACTATAGAGAGGTAGATCGACTAGTATATGTGTGGAGAAGGAGAGAGACCTAGCTATGTATTGAGGGAGATCAATCGGCATCCATGCATATGTGTAGCAGAGGAATAAAGTTGGGAGAAAGACAAAGGTAGAGTGTCAGAGGGTTGGTGGTGGAGTGGCGTCTCACAAATGGTCGGAGAGGCCTGCTAGACAAACGGAGGGTATGAGTGCAATATCAATAAGAGAGGGCCGGGGATGTCTGTCTATCTATGCATGTGCGTGTGAGAGACGGGTCGGTAGGTATACAAGGATGATGAGGGGAGACGATATGGTTGTGGTAAGCATACGTAACTACATAGGAAGATCAACCATCGTGTGTCCGAGAAAGGGAGAGACATAACTAGTGACGTAAGTCTATCGGTGCGTGGGGAAAAAGAATTATAGTCGACCTAGCTATATCTAGGGAGATCGGTACGTATACATACATGCATGTTTTAGAAGAAAATAAGGTCCAAAGAGACAGACAAGGGGAGAGGGGTGTGGCTAGGAGGTGGTGCGCGAGACCTACTATGTTGAGGGGGGAGGAGTGTGCGAGTATGAGATCGATGAAAAGAGGGGCGGGAGTGTGCACCTGCGTTGAACCGTATTGGACATAGGGGCATGGACCGTGAGAAGAGAAGAGGGGAAGTATGTGTTTGTGGTAGGAACACTTGGCTAGAGAGGTATATCGACAGGTGTGTGCCGGAAAGAAGGAGCCAGGGGGCCTACACACACCGCGGGTGAACGACCTAAAGAGAAATAAACGAACATGCGCGATGGAGGGGACGCTGAGGGAGGGTCTGTCGATGTTCTGGGAACAGGGGTACCCATACTTGCCTGCCTGCGGCCTGCTGCGTGGCTCAAGGGGTGGCCCAGTACGGTCCATCTTCATCAGCACAAGCTCAAGACCCTCGCGAGGGGCCAAGCCTCGCGGGGCGGACGACAGGAAGCTTCCTCAGGCACGGCCTCGTCAGGCTGGCTCGCGAGGAGGCGGAGAGATCAAGGCGGGGTACCTCGCGAGGTGCCCATGACGCAAGCCATGACGACCAAGGGCGCCAGGCGGGCGCCAGCCCGCGCTGTGTCCTCGTTTTCTCTTTGGTGCAAAGGAAGCAAGCACAGGCGAGAGCATCAAGCAAAGGCAACCATTTCGGTGCAACAAGACCAAGACCAACACAACGGCAGGAAGGAGGTCATCGTGGAGCCCAGCCAAGGCGTCACCACGAGCCTTTGACAGGCGAGGACCAACTTTAGTCAGGATAAGTGTACTAGATGTTCCCCTTCAAAATGGCCAATTGTTGGTGCCCTTCCCGCTCAATATTTGGGAAGAGGCCCAGGGCCTCTGCCTATAAATAGGACTAGCCACCCACAGGGTAGAGGCATCTTAGAGGATGGAGGAAGGATCCGGAATCCAGAATAGAGCTAGAGATCAAGCAGTCCAGAGAGAGAGAGAGAGAGAGAGAGAGCGGCCGAACTCCTCCTAGCAGTTCGTCGCACCGGCCAAGAACAGACCCTCGCGAGGCTGTTCTTCCTTGTATTGTTCATCATCAGCCCCTGAGGCAATCCACCACACCACACACTGGAGTAGGGTGTTACACCACAATGGTGGCCCGAACCAGTATAAACCTTGTGTCCCTTGTGTTGCTCTTCGTGTAGTTTAGATCCTTGCGAGTCGATGAGGTGCAGGTAGGTAGGGGGTGAGATCTCCGCGTGCACCCCAGAGTTAGAACCTAGAGGGTCTGCCGAAACCCAAAATCCGACATTTGGCGCGCCAAGTAGGGGTGCGCCGGAGCTTTCCCTTCCGCCGACCCACTCTCCACCGACATCGCGACTCGCCCTACGATGAGCAGCGCGCCGCTCACTCCGGTCGCCAGCGCCGGCGCAGGGGCCAGGGGGCTCCAAGCCTTGGCCCCAGCCTTGCGACAGGTGCAGTGGCCGAACAAGTTCAAGCCAGAGACGCCACCGCGCTACAACGACACGACTGATCCACTGGCCTTCCTGCTGGCGTACGAGGAGGCCATCCTCGGCAGGAGGCGGCGATGTGGTCATGGCTAATCGGCTTCCCATGGCTCCTCACTCAAATACTTCGCGCATGTGGTTGCTCCACCGCGCCAAGCTTCCGTGGCCTCTTGGGAGGAGCTGCGCAACCTCTTCCTCGCCGAGCATGCTGCACCGGCGCCCCCGGTCGTCGCAGCTCTCCTGGGCGGCTCGCAGGCGCCACCTTCAGGCCGCCACGTCAAGCCATTCGTCCGCCATATCGGCGCTGCCTTCGCGCGGCAGGGGGCTCCCCCGGGTCGGTCGGCGACCAAGGCCGATCGGGCCTTCAGCTCGGAGGACCACCCCTCAAACTCAGCCTGCTCGGGCGCGCTCCCAATGCTGTGCACCCCCACCATCTGCCAGGTGGCCGTTACCAGGACCCTCATCGACGGCGGCGCGGGCCTCAGCGTGCTCTCGGTTGAAGCCTTCAGCCTCCTCCACATACCGCCGGAGCGGCTTCAGCCTAGCGGGCCCTTCTTGGGCGTCGGAGGCGGTTCAGCCGGCTCCCTGGGGCAGATCCGTCTTCCGGTGACCTTCGGCACCTACACAACTTCCGCACGGAGCTAATCGACTTCGACGTCGCCCCCATCGGCCTCCCATACAATGCCATCCTCGGCTACCCAGCACTAGCCCGATTCATGGCCGTGACTCACCCAGCGTACAACCTCATGAAGATGCCCGGGAGCAACGGCGTCCTCACCATGTCCGGAGACGCCGGGGATGCGTTGCAAGTACTCAAGCTCGTCTTTAAGACTGCGGCGGCGGCACAGCCCGCCGACTCAGACGCCCCTGAGCCCAAGGGGGCTGTGCCGGCCAAGAAGAAGCAGCTGTTCACCCAAGACAAGGCAGAAACCAAGCAGATACTGGTTGACGAGGACGGATCCACTAACGCCACCTTCACCATAGGCGCCAACCTCGAGCCCGAGCAGGAGGAGGCCCTGGTCAAGTTCCTGCGAGTGAATAAGAAGGTATTTGCATGGGAACCGGATCAGTTGGCAGGGATCCCAAGAGGCGTAATCGAGCACCACCTCAACGTGTGCCCCAACATACGCCCCGTGAAGGAGAAAGCGAGACGGCAGTCCACTGAAAAGCAGGCTTTCATCGTCCAAGAGACCCGCAAACTAGAAGCTGCATGGGTCATTCGGGAGGTCCGATACCCAGATTGGTTGGCTAACCCGGTTGTCGTGCCAAAGAAAGGGGGCAAGGAATGCATGCGTGTGGACTTCACCAACCTCAACAAAGCCTGCCCGCAGGATCCATTCCCGCTCCCTCGTATTGATCAGATCGTCGATTCCACCGCCGAGTGTGACCTGTTATGCTTTCTGGATGCCTCTCTGGCTATCACCAGATCAAGATGGCGGTAGAAGACGTGGAAAAAACGGCCTTCCTGACCCTGTGTGGAGTGTACTGCTACACATGCATGCCGTTCGGGCTGCGCAACGCAGGAGCGACCTTTCAGCGGCTGATGCACATCACCTTGGGTCCGCAGCTCGGGAGGAATGTTGAGGCTTACATCAATGACATTGTGGTGAAGTCTCGGGAGGCCAAAACCCTGATACAAGACCTGGAGGAAACCTTCACGAACCTCGACGCAGTGAACCTGCGGCTCAACCCGGAGAAGTGTGTGTTTGGGGTCCCCTCGGGCAAGCTCTTGGGCTTCCTCGTGTCCCATCGGGGCATCGAGGCAAACCCAGAAAAGGTTAAGGCAGTTGAGGACATGAGCCCGCCGAAGACCCTCAGAGAAATGCAGAAGCTCACTGGGCGTGCGGACTGCTTAGGACGCTTCATCTCCAAGTTGGGGAACGAGCGCTACCCTTCTTCAAGCTAATGAAGAAAAAGGGCCCTTTGAATGGATGAAGAAGCCGACAAAGGCTGCTCCAAGACCTCAAAAGGTACTTAACCAGCCCCAGTAATGGTGGCTCACGCCTCAAGAGCCCCCGGGCGCTCTATTTTGCAGCCACCCCTACTCGCTGCCGCAGCCCTGGTGGTGGTTAGGGAGGAGCGTCGGACCAAAGCCGCGGCAGCTGCCCGGGTCAAGGCGAAGCAGGATCAAGGGGGCCTCACAGAGACCACTACCACAGCCGAGGAGGATCAGCCACCGCAGGGAAGTGCGCTCGGGACAGAAGAGACCCCTCCCCCTGACGACCAGCCACTTGGGGCTCCATGGCCTCAGGAGGCGCCACGGCCTCCGGAGGACGCCAACGACACCAACACTCCCATCCTCGTCGAACACCCTGTGTACTTGTCAAAGACAAAGGTGTTGCGGGACGCGAGGGCGCGGTACCCCATGCCCCAGAAACTCCTCCTCGCGCTCTTGGTGGCTTCGCGCAAGCTGCGACACTATTTTTAGGGCCATCCCATCAAGGTTGTCTCGGCGTACCCCTTGGAAAGGGTGCTTAGGAGCCCCAACTCGGCCGGAAGAGTCGCTGAGTGGAACATCGAGTTGCAAGCATTTTAGCTAGAATTTAGCACCACCAGAGTCATCAAGGGAGCCGCGCTAGCGGACTTCGTGGCGGAATGGACGGAGGCGCCGGGCCTCAAGGCTGGCGAGGATCGATCCCTCTCCCCGGGAAGCGAGGCACCAGACGGTTGGATCATGTACTTCGACGGGGCGTTCTCCAGACACGGCACGGGAGCTGGCGTAGTGCTTATATCTCCTACTCAAGACAAGCTCTACTACGCTGCAGCTCTGCTTTCCACCATGGAGAAAAAGGTCTCCAACAACATAGCGGAATATGAGGGCTCGATAGCAGGCACGAAGGTCATGGGCTGCCCTAGGAGTGAAGCGCCTTACCATCAAGGGTGATTCACAACTCCTCATCAACTTCTCCAACAAAGTATACGAGCCAAGGGATGAGCACATGGAAGCCTACCTCACAGAGGTCCGCAGGATGGAGAAGCAGTTCTGGCGGCTGGAGTTGCAGCATGTGCCTCGTGGCACCAATCAGGAGGCTGACGACATCGCCAAACGGGCATCCAGGCGGCCACCTCAGGAGCCCGGCGTCTTCGAAGAACGGCTCTTCAAGCCCTCGGCAACGCCATCGCTGTCAAGCGTGGTGCAGCGTCGGGAAGAGCTCCCCCAGCCACCTGCCCCGGAAGCCCCGGTCTGTGGCCCAGCCTCAGGAGCGCGTCTGCTCCTAACGCTGGAGCCTCAGGAGGGATGCTGGATCACAGAGCTCCGGAGCTACCTGACGCAAGGGACCTTGCCGGAAAAGGAGGAGGAAGCGGAGCGTGTGGCGCGGCAAGCCACGGCGTACTGCATCAGGGATGGAGAGCTCTACCGGAAGCGACCAAATGATGTGTCCCTGCGGTGCATCTCCAGGGAGCAAGGGAAGGAGCTGCCGCAGACATACACGGTGGAGACTGCGGGCATCATTCGTCATCACGGACCCTCGTTGGCAAGGCGTTCTGCAGCGGGTTCTATTGGCCCACTGCGCTCAATGATGCCGTGGAACTGGTAAAGGCTTGCGGGGCCTGCCAATTCCATGCCAAGCAGATCCATCAGCCGGCGGGAGGCCTGCAAACTATACCCCTCTCGTGGCCATTCGTGGTCAGGGGGCTGGATATCCTGGGCCCGTTCCCTCGGGCACCAGGAGGCTATCGTTACCTCTACGTCACTGTGGACAAGTTCACCAAGTGGGCTGAAGTGGAAGCCGTCCGCACCATCCCCGCAGGTTCTGCGGTCAAGTTCATTAAGGGCATCGTAAGCCGGTTTGGGGTGCCGAACCGCATCATCACTGACAACGGTCCGCAGTTCACCAGTAACCTCTTCAAAACATATTGTGCTAACCTTGGGACGCAGGTATGCTACGCCTCGGTAGCGCACCCGCGGAGCAACGGTCAGGCTGAGCGGGCCAACGCAGAGGTCCTGAGAGGCCTCAAAACCAGGACATTCAAGAAGAAGCTGGAGGCCTGCGGCAGAGGCTGGTACGATGAGCTTCGGTCCCTATTGGGGTCCATCCGAACGACCGCGACCAAGCCGACTAGCGAGACCCCGTTCTTCCTGGTCTATGGAGCTGAAGCAGTCCTCCCTCACGAGGTCAGACGTCGTTCCGCACGGGTCCTGGCGTTTGACGAGGCGCAGCAGACGCCATGCGGGGACGGACCTCGTGGCCGGGGAGGAGCATCGTCGGGAAGCCGCGCCACGAGCGGCAAGATACCAACAAGCACCGCGGGCGATACCATCGCCGCAACATTCGCCCCTGTGACTCTTGAGGTAAGGGACCTCGTGCTCGAGCGGGTTCTCTCCGTGGAAGGACTGCATAAGCTATCTCCCATGTGGGAAGGCCCGTTCAAGGTTGTTCATGTTTCCAGGCCCGGCTCCGCGCGCTTGGAGACTCAGGAGGGGTTGCCTGTCCAGAACGTGTGGAACATCCAGCACCTCCGGATGTTTTACCCCTAAAAAGGCCCGGTGCCTGTGAAGAAGGCGAATGCCTGTGAAGTGTTGCGTTTTGGAAAAGGCCCGGTGCCTGTGAAGAAGGCGAATGCCTGTGAAGTGTTGTTTTTTGGAAATGGCCCGGTGCCTATGAAGAAGGCGAATGCCTGTGAAGTGTTGTGTTTTGGAAAAGGCCCGGTGCCTATGAAGAAGGCGAATGCCTGTGAAGTGTTGCGTTTTGGAAAAGGCCCGGTGCCTGTGAAGAAGGCGAATGCCTGTGAAGCTTATCTTTCTGAGAAAGGCCCGGTGCCTGTGAAGAAGGCAAACGCCTGTGAAGCTTATCTTTCTGAGAAAGGCCCGGTGCCTGTGAAGAAGGCCAACGCCTGTGAAGCTCGCCGCCCGTGACACTCTCACGTAATAATGAGTTGGGGCTATACACGCCCCGGAGTCTCAGGAGCGCCGCCTCAGCCCACGGGGCTCCTCCCACGCTTCAAAGGGCAGCACTTAGCTCTGCCGGGTGAGAAGATGTCGAAGACTAGATTAGGTGCCTGACGCGGCTTTTTTCATTCGCTTTCTGCAGTTGGCTTGTTCATTCCCATTTGAAGTTTTATTGAAGGTGTTGCCGTCTTTGGCTTGCGACTCTTTGCCTTCTTCGCTCTCCTACCTTGATTTCTCTCTCGCGAGTCTCGCGAGGGAGCAACGCGGGCACCCTCGCGAGTGTTTTTTGCCCCTACTGTTTGAGGCTTCCCTAACCGGGTTCGCTACGGGAGCACCCCTCTAGTCCGTGCCCCACGGGCACCGCGACGCGAACACAGGACCTGGGTCGGTCGCCTCCATGACTGAGGCCAGAAACTACCTCTCCTGGCTAATTTTGCAGGCATGAAGCGCTCGACAAGACCTCGGCCTCGGGAGGCGAAGACCGCGACAGTGTCGCCCTGCAGCTAAGTAATTTCTACACGCAGCGCAGGGCATGGGTTTCAATACGAAAGTAGTAGAAACAAGACGATAATTAAACAAAGAATAATCCAAGCATGCCCCCGTGGGGCCATACACTACTGTCTCTTTGCGCAGGAAAAGGAAAATAACAAGACAGGCGCGGCTCGCTTGACACCAACTCGCGGCGGAGGCTCGAACTGCCTCCGGAGCTCAAGCGGACTCCCTCTCGTGCTTCACCGAGGCGCGACGACTGGCGGACCCGCTACCTCCCTCCAGGCGGGCGCGGCGGTGCGGAGGCTGGTCACGGTCACCACTGGAGGAGCCGCTGTCCGAAGAAGAGTTGCTGAAGCTTGACGAACCCCGAGGGCCGCCAACCACGCGCGCGCCATCATCTTCGTCCCGATCACCGCCGGGATCAGGCCCACGGCCGCGGTCGTCGTCCTCGAGGCAGCACCTAGCGCGGCAACCGTCTTCCCCGAACACCCTCACGTAGAGGGTGGCATCGCCGTCGAACTTGAAGTGCAGGGTGCACCGCCGGCTCAGACCTCGCTGCAGTAAACGTTTGCCAGCTGGTCAGACCACGCCCCCGGCGGAGACCTCCAGCCGAAGCCTGTGGAGGCCCGGCTGCAAAGAACCGCTCACCGAGCGAGGCCGCCGGGCGCCGCCAAGTTCACCTAGAAGGAAGCGGGGGAGCTGGAGCCAGGTGCTGGTCGGGTCCGCCGACCACACGACAAACTCCGGCAGCACCTCTGCCGAATGGAAGCGCGGCCTAGGGGGTCGCGCGGCCGTAGCGCGCCCCCATCGACGGCCTGATGCCCGTCACCGCGCGGGAGATCGCCTCCACGGCCGCGAGAAGCCGCTGCGGGAGCCACAGGGTGCTTGCGAGGACGGCCTCGACCGCGCTTGGCTGGGGGAGAGTCAGGCCCCACCTGGCGGGCCTTTCCCTTCTCCGCGGCCGAAAGCTTCTTCGGCGGAGCCATGGAGAAGAAGGAGGAGCAAGAAGAGATGGACTAGAAGGGCACGCGCCGTTCCGTACTTATAACCGGGGAAGGCCAGCCGTCGACCTCCACGATCATAGGTAATCATGACCCGCTTTGCATGTAGGGACTTGTCAATTTGTGCAGTCGCCGAGGCGTCGTGGGGAAGCAAGGACGCCCGCGTCCAATCAACCGCCACGCGGCGCCCAAGGCCGCAGGCTGTTAGGGCCCGCGGCGCTTCCCACTTGCCCCTTCGCTTCTCTGCTAAGCCAAGTCCAGGCGCGCCTGGGGCCCCGGGGCTACTGTCGGCGTTCTGGGAATGGGGTACCAGACTTGCCCGGCTGCGGCCTCGCGACGTGGCTCAAGGGGTGGCCCAAGACGGCCCATCTTCATCAACACAAGCTCAAGACCTCGCGAGGGGCCAAGCCTCATGGGCGGATTTACAAGAAGCTTCCTCGTGCATGGCCTCGTCAGCCGTGGCTCATGAGGAGGCAGAGAGATCAAGGCGGGTACCTCGCGAGGTGCCCATGACGCAAGCCATGATTTACCAAGGGCGCCAAGTGGCGCCAGCCGCCAAGAGTTGTCCTCATTTCCTCTTTGGTGCAAAGGAGGCAAGCGCAGGCGAGAGCATCAAGCAAAGGCAACCGTTTCGGTGTAACAAGACCAAGACCATCACAACGACAGGAAGGAGGTCATCGTGGAGCCCAGGCCGGTGTCACCACCAGAGCCTTTGACAGGCGAGGACCAACTTTAGTCAGGATAAGTGTACTAGATGTTCCCTTTCAAAATGGCCAATTGTTGGCGCCCTTCCCACTCAATATTTGGGAAGAGGCCCAGGGCCTCTGCCTATAAATAGGACTAGCCACCCACAGGGTAGAGGCATCTTAGAGGATGGAGGAAGGATCCGGAATCCAGAACAGAGTTAGAGATCAAGAAGTCAGAGAGAGAGCGAGAGAGCGACCGAACTCCCCCTAGCAGTTCGTCGCACCGGCCAAGAACAGACCCTCGTGAGGCTGTTCTTCCTTGTATTGTTCATCATCAGCCCCTGAGGCAATCCACCACACCACACACTGGAGTAGGGTATTACACCACAATGGTGGCCCGAACCAAGATAAACCTTGTGTCCCTTTGTGTTGCTCTTCGTAGTTTAGATCCTTGCGAGGCGACGAGGTGCAGGTAGGTAGGGGGTGAGATCTCCGCGTGCACCCCAGAGTTCGAACCTAGAGGGTCTGCCGGAACCCGAAATCCGACAGGGTGAGAGGGGGCGGGCGTGTGCATGCACGATAGAAAGTTAGCGCCAGCTAGCTACAAAGAGAAGATGATCGTGAAGGTGTAAAATATGAACAAAGATCATAATTCATTATAAAAAATTGGATACGGATACTTGAAGAAGATATCATAATGTAGAACATTGATTATGATTTGGGCTAATGTGTGGCTTTTGCAGCTACTTGTCATAATGTAGGGGGCGGGGCACTATACTTTGTGTGATAAACACGGTGTACGTATGGAACATGGTTTAGATTATGAATATATAGTTAGTAAATCAAATGTACTATTATTTCGAATCAACATCAAGTGTATTAGAAATTGATTTCGAGTTCATATAGTACACATAGTTCATATCTATCTCTATAGTAATCATGTGGTGTGTTATTAAGGTAATACACGAATGATGCTTGAAGTTGGCAACAATCTTGATTGTAGATTCTTATTGAACTAGAGAAACGAATTCAAATTCAGTTCGAATTGCAGCGGTAGTATAGACATTTGGAATGCACTAAAATGTTGGTATGAGCAGGTTACATGCATTATACAGCCAGCGAAATTTTTTAATTGAACATAACATGGATTCATAGCTTTGAATAACATTTGTATAATAAAACAGGACAAGCCTCTCTCTTTGTGTGGTGTGAATAGTTTTATTTTTTTCGTTGAGGGAAGTGCGAATTGATTTGGTACGTACAAGTACAATATTACACGTTAGGCTTGTCCCTAAAATTCAACCCGCGCCTGGTTATATCCCGAAAATTCAGATATCGTGCTCCCAAAACTGGTGCCTTCACAACCCGCTCCTTGCTATCCCGAAATTACAACGCGCGCGAAAACTCCCTCCAGCTGCGAAATCCCGACACACGAAATCCCCCTTCTAACCCTGAGCCGAAAGGGCCGCTAGTTCAAATCAGTGGGGGTACTTTTGTAACACACCCTACATTTTGGACAAGAGCGTCCCTAAGTCATGGTTCCCCCCTCCCATCGCCTCCTTTTCGCCATTCGAAATCCCAGGCTGCCATAACCTCTCCGCTCCAGTCGCGAAACCCCACCCTCCTCCGTCCGCCACCTCACCGCTGCCCAGCCGGAGCCTCTTCCCCGACGACGTCATCCACTGCAATAGCTCGACGTCCCTCATCCACCTCCCCGGATAAGGATCTGTCGTCCATCTTGTCGTCCCCCCGGTTCAGCCGCCCCGTCCTCCATCTTCAACACTACAAAAAAAAGACACATCCGTGACATTTTGGGCCGAACGAAAATCTTTTCTGTCATACTTATGACACTTCTATGACGATAATTGTGAAAAAACCCGATATCATCATAGATGTGGTGGGGTCCTACTTCTATGAAAAAAATCATGACAGAAAATGGGCTTTTAGTCCTGGGCGGCCGGAGACGCAGCTGCATGACATTCTTTGGGCCGTTCATGATGGAAAAAACCGTGGTAGAAACGAGGGCGCGGAAAATATCGGGGAGTCCCCGGTTACGGTGGGTGGTCGGGGGTCGAGCGATGCGTTTCGCCAGACGACGCTGCTGGCGTGTATGCGAGGCATTGGGCTCTAATCGAACCCGGCGAGGCGTTGGGCTCTAATCGAACCCGAGCGACAGACCGCAGTTACGCGTTATCGAACCCGAAAGTGATTGATCGATGGTTGTTAATTGAACCCGATCGAGAGATTCCTTCGCTACTGGTGCTAACTGAAGCCGATCGATGCTGCCTTTGGATGAACAGTGAGCTGCGGGGGGGGGGGGGTGGATGAACAGTTCCTGGTGGGGGTGGATGAACATGATCCCGTGGTGTTGCCTTTGGATGAACAGTACCCGATCGAGCCAGCCGGTTGGGGCTGGATGAACAGGACCCCGTGGAGGGCAGGATGAACAGGACCACCCCGTGGAGGGCAGGATGAATAGTAGATGGTGGAGGGCAGGATGAATAGTAGCCCGTGGAGGGGTGGTTGAACAGGAGCCCGTGGAGAGGGCTGGTTGAACAGTAGCCGGTGGAGTAGCGCGCGGTGGAGGATGGATGAACAGGAGCCCGTGGATGAACAGTCGCAGGTGGAGGCTGGAGGAGGTCGACGGTGGATGAACAGTAGCCCGTGAAGGCTGGAGGGGGTCGACGGTGGAGATGAACAGTATCCCGTGGAGTCCCGTTTTGCGGTACGCCACACCCCTCCCGATGAACAGGACCCCCGTTTCGACCGTAGCGCTCCAACACAAGTCCATTTCCTTCTGCTTTTGGCGGCACGCCACACCCTCCCCGATCAACAGACCCCTGCTCGACCGTAGGGAGGTCCGCTTCCTCCGCTTTGGCGGCACGCTGCACTTCTCCCGATGAACATGATCTTGTTTTGAATGTGGCCGGTCGAACACAAGGCCGTTTCCTCCGTTCTGCAGTACGCCAAGCCTCGTTTCCATCGGTTGTTCCGTCCAAGCCCTCCCGATGAACACGACGACGCATTCTGTTCCAACCCAGCCGGTTGGCTCCCCATGAACACGACCACAACGCTGTTTCTCCGTTCCGACCTAGCCATGTACACGAGCCCTGGCCATACGTACGCGTGAGTAGGCGTTCGAGACCCCGCCCATATGTACGTACGTGGCCGTATTTACTTTCTTGCACCCTGGCCGCTATACATACATGTACATGCTACATGCGCGCCTCTACATCGACCAGTATGTACGTACACGTTCGCGACCAGAATGACAATGCTATGTACGCTTCGACCAGGTGGGTCCCGACTGTCAGGCACTTCCTTGCTTGCGAAGGTGTAGCTGGTGGGTCCCAGTAGTCAGGGGGCGAATCGTTTTTTGCCCGGGCGCACTTCCTTGCGTGCGAAGATGTAGCTGGTGGGTCCCAGCAGTCAGGGGAAACGTTTTTTTCGTGAAATACGGTGGCCCATATGGTGGGTCCCCGCTGTCAGGTGGAGGAATAATTATTTTGCGCCTAATAAGGAGGCACTTCCTTGCTGCAGCCATGGACCCAAATTGCCGCCTCTCCACGCATGCCTATGTCCGATGGAAGCCGTTCCTTGACCACGTTGACCATGCCGCGGTGAGAGCACCAGGGCGGTGGACGACGGCGAGGCCTAGGAAGGGGACGACGCGGAGCCGGGGAAGACGCGGCAGTGGATGCCCACGCATAGAGGAGTACGAGGGTTCACTGGTTTGCTACGGTGTGAGGCTGCCATCGCCACAAAATAACAGTGGGTGTGGGTGAGTAGAGAGATGGCCTGGCCAGCGGTGGGAATAGTAGGGGGCGGTGAGGCCTCCGCGGCAACACAGCCGGCCACGGGAGGTAGGAGATGTGGCACGACCAGCGCTGCTTTGGGCGGCTGGAGCAACAAGACCAGAGGTTGAAGAAGCACTACGGCCGTTGGATGGACATCGTACGGTCATTGGAGCGAGACTCGTTCATATTGACTAAGTTGACAAAGCACTCCGTCCTCGTCAACTTAGTAGGCCCACAAGTCAGCCTCCCACCAAGGTGGGTCCCAACCAGCAGGGGGAGTATTCATTTTTTTGTGCGTAATAAGGAGGCACTTCCAGTGGGTCCAAGCTGATAGCGGGGGGAATGTTTTTTTCGTGCAATACGGTGGCCTGTCCGGTGGGTCCCAGCAGTCAGGTGGGAAACCTTTTTTTTCATGAAATACGATGGCCCGTCCGGTGTGTCCCTGCTGTCAGGTGGAGGAATCATCATTTTCCGCATCATAAGGAGGCACTTCCTTGCTGCCGTCGTGGACCCAATCACACCTCTCCACGCATGACCCATGTCCGATGGAAGCCGTTCCTTGACCACGTTGACCACGCCGCGCCGAGAGCACTAGGGCGGTGGACGACGGCGAGGCCTAGTAAGGGGACGACGCGGAGCCGGGGAAGACGCGGCAGTGGAAGCCCGCGCGGAGAGGAGTACAAGGATTCAATGGTTCGGCTGCGATGTGAGGCTGCCGTCACCGCGGAATAACAGGGGGTGTGGGTGAGTAGAGGGATGTCCTGGCCAGCGGTGGGAGTAGTAGGGCGCGGTGAGGCCTCCGCGGCATCACAGCCGGCCACGGGAGGCAGGAGCATACGGCACGACCGGCGCTGCTTTAAGCGGCTGGAGCAAGAAGACCAGAGGTTGAAGAAGCACTACGACCGTTGGATGGACATCGTACGGTCGTTGCAGCTAGAATCATTTATATTGACTAAGTTGACAAAGCCCTTGGTACGCGTCAACTTAGTAGGCCTGTGTCAGCCTCTCCAAATAGTGCGCCCTAGATGTCCGGGGAGGAATCATTTTTGGGCGGTCAAGCAAGAATATCCAAGATTGAAGAAGAAGACGACATCCGTTGGATGGACATCCAACGGCCACATTGCCGTAACGGTGTGTTGTTGACAAAGCCTTGCATACGCTGGCCAAATTATTTTTTAGGGACGGCGTCAACTTAGAAGGCCCACAAGTGTGTGGCAGAGAGCATATAGCCCATTTGCGATTTGTAAGAATGTACAATCCATTTTTTAATTCTAATGGAATTTACTACAGCCCATTTACAGTTTGTTAAAAGTACAGCCCATTTTCTAGCTAGGACAACGATTAATAATTTCAACCAACCGCTCAAAACAGAATTCAAAAAAATTCCCACATTTTTATGGGATCCCAAATATTTTTATCTGAAATTTCCAGTCAGATTAAATATAATTTCAAAATAAATTTGTATTACGTTAAAATCCAACGAAATATTGTGCGCGCAACAAGTAGTGAAATTGAAATTTTCAAATTCCAAAAATAATATATATTTTTAAACTAATTACGTGTTTGGTGCATCTTTTTATAGTTACTGCCGAGTTATTATAATTACATCCCATTTATTGTTTCTTAAAGTTCATTTTCTTGTTAAGCCTAATGCATACATCCTAGGAAAGTTTGCAGCCCAGCGGGGCGGAGAATAACAAGTTGACCCGGATATTGTGTACAACTGTCGGCCTAGTTGCATTGCTGATGTTGAAAAAAAGGCCTCTGTAGTACAGTACAACCTAACATGGCTACTCAGCCCAAACAAGGCTTCTGTACAACTTTTTGAAGTCACTGAGCTCAATTAATAACTTAAGAAAAAGGTTAGATTACAGTGGAACCTAATTAAAAGTTGTCACGAGCAAAGAAATAATTCAACGGGTCCCACTTGTGCGTGTGTGCGTGTGTGTGTGTGTGTGTGTGAGAGAGAGAGAGAGACCCATCGGTCGATGCTCGTAAATACATCTTTCAGCCATATGCATTGCTGATGCTCAGTAAAAACTTATATAGTTGACACAATCATATATAACATCATAGCACACTTAACTTGCATACAACAATTTCACGCAGGAGGCACAATCAGGATGGAAGCAGTGGATCGCTACGGGTAGGGCTATGGTGAAACCAACGAACTCGTACATAACGATTCATCTTCTTTATCAATGACAGGGAAATATCTTGAATGATGTGCAAAGAAAACAGACATACAACACAATAAGTTCTGCTAGCACATTAAGTTGACGTACAACCCTTTCTAAAAAAAGTTTAGGTACAAAATTAGAATAGGTCACAATCAAATGTACTGGCACATCAATGCTTCACACCCATAGCTCGGATTTAACTAGTACTCCCTCCGTCCCAAAATTCTTGTGTTAGATTTATCTAGATACGGATGTATCTAACACTAAAATGTGAATAGATACATCCGTATGTAGACAAATCTAAGACAAGAATTTTGGGACGGAGGGAGTATCTGACAAGATTCAGTTGTTACCTCAAATTAGAGCACATCCAGTAGCCAGCCCCGCCTCTTTCTCCCAAAGAAGCGGTGGCCTCCGCCAGCGATGGAGTAGGCCCTGCCATCCATCATTCCGAGCAACACGGGAAAGTCCGATGTTGACTCCTGTAATGGACGTCGCCGACGGACCGCACCAGCGGGCGGCGGCAGGACTTCGATTGATGGATTGACCACTTCTTCGACATGCATGAACACTCGATACAGGTACATCCCTAACGTGGTCCGCGGCGGCCTTGGTGGCGACGAATAGTAAAACCCCGGTTCCTGCACCGGTATCTTAACACCAATCACCTTTCGTATGGTTGACGGCTTCTTCATCCATGCCATAACCGTCAGAGCCCGGCTGTCTGGAGGAACAAACATACTTACGAGCTCACCTCCAAGGTCGTTGATAAGCTCATTCATGAACTCGCTGGTCCAAGCACGTGAAGGCATGCCGTGGAAGGTAAGCTTTGTTAAAAACTCAAGCTCAGAGGGCACCGAGCCCCATCCTGGGTGCCACCAATCAAAGCTCACTAGCTCGCCATCGCAGAACAAACGTCGGGAAGATTCGAACACACGACTGCAGTCGGAAGTTGTCCTGAACCTGACGAAGAAATCAGCCGGTGGCGGACAGACTTCGACGAGCAAGTCACTTATTTGGATGCCGTGCGCAATGCCAAGATCTTTGACAAGGTCATCCGGCGAGACGGGAGGCCAGTCGCTGTTGATGGTTACCATCAGCACTTTGCCGGCAAACTGGTCGTCAAGCGCCGCCATGCCACTTTGTTGGAGCGACAAAGACGCAATGATCAAGGCAGGACGGACCTCAGGATCTCCGGCTCGGAGATCCGCGTTGACCGGCGACATGAGAGTGAGCTTGAGTACAGGGAGTACAGGAGGGGGATTTGGGGGAACTGGAGTAGGAATCGAGATTCCAGAGGTGGGGGAGGGGCGGGAGACTGGGGATGAAAAGGTAGCATGAATTTCGAACACGCTACTAATATGTTCTCGGCGCAAGCCAAGACGTAAAACACCGGTGGCACCCACATGTCGGCCTAAGAGTCCTTAATCTTTCTTTTTTGGAGAGCCCGACCTTTTTTAGGATCTTTGGAGAGCCCGGCCTGAGAGTCATAATTGACATGTTTGGCTTGCTTACTACTCAGCCCATATTCAACAACACCTCACTGGCCCAAACAAGTGTACATCATCGAAAAGACACTGAGCTCAAATTATATAACTTGAAAAAAGGAGATACACTCGAACCTCGGAGAATGGTGATGCCCTCATCTAGCCCACCAAAGAGTTCGAGACAATAAACGATTCAAACAACGATATATACAACATTCAAACACCGACTAGTGACTACTATCGACATAAACAACAAGACATGATAGTTCATAAGAAGTCTTGCTACACCAATTAAAACGCACCCATCTGAAAGACTCAAACTCTCGTGATCCAGACGAGAATGACATTCTAAACAGAGCCAACTATTACATAGTAAGAGTGACATAGATGAGGATGACCAAATGACAAGGAATATGCATAATAAAAGAAAGAAATACCTATCCAGAACAAGCATCAAAGACAACAAAGTTATTCGAAGAGATGATCCAACACCATCATAATTTGCAGCCCCGCTTCAGCGACCAATGATCCAGAGACACCAGTAGTCCACCCTTTCGACGCAACAGCCCAATTACCTATCAACCTGAAGGCTTGAACCACATCATCGCTCGTCAGAATTGAGACATCCAAGGATCAAAGTTAATCCAGATGCCTTTGTCATTCTCACCTTCTTTTGGCTCAGGCTATATCGTTGACAATCAGGGGAGTTTGCTCCCGAACTCCTAGGGCTCGCCGTGTAGACATAGGTTTCCATAGCAAACAGAGCCTCTCTGCCATCAAGGTCCTTGCCAACGGTGATCTCCTGGTTAATCGGATAATTGAGTCCGAGAAACAGTGAGTGTGAACCAAGGCTGTTTACCCGCCTCCAACTAAAAAATCCTAAAGGCCCCAACAGGCTGGTATCCTGCTCATAGACATAAGAGCCACTATCCGGGTACTCACGTATTTCACGGTGCATGTATATAGTGGGGTTTTTGCAATATAACCTTTCCAGCTCTTGTGTCCGAATGATCATCAGTCTTTTGCCGTCGTCTGATCGAGCGAGGAACCAGTTGTGCTTCCCTGTTTTTGGCAAAGGTGGTGTGATTACAAAGGGCAGTAACTGTAGGGACATTGCATCATATCAAAAGGACAGGCATTGTTAATGTAAGATCAGCATTGTTCAGAGTATGAGTAGGATAATGCAAGAAACAACATTGATATGTCCCTGTTGGAACTGGGAGGAAAATACAGGGAAATGTATACTGGGTTCAAAAATATAGAAGTGACATTCATGGTTATACTCATGTTATCTCGCAATCGATTCTTCACAGGAAACTACCATGTCATTCATGTTATGGAATCATGTTCTGTCCTCACAAACAAATTCTTCAAGGTAACTAACAAACCATGCATTGTTATATACTCGTGTTCTGTGGGCAAATTTTTTGTGAGGATATTATTCTAGCCATTGATTGCTGAAGGGTGAATATAGGTATGTACACATGGTAAGCATTACAGGATTTCACTACTTCTAAATATACAGTTCTCCATATGCACATTTACTTCCCTAATGTATGGTTAGATGAAACCAACAGTATGGTGCATGTTTCTACATCATGAAAATGAGGAAACTAACATGGCCATTGATGCACACTCATATTTAGTAGTAGTATATAGATTACTGTAAAATAAGGAGAATATCCATATATTCCTAACCGTTTGATTATTCAGGGGTACAAATTGGCTGTAATGACATGATCACAATCGCATGAATTAACTCATTCCAAATATAGCTGATTTACAGCGTCTATAATACATTGCCATAGTTCTACTCAAATTCTTCTCAAACAGGGATATGCCTGTCGGATGTGGGGTTCCGGCAAAACCCTTAAGGTTCGAACTCTGGGGTGCACGCAAAGTTCTTTCCCTCCTACCGATCTACGCCCTAGCTCACTAGGATCTCGCGGGCGAACTCGACGAACTCGCAACACGGAAGGACACGAGATTTATACTGGTTCAGACCACCATTGTGGTGTAATACCCTACTCCAGTGTGTGGTGGTGGATTGCCTCTTGGGCTGATGAAGAATAGTACAAGGGGAAGAACAGCCTCCTGAGGTTGAGGTGTTCTTGTGCTCTGTGGACTTGTGGATGAGAATTCGATCCACTCGACCTCTCCTCTACTATGGTGTCTAGCTCTACATATATAGGCCCTGGTCCTCTCCCCAAATATTGAGCGGGAAGGGAGCCAACAACGGCGGGTGAATTTGAAAGGGTACAGCTAGTACAAGCTATCCTGACAAAAGTGGTCTTCGCCTGCAAAAGGCTCTGGTGGTGACGCCATCTTGGGTCCTACGGCGACCTCCGTCTTGCCGTCCTGCTGGCCTTTATCTTGTTGCACCGATATGGAAACCTTTGCCTGATGCCTCGGTACTCCGCGCCTGCGCTTGCTTCCTTAGCACCAAAGAGGAAACAAGGATGCTGCACGCGCTGGCGCCCGCCTGGTGTCGATCGTCATGGCCCATGTCACGAGAGCCTCATGAGGTTTGTTCCGCCTTGATATCTCCGCTCCTCGCGAGGCAGCCTGGTGAGGCTGCTCCCAAGGAGGTCTTGTGCCGCCCGCCTCGCGAGGCATGGCCCCTCGCGAGGGTCTTGAACGCTTTGTTGATGAGGATGGGCCATACAGGTCCGCTTGCATAGCCACGCCGTGGGCCGCAGGCAGGCAAGTCTGGGGACCCCCGTTCCTAGAAGACCGAAAGTAGCCCCCGGGCCCAAGGTGCGCTCGGGCTTGGCTTCGTGGCGAAGCCAAGGGTCAAGTACGGAGCGCCGCGGGCCCCCAAAGCCTGCGGCCTCGGTCGACGCGTGGCGGTTGATTGGACGTGGGCGTATCCACTTCCCACGCTGCCTCGGCAACTGCACGACTTGACAAGTCCCCGCGACATGTAAGGAAAACCATCATTACCTGCGGTCGTGGGAGGCGCCGGTTGGCCTCCTCTTGCTATAAATGGGGAAGGGGGTGGAGCCCCGTCCGCCCATCTCTCTTCCTTGCTTCACTCGCTTCTTCCTCCTTGCTCCTCGCTTGCAACAATGGCGCCCATCCGAGGTTCTCCGCCGAGAGAAAGGAAAGCCTCTCGCTGATTTATCCCGGGCCACTCTTGCCGAAGAAGAGGTCGGTCCATCATCGCGACGAGGCGGCGATGCAGGTGGTGACGAGGCCTTGGTGCGAGCGGCCTCCTCCAGGGTACCCGCTTCCCCTGTACGCCCGAGCCGAGGGCTCGGGAGGGCGGAGTGACGAGCGGCGACGCCCGCGCCATGCTCGTGGTCACCGTGCGATGGCGATGCGTGTCGTTGCTCCTGTAATCCACGTCACAGATTCCTCGCGTGAGCTTCTGCTCTAGGTGCTGATGCCCCCGAGTTCCTGGGTCCGCTTCTCGCGGTTCATCTCCGACATGATGCCGCGGAGGGGGCCTCTCGAGCTCTGGCTGCAGCACGCCGACTGCGACGCTCCGGCGATCGGAGCAGAGGTCGAAGCGGTCCCCACGGGCAAGATCTTCATGACTCGCGGCTGGGGTGAGGTTGCATGGGTCTTCCGTTTGGAAGGCGCCCTCGCGATCCATTTTGAGTTCGACGGCGCCTCCAAGCTCTTCTTCAAGGTCTTCGACGCGGAGGGCCGCCGCCTGGAGTGCTGCCCTGAAGGGGAGCGCCGGGGTGACTCATGCTCCGCTCGCGGCTATCCCAGCAGCAGCAGCCCCTAGGAGTCTAGCGACTCTCCTGAGCTCTACGAGACTCCGGAGACGAGCGACGACAACTACATGCCCCCAAGCTCCCGCCGGCTCGGGCAGTCAAGGCGCCAGTACCGCCACGATCCGGATGGGATTACGCCGCTTCCCGTGGCCCACTGTTGATGATGGCGTCTGCCACGGGAGGGTGTAGATAGGATTCCCCTTAGTTCTTGCTGTTGTTTCCTGTGAAGAATCATGAAGTACCACGTGGGGGTGTGTAAGGATCTCTAAAGATTTTTGTGTATATATTCCCTGTTATGAAAATTTGCGAGCGCATGTCCTGTTCAGGCTTGGTCTCCCCTTTCCAACCTCGCGATAGCTTGTTGCTCTACGCCGACAGGTCCCGGTCCCCAGGCAGGCTGCAGCCGTCGCTGGTATGCCAGGTCGCATGCCATGGTCAAGGTCAGGAGGTGAGCGGCCCGAGGTCCAGTAAGAGCCCCGGAGTCGCGATGCTCAGGAGCTCCGCCTTAGCGCCGAAGCAGATATGGTAGGGCAGGAAAGGGATGCGACGTGGCCGCA
Source organism: Aegilops bicornis (assembly GCA_021605145.1). NCBI lineage: Eukaryota > Viridiplantae > Streptophyta > Magnoliopsida > Poales > Poaceae > Aegilops > Aegilops bicornis. The sequence goes on from CM038669.1 coordinate 236,197,543, forward strand.
ACTGGAATGCAGCGAGCACGTCCCTTAGGTTCTATCGATTAGCCGGTCTAAGCACGAGACTTATCTCAGTAGTTCAGGATCAATTCCTCGTGTTTGCGGTAGGCCTGTGCGCAACCACTCACAGCGTAGCTAGGTTAGGCCTGTACGAGTCCTTCCCCTTCCAATGCTTTCCTTCGTGCTCTACGTCCTCAGGTCCCTGCCCTCGAGCGAGCTCAGCCGCCGCTGGTATGCCAGGTCGCGATGCCGTGGTCAAGGCCAGGGGGTGAGGGCTGGAGAGCCAGTAAGAGCTCCTGAGTCGCGATGCTCAGGAGCCCCCCTTTAACGCGCAAGTGGATCGCATGTCAGAGGAGAGGGTCTGCGGTACCGCCCGCTATTATCCTCGGGAAGTTCCTGCAGGTCATCACAAGGAGAAACACGGTTTTTCCGTTATGGTTGCCTGCTCGCCGCTAGTTGCTCAGAGACAAGATGAAGGCACTGAGGGCCTGGTGAGGTGACGTGCGCGCGGCGTGCCGCGAGCTAGAGCTCGACGTCCTAGGTTTGTCTACGTGGCAGGGACGGACCCATGCACCAGCACCGTGCCTGTGTGAGGAGGCCCCGTGGGGGGCGACGATCGACCAGGTAGTAACCGAGCAGGCGGTAATCATAGGCAGATTAAGCATGGAAGACAAATCAACTTGGGTAAATGCGTAAAGATACATGCCAATCGGGTCAAAGCCCGAGCAGCTTGGGGATGATGCAGCCTGAGGAGCGCCCCCAACAAGGTAAGCTAAAGACATAGGCAAAAGGGATACATGCCACAGGGACGGACCCATGCGGCCTAGGAATAATGCAGCCCGAGGGGTGCTCCCAGCTAAACGAACTTGGAAAATGTCACCTGGTTCTGTTGACGAAGGAGGGTTGGGGCAGCTGAAGGTACGCGGCGAAGGAATGGCTCCTCACGAGCCACCGGGGCCCTGAGCCTCGGGAGGCTCTGGGGGGGTCGGGTGGTTCCTTGAAGACCGTCTCCATATCTTCCATGACGGCGTGGTACCTGGCCTCCTGAGCCACCAGGACACGCCGCAGGTTGCGCTGATAGGCTGACGCCACGCTCAGCAAGCCGAAGGGCATACGAACGTAGCTGTGTGGTGGGCCCTCGCAACGGCCCACACGCGAAGGCCAAAAACGCTCCTGAGATGCGGCCCTGTTGAGCCCCGGGACGTTGATGCAGACGCGCAGCCCGGCATCCTCGCCTGGATGGGGAGCTGCGCCTGGTGAGCGGTGGTCGCCGCGCATAGTCCTAGCGTCTTGCAGTTCCTGAGTGGTCTTGGTGATGAACTCCTGAGTGGTGGGCACTCCTTGCCCTGTGTTCTCCCGGAGGAAACGCGCCAAGCACGCCCAAGTGGTGCCTAAGCGCCTCCCTCGTGAGGTTGGCAAGGTCTGAGGCTCTCAAGAAGAGAGCCCCCGAGCCCTGCCCGAGGAGGCGCCGGACGCGCCTTCCTATGTGATGGAAGGAGGCGCCCCTGGAGCGGGCGCTGATCCTGATGAGGCTCCAGCTGCGTCGCCGCCCTCCTGAGATCCTGCATGGCGGGACTTCTTCTTCTTCTTGGGGAGGGCCTCAGGAGGCCCTCGCTTTTGCTGTCGGGGTCGTCGATTGCTGCAGCTTGGAAGGCGCGCTTGAGGGAGGACACTGCATCTCTCTCTCTTCACATGGGACCGTGATGATTCCGCCGCTTCCCAGCATCTTGAGGACGTTGTAGCCGTGGTGGGTGACCGCCATGAACTTGGCCAGGGCCGGATACCCGAGGATGGCATTGTACGACAGGCGGATGTGCACAACGTGGAAGTCGATGAGCTCGGTGCGGTAGTTCTTGTGCTCTCCGAAGGTGACGGACAGGCGGACCTGCCCTATCGGTGTGGTGGAACCGTCGGTCACTCCTGAGAAAGGCTTGGTAGGCTGAAGCTGCTCATATGGGACCTGGAGGTTGTCGAACGTGTCGACTGATAGGACGTTGAGCCCTGCACCGCCGTCGATGAGGGTCTTGGTAACTTGCACGTTGCTGATGACCTGTGAACAAAGCATCGGGAGAGCACCAGCGGTGGCTGTGCACTTGAGCTGATTTGCCGAGTTGAAGGTGATGGCGCACTGGGACCACCTGAGCGGGCGTGTGGCCGCGAGCTTGGGGAGCACTGCGTTCACTTCACGAGTGAACTGTTTGAAGATGCGCTGAGAGGCTGGGGCTTACGCGCCGCCTAAGATGCAGGCGATAGCACGTGGCTCCTGGAAGCCCCCAGCCCCCTCATCTTGATGGTGATCGTCATTCCTTCTTGGTGGTGGCGGCAGCGGGGGAAGACCGGCGTTGCCCTGAGGGTGATCCTCTCGAGGTTGGTCCCACCAGGCACTCTCGCGAGGATGGTCCTGCCAGCGGTCCTCACGAGGCCTGTCGTCCCACTCCTGGCGCGGGCCACGGTCGTCCCAGCGTCCTCCTCCACGTCCTCCTCCACGGCCGTAGCCCCGGTATCTACGCTCGGGGCGTCGACCAAACGTCCTTCGCGAATGGCTCTGAGCTCTTGACAGTCGCTGGTGTTGTGGGTGTTCATATTGTGGAAGGCGTAGAACGGTCGGCTGCCCTTGGATGACTCGGGCTGGTCTCTGCCCCGCTTGGTGTCCACTTCCGCTGTGAGCACAGCTACCTCCTTGCGCTTCACGTCCTTGGCCTCGGTCTTCTTCTCCTCTTCACTCGCAGCTGGCAGCTCGAGGAGGGAAAGGCGCCCCTCATCAGCTCTTGCGCACTTTGTTGCCAGGTTGAACAACTCCTGAGATGTGCACAGTTCCTCGTGGATAGCGAGCTCCTCCTTTATCTTGACGTCGCGGACGCCGTCAGAGAACGCAGAGATGATGGCCTCGTCCGTGACCTTGGGGATCTTTAGGCGAGTGTTTTTGAAGCACTGGATGTACTTCTGGAGGGTCTCCCCTGGTTGCCGCTTGATGCGGCACAGGTCACCCGCGGCCGACGGGCGGTCGCGGGTGCCCTGGAAGTTGGCGACGAAGCAGTCGCGCTTCTCATCCCAGGAGGAGATCGAGCCGTGCTGCAGGTTCAGGAGCCAGGCGGGCACCCTCCTTGAGAGCCATGGGAAACCAGTTCGCCATGACCTTCTCGTTGCCGTTGGCCGCTTCGATGCTCAGCTCGTAGAGCTGCAAGAACTCCGCGGGGTCAGCGGTGCCGTCGTAGTGGGGAGGCAGATCTGGCTTGAACTTGCCTGGCCAGGCGACGGTATGCAGCTCGGGGGTGAAGGCGTGGCAGCCGACCTTGGTTGCCGGGCCCCGCCTCGGAGGTGGAGCTTGGTCTTGGTGAGGCCCACGTGCCGCTACCGCAGGTAGCGCGCGGTCTTGGCGAGGTGCCGCGGGGAGCGCAGGCGCAGCTTCCCACGGCCAAGGAATTTCTTGGCGGCTTCTCACTTCGCGCACGGGCACCGGGCGTGGTGGATCACGCCTTGGGGCCGCGCGCCTTGGTGCCAAGGCACCGTCTTGGGGCAGAGGTGGTGGAGGCGCTCCATGAGCCATGTCGCCCGTGGTCAAGTGAGGGCGAGGCGTAGAGTGGGACGGCGCCGGGAGCTCGCGCACGGACGAAGTTCGGGCGATGCGGTCGAGCCAGTCCTGGTAGAGGTCGTCGACCGGGCGGTAGCGCAGGAGCTCGTTCGCCATGAGGAGCGCGGCCTGTGCGTCCATGGGAGCGCGACGTGTGTGGGACGAGGAACCGGCCTAGGTCAGCGATGGAGTGGCGGTGGTGGCGTCCGGCCGCACCGATGGGTGCAGCGAGGACGCTTGCTGCTCATTTCCCGCCAGGCCGGTAGCGGCAGGAGACGGGGAACAATGAGGTGGCCAGCCGAAGGGAGCCGTCTGAGCAACACGGGCGGTGAGGGCAGCCCGGCGCTCAGCTCAAGCGCGGCGAGCATCCGCCATGGAAACGACGGGGCGACGGAGCGACGAATCGACGGAAGGGAAGCTACGGCGCACCCCTACCTGGCGCGCCAAATGTTGGATGTGAGGTTCCGACAAAACCCTTAAGGTTCAAACTCTGGGGTGCACGCGAAGTTCTTTCCCTCCTACCTATCTACGCCCTAGCTCACTAGGATCTCGCGGACGAACTCGAAAAACTCGTAACACAGAAGGACACGAGATTTATACTGGTTCAGGCCACCATTGTGGTGTAATACCCTACTCCAGTGTGTGGTGGTGGATTGCCTCTTGGGTTGATGAAGAATAGTACAAGGGAAAGAACAACCTCCTAAGGTTGATGATGTAGGGCGGAACCCTATGTGGACGATCTTTCACGTTTGGAGAGAATCCCTACGAGGAACACGAAGAACGAGCGGAAGAGCACGAGGGAAATTACGGGGAAAACACAAGAGAATTACTCAAACCAACAAGATCAATCACACATGTGCTAGATCGATGAACACAAAGGGAGATACATGATTCAAGGTCAACAAAGGACGATACAAACGGTAGCCGTTCTTCTCCGTGAGGAGGTCTTGATGGGGGCCACCCAAGAGGGGGTCTTGAATCCAAGGTGGATCTTCTTCGAAGAGGGGCCGCGGTCTCTCTCGTGGAGTAGATCCGGTATGGATGAGCGAAGCTCTATCTAACAATGAGCTAAATCAACGCTAACCCTAGCTAGGAGGAGGTGGGGGAGTATATATAGTCTATGTCCACGAAGGGTAAGTGAGAAAGATGATACATGGGCCTCGGGCCCGAACACTGTGCGCAGACAGGTACCGGACGTACGCTAGGGGCCAGTCGTCCGGTGGCTCGTGGGCGTCCGGACGTCCGGTAGTCTTCGGACTTCCGCTAATTCGGCTTGGGTGTTGTGGCACCGGTCGTCCGGTGGGGGGGTCGTCCGCCGGCTTGGGAGGTATGGCGGTCGTCCGTGCGGGCTTGGGCAGACGTCCGCTGGGGCCTCACGTTGGCTGGGTCTTCAGCGCGGTCGTCGCCAAGGGCAGGACGTCCGGGCTGTGAGAGGCCGGTCGTCCGTGTCGTCCAGACGTCCGCTCACTGGAGCTTCTTCGGCAGCTCCTTCTCTTGGTCCTTGTACTTGGCGTCCTTGCTAGCTCGTCCATGGTCTTCCTCCTTGTTCCTGGTCATGCATAGCACACATATTTGAGGTAGTAACCATGTCTCACATGTGGAAAGTGAAGGTTCGGAGAGGAGCAAGTTCACCTTGTGTCCAATGGCGTATATTCGAGGTCTCGTCATATGTCCACTTGGGGTTTGGAGATTAGTCGGAGTGTACATGGGGATGAACGTGGGATGCTCCGCATCATCTCCCCTCCCTTGGGAAAGATCCGACCTCGGATCGTGATCCTCATCACCATGGAAACGGTTGTCGGGGACGAACTTGTAGTTGGACGGAGTTGAAGACATGGCGCAATCCAAGTAGTCCAAAGTGTCGCCGGAGTGATAGACATGCAAAAAGAGCAAACACAAGCAACACTCGGAAATACAATGGTTAGCGCACACAAAGTGTCCATCATGTAAGAATGAGTCCGCGGCAAGATTGGTCGTGACAAAGCGCATGAAGCTTATCAAGATGATCTAGAATGAGATGCAAAGCATTCATGGGTGGAAATGCAATCATTGTGCACACAAATGTGTTGTGAATATGATGAATGCAACCACGGTGCAAAATGATGTCATAGTGAGACGGTTTATCAATAGCATGAATATGGCAATGGATGCTCAACATGATTATGTTATCATGCAATTGATGATAGGCAATGTGATCATTATGTATGAAGATGCCATCAAGAAAGATCACAACAAATTTGCTAAGAAAATGCGCAAGTTCATATATCATGGATGACATGGGAAGAGGTGCAACAAGACAATCATAATGTGTGTCAATCCATGCATAGGGTGCAAATTTGTGGTGAGTATGATATGTCCATCGAGCATGACATGTATGAGCACAATCAACAAATATGGAGGTGTTGGTGTACCAAAGCTCGATGTCGAGGCATGAGTGGAGTTCCGAAGGTGCATCCAATAAGTGCGAAGCGCTCCTCAATGTGAAGGTCCATGTAGCCAATCTCCAATGTCGCCCTCTGCTCACGAGATGTATCATGTAGACAACAAGAAGGAAACAACAATGAAAGAGTGACCCATCCAATATGCGATTTGAGGATGGCTCAAAGGGAAGGAGGTCACCTTTAGGAGGTTCTCAAGGATGATGGAGTTGCGCATCTTGTATGCCTTCACATAAGCAAGTTGTCTCGTGATGTTACCGCCTTGTGAATCCTTCAAAATGAAAGAACATGACAAACACTCGGAAAAACAAATGAGGTTGGCGGAAGTGCAAAACCTATCATTCGTGTGGTAAGATACCCAACAAGTGTATGCATCATGCTCATCATAAGAAAGTACAAGGGGGCATTTCATAGTATGGAGGCATATGATGCGAGAACAACCAAATACAATAGGCTCAAGTAAACAAGCATGCATCACAAGTGAGTTGTCAAAGTCTCCGAGAGCAATAAGCATAGTATGGTTGCACTCAATACAAGGTGATATGAGAGATGCAACTAATGGAAACGAGAGACAATGATCATGGCAAATCAAGTGAGAGGCATGAACATATATGTCATCAACCCAAGAAAGCAAGTGATAGTGGAACATGGGTGATGCAACATAGCAAGCAATCATAGCGATCAAGTCAAGCAAGCTAGTAGTGCAAAGATGCAACGTACTAGAAGGAATCATGGCAAGCATGTCATTGGTGCAAATATTGGGCATGAATAGTTCACATGTCATAGCACAAGCATAAAGGCAAGATATGAGCAAAATAGCATCAATAGCATGGGGCACATGATAAACATGGCAATAGCAACAAGGATCTCCACCAAGCATGCAAATACACATAGGAGTAACATAATGGTAAATCATGGGTATATGCAAGCAAGGGTCACAATTGCATGGCAAAGGCATAGGAGTAAAAATAACATGCAAAGTGAACACGGGAAAATGAGCATATGGTGACAAGTAATAAATAGCCCAAAGCCGTGTGAGAGACAAGTAGAAGAGGTGCGCGTAGTCCTTGCGCGAAGGGAACGGTGGGAATGATAATCCTCAGGATCCCAAGTCATCGTTGCTCTCAAGAGCTCGTTTCGTCAACTCATGGGATTGAGATGTTGACGAGTATACCTGCGTACCTACACAAACCAAAGACAAAGGAAAAATTGTGTGTGCGTGATATATGTACACATCATCCATCATGATGCGCACGTGTATGTGTCGTTAGCACAAAATATCCAATGCTCAAATAAATGAGATGCGTGATATAGGAACATGTCATCCATCATGATAGGTTTGTTGTTATGTATAGCATAATGGAGACTCAAATTGTGTAGTGCATCATGGGAAATATCTAGAGCATTGTTATTCATGGAATGCATATGGTGCAAGCAATCATGGAAATCATGCAAAGGATGGGATGAATCAAAATCTCCAAACATGTATGAGGAAACTATGGGGTCTCCTCATGAGCAAGAGTAGAAACATCACGTGGAGAATATTGACAACATCCAAAACAATGCATATTTGGATCAATGTGATCATGGCATGACATAGTAGATGAATTGCGCAAATCATGTAAAGGAAGCATGGCAATATCATCACATGAAAAACAAAAGCCAATGACCATCATCTCGTCATCTATGCCATAAGTGAAAATGGGATTGATTTTAATGGGGCATGCATAGTTACTATGTTGAGATTGTAAAGATGCAATATGGGAGATCTCACTCATAGTATATGACAGGTTCAATGGATTGTCAAACATGAAGTGACCAATAGAATTTTCACAAGATATCCTATGGAACATAGCATCACAACTAGGGAACTCAACATGCTCATCATCATATTCATCGTAAATAGGTAAGTCAAGGCATGAAGAAGTCTCACTAGCATGAAGCATGGGAATAGGTGCGTCAACATCATGGGGGCAATCAAAGTCAAGAGAGTCCACTAATGGGACAAGAGAAGCACCATCACCTATGTTACCTTTGGAGCATCGCTCATGTGTTGTAGGTGAGGTGTCGAAGAACAAGTCATTATCATCTTCATCATGATGGAACCATGTGGGGGGTGCATCGTCGTCCACCATGGCCATCGTTGTCTCCATTGGAGGGATGGACTCGTCGAAGGTAGGCATGTCGTCATGTAGGAGACCTAGCACCAAAGAAGAAAACACACTAGGAGTAGAGGTTAAGTCGTTAGAAATCATAGTGGCCTCACATGCCGTGTGAACTACCTCACTCACTAAGTGTTGTGGCTCACTCACTCCCTCAAGGATGCTCTCACTCATATGTTTGGTGGGGTCACTCAAATGGTGCTCAACCTCACATAGGATGTGTGGCATGCTCTCATGTGTGGGGTTAGTGGTGGTCACACTCATCCTCTCAAAGGAAATGCTCTCAATGTCACGTATGGTGGAGTCACTCATGTCACTCATGTGGTGGTGGCTCTCCTCACATGGCACTTGGGGCATCTCGACATATGTGGGTGTCAGAGAGATGTGGGCGAAAATGTCTCCATGCGCGGTCGCGTAGCTTGACTCGGATGATGAGTCCAAAATGGGCGCCATCTTCATGTTGTTGAAGAGGTTCGCGCTCGTCGCCGTAGTCGAAGGGGATGGTCCTTGCTCAACCGTCTTGTCACCTTCTTGGTGTGGGAGGCCCATATGATGTGGCACCTCGTAGCTCGTCTCCATGACCGAAGGGAATTTCCCATGCTCGGCCATCTTCCTTGAGGGGCTTCCGAAGATGGAAGTGTCGCCCTCGGTCGTAGGTGGTCGCCTTGGACTTGATGAAGTCGTAGTAGGCGATTTCGTGGGAAGTAGGCGAAGATGCCGTGACGTCCAAAGGCGAAGATGCCTTGATAGCACTTGGCGAAGATGCCAAGTGATTGTTGTAGTCAGAGCGCCTTCTTGGTGGTGGTCGTCTCGCGGTCTTCTTTTGTGCTCATGAAGCGTGGACTTGGCGTGAAGTAGGGCTTGTTGGGACTTGTGCACTTGCGCTTGTGGATCATCTTCATGATAATGGTGTCGTTGTCGTGCTTGAGCTCGTAGTAGTTGTTGTTCGTCGTCGTCGTGCACATAATGCTTGGAGGTGACTTGCCCTTCATGATGATGTGGATCACAAACGTGATGGTGGTCGCCATGGAGATGTGGACGTGGACGACTTGCACTTGCATTGTGTCCGCGCTCCGAAGACTTGTGTCTTGAATGTCGCCGCCTTGAAGATGAAGAAGGGGAAGAAGACTTGATCAAGGCTCTAATCTCCTCCATCCTTGCATCTTGCTCCTCTTTATGTGCGGAAAGCTTAGTGTCGATGTAGTCCCTTTTCCTTGCTTTGGAGAGATGAATGTCGATGGAGAGGTTCTCCATGCGCTCTTGCAATCTTGATTGTGCGCCTTGCATTTGTCGTTGTAGATCGAAGATTGACGCTTTGGTGATGTAGTAGTTCACGCCGTTGTCGTAGTCGAAGACCGGAGATGAAATGCCTTGCCTATCCATCACATGACTCGAGCAAATATGAGTGGGAGAAAAAGAAGAACTTGACCAAATGAACCTTGACCGATGTTGAAAATGAATCAATGATCACTCAATGTGTAACAAGGAAATAACACAATTGGTACCAATTCTTGTCGGTTTCTCACACCTACACAAATAAGGCTTATGGTGGAGCTTGGTGGGGATAGTGGCACAAAAATTTGATGTAAAAATGTTAGCAAGAGTCAATAATGTTGAAAGAGATTCACAAATTCGCAAGCGAAACAAGTAGACCAATAGCAATGAATGGCACACGGAAACGCATTACCACGTATAGATAAATGGGGCCATGCAACCAAGGAATGAGCTCAAAATGTGGAATCCACCAAAACGCTTCGTGTTGCAAAACTCAAGAGAGACGCTAGCACGATTGGTCAATAGGCGGATACGACACTTGTGCACGACCTATAAGATGCAAAATGGATAAACTTTGTATCCCAAGTATGCTATGTATGTATGGTTCCCGGTGTTTCTCTCAAGATGATCCAAGATGATCGGATATGACAATCTTATATGCAATGTGGTATGATGCTATGGCACTTGCTTACAAGCTTCTTTGCTCTTTCTCTCTTTTTCTTAAAAGCTTTATTTGTTTTTTTGTATATGTATGGCCACTTTTGCACAATGCACAAACCAATATAGCAATTATGTATATGCGGGAACGATATTGTGACACAATGGATGATATGATACCAATATGATATGGTATGTATGCAATGGATGGTGTAGATCACTAATGTGCACAAGTAACGTTGCCGGCAATACTCAAATGGCTAGTCTTGATAGGCAAGTGACGCAAAATGGGCTAGGGGTTAACAATGCAATTGCAAGGGGAATGTACAATGGTGTCGTCGAGGTTACTGTCCTTTGAGATGATGAGTGGCGGTGTTCTTGATGCAGATACCAAGATGATGGAGACTCGTCCCTAAGTAGCCGAAACACCTTAGGAAATGGAAAAACCGCGAACTCAAAATCTCAAATGACAAATGTCAAATGGTGGTAGTGGAAAGCGGTGGTGGTTGCGGAAGCTCAATGGGATTGCGGAAATGCAATTATGGGTTATGGTGTACGCAATACGGAAGTGGAGGGTAAGATGGAGGACTATACACGGTGTCGGAGTTGCAAGCACGGTCCCTAAGTAGCCGAAACACCTTAGGAGACACAAGCCACAACTCAAACAAGCTCAAACAACTATTGGGTTAAGTTGGGATGTAAGTGTATGTTGGGTAAGCCTATGCGGAAGTGGCGGTGGTGGTTGATAAAGAAGCAACCGTCCCTAAGTAGCCGAAACACCTTAGGAGACTCGAATTACAACTCAAACAACCATGGGAAACAAAATTGGTTAGGTTGCGGAAGTCGGTGGTGGAGTAGCGGAAGATGTGGTGGAAGCCCTAGGCAAAGATGCCAAAGATCACAAAATTTGATGGAGTCAAATGATGTTGGTGGTATTTTTGTTGGAAGTGGGATGTCAATAGCTTCAAAACAAGCTAAAGAACGTCAAAATCGGAGTTCGGATGAATTAGTTATGGGCAAAACAAAAATCAGCCGAAGTTGATATCTACAGGTAGCGGACGTCCGCTAATGGACGGATGTCCGGTGGCCGGACGTCCGGTCTGGTCGGAAATCCGCTATTTCAGATCGGGTTAGGGTTCCGGTCGTCCGGTGGATGACGGGCGTCCGGTCATTCCAGGGGCTCCGGACGTCCGGTAAAGTGACGGTCGTCCGGTGGGTCAGGGTCAACGTGAGATGCGAGATCCGGGGCGCGATTTTGGGCGGAATTTTGAGATTTTGGGGTCAAAATTGAAGAGATTTTGTGGATGAAAGATAGGGAAACTTGGGGAAATGCTAGATCCACTCGAAACCAAGCAAATCCATGGATCAAAATCAACAAAACATCATCACACTAACAAATCACAAAAAAATTTGGGGCTATTTTTGGTGGGGATTTTCGAATTTGGGGAAGAACACAACAAAATCAAGCTAGAAAACAAAGGGTAGGGGCTCCAAAAACGTGATCAACCTTGCTCTGATCCAAGATGATGTAGGGCGGAACCCTATGTGGACGATCTTTCACGTTTGGAGAGAATCCCTACGAGGAACACGAAGAACGAGCGGAAGAGCACGAGGGAAATTACGGGAAAAACACAAGAGAATCACTCAAACCAACAAGATCAATCACACATGTGCTAGATCGATGAACACAAAGGGAGATACATGATTCAAGGTCAACAAAGGACGATTCAAACGGTAGCCGTTCTTCTCCGTGAGGAGGTCTTGATGGGGCCACCCAAGAGGGGTCTTGAATCCAAGGTGGATCTTCTCCGAAGAGGGGCCGCGGTCTCTCTCGTGGAGTAGATCCGGTATGGATGAGCGAAGCTCTATCTAACAATGAGCTAAATCAACGCTAACCCTAGCTAGGAGGAGGTGGGGGAGTATATATAGTCTATGTCCACGAAGGGGTAAGTGAGAGAGAGGATACATGGGCCTCGGGCCCGAACAACATCTTGTGAGACAGTACCGGACGTCCCGGCCGGGGCCGGTCGTCCGATGGCTCGTGGCGTCCGGACGTCCGTAGTCTCCGGACTTCCGCTAATTCGCTTCGGTGTTGTGGCACCGTCGTCCGTGGGGCCGGTCGTCCCGCTGGGAGGTATGGCGGTCGTCCGGTGCGGGCAGACGTCCGCTCGCTGAACTGCGTTGGTGGGCTCAGGCGCCGTCGTTCGCCAAGGGCCGGACGTCCGCTGCTATGAGAGGCCGGTCGTCCGGTGTCGTCCGGACGTCCGCTCGCTGGAGCTTCTTCGGCAGCTCCTTCTCTTGGTCCTTGTACTTGGCGTCCTTGCTAGCTCGTCCATGGTCTTCCTCCTTGTTCCTGGTCATGCATATCACACATATTTGAGGTAGTAACCATGTCTCACATGTGGAAAGTGAAGGTTCAGAGAGGAGCGAGTTCACCTTGTGTCCAATGGCGTATATTCGAGGTCTCTTCATATGTCCACTTGGGGTTTGGAGAGTAGTCGGAGTGTACATGGGGATGAACGTGGGATGCTCCGCATCAGTTGAGGTGTTCTTGTGCTCTGTGGACTTGTGGATGAGAACTCGATCCGTTCGACCTCTCCTCTACTGTGGTGTCTAGCTCTACTTATATAGGCCCTGGTCCTCTCCCCAAATATTGAGCGGGAAGGGAGCCAACAATGGCGGGCGAATATGAAAGGGGACAGCTAGTACAAGCTATCCTGACAAAAGTGGTCTTCGCCTGCAAAAGGCTCTGGTGGTGACGCCGTCTTGGGCCCTACGGTGACCTCCATCTTGACGTCTTGCTGGCCTTGGTCTTGTTGCTCCGATAAGGAAACCTTTGCCTGATGCCTCGGTACTCCGCGCCTGCGCTTGCTTCCTTAGCACCAAAGAGGAAACAAGGACGCTGCACGCGCTGGCGCTCGCCTAGTGTCGATCGTCATGGCTCACATCATGAGAGCCTCGTGAGGTTTGCTCCGCCTTGATATCTCCGCTCCTCGCGAGGTAGCCTGGTGAGGCTGCTCCCGAGGAGGTCTTGTGCCGCCCGCCTCGCGAGGCTTGGCCCCTCGCGAGGGTCTTGAACGCTATGTTGATGAGGATGGGCCGTACAGAAGTGTGTATCAGCTTTGACGACGATCCACTGTGAGCTGAGTTGTCTCCATCTAAAGAAGGCACCGGCATAAAGATAGGCGAGTCCCTTGTCGAACAAGGCAATTAGCTTGAAGTCTATGTAATCTGCATGTCGTGTGGGCACTTGGCAGATTACAATCTTCTGCAAAACAAGGTCCGTCCAACTGACGCGGTAATCTAGATGACTAGGACCGCGATGGTAATACTCTATATAATCCAACGGAGGAAGGATAATCTCATGGGAGGTCTGGAAGTTCACGAGCACCAACTTTTTATCGTCTTCTCTGACGACAACCATCCAGTGGGAGTTCATGCCGACCCAGTACATACCTGCCAAGAAGTTTCGGGCGATGGTGATCGGATCGAAGTCGAGGGAAATGATGTACGGCGACCCACTATATACCTGCAAAGAAGTTTTGGCTAATGGAGATTGGATTGAAGTCGATGGGCATCATGCGCCTCCGTATCATGGTGAGCCAATCTTGCAGGACCAGATAGCAGCAAGCAGGGTGTCTTTAAAAGCTTAGGCCTCGCTTCAACGATGGCCGTGTGCATGCCCCTCGAGCATGCAGCCAGCCGCAGGGCGCTCAACATATCCATACACGAACAATAGAGGTCGAGGACGTCACTGGGGAGATAGCTCCAATCGCGGCTCATATGGATCCTGCGCGGTTCACCTTTGGCCATGGTGGAGTTTGGAAGGTGGGGTTTTGGGGGGCTTGATTTACGGGGGAGAAGGCTGTCGGTGCTGGAGAGGCTAGCAAGGGAATAGTGGTACTGGGGAGGCGCGCGAGGCGAGGGTATGCGGGGGCACAGTGAGATAATGAAGAGTGACATCAGGATCTCTGGCGAGACGGAGACGGAGATGGAGTGGTGCTAGGGAAGAGGGAGACGAGGCGAGGCATGCTATACAGCGGCGGTGAGAGTGGCTGCACAGTGCACAAGGTGAGGCTGACTTTGGTAACCCGGACACGCCGCCTGGACTGGTGTAACCTCGGGCGTAGGGTCTTGTATCTTCACTATGAGGACCGGATGAATAATAGTATTTTGACCATCAAGTGTACCACAGTTGTACTACTACTACTAGTAGGAGTAGTAGGAACATGAGTACACTCCCGTGCTAGCATGCCTCTGGGTTCACTTCATCCTCCAGCTATCATCCATATTGCAAGTAGAACCAAATTCTCATGCATGCGAAGCCTTGAAGAAGGACTTTTCTTTTTTGAGGATCACTGCATATTCCTTAACCGTAGTAGGAACATGAGTAGTACTCCTCCGGTCCTCTTTGTCTGCGCATAACTTTTTTCAGTATTTCTCTAATTAGTCTCACAGATATACCCTTTTGCATGCGCCCATTTCCTCCATGCCCCTCATTCACAGCATTAATTAGCGTGACGCATGAGCAAATGCAGCCGACTCCAGCCAATAAACTGCAGGATGCAAGTGGGCCACTCAGGCGCTGGGAGAGAGAAAAGGCAACCAAGAGCCCGTCCAATCCATTGCATGCAGCAGTCAAACCACCGCACCTCTCCTCATGCATGCACATAACTTCTCCCATTTACTTCTCCATCGAACCGATTTTCCTCGGCTTTTCACTACTCCTTGATCTTCATTTGCATCCAAACCACATTTTATTCACATTGTTTTAACCTCTTCACATCCTCCTGGAGTAATTCCAAAGCCCCTATAAATAATCATCTTCTTCAGTTAGATTATCCATCTAATCCTAATTCTCCAAACCATAGCCCTCCGGTCCAGCGGTCCCAAATGGCGAAAGAGATCGAGATGCAGGTTTTTAGCGTCGAACATGTCCTCATCGAAGGCTCGTTGAGCATAGTTGCCATAGTCACCGACCACCCAAGGGTTGTTCGGAAGTGGATCAACAATGTTTCCAACTCCCTCCAAAAGGTGGAGATGAATGCCATCGGTCTCGACGCAGAGTACACGGAGCGCAAGCATCGGAAGATCCAACGCTACCGTCCTTCAAATTGCATCAAGATGATGTTTTGGTGTACCACATCATACACGCGCCCTCCATACCAGGTGAGCTTCACGATTTCTTGTCTCGGGAGGACATATACTTCTATGGGGCAGCCATCGTAGGGGACAAATAGAAGTTGGAGCCGTACAACCTTGATTTGAAAAGCATCGCTGACCTACAAACCAGAATAAAAATTCCTGTAGAAGATTGTGATAAACCGACACCATCCCTATTCGACGTAGCAAATTTTGTGCTAGGAACAAATCTTCAGAAGGGTGACGAGACGCTGGCATTAAGGTCGTCTGGATGGGAGAATTATCCCTTGACGTACAAGCGGATAAAATATGCTGCCCTCGATGCCCGTGTGAGTTTCAAGATAGCTGCAAGGTCCAGAGAGCTTGTTGCAAAGCCGTCTCCCATAGAAAATGAGAACAAGAAGAAGAAGAAGAAGAAGAAGAAGAAGAAGAAGAAGAAGAAGAAGAAGAAGATGTTGCACCAGCAGCAGGGCATTATGGACGGATGAGCTATTTCCTCTCTTGTAAAAAAATATTCCCTCTCTATGTATATTGATATAGATGGACTATTTCAATGGTGTGCATGTCTTTGGAACAAGTAGTAGCGTGGGTCCGCTTGACTATAAGGAACTATTTATTCGCCTAGCTTTCTCTACTACTCCTTCTAGTGATCGGTATGCAATGCATGTGTCCGTAGACATGACAGCTTGTCCATGGAAGTTCAACTACAACGACCATCACGTTTCATCCACTACCACTCGCGATTCCCACGACGCCGCTCCAACCCACGGCACCATGTCCCCCGACGTGCGCCTCACCCCTCTCGGCCGCACCGCCCCTCTACCTTTGTGTGCATGACATGTGGGCCACCTTAAATGCGGCGAGCATCAAGTTTCTACCACAGCCACACGCGATTCGCACGAAGCCGCACGAACCCATGACACCACACGTCCCGCACCATCGAATTTTCATCCAGCGGCTGTGACACATTTCGTCCCGGGCATCAATCCTCACCGGAGTACTTCAGATTACATGTTGTACCCGCTGGTGTGGCCATCTACGCCTCGTAACGCCCTGGCGCCTAGCTGTGGCACCCTCGCCAGGGCCACGCCACCACCGGCCGGTTCATCTCGAACGAGTGAGTCACGAACCACACCACCACCATGAGAATGACATGTGGGCCAGCCGCATTTAACGTCCGCATGTCATTGACTCAGAGCATGGTTAATAATATAGCCGGCTGTATGATGTTGCCACGTCACATATAGCCAAGCTTGTAGCCAGCAAGTACAATAGTGTAATATTGATATGTACTACTTTGTTGTTACATGACCCACCTCGCTCTCTCATAAAATGCCTAGGAGCACGTGCTGTAGCCGGCTGTTAACTAGTAGCCCGCTTCTCTTCTCTTTCATCTTCTCTCTCGTCCAACTAAGAAAAAATATAATATTTAATGTCTTACAGCCCGCCTACATCACCTTATTGTACTTGCTCTCATAGGCCGGGCACTAAGCCACTGAAGTTCGGTCCCGTGGGCCCCGAGAGGGAAATGTAACTCCTGCGGCAGGCCTTGTGGTGCTCCCGCAGTACGAGCTCGTGCCAAACCCAGAATTTGTTTCTTACTACTACCAACTACTAGTAAGGTACACGTGCATTGCACGCATGAGATTCTGGTGGTTTGTGCATTATGCTTCTACATGTGGAGTCTTCTAGATTCTACATGTGGCAAAATCTAGTGAAATGTAGATGATATCCAACGGCCAGTAGTGCTCGGATTTGCCATCTTTGTACCATCGGATTGGCTTCATCCAATGACCAACTTTCAAAGTTATGGTTTGGTTTGCACCCTAAGGTTGCCACGCCTAAGCTTAGGCGTGCCGGCATGTGTTTGGTTCATTGCTACACTTGTGGCTTGCCACACTTTTCTAGCTACATGGTCCACATGTCATAGACTCAACTTCTTGCCAAATCTTGCCACACTTGTGGTGGCCATTTTGTTAGCCACATTTTTTGTGGCAGACACACTTTGCCTAAGCTTAGTTGTGGAAAAGTTAGTCATGAATGAAGTTCAACCATGGAGTCTTCTAGATTCTACATGTGGCGGAATCTGGTGGAATGTAGATGATATCCAACGGCCAGTAGTGCTCGGATTTGCCATCTTTGTACCGTCGGATTGGCTTCATCCAACGACCAACTTCCAAAGTTATGGTTTGATTTGTAGCCTAAGGTTGCCACGCCTAAGCTTAGGCGTGCCACAAGTGTGTTTGGTTGCGTTCTTGTCTCAGCATAGTTGTTCCCTCTTCATGCATGCTCAACTCAACACCCCTCTTCATGTATGCTCTCTTCATGCATGCTTCTAGTGTATCTGTGCTAATCTAGTGTGGACTCATGCACCCTCCATACACTCTACCAAACACCCAAAAATGGGTCGAGAAGGGAACTCTTGGGATCATGCACCCTTCATACACTCTACCAAACACACCAGGCATGTGTTTGGTTCATTGCTACACTTGTGGCTTGCCACAGTTTTCTAGCTACATGGTCCACATGTCATAGACTCAACTTCTTACCAAATCTTGCCACACTTCCGGTGGCCATTTTTTTAGCCACATTTTTTGTTTCAGACACACTTTGCCTAAGCTTAGTTGTGGCAAAGTTAGTCATGAATGAAGTTCAACCATGGAGTCTTCTAGATTCTGCATGTGGTAGAATCTGGTGGAATGTAGATGATATCCAACAGCCAAGAGTGCTCGGATTTGCCATCTTTGTACTGTCCGGATTGGCTTCATCCAACGCACCAACTTTCAAAGTTATTCACACACTATATAGGGGGTATAGATATAGATGTGCCAATTCGCTGCAATGGATCCAAAGTATATATGTTTAGTGGAGTGCACTCTAAACACATTATCTATTTATTTTTCTCTAACCTTTCGTAGCCATGCAACCAAGCCACATAAGCTTCATGGGTGCCCCCACATCATATTATTCATACTACGTTGACAGAAAAAAATCACCCAAAACAAGATCTTCCCATTTTTTGTTCCTACGATGTCGTGCCGTGCATCGCACCTACTAGTTGTATAGTGGTAGTACTAGTTGTATAGTACAAACTTGGTACTAGTAGGAGCAGAGTAGTACGAAATGCTCCTACTCTATCAACGAGCCCCATCTAACACCAAATTTCTTGGCTTCCATGCTATAGCTAGATCTTCCCCTCGTTTCTGTTTTCCAACCCCGCGGCGGGCGGGGTGCGGTTTGCCAATAGTCGGTTTGCTCAACGGCGGTCCCACATGAAAGTGAAAATGCTAGGCAACACGACTTCCCTAAGCTATGTGTCATGCCGGACGAGCCGTGGAGTACTCCCGATTCCCGGGCATGTGTGGGCGGAGTGCGACGCGAACGCGGTAGGCCTTTTCCTTTTACTAGCAATGTGCCCGCATGCTATGACGGATCCAAAGTAGTAGAATAGTAGTACTTGTTCACAAACTTGAAAGAAATCACTCTTGTTTTGATATACTCCTAATATATTACTCCCTCCGTTCCTAATTTGACTTTTTAGAGATTTCAAATGGACTATCACATACGGATTATATAGACATATTTTGAATAGATTCACTCATTTTGCTCCGTATGTAGTCACTTATTGAAAAATCTCTAGAAAGACAAATATTTAGAAGTGGATCAGTAAGCATTTCCTCCGTCCCAGGTCAATAAGTCATCTTTGGTTGTGCACCGTGACCAAGAAGGAGGGAAGACTTATACACCTAGACGGAGGGAGTACTACTATTACTTATGTACGTGCAAATGCATGTTTTAACATTAAGATGCGGTTTTTGTAAAAGTAGAAAAACAGCACTAGTCAAGCTTGTGAAATGATTCAATGCAAAACAAATGCAAAAATGCTCGTTTGATTGTTTACTTTTAGCTTCCTTCTCTGTGGTTATTTCTCTGTCGTACTTTGTACGGAGTATCTCAATGGTAGGAAAGGCATGCAAATTTCCAAACCGCCTCCCTACACCCTGTATTGAATTTTTGCACGACAAGTTGTGCCGTGCAATTGGAATTCCAACTTGAGTACTACTACTAGTAGGAGTACCAGGAGCCAGTTCTTTTAGGCTTCTAGATTAGTAATCCCATAACTACTACCTCCGTCCTGGTTTATTGGTCCCCATTGTAATCTGTGTCAAATTTTCATCATAAATTTAACTAATGAAATGTTAGTGCATGTCACATGCACTAACATTTTATCAGTTAAATCTTTGGTCAAAATTTAGCACAAATTACAATGGTGAGGAATAAACCAGGACAGAGGTGCTACTAGTAGTAGTTTAGAAGCCCAAATAAATGAGTGAGGCGCCTTAATGTTACTCTCCACTGTGACTAGTCTTATGGGAAAAGCTGGGAAGCCGCTGTAAGAACTAGCCCTAGGAGTAGTAGCTAGGGATACTAGGAGTAGTAGCTAGGGATCGAAAAGTAGATGAACCGGAGAAAGTAAATGTAGAGAGATGAAATGCAAAAAAGACGGAGGGATGTGATGGTTGCTTGTCCGTTTATTTTGCCAGGCCACTTATTACTGGGAGTGGTTGGGTTTTGCGATATGACGGCTTTACTGCCGCGCCACGAGCGGGGTAAGAGGTGAGACTCCCGTGCAGCGCCGCCCTCTACACTAGTACTACTACATCGGTCGTGGTTTATCCCCCATTGAATTTGGATCAAGATTTAATCGACAAAATGTTAGTGCATGTCAACAAAAACAATATCGTTGGATTCGTATTTGAACATAGTTTTCAATGATATAATTTTAGGTGACATGCATCATCATTTATCGTACTATATATAATGTTAGTTCAATTTTTGGTCGTACTAATCTATAGTAAGGTGCCCGTGCGTTGCACGGAAGAGTGAAATGCATTGATCGGGGAGTTGTTTATTTTGACAAAGGATGTGGGGGTCATCTCATGTGTAACGGGTATCGATAGGTTTGTTCGGATATTATTTCATCTCTAGAGCTCACAAACATCCGGGTGAAATAGATAAAAAAGTATCTTTTGCAAACCAAAGCGCTCAACCTGCTCAACTTGCATCCAAAACTTGTGAAGAAATAACTCTTATTGTGCTTTGCAGGAAATGATCTTCAAGAATTAGTTTGTGAGTATCCATTGTTATACATGTTGGCTACAGATGACATGGCACTTTCTTATAGTCAACAGTTGGCTATACTATTTAAGTATTAACCATGCCCTTATCACCATAAGTCTTTCACCAGTACTGTAGTAAAAATTCATACATGGAAGATTCAAGACTAAACCATAAATGGATACACTTTTATTTATGCGCGATACTCCAATAGAGCAAGATCATGCATGGAAGTATCCACATGCTTAGACAACGGATTATATTGAGCGAAGACTAATGATCAACATTTAACTTGAAAATGCATATGTGTCGGGTGGTAGGTGCGACATATGCCAACGGGTGGCTTATCATTGTGGGAGCCAATAAGACGTTGCCGGTGCCTGGAAACGGGATGAGGCGAAGACAAGCACGCCGGCAAATCGTACCCAGCTTCGGGGCTCTCCGTGGAGATAACACCCCTACTATTGCTCTGCGGGGTCTCCGCATGATCACTAGATGAACAAGTGGCTACAAAGAGGCTCCTTGAGCTGTTCGGTGAGAGGAAGAAGAAGGGCACGGCTAGCTCTCCTCTTCTCTCTATGTGGTGTCTAAAACTCTCAGAGATCAACCCTTTGCATGTGTGCCCTGGGGGGTTTATATAGGCCTACCTCCCGGGGGTACAATGGTAATCCGGCTGGGCGCGGGCCCTAGCCGTTAGTGCCCACGTCACGGCTTCTCCGCCAGCCGGGCCCGCTTAACCTGGTGGGTCCCACTACGGGCTTCTTGGTCGACAAGCTGGCCCCACCGCCGAGGTCCTTGTCGGGGCTGGTTATCGCTGCCTCAATCTCGATGTCGAGGGCTTTGTTTGGGCACGCATGGCTACAGCAGCCGCCGCTTTGGCGGCGATCACTGTAGCCTTACCACGTCTGGCCTCCTTAATGAGGCGCCTCCTTCGAGGGAGGGAACAAGCCGGCTGTGGGAAGCCGGCCATATCTCAGGCCGACTGGGGGAGGCCGAGCCACCTTCGGGCATCTCTCTGACCGAGGGGCCCGCCACCATGGTCGTGACCGACAACCCGCCGTGGGTGACGCCATGGTCAACATGGCAACAAGCCTCTCACGGACGGGTGATGGCTGCCCCAGACGGGCGCACTGTGGCCATGCGCGCTCCGGGATGTGGGGGTGGCAGGCTTCACTGTAGCCACGCTCCGTCTCATCACCGTTATGTGGGTGCAGATTCTGAGGGTGCGGCCTTGGCCGCCTACTGGGGGGCCGACTTCTTGGAGTCGGCCTTCTCGCGGCCGGCTTCGCGGAGTCGGCCCTCTTGTGGCCGGCTCCTTGGGAGTTGGCCCTCTTGTGGCCTTCTTCCTATAGGTTTTAGGGCCGGGCCGCCTCCCGGTAGCCGGCCTGAGAGTCAGCCGGCTGGGGGGAGGCGGCCCCACGTCGTGGACGTTGGAGGGCTTGATTGGCTCATAATTTTTTCAGAAGTCCCACGGGGAGCCGGCTAGGCTACCCGTGGTCATTTACTCCGACAGTAGTCCCCGAAGATGGTTGAGCTTCGAGGCTAAAGTAAGGACGAGAAGCTCGATCAGCTTCCTACCCTGAGGGGCCGGCAGCTAGGAGCCGGCTTTGGGCGGGTGCGCCGTCTTCGGGATACTCTGCAGCTTGAAGGTGAGAGCGCGAGCCGAATCGCGCCTTGACCGCGCACCACTCCGCGCGCCACGTGGCCAAAAAGGCCTGCCAGCCCACGCGCGCGACGGGACGTCGCCGCAGGCTGGGGCCCGCCATACCTAGGCCTCTGCCCATGTGCAGATCTTCTGTGGCCCGAACGGACCGCTCGCCTTCCCGCGTCGGTTTCAGCACGCCTTTAGGACGCAATAATCGCGGGACGTGGGGGAGCGGGTGCAGTTAATCCCACGTCCCCCCACGCCTCGCCTCCTCGGCTTCGCCGCACGAGCCTATAAGTAGGGGGAGGAGGGGGAGCGGCAGATGCTTGCACGCTCGCCCTCGCTCCACCCTTCCTTCTTCTTCCTTCTCCTTTCCTCCGCCGCCGCAGCGCCTCACCGCCACGCCGTTTTGCCGTCGACCTTCTTGGTTCGCCACAGCTCCGCCGCAGCGTGGTTGCGCGCTCTCCGCCGCCGCGCCTCTTTCGCTTCCTCCTCGCTCCCATGGCGCTATCTAGCTCTTGGGACGGTTCCAACGTCCACGAGGACCACATTGATTGGCTTCGCAAGACGTGGCGGCTGCCGGGCGAGGGCTACGTGAAGACCCGCCTCGCGCCGGAGACGGAGGTTTCACGGCGCGGAGGAGGGCGAGCGGGTCTTCTTCCGCCAGACCGCCTCAGGCGGCTCGGCCTGCCGGCGAGCGGGTTCTTCCGCTCCTTCCTCGAGTTCTACCGCCTCCAGCCGCATCATCTCACCCCCAACACGGTGATGCTGCTGCCGGCCTTCGTCACCATGTGCGAGGGTTTTCTTGGCGTCCTCCCAACCCTTGAGCTCTTTGGGGAGTTCTTCCAGTGCAAGCTCGGCACCGTCTCCGCGGGCGTGCCCGCCCCCTGTGGCGCCTTCATCGCCATGCGGAGGTCAGCCGACAACAACCCTTTTCCGCCTATCCCGCTGATCCAGTTGGTGAAAATCTGGCAGCAATCATACTTCTACGTGAAGAACATCGCCCCGCAAGCCGACTTCATCAATCTGCTGGCTTACGTAGCCGGCCCGCCGGCTGGGAGGCAGCCGTCTTGGTCCTACCGGGCCAGGTTGCTCTCCCTGGCTGGGAACGCTGCCGTCACCCGGCTCGGGGTGATGGTCCAATCGGAGGGCTTGGTTGGGGCCGACTTGGTCGCCGCCTTCGTGGAGCGCCGGGTGCTCCCACTCCAAGGCTGGCCGCACATGATCTGCCAGATGAGCGGCCGCTTCGACCCATGCCGGCTGAGCACCAAGGAGATGCCTCGTGATGTGGTATCTTACATGGTGAACTACATCTCCAACTGCAAGCTCACCGAGGAGTGGCAGTATGGCAAGGCGCCGTATTCTCGGGCCGTTCCCCCGCCTGTGGTGGGTTTTCCTTCTTTTCTTCTTCTCTTCTTGTCGGGCTCGTGACGGCCGACTTTTGACTAGCCGGCTTGTCTTTGAGTAGAACCCCCTTCTTCGGCCGGCGGCCGGGGCCGCTAGGCCGGAGCGCCAGTTCATGGCCGACCGCACGATGGATGACCCCGACGACCCAGATCTGGGGGCGGCCGCCATGGACGACGCCGTTATCGGAGCCTGCGGAGAGGCAGGCGAACCTGAGCACGCTGTCGCTCCGGGGGATCGGCCGACGACGATGAAGCCGAGGCTATCCTGCCGCCACCGGGCGCCGATCGCTAAGGCGCTGGGACCTTTCG
The DNA here is from genome assembly GCA_021605145.1 of Aegilops bicornis. Lineage (NCBI taxonomy): Eukaryota > Viridiplantae > Streptophyta > Magnoliopsida > Poales > Poaceae > Aegilops > Aegilops bicornis. Next base: position 236,221,260 of record CM038669.1, read on the forward strand.
CTGCTACCGACCGCCGGGTGGCGGTAAAAACGTCGGGCCGGGCCGACTCTCTTCGGCAATCGGCCAAAGAAGCCCAAGGGTTCCACGGCGGCAACCAAGCGGGACGAGGCGGCCGCGAAGGCGGCCCGCTTTCGCAAGGTGGTGAAGCAGCCACAGGCGGTCTCGGCGTATGTATTGAATGTCTCGTGCTTTTTTATTGTCTTCTTTGGTTGAGGCTCACCTAAGCCGTCTTCTTGATTTGCTGAACAGGGCGCCGCTTTCCCTCGAATGGGTTCCTGCCGCCTCCATAGTCGGACCGACGGGAGGGTCTTCGAGCTCCCGCCGCATGGATCCCCACGCCGACCTCATTGAGGCAACGGAGCGGAACGCGCGGGAGGCATGGGAGGAGCGGGAAGCGGAGGAGCGGAGGGCCGCCCAGGAGGCGAAGGAGAAGTCGGCCGAGGCGCAAGCCGACGCTACGGCCAAGGCTCAGGCGGAGGCCGCGGCCGCGGAGAGGGAGGCGGAGGCTCTGCGCAATCAGCCTCCGCAGCTCGTCATTCCCCTCCGCGCCGTGGCTCCCAACATCCCCGTGCCCCCATAGAAGGAAGCCGACCGCGACCGGCCGGTGATGGAGAGGAGGGAGGACGACGTGATCATCCTGGAGGAGGCGCCACGGTCGGCGCCGACTGGAACGGGCCAAGGCGGCCGATCTGCTGTGGCGCCTGAGCGGCCGGCTGGGGAAGAGTCGGCGGCGGGGGCGGATCTTGTGGTGCAGTCACCGCCTCACCGGCGCGTGGGAGAGGCGCCCTCGGCGCCGGAGCCGCAGAGAGCCGCGGGCGCCAGCTCGACGACGCAGGATCTGGAGGCGGCCAACGCCAGCACGTCCGAGTGGACGCCCAGGGGTGGAACGACCGAGCTGAACGTGGCGGCACAAGAGGTCCGGCGCCGGCTCCAGGCCCAGGCCGCCTCGCTGCAACGGTACACCCAAGAGTTTCTCTCGACGCGAGCGGTCATCCGGGTGAGTCTTCTAGCCTTAGTCGATTGCTTTCTTGATTTCTTCCGTGGGGGCGCGTCAGCGCACCCACTGGGTGTAGTCCCCGAGTTCCGAGTCGGCTGCTGAGTAGGCGGCTTGGAACTTTTAGTAGGCTTTGACGGCTATCTTATTCTTATTCACACCCCGTCTGATTTCCAGGAATATCAGAATCTTCGCGCGGCTGCCTTCAACTCCCAGGCCCAGGAGCTGAGCCAGAAGGCCGCCGACCTGACTAATAGCCGGAGTGCGTGCTTTGTTTCTTTTATCTCATGTGGGGGTGCGTCAGCGCACCCACTGGGTGTAGTCCCCGAGATTCGGGCCAACTGCTGAGCAGTCGGGTCGGATCTTCCCTGACGACTTCTTCCTCATTGCTTTTTCCTTTTTCTTCATGCTTGCAGAGGCCAACGCCGACTTGAGGGAGCAGCTAGGCAGGGCCTAGACCGCCCTTCGTGCCAAGGAGGCTGAGTGCAGCGCCTTGGCCCAGGAACACGACCGCCTGGCCAAGAAACTGGCCGACCAGGAGGAGATCCATAAGGCGGCCCTGAAGAAGGCACAGGACAGCGAGGCCGCCCTCAAAGCCGAGTTCGAGACCGAGGCAGTGGGCTGGTGAAAGTGCAACTATCCCTAGGTGGTTTTGGTAATTCATAACAACATATAGCTCATTGAGCTAATGCTATTCCAAGATGAACATTTCAGGAAAGCTCAATGAATGGCATGGCATGGATGATGAAAGTGGATCCTCAAAATGCTAATGACAAAGGATTGGCTCAAGCTCAAAAGCTCAAGACTCTTCATTTTATATTTTAGTGATTCAAGATCACATTGAGTCTATAGGAAAAGCCAATACTATCAAGAAGGGATGAGGTGTTTCTTAATGAGCCTCTTGCTTCATGTGCTTAGTGATATGCTCCAAAACCCTCGCCTACTTTCTCACATCCACATATGACCTAAACTCTAAAGACAAAATCGGTCTCACCGATTCTTCCTATCCGTGCCACCGATTCCATATGTCATAGCCACCGCCACAAACCCTAGGCAAATCGGTTCTATCGATAGGGATCTCGGTCTCACCGAGATGGGATTGTAATCTCTGTTTCCTTTTCAGAACTTTTTCGGTCTCACCGAAAGAGCGGATCGGTCCCGCCGAGATTGCAATGTAAACTCTCTGCTTTCCCTTTATAACATTTCGGTCTCACCGAAAAGAGCAAATCGGTCCCACCGAAGTTTACGACCAACTCTCCGGTTAGCTAATTACCAAAATCGGTCTCACCGAAGTTTGTGTAATCGGTCTCACCGAGATTACGTTATGCCCTAACCCTAACCATATCGGGTCCTACCGAGATGCATGTCGGCCCCAATCAAAACCCTAACGGTCACTAGGTTTACTAAAATCGGTCCTGACCGAAGTTTGTTGATTCGGTCCCACCGAGATTGGTAAATTGTGTGTAACGGTTAGATTTTTATGTGGAGGCTATATATACCCCTCCACCTCCTCTTCATTCATGGAGAGAGCCATCGACTAAACCTACACTTCCAACTTACCATTTCTCGAGAGAGAACCACCTACTCATGTGTTGAGACCAAGATATTCCATTCCTACCATATGAATCTTGATCTCTAGCCTTCCCCAAGTTGCTTTCCACTCAAATCTTCTTTCCACCAGATTCAAATCCTATGAGAGAGAGTTGAGTGTTGGGGAGACTATCATTTGAAGCACAAGAGCAAGGAGTTCATCATCAACACACCATTTGTTACTTCTTGGAGAGTGGTGTCTCCTAGATTGGCTAGGTGTTACTTGGGAGCCTCCGACAAGATTGTGGAGTTGAACCAAGGAGTTTGTAAGGGCAAGGAGATCGCCTACTTCGTGAAGATCTACCGCTAGTGAGGCAAGTCCTTCATGGGCGACGACCATGGTGGGATAGACAAGGTTGCTACTTCGTGGACCCTTCGTGGGTGGAGCCCTCCGTGGACTCGCGCAATCGTTACCCTTCGTGGGTTGAAGTCTCCATCAACGTGGAGGTACGATAGCACCACCTATCGGAACCACGCCAAAAACATCCGTGTCTCCAATTGCGCTTTGAATCCTCCAAACCCTTCCCTTTACTTTCTTGCAAGTTGCATGCTTTAATTTCCGCTGCCAATATACTCTTTGCATGCTTGCTTGAATTGTGTGATGATTGCTTGACTTGTCCTAAGATAGCTAAAATCTGCCAAACTCTAAAACTGGGAAAAGGCTAAGTTTTTAATTGGTCTAGTAGTCTAGTCACCCCCCCTCTAGGCATACTTCAATGTCCTACAGCTGGGCTGAGGCGAAACAAGCGCTGAGCGAGGGCTGTGGACGGGTTGAGGATCTGATCGATTGTAAGCCGCCTACCTCTTCGCCCTTTTGCTTGCCCCTTGCCCTCTTGTTTATCTTCTGATTTTGTGCTGCTTCTTTGTTCTTCGCGCAGATTACTTCCCCGGTTACTCCGTCGCCGCCAGCCAAGCCATCGAGGCCCACCGCAAGGCACGCCGGCAGGCAGGGGTCGAGATCGCGCCAGATGCCAGCCGGACGCTTGAGGAGCAGCTTCTGGTGATCCAGGCCCGACTGCAACCGGCTCACCGCATGCTCCGCCGCCTTCAGCGTGCCGGGGCGCAAGTGCTGACCGCCCTCTAGCCCGGCGAGGCGATTCCCCGCACCCCTAGTCGGACTGCCGACTGGCTGGAGGTTGCAGTCGGCCACTTCGAGGCCTGGAAGGCTTTCGCCGCTCGGTCCGGCGCCAGGCGGGCGCTGGAGTTCGTCCGAGCCTGGTATCCTAGGCCGAGCTTAGCCCAACTGAGCACCTGGTGGTAGGAGGACGACGAGGAGCTGGTGGCGGTGCGGCCGGCTATCATCCAGCGCGCCTCGGCAATCGCCGACTATACCGACACTAGCGCCTTCGCTCCTGAGGTGGATGACAACGGCGTCGCCCAGCCGGGGGAGTGGTTCGGGCTGAAGCCGGCGGAAGGTGAGGACTCGGCGGAGGAGATCGCTTCCAGCGACGAAGGCGAAGATGAGGAAGGGGAGGGTGGTGAAGACGTCGTGCCCGATGGCGAAGCGACCAGCCAGCTTCAGCCTGATCATGCCTCCAGCAACGAGGCGCAAGGCGAGGCCGCTGCCCGCCAGAGGTGATGATCAGGCCGAGACCCGCCAGCCGGCCACTCCTCCGGCCGGCACTGCCACCTCCACCGACCTGCCCGACTCGCCCATCGCTCCCTTGGCCTGACCTACCGTTCTTGCTTTCCTGCTTGTTACTCTTTGAACAGCTTATTTATTAGTTTCGCGCAGTTCCACCCACTGGGGGTGTATTCAAACTATGTTTAATGCCAGCCTTTCGAAGGATTTTGTGTAAATATAATCATGCATGTGTTTGGCTTCCATTCGTATTTGCTTTGTATCCTTAGGTTGTTTCCTTTGCCGCCTTCCCTTGGTCGCCGCCTTCCCAGCCGGACAGCTGCTCTGCAGTCTGTGGTTGGGGAGGAACTTGGCCATTTGTGGGAAGACAAGTACTTGAGCTTTCTTAGATTGTGGCAAGGTGAATGGGAAGCCGGTCGGCCGGCTGCTCTGGCAACCGGTCGGCAGGGGGGGAAGCCAGCTTTAGTTATATAAGTTCGTTAGTCCTTAGCCGTTTTTCATGTGGGCATCCCTTCCTGCCTTCGACTCTTGCCAGCCGGACAGCCGATTCTTTGAGCTGCAACTTTCGACAAGAGAGGGCTTGGGTGCCGGCACACTACTTGTCTGACTGTAGGTAGAACTTGAATATAACTCATATGGTAAGTCCCCGGCCGACCGGTCGAACCCGGTGCCGACGAGAGAAAAATGAATGTAGTGACATAATCATAAGCATGACGCTCCTCATCCATAGATAAAAGATGGCAGTCCCCGAGTGCTCCTCGGGGGGCCTATTGTCTCATACTTAGTACAAAAGGTAGCGTGATACATATTGCATTTTAACTGTAAAATCTTCGGAGGAGGTTGGCGTTCCATGGTCGTTCCGACTCCTTGCCGGAATCATCTCTCTTCGTGCCTTCGCTTCGTGCATCGATCAGGTAGTAGGAGTCGTTTCCCAATGCTCTGCTGATGACGAAGGGGCCTTCCCAAGGGGCCGAGAGCTTGTGCTAGCCGGCTGTTCGCTGGATCAGCCGGAGCACAAGGTCACCCTCTTGGAAGGATCTTGGCTTGACCTTACGGTTGTGGTAGCGGTGCAAGCCCTGCTGGTAGATGGCGGACCGACTGAGGGCTAACAGCCGGCTTTCTTCCAGCAGGTCGACACCGTCTTCTCATGCTTCCTTGGCCTCTGCTTTCGTGTACATGGTCACCCGAGGCGAGTCGAACTCGATGTCGGTTGGGATGACAGCCTCGACACCATATACAAGGAAGAAAGGGGTGAAGCCGGTTGACTTGTTCGGGGTAGTGCGCAGACTCCAGAGGACGGCCGGCAGCTCGTCGAGCCAACAACCGGCCGAACGCTCCAGTGGCACGACTAGTCGGGGCTTGATGCCGGAAAGGATGAGGCCGTTGGCTCGATCGACTTGGCCATTTGACTGCGGGTGGGCAACGAACGCTAAGTCCAGTCGGATGCCCTGCATCGCGCAGAAACGTGCCAATGCCCCCTTGGCAAAATTCGTGCCGTTGTCGGTGATGATGTTGTGTGGCACGCCATACCGAGTTCTAATATCTGTGATGAATGTCACGGCAGTCGGCCCATTCAGCTTCTTGATCAGCTTCGCTTCAATCCACTTGGTAAATTTGTCCACGGCGACGAGCAGATGTGTCATGCCGCCGCGCGCTGTCTTGAACGGGCCCACCATGTCCAGTCCCCAGACGGCAAAAGGCCAGGTGAGGGGAATGGTCTTGAGTGCTGAAGCCGACAGGTGTTGCTTGGAGCTGAAGACTTGGCATCCTTTGTAATGTTTAACCAACTCCTTGGCGTCGTCCAAAGCAGTCGGCCAAAAGAATCCATGGCGGAAAGCTTTGGCAACAAGTGATCTTGAGGCCGCGTGGTGGCCGAATTCTCCTTGGTGAATGTCCTTGATGATTGCTATGCCCTTCTCTAGCTCGACGCAGCGCTGGAAGACTCTAGTGACACTGCGCCTGATGAGCTCTCTGTTAACAATTGTGTATGCTCCGGCTCGGCGTTGGACTTGTCTTGCTGCGATCTCGTCAGCCGGCAGTTCTCTGTTCACCAGGAAGTTGAGGATGGGCTGAGCCCATGATGGAGCTGTGACTTCTTCTATAGCCTACACGGCTACTGCAACTAGGGCGGGTGGGCTGGGTGGTGAAGAGCTAGAGTCGGCCACCGCCTGCGGTGTTGATGCAGTCCCCAGGCCGACTACCGTAGTCCCCGGGCCGGGTTCTGAAGTCCCTGGGCCGGGTGCGACTATGGCAGTCCCCGAGCCGCCTGTTGAAGTCCCCGTGCCGCCTATCGAAGTCCCCGAGCCGGAACCGACTGTGTCGGGGTTAGGCGGTACGAAGATGGAATCGGATTCTAGAGACGGCTTGATAGACGGCTTGAGGAGGCGTTGGAGAGAGACGCCGGTTGGTACAGCTTGTCGAGTGGAGCCTATTCGTGCCAGGGCATCTGCTTGCTCGTTGTCGGCCCGTGGCACGTGGAGGAACTTGCATCCTTCAAAATGCCCGCTGATTTGCTGAACGAGGAAGCGGTAGCTCGCCATGTTTGCGTCCTTGGCGTCCGACTCGCCAGATGATTGCTGGACTACCAAATCCGAGTCGCCATAGCACAGGATTCGGCGGATGCCGAGCTCTTTGGCTAGCCAGAGCCCGTGTATGAGCGCCTCGTACTCGGCCACATTGTTGGAGGCGGCAAAATGAATTTGCAATGTGTATCTAAGCTTGTCACCTTTGGGAGAGGTGAGGATGATGCCGGCTCCCAAGCCGGTGCGCATCTTGGACCCATCGAAGTGCATCCGCCAATGAGTGGAGTCGGGAGCCGGCGGCAGGTACTGGGTCTCGGCCCAGTCGACGAGGAAGTCGGCCAATGCTTGGGACTTGATGGCGGTGCGAGGTTGGTAGAAGATCGTGTAAGGGGCCAGCTCAATGGCCCATTTTGCCACCCGGCCAGATGCATCCCGGCTGCCTATGATTTCAGCGAGCGGGGCGGTGCACACGACCGTGATGGGGTGCTCTTGAAAGTAGGGCTTGAGCTTCTTGGCGGCAAAGTACACACCATAGAACATCTTCTGATAGTGCGGGTAGTTCTGCTTCGAGGTGGACAGTACTTCACTTAAGTAATACACCGGCCTCTGGACTGGTTGGGCTCGGCCTTCTTCCGGGCGCTGGACCACGATGACGGTGCTGACCACCCTAACAGAAGCGGCAATGTAAAGGAGCATGGGCTCTTTCTCAGTCGGCGCCGCCAGGACAGGTGGCGTGGCCAGCATCTTCTTCAGATTGTGGAAAGCTTGGTCGGCTTGGTCGTTTCACTCGAAGTGAGTGGTCTTCTTCATTAGTCGGTAGAGGGGGAGAGCTTTCTCTCCAAGCCGGATGATAAAGCGGTTCAGGGAGGCCAGGCACCCGGTAAACTTCTGGACGTCTCGCAGCTTGGTGGGAATCTCCATTCTCTCAATGGCCTTGATCTTTAATGGGTTGCATTCGATGCCGCGTTCGGAGACCAGGAAGCCTAGAAGCTGGCCGGCTGGTACTCCGAACACGCATTTCTCGGGGTTGAGCTTGATATGAAACCGGCGCAGGTTCTCAAACATCTCCTTGAGGTCTTCCAGCAAGGTGCCACACTTCTCCGTCTTCACCATGATATCGTCTACATAGACGTGGGCATTTCTGCCGAGTTGCTTGAGGAGGCATTTCTGCATGCAACGCTGAAAAGTGGCACCAGCCTTTCTCAAGTCGAATGTCATAGTCAGGTAGCAGAAAGCTCCAAATGGTGTGATGAAGGCGGTCTTCAGGCGGTCAGCTGGGTCCAACTTTATCTAGTGGTAGCCTGAGTAAGCATCCAAGAAACTCAACAGCTCGCATCCGGTTGTGGAGTCTATCACTTGATCGATCCTTGGCAGGGAGAAAGGATCTTTGGGGCAGGCTTTGTTGAGGCTTGTGTAGTCTATACACATGCGCCACTTGTTATTCTTCTTCAGCACGAGGACCGGGTTGGCGAGCCATTCCGGAAAGAACACCTCCGTTATGAAGCCGGCTGCCAGCAGCCGGGCTATCTCTTCTCCTACAATCCTTCTCTTCTCTTCTGACAGTCGGCGGAGGGGCTGCTTGACTGGTTTTGCAACTGCCCGAACATGTAGCTTGTGCTCGGCGAATTCCTTCGGAACACCTGGCGTGTCCTTGGGGGACCATGCGAAGATGTCCCGATTCTCACGAAGGAAATCGACGAGCTCGCCTTCCTATTTGCTGTCCAGGTTTGCCCCAATGACGGCAAACCTTTCCGGGTGCTCCGGGTCCAGGGGGATCTTCTTCGTTTCTTTGGCCGGCTGGAAAGAACCTTGGGCATCACACTCCTTGGGGTCGGGGGACAGGGCTGGCTGCTTGCCAGCCATGGCCACGACTTGTCCAACATCTTCTTTTCTTCTGCGAACACAAGGGACTCGGCCAGCCAGCTGCCGGCCACAAGACTTTCGGAGGATTTCTTGTAATCGCCGGCTATGGTGATGATGCCCTTGGTACTCGGCATCTTCATCTTGAGGTAGGCGTAGTGGGGCACATTCATGAACTTGGCCAGAGCAGGTCAGCTAAGCAGTGCATGATAAGGGCTCTCAAGGTCCACCACTTCAAACCAGATCGCTTCTCGGCGGAAATGATCCTTGTCCCCAAAGAGGACATCTATCTTGATCTTGCCGATTGGCGAGCAGGACAGGCCGGGTACAATGCCATGGAACACGGTCCGACTAGGCATGAGCTGCTTCGTCTTGATGTTCAGCTTCTCCATGGTGTCACGGCATGACAGATGTTGATGCCGCTCCCGCCGCCTATCAAGACGCTGGAGAAACAGCAAAGACGCTCGTCTGCAGGGTGGCGCCCAAAACCAATGCGTAAGAGCCGGAGATGGCATCACCTACCGGGTGGTCGGCCAGCTCCAAATGATAGGCCTTCGACCAAAGTGCATGTACTCGGGGTGTTGGAGGCGACGCGTTGACTTCTTGGTGTCGGCACCGCTGCGCCCGGTCTTCGGGCTGGCTTGTAAAGATGACGTAGGCGGCATGCTCGCTGTGGAACTCATCTTGAACGGCTCGATCACCGGTCGAGCGGCCGGCCGTTGAGGAGCCGGAGGCGGCCGACCAAAGGCGGAGGCGGCACTAGCCCTTCGCCCTTGGAGATTCGCGTGAGAGCCATTGGCACTTCCGGTCGTGGTGGTTGGACGGCTGCAAGACCGTTGTGGAACTTGCATGGGGCGCCAAGGGCCTGTTAGAGGAGAAGGCGGCTAAGCCGGCCTACCGCCTTCTCGCTTCTTGGGCGCGGGCCGCCCCTCGGGCTGTTCGTCTTCGACTGTGGCCACCTGCCGACTGGTTGAAGGCGGCATGGGGCCCTTGCGCTTGTTGTCGTTCTGGTACGGGCGTCGGTTGGAGACCCCAGCCGGCGTCTTGGGAGCCGGGCCGAGCACCTTCCCAGAGGTGTCCACTCGGAGCTCAGTTTTCATCGAGGAGTCGGCGGTGGCGTACTTGTCCTCTATGACTAGCAGCTCGTCGAGGGTAGTCAGCTTGTCGCAGAGGAGCTTGTGCTTGAGGAGGGTGCCTTCTCGGCACCCGGCGGTGAAGTACTCTATGGCTTGAACCTCGTGCACCCCCTCGCAGGAATTGCGGAGTTTCGGCCCAAACAAGGTGAGGTAGTCACGAAGTTGATTCAAGGGTCCTTATGCGCACAAGGAGAGCTATCTAGGCTTGGGAGCCCGCTTGTAGGTGCCGGTGAAGTTGCGAATGAAGGCTTCGTGAAGTCTAGCCACCGATGATGCTATACGGCTTGAGGCTGTTGGAGCGGAGTTCGCGCCGCATTCTCAAGCATGAGGGGCACATACTTCACGGCAACGCGCTTGCCGTTCGCTATGCCGACTGCGGCAAGAGGTCGATCAACCAGTCCTCCGGCTTCACAGAGCCGTTGTACTTGGGCGTGTCTCTTGGGAGTGAGAACCCTTTGGGGAAGGGCTCGTCACGGATGCGGGGGCCGAAGCAAGGCGGGCCGACATCTTCTTCCTCTTCTAGCGCCAGGCGGTCGATCCGATGGCGAGCATCGTTCTCGCCGACTCCTTTGGGGCGACCTAGTCGGCCACTGAGAGTCGGATGCGTGACAGGCGGCGGGGTGGGATATCTCTCCTCACGAGGCGGAGGAGGAGGCGGGTTGCCTCATGGCTCCACGGCTCGAGGGCGGCCTTCTGCGTCACGCTCGATGGAGATCCGGGTTCGGCTGCGGCTGGCAGCCGGCTCTTTTTCTTGCCGCGCGCGGGTTTTGCCCGTAGTCGGCATCCGTGACGTTGCGCCGTGCTTTCGGCGCGGGGGAGGACTCTCCGCGCGGACGCCGGCTTCAGGCGGCTACATCGATCGACCGCCGGATGCGTCTGGTCATGTGGGGGAGCTCTTCAGCCCCCAGTCCATTCAGCTCGTCTACGGCCACCTGGGCGGCGCGCAGGTTCTCGAGGGGCGTGGCGTAGACTAGGCGGTCAACTCCTAGCATGTCGGCGGTAGCTGCGCCAGGCTGCTTGATGGCGCCGATTCGGCTCGGCCCGTCAGGAGGCGGCGTGCCGAAGGCGGCGCGGTCGACTTCGCGCTGGTGAGCCTCAGTGAGGCACCTCATGGAGGCTAGCTTTCGGCCCTCCGCAATGAGGGCGAGGCGGCGTGCCTCCAGCGTTTCGGCGTCGGCATCGGCCGGGAGAGGGACGGACAATTCGTGGACTGCTGCTTGCAGGGCGTCGTGGGCGTTCTCGGCAGAGGCGCCGCCATGACTGATGACCAGCACCTCGGTGATGGCACTTCCACAGCTGTCGGCTCGGGGGAGCGGGTCGTTGTAGATCACTACGTTGGTGGGGAAAGCATCGAGCGATGCCGTGTCGGAGTCGACAAGCATCGGGTCGGTGGAGCCAACCGACTCCAAATCCACCAGCAGCTCGGCCGGAGACGTGGAGTTGTTCAAGGAGGCCGACGAGGTGGCTCTCAAGGCAGCCCGTGCTCGCTGGCCGGAGGCGGGCTCGTCGGAGATGCGGGCCTCGCCAAGAAGATCGGCGAGGCAGCTCGCCGCGCAAGCGTCAGCGACGCCTTGCAGCGCGTCGGGGCAAGCGCCATTGGGCGTGCCGGGCTGGCTACGCTCGCTGGGGAGGAAGAGGGTTCCCGTCCAGAACAGGTCTCCGGACGACGGTGCACCTGGCCCCACGGTGGGCGCCAAATGTTGGGTGGTAGGTGCAACATATGCCAACGGGTGGCTTATCATTGTGGAAGCCAATAAGACGTCGCCGGTGCCTGGAAACGGGATGAGGCGAAGACATGCACGTCGGCGAATCTTACCCAGCTTCGGGGCTCTCCATGGAGATAACACCCCTACTGCTGCTCTGCGGGGTCTCCGCATGATCACTAGATGAACAAGTGGCTACAAGAGGCTCCTTGAGCTGTTCGGTGAGAGGAAGAAGAAGGGCACGACTAGCTCTCCTCTTCTCTCTATGTGGTGTCTAAAACTCTCAGAGATCAACCCTTTGCATGTGTGCCCTGGGGGGTTTATATAGGCCTACCCCCCGGGGGTACAATGGTAATCTGGCTGGGCGCGGGCCCTAGCCGTCAGTGTCTACGTTCGCGGCTTCTCCGCCGGCCGCTGGGGCCCGCCGACTGGTGGGTCCCCCCGGCTGCCGGCTTCTTGTTCGACAAGCTGGCCCCACCGCTGAGGGCCTTGTCGGGGGCTGGTTACTGTTGCCTCAATCCTGATGACGAGGGCTTTGTCGGGGTAAGCATGGCTACAGTGCCGCCGCTTTGGCGGCCATCACTGTAGCCTTACCATGTCTGGTCTCCTTAGTGAGGCACCTCCTTCAAGGGAGGGAGCAAGCCGGCTATGGGAAGCCGGCCATATCTCAGGCCGACTGGGGGAGGCCGAGCCGCCTTCGGGCATCTCTCTGACCGGAGGGGCCCGCCGCCATGGGTCGACTCGACAACCATCGTGGGTGACATCATGGTCAACATGGCAACAGTGCAGCGCCCGGACGGGTGATGGCCGCCCGTCACGGCGCCTGATCAGGCCATGCACGCCCGGTATGTGGGGGTGGCAGGCTTCACTGTAGCCACGCCTGCCTCATCACCGTTATGTGGGTGCAGATTACGAGGGTGCGGCCTTGGCACTTTCTTTGGGGGCCGGCTTCTTGAGTCGGCCTTCTGCGGCTTGACCGGCGTGGTCGGCCCTCTTGTGGCCGGCTCCTTGGGAGTCATCCCTCTTGTGGCCTTCTTCCTGTAGGTTTTAGGGCCGGGCCGCCTCCCGGTAGCCGGCCTGAGAGTCAGCCGGCTGGGGGAAGGCAGCCCCGCGTCTTGGATGTTGGAGGGCTTGATTGTCTCATAATTTTTTCAGAAGTCCCAGGGGGAGCCGGCTAGGCTACCCATGGTCATTTACTCCGACAATATGTCCAGGTGAACCTCCTTGGAGTCACCATGCACATTGTTGGAGTTCAAATAACACCATGGGTTTTCCATGTCCACATCCGCGGGAAGGTCCCAGCTCGGCAGAGTCCAAGTATGCTTGGCGTAGCCAGTGTCGCCGCCACGCATACCTCGAGGGGTAGTAATAGTGAGCATGCACGCCGCACATCGGCGTCGTGTCGCTGTCGGCCACAAGGCCGCCGACGCGACACACTACAGAGATGTGGCGGCGGCCTGCGCGGGCCTCGACGGTGGCCACGATCAATAGGAAGACGCTGCCGTCCTCCTTCGAGACTAGCGGGCGGCGCTGATCCTCCAACGACTCCGGCACGGTGAACGGGTAGCACGTCTCGTACTTGATGTTCTTCGCCAAGGGCCAGTAGTGATTGCCGCACGCCTGCGTCAGGTGATGCACGACGTCCGTCGGCGAGCCCCAAAACGACACCGGCCACTCATAGCAGTAGACGAATGGCTCCTTGGAGGCATCGACCAGGCCGTCCATGAAACGGGAGTGGCTGTAGGGGACGTTCTGCCAGTTGAATATATGAGCAAGTTACTACGAGATTTAGTCCGAATAAGCACAAAATAAATCATGATGGCTATAACAGAGATTAAACTAATCATGCAGACTAGCATAGTAGAAGAACAGATCGAATCTAGGACACAAACTAGAAACATGAATTCTACAACGATTTAGAACAGGAAGGACAGAAACACATACGGTGCAACGGGAGCAGCACCATTGGCGCTGAGGTTGTCGCCCATGTCGTTGAGGAAGAGGTTGTCGAGGTCGGGGAAGAAGTCGTCGTCGGTGAAGTCGTCGCTGCTAGCAGTCGCGAGAGTGTGCTCCCCAAATTTCAACAGCGCCCGCCGAATGGAGCATAGGAGGGAGTGGCTGTAGGGGATGTTGCGGCCGCCGAATGGAGCGCACGAGTAGCCCACGAAGCAGTAGATGGTGCTCCTCCCTAGTCCATATTCTTATCTCTATCTCTACTACTCTTCTTTGTTTTTTATAATATACTAGTTGTAGTTGTCAAATCGAATAGTACTGTGCCGTCCACTGCACGCCCGGCTGAACACGCCTCCTCGCCTCCATCAAACCCCTCCGTTAAACCCGCATGCAAACCAAGAAACCTACTCCGGCCACACGTCCGTTCATGAGCGGGCCCGAATTGAACGCAACACCGGTTGAGCTCCTCCCATCCGCCCTCAGTTTAAACGAGGCCAGACGCCAGCCAAGCTCCTACCGTCCGCCCTCTATTTACACGAGGCTAGATAGACAGCAGGCAAGAAACGCACCCCTCCGCCGCTCCCCCATCTCCGCCTTCACCAATTTCTCCACTCTTCCGATGGCTTCAGAGGAGTCGTTCTCCGACATATTACCCGGCTGGGTGGTCCACCGAGCCCTCTGGATACGGGCGAGGCCACTCGGTGCTTCACCAACCTCGCTTGGCCCGACGGAGCCAGGTGCCGCCCAAAGCAGGCGCGTGGTTCAGCAACTCGCCGCTCTAGTTCAGCTTGATGAGGAGTGGCAAGTTGCTCCACGCCGTAACGGGCAGCAATGACAAGCACACACGTCTGAAGCCGTCGCCGCTGCGTGTCGCATACCGCGCACCTCCGTGTTCGTGGGCGCACTCGCGCTCGCAGCAGCCGCCATGCAGCGAGGCAAGCCGGTGCGTGGACAGCCGACGGTGCGGTCAGCTTTCTCCATGTCTGCCGCCATCATCGAGGAGAAGTAGAACATGGGAGGCCGCCGCCACTCAGGTCCCATGAAGGCCACTGCCGAGGCGACGACTACGCATTCAGGTGGTTTCTTTGCTTCTTCGTCTCTTCGAGGACCTTCGTCGACCCCGCAAAGTGTCTGCCGGACATGAGGAAGACAAAGGGATCCGTGGGCGGCCATTTAGATTATGTACTCCCTCTCCAGCTGGCGGGAAATTTTTGTTCTAAGAATGGATAAATTGTATGTATCTATAACTAAAATAAGTCTAGATACATCCATTTCTAGGACAAGTATTTCCGGACGGAGGGAGTATTAATTATACCAAGATAGCCGGATTGGCACCGCTTAGTTAATGTAAATGTAATGAAATCCATCATGTTTATATGAAGATCCGGCTTTTTTATACGAAATCCTTCATGCTTATATGAAATCAGCCCGTGTTTGCACGAATTTCATCTGGTTCGTTAGAGTTGTGAAAATGTATGGCACTGGCGTTTGATGTCGTCCTCCCCGGAAGGAAACGGGAGGAAATTTTCCTGCTGCCATTGGAGATGCTCTTATGCTGGAAATAGTAGAGTGATATCCAATCCATTTGAGTTAATTGCGTGTATGATTGTCCCTCTATAAAAAGTTAATTGCATGTACAGTGTACACGTGACTTGCGTGGTGGCTACTGACTTCATACGAGAAAGTTAAAATAAACAAGTCCATCCTTAATCTTGTATTCTAAGTACTCATGGGTTCCACTTTGTCAAGACAAGAGCTTAAAGAAGTATATATTAAATAAGTAATATATAATATAAAAATCTAAAGTTAAAGACATAATTCAAACTCATGTTATCGTGTTGCGAGCATCCGGCGCTAACCAGTCCAGCACATTTTTGTTGTAGACCATGCTACTGATATATCTCCATGTCTACTCTTATACTCCATCCGTTCCTAAATATTTGTCTTTTTCAGATTTCAAATGGACTACCACATGCGGATGTGTATGTAGACATATTTTAGAGTGTAGATTCACTCATCTTGCTCCATATGTAGTCACTTGTTGAAATCTCTAAAAAGACAAATATTTAGGAACGGAGGGAGTAGAAAATAGAGTTGGTGATGATGGTGTGCGTATCATCCTGCAATATAGGCTGTCGGATTTATATCTAACGGATAGGAAGAAAACTATGGCGATTTTGCAAAAATTTACCCACACCCCTCTCCATGTTCGCAAATACGGCCTTCCCTCGTTCATACTTTTCTCTCACAGGATAAACTACTCATACAAATGCATCTTGATTTTCCGTGCAACGCACGTGCATCTAGCTAGTTTCTTTCAAAATAGTTACTGCGATAATTGGATTGAAGCGATATATTTTATGTCTGCCCCGAATGATTTCGGATTCACTAGTAGTAACAAAGAAAAGGTTGCCTTCTTAATTAACAGAAAACAGGGTGAAAACTATCACATGAGGCCGGTAAAAATGAGGCACACTGGGTTCAGCGTCATCGTCACTACAACTGTGCGCACGCGAGAAGTCTACATATCGAGGGGGCTACTGAGCGAGGCACAGAGACACAATGTTCGAGAGAGAAATGAATTGACAGATTACGATCAGATTGAGTTTTCACCCTTCTGTTGTCATTGTTGGGGTGGGGGGAGGGGGAGGGAGAGAAAGACATATCAAGAGTGTGCGTGGTAGGCACAGAGGCACAACTAGCGAGTGTGTGTGTATGTGTGTGTGTTTGAACGAGGAGTACATAGATAACTATCAAGATCGAGGTGCCGCCCTACTCCTTCGCTGTCGGGTAGTGTGTGTGCATGTATGTGTGTTTGAGAGAGAAGCCAGTCGATAGATTAGTATCAAGATTGAGGTGTCACCCTACTCCTTCGGTATTGGGAAGTGTGTGTGTGTGTGGTTGTGTGGGTGTGGGTGTGTGTGTTTGGGGGCAAGGATGACATACATATCCCTACTCTTATAAAAAACAGAGTTGGTGATGATGGTGTTCCTGCCATCCTGCAATATAGGCCGTCCAATTTATACCCGACGGATAGGAAGGAAACCATGGAAATTTTGCAAAAAGATACCCACACCCCTCTCCACATTTGCAAATAAGGCATTCCCTCGTTCATCCTTTTCTCCCACAAGATAAACTACTCATACAAATGCATTTTGATGTTCGGTGCAACGCATGGGCATATTGCTAGTGGGGAGAAGGAGTTTGTGTGACACATATCTAGCTATATTAAGGGATAGGTAGATAGCATTTGTGCGAGGCATACTTAAAGCATCACGAATATAAACAAAATTGTGTGCATGCAAGTGCTGGAAAAAATGAAGCAAGAAACAATGTGTTGGAGAGAGAGAGAGATAGAGAGAGAGAGAGCGCGCGCGAAATCTCAAAACAAAAGGTGCTCTGTTGGAATCCCATTGTATGTATTCATATGGTTCCGGAACTCGAGTTAACCTTAGGCATATGTGTGACAGACATTATTATACTTTCAGACATTAGTGGCTGTGGGTGGGCGAAATTAAAGGGGTGGGCGTGTTTGACAGAGAGTGTGTGTGTTTTACGTGTGAGAGACTTGTAGGACGGGGTAGAAAGACGAATTCTAACCTTGACGGAGGTAGAGAAATACATGAAGTGCGCGTGTGTGATTCCGATGACCACAGGGAAATGAAATATGTATGCGTGTGAGAGAGATTGCATAATTCATTCACGTAACACTATCTAGCGATCGTGGATGTGCATCGCTTGAACATAAATCAATATCTACTTCGTATCGTGGCCAAAGGTACAATATCGATTCAACGCTATAAAGATTGGACACTCACATATCACATTTTTTTTCTATTTAAATAAACCTTTTCAGTTGTGCATGCCAAAGTTACAGTGATGTTTCTTCAAACAACCAATGTAGCTATCATGTACATGCACCATTGTTACTCTTGCATTCAAAATCATTAGTCTAGGATGATTTAAGGTTCTATTATGAA
Organism: Aegilops bicornis; assembly: GCA_021605145.1. Lineage (NCBI taxonomy): Eukaryota > Viridiplantae > Streptophyta > Magnoliopsida > Poales > Poaceae > Aegilops > Aegilops bicornis. The sequence goes on from CM038669.1 coordinate 236,238,580, forward strand.
GTAATATATGTAATATTCATATATGAATTCAACGGCAGATGCATAATTTATGAAATGGAGGCTATGTAATCATCTGAGGTAACACTTTTAAGTAGCGGACTTCTTTTTGTGCGCCACTACACTAACACGTCAATGCATTATGTTTAAAGTAAATAACCAATTGCACTAAATTATCTATTTACACAAGAAATACACAGGCTGAGTGTTTGATCCCTTTTTTTGTGAATGCGCCACTACACCCGTACGATTGGCCGCGCCCGTGTGAACGTCCAAGTTATCAGCGCATCATCCCGCGTTATTGTCTTTCTTTCTGGGGTGGACACACCAGTTATTAACTGCTGACGCGTGCCCCGTGTACACAGTCTCGCATGACCTTCCCGCTAGCACGGTCCAAAATTAGTTGAAACTGGATACGAACGATCCGCGGTCGGCAAAATCTCCTGCCTCCTTCTAAAATTTCCGCCACCTTAGTCTTTAGCATGCGAAATTCCCCTTTTATCCTTGGTGCACGGAGACCAACAGTTACAATACTGCCCTCATCTACATAATAGGTCGGGGCTGCTTTGGTAACTTTCGGTTCCCCCCACTACACGACACCCCCATTTCCTCTCCCCCCCCCCCTCGCAAAAACGACTAACTCCACAGCACCAGAGCATCTCACATCACGCCGTCTGCATTTCATCGGCCTTTCTCCCTCCTCTCTGAAACCCTAGACTGATTATCCACCGGCGCATCAGAGCCCGTTCATCGCCACCAAGGCCCACCTCGCCGGATCTGCTTCATGCGGCCGCATCTACCCTCCCACCTCCCCTAGAAACAAGTAGACTGCTCATCCACCACTATACCATAGCCCATTCAAGACTGCCTTGTCCACGGCACTGGTCTGCTTTCACGGTGAGTACTCTCGTCAACCGCAGCGCATCTGTAGCGGCTCATTCGTACTCCCCACCGGAGATGCTTCGTCCACACCCCCATGAGCCGCCCACAGACGCCCCCGTCGACGGCCTCTGATCTCTTCGCTGACACCTTCCTCAACCCTACCGGAGCCGCTTCGCCGACAACATCGTCAACCCCACCGGAGTAGCTTCACCTATACCATTTTCAACCCTACCGGGGCCGCTTTGCCAACTCACAAGTCTACGGCTTCAGATCCGCTTCCTCGCACCCTCATCCAACCTACCGGAGCAGCTTCTGACGCCCCGTCCACGGCCGCAGATCTGCATCGTCGACACCATCCTTAACCCAACAACCGGAGCAGCTTCACCTACGCCCTCGTCCCCGGCCACGGATCCGCTTCGCCCACACCGTAGTCCACCCTACCGGAGCCGCTCCACAAATACCCTACTCGACGGTTCTAGATCTCCTTACGGACGACGGCCCGGCCAGTAAGGCAGTCATCACCCTTGACGTTTCTAACCTCGATTCCTCATTGCTCGGCAAGATGCCAAGCACCCGCCACGACCTAGGTACTTGTCACCTTTAAACCCGTCCAACATCACCTGCCCAATGTACTTCAAATATACTAACAGGTCGCTTTTACCTGTTATGCAGCAGGCAAAAACTACAAGGACGATGTTTCTTCTGGATCTAACAGCTTGGCCAACCAAGATCCTGGACCGAGGCATTGCTATGATCTTGTAAGCGTGTCTCTCTCTCTTGTATTGTTCTGTGCCTGCCAGTGTGCTTTGCTAGGATTTTCGACCAGTAATCCCTTTGTGCAGACAATGATTTCTACTACTGGCTGCTAAATTAGATATGTAGATGTCATACATGATACTACCTCGTACCTCTGTTCCTAAATATAAGTCTTTCTAGTGGTTCCAATATAGGCTACATACGGAGCAAAATGAGTGAATCTACACTCGAAAATGCATCTATATACATCTGTATGTGGTCCATACTAGAATCTCTAATAGACATATATTTAGGAACAGAGGCAGTACATTACACAAAATCATAGGTGACATGTAGGAATTCTAGTACACTACATTAGACTCCCTTAGAGTGCCTGCTAGTCCAGCACACATAGTCATGGCTAGTTTATGCTACACACACAATCATTAATTGGTGGTTTAAATATGCGCAAGGGATATGCAATGTATTATCATGTAGAGTGTCTGAAATTAGCCGTGCCAACTTGCAGATTGGGTTACACAATGAAAAATTACAAGATGTATGTGGCAATTTCATGGAACATCGCAAAAAAAGGAGAGCCAGCGGTGAGCCTATACAGTGTGCTATGGTACGTCACTCCTCCATTGCAATCATCGTGACATGTTATTTGTATGTCAGTTCTATTGGCCAAGTTTCTTAGGGACAGTTATTACGAGTTATCCTAAGAAAATAAGCACCTGTGAATCTAAGCTCCATGTAATAAGTCAACCAGTTCTTTTCATTGCGTTTTAGCTTATCTTTGGTATGATCAGCGAGAAGTCTAGATTGCATTATATTTTTTCATTTTGCTTCCTATATGAAAATTAATTTGACTTGCAAACATCACAAATTGAACCCAAAGTGCAGTAATTAATATGATAGGAAAAGCAGACCATCACTATTTGCTCAAAATGCAAATACAAAGATACCATCTACTTGGCACAATCTACTTTGGTCAATGTTTTCCATAGAGATCCCATTGCCTAATTTAAACGAAAAACGCATTACCCACATTTAAATGAAGAACAATTATTAATTGAAATTCGATTGTCCAAGTGGCTGGTTATTATCATATAGCAGCACCACCTGAAAGCATCATATAGCAGCACCAGCAGCTCATACCAACTCATCATACAACAGCAGCAGTGTGCATTCATCATATACCAGTAGCAGCTCATAGCAATTCATCATATAGCAGCAGCAGGATCAGCTCATAGCATTCATCATATAGCAGCAGCAGGAGCAGCTCATAACAATTCATCACATAGCAGCAGTAGGAGCAGCTCATAGCAATTCATCCGATAGCATAAACAGGAGCAGCTCATAGCAATTCATCATACAACAGCAGCAGGAGCAGCTTATAGCAACTCATCATATAGCAGCAGCAGGAGCTCATAGCAATTCATCATATAGCAGCAGCAGCTCATAGCAATTCATCATATAGGAGCAGCAGCTCATAGCAATTCATCATATAGCAGCAGCAGGAGCAGCTCATTGCAATGCATCATATAGCAGCAGCAGAAGAAGCTCATAACAATCCATCGTATAGTGGATCAGAATGAAAATTTGGCAAAAAATCAGAGGAGATCTGAGGGAGTCCTGGATTAGGGGGTCCTCAAACTGCCGGACTATATACTTTGGCCGGACTGTTGGACTATGAAGATACAAGATTTAAGACTTCGTCCCGTGTCCGGATGGGACTCTCCTTTGCGTGAAAGGCAAGCTTGACAAAATTCGGATATGTAGATCTCCTCCCTCGTAACCGACTCTATGTAACCCTATCCCCCTCTAGTGTCTATATAAACCGGAGGGTTTAGTCCGTAGGACAACAACAATCATAATCATAGGCTAGCTTCTAGGGTTTAGCCTCTATGATCTCGTGGTAGATCAACTCTTGTAATACTCATATCATCAAGATCAATCAAGCAGGAAGTAGGGTATTACCTCCATCGAGAGGGCCCGAACCTGGGTAAATATTGTGTCCCCCACTTCCTGTTACCATCCGCCTTAGACGCACAGTTCGGGACCCCCTACCCGAGATCCACCGGTTTTGACACCGACATTGGTGATTTCATTGAGAGTTCCACTGTGCCATCACCATAAGGCTTGATGTCTCCTTCGATCATCGGCAACGATGTGATCCAGGGTGAGGTTTTTCTTCCCAGACAGATCTTCGTATTCGGTGGCTTCGCACTGCGGGCCAACTCGCTTGGCCATCTGGAGCAGATCGAGAGCTATGCCCCTGGCCGTCAGATCAGGTTTGGAAGCTTGAACTATACTGCCGACATCCGCGGAGACTTGATCTTCAATGGATTCGGGCCCATGTCAGGTGCGCCGCACAGTCACGACAAGCATGACTTAGCTCTGCCGTCGGACGGTGTTCGGGAGATCACACCTGTGGCTACTCCGGCCCTCAATTCGGAGCAAATTGCGTCGTCCGAGGGCGGGTGGATGGATCACGCCACGGAGGTTTCACACTCAGCAGCGATTGAGCCGAATACTGACTTCACCTCTTACGAGACCTGTGTTGCCAGACCCTTGGATTTGTCCCCGGCCACGGACTCCGAACTGCCTGTGTTCGTGCCTATCGAATTCGATTGGGCACCGATCATGGAGTTTTCCTCCACGGATATCTTTTCAAAGACTTTTCGCCTTCGGGCGATGTGCTAAATTCATTAAGGTCCCTCTCCTTGTCAGGAGACCCTTGGCCGAACTATGTCCGGCTTGAGTGGGAAGCGGACGACGAAGAAATTCATTCCCCACCCACCACCCACTTAATAGCCACTGTCGACGACTTAACCGACATGCTCGATTTCGGCTCCGAAGACATCGACGGTATGGACGACGATGTAGGGGAGGAACAGGAACCACCACCCACAGGGCACTGGACAGCCACTTCATCACACGATATATACATGGTGTATACACCCAAAGAAAACAATGACGAGGAACGGAAGGATGCAGCGAAGGATAATCCCCTCAAGAAGCAACCAAAGCGACGACGTAGGCACCGCTCCAAATCCCGCCTCGGCAAAAACAGCAATAACAGTGCAAGAAAGAATAATACCTCGACCGACTCCAAAGGAAACGACGACCACGTGGACCCAGCGAAAGAACAGGATGAGCTAGCGGACGGCAAACATAGTACGGAGCCGCTGTCCGATCAGGGCGACAGCGAGGGTAAAGCTCATCAACCTGTCTCCGGAGAGGAGAACAGTCCGGACGATGATGCACACATCATCCCGGAAAGGCACTTGGAGCAAGAGAACCTCCATAGAAGGCTTATTGCCACCGCGAGAAGTCTAAAGAAGCAGAAGCAAAGGCTTAAGGCCGTGCAAAATACACTCAACAGTAGATGGAGCAAAGTGCTCGACACTGAAGAAAAGTACGGTGGCAGTCGCCACACAAAGAGCTATCCAAAGCGCAAGCTGCTGCTGGTCGATGACGAGGCTTTAGAGCCTATACAGCCAAAAAATTAAACGGCCGATCAGCCGGATCGACCACCCCGTGGCCGCGACAGGGCGGCTAACGATGTCGCACATAAGTCAGCACACGATTTACGTGAGGACTTGCACCAAAAAGCCGGTATAAGCAGGTCCATCTACGGATCTAGGAAGCACGCTCCGGCACAGAATCAAAACCGAACACTACAACCGTCAGAATGCCATGACACATCCAAATACAGGGGTGCCGCGCACCCCCTATGCTTCACCAATGAGGTGCTGGATCAGGAATTTCTAGAGGGATTCAAACCCGTGAACATAGAGGCATACGACGGAACGACAGACCATGGGGTCTAGATTGAGGACTTTATCCTTCATATCCACATGGCTCACGGACATGACCTCCACGCCATCAAATACTTGCCCCTCAAGTTGAAGGGATCAGCTCGGCACTGGCTGAAGAGCCTCCCCGAAAACTCAATTGGAAGTTGGGAAGAGCTCAAGGACGCTTTTAGGGCTAATTTTCAAAGGACCTATGTCCGACCTCCGGATGCAGACGATTTAAGTCATATAATTCAACAGCCCGGAGAGTCAGCCCGAAAGCTTTGGAACAGATTCCTCACTAAGAAGAATCAAATTGTCGATCAAGACGGACGCCAAGCCTTAGCGGCTTTCAAACACAGTGTCCGGGACGAATGGCTCGCCAGACACCTCGGCCAGGAAAAACCGAGGACAATGGCAGCCCTAACAAGCCTTATGACCCGCTTTTGCGCGGGCGAAGACAGTTGGCTGGCCCGTAGCGGCACCAGCGACCCAGGCACATCCGAAGTCAGGGATGGCAATGGAAAACCACGATGCAATAAAAGCAAGTGTCAAAACAATGAAGACAGCCCAGACAACACAGCGGTAAACGCCGGATTTAGGGGTTCTCGACCCGGTCAACGGAAAAAGCCATTCAAAGGCAGCAGAGATGGATCGTCCAGCCTAAACAAGATTCTAGACAGATTATGTTAGATTCATGGCACCTCCGACAAACCTGCAAATTACAGCAACAGAGAATGCTGGGTCTTCAAGCAGGCCGACAAGCTAAACACCGAACACAAGGGGAGGGAGACACCAAGTGAAGACGAGGATGAACCTCGCCAGCAAAACACTTGGTGTAACGCCCGGATTCGATGCGCCAGGTGTCTGACAGTTATTCTCCGTCATTGCCATGTCATGTGCTTGCGTGTCTCTCTTTGCCATGTCATCATCTGCATTTCATATCATGTCGTCATGTGCATCGCATTTGCATACGTGTTCATCTCATGCCTCCGGGCATTTTCCCCGTTGTCCGTTTTGCAATCCGGCACTCCTATGTTCCCCGGCGTCCCCCTTTTGTCTCTCGTTGTGAGTGGATGTTAAACTTTCTCGAAATGGCCCGAGGTTTGCCAAGCGGCCTTGGTATACCACCGGTAGACCGCCTGTCAAGTTCCGTGTCATTCGGAGGTCGTTTGATACTCCAACGGTTAACCGGGTAACCGCAAAAGCCCCCTTCTCTTTGCAGCCCAACACCCCTTTCAAAGTGGCCCAAAGCCCAGCACACTCCCCTCTATGCTCTCGGTCGTTCGATCACGATCGTGTGGGCGAAAACCGCTCCTCATTTGGACTTTCCTAGCTCCCTCTACCTATAAATATGTGCCCCTCCCCGAAATTTCGGATCAAACCCTAGATTTTCCCCTCCGCGCCACGCCGGACATGTCCAACCCCGGCCGGACGTGTCCGCCGCCGCTCCCCGCGCCAATCGGAGGCCTCCACGTGGCGCGCCGCCGCCACCCTCCGGGACGCGCTGGCCGTCCCGGACCCGCAGCCTCACGCCGCCGCGCCCGCCATCTCCGGCAGCCCGGCGGCGACCCGCCGACCTCCGGCGATCAAGGCGCGCCGTCTGCCCGGCCGCCCGTCGACCCCGCCGCCATCTCCGTGCCTCCCGACCCAGCACCGTCCGCGCCCGGCCTCCGCTCCGGCCGCGCCTCCGCAAGCCCGGCCGCCGCCGCCACGCCGCCGCAGCTGGCCTCCTCGCCTCCTCCAACCGGATCCGGCGAGGCGCCTGATCCGGCCTCCCCGCCTCTCCGGCCCCCCCTTCTTCTCCATCTCCGGCGAAGATCCGGCGAGATCCGCCGCCGCCTCGAAGTCCGTGCAAAACTGGAGGTTGACCCTGAAATCCCTAAGTCTCTGAGATTTGACATTATCATGCCATTTTCATCGCATCATAACTTGTTGCATCATGTTCATTTGAGTTCATCTTGATGCCGGAATCATTGTTGCAAGTGCTATATGATGTTAATCTGCTGAAACTGTTATAACTTGATGATTTGTCATTTTTGTCGCATTTGATGTGTGCATCTTATGAGCAAGAGCTCTACATGTGTTTTGTTCTATGTCATGCCATCTTCACAGAGGTGCTTGCCATGTATTTTTGTGATCAATGTGGTGACTAGAACAAGCATGCAAACTAGGCTTCGTGATGTTGCTTATTTTAGTCCCTGTTCTGCTGTTATTTTGATGCCATGTAAACTTGATGCTACAGAGAGATCCATGCATATTTTGAGATACTTCAGTAAGGATGTTTTGAAAATATGGTTATGCTTTATCCATCCTTGCCCTTGTTTGAAATTATGGAGTAGTCTATCATATCATTTTATTGCTCTACTTTTGATATAAAATGTTTCCTGGCAGATTGTTTACATGTTATTCAATTTTGCCAAGGTTGTTGTTGTTGGTCCTTGCATGATATAAACTTGCTCTTGCCATTCTTAGCTTCATAAACATGTCTTCTTCTTGTGAGTTGCCTTGCCATGCCATGTATTGCTCTTTGGTGAGTGGTTCAAGCTCACCAACATGTCTACTTATTGTTTTTCCTGCCATGTATGAAGCTGTCATATAACTTGCTATGTTTACATGGGTGCCATCATATCTTCTGATCCTTTTTGGCTCATGGTCAGTAAAGGACATTTGTTCTATGCATTTAGTAGATTCATGCTATGACTTTGTTCGCCATGATAAGTTCCTGTAGCATGTTGTTTGATAGCTCTAAACATTGCAACCTGATGTTATTTCTGCTAAGCCTGAAACTGTTATTATTTGCAATCTTGCCATGTCCTTTTGAGCATGTTCTAGTGATTTCTGGAGATAGCTCAGTGTTCATGTTTTGCCATGCTTTACCTTTACTTCATGCCCACGCCTTTTGTTTTCATGTTGCGATGCCGTAGCATGTTGTTTTGGTGCTTGCATTATGCCTAGTTGTTGTTTTGGACAGATTTCTGTTATGTCTTGTATAGTGTATGTGTTGAACCGTTGCTCCGTTTTGAGTGTGCCCTATATGAAACTTGCTTGATTTTGCATGTAGTTTCATATTATCATGTTGCATCCTTGTTTTGAGAGTGTTTGCTTGATGTTTGGATGCATTTTGCATCAATGTCATGTTTAACTTGTTTTGCTCATATCTTCTAGGCCGTAGCTCCGAATCTAATGAACTTTATATGTAACTTGACTAGAATTTCGTGTAGATCATGTTGGTGAATCTTAACTTGCTGTTTAACAACTTGAAAATAAGGTTTATTCAGATCTGAACCAATTTCGAAATTTGCATATGAGGACTTACCGGAATTGTTATATGTTGTTTCCGGCCTCATTTAAACTTGCTTTGATGTCTTTGCTCTTGTTTGCATCATCTCTTGCCATGAGTAGTTTCATGTAGCATTGCCATGCATCATACTTGTTTGAGTATCATGCCTTGTTCATGTGTGATGTGTTTACCTTGTTGTGTGCTTCTCTCGATAGTTCCCGCTTTCGTTCTTGGCGTGAGGATTCGTTCGCTCACGCTTTGTTCGTCTTCGTGTCTTCATCTTCTTCATGGACTCGTTCTTCTTCCTAGAGGGATTTCAGGCAAGATGACCATCACCTTGGATCTCATTACTATCATTGCTATGCTAGTTGCTTCGTTCTTTCGCTATGCTGTGCTACCTATCACTTGATGCTCAAGCCTCCCAAATTGCCATGAACCTATAACCTTTGTCACCCTTCCTAGCAAACCATTGCTTGGCTATGTTACCGCTTTGCTTAGCCCTTCTTATAGCGTTGTTAGGTGCAGGTGAAGATGAAGATTGCTCCATGTTGGATTATGTTTATGTTGGGATATCACAATATCTCTTATATTATTAATGCATCTATATATTTGGTAAAGGGTGGAAGGCTCGGCCTATTGCCTGGTGTTTTGTTCCACTCTTGCCGCCCTAGTTTCCGCCATACCGATATTATGTTCCCGGATTTTGCGTCCCTAACACGGTTGGGTGATTTATGGGACCCCCTTGACAGTTCGCTTTAAATAAGACTCTTCCAGCAAGGCCCAACCTTGGTTTTACCATTTGCCTCACCACCACCTACTTTTCCCTTGGGAGTCGCTCTCTCGAGGGTCATCTTTCTTGAGCCCCCGGGCGATTGCTTCTCTAAGTCTTTGGTTCGAACCGAGCAACACAAGGGCCACCTCGTGGCAACTTGAGGCTTGGTTTTACTCGTAGCTTGACTTATCCGGTGTTGCCCTGAGAACGAGATATGTGCAGCTCCTATCGGGATTGTCGGCGCATCGGGCGGCTTTGCTAGTCTTGTTTTATTACTGTCGAAATGTCTTGTAGCCGGGATTCCGAGACTGATCGGGTCTTCCCGGGGAGAAGGAATATCCTTCGTTGATCGCGAGAGCTTATAATGGGCTAAGTTGGGACACCCCTGCAGGGTTTAAACTTTCGAGAGCCGTGCCCGCGGTTATGTGGCAGATGGGAATTTGTTAATATCCGGTTGTAGTAAACTTGAAGTAAACTCTTCTAAAATACACCAACCGTGTGCGTAACCGTGATGGCCTCTTTTCGGGTGGATCGAGAGGAGAACACGGTTTCGGGTTATGTCCGAGCGTGAAGTAGGAGTTAGAATCACTTCTTGATCATTACTAGTTGTCGACCGTTCCTTTGTTTCTCTTCTCGCTCTCATTTGCATTATGTTAGCCACTATATATGCTTAGTCGCTGCCGCAACCTCACCACTTTACCCCTTCCTTTCCCATTAAGCTTTGCTAGTCTTGATACCCATGGTAATGGGATTCTTTGAGTCCTCGTGGCTCACAGTTTACTACAACAACGATTTGCAGGTACAGGTTTCGCGATGATCATGATGCGAGAGCGATGTTTGCTTGTTTGGAGTTCTTCCTCTGCTTCTTCTTCGATCAGGGGATAGGTTCCAGGTCGGCAGCCTGGGCTAGCAGGGTGGATGTCGTTTGAGCTTCTGTTTGTGTTTCATCCGTAGTCGGATGTTGATCTTATGGATGATGTATTGTTGTATTCGTGTGACATTGTATGCCTTATGTATGTATCCCCATCTATTATGTAATGTTGATGTAATGATACCCACCTTGCAAAAGCGTTTCAATATGCGGGTCTATCCTTGGTGGGACATTCGAGTTCCTTTTGGATAGGGTCACATATTGGGCGTGACACTGGGGGACAGAAAAAATTCCCACCAAAGGTTAAAACAGTGAACATGATTCACGTAACGAAGAGGAGGAGCAAACGCGCACTCCGAGACGTATGCGCCATGGAACCTGTCACCCCCAAGTTCAACCCTTGGTCGGCCTGCCCGATCACTTTTGATCGCAGGGATCACCCGACTAGTATCCGGCACAGAGGATCGGCTGCCTTGGTAGTAGACCCAATAATTGACGGATACCATCTCACCCGAGTCCTTATGGACGGCGGCAGTAGTCTTAATCTGATATATTAGGACATAGTCCGCAAAATGGGGATAGACCCGACAAGAATCAGCCAAAGCAATACTACCTTTAAAGGAGTATCTGAAGCCCAGAGAGGCCCGACGGTCTCTCTCTAGTACTAGAAGTTGTATTCGGTTCTCCTGACAACTTCCGAAGTGAAAATTTAACCTTTGACATCGCTCCATTCCGAAGTGGCTATCAAGCACTACTCGGAAGAACGGCATTTGCTCGTTTTAATGCAGTACCGCATTACGCTTATCTTAAGCTTAAGATGCCTGGTCCACGTGGCATCATCATAGTCAGCGGAAACACAGAGCGTTCTTTACATTCGGAAGAATCTGTGGTGGCTTTAGCAGCCGAGCACTGAACGGCCCCTCCAACCAGAATAAATGATCGGTCGTCAAGACCGCGGGCACGGTTAGACGAGTCCGGCGCACCACTAGCTGTAACAGCTCAGATAAACCTGAGATTGGGTCGATGGATATACCACCATAGGTGGTGCTAGAACTTCCGCATGTAAAAATACTACAGTTCGGCTTGACCTTATTTAGATTGAATTTTAATGGTTTATTAAGAATAACCAATTTTTCGCACGAAAACTTTCACCTGGGTTTTTCTCCCTTACAGATGATCATTGTGCTACACCCTTCAAGGATACAGCACAACGAAGACATAGGCGCAGACGTGCAGCAGGACCCCGTTCAAAGGTTTCTTTTTAGATTAAGACCCTGCGTAAACCTTTTTTACTGTCTCTTGTTGCTTCACACCCTCCGGATACTCAACACAACCGAGAGGGATGATGGCGTTATTGACATTTCGTCACGTCAGACTAATGCACGTACCTGGAAATTTAGGGTTTATTATCGAGGGCGTTACTTATGCCAGCATATGTTGTAAAGTTCGAATACCTTAGGGAGTGTTCGGCATCGCGAGTTTGGACTTATATGCATCAGCTCCTAATCATGTCTTTGGTCAATAGTTGGGTTTGCCCGGCTCCTGTGTTTTGCTACCTTACGTTCCACTCTATCGGCTAAGGTGGCACCGGGAGAACTGCTGCGATTGTACCCTGGTTCATCTGGATGAGCACGTCAAGATGAAAGCCAAAACCGATCGTCATGATAAAAGCGAGACTGGTCAACACTTCGATGACTCGTCGGAATCTTCGCGATTCCTCCACATTAACGAAGGACCAGTTTCCCGGTCATGTATGTACGCACACCATATTCGGATAAGCGCGGAAGTACCAGGGGCTATATAGTAGCCCCGCCATCAAACTCCTATGGCTAAGTGAAAGTGTTAAAGCTATGTAGTCCGATTGCCTTGTTCGCCGCGCTATCACCTCCTTAATGGACCAAGACGTTGGATCAAGTGTGAATACACGCTTTTCCGAACACCCCTGCATTGTGTGCGTGGGGGCTGAAGCCGACGACTGCAAACTTTCAGGTTATCTACATACATAAACGGCCACACAGGAGGCATCATAATACTTGCAGACAAAAGTATAAATACAGCCTTTATAATCCAAATAGCATTGTCTTTACAATTGGGATACATGTCACTCGAACATGATACTCTTCGAGCACTGAGCCTCTATTAAACGAGTGCCTTCTAGGACTTCTTCAAAATAGTGCTCGTAGAGACACGGCCTACGGACTCCGGGTTGCAATAGCGGTGGCCTCCATCTCTGCCCAGTATGTCTTAACACGAGCAAGAGCCATCCGCGCACCCTCTATGCACGCCCACCTCTTTACAGCATCGATATACGGCACAACACCAAGGAATCGTTGCACTAAACCAAAATAAATATTCGGCCTTGGTCCTTCCGGCCAAAGATGATCCACGACAGACCTCATGGCAAGCCCGGGCAACCTATGGAGCTCGGACCACTCGGCCATTTGCTCATTTAACAGCAGCAGATGCGTTGGAGCACTGAACTGCGACCAGAACAACTTTTCCACTTTGTGATCTTTTTTATCTTTGAAAAACTCAGTAGCATCAGCAGCATTCGTTGCCAAGTCCAAGTACGCGTCTGCAGCACTCCATAATTGATCCAGAGGGGCATACTTTGGATCTCCGAACTTCGTCGCATAACAAAAGGGCTTCCACCGTGATATCTCGGCTTGACGAAGCTCCTACTTTGCCGCTCTGATTTTAGAGCGGTTTTCCTTGGCTGCTACCATCGCTTTCTTCAGGTCCATGGCTTTGGCAGCTTTCCTTTTCAAGAAGCTCATACCGTCGGCGGCATCCTTGACTCAACAGCCATCTTGGATATTTTATCTTTGCTTTGGCGATGAGCAGCCTGTTCGACTCTTAACTCTTCGGCCGCCTTTAGGGCGGCCGCATCACTTCTCCTGGCTTGTTGCTTGGCTCGGGCAAGCTCCGCCCGAAGGGTCTCCACGGCGGCAGCTCCATCTGCAGTCACAACATATTATAGATACTAGCATCATGCTCTGCTTAATATCTGTTGACCACCGGAGAATACATAACCTGTGCCTCGTCAAGCCACTTGTTTACAAGCACGATGTCGGCATCTGCTGCATCAAGTTGCCGCCTCAGTTCAGCAAACTCACCAGTCCGGCCAGCCACCGGACCCTCAGCCGCCTGCACACGAAAGCAGCATGATCATGACCTGGGACTATGATCCTGCATTTGCCGCCTTTGACAGCAAACGAGTCTCAGGGGCTACTATCTGTATAGAGCACACCTAGCGTGTGTGGTACCGTCAATATATATATATATATATATATATATATATATATATATATATATATATATTACTTTGCGTACCTCAAAGCCTCTTAGCAGGCTTATAAAAGCTTCATGCAACCCAATTTTGGCGGATGAAATCCTCTCAACCACCGTACCCATTAAGGTACGATGCGCCTCTGAGATAGCCGCTTGCTCCAAAAGACCCATCAGTGTGTCCGGTTGTGCACCGGACAGTCCCGGATTCTTTCTGTTGCTCTCCTTTGGAGCCGAATACTCCGGACTCCGGGTGACCGAAGGGTTACCTTTTGGTCTTGGTGGATCAGGAGAAATCCTCCGTGACGACACCTCAGGGTCGTCCGCCACACGAGGCGCAGAGACAAGGGGAGGCGCTTCGCTCTCCATCATCTCCGGAAGAAGATCCCCCGAAGACGAACTCTGTCGAGAAGGTCTACGATCCAGACTGCAAGATATATGTCTTGGTTATGGTCCTCGAAGATAAAGCAGGATATATTTACCAAAATACTCTTATTCACTTACAACTCGGTCGAGGATTGAACCCCTTGCGGGTACAGTGTGGTAAGGATGCCCTCCGGGGCTGTCGGAGTAATTGGACACGGATACCCCGAAGACGGCAAGAGAATATTTCAAGACATCGGGGCTAGCAAAGCCCCTCGATCCAGCCTTGACCGCTCCTGCGGCTCCCCATCCGGCCGCCTGCCTCGACCAGGCCAAGCTGCGCCCACAAGCCGGCTGCCGACTACTGCTCGACCCGACACCGACGAGACACCGACAAGACGGATGTACCCGAGCACTATTCACGTGCCATCTCAGCCATCATGTATAGTGTCACTTGTCTCCTGGCACTATTTATGAAGTTACCCAGGGGACAAGGATGACACCCACCATGCCTTTGCCCATGCCCACTACCAAGCTTACATCCTAAGCTACCCATGCCTATATAAAGGCACACATCCATCCATCCAGGGGATGGACTCACACGCACACACACAAGAAAATAGCTAGCAAGCTAGCTATCCATCCATCCATCCATCCACACACACGCATGAGTACACACACTCATTCGGCCACACATGTGCCACACTAGCTAGCTAACCCTCATTGCTACTGATCTCAGATACAGCTCTAGGAGCACTCTGTACTAGATATATCAGATACACTCAGACATGCAGTAGTAGGAGTATTATCTCTCCGGAGAGCTCCGAAGCTGGGTAAACCATCGCGTGCTACTCGCATACCCGCTCCCGGTCCTATCAGCAGCAGTCTTACCCTCACACTAAGCCCTTGTGGCATCTGTCGACTCGCAAGCCCCCCGTGAGAATACCACGACAGTTGGCGCCCACTGTGGTGTGGTACTTTGCTACCACGCTGCTGCTGGTTTTGCAGTCCGGGCAGGACCATCTTCCATCATCACCACGGCGTTGTGCCGTCTCTCCGGCAGCGCTCGGGGGCTCGACGCCGACACGCCCCCGGAGCGGCCGCGAGGGATGGCGCGTCCTCGCCGTCGGCTGCGCCTTCTTCACCGCCACCGTTGCGACGCCAGCCGTCCATCCGTGCGCGCCGCGCGCGGAGCCTCGCTTCGGTCGTCCGCCTCCACCCACGCGCCGCTCGCGTCTGCTTCCCTCCGCGTTGCGCCTTGCTTCGACCGACACACGAGCGCGCGTTCGCTACTCCAAATATCATCTAGACAAGCTAAGCTAGATGCAAGTCAACATGGGTCAAACCACTAGCCAAACACACATCAAACAATGGCCATACACATCCTGTACTTTGCCTTTGCGCAAGTCGGATGCAAACCAGACACTCTCCCTTCAGCTGGCCGTGCGTTCATCGGCCGGCCGCGCCCGGCTCCGCCTCTTCATCCACGCAACCGCGCGCCCGTGGCTGGCGCTGCTCACACTGCTGTTGCACTCGCTGCCGCATGTCGTTCCCCTGCTGCCGCTGCGGTGCCCATGCTTCTGCTGCCTGCTGCTGCGACCACCACTGTTGCTGGCTAGCAGTGCGGCTTCCCGATGGAGCATGGCCCCCGCGCTCACACTCGACCTCCTCCTCGCGCCTCCGGCCCCATCCGCGCTCCGGCCGCCTCGCCTCCCCTCCCGCGCGCCCGCTTTGTCCGTTGCCGACCTCCCACGCCCGACGGCTTCGCCCGCTGCTGCTTTGCCCGCGTCGCCGCGGCTGCGTCTGGGAGGGCCGACCCCGTTTGCTGATCCTGTAGGCGCGTCCGGCTCGCGACGTTTTCTCCGGCTGCCCGGCCGCCCGCGCCGTCCACGTCGACTTCTAGGCCGCATGCCCGCACGCCTACCCGGCTGCTCGTGCCCGACAGCCGCCTTCGGCCTCCTCCTGCTCGCCGTCCCCGCCTCCCGGTCGGCTCCGTCGCACTCTGCGCCTCCACACGACCGGCGGACGGCTTGGTCGCCGATGATGCCGGCTTGCCCTGTTCGCATGTCGGCCCACGCTGCCGGTCCCGCCCGGTGGCAGCTCCTGCCGCCAGCCCGGCCAGCGCATCCTGCCGACTCTGCGCGACCGCCCGGACCGCCTTGGTCGCTAGTAACAAGCTAACCGCCCGTTCCGTCGCGTGCGGCCAGAGCCACCCGGTGCCGCCTCCTGCTCGCCGGCCGCGGCTCGCCGCGCATCTGGCCGACTCCAGCTGACCGTCGAACCCGGGTCGCCATTGCCAGCTACCGGCTCGCCCCGTTCAGCGTGCAGCCCGCCGCCCGGCCCCGCCGGTGGCGAGCTCTGCTTCGCCAGCGGCTTCGCGCATTCGGCCGACTCTGCGCGACCGGCGGACCGGCTTTGGTCGCCGATGCAGCCGGCCGCCCGTTCAGCGTGCGGCCCATATGCCGCCCGGCCCCGTGGCCGGCTCTGCTCGCCCGCGCATCTGGCCGACTCCTGCGCTTCCGGCCCCGGCGTCGCCTCCGCTGGCACGTCGTCCGTGCTTTCGCCCGGCCCCAGCCTTCGCCTCTCTGCGCGCGGGTCCGGCCTCCGCCATTGCTGCTGGCCTCCCGCGTCGGGTCCGGCCCCTGCGCCCGCCGCCTTGCCACTCCAGCCGGCCTGCCGGCGGCTCCGCCAGCACCCTACCCGGCCGGCGTGAGAAACGACAAGGGTTGGCTGGAAGGAAAGAAAAGTTCCCGGCTGGAGAAAAAAGCAAAGGGCCGAGTGCCTTTAACAAAAAGTGTGTGTTCAACTGGCTGCCCAGACCCTGGCGAAGAAAAGGCCGGGTGTCCACGGCCGACTGGAAGAAAAAAGAAGGGAGGGTCTGCTCGCATAA
Source organism: Aegilops bicornis (assembly GCA_021605145.1). Taxonomy (NCBI): domain Eukaryota; kingdom Viridiplantae; phylum Streptophyta; class Magnoliopsida; order Poales; family Poaceae; genus Aegilops; species Aegilops bicornis. The sequence goes on from CM038669.1 coordinate 236,255,464, forward strand.
CTGCAGCCCACCGGCTTTCGCTCGTCAACAGCCAGCGTTGCACGCTTTGCCCGATTAAATGCTTGCCCGCTTCATGGTTGCCTGGCGCCGACGGACGAGCCGGTCCGGCCACTGTACCTGGCCGACGAGAAAAGAGAGAAGATAAAGTAGTTGCGGGAGATCGCGATCGCTTTCACAATGATCAATCTCGAGGCTACCACCAAGAGTCTTGTCGCTTAGCGCCTTCGAGAGAAAAGAGAAAGTAGTTGCGGGAGATCCGGCCCGATCCGCCGGTGATCGGCCCGAATCTCGAGGCTACACCTGTGAATTGACGCGCGAGAGAGAAGAGAAAGTAGTTGCCGGGAGATCCGGCCCATCGCTTCGCCGATCGGTCGAATCTCGGGGGCTCGCCAATGAGTCTTGTTGACGCGCCCATGAAAGAAGACAAGGTGGTCACCAGGAGATCCGGACCGACTGCTCAACAGTCGACCCGAATCTCGGGGGCTACACCCAGCGGGTGCGCTGGCGCGCCCCCCACAAAGATTGCAGATAAGAGAAGAGTTTTGTCCAGCTGCCAGCAGCCGGCAGAAGAAAAAAAGAAGAAGAAAAAGGTCGTTGCAAGACGCCTCGCCGCTTGGCCGGTCGAGCCTGACCAGCCGGGACCACCCTTCGAGCACCCGGAGGCTCGAAGGCTACACCCAGTCGGTGCACCGACGTGCTCCACGAGCGTCGAGTCGTGCCGGCTGTCTTCGACGACCGCGGCTACATGAAAATCAATGTGAGCTCCTCACCTGCATATTTTTTGCATCGCGAAATCACGGACAACCTCGACGATGCTCGGGGAGATATCTCCTCATTTTATTACAGTTGCATCACTGTTCGCCCCGGCGCCAGCCAGAGTTGGCCCGGGGGCTGGCCGCTTGGCCTGAGACGTTAGTTCCCGCAGACGGCTTAGTAGCGTGCGCAGTACCAAAGGCCCACTCTTAGTCACAGGCAGCAGAGCGGCTGTCCGTCTAGCAAGAGTGAACGCTGGAGGCCACCCACGTGAAAAACTTCCGGAAAGAAAAACGGTTCGGGCGACCCGGCCGTTTCCTTTACGAGTATCTGCTCGGTCAAATCTGCTCCCAGAGTCTGAGTACTGTACACTCCGCTCCGCGGCCCACTCTCAGCCACAGACCGCAGAGCGGCTGTCCGGCAAGCGAGAGCACAAGCCAAAGAGTGGAGGGAACATGAAAAAGATTGAAGGGGGCTCGGACGAAACCGAGTCGGCACCCTCCGCATAAAACTTGCAATGCTGAAAGCAAACATTTGATATATCTGCGTGGACTAACTTTGTCTTTTTCATGATCATTTCCATGAACACTCGCCAAAAAACCTCCGTCCAACTTTGCCAAGTTGCCCGGAGGCTTGGGGGCTACTGTCGGAGTAATTGGACACGGATACCCCGAAGACGGCAAGACAATATTTCAAGACATCGGGGCTAGCAAAGCCCCTCAGTCCGACTGCTTGACCGCTCTGCCGGCTCCCCGTCCGATCGCTTCCCGCTTGCCGGCACGGCTCACCACCTGACCGACTACCATTGCTGCTCAACCCGACATCGACGAGACGGATGTGCCCGAGCACTATTCACGTGCCATCTCAGCCATCATGTTTAGTGTCACTTGTCCCCTGGCACTATTTATGAAGTAACTCAGGGGACAAGGATGACACCCACCATGCCTTTGCCCATCCCCACTACCAAGTTTACATCCTAAGCTACCCATGCCTATATAAAGGCACACATCCATCCATCCAGGGGATGGACTCACACGCACACACAAGCAAATAGCTAGCAAGCTAGCTATCCATCCATCCACACACACGCATGAGTACACACACTCATTCGGCCACACATGGCCAGGCACATGTGCCACACTAGCTAGCTAGCCCTCATTGCTACTGATCTCAGATACAGCTCCAGGAGCACTCTGTACTAGATATATCAGATACACTCAGACATGCAGCAGTAGGAGTATTATCTCTCCGAAGAGCTCCAAAGCTGGGTAAACCATCGCGTGCTACTCGCATACCCGCTCCCGGTCCTATCAGCAGCAGTCTTACCCTCACACTAAGCCCTTGTGGCATCTGTCGACTTGCAAGCCCCCCGTGAGAATACCACGACAGGGGCATGGCCCCCTGGCGAAGGTTTTTTCCCCTCGTTTGGAAACCCTTGTTTCCAAGTCTTCAGAGGCGGTCCTTTTCCTTCCCTGGGGAGAGGGGACTTTTGGTTCTTCTCCCCGAATATCCTCCTTCGCGGAGACGCTAATTCCCCCGGTTTGGATGAGTAATGCGTGAGGCCCGCTTTCGGCTTCCTTATTCCTCCCTTTATCTTCCCTCGATGGCACTTGATAAGGTGCATGCTCAAGCATCCTGGCTAGTACAGGATCCGGTGAGCCTTCGGGAAGGGGGGACGAACACCTGATCATCTTCGCCTTTTTTTATCCAGTCCTGGTCAAAGAGCGATTTTTTCAGAATGATGTTGTGACAAATAAAAAGACAACATTTTCGGCCGCAGAATTACTTACGTGGGTATCTGGGCGATTGCAGTTCAGACCCGCATCCTCGGTGGTGTCCGGACACTTTATTCGTGATCCGAAGAACAATCCATACCTCTCTTCGAGCGTCACACCAAAGAATTGCTGAATGGTTCGCGGTCCTTCCGGGTTGAATTCCCACATACGGAGAGGTCGACGTTGGCATGGCAGGACCCGACGAACTAACATGACTTGCATTACCTTGACAAGGCCGACATCTCTCTTTAGGAGATCTCGGATGCGACTCTGCAATGTCAGCACATCATTAACTGGCCCCCAGTCCAGCCCCTTGTTGACCCATGACGCTAGTTGCAGCGGGGGCCCCGAACGAAAGGCGGGGGCAGCTACCCACTTAGTACTTCGGGGAGCTGTGATGTAAAACCACTCCCGCTGCCATAAGTTGGACATCTCCGGGAAGGAACCCTTTGGCTATGGAGCATCGGCGCCTTTGCTTATTATGGCGCCTCCGCATTCTGCGTGTCGCCCATCGATCATCTTTGGCTTCACATTGAAGGTCTTGAGCCATAAGCCGAAGTGTGGGGTGATGCGGAGGAAGCCCTCACACACGACGATGAATGACGAGATGTGAAGGATGGAATCAGGAGCCAGATCATGGAAATCGAGCCCGTAATAGAACATAATCCCTCTAACAAAGGGATCAAGACTAAAGCCTAGCCCTCGGAGGAAGTGGGAAACAAATATGACACTCTCGTTGGGTTCGGGAGTGGGGATGACCTGCCCTTGAGCAGGCAGCCTGTGTGAGATTTCGGGGGCCAGATGCCTAGCTTCTCTTAGCTTCTTGATGTCCTCCTCTGTGACAGAGGAGGCCATCCACCGGCCTTGAAGGTTGGATCCAGACATGATTGAAGGTCCGAAGCGCTTAGCCTGAGCCTTGGGTGTTGGAATTCGAGGTGGGGGAAGCGAAGGATCGAGCGCGAAAAGAAAAGGACATGCCCTGGCCCCTTTATAAGGAGGGTGAATATCAAGCGTCCTCCGCGTGGCCGTTCGGAACTTGCCTAAAATCGAGGAGTCATACCAGCAGGCGCGATTGGGTTACCCACACCCGTATTGATGAGAATCACGTGATAAGGGTACACGATCTCTGCTTCGACAAGACGTGCCAAGAAAACCGCCTCGCAACACGTGTAGTGGCAGGCCGGGAAAAATAGTTTGTAAGGACCGGACCACGGCAGGATGTCACGTTATGAAAAGTTGTCGGCAGATTAGATTTGTGGAATATTATACTCTCTACGATGGTATGTGGAATTTGTTTTTCAGAGCCGGACACGATCCTTGTGTTCAAAATCTTCTATGGAGTATTCGGAGGAGGAACCCGCCTTGCAATGACGAAGACAATCTGCGCGCCGTGCTCATCTCATTGAAGCCTGGTTCAGGGGCTACTGAGGGAGTCCTGGATTAGGGGGTCCTCGGACTGCCGGACTATATACTTTGGCCGGACTATTGGACTATGAAGATACAAGATTTAAGACTTCGTCCCGTGTCCGTATGGGACTCTCCTTTGCGTGGAAGGAAAGCTTGACAATTCGGATATGTAGATCTCCTCCCTTATAACCGACTCTGTGTAACCCTAGCCCCCTCCGATGTCTATATAAACCGGAGGGTTTAGTCCGTAGGACAACAACAATCATAATCATAGGCTAGCTTCTAGGGTTTAGCCTCTACGATCTCGTGGTAGATCAACTCTTGTAATACTCATATCATCAAGATCAATCAAGCAGGAAGTAGGGTATTACCTCCATCGAGAGGGCCCGAACCTGAGTAAATATTGTGTCCCCTGCCTCCTGTTACCATCCGCCTTAGACGCACAGTTCGAGACCCCCTACCCGAGATCCGCCGGTTTTGACACCGACAAGATCATCACCTTGTTGGATGAGCTCATCCTTCAACATCACCTCAAGGCCACGGCCTGGGAGGTGGGGAGGGGGAATAAGGTGCCTTACGCATGATGTGGCATCAGCAAGTAGTTGTGCGGCGCTGCCGGAGTAGTCACGATGGGCGAACCACGATGGAGCACTCTTGGAGACCATGAGAATGAGGCGACACCGGAGGGAAGAGCAACCAGGAGATTTTCCCCTACCCCGCCACCATGTAGCCTAGTTGGGATGAGCATCGTCGAGGACCAGGGCCAGATGGGACGATGGCGACGACTTCTTTGGAGGAACCCTAGTCTTTGCAGGTGACGATCGAGGTAGAGGGAAAGGGGAGAGGAGATGCAAGCGGGCAGGGCAATGAACGCTTGCGTGTTTGTTTTTACTTGAGGGTGAGGTGTGATGCGGGCGTCACCAGTTGCATTTTGAGTGTAATATAGGCAGACAACAGAGTCATTTCACTATGCCCCTTCCCTTCAATTTTTAGAGAGGTTCTACCCGAAACACCCCCCTCCAAAGAAAAATTAGTTAAGCCCAAGCCCATAACTCAAAAATGACTTATTCACATCTTTTATGGCTTATTTTGACAATAAGACCTGAAAAGGCGGAATAGAATTGGCCCTTAACCTACAATTCAATTGTGCGTGCAATGATGAATCACTCCTGCCTGCTATAGTGTACATTTAGGCATCATCATACATGGCATAACTTAAAACATGTGCATTCCATTGTAGAATCTGGAATATGCAATGTTTATGTTAGTTCATACGTTGCACATGATGTTTAAATGCCCCTTAAATCTGGTCAGTCAAGTGATGGTCTTTAAGCCTCCTTCTTTGCTTCTTTTCTTGATATGTAAGATTTGCTCACACATCTGTTCAATTGCTTGTTTGCATCAGCCATCCATACTAGGACTGTTTGCTTTGATTACTTGCTGTTCTTGACCTAACACTCTAACAGAGCTTGTCAACGATTTAAACACTAAGGGCTGCTGTAGTGGGGCGTTTTCTAACTCATAGGTGACATAAAGGTTTGGCTATACACTAAAGTAGGCTCTCCAAGAGTACCTGGAGGTCTAGTTCGAAGGTATGCCTAGTTTTTACATAGTGCACACATAGTAAATGCTCATTTCATTGTGTGCAAGTGCAAGAGATGCGGCATGTTTAATTATGTGGTGTTGTTTTGTTATATCTCATCCTTTTGTGTTCACAGACTGGAAAGTATGCATATTTATCTTCCAAGGAGACGAGTAACTAGTTTGTGTCACCTTGCGGAGGGGTGCAATGAAGATAAGATTGAGGATTTCCAAGTAAAAGATGTTAGGAAGGAGCCTTGCAAGAGAAGTAGGAGCTACTTGTTGAGCCTCTTCAACCTGTTAAGGTAAGTCACTGTATCCAACTCAACAGTTCAATTCATTGTTTGTTTCAGGCATAGTTAATTTGCTCTTTTCAATTGTTTTATTTGTCCTCGGTTAATGAGATGCCCAAAGAATGATGCCTCATGTTGGGTACTTTTATAACTATTAGTTGACATAATTAAAGGCCTTACCATTTAATTACTCTGCCGAAGTGTGCCTGAAGCTTTGAAGTCTATTAACCAACTATTATTGAATGAGGCTCAAAATCTAGTTTATACTAGGCTAATGATTGCATAGTTTTGCTTGCTTTAGTATGTTTGTATGAAATCCTCTGCTGCTCATTATGCTCCCTAAGACTTTAATTGAGCTACAGAATGGCCAACTGCTCGCTTACTACGCAACGTCCTGTCTAAATTTGTAACTTGAATGTGTTTTGGATTGAGCCCCAACATCATGCTCCTCTGGTGAGCTAAGAGAGATTTTTGTATGCAGGCTGCACAGACTACCTTTTTTTATAATTTTTGAAATATCACCTGCTTATGCTTCATGACGTGTAAACATTATTGTTAGTCCTGTTTTGCCATGTACAGAATAGTGCATCTTGCCTTGCTTCGCTTTCGTTGTAACTATATTTTTCCCTAGTCATGTGTACTTACGTAAACATTTTAGGATTAAGTGACATCAACACAAAGATCTCATGAGCAAAGGTCTTGGCATGGCCGTTACCGAATGATTATGGATTGGAATTGGAATGTGCTGATGTTCTCGAGCATCAAAGAGGTGGCAAGACAACATGTACAAGATTCTGAACGTACAATCTACAAGTTGAGACTGGACATGCAGGTATTAGATGTAGAAGTCAAAAAATGAAACAAGACACTAAGGTGACAACGAAGGAATTGGAGATTTTGCAGACTGAAATTTCTGCTATCTAAATCCGGCCAATCCTATTTTCTGAAGAGATTATAGTTCAAATGGTAATTTATGTTGATGCGCATCCATGATGTATGAGCTGTATTTGCCCAGTGTATGTAATTTGCTGTTTGTGTATGCTTTATTATCACTGGTGCCGAACTATAATGCCCAGTGGGTATAATCGGCTGTAATTTCTTTATTGTATAGTGTAGGATTATTCTACGTTTCTATGCCTTAGTCTCTTTATTGTATAGTGTATGTTTTTAGAGGTGATAGTATAGAGTAGGATAATTCTTTGAATATGCTATATTGTTCAAACGGGGGCCAACTCGCCCAAACATTGTAGTGACCATGGCCCTCCACAGGCCGTACGTTCCATGGGCCATCTACGGGACGGACGATCGCTGGCCTTCTGTGGCCGTCGGATTCGTGGGCCTTCTATGGGCTGTCAGATCCGTGGGCCTTCTATTGGCTGTCGGATCCATGGGCCTTCCATGGGCCAGCGGATCCATGGGCCTTTGATGGGCCGTCGGGTCAATGGGCCTTCTGTGGGCCATCAAGTCAATGGGCCTTCTATGGGCCGTCTCATCTATGGGCCTTGTACGGGCCGTATAAGGGGCCGTAAATGGGCTAGAGTGGAAATCGTACGTTTTATGGGCTGACCATAACGGGCCATTAAACTGCCGTATTTGATGATGCTATGAAAATGGCCCAACAGATTAACGGGCCACAAACGGGCCGACTTTATCCACAGGCTGAATTTGGCCCACAAGCAGAAAAGGCCTGTAACGGGCGGTAAGTAAACGAATAATGGAAATGAGCCCAAGAATAAATGGGCCCTGAGAAGGCCGAAAGATAACATGGGCTGGAGACGGCCCAACGGTATAATGGGCCGTCAATGGGTATAAAGTGATACACTGTTCATCACGGGCCAGTTTTACCACGGGCCGTTAACGGGACGAGGGTTACTAAGGGCCTCAGATGGGCCAAAAGACGTCATGGGCCATACATGGGCCGGAAGTTAAAACAGGCTAGAATTATATTGGACGGCCTAGATGACGCTACTGGCCCTAATTCGGATAGGCCGTAAACGGGCCCTGGGTTAGCGGGCTGTAAATGGGCTATATGCGAACAGGCCGTTAACAGGCTTGCCGTGGGCCGACCCGCCACCATTTGACCAAGTCAAACGGGCCGGCCTTTTCATAGGAATGGGCCTCTGTTGGGCCGTGCCACGTGTCGACATATCATAGGCGCTTTGGGTCCAATGAGTGGATGACATCTGTCCCAACGGTGAGCTGACACGTGTTTCCTCCAGCCAATGATGATTTTACATGTGGAAAATCCCCATTTGTCGGGGCTGTTAACGAGTTATCGGAATCAAAACCGGACCCGATAGCTTAACGGCGTTCCGTTACGGTGGATGCCACGTGTCGGTCACCCTTGACGAAAGCACTTCTGTGACGTGCGATTTATCGTCATGGAAGTGGACACTTCCGTGATGATAATTTTGGTAATGTCATGGAACACTTCTACGACAGCACAGGTATGACTATCTTGATTCTGACATAAATTTGTCATGGATGTACATGCATGACAAAAAACGCGACCTACTGTGACAAACACGTATCATCACGGAAGTGTATTTTTTTTGTAGTGCAAGGAGCTGCTCCGATGATCGCCTCGTCCATCACGGCTGCTCCATCCCCACAGCGCCGCCTTAACCTGCTCCACCGGAACCGCAACATCCTTCACCGACTCCTCGGACGAAGCCGAGGCCTACTCGGCGCCACCAAAGAGGTTGTACACTCATCGCATCGCACCTTCTCCTTAACTCGACCTCCCGGCGCTGACGGTGCTTGTCGGCAATATCGTGTGACATATGCCAAGGGGTGGCTTATCATGGATGGGGACAAAAGTACGTCACTAGGCTCTAGAGGCGGGAGTGAGCGAGACCGCATACGCCTGCTAATCTTGCCCAGGTTTGGGGCTCTCCTAGGAGATAACACCCCTAGTCCTACTTTGCGGGGTCTCCGCATGATCACTATCTCAACAAGGTAGCTACAAGCTTGCTCCTTGAGCTGTTTGGCTAGAGGAGGAAGAAGACCAAGACCAGCCCTACTTCACTCTCTCTATGTGGGTATGGGTAACTAATGTGTTGAAACCTTTGCATGGGTGACCTGGGGGGGTTTATATAGGCCTACCCCCAGGGGTACAATGGTAATCCGTCCGGGTGTAGGACCCAGCCGTCAGTGTCTCTGGTCGCCAGCTTCTCCGCCGGCTACAGGGGCCCGCCGCCTGCCGTGCTCTCGGCCAACAGATAGGGCTTGCCGACTATGGGTCGTGTCGGCTGCTCTGTACTATAGTCTCGCCCTGATTACAGAGGCTTTGTCGGGGGGAGCATGGCTACAGTCCCGCTGCCTGGCGGGTGCTCACTGTAGGCACACCCCGTCTTATCTGGTTAATGGCGCACAGACTTTGAGGGGAGAGGGGGCCACCTGCTGGAAGGAGGCCCACTCCCGCTACTGCCTGGTGGGGCATCGCCGCCTTCTAGGGCTCACCGACAGGTAGGGCCCGCCACCTGCAGACCGTACCGACTGGTCATCATGGGAGCATGGCTCCCTCTAACATAGATGATGTCACGGGCCGCGTGGGAACAATGTCGCGTGGGCGAGGGGTGTCCGCTTGGTACACCGCACTGTAGCCACGCTTTGCCCTAGATCCGGGGTGGCAGGCTGCACTATGGCCACGCCTTGTCTTGTCGTGGTAATGAGGTGCTAACTTCGAGGGAACGAGGGGCCACCTGCTAGGAGTCGGCCTCCCTCGTGGCCGCCTTCTGGGTTCCGCCGTCTTCTAGCAGCCAGCCGCTTGGACCGGCCGGCGCAAGAAGGCAGTCGTTCGTCCGGGAGGTGTGAGGAGCGCAGTCGGCCCCGATGTCTTGAAATACCATAGGGGGGGGGGCTTGATAACCCACAAGTATAGGGGATCAATTGTAGCCTCTTTCGATAAGTAAGAGTGTCGAACCCAACGAGGAGCTAAAGGTAGAAAATATTCCCTCAAGTTCTATCGACCACCGATACAACTCTACGCACGCTTGACGTTCGCTTTACCTAGAACAAGTATGAAACTAAAAGTACTTTCTAGGTGTTGTTGGATAGGTTTGCAAGAATATAAAGAGCACGGAAATAAAAACTAGAGGCTGTTTAGGTAAAGAAGCAATAAAGTTAGTATAGCGAGTGTGGAAAATTGGTGGTAGGAGTTGCGAAATTGTCCCTAAGCAATTGACTACTTTACTAGACCGATAGCAAGTTTTATGTGGGAGAGGCCACTGCTAGCATGTCATCCCTGACTTGGAATTCTATGCACCTACGATTGGAACTATTAGCAAGCATCCGCAACTACTAACGTTCATTAAGGTAAAACCCAACCATAGCATTAAGATATATTGGTCCCCCTTCAATCCCGTATGCATCAATTTCTATGCTAGGTTGAAGCTTCTATCACTCTTGCCCTCCAATACATAGTCCTATCAACATACAACTAACCCTATGGTGTGATCCACGCACGCACTCATATGATGGGCACCAAAGGACAGCAACATAACCACATGCAAATTAAATCAATCATAGCAATTCATCAATTACCGATAGGACAACGAAAATCTACTCAGACATCATAGGATGGCAACACATCATTGGATAATAATATGAAGCATAAAGCACCATGTTCAAGTATAGGGTACAGCGGGTTACGGGAGAGTGGACCACTGTAGATAGATGGGGGAAGGTGATGGAGATGTTTGTGAAGATGGTGGAGGTGTTGGTGTAGATTGCGGTGATGATGATGACCCCGGCGGTGTTCCGGCGCCACCGGGAGAGAGGGGGAGAGAGCCCCCCTTCTTCTTCTTCCTTGACCTTCTCCCTAGGTGGGAGAAAGGTTTCCCTCTGGTCGATGGTCTCCATGGCATGGGAGGGGCGAGAGCCCCTCCGAGATTGGATCTGTCTCTCTGTCTCTCTTTGTTTCTGCGCTCTCGATTCTGCCCTTTCACCGTTTCTTTTATAACCGGAGATCCGTAACTCCGATTGGATTGAAATTTGAACAAATTTTTTATCTGGATATTAGCTTTCTTGTGGCGAAAGAAGGGCTCCAACCGCCTTACAGGGTGTCCATGAGGTTCAGGGGCACGCCCCCTGCCTCGTGCCCCCCTCGGGCATCGTCTCGCGTTGATTCCACTTCCCAAAATTCACAAATATTCCAAAAAAAATCACCGTCAGTTTTTATTCCGTTTGGACTCCGTTTGATATGGATTTTCTGCGAAACAAAAAAACATGCAACAAGCGAGAACTGCACCGGCAATCGGATCAATATGTTAGTCCCAAAAATAGTATAAAAAGTTGCCAAAAGTATATGAAAGTTGTATAATATTGGCATGGAATAATAAAAAATTATAGATACGACGGAGACGTATCAGCATCCCCAAGCTTAATTCATGTTCGTCCTCGAGTAGGTAAATGATAAAAAAGATAATTTTTGATGTGGAATGCTACCTAGCATAATCTTGACCATGTATCTAATCATGGCATGAATATTAAGACACGAGTGATTCAAAGCAATAGTCTATCATTTGACATTAAGACAATAATACTTCAAGCATACTAACCAAGTGATTATGTCCTCTCAAAATAACATAGCCAAAGAAAGCTCATCCCTACAAAATCATATAGTTTGTCCATGCTTCGTTTTTGTCACACAAATCCCATCATGCACAACCCCGATGACAAGCCGAGCAATTGGTTCATACTTTTTAACGCGCTTCAGCCTTTTAAACTCTCACGCAATACATGAGCGCAAGCCATGGATATAGCACTATGGGTGAAATAGAATATGATGATGGAGGTTTGCGTGAGAAGACAAAAAAAGAAGAAAGTTTCACATTGACGCGGCTAATCAACGGGTTATAGAGATGCCCATCAATTGATGTCAACGTGACGAGTAGGGAGTGCCATGCAACGGATGCACTAGAGCTATAAGTATATGAAAACTCAAACTGGAAACTAAGTGGGTGTGCATCCAGCTTGCTTGCTCATGAAGACCTCGGGCATTTGAGGAAGCCCATCATCGGAATATACAAGCCAAGTTCTATAATGAAAATTCCCACTAGTATATGAAAGTGATAACTCAAGAGACTCTCTATATGAAGAACATGGCGCTACTCTGAAGCACAAGTGTGGTAAAAGGATAGTAACATTGCCCCTTCTCTCTTTTTCTCTCATTTTTTTTGTTTTCTCTTTTTTTCCTTTTTTTGGTGGGCTTCTTTGGCCTCTTTTTTTATTTGGGCTGCTTTGGCCACTTTTATTTTGATAACCTCACATGGGACAATGTTCTAATAATGATGATCATCACACTTTTATTTACTTACAACTCAATATTACAACTCGATGTCTAGAACAAAGTATGACTCTATATGAATGCCTCCGGCGGTTTACCGGAATGTGCAATGATATAGCATAGCAATGACATCAAAAAAACGGACAAGCCATGAAAACATCATGCTAGCTATCTTACGATCATGCAAAGAAATATGACCATAAATGCTCAAGTCATGTATATGATGATGATGGAAGTTGCATGGCAATATATCTTGGAATGGCTATGGAAATGCCATGATAGGTAGGTATGGTGGCTGTTTTTAGGAAGATATAAGGAGGCTTATGTGTGATAGAACGTATCGTATCACGGGGTTTGGATGCACCGGCGAAGTTTGCACCAACTCTCGAGGTGAGAAAGGGCAATGCACGATACCGTAGAGACTAGCAAATTGCGAAAAGGTAAGAGTGCGTACAATCCATGGACTCACATTAGTCATAAAGAACTCACATACTTATTGCAAAAGTTTATTAGCCCTCAAAGCAAAGTACTACTACGCATGCCCCTAGGGGGATAGATAGGTAGGAAAAGACCATCGCTCGTCCCCGACCGCCACTCATAAGGAAGGCAATCAAAGAACACCTCATGCTTCAAATTTGTCACACAATGTTTACCATACGTGCATGCTACAGGACTTGCAAACCTCAACACAAGTATTTCTCAATTTCAAAATTACTCAACTAGCATGACTCTAATATCACCACCTTTATATCGCAAAACTATTGCGAAGAATCAAACATATCATATTCAGTGATCTACAAGTTTTATGTAGGATTTTATGACTAACATGTGAATGACCAATTCCTGTCAACTCTCTAAATAGATATAAGTGAAGTAAGAGAGCTTAATTATTTATACAAAAGATATGCCCATGTTCTAACAAATATAAGTGAATCAAAAGAGCATTCTACAAATGGTGGTTATCTATGTGAAGAGAAACAGGCAATCCAAACTTCAAAAGATATAAGTGAAGCACATGAAGCATTCTATAAATCCATACTCAAAAGATATAAGTCAAGTGCAAAGAGAATTCTATAAATAAACCATGGACTATCTCTTACCAGCATGGTGCATAAAATAAAAGTGAAAACTAAATGCAAAAGACGCTCCAAGATTTGCACATATCGCATGAACGAAACGAATCCGAAAACATACCGATACTTGTTGAAGAAAGATGGGAAGCCTTCGGGGCATCCCCAAGCTTAGACGCTTGAGTCTCCTTGAATATTTACTTGGGGTGCCTTGGGCATCCCAAAGATTGATCTCTTTCCTCTCCTCCTTATCCTCATATCGAGACATCCTCGATCTTCGAACACTTCATCCACACAAAACTCAACAGAAAGTTCGGTAAGATCCGTTAGTATAATAAAGCAAATCACTACTCTAAGTACTGTTGAAAACCAATTAATATTTTGTTTTTGCATTTTATCTACTGTAATATAACTTTTCCATGGCTTAATCAACTGATAGAAATCGATAGTTTCATCAAAACAAGCAAACTATGCATCAAAAACAGAAGCTGTCTTAAACAGGACAGTCTGTAGTAATCTGAACATTCACCATACTTATGGTACTCCACAAATTATGCCAAAATTAGGAAAAATAAAAAAATTGTATATAAAGACAGTGCAAAAAGTTTCAGAACCATTTGACATTCCAGTAAAAAAATTAAAATCGCGCACTACAGCCAAAGTTTCTGTCCTACACCGCACAAACCAACAAGCATTATAACATCCTAAAGGCAAACCTTGGCACATTATTTTTATAATACAATGGAATTTTACAAGGGGATAATTATTTTTGTTGAAAAGTTTCTGTAATCAAGATTCACAAAGTTTCCGTGAGCATGAACAAAGTTCAAGGCTAGCTCCCACTTTAACAATGCTCGTCTTTCTCACTTTCGCTTTCCTTTTTTGAAAAAGTTTTAGGTTCCCCTCTTTATTTTTTTTTAAACTTTATAAAAGCACTCAACAGAAATAAATGAATCTCTAAAACTTCCGGGTTGTCTCCCTGGCAGCACTTTCTTTAAAAGCCATTAAGCTAGGCATATAGTGCTCAAGTAATGGATCCACCCGGACCCAAGGTATATCAAAGCCAATTTTAATTAGCAAATATTTGGCATTTAGTAGTGAGCACAAAGCAACATATATCATGCAATGACGAAGTCTAACTCTCTTCCTATGCATCGACATTTAATACAAGAACAATTCATGCACATCAAGTAAAGGCCAATACATAGCATAAACAGTTTCTTGCAATTTTATCATGTGGGAAACATAAAGAGGTGGAGATATAGTTCCTCTCTCATAATAATTGCAAGTAGGAGCAGCAACCACATGCATATTATATCTATCAAAATCATCATGTTTAGTGGTAAAAGGCAACCCATCAATATAATCCTTAATAAGTGCAAACTTCTCCGATATAGTGTAGTCGAGAGAATTCATAAAGATAATAGGCCTATCATGCGTGGGTGCAATAGCAACAATTTCATGTTTAACATAAGGAACTATAGCAAGTTCATCTCCATAAGCATAATTCATATTGGCATCTTGGCCACAAGCATAGCAAGCATCATCAAAAAGGGATATTTCAAAAGAATCAACGGGATCATAACAATCATCATAGCATTCATCCTTCGGCAAGCACGAAGGGAAATTAAACAATGTATGAGTTGAAGAGTTATTCTCATTAGAAGGTGGGCACGGGTGATCAATCCGCTCTTCCTCCTTTTGTTCTTTGCTCTCCTCCTCATCTTTTTCATCCAATGAGCTCACAATGTCATTAATTTCTTCTTCCATAGACTCCTGCAAAATATTAGTCTCTTCTTGGACAGCGGAGACTCTCTCAATAAAATCATCAATATCGGAATTGAATTCATAATTCTCATAGCAATATTGAAGGGTAGCTAAATTTTTAGGTCTATAAACTGAATCATCAAAATCTTCAAACTCTTTAAACAAAGATTCAATTTCATAAGCACCCATAAAAGCTACAAATTCTTCTATTCGTTCCACATCATAGTAATCATATATACCATTAGCATAAGAAGCCAAGGTTTTATCATCATTAAATTTGCATGAAAAGGGAAGGTGTGGAGCCTTCATCCTAGGGTAACAAGTATAATCATATCTCAAGCATAGTTCCCGAGCATACCAATGCAACATATGAATTTGATCCCATAATAATTTCCCTTTTTGAGTCAAGCGATAATCCCTAAAGTATTCACGTTGATCCAACGTGTCTCCCATTACATAATTGAATGGGGTTTTCTCAGGATTATCAAAGTAGTACATAATATTTTTCACATAACCAGCATCGAGGGTTTTAGGAGGTTCCCCATCTCCATGAGTAGCAAGTACACCTAATTTTTTTGGTATTTCGTGTTCCATATCCATAACTAAAGATAGAGAACAACTGAGAATATCAAATAAGAATTACTTAGTAATAAAGCAAACAAGCACACATGAGAATATTCACCCCACGCTATAACTCCCCGGCAACGGCGCCAGAAAAAGGTCTTGATAACCAGAAGTATAGGGGATCAATTGTAGCCTTTTTCGATAAGTAAGAGTGTCGAACCCAATGAGGAGCTAAAGGTAGAACAAATATTCCCTCAAGTTCTATCGACCCCCGATACAACTCCACGCACGCTTGACGTTCGCTTTACCTAGAACAAGTATGAAACTAAAAGTACTTTGTAGGTGTTGTTGGATAGGTTTACAAGAATATAAAGAGCACGTAAATAAAAACTAGGGGCTGTTTAGTTAAAGAAGCAATAAAATTAGTATAGCCAGTGTGGAAAAGTGGTGGTAGGAGTTGCGAAATTGTCCCTAAGCAATTGACTACTTTACTAGAATGATAGCAAGTTTCATGTGGGAGGGGCCACTGCTAGCATGTCATCCCTGACATGGAATTCTATGCACTTATGTTTGGAACTATTAGCAAGCATCCGCAACTACTAATGTTCATTAAGGTAAAACCCAACCATAGCATTAAGATATATTGGTCCCCCTTCAATCCCGTATGCATCAATTTCTATGCTAGGTTGAAGCTTCTATCACTCTTGCCCTCCAATACATAGTCCTATCAACATACAACTGACCCTATGGTGTAATCCACGCGCGCGCTCATATGATGGGCACCAAAGGACAGCAACATAACCACAAGCAAATTAAACCAATCATAGCAATTCATCAATTACCGATAGGACAAAGAAAATCTACTCAGACATCATAGGATGGCAACACATCATTGGATAATAATATGAAGCATAAAGCACCATGTTCAAGTAGAGGGTACAACGGGTTGCGGGAGAGTGGACTGCTGTAAATAGATGGGGGAAGGTGATGGATATGTTGGTGAAGATGGCGGAGATGTTGGTGCAGATTGCGGTGATGATGATGGCCATGGCGGTGTTCCGTCGCCACCGGGAGAGAGGGGGAGAGAGCCCCTCTTCTTCTTCTTCTTCTTCCTTGACCTTCTCCCTAGATGGGAGAAGGGTTTCCCCTCTGGTCCATGGTCTCCATGGCGTGGGAGGGGTGAGAGCCCCTCCGATATTGGATCTGTATCTCTGTCTCTCTCTGTTTCTGTGCTCTGGATTCTGCCCTTTCATCGTTTCTTTTATAACCAGAGATCCATAACTCTGATTGGATTGCAATTTGAACATGATTTTTATCCGGATATTAGCTTTCTTGCGGCTAAAGAAGGGCTCCAAGCTCCTTACGCGGTGTCCACGAGGGTCAGGGGCGCGCCCCCTGCCTCGTGACCCCCTCGGGCATCGTCTCGCGTTGATTCCACTTCCCAAAATTCACAAATATTCCAAAAAATATATCTGTCAGTTTTTATTCCGTTTGGACTCCGTTTGATATGGATTTTCTGCGAAACAAAAAACATGCAACAAACAGGAACTGGCAGTGGGCACTGGATCAATATGTTAGTCCCAAAAATAGTATAAAAAGTTGCCAAAAGTATATGAATTGTATAATATTGGCATGGAACAATCAAAAATTATAGATACGACGGAGACATATCAGGGCTGATGAGGCTACCTGTGGTCATTTACTCCGACAGTAGTCCCCGAAGCTGGTGGGGCGCCGCGGCTGAAGAGGCGTGGAGCCTCAGCAGCTTCCTACTCCGAATTGCCTGGTAGCTTTGCTTCGTCCGTCTTCTGGAGGTGCCGACAGCTAGGAGCCGGCTGTGGCCAGGCTGGCCGCCTGGTGAATTCGAAACGTCGTGGTGGGGGCCGGGTGGCACCCCAGCCAGATGACAGGCTTGCTGCCCGTTTCTCGCCCGCCACGCAGCGCTAGCAGACCAGGTCGGCCTGCCAGCCCACGCGCGCGACGGGACGTCACCACAGGCCGGGGCCAGCCACTAGAGTGCCTCGGCACGCGTGCGGATCCGCTGTGGCCGAGGCGGGAGGTTGGGCTTTTGTGGCGCATTAACCGCACGCCGTTAAGGCACGGAAGGTGCGGGGTTGTGGGGGGAGTGGGCATAGTTAATCCCACGACCCCCACGTCTCGCCCCTCGACTCCGCCGCCAGGGGGCTATAAGTAGGGGGGGGGGAGGGGGCGGCAGACGCACGCGCGCCCTCCTCTCCCTTCGTCTTTGCCTTTCTCCTTTTTCTTCTCATCGCTACAGCCGCGCCCCTTCCTCTTGCCGAGGCGATGCAGTAGCTTGCCGTCACCGGGCCTCCTTGCACCGCGGCTTCCTCGCTCCGCCGCAGATTCGCCCGCTCGTCGCCGCGCCGCACTTCCGTCGAGCATCCATATCCATGGCACACGAACGGGCCGGCGATTGGGTTGGCTCCAATGTCCATGAAGACCACTTCACTTTCCTTCGCCAGACGCGCCGGCTGCCTCGCGAGACGCACGTAAAAAGGTGTGTGTTCCTCCCGAGGCAGAGATCTTGCCGGCGTCGGAGGACGGCGAACATGTCGTCTTCCGATCACACTTTCTTCGCGGCTTCTGTCGGCGAGAAGCTTCTTCCGCTCCTTCCTTGCTTTCTACAAAGTCCAGCCGCACCACCTCACGCTGAATATGATGGTGCTGCTGGCCGCCTTTGTCACCCTCGACGAAGGCTACCTCGGCACACTCCCCACCGTTGAGCTCTGGGGGGGTGATCTTCTACCTCAAGCTCGGCACCGCCGCCAAGAACGAGGCGGCCCAGTGCGGAGCCTGCGTCGCAGTGCGGCGTTCGGGTTCCGGGGTCCGCTTCCCGGCCCTCGCCTTGCCGCAGTCGGCCAAGCTGTGGCAGAAATCTTACTTCTACGCCAAGAACATCCATTCAACGATGTACTACATCAACCTGCCGGCTTATGCAGCCAGCCCGCCGGTCGAGCCCGCACCAACTGGGAATTTTGGCCGAAGATCCTGCCGGCCGCTTCCTCCGCCGCTCTCGCTCGGTTTCAGGTGATAACAGAGTTGGAGGGCCTCAAGGCCTCGGATCTGCTGACCGCCTTCGTGGCGTGCCGAGTGCTTCCCCTCCAAGCTCGGCCCCACATCATCGGCCGCATGAGTGAGCACCGGGACCCATGCTGGATGTGCACCAAGGAGCTTCCGGACGTGGAGGTGGTTCGGCTAGTGAATTACTTCTCCAACTGCAAGCTCTCGGAGAAGGAGTGGCGGTTCGACAAGCCGCCATACAGTCGCGCACACCCGCCGCCTGCAGTGAGTCCTTAATTATTTTTCCCTTCATTTGTCCGCGTTCTTTTGTTGCCGCCTGACCAGTCGGACATGGTGCGGATGTTCTCGACTCAGTCAGCAGCCGACGCCCTGGAGCCAAGTCATCAGTACCTGCCGGACCGGTCGACGAGCGACATGGATGACCCCGACTTGGGGGCGGCCACCATGGAAGAGGACGACGCCACAGGCGATGGTGGTGACGGAGCAGGCGGATCCTCAGGAGGCGGCCTTGGGGATTGGCCAGATGATGATGAGGAGGACAACGAGTCACGCCGTACTCACGGCGCTGACAAGGCGGATGCGAGCTCTTCGGCCGTGCCAACTGCAGCAGGCGGCGCGCCGAAGCACCGAGCCGACGCCGGGTTGTACGGCAGTCGGCCCAACAAGCCCAAGTCTTCGGTTGCGGCAACCAAGCGGCAGGAGGCCGCCGTGAAGGCGGCCCAATTCCAGAAGGCCCCGAAGCGGGGCCCGACCGTGTCTGCGTAAGCATTTTAGTCTTTCTGCTGTTGCTTTGTGTTTGCTTTTCTTCTTTTCTCGCAAACTTTTTCTTAGTTCTTCTTGTCTGGCTCGAACAGGGCCCCGCTCTCTCTCGAGCGGGCCCCATCTGCCTTGGTGATTGGGGTGGCGGACGGCTCTGCAGAGCCTCGCCACGTGGAGCCGCTAGCCGACCTCCAGGAGGCGACGGAGAGGAACGCGTGGGAGGCGCAAGAAGAGTGGGAGGCCGCGGCCCGGGAGAAGGCGGCAGTGTCCAAGGCGGCACAGGAGGAGGCTGACACAGCGGCCAAGGAACAGGCGGACGCGGCTCAGGAGTGCGACCGCCTGACCAAAGAACAGGCGGACGCGGCCGCCAAGGCACAAGCGGAAGAGGCGGCACGCGGCCGTGCCCCGGAGTCCTCCGTCCCACAGCATGCGGAGCCACAGGTGCCGGATGGCCAGGAGCCGACCAGAGGAGCCGACTGATAACCCACAAGTATAGGGGATCGCAACAGTTTTCGAGGGTAGAGTATTCAACCCAAATTTGTTGATTCGACACAAGGGGAGCCAAAGAATATGCTCAAGTATTAGCAATTGAGTTGTCAATTCAACCACACCTGGATAACTTAATATCTGCAGCAAAGTATTTAGTAGCAAAGTAGTGTGTAAGTAACGGTAACGGTGGCAAAACTAACAGTAGCAGTTTTATAGTAATTGTATGATGTAGCGGTAAAATAACTAAGCAAAGATCAATATGTGAAAAGCTTGTAGGCATTGGATCAGTGATGGATAATTATGTCGGATGCGATTCCTCATGCAGTAGTTATAACATAGGGTGACACAGAACTAGCTCCAGTTCATCAATGTAATGTAGGCATATATTCTGAATATAGTCATACGTGCTTATGGAAAAGAACTGGCATGACATCTTTTGTCCTACCCTCCCGAAGCAGCGGGGTCCTATTGGAAACTAAGGGATATTAAGGCCTTCTTTTAATAGAGTACCGTACCAAAGCATTAACACTTAGTGAATACACGAACTCCTCAAACTACGGTCATCACCGGTAAGTATCCCGATTATTGTCACTTCGGGGTTAACGGATCATAACACATAATAGGTGACTATAGACTTGCAAGATAGGATCTAGAACTCACATATATTCATGAAAACATAATAGGTTCAGATCTGAAATCATGGCACTCGGGCCCTAGTGACAAGCATTAAGCATAGCAAAGTCATAGCAACATCAATCTCAGAACATAGTGGATACTAGGGATCAAACCCTAACAAAACTAACTCGATTACATGATAAATCTCATCCAACCCATCACCGTCCACCAAGCCTACAATGGAATTACTCACGCACGACGGTGAGCATCATGAAATTGGTGATGGAGGATGGTTGATGATGACAACGGCGACAAATTCCCCTGTCCGGAGCCCCGAACGGACTCCAGATCATCCCTCCCAAGAGAGATTAGGGCTTGGCGGCGGCTCCGTATCGTAAAATGCGATGAATCCTTCTCTCTGATTTTTTTCTCCCCGAACGTGAATATATAGAGTTGGAGTTGAGGTCAGTGGAGCTTCAGGGGGCCCACGAGGCAGGGGCGTGCCCAGGGGGTAGGTGCGCCCCCACCCTCGTGGACAGGGTGTGGGCCCCCTGGTCTTGATTCTTTTGCCAGTATTTTTTATATATTCCAAAAATATTCTCCGTGATGTTTCAGGTCATTCCGAGAACTTTATTTCTGCACAAAAATAACACCATGGCAATTCTGCTGAAAACAGTGTCAGTCCGGGTTAGTTCCATTCAAATCATGCAAGTTAGAGTCCAAAACAAGGGCAAAAGTGTTTGGAAAAGTAGATACGATGGAGACGTATCAACTCCCCCAAGCTTAAACCTTTGCTTGTCCTCAAGCAATTCAGTTGACAAACTGAAAGTGATAAAGAAAAACTTTTACAAACTCTGTTTGCTCTTGTTGTTGTAAATATGTAAAGCCAACATTCAAGTTTTTAGCATAGATTATGAACTAACCATATTCACAATAACACTTAGGTCTCATATTTACTCATATCAATGGCATAATCAAATAGCGAGCAAAAATAATAAATCTCGGATGACAACACTTCCTCAAAACACTCATAATGTGATATAACAAGATGGTATCTCGCTAGCCCTTCTGAGACCGCAAAACATAAATGCAGAGCACCCCTAAAGATCAAGGACTGACTAAACATTGTAATTCATGGTAAAGAGATCCAGTCATAGTCATACTCAATATAAATCAATAGTAATGGATGCAAATGACAGCTATGCTCTCCAACTGGTGCTTTTTAATAAGAGGATGATGACTCAACATAAAAGTAAATATATAGGCCCTTCGTAGAGGGAAGCAGGGATTTGTAGAGGTGCCAAAGATCGATTTTGAAATAGAGATAAAGAATATTTTGAGCGGCATACTTTCATTGTCAACATAACAACTGAGAGATCTCGATATCTTCCATGCTACACACATTATAGGCGGTTCGCAAGCAGAATGGTAAAGTTTATACTTCCCCACCCCCAACAAGCATCAATCCATGGCTTGCCTAAAACAACGGGTGCCTCCAACTAACAACAGTCCTGGGGGAGTTTTGTTTGCAATTATTTTGATTTGAGCATGGGACTGGGCATCTCGGTGACCTGCCATTTTCTCGTGAGTGAGGAGCGGAGTCCACTCCTCTTGAGAATAACCCGCCTAGCATGGAAGATACAGACAACCCTAGTTGATACATGAGCTATTCGAGCATACAAAATAGAATTTCATTTGAAGGTTTAGAGTTTGGCACATACAAATTTACTTGGAACAGTAGGTAGATACCGCATATAGGAAGGTATGGTGGACTCATATGGAATAACTTTGGGGTTTATGGAAGTGGATGCACAAGTAGTGTTCCCTCTTAGTACAAGTGAAGGCTAGAAAAGACTGGGAAGCGACCAACTAGAGAGCGACAACAGTCATGAACATGCATTAAAATTAATCAACACTGAGTGCAAGCATGAGTAGGATATAATTCACCATGAACATAAATATGTGGAGGCTATGTTGATTTTGTTTCAACTACATGTGTGAACATGTGCCAAGTCAAGCCACTCGAATCTTTCAAAGGAGGATACCACCCTATCATACCACATCACAACCGTTTTAATAGCATGTTGACACGCAAGGTAAACCATATAAACTCCTAGCTAATTAAGCATGACATAAGCAACTATAATCTCTAATTGTCATTGCAAACATGTTTCATTCATAATAGGCTGAATCACGAATGATGAGCTAATCATATTTACAAAAACAAGAGAGGTCGAGTTCATATCATCTTCTCTCATCTCAATCAGTCCATCATATATCGTCATTATTGCCTTTCACTTGCACGACTGAACGGTGTGAATAATAATAATAGTGCACGTGCATGGGACTAAGCTGGAATCTGTAAGTATTTAATACAAAGGAGAAGGCAAGGTAACATGGGCTCTTTGTTAGATCAACAATAATGCATATAAGAGCCACTTCAACATTTTCATTATGGTCTTCTCCCATCGACCCCCAAAGAAAAGAAAATAAATAAAGCTATTTACACAGGAAAGCTCCCAACAAGCAAAAGAAGAACGAGAAATCTTTTTGGGCTTTCTTTTAATTACTACTACTACAAGCATGGAAAGTAAACTAGCTAAAAGCTACAACTATTTTTTTTGTTTTTCTTAAGGTTATTCAAACACACAAGAAGAAGGCCAGAAAAAGGAAAATAAACTAGCATGGATAGTACAATGAAAAAGTATGAGCACTGACAACTAGAATGAGTGTGTGAACATGAATGTAATGCCGGTGAGAAATATGTACTCCGCCAAGCTTAGGCTTCTGGCCTAAGTTGGTCTATGCCAATGGATCAAAGTTGTAGCTGGGGTCGTACTGAGAAGCGATATCCTCCGGATCCCACTGATAAACAAACTGACGTTGAGGATCAAGTGGTGGCTTCGGCTCGGGCTCTGGAGCTGATGTTAGGCTTCGGTAGGCATGAATGGCCTCCGTTATAACAAGGTACATGCCTGAAAATATGTTGAACAAAGAAGGAGCAGGCAAGGTAATAGTCTCAAAGTAATTTTTATCAAATATTAGTCTATAGTTAAGCATCTTTTTTCTTATTCTTAACAATAAAATCATGTGCTACCATACTCTTATAGTCTAGAAAAATAGGATGCAACAACTTTTCCTCTTTCTCATAGTGTCTAATAGGTATCTCAAAATATTTAGCAAGCCGCAAAGCAAAGATACCTCCAAAGATGGGACCCTTCACACGGTTCAGATTTATCCGCTTAGCAACAATAGCGCCTAAACTAAAAGTGGTGTCATGAAACAAAGCATGGCGCAGAATAACAATATCAGGGGCACTAAGATTTCCACAGTTCCAGCGACCAATTAAGCATCTACTTGCAAATATTGCAAAGTAACGTAGAACAGGAAAGTGTATGCTAGTAATTCTTGCATCGGAAACCTTCCTCGTCTTTCCTACAATTATCATATCAATAAAACCTTCCACATAGTTACAATGTGGTTCCTCTATGCTGCCCTCAAATGGCAACTTCCAAACCCCACAAAAGTCATAAAGTGACATCTCCTTATACTCATCATATAAATAAAAATCCACCGAAGGTGGTGATCTCCTAGCATGGAAATGAAAATTTTGCACAAAAATATTAGTGAGTAGGAGATACTGATCGAGCTGGTCGTGGAGGAAGTCGGTGAGGCCTGCATTCTCAGCCAAATAATAAAAATCATCTTGAATCCCAGCTGCTCTCAAGAACTCATCACAAGGCCATTCACACGGCCGAACCTCCGCGGTGCGAGGGAGATTATATTTGGGCTTCTTATCCTCTTAACTTTGCTTATCCTTCGAGCTTCAGCTCGAAGAGCCCCTCAATAATCTCTTCATCATTTTCTGAAAATTTCTGAATTTTTTAGTAACTCAAAAAAAAAGTGAACCAAACTCAACAAAATTGATAGCAACTACTCCCACAAGTGCCTATAGACTATATCATGCATTAGAACTACTTGGGACCAAGTAAATTTGACATGCAAGCTCAAGAACAGGGTCACCTAAGCATCAAGAATTTGGAATGAATAAAGCACTAGAACAAAAACTAATTGGACCATTGGAGGAGTCACATACCAAAGAACAATCCCCCAAAGCAGTTTTGTGAGTGGAGCTTTGAGCAAGGAGATCGAAAATGGCAGCAAGTTGAGCTAGAACTCGTGCTTGAGCTGGTTGGTGATTTTTTCTGGAGGAAGGAGTGTGTGGGTGCTGGAATAAGTGGAGGGGGCCACCAGGGGCCCACGAGGTAGGGGGCGCGCCCTGGACCCTCGTGGCCAGGTGCTGGCTCCCCTTGATGTGTTCTTAGTGCCAGATATTCTCAAATATTATAGAAAAAATAATATTTCATTTTCAGGTCATTTGAAGAACTTTTATTTTCACAGTATTTTTTATTGCACGGATAATTCAGAAAACAGACAGAAAATACTATTTTTGATTTATTTAATCTAAATAAAAAAAAGTAAAAGGAGGGTACAGAGGTTTGTGCTTTCTAACTTCATCCATCTCATGCTCATCAAAAGGAATCCACTAACAAGGTTGATCCAGTTTTTTTAACAAACTCATTCCGAATCGCATGAAACCGGAGAATTTTTGAATAGCACTAGGTTACCTCAACGGGGATATGCACATCCCCGACAATAAGAATATCATATTTCTTCTTGACAGTAGGAAGAGGAAACTGAAAACCTCCAATAGTAATCGTTGAAATTTTTCCAATAGAATTGATATTGTGGACTTGAGGTTGTTTCCTCGGAAAATTGTACCATATGCTCATTACCATTAACATGAAAAGTGACATTACCTTTGTTACAATCAATAACAGCCCCTGCAGTATTCAAAAAGGGTCTACCAAGGAGAATATCAAGAATAACAAAGTCCGTTAAAATAGTAACGTTTGCAACCTCAACAGGCACATCCTCACAAATACCGATGGGTATAGCAGTTGATTTATCAGCCATTTGCAAGGATATTTCAATAGGTGTCAACTTATTCAAGTCAAGTCTACGATATAAAGAGAGAGGCATAACACTAACACCGGCTCCAAGATCACATAAAGTAGTTTTCACATAGTTTCTTTTAATGGAGCATGGTATAGTTGGTACTCCTGGATCTCCAAGTTTCTTAGGTATTCCACCTTTAAAAGTATAATTAGCAAGCATGGTGGAAATTTCAGCTTCCGGTATCTTTCTTTTATTTGTAACAATTTCTTTCATATACTTAGCATAAGGATTCATTTTAAGCATATCTACCAAACACATACGCAAAGAGATAGGTCTAATCATTTCAGCAAAGCACTCAAAATCCTCATCATCCTTTTTCTTGGATGGTTTGGGAGGAAAAGGCATGGGTTTCTGAACACATGGTTCTCTTTTTTTACCGTGCTTCCTAGCAACAAAGTCTCTCTTATCATAACGTTGATTCTTTGATTATGGGTTATCAAGATCAACAGCAGGTTCAATTTCTACATCATTGTTATTGCTAGGTTGAGCATCAACATAAACATCATTATTTACATTATCACTAGGTTCATGTTCATTACCAGATTGTGTCTCAGCATCAGAGATAGAAATATAATTGGGATTCTCAGGTGTGTCAACAACAGGTTCACTAGAAGCATGCAAAGTTCTATCAATTTTCTTTTTATTCCTCTTAGAAGGACTAGGTGCATCAACATTAGTTCTCTGTGAATCTTGCTCAATTCTCTTAGGGTGGCCCTCAGGATACAAAGGTTCCTGATCATTTTACCCCCTCTAGTCATAAATCTAACAACATTATCATTTTTCTTATTGTTCAATTCATTAAGCATATCATTTTGAGCTTTAAGCACTTGTTCTACTTTGTAGGATATTGAGAAGAGGTGTCTAGAGGGGGGGTGGTTAGACACTAAGTACCAAAGTTGCAGTTTTTAACCTTATTAAAGTTTAAGTGGAGTTTAGGCACAAGTTTAACATTCTCAATACATAACAAGCAAGCATGCAATGAGTATATGAGCAGCGGAAAGTAAAGCATGCAACTTGCAAGAAAGTAAAGGGAAGGGTTTGGAGGATTCAAACGCAATTGGAGACATGGATGTTTTTGGCGTGGTTCCGATAGGTGGTGCTATCGTACTTCCACATTGGTGGAGACTTCAACCCTCGAAAGGTAACGGTTGCGCGAGTCCACGGAGGGCTCCACCCACGAAGGGTCCACGAAGTAGCAACCTTGTGTATCCCACCATGGCCGTCGCCCACGAAGGACTTGCCTCACTAGCGGTAGATCTTCACGAAGCAGGCGATCTCCTTGCCCTTACAAACTCCTTGGTTCAACTCCACAATCTTGTCGGAGGCTCCCAAGTGACACCTAGCCAATCTAGGAGACACCACTCTCAAGAATTAACAAATGGTGTGTTGATGAAGAACTCCTTGCTCTTGTGCTTCAAATGATAGTCTCCCCAACACTCAACTCTCTCTCATAGGATTTGGATCTGGTGGAAAGAGGATTTGAGTGGAAAGCAACTTGGGAAGGCGGAGATCAAGATTCATATGGTAGGAATGGAATATCTTGGCCTCAACACATGAGTAGGTAGTTCTCTCTCGGAGATAGGATCTTTGGAAGTGTAGGTTCGGTCGATGGCTCTCTCCACGAATGAAGAGGAGGTGGAGGGGTATATATAGCCTCCACAGAAAATCTTACGTTACACACAATTTACCAATCTCGGTGGGACCGAATCAACAAACTCGGTCGGACCGATTTTAGTAAACCTAGTGACCAGTTAGGATTTTCGGTGGATCGACTTGCATCTCGGTAGGACCGATATGGTTAGGGTTTGGGCATAACGTAATCTCGGTGAGACCGATTACACAAACTCGGTGAGACCGATGATGGTCATTAGCTAACCAGAGAGTTGGTCAGGCAAACTCGGTGAGACCGATTACTCAAACTCGGTGGGACAGATTTTGGTAATAAGTCAACCAGAAAGTTTGCATTGTAATCTCGGTAGTACCGATTCTCAAACTCGGTGAGACCGACTTTGATAATGGACATACACAGAGAGATTACAATCCCATCTCGGTGAGACCGAGATCCCTATCGGTGAGACCGATTTGCCTAGGGTTTGTGGCAGTAGCTAAGACATCCAAACTCGGTGGCGCGGATAGGAAGAATCGGTGGGGCAATGAGTTTGACTTTAGGTTTTAGGACATTTGTGTGGAAGTGGGAAAGTAGCTGAGGGTTTTGGAGCATATCACTAAGCATATGAAGCAAGAGGCTCATTAAGCAACACCTCATCCCTCCTTGATAGTATTGGCTTTTCCTATAGACTCAATGTAATCTTGGATCACTAAAATGTAAAATGAAGAGTCTTGAGCTTGAAGCTTTAGCCAATCCTTTTTCCTTAGCATCTTGAAGGAGTTCCCACATCCTTTAGTCCATGCCACTCCATTGTTGAACTTATCTGAAACATACTAGATAAAAGTGTTAGTCCAACAAGAGATATGTTGACAATAATTACCAAAACCACCTAGGGAGCACTTGTGCTTTCAATCTCCCCTTTTTGGTAATTTATGACAACATACATCAAAGCTTTAGATAAAGATATTAAGAATAGCAAGTAAAGCTTTGGAAAGACATGTAACAGGCATAGGCTCCCCCTACATGTATGCAATCATGTGAATTATGGAATATAGAAGCATGTGATAGCATAACCATGATAGAGCAGGCAATGTGTTACATGTATCTTGGCCATATGCATCAGAGCAAAGAATATTAAAGAAAATACCTTCATGCCCATGAGTCCTTCTTGCAAACAGTATGTACATCAGCAAGAATTCCTCATACACATGATTGTGATGCATATACTTACCTTGTAGTCTTGAGTTGGCTTAGGATCGAAAGAACCTGCGTAAACAAGGTTAGATAACACAGATGCACCTACTAGCCAGAGCAAACAACAGAAACCACAAGAATACCAAGACTGGGATGACATGTAGAGAGTGAGTACTAAGTACTACATTGGATTTGACATGTTGAAAGTGCAACTGTCCCTAGGTGGTTTTGGTAATTCATAACAACATATAGCTCATTAAGCTAATGCTATTCCAAGACTATTGTTTCAGGAAAGCTCAATGAATGGCATGGCATGGATGATGAAAGTGGATCCCCTCAAAATACTAAGGACAAAGGATTGGCTCAAGCTCAAAAGCTCAAGACTCTTCATTTTACATTTTAGTGATCCAAGATCACATTGAGTCTATAGGAAAAGCCAATACTATCAAGAAGGGATGAGGTGTTGCTTAATGAGCCTCTTGCTTCATGTGCTTAGTGATATGCTCCAAAACCCTCAACTACTTTCCCACATCCACAAATGACCTAAACCTAAAGCCAAAATCGGCCACACTTATTCTTTCTATCCGGCGCCACCGATTCCAAAAGTCATAGCCACTGCCACAATCCCTAAGCAAATCGGTCTTACCGATAGGGATCTCGGTCTCACCGAGATGGGGTTGCAACCTCTCTGTTTCCCTTCGTAACGTTTCGGTCTAACCAAAGTGAGCGATCGGTCCCACCGAGATTGCAATGTAAACTCTCTGTTTCCTTTTTGTAACATTTCGGTCTCACCTAAAAGAGCAAATCGGTCCCACCGAGTTTACCTGACCAACTCTCTGGTTAGCTAATTACCAAAATCAGTCTCACCGAGTTTGTGTAATCGGTCTCACCGAGATTACGTTATGCCCTAACCCTAACCAAATCGGCCTCACCGAGATGCATGTCAGTCCCACCGAAAATCACTAACGGTCACTAGGTTTACTAAATCGGTCCGACCGAGTTTAACGATTCGATCCCACCGAGTTTGGTAAATTGTGTGTAACGGTTAGATTTTGTGTGGAGGCTATATATACCCCTCCACCTCCTCTTCATTCGTGGAGAGAGCCATCAGAACCGAACCTACACTTCCAACTTACCATTTCTGAGAGAGAACCACCTACTCATGTGTTGAGGCCAAGATATTCCATTCCTACCATATGAATCTTGATCTCTAGCCTTCCCCAAGTTGCTTTCCACTCAAACCCTATTTCCACCAGATCCAAATCCTATGAGAGAGAGTTGAGTGTTGGGGAGACTATCATTTGAAGCACAAGAGCAAGGAGTTCATCATCAACACACCATTTGTTACTTCTTGGAGAGTGGTGTCTCCTAGATTGGCAAGGTATCACTTGGGAGCTTCCGACAAGATTGTGGAGTTGAACCAAGGAGTTTGTAAGGGCAAGGAGATCGCCTACTTCGTGAAGATCTACCGCTAGTGAGGCAAGTCCTTCATGGGCGACGACCATGGTGGGATAGACAAGGTTGCTTCTTCGTGGACCCTTCGTGGGTGGAGCCCTCCGTGGACTCAAGGCAGCCATTACTCTTCGTGGGTTGAAGTCTCCATCAACGTGGAGGTACGATAGCACCACCTATCGGAACCACGCCAAAAACATCCGTGTCTCCAATTGCGTTTGAATCCTCCAAACCCTTCCCCGTACTTTCTTGCAAGTTGCATGCTTTAATTTCCGCTGCCTATACACTCTTTGCATGCTTGCTTGAATTGTGTGATGATTTCTTGACTTGTCCTAAAATAGCTAAAATCTGCCAAACTCTAAAATTGGGAAAAGGTTAAGTTTTTATTGGTCAAGTAGTCTAATCACCCCACCCTCTAGTCATACTTCAATGTCCTACAAGTGGTATCGAGCTTTGGTCTGCATTTGCTTTGATTTCCATAGCTTTTGGTGGTCATAGCCTTGGTTTCACAACCTAGGAGAGTATGGCGTCTAGCGAGGGAAATTATCACCGTAGAGGTCCTTACTTTGATGGTACTAATTTTGCTAGTTGGAAGCATAAGATGAAAATGCATATTCTTGGACATAACCCGCCCGTTTGGGCAATTATTTGTATTGGCTTGCAAGGTGAATTCTTCGATGGGAGAGAACCGAACCGTGAAGCTAATGCGGAAGAATTGAAGATGCTGCAATACAACGCTCAAGCATGTGACATCATCTTCAACGGATTGTGCCCCGAAGAATTCAACAAAATCAGCCGTCTTGAGAATGCAAAGGAAATTTGGGATACTTTGATCGATACGCATGAAGGTACCGAGTCCGTCTAGGAATCCAAGTTGGATGTGCTCCAAAGTCAGCTTGACAAGTTCAAAATGAAGGATGGTGAAGGTGTCACTGAAATGTACTCTAGGCTTGCTCTTATCACAAATGAAATTGCTGGCTTAGGGAGTGAAGAGATGACCGACAAATTCATCATCAAGAAAATCCTAA
This sequence comes from Aegilops bicornis, assembly GCA_021605145.1. Classification (NCBI taxonomy): domain Eukaryota; kingdom Viridiplantae; phylum Streptophyta; class Magnoliopsida; order Poales; family Poaceae; genus Aegilops; species Aegilops bicornis. Next base: position 236,286,170 of record CM038669.1, read on the forward strand.
GAGCATTGGATGGAAAGTATGATACCGTGTGCACATTGATCCAAATGATGCCAAACTACAAAGATCTCAAGCCAACGGAAGTCATTCGAAGGAGTGTTGCTCATGAGATGTCACTCAAGGACAAGGAGGAACTTCACAACAAGTCAAGTGGTGCTTACAAAGCCTCAAGTGAAGCCCCCACATCATCAAGTGAGAAACCAACCTTCAATGAAGAATTGAGCTTAATGGTGAAGAACTTCAACAAATTCTACAAAAGTAGAAGCAAACAAAGAAGCTCCAAGTCAAGGTCTTACAATGACAAGAGATCTTCTAGTCGAGAGCTTAATTGCTACAATTGTGGGAGACCCGGACACTACTCCAATGAGTGTACGACACCCTACAAAAGAAGAGAAGATTCTCCAAGAAGATGGAGCAAAAGAGAAGAATCACCACTAAGAGAGAGGAGGAGTAGAGATGATCGTTATGAACGAAGACCCTCACGGAGAAGTAAGGATTCGGAAAGAAAGGACAAGTCATCAAGGAGCTACACAAAACGAAGACAACAAGCTCATGATGGTGAAAGGGTTACCGGCTCCGACTCCGACAATCACTTCGAGAGAAGCTATCACTCCGAATCGAATATACTCAAGATGAAGGTGTTGCCGGTCTAGCACTTGTGTCAACCAACTCCTACGACATATTTGACTCACCAAATGAAGGTGTTGGAAGATGCTTCATGGCCAAAGGTCCAAAGGTAACACATCCCGAGTATGTTGATTTTAATAGTGATGAAGATGACTTGCTTGTGGATGATGATTTACTTGTTGACAACTCTAGTGATGAATACTATGATGAAACGTCAATTAATCATGCTAATCAAACGAATGACAATGATAAGGAGAAAATTGAGCTTCTAACTAAAGAACTAAACACTCTTAAGTTGGCTCATGAAACTATCTTCGAAGATCATCGAGAACTTTTAAGGGCTCATGAGAAGTTACGCTTTGAAAAGCTCAATCTTGAGCAAGAGCATGAGTTCTTAAAGGCAATCAATGATGATCTCCGCGAGAAAAGTTCTTCTTACACTGCCAAGCGTTTACTCTTATCTACTTACATGCCTCAAGTCAAGTCTAGTAACAAGTACAAGAAAGATACTTCCTCTAGTAGTAACAATAATAATGTCAAATCCAATGTTGTTGCTTCTAGTAGTTCTCTTGATTCCACTAATGATTCTCTTAGCCAAGTTGCACTTGAGCAAGAAAATAGTTTATTGAAGGGAATTATAGAGAAAGGTGTTTACAAGAGCCTTGCCGGGAGTGAACAATTTGAGGAAATTGTACACAAGCAAGGAAGGCACCGGAAGAATCAAGGTGTTGGTTTTGAACGAAAGTTCAACGCCAATGGAGTTGAGTGGGAAGAAGATCAATACCCCAAGACAAAGTCTGTTCCTGAACAAGAGAAGTATGATCCTACTTCCTTCAAGGGAACACAAGCTCAAGATGATCTTCCACCACAAGACCACAAGAACAAAGGCAAGGACAAGCTTCAAGAAGAGATTGATGCATTTGAAGAAGCACCTAAAGCCTCGTTCAAGTGGGTCCCCAAACTACGTTAAGTTCTACTTCATCAAGTACAACTACAACTCCAAGGATTCCCATCAAGATGATGGGGATCCCGAAGAAGAAGAACTAGAGAGTTCTTGAGGGTGACTCCGCCAACATTCTTCACTCATATCATTTTGGCAAGAACATGTGCAATCAACTTTCACATCTTGCACTAGTTCAAGGAGTCACAAACCCTCATGTTGGTAAGGCAAGGGACAAGGTAACCTAATGTTTTCATGGACATCATCTTGTGTGTGCATCACTCTATGTCTATGGATATTCTTGTTTGTTCCTTGTGGGACTAACCCATGTAGGCAAGTTGAAAGTGCAACTCACTCCAAAGGATTCCTCCAAATGATCTACATCAACATTGAGCATCTACATCTTCAACACCTAGTCATCATCGACAAAACCCAAGGTTAGTTCATCCCTCTAAGGGGATCTCACATCTAGGGGAGCTAAACTCTAAGCATTGAGTCAAAGCAACTCTAATGGTGTGAACACATTAATGCATTATGTAAAAGTGGTAACCCCACTTGAGCTTAAACGATGAGTATGACCTATGATCAAATGTTCTCATTTGACTCCTAAGTCAATATACTCATATATAGATGACCTAGTCATCGCCAATTGTTTGATAGATGCTAAAATTGGTTGTGCATGCTTTGCCACATATTTCAATTGCCATCTTATTGTGTGAGCATGTTGGTGCATATTTTACTCATTCAAGGACATCCACTTGTTGTTTTGTTTGTTTGGATTCTTTTCTTTGTGCCAAGTGGATGGACAAGAATGCCTAAGAACCTTCTTTAGCTATCTATGCTTTTCTCGTCTCAAACTCTATTCATGCTACATCACAAAATTTGATCAAGTCGATTCGAACCACTCAGTGTGAGGAGCACTGGAGTCCCGATTCGTCATAGACTTAAACTTCCAAAACCTCTTAGTGATTCTCGGTCCGACCGATCCTTCCATTTCAGTCCTACCGAGATCATCAAGTTGATCTGAGTTTTCAATCTCGGTGCAACCGATTTGAACTTTCGGTCTCACCGATTTGTCAGAATCGAACACGTTATGCATCTCGGTGCCACCGAAGTTGTTCCACTCGGTCACACCGATGTGGTCGAGCTATTTATAGCCACGGGCAAAATTTTGGAAATTTCTGGAAACCCTTCGCTCAGCAACAGCTCGCTTCCGCCATCGTGGTCTCCGGATCGTCTCCTCGTTGCGGCTGACCTCCATGTATGGTCTCCGCCGCCAAATCAGCGGATTTCGACCCGCCGTTGCCGCCGTAGCAAGTCCACCGCCAAGTTAGGGTATGGACTTAAACTTTGTGCTATCCACGTCTGATTCCTGGCACATTGTCTTCATATTGATTCTTGCCATGATTGAAACTCTTCTATCCAGCCAAAGTAGTTCATAGATTAGATGTGATTCAAATTTTTAGGGTTAGGTTTCCGCCGAAACCATCTCGGACCCATCGAGTTGAAAAACTCGGTCTCACCGATTTGGCTTATGCCATTGCACTAGTGACTCTCGGTCTGACCGAGAATTACTAATCGGTGCAACCGGTTTGTGGATTCTGTGAAACCCTAGCAGTCTCGGTACCACCGAACTGGAACTCGGTCCAACCGAGATCATCAGTTTAGGTTCCAAAACTTCTTTGGTATCACCGAGTTTGAAAATCGGTGGATCCGAAATGCTTTTTGTGGAAAACTAAGACTGAACTTTCGAGTCATTCTTTTGCAAAAACCTCTGCATTTTGTGATGCTCATATTTCCTATCTCATCTATAACTCTTCACAGTGGTCAAGCTTTTGCAAGATGTCCGATCAGAGTGACCGTAACAGTCGGAAGAGCAGATGGACTTGAGTGAGGGCACTAGTCCCTCAACTTCAGATGAAGGAAGCAGAAGTACTCCTAGCAACCTGCCTAAGGCTACTACCAGGCAAAGGATAAAAAGAACTTCAGATTCAGAGGATGAAGATTACAAAGCTAAGGAAGATGAGGCTACATCCAAGAAAGTGGTGCTCAAGAAGGAATATGGCTCAGCAAAGAATGCAAAGCCAGGCATGAAGACCAAAAGGTCTGCAGGAAGACAACCAATGTCCAAAGCCAGAGTGTCTACACAAGCTTCTTTGGAAACCCAACCCAAAGAACCAGCTGCTGGAGAAGGGAAGAAAAGAAAGGAAAGGGTCAAGAAGACCTTGGCCAGAGTTATTGGTCAACCTTCCATGATGGAAGAGGAAGATGAAATTGCTGCACCAGCTCCAAAGGCATCTAAGCTTATGGGAGATGCAATCAGATCAGGGGCTACAACATCCAAGCCCAAGGAAGCACCCAAAGCTGCCCCCAAGGCCAAGTCTGCGCCAAAGAGGAATACTAGGAGTATTCCAGCTGCTGAGAAGAACAAGGCCCTAGTGCCTGAGGATGCTGATGAGGAAGATGAAGGAGGACAAGTTCTGAGGAAGCTCAAGCCCAAGATACTGCACCGCAATGATGCCCATCCTGTGGTGAGGACATGAGAATCGTGAAGGATCTGTGGTCGAGACTGTGGAGAATGGTAGATCCATATGCCACAAGAAGAAGAACTGCTTTGTTGACTCTGTGTTCCACACAAAGGAACAACAGGACTTCTATGAAACAATTCTGTTGGACAAGAAGCCCATAGTCTGTGATATGAGGTGGGTCGACTGGACCTACATGAAGGAGAATGAAGAGCACTATCCTGGAGTGCAAGATAGCTTTGTTGCTTGTGGAGTTGCAGATTTTGTTGGGCAAAAGCTCACAAATTGGAATGATGAACTTATCATGCAATTCTACTCCACAGCACACTTTTACCCAGATGGAAGAATAGTTTGGATGTCTGAAGGTACAAGGTACCAGTCCACTATAGAAGAATGGGCAAGTCTGATCAATGCCCCCAAGGAGAATGAGGATGACCTAGACATTTATGCAAAGAAGAAGATGGGCCACAATTCAATTGCTCACATGTACAAGGTAATTCCAGACAAGGCATTAGAGACTCACAAGTTTGGATCAGTTCACTTTCACCGTCGTGGTTGCCAACCATAAATTGAATTCGAGGCACACTTTGTTGCCCAAGTCCGGTGACCATAACATGATCAGAGGGCATGCCATCAACATGTTGCATGTGTTTGATGTGCCACGAAGTTCAAAGTCATGAGCCCGATCATTGAAACAATCAAGAGGACTGCGCAGATCGTAAGAGGAGCTGTGGATATGCACCTCGATTCAAGAATTGATAAACTCAAAAATGGGCACATGAAAATATCAGTTGGATAAGGAACACTTTCCACTTTATCCAGACTTTGAGGACAATGAGGTTGTCATGAATGAAGATGATCCACAATCAGTTCAAGCTCAGGGAGAAGAAGGAGAAGGCAAAGAGGGAGAAGGCTGCCAAGATGCCAACTCAAGAGGAGGCATCTGAGTATTTCTTGAAGAACAAGCAGAGCAGCTCGGATACTTAATAGCATCAACCACGAGGATTGAGAAGGGATTGGCCACCTGACTCAAAATCAGGAGAGCTTGAGAGAATCATAGAACAAAAGTTCTATAACTTAGATGTGAAAGTAATCGAGATTCATCTGCAGTGGAGGAACTACAAGATGACATGCAGGAGAGGAAGGGCAAAACAACAACTGATGCATTTGCCAGAGTGCCTAGAGCCCAGAGGTCATCTGCTGTGCCAGTTCCTGACACAAGAGCAACTTCATCTGCACCAGCTTCAGCTCCAGTGCAACCAGCTACAGCAGCAACTCGAGCTCCATCTACTTCAACTGAAGCCTTCATCCTCGGCGTTATCCGGACTCCACCAACTGAAGATCAAGCCTGAGAGTCGATCTAGCACTATGCATTTTCTATGAACTTTTTGGTAACTTGTTGCCAAAGGGGGAGAAAAATGTATAGATCATAGGCTGAGAGAGAGAGAGAGAGTGTGTGTGTTGCTTTTGTTCTCTCTTGCTTTGTTGGTTTAAACTTGTTTGCTTTTTGATTGGTTGAGATACTATGCTTGTGGGACATTGATGATCATGTGTTTGATCATAAGCTACACTTATGCATGCTTGATATTATCCTATCTACCTTATGTGATCACTCACTATGCTTGGTGATGAGTGCATGTATTCATTGTTTATTATTTTGAGCGCTCCACCAAGATGTATGTGACATGGAAGAGTAACCCATGAGCCTAATTCATTGTGCATTTGCAGTCCAAAGCAAATCTAAAACTATGCACAAATTTAGGGAGCTCTTGCTTATCACATACTTCTCAAAGCGACGATGTTATTTAAATTTTATTATCATTTGTCGAAGCTTTGATCTATATGTTGTCATCAATTACCAAAAAGGGGGAGATTGAACGTGCAACTATCCCTAGGTGGTTTTGGTAATTCATAACAACATAAGCTCATTGAGCTAATGCTATTCAAAGACTATTGTTTCAGGAAAGCTCAATGAATGGCATGGCACGGATGATGAAAGTGGATCCCTCAAAATACTAAGGACAAAGGATTGGCTCAAGCTCAAAAGCTCAAGACTCTTCATTTTACATTTTAGTGATCCAAGATCACATTGAGTCTATAGGAAAAGCCAATACTATCAAGAATGGATGAGGTGTTGCTTAATGAGCCTCTTGCTTCATGTGCTTAGTGATAGGCTCCAAAACCCTCAACTACTTTCCCACATCCACAAATGACCTAAACCTAAAGCCAAAATCGGTCACACCGATTCTTTCCATCCGGCGCCACCGATTCCAAAAGTCATAGCCACTGCCACAAACCCTAAGCAAATCGGTCATACCTATAGGGATCTCGGTCTCACCAAGATGGGGTTGCAATCTCTCTGTTTCCCTTCGTAACGTTTCGGTCTAACCGAAGTGAGCGATCGGTCCCACCGAGATTGCAATGTAAACTCTCTTTTCCTTTTGTAACATTTCGGTCTCACCGAAAAGAGCAAATCGGTCCCACCGAAGTTTACTCGACCAACTCTGATTAGCTAATTACCAAAATCGGTCTCACCGAGTTTGTCTAATCGGTCTCACCGAGATTACGTTATGCCCTAACCCTAACCAAATCGGCCTCACCGAGATGCATGTCAGTCCCACCGAAAATCACTAACAGTCACTAGGTTTACTAAATCGGTCCGACCGAGTTTAACGATTCGGTCCCACCGAGTTTGGTAAATTGTGTGTAATGGTTAGATTTTGTGTAGAGGCTATATATACCCCTCCACCTCCTCTTCATTCGTGGAGAGAGCCATCGAAACTAACCTACACTTCCAACTTACCATTTCGAGAGAGAACCACCTACTCATGTGTTGAGGCCAAGATATTCCATTCCTACCATATGAATCTTGATCTCTAGCCTTCCCCAAGTTGCTTTCCACTCAAACCCTCTTTCCACCAGATCCAAATCCTATGAGAGAGAGTTGAGTGTTGGGGAGACTATCATTTGAAGCACAAGAGCAAGGAGTTCAATATCAACACACCATTTGTTACTTCTTGGAGAGTGGTGTCTCCTAGATTGGCTAGCTGTCACTTGGGAGCCTCCGACAAGATTGTGGAGTTGAACCAAGGAGTTTGTAAGGGCAAGCAGATCGCCTACTTCGTGAAGATCTACCGCTAGTGAGGCAAGTCCTTCGTGGGCGGCGGCCATGGTGGGATAGACAAGGTTGCTTCTTCGTGGACCCTTCGTGGGTGGAGCCCTCCATGGACTCACAGCCGTTACCCTTCGTGGGTTGAAGTCTCCATCAACGTGGAGGCACGATAGCACCACCTATCGGAACCACGCCAAAAACATTCGTGTCTCCAATTGCGTTTGAATCCTCCAAACCCTTCCCTTACTTTCTTGCAAGTTGCATGCTTTAATTTCCGCTGCCTATACACTCTTTGCATGCTTGCTTGAATTGTGTGATGATTGCTTGACTTGTCCTAAAATAGCTAAAATCTGTCAAACTCTAAAATTGGGAAAAGGTTAAGTTTTTATTGGTCAAGTAGTTTAATCACCCCCCCTCTAGACATACTTCAAGTTCCTACACATGTCCCCAAGATTAAAGATATGCAATGAATTTGAATGATTTCTTTCCCTTAGATGTCTTGCTCCCCCTGAATCTAGCATGGGATACTGGGAGAAGGTAGGGAACAGAAAATCAGAGCTGAAAGATATAAATGAATAGAGCTAATGCAAGCTAATGCAGATAAGCACTTATGAACATGTCTTTCCCCTCAAGAAGACATGTGGCATCTCTCCTCTAGAACACCAAGCATCTGGGATCCTTGAGAAATACTTTTATCTAGTATTCTCTCCCCCTGGAGATCTTTCTCTCCCCCTGAAGGATCTCTCTCTCCTTCTCCGATGTGATCTATCTAAGTGATAAGCTTTGATGTGATCTCTCTCTCCCCCTTTGACATCAATTTCCAAGAAGGGCTTGATAAGAAAAATTTTAGCTCTCTCTCCCCCGCTGGAATTTGTCGTGAATGGGTTTGATCCTTGAGTCACAACATAAAGCAATGATAAAAATGTGATGCTTGTAGAGGACAAGATTCATTGAGTGGAGCTGGATCAAAAGAAACACAAAATAAGTGGCAAACTATTTTTCTTGTTGTGAAATCGGTGGCACCCAGTGGTATGCTTCGGTGGTACCGAAAGTTTTCGGTTGGACTGAAAATAACAAATCGGTGGAACCGAGTTCATAGTAGAGAAAACACTTGTCACCGCAGCTCACCTTACTGATAAGATCTCACAAAGATTTGCAAGGAATTTACTGAATGATATGCAATGAATTGGAATGCAGAAAATGCAGAGCAAACAGAAAGAAATCTAGATGAAGTTTTTTTTGAAATGGGAAACACATATGCATGAGTCAAATGCAAAACTCAGAAAAGAACACAAGAGAACTTCATCTAGAGATGGTCGGCGACAAAGTCACCTATGTTAGAGTATATTGACTTAGGAGTCAAGTGAGATCACTTGATCATAGGTCATACTCATTGTTTAAGCTCAAATTGGGGTTGCCATTTTTTGTTTAAGCATCTTGATGTATTCACATCTTGTCGAGTTGCTTTAACTCATGTCTTGGAGTAAAGCTTCTCTAAGATGGAATAACATACCTTGGTTGGTGGTGTCGTCCATGTAGTTGAACTTGTGTGGGTTGCTCAAGGTTGATGTAGCTCATCAAGAATTTGGAGCACCACTTGGAATTTGAGTCCATCTACCTACATGGGTTAGTTCGTGCAAGGAAGAGCACTTGTGTATCCAAAAATGACAATCATGAAGCTCAACATAGAATTTGTCAAAATGATATGTTTAAATGGTTTTGTGCTTCCTTGGCTTCAACCACCTTGTGTAGAGACTTGGTGATGTAGAGATTGCTCAAGATATGAGTAGGTTACAACCTCATGGAATTTGATTCAACCAAGTACCTACATGGGTTAGATAACATGCAAGATACAAATATATCCAAGACATAAGATTTCCATCATAGGTGAGGTATCAAGGATTAGGCATAAGCTCATGTCTTGCATGTATCCAATGGAGTTTCTACTCAAAGTTTGAAGCATCAATGATGTTCAATTATCCTCTTAACCTACAAAACACTTTCTCATCAAGAGGTTTAGTGAATATATCCGCTAATTGTTTTTCGGTGCGAACAAGCTTAAGATCAATGTCACCCTTAGCAACATGATCTTGAATGAAATTATGACGAACTTCAATATGCTTAGTTCGAGAATGTTGCACGGGATTATGACCAATTTTGATAGCACTTTCATTGTCACAAAGCAATGGAACATGTTTCACATATATCCCATAATCTTTAAGAGTTTGGGTCATCCAAAGTAATTGAGCACAACATGAACCAGCGGCAATGTATTCCGCTTCGGCGGTGGATAAGGATACCGAGTTTTGTTTCTTGGAGGACCAAAACACAAGAGATCTACCAAGAAATTGACAAGTACCCGAAGTGGACTTTCTATCAACCTTGTCACCGGCATAGTCCGAGTCGGAGTAGCCAACAAGATTGAAAGAGGCCTTCTTAGGATACCAAATGCAAATGCCAAAATTTGGTGTATGGATTAAGTATCTCACTATCCTTTTCATGGCCTTAAGATGACATTCTTTAGGAGCAGCTTGATATCGTGCGCACATGCACACACTTAGCATAATATCGGGACGTGAAGCACATAGATATAACAATGAACCAATCATAGAGCGATAAACTTTTTGATCAACCGGTTCATCATCTTTGGTTAAGTCAAGATGTCCACTAGTAGGCATGGGTGTAGACATACCTTTGCATTCTTGCATATTGAACTTCTTGAATAAGTCCTTGGTGTACTTCATTTGAGAGACAAAAGTACCTTCCTTAGTTTGCTTGATTTGCAACCCAAGAAAGAATTTGAGTTCACTCATCATTGACATCTCAAACTTCTCCGACATTAGCTTCCCAAACTTTTCACTAAAATGAGGGTTAGTTGATCCAAATATGATATCATCAACATAAATTTGGCAAACAAATAATTCTCCATTAACCCTTTTAGTAAAAAGTGTGGAATCAATTTTCCCAATTTCAAAGCCTTTTTTCAAGAAGAAACTTGGTCAAGCATTTATACCATGCTCTAGGAGCTTGTTTAAGACCATAAAGATCTTTGTGAAGTTTGTAAACATGATTGGGTTTCTTAGGGTTGACAAAGCCGGGAGGTTGCTTAACATAAACTTCCTCCTCTATTTCACCATTTAGAAAAGCACTTTTAATGTCCATTTGGTACAAGGTGATATCATGATGATTAGCATAGGCAAGTAAGATGCGAATGGACTCAAGTCTAGCAACAGGGGCGTAAGTCTCACCATAGTCCATACCTTCGACTTGTGTGTAGCCTTGGGTGACGAGACGTGCTTTGTTGCGAACTACTTGTCCAGCTTCATCTTGCTTGTTACGAAACACCCATTTGGTACCGATGATGTTGTGGTTGTTGTCGGGCTTTTCAACCAATGTCCAAACTTGGTTCCTCTCAAAATTCTGTAGCTCTTCATGCATAGCATTTATCCAATCCGGATCTTCCAATGCTTCCTCAACCTTCATAGGTTCAATTCTAGAGATGAAAGAATAGTTTTCACAATAGACGAGGTACTTTCCTTCACCTCCGTTGGACGGACCTTGCCAGTAGACAAGTCTTGGATTGCTTCCGAAGGGTCTTTGTCTCCTACATCAATTGGCAATTGCTCTATTTGCGAGCCGTTAGATTCGTCAAACTTCACATCTACCATCTCTTTAACCTTTCGGGTGAAATTGTTGTAGACACGGTAAGTGTGAGAGTTTGAGCCATAACCTAGTAGAAAACCTTCATGAGACTTAGGAGCAAATTTAGAACGACGATGCTTATCAAGAATGTAGAACTTTGAGCCGAATACTCGAAAGTATCCAACTTGGGGTTTGTTACGGTGAGGAGCTCAGACTGCCGTCTTGCCGAGTAGCTTGTGAAGATACAAGCGATTTGTTGCATGACAAGCTGTCTCAACCGCTTCTGCCCAAAAGTGCTTCGGTGTCTTGTACTCATCAAGCATCGTTCTCGCCATTTCGATGAGCGTCCGATTCTTCCTCTCAACAACACCATTTTGTTGAGGTGTGTACGTAGCCGAGAACTCGTGTGAAATCCCTTCTTCGTCAAGAAAGGTGTCCACATTTGCGTTCTTGAACTCCGTTCCGTTGTCGCTGCGAACCTTCTTGATCTTCACTTTAAATTGATTTTGGGCCTTTCTAGCGAAGTTTTTGAAGATCTTTTGGACCTGCGATTTATCATCGAGAAAGAACACCCACGTAAATCTTGAAAAATCATCAACTATAACTAGACCAAAAGAATTTCCACCGAGACTCTTGTAAGAGTTGGGACCAAAGAGATCCATGTGAAGCAGCTCAAGTGGCCTCTTTGTGGTCATAATGTTCTTCACGGGATGCCTTCCTCCAACATGTTTACCTGCTTGACAAGCACTGCAAAGTCTATCCTTATCAAATATGACATCGTTAAATCCAAGGATATGATTCCCTTTAATAAGCTTGTCAAGGTTTCTCATGCCAATGTGACCTAATCGTCTATGCCATAACCAACCTTTTGAGGATTTAGCAATGAAGCAAGTTTTAGGTTGAGCCTTTTAGTGAAATCAACAATGTATAGATCACCTCACGCACACCAAGAAAAGACCATTTTATGATTGTCTCTTCAAACACTTGGCAATCTACTTTAGTAAATAGGACATTGAAACCGAAATCAGCAAGTCTAGATACTGAAAGTAAGTTGTAGCCAAGAGATTCAACGAGCATGACATTCTGAATGGAGCTATCATGTGAGATGGTCACCTTACCAAGGACAACCACCTTACCCTTTGAGTTGGCACCGAAAGTGACAAACTTTTGAGGACCATCATTTTCAGCAAGCTCACGAAACATGTCTTTATCTCCGGTCATGTGATCGGTACATCCACTATCAAGAACCCATTCCTTTCCTCCTGACACATATCCCCGAAGATTTGCTATAACACCAAAGTGTCTCATTACATCATCAAGATCGAAGTCACTATCATCATCCTCATCATAGATCCATGTTCAACATCGTCATGTGGTGGATCAAGTCCTAGAGAGGGTAATTCATTAGAGTGAGTTTGACAATGATCTTGCTTATGAATTCTTATACCTTCGGAAATAATATCACTAATAATTCCAACATCTCCTTTGGCACGCATAAGGTCGGTAAGTTCAAATAGACGATCACCAAACATAGGATCACTAGTATTCAGTTTACTCAAAGCAATAGACTTATAGAGAATTTCATCTAGATTTTTCAAGGAATAATTTGGAAGGCGTTCCTCAAGAAATTTCCATATAGTGTAGGTACACTCAAAAGTAGGCAAGATTCTAATCAAGTTTCTAGGCAAGCCTCTAGTGATAAGATTAACAGTTCTAAGATTCCTAGTCATGTCAATACATTCATCAAGGGTAGGATGCATAGGATCAACATGAGGAGCACAAGGGCTAGCAATGTACTTGTTCAAATGATATTGATTGAAAATTACAAGCATCTCATTTTTCCACTCATGAAAATACTCTCCATCAAGAATAGGCACTCTATTACTAAGACTCCCAGAAGTAGACTCATCCATCTTCCTCCAATGGTGATTAAACCAAGGCAATGGATACCAATGCTCTGATACCACTTGTAGGATCTTGAGAAGAGGTGTCTAGAGGGGGGTGATTAGACACTAAGTACCAAAGTTGCAATATTTAACCTTATTAAATTTTAAGTGGAGTTTAGGCACAAGTTTAACATTCTCAATACATAACAAGCAAGCATGCAATGAGTATATGAGCAGCGGAAAGTAAAGCATGCAACTTGCAAGAAAGTAAAGGGAAGGGTTTGGAGGATTCAAACGCAATTGGAGACACGGATGTTTATGGCATGGTTCCGATAGGTGGTGCTATCGTACTTCCACGTTGGTGGAGACTTCAACCCACGAAGGGTAACGGTTGCGCGAGTCCACGGAGGGCTCCACCCACGAAGGGCCCACGAAGGACTTGCCTCACTAGCGGTAGATCTTCATGAAGTAGGCGATCTCCTTGCCCTTACAAACTCCTTGGTTCAACTCCACAATCTTGTCGGAGGCCCTCAAGTGACACCTAGCCAATCTAGGAGACACCACTCTCCAAGAAGTAACAAATGGTGTGTTGATGATGAACTCCTTGCTCTTGTGCTTCAAATGATAGTCTCCCCAACACTCAACTCTCTCTCATAGGATTTGGATCTGGTGGAAAGAATATTTGAGTGGAAAGCAACTTGGGGAAGGCTAGAGATCAAGATTCATATGGTAGGAATGGAATATCTTGGCCTCAACACATGAGTAGGTAGTTCTCTCTCGTAAATAGGATCTTTGGAAGTGTAGGTTCGGTCGATGGCTCTTTCCACGAATGAAGAGGAGGTGGAGGGGTATATATAGCCTCCACACAAAATCTAACCGTTACACACAATTTACCAATCTCGGTGGGACCGAATCAACAAACTCGGTCAGACCGATTTTAGTAAACCTAGTGACCGTTAGGATTTTTGGTGGGACTGACTTGCTTCTCGGTAGGACCGACATGGTTAGGGTTAGGGAATAACGTAATCTCGGTGAGACCGATTACACAAACTCGGTGAGACAGATTTTGGTAATTAGCTAACCAGAGAGTTGGTCAGGCAAACTCGGTGAGACCGATTACTCAAACTCAGTGGGACAAATTTTGGTAATAAGTCAACCATAAAGTTTGCATTGTAATCTCGGTAGTACCGATTCTCAAACTCGGTGAGACCGACTTTGATAATGGACATACACAGAGAGATTACAATCCCATCTCGGTGAGACCGAGATCCCTATCGGTGAGACCGATTTGCCTAGGGTTTGTGGCAGTGGCTAAGACATCCAAACTCGGTGGCGCCGGATAGGAAGAATCAGTGGGGCCGAGTTTGACTTTATGTTTTAGGACATTTGTGTGGAAGTGGGAAAGTAGCTGAGGGTATTTGGAGCATATCACTAAGCACATGAAGCAAGAGGCTCATTAAGCAACACCTCATCCCTCCTTGATAGTATTGGCTTTTCCTATAGACTCAATGTGATCTTGGATCAAGAAATGTAAAATGAAGAGTCTTGAGCTTGAAGCTTTAGCCAATCCTTTGTCCTTAGCATCTTGAAGGAGTTCCCACATCCTTTAGTCCATGCCACTCCATTGTTGAACTTATCTGAAACATACTAGATAAAAGTGTTAGTCCAACAAGAGATATGTTGACATTAATTACCAAAACCACCTAGGGAGCACTTGTGCTTTCAATATCCCCCTTTTTGGTAATTGATGACAACATACATGAAAGCTTTAAATAAAGATATAGAGAAAAGCAAGTAAAGCTTTGGAAAGACATGTAACAAGCATAGGCTCCCCCTACATGTATGCAATCATGTGAATTATGGAATATAGAAGCATGTGATAGCATAACCATGATAGAGCATGCAATGTGTTACATGTATCTTGGCCATATGCATCAGAGCAAAGAATATTAAAGAAAATACCTTCATGCACATGAGTCCTTCTTGCAAACAGTATGTACATCAGCAAGAATTCCTCATACACATGATTGTGATGCATATACTTACCTTGTAGTCTTGAGTTGGCTTAGGATGGAATGAACCTGCGTAAACAAGGTTAGATAACACAGATGCACCTACTAGCCAGAGCAAACAAAAGAAACCACAAGAATACCAAGACTGGGATGACATGTAGAGAGTGAGTACTAAGTACTACATTGCATTTGACATGTCCCCAAGAGTAAAGATATGCAATGAATTTGAATGATTTCTTTCCCTTAGATGTCTTGCTCCCCCTGAATCTAGCATGGGATCTTTGGGAGAAGGTAGGGAACAGAAAATCAGTGAAAGAAAATCAGAGCTGAAAGATATAAATGAACAGAGCTAATGCAAGCTAATGCAGATAAGCACTTATGAACATGTCTTTCCCCTCAAGAAGACATGTGGCATCTATCCTCTTGAACACCAAGCATCTGGGATCCTTGAGAAATACTTTTATCTAGTGTTCTCTCCCGCTGGAGATCTCTCTCTCCTTCTCTGATGTGATCTCTCTAAGTGATAAGCTTTGATGTGATCTCTCTCTCCCCCTTTGACACCAATTTCCAAGAAGGGCTTGATAAAAAAATTAGCTCTCTCTCCCCCACTGGAATTTGTCGTGAATGGGTTTGATCCTTGAGTCACAACCTAAAGCAATGATAAAAATGTGATGCTTGCAGAGGACAAATTCATTGAGTGGAGCTGGATCAAAAGAAACACATAATAAGTGGCAAACTATTTTTCCTATTGTGAAATCGGTGGCACCGAGTGATATGCTTTGGTTGTACCGAAAGTTTTCGGTTGGACCAAAAATAACAAATCGGTGTAACCGAGTTCATCGCAGAGAAAACACTTGTCACCTCAGCTCACTTGACTAATAAGATCTCACAAAGATTTGCAAGGAATTTACTGAATGATATGCAATGAATTGGAATGCAGAAAATGCAGAGCAAACAGAAAGAAATCTAGATGAAGTTTTTTTTAAGGGGAAACACATATGCATGAGACAAATGCAAAACTCAGAAAAGAACACAAGAGAACTTCATCTAGAGATGGTCGGCGACACAGTCACCTATGTTAGAGTATATTGACTTAGGAGTCAAGTGAGATCACTTGATCATAGGTCATACTCATCGTTTAAGCTCAAAATGGGGTTGCCATTTTTCGTTTAAGCATCTTGATGTATTCACATCTTGTCGAGTTGCTTTAACTCATGACTTGGAGTAAAGCTTCTCTAAGATGGAATAACATACCTTGGTTGGTGGTGTCGTCCATGTAGTTGAACTTGTGTGGGTTGCTCAAGGTTGATGTAGCTCATCAAGAATTTGGAGCACCACTTGGAATTTGAGTCCATCTTCCTACATGGGTTAGTTTGTGCAAGGAAGAGCACTTGTGTATCCAACAATGACAATCATGAAGCTCAACATAAAATATGTCAAAGGATATGTTTAAATGGTTTTGTTCTTCCTTGGCTTCACCCACCTTGTGTAGAGAATTGGTGATGTAGAGATTGCTCAAGATATGAGTAGGTTACAACCTCATGGAATTTGATTCAAACAAGTACCTACATGAGTTAGATAACATACAAGATACAAATATATCCAAGACATAAGATTTCCATCATACGTGAGGTATCAAGGATTAGGCATAAGCTCATGTCTTGCATGTATCCAATGGAGTTTCTACTCCAAGTTTGAAGCATCAATGATGTTCAATTATCCTCTTAACCTGCAAAGAACTTTCTCATCAAGAGGTTTAGTGAATATATCCGCTAATTGCTTTTCGGTGTGAACATGCTTAAGATCAATGTCACTCTTAGCAACATGATCTCGAATGAAATGATGACGAACTTCAATATGCTTAGTTCGATAATGTTGCACAGGATTATGACCAATTTTGATAGCACTTTAATTGTCACAAAGCAATGGAACATGTTTCACATATATCCCATAATCTTCAAGAGTTTGGGTCATCCAAAGTAATTGAGCACAACATGAACCAGCGGCAATGTATTCCGCTTCGGCAGTGGATAAGGATATCGAGTTTTGTTTCTTGGAGGACCAAGACACAAGAGATCTACCAAGAAATTGACAAGTACCCGAAGTGGACTTTCTATCAACCTTGTCACCGGCATAGTCCGAGTCGGTATTAGCCAACAAGATCGAAAGAGGCCCTCTTAGGATACCAAATGCCAAAATTTGGTGTATGGATTAAGTATCTCACTATCCTTTTCACGGCCTTAAGATGACATTCTTTAGGAGCAGCTTGATATCGTCCGCACATGCACACACTTAGCATAATATCGGGACGTGAAGCACATAGATATAACAATGAACCAATCATAGAGTGATAAACTTTTTGATCAACCGGTTCATCATCTTTTGTTAAGTCAAGATGTCCACTAGTAGGCATGGGTGTAGACATACGTTTGCATTCTTGCATATTGAACTTCTTGAATAAGTCCTTGGTGTACTTTGTTTGAGAGACAAAAGTACCTTCCTTAGTTTGCTTGATTTGCAACCCAAAAAAGAATTTGAGTTCACTCATCGTTGACATCTCAAACTTCTCCGACATTAGCTTCCCAAACTTTTCACTAAAATGAGGGTTAGTTGATCCAAATATGATATCATCAACGTAAATTTGGCAAACAAATAATTCTCCATTAACCCTTTTAGTAAAAAGTGTGGAATCAATTTTCCCAATTTCAAAGCCTTTTTCAAGAAGAAACTTGGTCAAGCATTTATACCATGCTCTAGGAGCTTGTTTAAGACCATAAAGAGCTTGGTGAAGTTTGTAAACATGTTTGGGTTTCTTAGGATTGACAAAGCCGGGAGATTGCTTGACATAAACTTCCTCCTCTATTTCACCATTTAGAAAAGCACTTTTAATGTCCATTTGGTACAAGGTGATATCATGATGATTAGCATAGGCAAGTAAGATGCGAATGGACTCAAGTCTAGCAACGGGGGCGTAAGTCTCACCATAGTCCATACCTTCGACTTTTGTGTAGCCTTGGGCGACGAGACGTGCTTTGTTGCAAACTACTTGTCCATCTTCATCTTGCTTGTTACGAAACACCCATTTGGTACCGATGATGTTGTGGTTGTTGTCGGGCTTCTCAACCAATGTCCAAACTTGGTTCCTCTCAAAATTGTGTAGCTCTTCATGCATAGCATTTATCCAATCCGGATCTTCCAATGCTTCTTCATCCTTCATAGGTTCAATTCTAGAGATGAAAGAATAGTTTTCACAAAATTTAGCTAAACGAGTTTTAGAGCGAGTGATTCTCCGGTTTGAATTTCATTGTAGATTTGGTCGATGGGATGGTCTTTAGCAATTCTTGCTCGAACTCATGAAAGCTTTTGCTTGGGTCTTCGTTGAACATCTTCTTCATCTGGTTCTTCTTCTTGGCCTTCTTCATTGTTGGCGTTGGTGTTTTCTTGTCGTGGTGGAGAAGGAGGTTGTTGACGTTCGTGATGTTCTTCCTCGTTTTCTTCATCTTGGTGTGTCCCACTTGTGGATGCTTCCGTATCAACTCTTGGTTCACCTTGTCGTGAAGTAGAAGCTTCCACTTGAATAGACGAGGTACTTTCCTTCACCTCCGTTGGACGGACCTTGCCAATAGACAAGTCTTGGATTGCTTCCAAGGGTCTTTGTCTCCTACATCAATTGGCAATTGCTCTATTTGCGAGCCGTTAGATTCATCAAACTTCACATCTACCGTCTCTTCAACCTTTCGGGTGAAATTTTTGTAGACACGGTAAGTGTGAGAGTTTGAGCCATAACCTAGTAGAAAACCTTCATGAGACTTAGGAGCAAATTTAGAACGACGACGCTTATCAAGAATGTAGCACTTTGAGCGAATACTCGAAAGTATCCAACTTGGGGTTTATTATCGGTGAGGAGCTCGTATGCCGTCTTGCCGAGTAGCTTGTGAAGATACAAGCGATTTGATGCATGACAAGCTGTCTCAACCGCTTCTGCCCAAAAGTGCTTCGGTGTCTTGTACTCATCAAGCATCGTCCTCACCATTTCGATGAGCGTCCGGTTATTCCTTTCAACAACTCCATTTTGTTGAGGTGTGTACGTAGCCGAGAACTCGTGTGAAATCCCTTCTTCGTCAAGAAAGGTGTCCACATTTGCGTTCTTGAACTCCGTTCCATTGTCGCTGCGAACCTTCTTGATCTTCACTTCAAATTGATTTTGGGCCTTTCTAGCGAAGTTTTTGAAGATCTTTTGGACCTGCGATTTATCATCGAGAAAGAACACCCACGTAAATCTTGAAAAATCATCAACTATAACTAGACCAAAAGAATTTCCACCGAGACTCTTGTAAGAGTTGGGACCAAAGAGATCCATGTGAAGCAGCTCGAGTGGCCTCTTTGTGGTCATAATGTTCTTCACGGGATGCCTTCCTCCAACATGTTTACCTGCTTGACAAGCACTGCAAAGTCTATCCTTATCAAATATGACATCGTTAACTCCAAGGATATGATTCCCTTTAATAAGCTTGTCAAGGTTTCTCATGCCAACGTGACCTAATCGTCTATGCCATAACCAACCTTTTGAGGATTTAGCAATGAAGCAAGTTTTAGGTTGAGCCTTTTTAGTGAAATCAACAATGTATAGATCACCTCTACACACACCGGTAAAGACCATTTTATGATTATCTCGACGAAACACTTGGCAATCAATTTCAGTAAATAATACATTGAAACCGAAATCAGCAAGTCTAGATACTGAAAGTAAGTTGTAGCCAAGAGATTCAACGAGCATGACATTTTGAATGGAGCTATCATGTGAGATGGCCACCTTACCGAGGCCAACCACCTTACCCTTTGAGTTGTCACCGAAAGTGACAAACTTTTGAGCACTATCATTTTCAGCAAGCTCACGAAACATGTCTTTATCTCCGGTCATGTGATTGGTACATCCACTATCAAGAACCCATTCCTTTCCTCCTGACACATATCCCCGAAGATTTGCCATAAGACCAAAATGTCTCATTGCATCATCAAGATCAAGTCACTATCATCATCCTCATCATAGTATCCATGTTCAACATCGTCATGTGGTGGACCAAGTCCTAGAGAGGGTAATTCATTAGAGTGAGTTTGACAATGATCTTGCTTATGAATTCTTATAGCTTCGGAAATAATATCACTAATAATTCCAACATCTCCTTTGGCACGCATAAGGTCGGTAAGTTCAAATAGACGATCACCAAACATAGGATCACTAGTATTCATTTTACTCAAAGCAATAGACTTATAGAGAATTTCATCTAGATTTTTCAAGGAATAATTTGGAAAGCGTTCCTCAAGAAATTTCCATATAGTGTAGGCACACTCAAAAGTAGGAAAGATTCTAATCAAGTTTCTAGGCAAGCCTCTAGTGATAAGATTAACAGTTCTAAGATTCCTAGTCATGTCAATAGATTCATCAAGGGTAGGATTCATAGGATCAACATGAGGAGCACAAGGGCTAGCAATGTACTTGTTCAAATGATATTGATTGAAAATTACAAGCATCTCATTTTTCCACTCATGAAAATACTCTCCATCAAGAATAGGCACTCTATGACTAAGACTCCCCAAAGTAGACTCATCCATCTTCCTCCAATGGTGATTAAACCAAGGCAATGGAGACCAATGCTCTGATACCACTTGTAGGATCTTGAGAAGAGGTGTCTAGAGGGGGGTGATTAGACACTAAGTACCAAAGTTGCAGTTTTTAACCTTATTAAAGTTTAAGTGGAGTTTAGGCACAAGTTTAACATTCTCATACATAACAAGCAAGCATGCAATGAGTATATGAGCAGCGGAAAGTAAAGCATGCAACTTGCAAGAAAGTAAAGGGAAGGGTTTGGAGGATTCAAACGCAATTGGAGACACGGATGTTTTTGGCGTGGTTCCGATAGGTGGTGCCATCGTACTTCCATGTTGGTAGAGACTTCAACCCACGAAGGGTAATGGTTGCGCGAGTCCACGGAGGGCTCCACCCACGAAGGGTTCACGAAGTTGCAACCTTGTCTATCCCACCATGGCCGTCGCCCACGCAGGACTTGCCTCACTAGCGGTAGATCTTCATTAAGTAGGCGATCTCCTTGCCCTTATAAACTCCTTGGTTCAAATCCACAATCTTGTCGGAGGCTCCCAAGTGACACCTAGCCAATCTAGGAGACGCCACTCTCCAAGAAGTAACAAATGGTGTGTTGATGATGAACTCCTTGCTCTTGTGCTTCAAATGACAGTCTCCCCAACACTCAACTCTCTCTCATAGGATTTGGATCTGGTGGAAAGAAGATTTGAGTGGAAAGCAACTTGGGGAAGGCTAGAGATCAAGATTCATTGTGACACTCCAAATTTTTCCTTTGGTTTTCTTCAAATTTTGTTGGATTTGAAGGAGGTCTCCTAAACCCTTCCAAAAATCTCTCTCAAAGCTTTTTCCCTTTAGCAAATATTTTATTTTTGCATCTCCTTCAACTCTAGTGTTTGGTTTTAAATTTTCTTCTGATCGCCCTCTTCTCAAAATTTCAAGAAAAATCTCTGAGTTCATTTTCTTTCAATAGGAAACTCTAGGAGTTTTTCATCCCATCCCATATTTGAAACCATTCATGATTCTTCCATGCACCACATGATAAAACCTTCCCAAAATCTCTCCATCCACTTTGGTACAACTCAAACATCCTGTCCAAACTAATAAAATCCATTTTTTGATTTTATTCCAATTATTTCTCCTCCCAAGACAATTCTGTCTTTTCTTTTGAGCCAAGGTGATTTGCAAAGCAAGTACCCTAATGCTTTTGATTTTTGACCTCAACTCCACACCCCTGGATAGTCCTTGGTATCCACAACCTAGAACCATCTTGATCCACTCTTCTTCTTTTCAAATATTTCAAATTTAACTCAATCCAAGATTGGACCAGATTTGCCAAATTTGGTGAAATTCATATCTACACTTCTCCAAAAATTCCACCAAAATTCAGGCAACCTCTAGTTGCAATGAGAGACCACTCCACCAAAAATCAGCTAAAGGAAAAATCCTGGATACCAGAATCATTTTGTCGAACACCGGCATGCAATCGCTTTATTCATTTTCGGAAAGTTCAAGTTCGATGTCGATCTGCGTCAAGAACCGATCACGAGTCCACAGAGCCCTTGGCACTTTGCTCGTAGCCTGGCCAGCCTGTCCGAAGCTCCACACGCACGCTTGGCGCGTTCCTAGCGTCGGTGGCGCCCTGGCCCGCCTGCGCCAGCGTGCTCACCGTAACGGCGACAGGAGGCAAAACTGCGGCACAACGCCGTTCGGCGCCGCCCAAGCATCCTGGTGGCTCTGCGTGGCCACCTCTGTGCCAGCGCACGCATGCGGCACCGTCGCCGTTGGCAACGCACGCAGCAGCGCTCTGCCGCCGACGGGCCAGGCGTGCGCCGTTCCGTCGAGGGCAGACCGTAACCAGCCCTCCCGTGCTGAGTTGGACGCGGGAACGGCTCCAATACTCCTCCTAGGCGATGCTCAAGCCCCTAAGCCGACCGTCTAGCCACAGCGCCGCCGTAATCAACTCGCCGGATTTATCCGTTCACGGCAACCGACTCGGGTCGGCTATATATAGCACCCCCGAGCCTGCTCTCGCCTCAAGACGACTCTACCACCTCACCAGACCCGCTTAGCCACCGGAGGGGCCTCGAGGCCTTTCTTCCTCGACTCCGGCCACCTCCGTCCGCCTCGGGCTCCGCATCGTTCTCTCCGGTGAGGGCTCCTCCGCCGCCCTACTTTTGCCCGTAGCCTCGTACCACCTCTAGTTGGATAACCCCACCTCAATTTTGGCCCGCAGCTCTCTCCGTGAGATCCACGACCGTCTGAACCGCCAGACGCCGAGCAAGCGTCGCCGTCGACGTGGTACTCGTGGCGACCACTTCCACCTTCCACAGACGCGAAAGGGCGTGCGATCACGAAGGTACCGTCCGATCACTGCCGCCATGGATGCCGCCGGCGACCATCAAGATTCTCGGCGCCGTCGCGCCTGTTTCCCTCTTTCAAATTTTCAAACCTGACAGGTGGAGCCCGCCTGTCAGCCTCTCAGTGGTTTCTTTTAAACGAACCGTTTTCTGGACTTTTCCGCAGAGCCCCCTGGAAACTTTCTGTTTCATTACACATGGGTCCCTGGACCAAAACTCTTATAACTTTTAATCAGAAAAGTATTTTTGATTGATTCTTTTTCTGTCCTCTTTAAAATTTTGTCTAGTTTTTTATAAGATTTATTTGAAAAATATTTGGAGTAATTTTGTGCACCTCACGGTATTTACGTTAAGCGCGTGTATTTTTGTGTACCGTAGATACCGAAGGAGGTGACGGAACATAAACTTCACGAGCTAGACCCCGACTACTCCGAACCAGGCAAGCAAAGTTTGAACTTTTGATATGATGAGTGTCTGGGCATGTTTGCATTATTTTTGTATCATGGCCCGTTCATGAGCATTTTCGATGATAGTTTATCTCGTGAGCATTGGGGCAAATGAGCTCGGTAAATCCGTGAGTTCTTTGGAAACTTGTCGCATGGCCATGAGTTGGCATGAGTATGGGTAAGATGGCAGTGTTGTAGCATGCCAGGCTTACGCCATATCGTTGAACCAGTGTCAACATAAATCGGTCGCCTCCGTCTGCCTTCCTTTCCGTACTACCACTGCTTCCCGCAAGGGAATACGGCCTAGTAGGTTGCAAACCACTTCCTGGTACACACCAAATCGAGAGGCCGGGATGAAGGTTCCATGGCCTGGATTAAAGCCTTTCATCCGGTCGGGGGCATGGGTGTTTCCGGTTGGGACCGAGAGGGGGCACCCTTAGAGCGCCAGATATAAATTTGATCCCATGCTATTCGAGATTGTGATCTCCCCGTCTCAAAGTTTTTCTTAAACGCTGTCTAGGGTGATTCCTGGAAACGTGAGGCATGATGGGTGTGTACTAGCTAGTTGTGTTTCCTCTGAAATACCGTAAACGGAACTAGTCCTTCGTGACTACGGAAATCCGTTGGCTGTGGACAATTTTGATACAAACTCTGCAGAGTCAAAATTCTTGAATTCATCTTATTCATGTCCAAGTACCGTGATCATCTCATCTTGTCAAGTGTCAGTCTCGAT
Source organism: Aegilops bicornis (assembly GCA_021605145.1). Classification (NCBI taxonomy): domain Eukaryota; kingdom Viridiplantae; phylum Streptophyta; class Magnoliopsida; order Poales; family Poaceae; genus Aegilops; species Aegilops bicornis. Next base: position 236,310,049 of record CM038669.1, read on the forward strand.
GTAAACTCCACGAGAACCATTTGAGTATTAAATGTTTACTTTCCTGTGAACGGATTAACCCGCTTATTGTCTTGTGATGAATATTTTCCGTGAGCACTATATCTTGTCAGTTATGAATAATGAATTATAAGCCCTTTCTGCGATGTCGCTCAGACGTCCGACTGCGGCAATGTTGTTACTTATTTTCATTATAAGCCCTTTTCGCGATGTTGCTCAGACGTCCGATCATGCGGCAATGTTGTTATTTATTTGCATTATAAGCCCTTTCCGCGATGTCGCTCAGACGTCCGATCATGCATTGTTGTTATTTATTTTCATTATAAGCCCTTTCTGCGATGTCGCTCAGACGTCCGATCATGCATTGTTGTTATTTATTTCCATTGTAAGCCCTTTACGTGATGTCGCTCCGACGTCCATCGTGGCAACGCATGTGTTCTTATTTCAATATAAGCCCTTTATGAGGTGTCGCCCAGACGCCCGACTGTGGCATGTTTTACTTATTTTTACTCTTCGAGGCGTCACTTCAGACACTCGAACGGTTTTGAGTTTATCCTTCTTTGGGTTTTCGAGCGGACTACCGCCGATTCCCTTCTTATTTTATTTTGCTATATTGATTTATTTGAGCATTGTTAAAATTAATCATGACTCATTCATGCATTCATTTGTTATATCTTTTGTCCGAACTGTCTTGCAAGTACTTTCAAAGTACTCACCTGGCTTGTTGATTTGGCCAGATGCTGACGAAGGTGATCTCATGGATGAAGAATTTGATAGCGAGTCCGACGCCTAGAGGAATCCCAGTCAGTCTCGTGCGACCCCTGGATTAGTCAATATATATCCGCTTCTGGAGCCTATCTCCGAAGAGGAGGTTGAGTCCCCAGCCCCATCTACGCCTCACCCTGGGCAGGCCAAGGGAAATCCTTACCATCTCCGACTAAGTACGCTTAGCCGCCTTGCGATGTACCGACTTGTTTAATATGTTTATATGTAAATAGGCTGTGAGAAGTAGTTTGTTTGCGCATCATGTAGGATCCGGAGAAGTGCACTAGACTAAATAACATGTCAGGATTTATGTACGCCTATCCCGAGTGACATATTGTATAATTACTGCTATGCGTGTAAGATATGTAATGAACAGTCCTTCTCCGTATGCATAAACGTATTTTCTCTTGAAAATCTTGGAGCATTTGCAACTTTTTGCATCTTCTTAAATTTATTGATTTTTGCGGCTCAATTTCTTTTCTTATGAGTGTTTCAAAATATATCCCAGAGTGAACTATGTCTCGTCCTTGGACGCATCCATGCCAACTCCGACAGAGGAAAATTATGGCACACCCCAAGCAACAATTTCACACGAGGACAGACAAGTCAGCGGGATGTTGAAACGGCACTTTCCCAAATGTGCCTTCTTTATGAACAAAGTCAGCAGCAACATCAGAAATCTTGAACCAAGTCATCAATATGAGAAATCACCGTGGGCGATGTCGTGAGCAATCAAAATTATCAGAGCTATAGAAGACACGTCCCCAAACATTTTCTCACACTGACAAACCTCTTGAAGCCGAGGACTGGCCTCGAGACATGGAGAGAAAATTAATCATTGCCCATTGTTCAGATCTTGAGAAAGTGCTTTACGCTCCGCACTATCTCACTGGAGCAGCCGCATCGTGGTGGGAAAATTTCCTACACATGCACCCAAACAAAAATAATATATCATGGGAGGAATTTAAAGAAGGTTTTCGTGGGGCACATATTCCTAAGAGTCTTATGAAGATCAAAAAGAGAGAATTTGATGACCTCAAGCAAAGGGCAATGACAAAGTGTCGTAATACAAATCAGTTTACCTCTTTGTCTGCCACGCCAACGAGGAGCGTATGTCGAAAAACAAAAAGATGGAGAAATTCCTAGACGGTCCGACGCCCGCACTTAAATGCCAATTGGTCGTACACATTTCCAGATTTTAAGACGCTGGTGGATAAGGCCATTACCTTGGAAAATGAGAGACGCAACTTAGAAGATTTCCATAGCGGAAGAGGGACCAGACTAAACACACCCGCAACCACCGCACAAGAAGACAGATGTTTAGAAAAACTGGACACCCAAACCCACGACAAGCGTCTCACTCCCAATCAAGAATTTCCACGCAAGGGACAAGGAGTTCACATATCGCCCAGGCGTTACCTATTACGCTTGTGGAGAAGAAGGGCACTATGCCAAGCAGTGCCCCAAGCCAAGGAACTCGACCCCAAAGCCGAACAACGGAAGCAATAATGGGCGCCAAAGCGCAACAATTTCAACCCAAATAACAACCACAGGAAGGGTCATCTGAACCACGTGACCAAAGAGGAAGCACAAAATGCCCCGGATATCGTACTCGCACGCGTTTCTTGTCAACACAATACCTGCCATGGTTTTGTTTGATTCGAGCTTCTCACTCATTCGCTTTGAAAAGTTTTGCTTTGCAAAATAATTTTCGATGCTTCCCTTGGGAAAATCTATGATCGTCAAGTCCCCGAATTAAGCAAGTTACCCAGAATTATTGCCAGGGTGTGGTTATCGAGTTTGAAGGGTTGAAGTTTCACGCAAATCTTATCGTGTTGGAAAATAAAGGACTGGATGCCATCTTAGGGATGGATTGGTTAACTACCAACAAAGGTTTTATTGAATGCTTCAACAGGACCGTAATTCTCACCCATCACCACGGGAAGACCATAAAGGTTTCAGCCAAGGAAAGAAAAATATCCCGGCAACCGAGATTGAATAAGGTGGATATTTCTGAATTGAGCAAGGTTCTAGTAGTGTGTGAATTTCCAGATGTGTTTCCCAAAGAACTACTGTGCATGCCACGGATCGAGAAATAGAATTCAGCATTGAGCTAGCGCCGGAACCGCTCCCATATACAAGAAACCGTGCGAGAATGGCACCATCCGAATTGGTAGAACTGAAGAAGCAAATAAAGGAATTATTGGAAAAAGGGTACATACGAGCTAGTTCCTCACCTTGGGGTTCACCAATTTTGTTTGCCAAAAAGAAAGATGGAGCACTGAGATTGTGCATAGACTATCGAGCTCTAAACATGGTCACAATCAAGAACAAATATCCGATGCCACGAATAAATGATCTATTCGATCAACTCGCTAAGGCCAAGGTGTTCTCAAAGATTGACTTGAGATCGGGATACCATCAACTGAAAGTGCAAACCGAAGATATTCCCAAGACCGCTTTCACCTCCAGATACGGATTGTATGAGTTCACCGTAATGCCATTCGGAATAACAAACGCACGCGCATATTTTGTTCACCTCATGAACAAAGTATTCATGAATTTTATGGATAAGTTTGTTGTGGTATTTATCGATGATATTCTGGTATACTCCAAAACACCAGAAGAGCACGCTGAACATCTCCGGATTGTACTAGGAGAACTCAGGAAACATCAGTTGTATGCTAAATTCAGCAAGTGTGAATTTTGGCTAAAACAAGTAGGTTTTCTGGGCCACGATCTTGACTCAAGAAGGTATCGCCAGAGACCCGGAAAAGGTCAAGGCCGTATTGGCTGGAAGCCACCAGCCAGCGTGACGGATGTACGAAGTTTCTTGGGAATGGCAGGATACTACCGGAGATTTATTGAAGGATTCTCCACCATAGCAAAGCCAATGACGCAACTACTCAAGAAAGATAAGAAGTTTGAATGGACGGAAGCCTGCGAGAAAAGTTTCCAAGAACTAAAGAGGAAACTGACGACAGCACCAGTGCTAATTGTGCCAGATATACACAAAAATTTTGAGGTATTTTGTGACGCATCTCGAAAGGGCCTCGGGTGCGTATTAATGCAAGAAGGCAAGGTTGTCGCATATGTTTCCAGACAACTTCGCAAGCATGAGGAAAATTATCCTACCCATGACCTGGAATTAGCGGCGATTATTCATGCCCTCAAGGAATGGAGACACTTTTTACTTGGTAATCGTTGTGAAATATACACGGACCACAAAAGCCTCAAGTATATTTTCACACAACAGTAACTAAATTCTGGCGGACGCTGGTTGGAATTAGTAAAGGATTATGATGTTGGGATCCACTACCACCCGGCAAGGCAAATGTTGTAGCAGATGCTCGAGTCGGAACCCCATCCGGACAACGACGGCATGCCGGACTTAAGACCTGAATTCCAGCAGGAATTCGCAAAGCTCAACACGAAGGTGGTCACCGAAGGCAGTGTGTCAAACTTAGAAGTACAGCCTACCCTAATAGAGAAGGTTAAAGAGGCTCAACGTGGACACCCGACATTGAAGGCATAAAGCGGAAGATAAAGTTGGGCAAGGCCTCGAATTCATTATTGATGAGCAAGGAATATTGTGGTACGGGAATAGGCTTTATGCATCAAATACCCATGACCTTAAACAGCAAATCATGGCTGAAGGCCACACCGCTCCATATTCAATCCATCCCGGAGGAACAAAAATGTACAAAGATCTTCAAGAAACATTTTGGTGGCATGGTATAAAAGAGACATAGCCACGTTTATTGCATGTTGCGACTCTTGTCAACGCATCAAGGCCGAGCACCGTAAACCGGCCGGGCTATTGCAACCGAATAAGATACCCGAATGGAAATGGGACGAGATTGGAATGGATTTTATTGTTGGACTACCTCGGTCGCGACACGGACATGATGCCATATGGGTAATCACAGATAGACTGACTAAAGTAGCTCACTTCATCCCCGTGAAGACAACACACACCACTCAGAAGCTTGCTAGGCTCTACCTCTCCCGTATCGTTTGCCTACATGGGGTCCCAAAGAAGATAATCTCAGACAGAGGCACTCAATTCGTCTCCCGGTTTTGGGATCACTTACAACAAGCTCTGGGAACTCAGCTGGCATTCAATACCGCATACCATCCCAGACGGATGGGCAGACTAAGCGAGTAAACCAGATTCTAGTAGATATGCTGAGAGCATGTTTCCTCACCTATGGGACCAGTTGGGAGGAGAGCTTACCATACGCAGAATTCGCATATAACAACAGCTGCACCATTTGAAGCTCTGTACGGACGAAGATGTCGTACCCCGCTAAATTGGTCGGAAACCGGAGACAGTCATATCTTCGGCCCAGACCTGCTCAAAGAGGCTGAAGATAAAGTCAAGGTAATTAAGGACCGACTCAAGACAGCCCAAAGTCGACAAAAGAGTTATTACGATCGGAAGCATCGTGGAGTCCATTTTGAACTGGTGAATTTGTGTACCTACGAGTATCACCCATGAGAGGCCTGCACCGATTCAAGATTAAAGGGAAGCTAGCACCAAGATTCATCGGACCATTAGGCATAGTAGCACGAAGAGGCACGGTGGCCTACCAGCTAGACTTACCCCAAGAATTATCCGACATCCACGACGTATTCCACGCCTCCCAATTGAGGAAGTGCGTAAGCAACCCAGAAACAAGTACCCCATAAAAACATTGACGTGCAACCAGATCTTACATATCGAGAGCATCCGATAAAAATCTTGGAAGAGTCAGACAGGAGAACCTGGCAGAACACCACCAAGTTCTTCAAAGTTCAAAGGAGCAACCACACGAAAGTGAAGCCACTTGGGAAAGAGAGGATTTCCTTCGAACAGAGCACCCACAATTATTTGAGGATCAACTGGAATCTCGGGGACGAGATTTTTCCTAAGGGGGTAGGTGTTGTGACACTCCAAAAAATTTCCTTTGGTTTTCTTCAAATTTTGTTGGATTTGAAGGAGGTCTCCAAAACCCTTCCAAAAATCTCTCTCAAAGCTTTTTCCCTTTAGCAAATATTTTATTTTGCATCTCCTTCAACTCTAGTGTTTGGTTTTAAATTTTCTTCTGATTGCCCTCTTCTCAAAATTTCAAGAAAAATCTCTGGAGTTCATTTTCTTTCAAAAGGAAACTCTAGGAGTTTTTCATCCTCTCCCATATTTGAAACCATTCATGATTCTTCCATGCACCACATGATAAAACCTTCCCAAAAATCTCTCCATCCACTTTGGTACAACTCAAACATTCTGTCCAAACTAATAAAATCCATTTTTTTATTTTATTCCAATTATTTCTCCTCCCAAGACAATTCTGTCTTTTCTTTTGAGCCAAGGTGATTTGCAAAGCAAGTACCCTAATGCTTTGATTTTTGACATCAACTCCACACCCCTGGATTGTCCTTGGTATCCACAACCCAGAACCATCTTGATCCACTCTTCTTCTTTTCAAATATTTCAAATTTCACTCACTGCAAGTTGGACCAGATTTGCCAAATTTGGTGAAATTCATATCTACACTTCTCCAAAAATTCCAACAAAATTCAGGCAACCTCTAGTTGCAATGAGAGACCACTCCACCAAAAATCAGCTCAAGGAAAATCCTCGGATACGTAACCATTTTGTCGAACACCGGCATGCAATCGCTCTGTTCACTTTCGAAAGTTCGGAAGTTCAAAGGTCGATCTTCGCCAAGAACTTCATCCACGAGTCCACAGTGCCCTTGGCACGTTGCTCGCAGCGGCCCGCTCGTCCGAAGCTCCACACGCGCGCTTGGCGCGTTCCTGGCGTCGGTGGTGCCCTGGCCCGCCTGCGCCGGCGTGCTTTGCGGCGGCTGCACCACCGTAACGGCGACAGGAGGCAAAACTGCGGCGCAACGCCGTTCGGCACCGCCCAAGCGTCCTGGTGGCTCCGCGTGGCCACCTCCTTGCCAGCGCACGCATGCGGCACCGTCGCCGTGGCTTGGCACGCACGGAGCGCGCTCTTTGCCGCCGACGGGCCGTGCGGCCGTTCCGTCGAGGGCACACCGTAACCAGCCCTCCCGTGCTGAGTTGGACGCAGGAACGGCTCCAATACTCCTCCTAGGCGATGCTCAAGCCCCTAAGCCGACCGTCTAGCCACAGCGCCGCCGTAATCAACTCGCCGGACATATCCGTTCACGGCAACCGACTCGGGCCGGCTATATATAGCACCCCCGAGCCTGCTCTCGCACCCGCACGACTCCACCACCTCACCAGACCCCGCCTAGCCACTGGAGGGGCCTCGAGGGGCCTTTCTTCCTCGACTCCGGCCACCTCCGTCCGCCTCGGGCTCCGGCATTGTTCTCTCCGGTGAGGGCTCCTCCGCCGCCCTACTTTCGCCCGTAGCCTCGTACCACCTCTAGTTGCATAACCCCCACCTCAATTTTGGCCCCGCAGCTCTCTCCGGCGAGATCCACGACCGTCCGAACCGCCGTCCGCCGGAGCAAGTGTCGCCATCGACGTGGTACTCGCCGGCGACCACTTCCACCTTCCACAGACGCGGAAGGACGTGCTGATCACGACGGTACCGTCCGATCACTCTGCCTCGCCGTGGATCGCCGCCGGCGACCACAGCACCTCTCGGGCACCGTCGAGCCCTGTTTCCCTCTTTCAAATTTTCAAACCTGATAGGTGGAGCCCGCCTGTCAGCCTCTCAGTGGTTTCTTTTAAACGAACCGTTTTCTGGACTTTTCCGCAGAGCCCCCTGGAAACTTTCTGTTTCATTACAGATGGGTCCCTGGACCAAAACTCTTATAACTTTAAATCAGAAAAGTATTTTTGATTGATTCTTATTCTGTCCTCTTTAAAATTTTGTCTAGTTTTTTTATCAGATTTATTTGAAAAATATTTGGAGTAATTGTTGTGCACCTCACGGTATTTACGTTAGCGCGTTTATTTTTGTGTACAGTAGATACCGAAGGAGGTGACGGAACCGCAAACTTCGCCGAGCTAGACCCCGACTACTCCGAACCAGGCAAGCAAAGTTTGAACTTTTGATATGATGAGTGTCTGGGCATGTTTGCATTATTTTTGTATCATGGCCCGTTCATGAGCATTTTTGATGATAGTTTATCTCGTGAGCATTGGGGCAAATGAGCTCGGTAAATCCGTGAGTTGCTGGAAACTTGTCACATGGCCATGAGTTGGCATGAGTATGGGTAAGATGGCAGTGTTGTAGCATGCCAGGCTTATGCCATATCGTTGAAGCAGTGTCAACATAAATCGGTCAGTCTCCCTTCCGTCTTCCTTTCCGTACTACCACCTGTTTCCCGCAAGGGATACGGCCTAGTAGGTTGCAAACCACTTCCTGGTACACACCAAATCGAGAGGCCGGGATGAAGGTTCCATGGCCATGGATTAAAGCCTTTCATCCGGTCAGGGGGCATGGGTGTTTCCGGTTGGGACCGAGAGGGGGCACCCCTTAGAGCGCCAGATATAAATTTGATCCCATGCTATTCGAGATTGTGATCTCCCCGTCTCAAAGTTTTTCTTAAACGCTGTCTAGGGTGATTCCCGGCAACGTGAGGTATGATGGGTGTGTACTAGCTAGTTGTGTTTCCTCTGAAATACCAGAACGGAACTAGTCCTTCGTGACTACGGAAATCCGTTGGCTGTGGACAATTTTGGTACAAACTCTGCAGAGTCAAAATTCTTGAATTCATCTTATTCATGTCCAAGTACCGTGATCTTCTCATCTTGTCAAGTGTCGGCCTCAAAGGATGTAAACTCCTAAGAACCATTTGAGTATTAAATGTTTACTTTCCTGTGAACGGACTAACCCGCTTATTGTCTTGTGATGAATATTTTCCGTGAGCACTATATCTTGTCAGTTATGAATAATGAATTATAAGCCCTTTCTGCGATGTCGCTCAGACGTCCGACTGCGGCAATGTTGTTACTTATTTTCATTATAAGCCCTTTCTGCGATGTCGCTCAGACGTCCGACTGCGGCAATGTTGTTATTTATTTTCATTATAAGCCCTTTCTGCGATGTCGCTCAGACGTCCGACTGCGGCATTGTTGTTATTTATTTTCATTATAAGCCCTTTCTGCGATGTCACTCAGACGTCCGACTGCGGCATTGTTGTTATTTATTTTCATTATAAGCCCTTTCTGTGATGTTGCTCCGACGTCCGACTGTGGCACGCATGTGTTCTTATTTCAATATAAGCCCTTTATGAGGTGTCGCCCAGACGCCCGACTGTGGCATGTTTTACTTATTTCTACTCTGCGAGGCGTCACTTCAGACACTCGAACGGTTTTGAGTTTATCCTTTGGGTTTTCGAGCGGACTACCGCCGATTCCCTTCTTATTTTATTTTGCTATACTGATTTATTTGAGCATTGTTAAAATTAATCATGACTCATTCATGCATTCATTTGTCATATCTTTTGTCCGAACTGTCTTGTAGTACTTTCAAAGTACTCACCGGCTTGTTGATTTGGCGAGATCTTGTGACGAAGCGATCTCATGGATGAAGAATTTGATAGCAAGTCCGACGCCTAGAGGAATCCCAGTCAGTCTCGTGCGACCCCTGGATTAGTCATTGTGATATATCCGCTTCCTCTACCCAAATAAATTCATCGAGCCTCACCTCGACGCTCGATGAGCCGCCAGTGCAATAGACTTATTAACCACCCCGCTGTGTTATTCCACCAACCACTCATATCTCGAGTCAGTAGTATTTTCCCCCCATACCTTTGAGTTATATCCGCCACTATGTATAATAATCGGCATGATGGTAATAATTGGTTGGGCATCTTCATCCGACCCTCGTAATATTGTAATGCTACCGGCTTATTGTATCAAAGTTTTGTCTACGGTATGAAGGATTTTCCTCATATTGGTCTTCATAGGTCGGTCGTTCAATAATTATTTTTATTGAAAACCGGTCGTGACAAGCTTGGTACCGAGCCAGCCGATGTAGGAAGCCACTAGGTGCGATCGCTAATCGGTTATTATCATAATAGAGCTATTTTTTCTTTTCACAAATGTAGACAATTTCGTGATCGGCATAAATTTATGATTTGACTACTCAGGACTTTTGCCTACTTTTGTAGATGGCTGGCAACGATCATGAAGTCGTAGATGTTCGCCAACATGCCCGATGGGTTCGTCAAGCTTCTCTCCTTCATCGTCCAAGTCGCGATGGGGCGGATGTGCGCCCAGTCTTCTCTCTCTCTCAGCACAAGGTCAACGACCGTCTGACCATGCACCAAGCCGCGGTGGAATTCAAGAGAGGACGATTTGAGCGCTACCGGTTCGTGGGGAGAGCCATGCCCACAGAGAAGCATGCACTACAGATGGCAGCCCGTGAGGCGATAGCTCGTCTCAGGGATATCTTTCCTTCGATGAAGACTCGTCGCTACCGCTACCTGCCATGTCACGTGCCATACACCTGCCTCTACGCGTTCTCTTGCCCCAAAGGAGAACGGGACGAAGCTTTTGAGATGCTCATCGAGTATCTCCGGGCTTTGGAGGCAGCCTTCGACAATCTGGTGGACGACTTTGTAGATGCCCGCATGGACTCAGTCCATGGCTGTGCCGCCAACAGGAGGGAGCTCCTGCACGCCGACCGACACGCGACTTTCGTCCTCACATCAGCATCGCTCGCTCCCATCTGCTCGCACCGCTACTCGTCGCCCGCCTACCACGGAGGAGTTCAACCACGTCATTGCGCCTACTACGGTTCGTTACGCACCACCCTCGTGCCCGCTCAGATTCGAGTTGTCCCAAGACAGGCACCTGCTCCACCAACTCCGCGCGGCGCCCGCGTCTGGAGCCTATCTCCGAAGAGGAGGTTGAGTCCCCAGCCCCATCTACGCCTCACCCTGGGCAGGCCAAGGGAAATCCTTACCATCTCCGACTAAGTACGCTTAGCCGCCTTGCGATGTACCGACTTGTTTAATATGTTTATAGGTAAATAGGCTGTGAGACGTAGTTTGTTTGCATCATGTAGGATCCGGAGAAGTGCACTAGACTAAATAACATGTCAGGATTTATGTACGCCTATCCTGAGTGACGTATTGTATAATTACTGCTTGCGTGTAAGATATGTAATGAACAGTCCTTCTCCGTGCGCAAACGTATTTTCTCTTGAAAAATCTTGGAGCATTTGTAAAATTTTGCATCTTCTTAAATTTATTGATTTTTGCGGCTCAATTCCTTTTCTTATGAGTGTTTCAAAATATATCCCCAGAGTGAATTATGTCTCGTCCTTGGACGCGCTCCATGCCAACTCCGACAGAGGAAAATTATGGCACACCCAGTGCAACAATTTCACACGAGGACAGACATAAGTCACAGGATGTTGAAACGGCACTTTCCCAAATTTGTCGTCTTTATGAACAAAGTCAGCAGCAACATCAGAAATACTTGAACCAAGTCATCAATATGGGAAATCACCGTGGGCGATGTCGGCAGTCAAAATTATCCGAGCTATGAAGACACGTCCCCAAACATTTTCTCACATCGACAAACCTCATGAAGCCGAGGACTGGCTTGAGACATGGAGAGAAAATTAATCATTGCCCAAAGTGTTCAGATCTTGAGAAAGTGCTTTACGCTCTGCACTATCTCACTGGAGCAGCCGCATCGTGGTGGGAAAATTTCCTACACATGCACCCCAACAAAAATAATATATCATGGGAGGAATTTAAAGAAGGTTTTCGTGGGGCACATATTCCTAAGAGTCTTATGAAGATCAAAAGAGAGAATTTGATGACCTCAAGCAAAGGGCAATGACGGTGTCGAATACAATCGATTTACCTGCTTTGTCTCGCCACGCCAACAAGGAGCGTATGTCGAAAAACAAAAAGATGGAGAAATTCCTAGACGGTCCGACGCCCGCACTTAAATGCCAATTGGTCGTACACACATTTCCAGATTTTAAGACGGCTGGTGGATAAGGCCATTACCTTGGAAAATGAGAGACGCAGCTTAGAAGATTTCCATAGCGGAAGAGGGACCAGACTAAACACACCCGCAACCACCGCAGCAAGACAGATGTTTAGAAAAACTGGACACCCAAACCCACGACAAGCGTCTCACTCCCAATCAAGAATTTCCACGCAAGGGACAAGGAGTTCACATATCGCCCAGGCGTTACCTATTACGCTAGGAGAAGAAGGGCACTATGCCAAGCTGCCCCAAGCCAAGGAACTCGACCCCGAAGCCGAACAACGGAAGCAATAATTCGGCGCGAAAGCGCAACAATTTCAACCCAAATAACAACCACAGGAAGGGTCATCTCAACCACGTGACCAAAGAGGAAGCACAAAATGCCCCAGATATCGTTACGCACGCGTTTCCTGTCAACACAATACCTGCCATGGTTTTGTTTGATTCTCGAGCTTCTCACTCATTCGTTTGAAAAGTTTTATGCTGCAAAATAATTTTTTGATGCTTCCCTTGGGAAAATCTATGATCGTCAAGTCCCCTGGAATTAAGCAAGTTACCCAGAATTATTGCCAGGGTGTGGTTATCGAGTTTGAAGGGTTGAAGTTTCATGCAAATCTTATCGTGTTGGAAAATAAAGGACTGGATGCCATCTTAGGGATGTATTGGTTAACTACCAACAAAGGTTTTATTGACTGCTTCAACAGGACCGTAATTCTCACCCATCATCACGGGAAGACCATAAAGGTTTCAGCCAAGGAAAGAAAAATATCCCGGCAACCGAGATTGAATAAGGTGGATATTTCTGAATTGAGCAAGGTTCTAGTAGTGTGTGAATTTCCAGATGTGTTTCCCAAAGAACTACCAGGCATGCCACCAGATCGAGAAATAGAATTCAGCATTGAGCTAGCGCCCGGAACCGCTCCCATATACAAGAAACCGTACAGAATGGCACCATCCAAATTGGTAGAACTGAAGAAGCAAATAAAGGAATTATTGGAAAAAGGGTACATACGAGCTAGTTCCTCACCTTGGGGTTCACCAATTTTGTTTGCCAAAAAGAAAGATGGAACACTAAGATTGTGCATAGACTATCGAGCTCTAAACATGGTCACAATCAAGAACAAATATCTGATGCCACGAATAAATGATCTATTCGATCAACTCGCTAAGGCCAAGGTGTTCTCAAAGATTGACTTGAGATCGGGATACCATCAACTGAAAGTGCAAACCGAAGATATTCCAAAGACCGCTTTCACCTCCGGAATCACGGATTGTATGAGTTCACCGTAATGCCATTCGGACTAACAAACGCCTCAAGCATATTTTGTTCACCTCATGAACAAAGTATTCATGAAGTTTATGGATAAGTTTGTTGTGGTATTTATCGATGATATTCTGGTATACTCCAAAACACCGTAAGAGCACTGAACATCTCCGGATTGTACTAGGAGAACTCAGAAACATCGGTTGTACGCTAAATTCAGCAAGTGTGAATTTTGGCTAAAACAAGTAGGTTTTACGGGCCACGCGTCGACTCAAGAAGGTATCGCCAGAGACCGGAAAAGGTCAAGGCCGATTTACTTGGCTGGAAGCCACCAGCCAGCGTGGACGGATGTCTGAAGTTTCTTGGGAATGGCAGGATACTACCGGAGATTTATTGAAGGATTCTCCACCATAGCAAAGCCAATGACGCAACTACTGAAGAAAGACAAGAAGTTTGAATGGACGGAAGCCTACGAGAAAAGTTTCCAAGAACTAAAGAGGAAACTGACGACAAAGATGCTAATTGTGCCAGATATACACAAAAATTTTGAGGTATTTTGTGACGCATCTCGAAAGGGCCTCGGGTGCGTATTAATGCAAGAAGGCAAGGTTGTCGCATATGTTTCCAGACAGCTTCGCAAGCATGAGGAAAATTACCCTACCCATGACCTGGAATTAGCAGCAGTTATTCATGCCCTCAAGGAATGGAGACACTTTTACTTGGTAATCGTTAGAAATATACACGGACCACAAAAGCCTCAAGTATATTTTCACACAACCAGAACTAAATTTACGGCAGTGACGCTGGTTGGAATTAGTAAAGGATTATGATGTTGGGATCCACTACCACCCGGGCAAGGCAAATGTTGTAGCAGATGCTCTGAGTCGGAACCCCAGTCCGGACAACGACAGCATGCCAGACTTAAGACCTGAATTCCAGCAGGAATTCGCAAAGCTCAACCTGAAGGTGGTCACCGAAGGCAGTGTGTCAAACTTAGAAGTACAACCTACCCTAATAGAGAAGGTTAAAGAGGCTCAACGTGGACACCCCAGCATTGAAGGCATAAAACGGAAGATAAAGTTGGGCAAGGCCTCGGAATTCATTATTGATGAGCAAGGAATATTGTGGTACGGGAATAGGCTTTGCATCAAATACCCATGACCTTAAACAGCAAATCCTGGCTGAAGGCCACACCGCTCCATATTCAATCCATCCTGGAGGAACAAAAATGTACAAAGATCTTCAAGAAACATTTTGGTGGCATGGTATAACAAGAGACATAGCCACGTTTATTGCATGTTGCGACTCTTGTCAACGCATCAAGGCCGAGCACCAGAAACCGGCCGGGCTATTGCAACTGAATAAGATACCCGAATGGAAATGTGACGAGATTGGAATGGATTTTATTGTTGGACTACCTCGGTCGCGACACGGACATGATGCCATATGGGTAATCACAGATAGACTGACTAAAGTAGCTCACTTCATCCCCGTGAAGACAACACACACCACTCAGAAGCTTGCTAGGCTCTACCTCTCCCGTATCGTTTGCCTACATGGGGTCCCAAAGAAGATAATCTTGGACAGAGGCACTCAATTCGTCTCCCGGTTTTGGGATCACTTACAACAAGCTCTGGGAACTCAGCTGGCATTCAATACCGCATACCATCCCCAGACAGATGGGCAGACTAAGCGAGTAAACCAGATTCTAGTAGATATGCTGAGAGCATGTTTCCTCACCTATGGGACCAGTTGGGAGGAGAGCTTACCATACGCAGAATTCGCATATAACAACAGCTATCACCCAGCCTGCAAATGGCACCATTTGAAGCTCAGACAGACGAAGATGTCGTACCCCACTAAATTGGTCGGAAACCGGAGACAGTCATATCTTCGGCCCAGACCTGCTCAAAGAGGCTGAAGATAAAGTCAAGGTAATTAAGGACCGACTCAAGACATCCCAAAGCCGACAAAAGAGTTATTACGATCAGAAGCATCGTGGAGTCCATTTTGAACCTGGTGAATTTGTGTACCTACGAGTATCACCCATGAGAGGCCTGCACCGATTCAAGATTAAAGGGAAGCTAGCACCAAGATTCATCGGACCATTACGCATAGTAGCACGAGCAACACGGTGGCCTACCAGCTAGACTTACCCGAATAATTATCCGACATCCACGACGTATTCCACGTCTCCCAATTGAGGAAGTGCGTAAGCAACCCAGAGAAACATGTACCCCATAAAAACATTGACGTGCAACCAGATCTTACATATCGAGAGCATCCGATAAAAATCTTGGAAGAGTCAGAAAGGAGAACCTGGCAGAAAACCACCAAGTTCTTCAAAGTTCAGTGGAGCAACCACACCGAAAGTGAAGCCACTTGGGAAAGAGAGGATTTCCTTCGAACAGAGCACCCACAATTATTTGAGGATCAACTGGAATCTCGGGGACGAGATTTTTCCTAAGGGGGTAGGTGTTGTGACACTCCAAAAATTTTCCTTTGGTTTTCTTCAAATTTTGTTGGATTTGAAGGAGGTCTCCAAAACCCTTCCAAAAATCTCTCTCAAAGCTTTCCCTTTAGCAAATATTTTATTTTTGCATCTCCTTCAACTCTAGTGTTTGGTTTTAAATTTTATTCTGATTGACGTCTTCTCAAGATTTCAAGAAAAATCTAGAGTTCATTTTCTTTCAAAAGGAAACTCTAGGAGTTTTTCATCCTCTCCCATATTTGAAACCATTCATGATTCTTCCATGCACCACATGATAAAACCTTCCCAAAAATCTCTCCATCCACTTTGGTACAACTCAAACATCCTGTCCAAACTAATAAAATCCATTTTTTGATTTTATTCCAATTATTTCTCCTCCCAAGACAATTCTGTCTTTTCTTTTGAGCCAAGGTGATTTGCAAAGCAAGTACCCTAATGCTTTTGATTTTTGACCTCAACTCCACACCCCTGGATAGTCCTTGGTATCCACAACCCAGAACCATCTTGATCCACTCTTCTTCTTTTCAAATATTTCAAATTTCACCCAATGCAAATTTGGACTAGATTTGCCAAATTTGGTGAAATTCATATCTACACTTCTCCAAAAATTCCAACAAAATTCAGGCAACCTCTAGTTGCAATGAGAGACCACTCCACCAAAAATCAGCTCAAGGAAAAATCCCTGGATACCAGAATCATTTTGTCGAACACCGGACATGCACTTTATTACATTCACTTTCGAGAAAGTTGAAGTTCGATGTCGATCTTCGTCAAGATAACCGATCCACGAGTCCACAGTGCCCTTGGCATGTTGCTCGCAGCCCGGCTCGCCTGTCCGAAGCTCCACACGCGCTTGGCGCTGCTTCCTCGGCGTCGGTGGCGCCCTGGCCCACCTACGCCGGCGTGCTTTGCGGCGGCTGCACCACCGTAACGGCGACAGGAGGCAAAACTGCGGCGCAACGCCATTCGGCGCCGCCCAAGCGTCCTGGTGGCTCCGCGTGGCCACCTCCTTGCCAGCGCACGCATGCGGCACCGTCGCCGTGGCTTGGCATGCGCGGAGCGTGCTCTCTGCCGCCGACGGGCCGTGCGGCCGTTCCGTCGAGGGCACACCGTAACCAGCCCTCCCGTGCTGAGTTGGACGCGGGAACGGCTCCAATACTCCTCCTAGGCGATGCTCAAGCCCCTAAGCCGACCGTCTAGCCACAGCGCCGCCGTAATCAACTCGCCGGACTTATCCGTTCACGGCAACCGACTCGGGCCGGCTATATATAGCACCCCCGAGCCTGCTCTCACCCCCGCACGACTCCACCACCTCACCAGACCCCGCCTAGCCACTGGAGGGGCCTCGAGGGGCCTTTCTTCCTCGACTCCGGCCACCTCCGTCCGCCTCGGGCTCCGGCATCGTTCTCTCCGGTGAGGGCTCCTCCGCCGCCCTACTTTCGCCCGTAGCCTCGTACCACCTCTAGTTGGATAACCCCCACCTCAATTTTGGCCCCGCAGCTCTCTCCGGCGAGATCCACGACCGTCCGAACCGCCGTCCGCCGGAGCAAGCGTCGCCGTCGACGTGGTACTCGCCGGCGACCACTTCCACCTTCCACAGACGCGGAAGGACGTGCTGATCACGAAGGTACCGTCCGATCACTCTGCCTCGCCGTGGATCGCCACCGGTGACCATCGCACCTCTCGGGCGCCGTCGCGCCCTGTTTCCCTCTTTCAAATTTTCAAACCTGACAGGTGGAGCCCGCCTGTCAGCCCCTCAGTGGTTTCTTTTAAACGAACCGTTTTCTGGACTTTCCCGCAGAGCCCCCTGGAAACTTTCTGTTTCATTACAGATGGGTCCCTGGACCAAAACTCTTATACCTTTTAATCAGAAAAGTATTTTGATTGATTCTTTTTCTGTCCTCTTTAAAATTTTGTCTAGTTTTCTATCAGATTTATTTGAAAAATATTTGGAGTAATTTTTGTGCACCTCACGGTATTTACGTTAGCGCGTGTATTTTTGTGTACCGTAGATACCGAAGGAGGTGACGGAACCGCAAACTTCGCCGAGCTAGACCCCGACTACTCCGAACCAGGCAAGCAAAGTTTGAACTTTTGATATGATGAGTGTCAGGCATGTTTGCATTATTTTTGTATCATGGCCCGTTCATGAGCATTTTCGATGATACTTTATCTCGTGAGCATTGGGGCAAATGAGCTCGGTAAATCCGTGAGTTGCTGGAAACTTGTCGCATGGCCATGAGTTGGCATGAGTATGGGTAAGATGGCAGTGTTGTAGCATGCCAGGCTTACGCCATATCGTTGAACCAGTGTCAACATAAATCGGTCAGTCTCCCGTCCGTCTTCCTTTCCGTACTACCACCTGTTTCCCGCAAGGGATACGGCCTAGTAGGTTGCAAACCACTTCCTGGTACACACCAAATCGAGAGGCCGGGATGAAGGTTCCATGGCCCCGGATTAAAGCCTTTCATCCGGTCAGGGGGCATGGGTGTTTCCAGTTGGGACCAGAGGGGGGCACCCCTTAGAGCGATGTATATAAATTTGATCCCATGCTATTCGAGATTGTGATCTCCCGTCTCAAAGTTTTTCTTAAACGCTGTCTAGGGTGATTCACGGCAACGTGAGGTATGATGGGTGTGTACTAGCTAGTTGTGTTTCCTCTGAAATACCAGAACGGAAATAGTCCTTCGTGACTACGGAAATCCGTTGGCTGTGGACAATTTTGGTACAAACTCTGCAGAGTCAAAATTCTTGAATTCATCTTATTCATGTCCAAGTACCGTGATCATCTCATCTTGTCAAGTGTCGCCTCAAAGGATGTAAACTCCACGAGAACCGCTTTGAGTATTAAATGTTTACTTTCCTGTGAACGGACTAACCCGCTTATTGTCTTGTGATGAATATTTTCCGTGAGCACTATATCTTTTCAGTTATGAATAATGAATTATAAGCCCTTTCTGCGATGTCGCTCAGACGTCCGGCTGCGGCAATGTTGTTACTTATTTTCATTATAAGCCCTTTCTGCGATGTCGCTCAGACGTCCGACTGCGGCAATGTTGTTATTTATTTTCATTATAAGCCCTTTCTGTGATGTCGCTCAGACGTCCGACTGCGGCATTGTCGTTATTTATTTTCATTATAAGCCCTTTCTGCGATGTCGCTCAGATGTCCGACTGCGGCATTGTTGTTATTTATTTTCATTATAAGCCCTTTCTGTGATGTCGCTCCGGCGTCCGACTGTGGCACGCATGTGTTCTTATTTCAATATAAGCCCTTTATGAGGTGTCGCCCAGACGCCCGACTGTGGCATGTTTTACTTATTTTTACTCTTCGAGGCGTCACTTCAGACACTCGAACGGTTTTGAGTTTATCCTTCTTTGGGTTTTCGAGCGGACTACCGCCGATTCCCTTCTTATTTTATTTTGCTATACTGGTTTATTTGAGCATTGTTAAAATTAATCATGACTCATTCATGCATTCATTTGTTATATCTTTTGTCCAAACTGTCTTGCGAGTACTTTCAAAGTACTCACCTGGCTTGTTGATTTGGCGAGATCTTGTGAAAGGCGATCTCATGGATGAAGAATTTGATAGCGAGTCCGACGCCTAGAGGAATCGGTCGGTCTCGTATGCGACCCCTGGATTAGTCATTGTGATATATCCGCTTCCGCTACCCAAATAAATTCATCGAGCCTCACCTCGACGCTCGATGAGCCGCCAGTGCAGTAGACTTATTAACCACCCCGCTGTGTTATTCCACCAACCACTCATATCTCGAGTCGGTAGTATTTTCCCCCCATACCTTTGAGTTATATCCGCCACTATGTATAATTATCGGCGTGTTTGTAATAATTGGTTGGGCATCTTCAGTCCGACCCCTGTAATATTGTAATGCTACTGGATTTTCCTCATATTGGTCTTCATAGGTCGGTCGTTCAATAAATATTTTTATTGAAAAACCGGTCGTGACATTCATATGGTAGGAATGGAATATCTTGGCCTCTACACATGAGTAGGTAGTTCTCTCTCAGAAATAGGATGCTGGAAGTGTAGGTTCAGTCTGATGGCTCTCTCCACAAATGAAGAGGAGGTGAAGGGGTATATATAGCCTCCACACAAAATCCAACCGTTACACACAATTTACCAATCTCGGTGGGACCAAATCAACAAACTCGGTCAGACCGATTTTAGTAAACCTAGTGACCATTAGGATTTTCGGTGGGACTGACTTGCTTCTCGGTAGGACCGATATGGTTAGGGTTAGGGCATAACGTAATCTCGGTGAGACCTATTACACAAACTCGGTGAGACCGATTTTGGTAATTAGCTAACCAGAGAGTTGGTCAGGCAAACTCGGTGAGACCGATTACTTCAACTCGGTGGGACCGATTTTGGTAATAAGTCAACTAGAAAGTTTGCATTGTAATCTCGGTAGTACCGATTCTCAAACTCGGTGAGACCGGCTTTGAACATGGACATACACAGAGAGATTACAATCCCATCTCGGGGAGACCGAGATCCCTATCGGTGAGACCGATTTGCCTAGGGTTTGTGGCAGTGGCTAAGACATCCAAACTCAATGGCGCCGGATAGGAAGAATCAGTGAGGCCGAGTTTGACTTTAGGTTTTAGGACATTTGTGTGGAAGTGGGAAAGTAGCTAAGGGTATTTGGAGCATATCACTAAGCACATGAAGCAAGAGGCTCATTAAGCAACACCTCATCCCTCCTTGATAGTATTGGCTTTTCCTATAGACTCAATGTGATCTTGGATCACTAAAATGTAAAATGAAGAGTCTTGATCTTGAAGCTTTAGCCAATCCTTTGTCCTTAGCATCTTGAAGGAGTTCCCACATCCTTTAGTCCATGCCACTCCATTGTTGAACTTATCTGAAACATACTAGATAAAAGTGTTAGTCCAACAAGAGATATGTTGACATGAATTACCAAAACCACCTAGGGAGCACTTGTGCTTTAAATCTCCCCCTTTTTGGTAATTGATGACAACATACATCAAAGCTTTAGATAAAGATATAGAGAAAAGCAAGTAAAGCTTTGGAAAGACATGTAACAAGCATAGGATCCCCCTACATGTATGCAATCATGTGAATTATGGAATATAGAAGCATGTGATAGCATAACCATGATAGAGCAGGGAATGTGTTACATGTATGTTGGCCATATGCATCAGAGCAAAGAATATTAAATAAAATACCTTCATGCCCATGAGTCCTTCTTGCAAACAGTATGTACATCGGCAAGAATTCCTCATACACATGATTGTGATGCATATATTTACCTTGTAGTCTTGAGTTGGCTTAGGATGGAATGAACCTGCGTAAACAAGGTTAGATAACACAGATGCACCTACTAGCAAGAGCAAACAAAAGAAACCACAAGAATACCAAGACTGGGATGACATGTAGAGAGTGAGTACTAAGTACTACATTGGATTTGACATGTCCCCAAGAGTAAAGATATGCAATGAATTTGAATGATTTCTTTCCCTTAGATGTCTTGCTCCCCCTGAATCTAGCATGGGATACTGGGAGAAGGTAGGGAACAGAAAATCAGAGCTGAAAGAAAATCAGAGCTGAAAGATATAAATGAACAGAGCTAATGCAAGCTAATGCAGATAAGCACTTATGAACATGTCTTTCCCCTCAAGAAGACATGTGGCATCTCTCCTCTTGAACACCAAGCATCTGGGATCCTTGAGAAATACTTTTATCTAGTGTTCTCTCCCCCTGGATATCTCTCTCTCCTTGTCTGATGTGATCTCTCTAATTGATAAGCTTTGATGTGATCTCTCTCTCGCCCTTTGACATCAATTTCCAAGAAGGGCATGATAAAAAAAATTAGCTCTCTCTCCCCCGCTGGAATTTGTCGTGAATGGGTTTGATCCTTGAGTCACAACCTAAAGCAATGATAAAAATGTGATGCTTGTAGAGGACAAGATTCATTGAGTGGAGCTGGATCAAAAGAAACACATAATAAGTGGCAAACTATTTTTCCTGTTGTGAAATCGGTGGCACCGAGTGATATGCTTCCGTGGTACCAAAAATTTTCGGTTGGACCAAAAATAACAAATCGGTGTAACCGAGTTCATCGCAGAGAAAACACTTGTCACCTCAGCTCACTTGACTAATAAGATCTCACAAAGATTTGCAAGGAATTTACTGAATGATATGCAATGAATTGGAATGCAGAAAATGCAGAGCAAACAGAAAGAAATCTAGATGAAGTTTTTTTTTGAAAGGGGAAACACATATGCATGAGACAAATGCAAAAACTCAGAAAAGAACACAAGAGAACTTCATCTAGAGATGGTCGGCGACACAGTCACCTATGTTAGAGTATATTGACTTCGGAGTCAAGTGAGATCACTTGATCATAGGTCATACTCATCGAATAAGCTCAAAATGGGGTTGCCATTTTTCGTTTAAGCATCTTGATGTATTCACATCTTGTCAAGTTGCTTTAACTCATGACTTGGAGTAAAGCTTCTCTAAGATGGAATAACATACCTTGGTTGGTGGTGTCGTCCGTGTAGTTGAACTTGTGTGGGTTGCTCAAGGTTGATGTAGCTCATCAAGAATTTGGAGCACCACTTGGAATTTGAGTCCATCTTCCTACATGGGTTAGTTTGTGCAAGGAAGAGCACTTGTGTATCCAACAATGACAATCATGAAGCTCAACATAAAATATGTCAAAGGATGTGTTTAAATGGTTTTGTGCATCCTTGGCTTCATCCACCTTGTGTAGAGAATTGGTGATGTAGAGATTGCTCAAGATATGAGTAGGTTACAACCTCATGGAATTTGATTCAACCAAGTACCTACATGGGTTAGATAACATGCAAGATACAAATATATCCAAGACATAAGATTTCCATCATAGGTGAGGTATCAAGGATTAGCATAAGCTCATGTCTTGCATGTATCCAATGGAGTTTCTACTCCAAGTTTGAAGCATCAATGATGTTCAATTATCCTCTTAACCTGCAAAACACTTTCTCATCAAGAGGTTTAGTGAATATATCCGCTAATTGCTTTTCGGTGCGAACATGCTTAAGATCAATGTCACCCTTAGCAACATGATCTCGAATGAAATGATGACGAACTTCAATATGCTTAGTTCGAGAATGTTGCACAGGATTATAACCAATTTTGATAGCACTTTCATTGTCACAAAGCAATGGAACATGTTTCACATATATCCCATAATCTTCAAGAGTTTGGGTCATCCAAAGTAATTGAGCACAACATGAACCAGCGGCAATGTATTCCGCTTCGGCAGTGTATAAGGATACTGAGTTTTGTTTCTTGGAGGACCAAGACACAAGAGATCTACCAAGAAATTGACAAGTACCCGAAGTGGACTTTCTATCAACCTTGTCACCAGCATAGTCCGAGTCGGAGTAGCCAACAAGATCGAAAGAGGCCCTCTTAGGATACCAAATGCCAAAATTTGGTGTATGGATTAAGTATCTCACTATCCTTTTCACGGCCTTAAGATGACATTCTTTAGGAGCAGCTTGATATCGTGCACACATGCACACACTTAGCATAATATCGGGACGTGAATCACATAGATATAACAATGAACCAATCATAGAGCGATAAACTTTTTGATCAACCGGTTCATCATCTTTTGTTAAGTCAAGATGTCCACTAGTAGGCATGGGTGTAGACATACCTTTGCATTCTTGCATATTGTACTTCTTGAATAAGTCCTTGGTGTACTTCGTTTGAGAGACAAAAGTACCTTCCTTAGTTTGCTTGATTTGCAACCCAAGAAAGAATTTGAGTTCACTCATCATTGACATCTCAAACTTCTCCGACATTAGCTTCCCAAACTTTTCACTAAAATGAGGGTTAGTTGATCCAAATATGATATCATCAACATAAATTTGGCAAACAAATAATTCTCCATTAACCCTTTTAGTAAAAAGTGTGGAATCAATTTTCCAAATTTCAAAGCCTTTTTCAAGAAGAAACTTGGTCAAGCATTTATACCATGCTCTAGGAGCTTGTTTAAGACCATGAAGAGCTTTGTGAAGTTTGTAAACATGATTGGGTTTCTTAGGATTGACAAAGCCGGGAGGATTCTTAACATAAACTTCCTCCTCTATTTCACCATTTAGAAAAGCACTTTTAATGTCCATTTGGTACAAGGTGATATCATGATGATTAGCATAGGCAAGTAAGATGCGAATGGACTCAAGTCTAGCAACGGGGGCGTAAGTCTCACCATAGTCCATACCTTCGACTTTTGTGTAGCCTTGGGCGACGAGACATGCTTTGTTGTGAACTACTTGTCCATCTTCATCTTGCTTGTTACGAAACACCCATTTGGTACCGATAATGTTGTGGTTGTTGTCGGGCTTCTCAACCAATGTCCAAACTTGGTTCCTCTCAAAATTGTGTAGCTCTTCATGCATAGCATTTATCCAATCCGGATCTTCCAATGCTTCTTCATCCTTCATAGGTTCAATTCTAGAGATGAAAGAATAGTTTTCACAAAATTTAGCTAAACGAGTTTTAGAGCGAGTGATTCTCCCGGTTTGAATTTCATTGTAGATTTGGTCGATGGGATGGTCTTTAGCAATTCTTGCTCGAACTCATGAAAGCTTTTGCTTGGGTCTTCGTTGAACATCTTCTTCATCTGGTTCTTCTTCTTGGCCTTCTTCATTGTTGGCGTTGTCGTTTTCTTGTCGTGGTGGAGAAGGAGGTTGTTGACGTTCGTGATGTTCTTCCTCGTTTTCTTCATCTTGGTGTGTCCCACTTGTGGATGCTTCCGTATCAACTCTTGGTTCACCTTGTCGTGAAGTAGAAGCTTCCACTTGAATAGACGAGGTACTTTCCTTCACCTCCGTTGGACGGACCTTGCCAATAGACAAGTCTTGGATTGCTTCCGAAGGGTCTTTGTCTCCTACATCAATTGGCAATTGCTCTATTTGCAGCCGTTAGATTCATCAAACTTCACATCTACCGTCTCTTCAACCTTTCGGGTGAAATTTTTGTAGACACGGTAAGTGTGAGAGTTTGAGCCATAACCTAGTAGAAAACCTTCATGAGACTTAGGAGCAAATTTAGAACGACGACGCTTATCAAGAATGTAGCACTTTG
Organism: Aegilops bicornis; assembly: GCA_021605145.1. Classification (NCBI taxonomy): domain Eukaryota; kingdom Viridiplantae; phylum Streptophyta; class Magnoliopsida; order Poales; family Poaceae; genus Aegilops; species Aegilops bicornis. The sequence goes on from CM038669.1 coordinate 236,334,630, forward strand.
AGCCGAATACTCGAAAGTATCCAACTTGGGGTTTATTATCGGTGAGGAGCTCGTATGCCGTCTTGCCGAGTAGCTTGTGAAGATACAAGCGATTTGATGCATGACAAGCTGTCTCAACCGCTTCTGCCCAAAAGTGCTTCGGTGTCTTGTACTCATCAAGCATCGTCCTCACCATTTCGATTAGCGTCCGGTTCTTCCTCTCAACGACTCCATTTTGTTGAGGTGTGTACGTAGCCGAGAACTCGTGTGAAATCCCTTCTTCGTCAAGAAAGGTGTCCACATTTGCGTTCTTGAACTCCGTTCCATTGTCGCTGCGAACCTTCTTGATCTTCACTTCAAATTGATTTTGGGCCTTTCTAGCGAAGTTTTGAAGATCTTTTGGACCTGCGATTTATCATCGAGAAAGAACACCCACGTAAATCTTGAAAAATCATCAACTATAACTAGACCAAAAGAATTTCCACCGAGACTCTTGTAAGAGTTGGGACCAAAGAGATCCATGTGAAGCAGCTCGAGTGGCCTCTTTGTGGTCATAATGTTCTTCACGGGATGCCTTCCTCCAACATGTTTACCTGCTTGACAAGCACTGCAAAGTCTATCCTTATCAAATATGACATCGTTAACTCCAAGGATATGATTCCCTTCAAATATGACACCGATTTTGGTAATAAGTCAACCAGAAAGTTTGCATTGTAATCTCGGTAGTACCTATTCTCAAACTCGGTGAGACCGACTTTGATAATGGACATACACAGAGAGATTACAATCCCATCTCGGTGAGACCGAGATCCCTATCAGTGAGACCGATTTGCCTAGGGTTTGTGGCAGTGGCTAAGACATCCAAACTCGATGGCGCCGGATAGGAAGAATCAGTGGGGCTGAGTTTGACTTTAGGTTTGAGGACATTTGTGTGGAAGTGGGAAAGTAGCTGAGGGTATTTGGTGCATATCACTAAGCACATGAAGCAAGAGGCTCATTAAGCAACACCTCATCCCTCCTTGATAGTATTGGCTTTTCCTATAGACTCAATGTGATCTTGGATCCCTAAAATGTAAAATGAAGAGTCTTGAGCTTGAAGCTTTACCCAATCCTTTGTCCTTAGCATCTTGAAGGAGTTCCCACATCCTTTAGTCCATGCCACTCCATTGTTGAACTTATCTGAAACATACTAGATAAAAGTGTTAGTCCAACAAGAGATATGTTGACATTAATTACCAAAACCACCTAGGGAGCAATTGTGCTTTCAACCGGCTGTGCCTTGCTGTCTTCTAGGCGCTCTACCACAATGTCAGTGTTGACCACCCGGCTGGTGGCGGCGATGTAGAGGAACATGGGTTCCTTAGGAGCCGGAGCCGCCAGGACAGGCGGCGTGGTCAGTATTTTCTTGAGCTGGAGGAAGGGCTCGTCCGCCTTGTCATTCCATTCGAAGTGAGTGGTTTTCTTCATTAACTGGTACAGGGGAAGAGCCTTCTCACCCAGCCGACTGATGAATCGGCTGATGGATGCCAAGTAGCCGGTGAACTTCTGGACGTTTCGCAGTCGGGTGGGTCTCTCCATCCGCTCAATAGCCCTGATCTTCACAGGGTTGCACTCGATGTCGCGTTCTGAGACAAGGAAGCCAAGGAGCTGGCTGGCTGGGACTCCAAAGACACACTTCTCTAGGTTGAGCTTGATTTGAAAACGACGTAGATTATCAAATGTCTCCTTGAGATCTTCCAGGAGGGTGCCACGCTTCTCCGTCTTCACCACAATATCCTCTACATAGACATGGGCATTTCTACCGAGTTGCTTGAGGAGGCACTTCTGCATGCAACGCTGGAACGTGGCACCGACATTTCTTAAGCCGAATGTCATGGTCAGGTAGCAGAAAGCTCCGAATGGTGTGATGAAGGTGGTCTTCAGCTGATCGGCCGGCTTTAGTTTGATCAGGTGGTAACCAGAGTAGGCATCCAAAGAACTCAACAACTCGCATCCGGCTGTGGAGTCAATCACATCAATCCGATGCAGAGTGAATGGATCTTTGGGGCAGGCTTTGTTGAGGCTGGTGTAATCAATGCACATGCGCCACTTGTTGTTCTTCTTCAGTACAAGGACTGGGTTGGCAAGCCATTCTGGAAAAATTACTTCCATGATGAAGCCGGTTGCCAGAAGGCGGGCGATCTCTTCACCAACAATTCTTCTCTTTTCTTCTGACAGGCGACAGAGGGGTTGCTTGACTGGTTTTGCATCTGATCTAACATGTAGCTTGTGCTCGGCAAAATCCATTGGAACACCTGACATGTCTTTGGGAGACCATGCGAAGATGTCCCGATTCTCACGGAGGAAATCGATGAGCTCGCTTTCCTATTTGCTATCGAGGTTGGACCCACGATAGCATGCCTCTCCGAGTGAACTGGGTCCAAGGGTATCTTCTTGGTTTCTTTGGCCGGTTTGAAAGAGCCCTGGGTCTCTAACTCCTTGGGATCTGGCGACGGGTCCAACTGCTTGCTGGCCATGGCCACAACCCGGTCAAGGAGCTTCTTCTCGGCAGCAATCACAAGGGACACGGACAACCGACTGCTATCAGCAGCACATGCGGCCGGCTTCTTGTAGTCACTGGCTATAGTGATTATGCCCTTGGTACCCGGCATGTTCATCTTGAGGAAGGCATAGTGCAGCACCGCCATGAACTTGGCTAGAGCCGGCCAGCCTAGGAGCGCGTGGTAAGGGCTCTCCAGGGCAACCACCTGAAACCAAGTTGCCTCGCTGCAGTAGTAATCTTTGTCTCCGAGGAGGACATCTATCTTGATCTTGCCGATTGGTGAGCAGGAAAGGCCAGGTACAATGCCATGGAAGACAGTCCGAATGGGCTGGAGTTGTTTCTCTTTGATGCACAGCTTCTCCACGGTGTCGCAGTAGAGGATGTTGATGCTGCTACCGCCATCTATCAGGACTCGGGAGAAGCGAGTAGCTCGCCTCTTGAGAAAGTGGCATCCAATACCATGGCGTAGGAAGGGCATCACCTCCGGGTGGTATGCACGGCTCCAGCTGATGGGCCTCTTGGACCAGTCCATAAACTCTAGGACTTCTGAAGCAACAGCGTTCACCTCATGGCGCTGCTGACTCCGGCTGTGCCTGTCGTCGGCCACACTGGTGAAGACGACGTAGGCTCCGTGTTCTTCGGGGAATTCATCGTGGATGGCAGCGACCGGACGGGTCTCCGGCTGCTGAGGAGGCGGAGCCAGTAGGCGGAGGCGGCAGTCCTTCGCCCTTGGCAATGCGGATGAGCTAGTGGCACTTCCGGGTCGTGTGGTTCGACAGCTTCGCGCCGCTGTGGAACTTGCAGGGAGCATCAAGGGTTTGCTCGAAGGAGAAGGCGGGCAACCAAGTGTGCTTGCCGCCTTTCTGACGCTTGGGGGCGGGCTGACCCTCCGGCTGCTGGTCTTCAACCATTGCCACCTGTCAGATGGTGGAAGCCAGCTGCGGGGCCTTGCCCTTGTTGTCATTCTGCTGCTGGCGCCGACTGTTGTCACCAGCCGGCGTCTGAGGAGCCGGAGGGAGCACCTTTCCAGATGCGTCCACTCGGAGCTCCGACTTCATGGACGAGTCGGCAGTGGCATACTTGTCTGCTATGATCAGCAGCTCGTCAAGCATGGCCGGCTCATCGCAGAGGAGTCGATGCTTGAGTAGGGTGCCCTCTCGGCACCTGACAGTGAAGTACTCTATCGCTTGCACCTCGTGCACCCCTTCGCAGGAGTTGCGCAGTTCAGCCCACTACGTCAAGTAATTGGGGGTGGACTCGGTCGAGCCTTGAACGCACAGCGAGAGCTGGCGAGGCTTGGGCGTCCACTTGTATGTGTTGGTGAAGTTGCAGATGAAGACTTCAGTGAAGTCTAGCCAGCTGCTGACGCTGTAGGGCTTGAGGCTGTTCAGCCACGTTCGGGCCGTTCCCTGGAGCATGAGCGGAATGTACTTCACGGCAATGCGCTTGTTGCCATTTGCTATGCTGACGGCAGTGGAGTAGTCAACCTGCCAATCTTCCAGCTTCACGGAGCCGTTGTACTTGGGAGTGTCTCGAGAGAGCGAGAACCCTTTGGGGAAGGGCTCGTCACAAATGCAGGGGCCGAAACAGGCGGGCTGATTGCATCTTCTTCTTCTACCGCCAGGGATCGAGCCAGCCGGTCGATCTGGTGGCGGGCGTCGTTCTCTCTGACTCCTTCATGGCGGCCTAGCCGGTCTCCGAGAGTCGGGTGCTCAATAGGTGGTGGAGAAGCGCGCCTCTCCCTGCACGGAGGAGGTGGACAATCGCTCCGCCGTTCCACTGCTTGTTGGCGGCCATCTTGGTCGCACTCGATGGTGATACGTGTGCGTCTGCGACTAGTAGCCGGATCTTGGTCTCTTCGGTCGTGGGCGCAACCTTTCGGGGACCGGGAGGTCGTGTCGTGCTCTCGATGAGGGGGAAGGTTCTCGGCATGCAGGCCGGGTTCTACCACATGGCGGCCGGCTTCTTGCCACACGACAACCGTGTCGAGGAGCTGCTGGACACGCTCTATCATGGAGCAATGCTCGACACCCTCCAAGCGGTCCAGCTCGTCTGCTATCGCCCAGGCGGCGCGCATGTTCTCTATAGGCGTGGCATAAACAGGGCGGTCGGCCCCCAGCATGCTGGCGATGGCGGCGCTGTGTTGCCAGACCGTGCCCACGCGGCTGGGCTCTCCAGTAGCCGGCGTGCCGCATACGGCGCGGTCGATCTCATGCTGGTAGGCTTCGGTGAGGCGTCTCATGGTGGCCAGCTTGCTGGCGCTGTCAACGAGTGCGATGAGGCAGGCTTCTAGAGTCTCGTCATTGGCGTCTGCCGCTATGGGCGCGGACAGGTCCCGCATTGCCGCCTGCAGGAGGTCCTGGCCAGCCCCGCTAGAGGCTCCATCATGGCTGATGACCAGCACCTCCGTGACGGTGCTGGTGCTGGCGTTGCTGGTCATAGGGGGAGCGGGTCGTCGATGACCACCACATTGGTGGGGAAAGCGTCGAGGGATGCCGCGTCGGAGTCGATGAGCATCGGGTCAGTGGAGCCAACTGACTCTAGGTCAGAGGCCGGCTCGTTGGCGATGTGGAGCTTGCCATGGAGGTCAACAAGGAAACTCTCAGAGCTGGCTGCTCCCGCGTCAGGTGCAGGCTCGTCGGGGAGGCGGATCCCGCCGATGAGATCAGCGAGACAGCTCACGGCGCAGGCAGCTTCCGTGGCGTGCAGTGCGTCGACGCAAACGCCGTCGGGCATGCCGGTGTGACGCCCCCAATTCAATCGTACACTAATCATGCACGCAAATGTGTACGATCAAGATCAGGGACTCACGGGAAGATATCACAACAGAACTCTAAAACATAAATAAGTCATACAAGCATCATAATATAAGCCAGGGGCCTCGAGGGCTCGAATACAAGTGCTCGATCATAGACGAGTCAGCGGAAGCAACAATATTTGTGTACAGACATAAGTTAAACAAGGTGCCATAAGATGGCTAGCACAAACTGGGATACAGATCGAAAGAGGCGCAAGCCTCCTGCCTGGGATCCTCCTAAACTACTCACGGTCGTCAGCGGGCTGCACGTAGTAGTAGGCACCTCCAGCGTAGTAGGAGTCGTCGTCGACGGTGGCGTCTGGCTCCTGGGCTCCGACATCTAGTTGCGGCAACCAGGTAGAAGGGAATGGGGGAAAATAGGGAGAAAAGCAACCGTGAGTACTCATCGAAAGTACTCGCAAGCAAGGAGCTACACTACATGTGCATGGATATATGTGTAAAGGGCCATATCAGTAGACTGAACTGCAGAATGCCAGAATAAGAGGGGGATAGCTAATCATGTCGAAGACTACGCTTCTGGCATCCTCCGTCTTGCAGCATGTAGAAGAGAGTAGACTGAAGTCCTCCAAGTAGCATCGCATAGCAATAATCCTACCCGGCGATCCCCTCCTCGTCGCCCTGTTAGAGAGCGATCACCGGGTTGTATCTGGCACTTGGAAGGGTGTGTTTTATTAAGTATCCGGTTCTAGTTGTCATAAGGTCAAGGTACAACTCCAAGTCGTCCTGTTACCGAAGATCACGCTATTCGAATAGATTAACTTCCCTGCAGGGGTGCACCACATAGCCCAACACGCTTGATCCCATTTGGCCGGACACACTTTCCTGGGTCATGCCCGGCCTCGGAAGATCAACACGTCGCAGCCCCACCTAGGCCAACAGAGAGGTCAAGACGCCGGTCTAAACCTAAGCGCCGCAGTGCAGGCCCATCGCCCTTAGCACACCTTCACGTTGCGAGGGCGAAAGCGTAACTAGCCCCTTAATACAAGAGCAGGCTTACGTTCCAATCCGGTAGCAGCGCCCGCTTCCGGTGACGTCCACGAAGGCTTCGGTGATACCACGACACCGAGTGGCCATAAGCATTCGCGTAGTTGGTTGGTTAGTGCGTATAGGCAAGTAGCCAGACTCAGATCAAATACCAAGATCTCGTTAAGCGTGTTGAGTATCCGCGAACGCCGAACAGGGCCAGGACCGCCTCTCTCCTAGGTTGTCTCAAACTGCCCTGTCGCTCCGCCACAGAGTAATAGTCGGGGGCCGTCGGGAACCCAGGCCCACCTCTACCGGGATGAAGCCACACCGCCTTCACCCCATCTCCGAAACGATATCACAAGTAATGTAACAGTATAAAGTATATAGTATATGCCCGAGATCACCTCAAGTGATCACGGCCCAAAGAGTATAGCATGGCGGGCGGACAAGAGTGTAGGGCCACCGATGAAGTACTAGTATCCTATACTAAGCATGTAGGATTGCGAATCTGGTATCAACAGTAGTAGCAAGGACAGGCTATGCATCGGGATAGGAATAACGGAAAGCGATAACATGCTACACTACTCTAATGCAAGCGGTATAGAGCAGAATAGGCGATATCTGGTGATCAAGGGGGCTTGCCTGGTTGCTCGAGACAAGGAGGGTTCGTTGGTGGCGTAGTAAACCACGAGGCATCGGCGTAAGATCACGGGGTCTACCGGAGATAAGAGGGGGAAGAAGAAATAGTAAATACATAGTAAGCAAGTGCATAACAGGACAACAAGCAGAGCTAGACGTGTTCTAACGCGGTATGAGGTGATACCGGTGAAGGGGGGAAACATCCGGGAAAGTATCCCGGTGTTCTGTGTTTTCGGACAGATGAACCGGAGGTGAAATGTTGCAGGTTCACTATGCTAGGGACGCGTGGCGGACGAACAGGATGCGTATCCGGATTCGTCTCGTCGTTTTGAGCAACTTTCATGTAGAAAGTTTTTCCATCTGAGCTACGGTTTATTTTATATTAATTTTTAAAGTTTTAAATCATTTTTAGGATTAATTTAAATATTTTAATTCGACATTATCCAGAATAGTGTTTCTTGACGTCGTGATCAGCGATGAGGTTGATCGGTCAATCTGACGTGTGGGTCCCTTTGTCATTGACACATTGCCCTAACTAACAGATTAGTTAGTTTAATTAGATTTTTAGGTTAATTAAGTTTAATTAGTTTAACTAAGCGGGATTAATTAAGTTAATTAATTAATTAATTAATTAGATTTTATTTTCATTCCTTTTTTTTTAAATCCGATCTGGGGCGTGGGCCCCATGTGTCTGTGGCCCAAAGGGGCCTTAACGGGTGCGGGCATCGGGTAATACCCGAACAGGCGGCAGGCGCCCGGTGGGCAGCGTGGCGCCCGAACGGCAAAACCATGGCGTGGGCGGGTGGCTCACGGAGCCCGGCCACAGCACCGGCGAGGCAGTGGCGGGTCGGCGAGCAGCGGCGATCTTTGGGCAGCGCACCGGGGGCTGCGGATGAGGCCAAGCGGCGGGGCGTGGACGCACGGTGGGAGCGGCGAGGCTCGGCCCCGACCGAAGTGTAGGGAGCGAGCGGAGCGCCGGAGTGCGCGGGGTGAGCGTGTGCTGCCCATCGCGTGAGCTCTGGCACGCGGGCGCGTGTGCGCACGGTGGCGCACCAAGGGAGGCACGGACGGCGCTGGGACAGGGGAAGGAGGAGGGCGGAGGCCGTGGCCTCACCGGGGTTTGTAGGGACGGGCGATGGAAGCGCGAGGAGGTCGTCGGGGACGACGATGACGAAGGGGAGGCAGGCCGGTGAGGTGGAGTCGGTGAGGCGCGGCGAGGCGGAGGAGCTCCGGTCGTGGAGGAGGACGAAGACGGGCGGCAAGGCGTAGGGAGGTTCGGCGACGGCGGTGGGCGTCGAGGCACCCGCGAGGTGCGACGGGATCGGGGTTGAGGTAGCTTCGGGCAAGGTCCAACAATGGCGAGCGGCGAGGCGACTGCGTTAGGGGCAGGCGCAGGGTCGGGGCGCGCCGTGCGGGAGGAGATGGAGAGGCGGACGCTGATGAGGTGGCGAGGGGCGACGGCGAGGTGGTCGGGGCTCACTGCCCCGATCTCGATCCAGACGGGATCGGGTGAGCGAGGGGGAGTGGGGAACGAGGAGGAGTGGTGGTCGTGCGGGTTTGTGTCTAGGGTTTCGTGGAGTGGGGGGATAAGGAGGCCCGGCTGGGCCTGGTGGGTTGGCCCAGTTGGGCCTGTGGTCTGCTGGGCTGGAGCCCAATGGGGGGGGGGTTTGCTTTCTCTTTTTTTGCTTTGTTTTCTATTTTCTTTTCTTTATTTATTTTCTTTTCTATTTTATTCTTTTAATTTCTGTTTTATAAAATATAAATACAACTCCTAAATTAATGTTATAATTTGTTCTACTGCCCCAAAAAGTTTGACACCTAATTAAAATAGTTTGCATTATTATTATTTATAAAAGGCATTTAATTAACTGTCATAGCTGCTGTTTTAATTACTTTAGAGCCTTTAAACATTTTATAGAAGTGTGGTTTCTCCACAATAATTACCTATGCATTATTTGGCAACACCCCAACAATTTAGTTTTAATATTTGAAAATCTTTACAGTTTGACTTTATTTTAATTTGAATTTCGAATCGATTTTGAACTAACATGAGATTAACAGCAGTAACCATGGTGACGTGGCATCATTAACGTGGGATTACTGTAGCCTAGTTACCCGGGGGTCACAATTCTCCTCCACTACAAGAAATCTCGTCCCGAGATTTAGGAGCGGTTATAAGGGGGGAAGAGATTTGGTTACGAAATTCTAACGATTCTTCTCGGTCATAGTTGCTCTTCTCGAAGAGGTCGATCCATTACATTGATGTCTTCAGTTCTCTGCTTCGGGTCATCATGATGAAGTTGTCATCCTTCGTTGGGGATCTTCATCGTACTTACGGAAAGGATAAGGGGTAGCTTCAAGAGTACAGACCTCTACAAGGTTGACTATCTGGTCGATAACATCGAGGAAGGTGGCGGAAAGTAACTCTCGAATCGAAACTTAAGAAGATATTGAGAGCAAAGTAAGGAGGTATCATGGGAAGTTTCGAGCGGGCAGGCAATCGATCGATGCCTGAAGAGGGTGTGAAAGGGGTTCAAGGCAACGGAAATAAGTATTGTGTCTGATACTAGAATCGATCACTTGTAGGATGGTGACTCATGAATTACATACAAAGTTAAGTGCAAAAGGATACTTCAGAATCAAGGATGTACAAGAGAGTCAGGTTTCGATCCTGGGACCTGTGGGTTATGGGCCCACCATGTGGACTAACAGTAGGAAGGATGGTGACGTCTTGTACGACCATGTAAGCATGGCATGTCAGAGGATTGCCTGTCAGTTATGTCGGCAACAACATCGATACCAAGGGCGAGGGACGAAGAGAACCATTTTCCTGCTCGTTGAACGAGGCGGGCCAATAGGCAAGGTTCTCGTCCATCAGTGGCTACCGAAATGTCATCAACAATAGTAACAGGGTCTTACTGACAGAGCGGTACCACGAGGTGTTTACATAAGCAGGAGAATATTACTGCTTAGGTCATATAGATCACAAGAAAGGTTAAACCAAACAATGGAAAGGAAAATATGATTATCAGATTAAACAGAACAATGGAAAGGAAAATGTGTTAAAACACATATTTCAGGGGTATTTCCTTCCCAAGGTCAAACAGCGCATGATATCCATGACAGGATATAACGTAGAAAACCATTTAGGTTAGGAGAGAGGAAGTTCATGACATTACCCAAACAACGGTGTTTGGATAATTGAGCAGGAAACATTTAGCATTGGGCTTCAAATGTTTTTGTTGAAAATCGGAGTACCATGGACATGCTTCGAGATAGCACTGACATGGTTTGCAAGCAAAGGTCTGACTTTGTATTCACAAAGGATCCATCAGGAACATCTTATAGAATAAGTCTTACAATTTCCTTATGGAAGAATGGCTAACCTTGCTGAAAAGAGGGGGTATTATAACATTGGGTTCCCTAGCCAGGTGTGCTAGGCATGACATCACCTTACCGGGTCATATAAAGACCAATGTTAAAACTCCTGGAAATATGTTCAAACCATCATATCTAACCCGAGATTTAGATCTGATTGGTGTCAGGATACCTCAGACTCATGATGCCTGAGAAGGAAGGGTGCAACTCAATTTGACGTGATGGAGTTGCAAGCTCCTCCGGAATAAACTATGGAAGCAAGTTCTGAATCATGAGTTCATCATTAAACCAAGGAGAGGTGAGGAGGTGGCTGATGAACTCAGGGACAATTCATTGGGATTTCCAAAAGATGGATTTCCACAATTATGTGAACAAGGAGATAACATTTTTCATATCAAATGATATAATGAGGTATGCTCGAGGAAAACATACACAATTAAACATTGGTTGAAAGGTGCGCCCGAAATATGGGTTGGGTTGTACGACCAATGTCAGAATGGTGATTCAATAATCAATAGTCCAAGAATGAACGGCCGACCATTAACTTCAAAGCAATAGGGTTGCTAGAAGGGCAGAATTAAAACAGCACCATTCACTTGTTGGTACACCGGTTGGAATCAACACGAGGACCAAGAAAGAATGGTGATGGTGGGAAGCATCACTGTATCACAAATTCTTAAGAGGTGGTGTAATTCTCACAACATTGATGACATAAGAGATGGTAATGTTCCGAGTAAAGGAGAACAATTGCTGGATGGCAGGGAACTCAAGGTACAACACCAAACATGGACAAGCTATGTTGGTGGGAAGGCAATAAAGTGGTCGATGATAATAGAATTCATCAAGGGCAAGGATGGTATTTCTCATCATGAATTCAATTGATATCCTAGAAGATCTCAAAATGCTGATGATGATCATGACACATTTGTCGAGAGGTTTCGAGAAGATGTAACTGATCGGTGATGACATCAAGTCATCTGAATGATGAAGAAAAAAGTTATTGGAACCATGGGTAAGACACAAACTCGAAATCAAGCTTGCTGTTCAAGGACAAACGATATGACGAGGAAGATCGTTTGTAAGATTAGCTCACCGTCGAAATTTGTGCTCCGGGAAGAAGGACCCAGTAGCATAGTTAAAATTTAGCACGATAATGATGTAGCCAATCAAGCTAGGAATAACATGATCAAGTACAAACTCGTAAGCAAAGAAGATTTGTAAGAGTTGTCTAATCGCGATGCGGACTCAATTTAGTTATCGGTGTACTCGAGTGACTAACCACTCAGAACCTGTGAAAAATTGAAATTGGTGAGAATGTAGTACTTGATGAAGAACTCATAAGAAGATATGATGTTCTGTGATAACCTCGAGATACCAGGGGGTAATACTCGATGATAGATCAAAGTAGAGGTTGGAGTGGGGTATTGCTCTATAGAAGACAAGTGCTTACACTTGCACAAGAAATGGTATTTAAAGGAGAACATGGTGGAACCACGATTGCAAAAGGCGGATCCGGATATAAGATGAACTTATACCAAGGGAATAATTAATTTAAGAGAAGCTTTAATGATAAGATCTACATCGTGTCCATGGGCATGAACACAAAGTTCAAGGTCGACTCCCACTTCTTCAATGCATAACCTTTCATTCACTGCTCTAGATAAAGACGATTTCAGTGTCAAAACCTACGTGGTGAATTATCAGAGGAGTATGACCCATGAAAACTTTCTGGTTCACACATATTAAGGAAGGCATAGGTTCAACCCGTCAGGGTATCATGGAAACATATACCACAAGCTTCAATAGTAAATATCACTAGCTCGAAAGTAGAGCATGGTTGGCCAAATCAGAGAACGGGATTTACCAATGGTATTATGTATCCCGAAAAGAACTTCTCGAGGTTTTTGTATACGAAGGACACTGTCATATGATACTCCAACAAAGGACTTGATGGTTCATAGCGGAGCTGATGTGAGCATCGGCACACAACCAGAGTAAGAATCAAGGCAAGGGCCTTAGATTATAGAAACAACTGACTAACTCAAAGCTCAAAGGCAAAGAATCATAATTTCCAAATCAAGGGCTCAGAGGCAAAAACTCTGATTAAGGATGGATAAGTTGAGTAGGCTTAGGGTACAATCGACGGCAATTGGATTGCTTGAGAACCAGCTCACGTCTAAAATGATGTCTAAGCCGGAAGGAAATTTCCAGGGAATAACTGATGATTGTGTGCATTTACACACATGTTGAATCAACACGATCAGAATGTCAATCACAAGGATTTTAATGGTTATTGTTAGTCAAATGGAATTGTCCAGACTGCAAGCAGACAAGTATTTGCAGAAGGACTACCGGAAGATCGGGTAGTATTTCGAAGACTTTTGTGAAACACCTGAACAACTGGGAATGAGCGAATACTCGATAAATGCGAGTAATTTATCCGTAGGGGTATTCATGTGGCAAGATCTTTAAGGCAGTGGCTGAAGAGATTATTAAAAGTCAAAGAATAATCCGATGAGGTCCTTGCTCCTGGTGAAGAACCACCACCACCGGACGGCAACCCGCATCCCCTCTTTGGTCCCGAGCTCACGGCCGAGCAGCTTTACCAGCAACAGGTGCATAATTGGTTAGTTCAGAACGGCGCCCCTGCTGCTGGAGGCTCCAACTAGGGAAATGGGCCTGCTCAGAACAATGCTACTTGGGATGCCTGGCCTGCTCCACCAGCTCCTCCTCTGCCACAGCTCCCTCCTCACTTGATGAATTATCAGGCTTGGTTAGCGTCACAAGGTTTAACTGTCTAGCATGGTATTGTACCGGATGATAACTTGTCTGATAATGCTTTGGATGCCTGGCACGACACTTTCTCTGCTACTGATGATAGCTCTGAAGACTCGCTTTCTGGTTTTAGTCCCATGCACTTTTTGTTTATCGCCAGCGTTACGCCTCGCACTGTTACTATCTGTTGCTCGCACCACGCGGTATTCGATATGGGCTATCGTGGAAGGTTCTCGAATCGATCAACTTCTTTGTTGAATGACCCCATCCCCCGCCAACAGCTCAATACTTACATGTTTCATGCTCTTCGCCCCATGATTGCTGCCATTGGACCGTGGAGTGCTGGTTATGGTTTAAGGCCTAACAACTTGGATCTTCGGGTCACTGTGTCTTCTGATGCATTTGGGCTCACCTTCTCCCATTGCCATACTGCACGTACTATGCCTACCTCCATGACTATTGAAGAAATCCATGATGAGCCACCACAGAACACTTTGTCTGACCAGCAAAACCAGTTGGCGATGGTGCCTGCCGCTCCTGTTATGTCTCCTGCTAGCCCAGGGCATGTTTCTAGCCCGCTTACTAACAGAATCGCTTCTGGTCCACCTGGACTGGCTGCAGTCAATGCTATCTCCCTGCCATCCGGCCCTGTGGTCACTCGTGGTCGTCGCACACGCCACGCTGCTCCCATCTCCACTACCGAGGTTCGTCGTAGCAACCGCTCCAACAAATTCAACGGCTTCAAATCACAGCAGGTAACTGACGCTCGCCCTGTGATCTCTCGGGTCAAACCCCGACTGATACCATCAATTGGATCTTCGTCTTCTACTGAGGATGTCCACGAGGAGATCTTACCTCCCACCCCAGTTCCCGTGCTTCAAGATATTGGCATCAACAGGTGCGCGATCCCTCCAGCAGAACTGCCTGAAGAAATTCTCACTGCTGCACCTTCATCAGTCCGGGTGGAGTCGCACGAGCTGGTCCCCGTTTCTCCGGAGCCTGAGGGTACGTCCGCTGCTCCCAGGGCTTAACTTCTTGCTGTCTGCATGCCTCCGCTGATCAACTGGAATGTACTTTGCTGGAACATCCGTGGTCTGAACTCGGATGATAAGCAACTTGCTCTAAATAATGCGGTCCGGTCTAGTGGTTGTTCGGTTATTTGTCTGTAAGAGACTAAAAAGACCACTTTTGATTTAGCGTTTATTAAGTCTTGTTGTCCGAGACAATTTGATAAAGTTTCTTTTGTTCCCTCCCAAGGGGCCTCGGGAGACTTAGTTACTATTTGGAAAAGTTCGGTCTTCTCTGGCAATGTCATATTCTCTTCTGAATTTGCTCTGGTTATTACCTTCACGAGCACCTAATCAGCTCACACATGGACCCTGGCTAACATTTACGAGTCGTGCTCTGGCGATGCTCGTCTGACCTTTACTAATTGGCTCTATGATCTTGTCATCCCCCCCACTCAAGACTGGCTTTTGCTCGGTGATTTCAATTACATCAGAGCTCCTGACAACCGCAACAAGCCTGGGGGCTGCCCGAATGATATGTGCACTTTTAATGATATAATCCGCAAGTTGAGCCTAATTGAACTGCCCATTAAAGGTCGTTTGTTTACCTGGAGTAATATGCAGCAGGAACCCCTACTCGAACAGTTAGACCGGTTCTTTACCTCACTCCATTGGACTAATGCATACCCTAGCACCATGGTTAAACCCCTCGGTAAGCCTGTTTCAGATCATGTGCCTTGTCTAGTTTCCATTCAAACAACCATACCCCGCAGCAAAGTTTTTAGATTCGAACCATACTGGATTTTGCACCCTGGCTTCAATGACATAGTACAAGCGGTTTTGAACGCGCCTGTTAGATCCTCTAATGCTGGGACTGTTCTTTGTCGCAAGTTCAAGGCGCTCCGATATGCCCTAAAAAATGGAGCAAAAACATCTCTCGTCTCACTGTTGCAATCACCAACTGTAATGAAACTTTGGCCCATTTAGACGAGCTTGAAAACAACAGAGTTTTGACAATCCCGGAGATGAACTTCCGCAACATTCTCAAGAAACACTTATTGCGCCTCCTTCATTACCAAAACATATACTGGAAGAAATGCTGTACCATCCGCTGGATCAAGTTTGGGGACGAAAATACAAAGTTTTTCCAAGATATTGCCACTGAAAGGTTTAGACGCAACAACATTGCAAGTTTCAGAAATGATGCAGGAGAAACTGTTGATGACCACAATGAGAAAGAAGCTCTGCTTTTTCAAACTTATACTGATCGACTGGGCACTTCTCGACCAACTGAAATGAGGTTCAGTCTCCCTGACATCATACAATGTCATACAAACTTGGACCACCTGACTGATAAATTCATGCATGCGGAAATTGATGAAGTAATTAAAGACATGCCTTCTGACCGGGCGCCTGGTCCGGATGGGTTTAGTGGTGTTTTTCTAAAAGCCTGCTGGCCTTTGATCAAGCATGACTTCTATGCTCTTTGTGATCAATTTCATGAAGGTAGTTTGGACTTGACAAACATAAATGATGGTTTCATTACTCTGATCCCAAAAACCAACTCACCTGAGACGGTTAATGACTATAGACCAATCACACTCCTAAGCGATGTAAAGTTGCTTACCAAACTCCTTGCCAATCGGTTCTGACGTGTTATCCTGCAAATAGTTCATAAAAACCAGTACGGGTTCATCAAAGGTCGCATGATCCAAGACTGTCTCGCCTGGGCCTTCCAGTATATTCACCAATGTCAAACCTCAAAGCGAGAGATCATTCTTTTGAAGCTGGATTTCGCCAAAGCTTTCGACACGATTGAGCATGATCCCATGCTTAATATCATGAAGCACATGGGCTTCAATGACAAATGGCTCTCTTGGATTGATTGTATCTTCTCCACTGGCAGATCTTCAGGGCTACTTAACGGAGTTCCTGGCCGACAATTTCATTGCCGTATGGGAGTGCGCCAGGGAGACCCGCTCTCCCCCCTGATATTTGTCCTTGCCGCTGACCTCCTCCAGGCTGCCATTAATGAGGCCTTCTGACAAGGACGTATCCAGTTGCCTTTCCCATGCGCAAGTCAAACGGAATATCCGGTGATTCAATACGCGGATGATACGATTCTTGTAATGCACCTTTTGCCTACAACAAGCTGCCACCATGAAAGGGATCTGGACCGATTATGCCTCTTCGATCGACTACGAATCAATTTCCATAAGTCCACGCTCATACCAATCAATCTATCTGCCAATGCTGCCACTACCTTTGCGAACCTCTTCGGTTGCTCTGTTGGATCGATGCCGTTCACTTACCTTGGTCTACCCCTTGGCACCTCCAAACCAATGATCCTTGATCTTATGCCACTGGTTTGCAGTGCTGAACGACGTCTCACCTCTACCATTGCTATGATGTCGTATGGGGGGAAGCTTTCTCGGCTTAATGCTACTGTTACCTCGCTCCTCATTTACGCCATGTGCATGCTTAAGTTTTCACCAAAACCGCTTGAGATGCTCGACAAGATCAGGAGAAGATGCCTATGGACCAAGAAAAGTG
The DNA here is from genome assembly GCA_021605145.1 of Aegilops bicornis. Taxonomy (NCBI): domain Eukaryota; kingdom Viridiplantae; phylum Streptophyta; class Magnoliopsida; order Poales; family Poaceae; genus Aegilops; species Aegilops bicornis. Next base: position 236,351,287 of record CM038669.1, read on the forward strand.
AGCAAGGGAGAAATGCAACTCACTTGCCGCTTGGGATATGGTGTGTAAGCCTAAGAAATATGGAGGCCTCGGGGTCATCAACATCAAGCTGCTTAATGAAGCCTTGCTAATGAAATTCCTTCATAAGTTTTACAACAAAATTTGGACATTCCATGGGTACAACTCCTGTGGGGCACCTACTATACTGACAAAATATCACATGCCATGCCACCGGTCGGCTCTTTCTGGTGGCGAGACATTTTGAAACTCACTCCAATTTTCCGTGGGATCTCTCAAGTGCAAGTGGTGTCGGGCACGTCTGCGTTGTTTTGGAAGGATCTATGGGGACGAGATGTACTCCAAACCACACACCCCATGCTTTTTCATTTTCCATGCAGGAAGATGCATCCATCAAGGGTTTCTTGGAGACAACATCGTTGGCTGAGGCCTTTCATCTACCGCCCTCGCCTCAAGCTTTGTCAGAGGTGCGCGATATCCAATTGCTCTCCCCGCACATGAGCCCGACCACATCCGTTAATGATGTTTGGCACTATATTTGGGGCAAGACGGAGTTCAGTTCAAGCGATTACTATCAGTATCTTTTCAGAGATGCCCAAGCCCACCCCATTTTCAAAAGACTTTGGCGCTCTCATTGCATCATGAGGATTAAGGTCTTCGGATGGCTCTTTTTCCACGACAGGCTTAACACACGTAACATGCTGAAACGGTGCCATTATGACATCGGGGATGACCACAGTTGCCTCCTATGTGGGGGCCCAGATGAAGAAACGGTGGATCACATGATCTTTATGTGTCCTTTTAGTCAAGCTTCTTTGGGATAAACTTGGGATCGTTTGGCCGGCACTTCACTGCCGTCTACACCTTCTCCAAACAACCAAAGACACCTGGAAAGGCCCTCTATTCCTTGACATCTTCCTCGTGGCAGCCTGGAGCTTATGGAAGGAGAGAAATAACAAGCATTTTAGGAGGGTGGACCCTTCCATCAACTCCTGGCTTTGGAGATTCAAGGAAGACCTTGGACTTCTACAACACAGAACCAAGAGAGAGCACTTTGCTCTCATACACTCCTTCCTAGCTGATCTTTGATACATTACAAGTTTCATCTTGGTCTTTACTTGAATAGGGATCCTCACTCCCATTGTGGGTGGTCCGAGTGGAGCTGTTTGTACATATGATGTAACTGTGTAAACTTCTTCCTTATATATGAAAATGCAGTAGGAGCCTCTCCTACTGTCCTTCCCATAAAAAAATATTCCGATGCATCTTGTAATAACAAGAGCAGCTGGGAATCAAAGTAAGAAGGACATGTGTAAGTATTTATCCATAAGGATTTATCGATGGAAGGGAGTGCAAGGGCGAAGGGCACAAGGGTCTCGGGAAAACATCGGAGAGTATCTTCGGAATCTTCTGGTGTAGCAGGCGATCATCTGTAATAAGGGGGCTCTCTGGGAGGAAGTGGTCACGAGATCCTAATGTTGGAGTTAGTAAAACCATTTAAACCCGAATAGAAAAGAGTTCAGCGTCCCAGAGTATAGATCGAGGAATAAAAGATCCTAGTACCACCCAATGGCGACGTGGGCCCATGGGCCGCACAGCCATGTTAGTAAAAGTTTTGCAATGACTAGACTCAACTTCGGCCAATGATTTGGAAAGGGGGATTCCTACAGGCAGTCGGCTCTGATACCAACTTGTGACGCCCCCGATTCAACCGTAAACTAATCATGCACGCAAATGTGTACGATCAAGATCAGGGACTCACAGGAAGATATCACAACACAACTCTAAAACATAAATAAGTCATACAAGCATCATAATACAAGCCAGGGGCCTCGAGGGCTCGAATACAAGTGCTTTCGATCATAGGCGAGTCGCGGAAGCAACAATATCTGAGTCTGGGACATAAGTTAAACAAGGTGCCATAAGATGGCTAGCACAAAGCGGGATCTGAGATCGAAGAGGCGCATGCCTCCTGCACTGGATCCTCCTAAACTACTCACAGTAGTAAATCGGGCTGCACTGCGTAGTAGTAGGCACCTCCGGTAATAGTAGGAGTCGTTGTGAGCAGTGGCGTCGACTCACAGGCTCCGACATGCAGTTGCGGCAACCAGGTAGAAGGAAAGGGGAAAAGAGGGAGAAAAGCAACCGTGAGTACTCATCCAAAGTACTACGCAAGCAAGGAGCTACACTACATATGCATGGATATATGTGTAAAGGGCCATATCAGTGGTCTAAAGCTGCGAGAATGCCGAATAAGAGGGGATAGCTAATCATGTCGAAGACTACGCTCGGCAGCCTCCGTCTTGCGACATGTAGAAGAGAGTAGACTGAAGTCCTCCAAGTAGCATCGCGTAGCAATAATCCTACCTGGCGATCCTCTCCTCGTCGCCCTGTTAGAGAGCGATCACCGGGTTGTATCTGGCACTTGGAAGGGTGTTTTTTATTAAGTATCCGGTTCTAGTTGTCATAAGGTCAAGGTACAACTCCAAGTCGTCATGTTACCGAAGATCACGACTATTCGAATAGATTAACTTCCTGAGGGTGCACCACATAGCCCAACACGCTTGATCCATTTGGCGGGACACACTTTCACAGGTCATGCCCGGCCTCGGAAGATCAACACGTCGCAGCCCCACCTAGGCCAACAGAGAGCTCAGCACGCCGGTCTAAACCTAAGCGCACTATGGTCTGTGCCCATCTCCATTAGCACACCTGCACGTTGCGAGGGCGGCCGAAAGCGTAACTGGCCCCTTAATACAAGAGCGGCTTATGTTCCAATCCGTGGCAGCGCTTTCGATCGGCCGACGTCCACGAAGGCTTGGTGATACAACGATGCCGAGTGCCCATAACTGTTCCGCATAGTTGGTTAGTGCGTATAGGCGATGAGCAGACTCGGATCAAATACCAAGATCTCGTTAAGCGTGTTAAGTATCCATGAGCGCTGAGCGAGGCAGGCCCACCTCTCTCCTAGGTGGTCTCAACCTGCCGTGTCGCTCCACCACAAAGTAACGATCGGGGCCGTGGGAACCCAGCCCACCTCTACTGGGATGGAGCCACCTGCCTTCAAATTTCATCTCCAAACAGTATCATAAGTATTGTAACAGTATAAAGTATATAGTATATGCCCGAGATCACCTCCCGAAGTGATCACGGCCCAGTAGTATAGCATGGCAGACGGACAAGAGTGTAGGGCCACTGATGAAGTACTATTATCCTATACTAAGCATGTAGGATTGCAGGTACATGTATCAAAAGTAGTAGCAAGGACAGGCTATGCATCAGGATAGTAATAACGGAAAGAAGTAACATGCTACACTACTCTAATGCAAGCTGTATAGAGAAGAATAGGCGATATCTAGTTATCAAGGGGGGGGGGCTTGCTGGTTGCTCAGACAAGAAGGAGGGTTCGTCGGTGACGTAGTCGACCACAGGGGCATCAGCATCGTCACGGGGTCTACCGGAGAGAAGAGGGGGAAGAAACAGTAAATACATAGTAAGCAAGTGCATAACAGGACAACAAGCAGAGCTAGATGTTTTCTAACGTGGTATGAGGTGATACAGGTGAAGGGGGGAAACATCCGGGAAAGTATCCTCGGTGTTCCGTGTTTTCAGACAGATGAACTGGAGGTGAAATGTTGCAGGTTCACTATGCTAGGGACGCGTGGCGGACGAACGTGCTGCGTACCCGGATTGGTCTCGTCGTTCTAAGCAACTTTCACGTAGAAAGTTTTTCCATGTGAGCTACGGTTTATTTTATATTAATTTTTAAAGTTTTAAATCATTTTTAGGATTAATTTAAATATTTTAATTCGACATTATCCAGAACATTGTTTGCTGACGTCGATCAGTCAGAGAGGTTATTTGGGTCAATCGGCGATGTGGGTCCCACCTGTCATTGACACATTGCCCTAACTAACAGATTAGTTAGTTTAATTATATTTTTAGGTTAATTAAGTTTAGTTAGATTAACTAAGCGGGATTAATTAAGTTAATTAATTAGTTAATTAATTAATTAATTAATTTGATTTTATTTTCATTCCTTTTTTAAAAAATCTGATCTGGGGCGTGGGTCCCATGTGTTTGTGTTAAAAAGGGGCCTTAGTCTTGAGGCATCGGGTAATACCCGAACATGTGACGGCGCCCGGTGGGGCGGTGGTGGCGCCCGAGCAGGCAAAACCATGGCTTGGCGGGTGGCTCGCCGGAGCCTGCCACGGACGGCACCGGTGACGGCGGAGTCGTGAGCAGCGGCGATGATGGGCAGCGACCGGGGGATGCGTCTGAGTCAAGGGAGGCGGGCGTGGGCGCCGGTGGCAGCGTGAGGCTCGGCCCGACCGAAAAGTCTGAGGAGCGAGTGGAGTGCGGAGTCTTGTGAGGTGGCGCGTCTTGCCCAGGCGTGAGCTCCGCACGCTGGGCGATGTCTTGTGATGATGGCGCACTCAAGGAAACCTGACGGCGCGGGGGCAAGGGAAGGAGGAGGGCGGAGGCTGTGGCCTCACCGGGATTTGTAGGGACTGGGCAGCGGGGGCGCGAGGAGGCCGTCGGGGACGACGGTGACGAAGGGGAGACAGGCCGGTGAGGTGGAGTCGGCGAGGCGCGACGAGGCGGAGGAGCTCCAGTCGTGGAGGAGGACGAAGACGGGCGGCGAGGCGCGGGGAGGTCCGGCGACGGCGGTGGGCGTCGAGGCGCCGACGAGGTGCGACGGGATCGGGGTCGAGGTAGCTTCGGGTGAGGTCCAACAATGGCGAGCGGCAAGGCGACTGCGTCAGGGGCAGGCGCAGGGTCGGGGCGCGCCGTGCGGGAGGAGACGGAGAGGCGGACGCCGATGAGGTGGCGAGAGGCGACGGCGAGGTGGTCGGGGCTCGCTGCCCCGATCTCGATCCAGACGGGATTGGGTGAGGGAGGGGGAGTGGGGAACGAGGAGGAGTGGGTGTCGTGCGGGTTCGTGGCTAGGGTTTCGTGGAGTGGGGGGATAAGGAGGCCCGGCTGGGCCTGGTGGATTGGCCCAGTTGGGCCTGTGGTCTGCTAGGCCAGAGCCCAGTGGGGGGAGGTTTGCTTTCTCTTTTTTTTTGCTTTGTTTTCTGTTTTCTTTTCTTTATTTATTTTCTTTTCTATTTTATTCTTTTAATTTTTGTTTTATAAAATATAAATACAACTCCTAAATTAATGTTATAATTTATTCTACTGCCCCAAAAAGTTTGACACCTAATTAAAATAGTTTGCATTATTATTATTTATAAAAGGCATTTAATTAACTGTCATAGCTGCTGTTTTAATTACTTTAGAGCCTTTAAACATTTTATAAAAGTGTGGTTTCTCCACAATAATTACCTATGCATTATTTGGCAACATCCCTACAATTTAGTTTTAATATTTGAAAATCTTTACCGTTTGACTTTATTTTAAGTTTGAATTTCGAATCGATTTTGAACTAACACGAGATTAACAACATTAACCGTGGTGACGTGGCATCATCAACGTGGGATTACTGTAGCCTAATTACCCGGGCGTCACAGCCGGGCTGGCTGTGCTCGCCAGGGAGGAAGAGGGTTCCCGTCCAGAATGTGTTTCCGGACGACGGTGCACTTAGCCCCACGGTGGGCGCCAAATGTCGGGATATCGTGCGACATATGCCAAGGGGTGGGTTATCATGGATGGGGACAGAAGTACGTCACCGGGCGCTAAAGGCGGGAGTGAGCGAGACCGCATACGCCTGCGAATCTTACCTAGGTTCGGGGCTCTCCTAGGAGATAACACCCCTTGTCCTGCTCTACGGGGTCTCCGCATGATCACTATCTCAACAAGGTAGCTACAAGCTTGCTCCTTCAGCTGTTTGGCTAGAGGAGGAAGAAGAACAAGGCCAGCCCTACTTCACTCTCTCTATGTGGGTATGTGTGACTAATGTGCTGAACCCTTTGCATGGGTGACCTCGGGGGTTTATATAGGCCTAATCCGTAGGGGTACAATGGTAATCCGGCCGGGTGTAGGACCCGGCCGTCAGTGTCTCTGGTCGTGGCTTCTCCATGACTCTGGGAACCGCACTGGCGGGTCCGTGGCTACCGTGCTCTCGGCCGACAGGTAGGGCCTGCCGCCTGTGGGTTGTTGATTTATACTACACAACCTTCTTCTTGTAGACGTTGTTGGGCCTCCAAGTGCAGAGGTTTGTAGGACAGTAGCAAATTTCCCTCAAGTGGATGACCTAAGGTTTATCAATCCGTGGGAGGCGTAGGATGAAGATGGTCTCTCTCAAGCATCCACCGCAACCAAAAACAAAGAGTCTCTTGTGTCCCCAACACACCCAATACAATGGTAAATTGTATAGGTGCACTAGTTAAATGAAGAGATGGTGATACAAGTGCAATATGGATGGTAGATATAGGTTTTTGTAATCTGAAAATATAAAAACAGCAAGGTAACTAATGATAAAAGTGAGCACAAACGGTATTGCAATGCTAGGAAACAAGGCCTAGGGTTCATACTTTCACTAGTGCAAGTATTCTCAACAATAATAACATAACTGGATCATATAACTATCCCTCAACATGCAACAAAGAGTCACTCCAAAGTCACTAATATCGGAGAACAAACGAAGAGATTATGGTAGGGTACGAAACCACCTCAAAGTTATCCTTTCTGATCTATCTATTCAAGAGTTCGTAGCAAGATAACACGAAGCTATTCTTTCCGTTCGATCTATCATAGAGTTCGTACTAGAATAACACCTTAAGACACAAATCAACCAAAAACCTAATGTCACCTAGATATTTAAATGTCACCACAAGCATCCATGGGTATGATTATATGATGTCCATCACACAATCTCAGATTTATCTATTCAACCAACACAAAGAACTTCAAAGAGTGCCCCAAAGTTTCTACCGGAGAGTCAAGACGAAAACGTGTGCCAACCCCTATGCATAGATTCCCAAGGTCACAGAACCCGCAAGTTGATCACCAAAACATACATCAAGTGAATCAATAGAATACCCTCATTGTCACCACCGGTATCCCACGCAAGACATACATCAAGTGTTCTCAAATCCTTAAAGACTCAATCCGATAAGATAACTTCAAAGGGAAAACTCAATCCATTACAAGAGAGTGGAGGGGGAGAAACATCATAAGATCCAACTATAATAGCAAAGCTCACGATACATCAAGGTCGTACCACCTCAAGAAACGAGAGAGAGAGATCAAACACATAGCTACTGGTACATACCCTCAGCCCCGAGGGTGAACTACTCCCTCCTCGTCATGGAGAGCGCCGGGATGATGAAGATGGCCACCGGTGAGGGATCCCCTCCGTGAGGAGTCTTGAACAGGGTCCCGATTGGTTTTGGTGGCTATAGAGGCTTGCGGCGGCGGAACTCCCGATCTATTCTGTTCCCTGGTGTTTCTAGGGTATATGGACATATATAGGCGAAAGAAGTCGGTTAGGGGAACCACGAGGGGCCCACGAGGGTGGAGGGCGCGCCCAGGGGGTGGGCGCCCCCTGCCTCGTGCCTTCCTCGTTGCTTCCCTTACGTATACTCCAAGTCTTCTGGATTGTTTCCGTTCCAAAAATAACTCTCCCGAAGGATTCATTCCGTTTGGACTCCGTTTGATATTCCTTTTCCGCGAAACACTGAAACAAGGGAAAAAAACAGAAACTGGCACTGGGCTCTGGGTTAATAGGTTAGTCCCAGAAATAATATAAAAGTGCATAGTAAAGCCCATTAAACATCCAAGATGGATAATATAATAGCATGAATACTTCATAAATTATAGATACGTTGGAGATGTATCAGCATCCCCAAGCTTAATTCCTGCTCGTCCTCGAGTAGGTAAATGATAAAAGAAATAATTTATGAAATGTGAATGCTAGCAGGTGCATAAGTTTGATCAATGATAATTTCATTCACATTTTCTAGCATCATTATATGTCATAACAGTAGCTCAACTCATAAAACTTCTCATGCTCAAGTAACAAACTATTCACATGTTAAAGCATAGGTCATAAACTTTCTTGAAAACCAACAAACCGTGTTATTAGTCATCAAACAATTACAATTCATCTTATTTTCAGGAAAAGTCTATGTCAGAGCTTTGATTTAGCAAATCCCACATACTCAACTATCATATAGTCTTCCATGATTGCTACCACTCAAAGCATATTTTTAGAACAAATAGCATCCATCGAAGACAGGGAAAGGTAGGGGCTTAACGTTTCGCCTCCCAACTTATTTATCATATAGATAATTGTCAACAATAAGAATTCATGATCAAATATATTTGAATGGCCATATATGCTCAGCTCTTTCCATCACATGATGCTTGTGAACTAAAGAGTACGTTGGAATGAGAAGGAATACTACTGACTCTTGCATAAAAGTGAAAGATAGGCCCTTCGCAGAGGGAAACAGGGATTTGCAGAGGTGCCAGAACTCGAAGCAAAAACAGAGATGAAAATAATTTTGAGAGGTATGCTTTCATTGTCAACATAACGACCAAGAGTTCCCAATATCTTCCATACTAGATACATTATAGGCGTTTGCCACTCAGAAAGGTAAAGTTTTTACTCCCCCTCCACCAACATTCACACTCCACGGCTTGTCCGAAACAACGGGTGCCGTCCAATTATCAACATTCCTGGGGGAGTTTTGTTTAAATTATTTGTGATTTTGTTTTTGATCTATTGATCATAGGACTGGGCATCCCAGTTACTAACCATTTTCTCGTGAATGATGAGCGGAGTCCGCTCATCGTGAGAATAACCTCCTAGCACGGAAGATACTGACAGCCCCTAGTCGCTACATGAGCGATTCGGGCATACAAAACATATTATTATTTGAAGGTTTAGAGTTTGGCACATGCAAATTTACTTGGAACTGCAGGTAAATACCGCATATAGGTAGATATGGTGGATACTCATGGAAGAAACTTGGTTCAAGGAATTTGGATGCACAAGCAGTATTCCCGCTTAGTACAGATATTTTGGCTTGCAAAGGATTCTAAATAGCAAGCACCACATGTTAGAGGATCCATAATAATATAACTTCTATACAAGTATACCCAAGCATAACTCATTATGTTGTCTTCCTTGTCCAACTTCAACTAATTTGCTCAGGTTTGAAAATAAATAATGGAGCTCACAATCATAGAATATGTCCAAGATAGTATATTCATATGTGAAATCTCTCTTCCTTCAATATTCTTTCATGAATTGTTCAAGTGACCAATACAATGTTTGCTAACCTTCAATAAATTTACCACCTCTACTTCTTATATGTGAAGTCATTACTCCCCATGGGATAAGCATATGGAACATATATAATTTCATATTTATGACATTCAAATCATTTAACCATTTACTCAGAGGATATAAGTGAAGCACACGAGTAAATGACAAACTAATCCAAAAAGATATAAGTGAAGATCAATGAGTAGTTAAATAATTATGTAGCTATGTGAAGATTCTCTCTCATTTAAGAATTTCAGATCTTGGTATTTTAGTAAAACAGCAAGCAAAGCTAAAGAAAATAAAATGACGCTCCAAGCAAAACACATATCATGTGGTGAATAAAAATATAGCTCCAAGTAAACTTACCGATGAACGAAGACGAAAGAGGGGATGCCATCCGGGCCATCCCTAAGCTTAGGCTCTTGGTTGTCCTTGAATATTAACTTGGGTTGCCTTGAGCATCCCCAAGCTTAGGCTCTTTCCACTCCTTATTCCATAGTCCATCGAATCTTTACCCAAAACTTGAAAACTTCACAACACAAAACTTAACAGAAAATCTAGTGAGCTCCGTTAGCGAAAGAAAACAAAACACCACTTCAAGGTACTGTAATCAACTCATTCTTTATTTTTATTGGTGTTAAATCTACTGTATTCCAACTTCTCTATGGTTTATAAACTATTTTACTAGCCATAGATTCATCAAAATAAGCAAACAACACATAGAAAACAGAATCTGTCAAAAACAGAACAGTCCGTAGTAATCTGTAACGAACGCCAACTTCTGGAACTCAAACAATTCTACCAAAATATTAAGACCTAGATAATTTGATTGTTGATCTGCTGCAATTGGAATCAGTATTTTATCACGTTCTGGTGATTTTAAACAATTGTTTTCGTGAACAGAAAGCTTCTGGAATTTTCAGCAAGATCAAATAACCATAATCCAAGAAGATCCTATAGGTCTTACTTGGCACAAACACTAATTAAAACATAAAAGTATATCTAACCAGACGCTAGATCAAATATTTATTACTAAACAGAACCAAAAAGCAAGAAACAAAAATAAAATTGGGTTGCCTCCCAACAAGCGCTAACGTTTAACGCCCCTAGCTAGGCATGATGATTTCAATGATGCTCACATAAGAGATAAGAATTCAAACATAAAGAGAGCATCATGAAACACATGGCAAGCACATTTACGTCTAACCCACTTCCTATGCATAGGGATTTTGTGAGCAAACAACTTACGGGAACAATAATCAATTAGCATAGGAAGGCAAGACAAGCATAACTTCGAAACTTTAAGCACATAGAGAGGAAACTTGGTATTATTGCAGTTCCTACAAGCATATATTCCTCCCTCATAATAATTTTCAGTAGCATCATGAATGAATTCAACAATATAACCAACACCTAAAGTATTGTTTTCATGATCTACTAGCATAGAAATTTATTCAGAATAGTGGGAGTATCATAAGAGACTCGAATACTATAAATTGTTTCCACATTAAAAGAGTAATGTTCAGAGAAAGGGTACTCATAATCATGACAAGTTTTATAAATGTAATCATCACTACTTTTTATAGCATAAGTATCATTGCAATAATCGTCATAAGTAGCAACTTTGTTCTCATCATAATCAATTGGAACTTCTTCCAAAATAGTGGAATCATTACTAAATAAAGTCGTGACCTCTCCAAATCCACTTTCATAATTATCACAATAAGATTAAACATCCTCCAAAATGGTGGGATCATTACTTCCTAAAGTTGACACTCTTCCAAACCCACTTTCACCAACGTAATCATCATAAGTAGGAGGCATGCTATCATCATAACAAATTGGCATATCAAAACTTGGGAGGCTAAAAACATCATCTTCATTAAACATAGCATCCCCAAGCTTGGGACAAACATTAATTTCAGTAAATATATTCTCAAATATGTCATTCTCATCAACCATAGCTTCCCCAAGCTTGGGCCTTCTCGTATCATAAGCATGATCACTCTCATCATTAATAGTATGGATAGCACCAATAGTATAGCAATTATCATCATCACGATGAGTAGTAGGAGAAACATCATTTGGGAGGGATACCTTTTTACCTTTTCTTCTCCGTCTTTTCCTTTTCTTCTTCACATCATGTGTGGGTTTAATTCTCTTTTTGGAGCTCCTTATTAATGAGATTGGTTAAATAGAAGGTTCCTCCTCGTTACCTGATTCATCCTAAGAAATAATAGGAGGATATTGGGAAGTCTCTTCCCTTTCATTAGTGTTCTCCTCATCCTCTACTTTTTTCTTTTCTTTATGTAATTGGCAATATAAGGATTTTCAATGCAATTCACCGCACAATACATATAAATTTCTTCTAGATCAAAATCAAGAAGTTTATCATGGGCAAATACTGGAAGATAGTTAGTTATACGTTTCATTTCTTCATAACCCATAAGCAAACTAAGTTCATTATGATGTGCAAGGTAAATCGAGTCATCACAATTTTTGGAAACGGTTATATCATGAAACAATTTGCATCGGATAGTTAAATGACCACGTTCATTGCAAAGTTCACAAGTACGGCTAAGAAAATTTAAATTTTCAGCACAAACATCTAGCCTTTCTTGCAACCATTTAGTTTCTAAGTACTTATGCCTCTTGCAAAATCTATCTTCCCTAATTGGTGTGTACTTGCAAACTCTATGCACTCCACAAAAGTCGACATGCTTATAAGAGACATTTTCATCATGACTAGTGCAATCATCATTAGTACTATGGATATTCAAAGAGTTCATACTAACAACATTCCAATCATGCTCATCATTCAAAGATTTAGTGCCAAACATTTTAATGCATTCTTCTTCTAGCACTTGGGCACAATTTTCCTTTCCATAATTTTCATGAAAGATATTAAAAAGATGAAGCATAAGAGGCAACCTTAATTCCATTTTTTTGTAGTTTTCTTTTATAAACTAAACTAGTGATAAAACAAGAAACTAAAAGATTCGATTGCAAGATCTAAAGATATACCTTCAAGCACTCACCTCCTAAACAGCGGCGCCGAGAAAAAGAGCTTGATGTCTACTACGCAACCTTCTTCTTGTAGACGTTGTTGGGTCTCCAAGTGCAGAGGTTTGTAGGACAGTAGAAAATTTCCCTCAAGTGGATGACCTAAGGTTTATCAATCCGTGGGAGTCGTAGGATGAAGATGGTCTCTCTCAAACAACCCTGCAAACAAATAACAAAGAGTCTCTTGTGTCCCCAACACATCCAATACAATGGTAAATTGTATAGGTGCACTAGTTCAGCGAAGAGATGGTGATACAAGTGCAATATGGATGGTAGATATAGGTTTTTGTAATCTGAAAATATAAAAACAGAAAGGTAACTAATGATAAAAGTGAGCACAAACGGTATTACAATGCAAGGAAACAAGGCCTAGGGTTCATACTTTCACTAGTGCAAGTTTTCTCAACAATAATAACATAACTGGATCATATAACTATCCCTCAACATGCAACAAAGAGTCACTCCGAAGTCACTAATATTGGAGAACAAATGAAGAGATTATGGTAGGGTACGAAACCACCTCAAAGTTATCCTTTCTGATCTATCTATTCAAGAGTCCGTAGTAAAATAACACAAAGCTATTCTTTCCGCTTGATCTATCATATAGTTCGTACTAGAATAACACCTTAAGACACAAATCAACCAAAACCCTAATGTCACCTAGATACTCCAATGTCACCACAAGTATCCATGGGTATGATTATATGATATGCATCACAAAATCTCAGATTCATCTATTCAACCAACACAAAGAACTTCAAAGAGTGCTCCAAAGTTTCTTCCAGAGAGTCAAGACGAAAATGTGTGCCAACCCCTATGCATAGATTTCCAAGGTCACGGAACCCGCAAGTTGATCACCAAAACATACATCAAGTGAATCAGTAGAATACCCCATTGTCACCACGGGTATCCCATGCAAGACATAGATCAAGTGTTCTTAAATCCTTAAAGACTCAATCCGATAAGATAACTTCAAAGGGAAAACTCAATCCATTACAAGAGTGTGGAGGGAGAGAAACATCATAAGATCCAACTATAATAGAAAAGCTCGCGATACATCAAGGTCGTACCTACTCAAGAACATGAGAGAGAGAGAGAGAGATCAAACACATAGCTACTGGTACATACCCTCAGCCCCGAGGGTGAACTACTCCCTCCTCATCATGGAGAGCGCCGGGATGATGAATATGGAAACATGTGAGGGATCCCCTCCGTGAGGTGCGAGCAGGGGTCCCGATTGGTTTTTGGTGGCTACAAAGGCTTGCGGCGGCGGAACTCCTGATCTATTTTGTTCCCTGATGTTTTTAGGGTATATGGACATATATAGGCGAAATAAGTCGGTCAGGGGAGCCACGAGGGGCCCACGAGGGTGGAGGGCGCACCCCCCTGTGTCGTGCCTTCCTCGTTGCTTCCCTTACATATACTCCAAGTCTTCTGGATTGCTTCCATTCCAAAAATAACTCTCCCGAAGGTTTCATTCCGTCTGGACTCCGTTTGATATTCCTTTTCTGCGAAACACTGGAACAAGGGAAAAAACAGAAACTGGCATTGGGCTCTGGGTTAATAGGTTAGTCCCAAAAATAATATAAAAGTGCATTGTAAAGCCCATTAAACATCCAAGATGGATAATATAATAGCATGAATACTTCATAAATTATAGATACGTTGGAGACGTATCAGTCGTGTCGGCTGCTCTGTACAATAGCCTCGTCCCTGATGACGGATGCTTTGTCGGGCGGAGCGTGGCTATAGTCCCGCCGCCGGGCGGCCGCTCACTGTAGACACACCCCGTCTTATCTGCTTAATGGCGCACAGACTTTGAGGGGAGAGGGGCCCGCCTGTTGGAAGGCGGCCCACTCATTGCTACTGGTGGGCATCGCCGCCTATACAGAACGCGCCGATAGGTAGGGCCTGCCGCCTGCGGGCCGTACCGACCAGTCATCGTGGGAGCATGGCTCCCTCTGACGTAGATGATGTCACAGTCCGCGTGGGAATAGTGCCGCGCCGGGCGAGGGGTGTCCGCTTGGTACACCGCACTGTAGCCACGCTTTGCCCTAGATTCAGGGGTGGCAAGCTGCAGTGTAGCCACGCCCTGCCTTGTCGTGGTAATGAGGTGCTAACTTTGAGGGGACAAGGGGCCGCCTGCTAGGAGTCAGCCTCCCTCGTGGCTGGCTTCTGGGTTCCGCCGTCTTCTAGCAGCCGGCCGCTTGGACCAGCCGGCACAAGTAGGCAGTCGTTCGTCCAGGAGGTGTGAGGGGCGCAGTCGGCCCCGATGTCTTGAAATACCATGCGGAGCTGATGAGGCTACCCGTGGTCATTTACTCCGACAGTGCTCCATCCCGCACCCCCATGGAGCGGCTACCTCGAAGCCGGCGCCGTGGGCGACATCTCCATGGCGGCTCCCCCCCCCCCCAGTGTGAGGCCCCTTCGGCGGCGGCGTCCATACCAGTCGGATCTGCTGCTGCTGCTCCGGCTCTCGTTCGCTAACTCGCGCTACTGCTGCTGCTCTCCCCCTTGCTCGTGCTGCTGCTCTGCTCTGATTTAGCTACACTTATTCGACTAAGTCGACTTTTGGGTCAGTCGATTTTCAGGGGGTGGGGGGCTCACGAGTTAAGGAAGAACCACCATGATGGGGAGGGGGCTTCTTGGGAGAGGTACCTCGCTATCTATCTTAGGGTTTAGGGTGGGGGTGGTGGTCACCAGCGGTGGTGGGGCGGTGGCGTGGGGACCACAGGAGAAAAAGCTCGGCACGGGGGGGGGGGGGCGAGGGGCCTAGAGGGCTGGCCGGGGCGTTGGCAGACCGGCGGTGGGGAGTTGTTTTGGGGCGGCGGCGGACCGGCGGTGGGTAGTTGTTTCGGGGCGGCGGGGGACCGACGGTGGGGTGTTGTTTCGGGGCTGCGAGGCGGCGGCGGACCGGCGGTGGGGAGTTTTTTCGGGGCGGCGAGGCGGCGCGGGGGCCAGTTGTTCGGCCGGTGATGGCTGGCGGCTCAGGGGGTGCAGTTTGAAGAGGAACTGCAGGCCCTACCTAAACTAGATGTGAAGTGCCTCTCTGCTACCTTTGCGTTCAGTTTCGACAGTAACATTCAGATTCCATAGTAAATTTCAGTTTCGACAGTTAAGTTCAGAGTCAACAATTTTTACCTCGTTTGTTGTAGTCAGGTGGTTTTTGGTGGTAATGTATTTTACATCATCTATAGGAGATGCTATTAGAATCCCACTTGAGATTAAGGATGTATGTCTTGTGCTGCTTCAGCCTCAACGTCTTACGGCTCACTGGAGCTGCTCCAATGATGGAACGATCCATCACAATGAGCAGATGCCTGGGCGCCATCTCTGATTCCTCGATCTTCCTCCACACCTTGACAACCTCCTCTGCCTCAACTTCTTGGCGACCAACCGAATGATCCGAGGTCGACACGGCTCTGACAAAGAGGTTGTACACTTGTCGCATCACTTATTACTCTACATTCATGTCGATCCATTAGGGCTATTTTCGTTCAACGGAAAAACATAGTAATAGGAAATTTTCCTATGGCACTCTGTTGTTCAATTATTCATGCATTTTGTTGAAAGGAATGGAGCAAAACATCCACCTGGACCTACTTTTCAAAATCCTATGCATGAAAACAAGACCAAGTGCATTAGTGGCAGAATAACATTCTAACTGTACACGCTTTCATATGGTTTCACTTTATTTTGGCCATGTTTCTTTGCATTCCTCTGCTCCAATTCCCGTGAACCACACACCCAAGTTGACAGAAATCCTGTGTTCACAAATGCTCTGTTTCCCATATGCATTCCTAACCTATTCTGGTGCTTTTTCCTTCTATCCCTGCGTTTTTAGAATCATGCAAGCCAAATGAGCCCTTACAGAATTACTTCGGTGACAGGTAGGTGTCGAAGAAAACTTTGTGTGGTTTGTCCTGCTCCTGCCGCGATGTTGTCCACCTCACCTGAGCTGCTCCATCGATAGAAGCATCCACCAAACAAAACATCACGACTCCCGACCGTCTTTCGCCGCCTTAGATCTCCTTCCCTGCCACCGGCACCCACGGCAACGACATCACCATCATCGAGTCAGCAGATGAACCTAAGGAGTACATGGGTCTACAAGAGAGGTCACACTCTTTTGTTTCTGCTTTTGTTATGCATTGCTTAATATTACCTACTACTTTGTTATCCTATTCACCTCTTAGACTCCAAGTCAGGTCCAAATTGATGTTCAAACTTGAGTTATAAATTAGTTGTGGGGCACATATCAAGCCAGCAATGAATAGTATCTCTATCTAATATCTGGTTCACCTAGGGTATGCCTATGTTGTTCATATTGGGTGGGAAACAAATAGTAAAGCAATCATCATCTGTTTTTTATTAAATTAAAGCAATCATCAGCCTGCTATCATTATTTTTGGATCCATCCACTGGTTGTTACCATTACTCTAGATTTCTGCATGCTCTCCTTACATAATCTCACTATTTTTTTTTGTATGCATGCCAGATATTGTACACAGTCATGCTGAACATGTAGAGAAAAAGAGAAGAGTTTTGCGTGGCAATACAATGTCATGCAGACATCACTCCATGGTGGGTTCAATGGCAAACCCTCCCCCCTCTCCAGATTGTAATCCAGAGGAAGAGTTTTGCTCTAACTTGGCATGATGATGTTAATTAGTCATATCATGCATATGTTGCCTTGCAGTGCCTACTTTCGACATCATATATGTCATCTACTTAGTTTAGACATGTTCTGTAATGCCACCTGTTTATTTTCAATATCATATATGGGAATTATGCAGTCTCATGTCTTTTAGCCAGCCATAATATATGTGAAATGTGCAATGCCTTCCTGTTTAACCAGGCATCGTATATTTGAATGATATCTTGCCCATCCTTTTCTTCATTACATTTCCATTTGTCGACAATGTTTGTACATTAAACCACTCTTCT
Source organism: Aegilops bicornis (assembly GCA_021605145.1). Lineage (NCBI taxonomy): Eukaryota > Viridiplantae > Streptophyta > Magnoliopsida > Poales > Poaceae > Aegilops > Aegilops bicornis. Next base: position 236,368,511 of record CM038669.1, read on the forward strand.
TGTGAATCAGCCATTTGAGTGGGTGATGGAAAAATCTGGAGTGAAAACAAGGCCTTCAGAGTAGACAGTGCTACCTGTCGAAGCAGATCTCTTGCTAGGTCCCGATAGCTCCTCAGAGATGGATTCAGAGACAGATGACCATTCCTATTCTCCCACCGAGGTGTATGCTCTAACTTGGCACGGTTATACTGCTCATATCATGCACACGGTGTCTTGCATTGCATAGTTTAGACATCATATACACAATATTCAACACCATGTTCTTAGTTCAGACATCATATATGCGAATGCCCTCTGCTTAGCATATAAATCACATATGTGAATTAAATCATGCGATCCTGATTACTTAGATAACATGTATGTGAATTATGTCATGCCATCCTATTTAGTTAGTCATCATATCTTTGAATTATGTTATGCTATGCTATCCAGTTTAGATAGACATCATATATGTGAAATTATGTCATGCTATTCGTTTTGGTTAGACAATATACATGTCAACTATTTCATGCCCTCTTTTTTCCACACTATCTATTGCATCTGTCTCTCATACAATGTCTATAAATTCAACTATGTTTCCTGTTTATCAGCCATTTGAATTGGAGCGGGTGATGGCAGTATCTAGCGGAGTAAAAACACGGTCTTCAAATGAAATAGTGCTACCTCTTTGTGGAGATAGCACCCCGGTTGTACATGCACGAGAACTAGCCCTACCACACATAACCCAGACTCTCGCAGATTTTACCCCTACTGCGATGGACAAACAACCAGCTTCACCTAATCTAACCCCAACCCCAACAGATAGTAACCCAGTTCCTGTTGACACAGCACCATCTCCACCACAGAGCTCCCTCCCAAACAAGAGCAGTTAGTAAGGAAACTCAAGTGCCCAAAGTGCCAGTACTACGACGGCGAACCCCAACTCCACCAGTTGGCATAGCTATTCCTATGGAGGAAGCACAACCAGCCATTCTTAGTTTAGCATCTATCGCATTTGATGTTGTTAAATCCTATGTGCGTATCTTCCCATCATGGAAATATTATACTCAAGATGAAGGAAAATGCCAGTTGCAGGTGTTTGTCCAGGAGTTATGTGTAAGTAATGTTATTCATGGTAATTACTATGCTTTGTCCCATACATTCTACTTCCATGATGGTTATAATACATCAAAATTTCCCATTTTTCTCTATAGAGAAGGACCGATTTGGAAACTCACGATGAGATAACCTGTGCTAATACCTCTGCTATCTTCAAGAATGCTTGGTGACGATGTCGAATTACTCAAGAAAACATACTTCACTGGCAAAGAAACTCATCAAATTCCCTTATGTTCTCCTGAGACACATTTACTGGACGATGACTTGGAGCGCCTTGTTTTGTATTGGTCCTGAACCAAGAAAGCGGTAAGGTCTATGAGCTCATTTTATTTTAAGTACTATATGCTTGTGTCTTACTGTACTCTGTTCATGTAGAACAAGTGCTTAAACCTGAAGATCAACTGTTCTCATTTAAGATTCCATTGCTATCGTGCATACTGCTTTGCTCTTGTATCACTTTATTTACTCATACAAACTTATTTTTAAATTGAACGATCCAATGGAAACTCCAATGGCACAACAGGTATGTTTACGCATGTTTCTTTAACAGGTTTGCTCTTATAAATAACTCTGTTGATTTTAGTTTCAATTGTGTATACAGTTGACTTCTCATATCATGCACATTACTAGCATCACAACAGGGCCAAGAGTGTTGTTGTACATGCAGACCCGTGGTACCCATCTGAAATCTTGTTGTGCTGTGTAGTTTCCACCCTTTGTATTCTTTCAGTGCTGCTTTTTCTTGAACTGATATGATTTGAACCGTGTCTCTATTTTGATTTGGCAAGGCAATGCAGTGACCATAGGACATAGATATATGTTTGTTTGATGCTTTTATAATTTACTACTTGGCAATAGAAGACTTGGTAGTTTAATCTTGTCCACCTTACTAATGAATTGGTTCACCGAAAGGAGTTTCACATACTAATACATGCTAAACCTGTTATGTGTCTTCTTGTTTCTTCTTTTAGAATGCTGACAGAATATTGGGGAAGAGTGCCTTATTAAGCACTGGTAAAGGATGTAATGCAGATAAGGTTTAGGATCGAGAGACATCCTTGTTGGTCTCCAACAAAGCTGATCAAACAGCTAAGGAAACTATCTTGAAGACAGTGAGACAACCCCAAAGTCATGTCTTGGTTTACTGTTTGAGTTACTGGACACTACCGCTTGCACAAGCTATTCAAACTCACTGTCTGAATCAGTTCGGTTTCTTGAGTCTGAACTACAAGATGAAAGACATCGATCAACTATGCTGCGACAAGAAGCGGAAGGACCGCGGAAGTCCCTGGAGGATTCAGATGCATACTTTCTGGTGCAACAGCAAGCGTTGGAGGATTTTAGCGCCAAACAGGACAAAGATAATAAGCTTGCTAAGCTTATTGCCAGCATGGTGGACACCCAGGATAACGTTTCTTGAGCACTTCTGAAGTTGTTTCAGTTATGGACTTGTTTTGCCGCCGCGTTTATTTGCACTAGTCGCCAATTTTGATGGCCAGTGTATGTAACATGCTGCTTTGTTCCCTATATTTGTACTCGTGGCGAACTTTGATGCCCAGTGGATGTAATATGTGTAATAGTTATAATAGGCTAGCGTTAGTTGCTTGCTTATTTATTTCCTTATTGTCTTGTTTAGTTGTTTGCTTTAAAACTGCTGCAGTTCCTTTTCCGCATTTTTCTAGTGGCCACAATAACCTATTTTTGGTAACTAGGCCACAATAATCATCATGGCAACACACAGACTGTTGTAACCGTGGGCCTCCTGCGGGCCATAGGATCCATGGGCCTTCAAAGGGCCTTAGGATCAATGGACTTTCTACGGGCCGTATGATCCATGGTCCTTCTACGGGCCATATGATCCATGGGCCTTCTACGGGTCGTATGACCCATGGGCTTTTTACGGGCCGTAGGATCCATGGGCCTTCTACGGGGTGTATAATCATTTCGCCAGACATGGGCCTTACTATTCGTGGACCATAACGGGCCGTTAATAGGCCGTATTTGATAACGCTATGAAAACAGCCCAATGGGTTAATGGGCCACAAACGGGCCGAATGTAACCATGGGCTGAATTTGGCCCACAAACGGAACAGGCGAGTAACGGACCGTAACTAACCGAATTCTAGAAATGAGCCCAAGAATAAATGGGCCCTTAGAAGGCCGAAAGGTAACACGGGCTGGAAACGGCCGACGGAATAAACGGCCGTTAATGGGTATAAAGCGATACACTGTTCATTATGGGCCAGTTTCATCTCGGGCCTTTAATGGGCCCAGAGTTACAAAGGGCCTCATATGGGCCGAAAGACATCATGTCCCATACATGGGTGATACGTCCATTTTGCATCATGCTTTTATATCGATATTTATTGCATTATGGGCTGTTATTACACGTTATGTCACAATACTTATGCCTTTTCTCTCTTATTTTACAAGGTTTACATGAAGAGGGAGAATGCCGACAGCTGGAATTCTGGGCTGGAAAAGGAGCAAATATTAGAGACCTATTCGGCACAACTCCAAAAGTCATGAAACTTCATGGAGGCAAGTTTTGGAATATATAAAAAATACTGGAGTAAGAATCAACCAGAGGGGGCCCACACCCACTTACAAGGGTGAGGCGCGCCTACTACAGGCGCGTCCCCCTACCTCGTGGGCCCCCTGGCAGGCCTCCGATGCCCATCTTCTGTTATATGAAGTCATTTACCCTGGAAAAAATCATAAGCAAGCTTTCGGGAATAAATACCGCCGCCACGAGGCAGAACCTTGGCGGAACAAATCTAGGGCTCCGGCAGAGCTGTTCAGCCGGGGAAACTTCCCTCCGGGAGGGGGAAATCATCGCCATCGTCATCACCAGCGATCCTCTCATCGGGAGGGGTTCAATCTCCATCAACATCTTCACCAGCACCATCTCCTCTAAAAACCTAGTTCATCTCTTGTATCCAATCTTTGTCTCAAAACCTTAGATTGGTACCTGTGGGTTGCTAGTAGTGTCGATTACTCCTTGTAGTTGATGCTAGTTGGTTTATTTGGTGGAAGATCATATGTTCAGATCCTTTATGCATATTAGTACCCCTCTAATTATGAACATGAATATGATTTGTGAGTAGTTACGTTTGTTCCTGAGGACATGGGAGAAGTCTTGCTATAAGTAGTCATGTGAATTTGGTATTCGTTCGATATTTTGATGAGATGTCTGTTGTCTTTCCTCTAGTGGTGTTATGTGAACGTCGACTACATGACACTTCACCATTGTTTGGGCCTAGAGTAAGGCATTGGGAAGTAATAAGTAGATGATGGGTTGCTAGAGTGATGAGCTTAAACCCTAGTTTATGAGTTGCTTCGTAAGGGCTGATTTGGATCCATATGTTTCATGCTATGGTTAGGTTTACCTTAATACTTCTTTTGTAGTTGCAGATGCGTGCAATAGGGGTTAATCATAAGTGGGATGCTTTTCCAAGAAAGGGTAGTACCCAATCACCGGTCCACCCACATACCAAATTATCAAAGTAACGAACATGAATCATATGAGCGTGATGAAAACTAGCTTGACGATAATTCCCATGTGTCCTCGGGAGCGCTTTTCTCTATATAAGAGTTTGTCCAGGCTTGTCCTTTGCTACAAAAAGGATTGGGCCATCTTGTTGCACCTTATTTACTTTCATTACTTGTTACCCGTGAGAAATTACCTTATCACAAAACTATCTGTTACCGATAATTTCAGTGCTTCAAGAGAATACCTTACTGAAAACCGCTTGTCATTTTATTCTGCTCCTCGTTGGGATTGACACTCTTACTTGTCGAAAGGACTGGGTCATCAAGACTCTTTTCTGGCGCCATTTCCGAGGAGTGAAGCGCCTTTTGTAGGTGGAATTTGGTAAGGAAAATTTTATATAGTGTGCTGAACTTTACTGTCACTTGTTACTATGGAACATAATCCTTTGAGGGGCTTGTTCGGGGTATCTTCACCCCGACCCGATGAAACAAAGTTGCTCCTCAACCTACTGAACCTACTGAAAATGTTTACTTTGTAATTCCTTCTGGTATGATAGAGAAACTGCTAGCTAATCCTTCTACAGGAGATGGAACATTACATCCCGATTTGCACCTAATTTATGTCGATGAAGTTTGTGGATTATTTAAGCTTGCAGGCATGCCGGAGGATGTTATCAAGAAGAAGGTCTTCCCTTCATCTTTGAAGGGAAATGCATTGACATGGTTCAGGCTATGTGATGATATGGTATCATGGAACTACAACCAATTGAAATTGGAATTTCATCAGAAGTTTTATCCTACGTATCTTGTTCATCGTGATCGTAATTATATATATAAATTGGCCTCGCGAAGGAGAAAGCATCGCTCAAGCTTGGGGGAGGCTTAAGTCAATGTTATATTCATGCCCCAATCATGAGCTCTCAAGATAAATTATTATTCAAAAAATTTATGCTCTGCTTTCTCTCAATAATCGCTCCATGCTCGACACTTCTTGTACTGGTTCTTTTATGATGAAGACTATTGAATTCAAATGGGATTTATTGGAAAGAATTAAATGCAACTCTGAAGATTGGGACCTCGATGAAGGTAAGGAGTCAGGTATAACACCTAAATTTGATTGTGTTAAATCTTTTATGGATACCGATGTTTTCCGTGAATTTAGCACTAAATATGGAGTTGATTCTGAGATAGTAGCTTCTTTCTGTGAAATCTTTGCTACTCATGTTGATCTCCCTAAGGAGAAGTGGTTTAAATATAATCCTCTCATTGAAGTAAAAGTAGTTGCACCTATTAAAGTTGAAGAAAAGACTATCACTTATAATGTTGATCCTGTTGTTCCTACTGCTTATATTGAGAAACCACCTTTCCCTGTTAGAATAAAGGATCATGCTAAAGCTTCCACTGTGGTTCATAAGAGTAACACTAGAACACCTACACCCCCTGAGCAAATTAAAGTTGAACCTAGTATTGCTATGGATAAAGATCACTTGGTTGATAATATTGATGGGCATGTTATTTACTTCTGCGACGAAGCTGCTAGAATTGCTAGACCAGATACTAAAAATAAACTTAGACCGGTTGTAGGCATGCCTGTTATTTCTGTTAAAATAGGAGATCATTGTTATCACGGCTTATGTGATATGGGTGCTAGTGCAAGTGCAATACCTCATTCCTTATACAAAGAAATTATGCATGATATTGCACTTTGAGATAGATGAAATTTATGTTACAATTAAGCTTGCCAATAGAGACACTATTTCACCAGTTGGGATTGTTAGAGATGTTGAAGTCTTGTGTGGGAAAGTTAAATATCCTGCTGATGTTCTTGTTCTTGGTTCCCCAGACTTTTGTCCCATTATATTTGGTAGACCCTTCTTGAATACCGTTAATGCTAGGATAGACTACAAAAAGGATGTTGTTACTATTGGTTTGGGGGTTATGCCTCATGAGTTTAATTTTGCTAAATTTCGTAGACAACCCCATGATAAAGAATTTCCTAGTAAAGATGAAATTATTGGTCTTTCTTCTATTGCTGTACCTCCTAATGATCCGTGAGAACAATATTTGCTCGACCATGAAAATGATATGTTTATGAATGAAAGAAGGGAAATAGATGAAGTATTCTTTAAACAAGGACCTATTTTGAAACACAACTTGCTTTTTGAGATCCTAGTGGATCCTCCTCCACCCAAGGGTGATCCCGTGTTTCAACTTAAACCATTACCTAATACTCTTAAATATGCTTATCTTGATGAGAAAAATATATATCCTGTTATTATTAGTGTTAACCTTTCAGTGCATGAAGAAAATAAATTATTGAAAACTCTGAAGAAGCACCGTGCTGCTATTGGATATACTCTTGATGATCTTAAGGGCATTAGTCCCACTCTATGCCAGCAAAAAATAAAATTAGAGAAAGATGCTCAACCGGTTGTTGATCACCAACGACGGTTAAATCCTAAGATGAAAGAAGTGGTAAGAAAAGAAATACTAAAGCTTATGGAGGTAGGTATAATTTATCCCGTTGCTGATAGTCAGTGGGTAAGTCCTGTCCATTGTGTCCCTAAGAAGGGAGGTATTACTGTTGTTCCTAATGATAAAGCTGAATTGATCCCACAAAGAATTGTTACAGGTTATAGAATGGTAATTGATTTCTGCAAATTAAATAAAGCTACTAAAAAGGATCATTACCCTTTACCTTTTATTGATAAATTGCTAGAAAGATTATCCAAACATACACATTTTTGCTTTCTAGATGGTTATTCCGGTTTCTCTCAAATACCTGTGTCAAAATAGGATGAAGAAAAGACCACCTTTACTTGTCCTTTCGGTACCTTTGCTTATAGACGTATGCCTTTTGGTTTATGTAATGCACCTGCTACCTTTCAAAGATGTATGACTGCTATATTCTCTGACTTCTGTGAAAAGATTGTTGAGGTTTTCATGGATGATTTCTCCGTATATGGAACTTCTTTTGATGATTGCTTGAGCAACCTTGATCGAGTTTTGCAGAGATGTGAAGATACTAATCTTGTCTTGAATAGGGAGAAGAGCCACTTTATGGTTAATGAAGGTATTCTCTTGGGGCATAAAATTTCTGAAAGAGGTATTGAAGTTGATAAAGCTAAAGTTGATGCTATTGAAAAGATGCCGTGTCCCAAGGACATTAAAGGTATAAGAAGTTTCCTTGGTCATGCCGGTTTTCATAGGAGGTTCATTAAGGACTTCTCTAAAATTTCTAGGCCTCTGACTAATCTCTTACAAAAATATGTTCCTTTTGTCTTTGATGATGATTGTGTAGAAGCATTTGAAATACTTAATAAAGCTTTGATTTACGCACCTATTGTTGACCTCTGATTGGAATTTACCCTTTGAAATTATGTGTGATGCTAGTGATTATGCTGTAGGTGTTGTTCTAGGAAAAAGATTTGATAAGAAATTAAATGTTATCCAATATGCTAGTAAAACTCTAGACAGCGCTTAGATAAATTGTGCTACTACTGAAAAAGAATTTTTAGCAATTCTATTTGCTTGTGATAAGTTTAGACCCTATATTGTTGATTCTAAAGTAACTGTTCACACTGATCATGCTGCTATTAAATACCTTATGGAAAAGAAAGATGCTAAACCTAGACTTATTAGATGGGTTCTCTTGCTACAAGAATTTGATTTGCATATTATTATTGATAGAAAGGGAGCTGAGAACCCCGTTGCAGACAACTTTTCTAGGTTAGAGAATGTTCTTGATGACCCACTACCTATTGATGATAGCTTTCCTGATGAACAATTAGCTGCCATAGATGCTTCTCGTACTGCTCCATGGTATGCTGACCATGCTAATTACATTGTTGCTTAATTTATACCACCTAGTTTCACATACCAGCAAAAGAAAAAGTTTTTCTATGATTTAAGACATTACTTCTGGGATGACCCACACCTTTATAAAGAAGGAGTAGATGGTGTTATTAGATGTTGTATACCTGAGCATGAATAGGAACAGATCCTACGCAGGTGTCACTCCGAGGCCTATGGAGGACACCATGCAGGAGATAGAACTGCACATAAGGTACTACAATCCGGTTTTATTGGCCTACTCTCTTCAAAGATGCTCGTAAGTTTGTCTTGTCTTGTGATGAATGTCAAAGAATTGGTAATATTAGTAGACATCAAGAAATGCCTATGAACTATTCACTTGTTATTGAACCATTTGATGTTTGGGGCTTTGATTATATGGGATCCCTTCCTCTAATGGGTATACACATATTCTAGTTGCTGCTGATTACGTTACTATGTGGGTAGAAGCTATTCCAACTAGTAGTGCTGATCATAACACCTCTATTAAGATGCTTAAGGAAGTTATTTTTCTGAGGTTTGGAGTCCCTAGATATTTAATGACTGATGGTGGTTCACATTTTATTCATGGTGCCTTTCGTAAAATGCTTGCTAAGTATGATGTTAATGATATAATTGCATCTCCATATCATCCACAATCTAGTGGTCAAGTAGAACTCAGTAATAGGGAGCTCAAATTAATTTTGCAAAAGATTGTTAATAGATCTAGAAAGAATTGTTCATAGAAACTTGATGATGCATTATGGGCCTATAGAACTGCATATAAAAAATTAAAAATCCTATGGGTATGTCTCCGTATAAAATGGTTTATGGAAAAGCATGTCAATTACCTCTCGAACTAGAACATAAGGCATATTGGGCCATTAAAGAGCTCAATTATGATCTCAAACTTGCCGGTGAGAAGAGACTATGACCTTTGGCCGGACTCCTGGACTATGAAGATACAAGATTGAAGACTTCGTCCCGTGTCCGGATGGGACTTTCCTTGGCATGGAAGGCAAGCTTAGCGATACGGATATGTAGATTTCCTACCATTGTAACTGACTCTGTGTAACCCTAACCCTCTTCGGTGCCTATATAAACCGGAGGGTTTTAGTACGTAGGACGAACAACAATCATACCATAGGCTAGCTTCTAGGGTTTAGCCTCTCTGATCTCGTGGTAGATCTACTCTTGTACTACCCATATCATCAATATTAATCAAGCAGGAGTAGAGTTTTACCTCCATCGAGAGGGCACGAACACAGGTAAAAACATCGTGTCCCTTGTCTCCTGTTACCATCCACCTAGACGCACAGTTCGGGACCCCCCTACCCGAGATCCACTGGTTTTGACACCGACATTGGTGCTTTCATTGAGAATTCCTCTGTGTCGTCATCTTTAGGCCCGATGGCTCCTTTGATCATCAACAATGATGCGCTCCAGGGTGAGAATTTTCTCCCTGGATAGATCTTCATATTCGGCGGCTTTGCACTGCGGGCCAATTCTCTTGGCCATCTGGAGCAGATTGAAAGCTACGCCCCTGGCCACCAGGTCAGATTTGGAATTTTGAACTACAGGGCTGACGTCCGCAGAGACTTGATCTTCGACGGGTTCGAGCCACAGCCAAGCGCGCCACACTGTCATGAGGGGCATGATCTAGCTCTGCCGTGAGCAGTGTCACGGAGGCCACACGATTATGCGCTCGACCTTTAGCTCAGAGCCGACTGCACCGATCGAGGACGGGTGGCTGGACACCGCCTCGGGGGCTGCAATCTCTACGATGATTGAGCCGTACACCTACCCCGTCCTTTGCGAAGCTCGTGACTCCTCTCCGGACTCCGAGCCTTCCGCGCCCCCGCCAATCGAATCCGATTGGGCGCTGATCATGGAATTCACCGCCGCGGACATCTTTCAGCACTCGCCCGTTGGCGACATCCTGAATTCACTAAAGTCTCTCTCTTTATCGGAGAGCCTGGCCGGATTATGGTCAGGAAGGTTGGGATGCGGACGACGAAGAAATTCAAAGCCCACCCACCACCCACTTCGTAGCCACTATCGATGATTTAACCGACAAGCTCGACTTCGACTCCGAAGACATCGACGGTATGGACGATGATGCAGGAGACGACCAAGAACCAGCGGCCACAGGGCACTGGAAGGCCACCTCGTCATACGACATGTACATGGTGGACATCCCAAAAGATGGGAATGGCGATGGAACAGCGGAGGATGACCCCTCCAAGAAACAGCCTAAGCAACGGCGTCGTGGCGCCGCTCTAAATCCTGCCACAACAAAAGCAGTGATTCCGCACGGAGACAATAACACCGGACGGTGCGAAGATAACCCCTCCGGCAGGATTCAGCGGGAGGATGGAGAAGCCAGCCCTAATGAGAGCGGCGAGAAAGAGAGGTAGAGGGCGATAATTACATGCCTCCCTCCGAAGATGAGGCAAGCCTTGGCGACGACAATTAAATGCGTGCCCGAGGATCCCGTTGAACAAGAGCGTTTCAAACGCAGGCTCATGGCCACGACAAGCAGCCTCAAGAAAAGCAGCAACAACTTAGAGCTGACCAAGACTTGCTAGGCGGCGGATGGATGAAGTCCTTGCGACGAAGAGTATGAACTCGAGAGCCCCTCCAAGAGCTACCTAAAACGCAGGCTGCTACCCCGATTAGTGGAGGAAGCACCCAAACCTACATCACCAGCGCATGATCTGGTGACCCGGCCACCTCGTGGTCGCGACGAAGAGGCCTCTCGGCCCTCAACTCAAGCCGCACCCCGGCGCCGCTCAAAAAATACCAAGGTGCGGGGAAACGCGCCAGACCTGCGAGATATATTGGAGGACAAGGCAAGGCAAACAAGATCGATCTAAGGATCGCGTGGGCGCCTCACGACACGTGACGATAACCGTCACGTCGGATATGGCAACTCCGGCCGGGCCGAACACAGTAGACAAAGCTCATTTGAGCTGCGTCGTGATATGGCCCAATACAGAGGCGCCGCACACCCACTATGCTTCACAGATGAAGTGATGGATCATCAAATCCCTGATGGTTTCAAACCCGTAAACATTGAATCATACGATGGCACAACAGATCCCGCGGTTTGGATCGAGGACTATCTCCTTCACATCCACATGGCCCGCGGCGATGATCTACACGCCATCAAATACCTCCCACTCAAGCTTAAAGGACCAGCCCGGCATTGGCTTAACAGCTTGCCGGTGAGTCAATTGGTTGTTGGGAAGACACGGAAGCCGCATTCCTCGACAATTTCCAGGGCACATATGTGCGACCACCGAACGCCGATGACCTAAGCCACATAATTCAGCAGCGGAGGAATCGGCGGACAATTCTGGACACGGTTCCTAACCAAGAAAAATCAAATCGTCGATTGTCCGGATGCAGAGGCCCTTGCATCCTTCAAACACAACATCCGCGACGAGTGGCTTGCCCGACACCTAGGACAGGAAAAGCCGAAATCCATGGCAGCCCTCACAACACTCATGACCCGCTTTTGCGCGGGAGAGGACAGCTGGCTAGCTCGTAGTAACAACATGACCAAGAGCCATGTAATTCGGATACCAAGGACAACAATGGCAGGTCGGCGTCGCAACAAGCACAAGCGCCGCATTAATGGCGATAATCTTTGAGGATATGGCGGTCAATGCCGGATTCAGAGGCTCTAACCCGGTCAGCGGAAAAAGCCATTTGAAAGAAATACTCCGGGCCCGTCCAATTTGGACCGAATACTCGATCGCTTGTGCCAGATTCATGGCACCCCCGAAAAGCCAGTCAATCACACCAACATGGATTGTTGGGTGTTCAAGCGAGCGAGCAAGTTTAATGCGAAAACAATGAAAAGGGGCTGCATAAGCGATGGCGAGGAGGAGCCCGACCGCCGAACAATAGAGGGCGAAGGGCTTCCCCCACAAGTGGGGACGGCGAACATGATATACGCAACCCACATACCCAAAAGGGAGCGGAAGCGTGCACTAAGGGGCGTATATGCGATGGAGCGATCGCCCCAAAGTTCAACCCGTGGTCTTCTGCCCGATCACTTTTGATCGAAGGACCACCCCACTAGCATCCACCATGGCAGATTCGCCGCATTGGTTCTAGACCCAATCATTGTGGATTTGATCTCACTAGAGTCCTAATGGACGGCGGCGGCCTTTGGACCTGCTTTATCGGGACACGGTCGCAAAATGGGCATAGACCCATCAAGGATTAAACCCACGAAGGCGACCTTTAAAGGCGTCATACCAGTGTAGAGGCCAGCTATGCAGGCTCGGTTACACTTGAAGTGGTCTTGGATCCCGGATAACTTCCAAGCGAGGAGTTAATCTTCGACATAGTCCCGTTCATAGCGGCTATCACGCCTTGCTTCGGACGAACCACATTTGCAAAGTTCAATGCGGTGCACTTTTCGCATATCTCAAGCTCAAGATGCCAGGTCCTCGAGGAGTCATTACTCTCAATGGAAACACCGAACGCTCTCTCCGGACGGAGGAGCACACAGCGGCCCTCGCGGCGGAAGTACAAAGCAACCTCTTAAGGCAATTCTCGAGTCCGTCTATTAAACGTCCGGACACCGTCAAGCGCGCCCGGAGTAACCTACAACAAGACCGCCTGGCATGTTCCGAGCACGCATAGCAATGCGGCCCAAAGCCCCAGCCCTCGCGAAATTGCGAAACCAGTACTACGCGTACATAATTACACTCTAGAAATACCATGGGCATAGGGGAAGGGGCACGACCACGACATGCCCAGAATGCGGCTCAACCGCACCAGGGGCTCCCGATTGTGTCATTCTTTTCTTTCCTTCTTTTTTACTTTCAGGACTCCGTTCTCACGAAGCCCTGTCCGGCAGTAGAATCGTCGAACACACGATGCAACAGCCAGGGAAGCAGAAAGCTACGTCGAGTGTCCAGGTGGTCTCTATTACGAGCAGTATACCTGTTTTACACACCATCCCGCGGCTTACCCACGGAGGGGACATGTTAAAAGTCCCGTCCCTTGCTTATCGCACTATTTGTATCGTTCTGCTCTTACCGCAGCCCTTTTGAATAAACAATACATAGATTCTGCCTATTATTGAATTCCCTTTTTTCTTTATATATGTTCATTTATGACATTGTGCAACCGTACACTTTGGTACGGGCAATACACCAGGGGCTTAAGTACCCCACAATATGGTGTGATAGTCCGAACACTTTCACAAGTGCGGCACCCCGAACTTATAGCATTATATGCATCGGCTCGAATCATGTCTTGGGTCAATAGTTGGGTTTGCCGGCTCCCATGTTTTGGTACCTTATGTTCCGTTATATCGGCTAAGGTAGCGCTAGGAGAACCACTGCGATTGTGCCCCCGTTGAGCTGGGTTAAGCACCTCAGTGGAGAAAGCTAAAACTGACTGTCATGATAGGGCAAGAGCCGATCGCTGTTCGAGAGGTTTTTGAGTCCCTAAAGGCTTATGCCGCTTAGAGCGAGGAGTCGGCCTTGTCCGGCCTAGGCGTGGATAGCGCCCCGAACTTGGTCTTCCGAATACCAGGGGCTTCGCCGAAATTTAAAATTATAGAATTCTATGGCTAAGTGAGAGTGTTCAAGCGTTATAGTCCGGTTGCCTTGTTCGTTGCGTTGAGCGCCTCCCTCGAAGGACCCAAGAATGGGAACAAGAGCGCTCAAGTTTATCCGAACACCCGACACTTTCGTGGCATGAAATTTGAAGCCGACGACTCGCCATCTCTCAAATTTAATACACGCCGCCTGAGAAGGTAATATTTTAAATTCAAAAGTGTTGCTTAGCGCATACGAACAAGTTTTCAGTGTACAAGATAACAAATGAGAGTCTACTAAAAAATTACATCTTTGGAGCATTTATCCACTATAAGGCGGGCACCCTTCAGGACGCCCTCATAATACATTTCAGGCTCGCGATGCTCCTTGCGCGGTGGTGGTCCGTCCGTCACAAGCTTCTCAGCGTCCATCTTGCCCTAGTGCACCTTAGCACGGGCAAGGCCCTCTGAGCACCTTCGATGCGAGACGGAGCGCTTGGCGACTTCAACCCATGGACAGGCATCCACCAAAGCCTCACCCGGCCAAGTAGCTCGAGGCATGGCTTCCTTAGGCCACAGCCGAACTATGAGGCCTTTCATGGCATGTTCGGCCACCTTATGGAGCTCGACCAGCTGCTTCAACTGGTCGCTTAAGGGCATCGGGTGTCCGGCCTCAGCATACTGAGACCAGAACACCTTCTTCGTCGAGCTTCCCTCCTCGGCTCGGTAGAATGCGGCTGACATCGAGACCTGTGCAGGCAGATCTGCGAATGCTGCTGGAGAGCTCCGGATTCGGGTAAGTAACAGATAATTCACTTTCACATGCGTGCTTTGCATCTAGAATGCCTTACCCGCCGCTATCTTCTTCATCGCCTCAATTTTACGGAGGGCTTTTGGGCTTCAGCCTTAGCGGCTTTGGCGCTCTCAAGGGCCGAGGCGAGCTCGGACTCTCGAGTCTTTGAGTCACGCTCCAAACTCTCGTGTTTTTCCACGAGAGCCTGGAGCTCTTGCCACACCTCCGCCACCCACGCCTCCTGCTTCTCTTGCTCGGTGCGCTCCGCGGCCGCATTGCTTTTGGCCTTGGACACCGCTTCCTTCAGGGTCGCCACCTCGTTCGTGGCCCCTGCAGTATTCACGTTATTCCTGTCATCTTTTGCAACCACATCTTTTAAATACTCCCATAAGGTATTACTTACCTTCCTTGTCCTCGAGCTGATGTTTGGCAAGTCCGAGCTCGTTCTCGGACCGCTCGAGGCTCTGCTTCAATGCATCAACCTCCATGATCGGTCTGGCAGAGGTCAAGATCGCAGCCTTTGCATTCCCATATTGACATACTTATGTTAGACTCCTGCGTATATCTTTTGGATCCTCGGTTCGGCTTTTTCTTTCCGAACACCAAACTGAGCATCGGGGCTCTTGTCTATGCGGTAATATTTTTATATATCTTAAATACATACCTCAAAGCCTTTGTTAAAGGCTGGCACGAGCTTCAGTCAGCCCGCTCTTGGCGGATCGAACTTTCTGGATCACCACACTCATAACGATGCGGTGCTCCTCGTTGATGGAAGCGCCGTTAAGCGCCTCCATCAAATCATCCGGTGCCTCCGGTTGGGCCGGAGGTCACCGGCGTCGCGATCTTTCCCTTCTTACGAAGGGTGCGCTGCCGGACTGCGGAACCATGAAGGTTCGATGACGGAGTCCGCGAGGGCGGACTTGAAGCCCTTCGGGGTTTTATCCCCTTTGCGCCCAGAGTCCGGGAGGTCGCCTTGCGGTGCCTCCTGGACCACCTCCTCCTGGCTGGGCCCCTTTTGGGACTCCACCCCGGCGTCATCCGCGACGGGAGGAGACGAGGCGGTCGGAAGTGAGGTGCTATTCACATCCGACGAATCCAGGGAGCCGCTCGATGAAGCGTCGAGCCTGTCTTTGGGCGGGCTGCATGGTTATACTCGGCGTTAGAAGATGTTGTGCGACAAATGAAACGCCATGAGTTATTCTGGTGTCCGGACATTTACGATTTCGCCAGGGGCTTGGTCCTTGGTGGCCACTCCTCTCCGCCGTCGTCGGCGTTGGTGGTGTAGTCCGGAGGGAGGGTCCTTCCTTCTTGGACCCTCCGGCCTCCCGATTAGGCGGCCTTCCTTTTCTTCTCTCCCCCCGCTGGGGGAGAGGCCTCTTTTTCCTCCTCCTCGTCTTTGCGGGAGGAGTCCGCCTCGGAGTCATCGAACGATGAGTCCGACAACACCTGGCGTCGGGAACTCCTTCGGGTCCCCGTGGCCTTCTTCTTGGCCTTCTTCTCCGGCACCACGTAAGGTGCCGAAACCAGCAGCCTCGTCAATCGGGCGTCCGCTGGGTCTTCTGGCAAGGGAGCCGGACAGCCAACCTGTCCGGACGTGTTCTGCCAGTCATGTCAAAGGTGAGGGAGTTTTAGATCCCGCATAGAGTCAAACTATGAAAAAAGAGTCCCGTAAAGGGTAGAATAGCTTACCTCGCTCGCTTGATGCCGCGAGCTGAATCCGCGATCTTGATGGCGGATCTGATATCTCGGCGCCCTTGAAAGCACCTTCCGGGCATCTTAAATGCGTAGTGTCGAAGAGCGGCTCAGTTCGGTGTTGTGCGGATCAAACTCCCACAAGTTGAAGGCCCGTTGCTTGCATGGGAGGATCCGGCGAGATGAGCATAACCTGGACTACGTTGACAAGCTTGAGCTTCTTGTCCACGAGTTTTGGACCTTGAGTTTGGAGTCCGGTCAGCTCTTCCGAATTACCCCAAGTCAGGCATGTCTCTTTCCATGAGGTGAGCCGTGCAGGGAAGCCAGATCGGAATTCGGGGGCCGCTGCCCATTTGGAGTCGCGCAGCTCGGTGATGTAGAACCACCCCGATGGCCACCCCTTTATGGTCTCCACAAAGGAGCCCTCGAGCCATAGGACGTTGGCCATCTTACCCACCATGGCACCTCCGCACTCTGCTTGGCGGCTGCCCACTACCTTCGGCTTGACATTGAAGGTCTTGACCATAAGCGAAGTGGGGCTGGATCTGAAGGAAGGCCTCGCACACGATGATGAACGCCGAGATGTTGAGGATGAAATTCGGGGCCAGATCATGGAAATCTAGGTCGTAATAGAACATGAGCCCCCGGAGAAATGGGTGAAGTGGAAACCCTAGTCCGCGGAGGAAGTGGGGGAGGAACACCACCCTCTCATGGGGCCTGGGGGTGGGGATGAGCTGCCCCTTGTCGGGGAGCCGATGCGCGATGTCGTTGGACAAGTATCCGGCCTTCCGCAGCTTCTTGATGTGCCCCTCCGTGACGGAGGAGGCCATCCACTTGCCTCCCGCTACAGACATAGTTGGAGAAGGTTGAGGTGGGATGTGCGGACTTGGGCGCTGGAGCTCGAGTGCGCGGAAATGGATAAGCAAAGGAGGAAGAAAGCGTGTGTGAAAAAGTGGATCCTTATCCCCTTATATGGACGGACAAAGCTATGCGGCCCCACCGGCCTGATAAAACTCGCTTATCTCCCAAAGCGCCGTAATCAATGGCGGCGGTTGGGTTACCACACTCGTATTGATGAGAATCCCGAAATAAGGGGACACGATCTCTGCTTTGACAAGACGTGCCAAGGAAACCGCCTCGCTAAACGCGCTGAGGTGGGACAGTAAAAATGATTCGAATAAAGGCTTGGCCGTGGTGTGATATCACGCTGCGGAATACGTCAGCAGATTGAACTTGTGTAAATATTATTCTCTCTACGGTGGTATGTGGAACTTATTTTGCATTGCCGGACACTATCCTTGTGTTCAAAATCTTCTATGAAGTATTAGGAGGAGGAACCCGCCTTGCAATTCCGAAGACAATATGCGCGCCGGACTCGTCGTCATTGAAGCCTGGTTCGAGACTCTTGAGGGAGTCTGGATTAGGGGTGTCCGGATAGCCGGATTTGTGACCTTTGGCGAGACTCACGGACTATGAAGATACAAGATTGAAGACTTCGTCTCGTGTCCGGATGGGACTTTCCTTGGCGTGGAAGGCAAGCTTGGCGTCTGGATATGTAGATTTCCTACCATTGTAACCGACTCTGTGTAACCCTAACCCTCTTGATTGCCTATATAAACCGGAGGGTTTTAGTCCGTGGGACGAACAACAATCATACCATAGGCTAGCTTCTAGGGTTTAGCCTCTACGATCTCGTGGTAGATCTACTCTTGTACTACCCATATCATCAATATTAATCAAGCAGGAGTAGGGTTTTACCTCCATCGAGAGGGCCTGAACCTGGGTAAAAACATCGTGTCCCTTGTCTCCTGTTACCATCCGCCTGGACGCATAGTTCGGGACCCCTACCCAAGATCCGCCGGTTTTGACACCGACATAGGTGATTATGTGTTGCTATTCAACTCTCGGTTAAGATTTTTTGTAGAAAAAATTCTCTCTAAATGGGAAGGGCCTTACGTTATCGAGGAGGTCTACTGTTCCGGTGCCATAAAAATCAACAACTTCGAAGGCACAAATCCGAAGGTGGTAAACGGTCAAAGAATCAAAGATTATATCTCTGGTAATCCTATAAATGTTGAAACCAATGTTATTGAAACCGTAACCCTGGAGGAATACATAAGGGACACTTTCCAGAACGCTTCAGACTCCGAAAAGGAATAGGTATGTGGTACGGTAAGTAAACCGACTCCAAAACAATGCTACTAGCAATTTTTCTCTGTTTTGGAATATTTAAGACAATAGAAAAATAAGAAGTAGTTCGGGAAGGACACGAGGCATCCACGAGGGTGGAGGGCGCACCCTACCCCCCTGGGCGCGCCCCTGCATCGTGGGCACCTCGTGTGCCCTCTGGACTCCGTTTTCTTGCACGATACTACTTTTGGTCGATAAAAATTCATTATATAATCTCCCAAAGGTTTTGACCACCGTACCACGCAAATATCCTCTGTTTTTTGTTTTGAGCTGTTTTTCTGACAGATCTAGATCACCATGACGTCTCCAAGTGCCCCCAAGGACAAGTTATTCGAGAAGGTCATCAACCCCTACCTCGCGGAAGTGCTGCAACATCCTCAAACCATTGAGATACGTGAGGGGTTTCTGCACATCTGCGATGTGGAGGGGCCAAGGAGGACCAGAAGCGTGGAGACAAGGCTTGAAGCAATGGAGCAACAAGTTTTCAAGTGCCAGGAGATGGTGGAGCATGGACTCGACGCCAATCACATAATGATCACGGAGTTCACCAACAACCGCAAGCTGGACGCCAAGGACATTGGGGAGGCCATCTTCAAGCTTCACGAGAAAATCGAGCACCTCCAAGCCCAGATCTATGACCTGCAAAACCAAAACTATGAGTATGAATATAGATTCAAGAGGATGAGATTGGCTGCAGATTTAAGGATCCCGGAGACTCAATCATCCTTCTATGATGGTGAGCCTATGCCTTGGAAGAGGGACGACAAGCTTACATCATCAACAACTCCATCATCATCACCTCCGAAGAGAGAGAGATAATCACATGGGTATAGGCACCCCCCTTGGCAACTGCCAAGCTTGGGGGAGGTGCCCCGGTATCGTATCACCATCATACTCCTATCTTTACCGTTTTTCTTAGTTCGATCCTTTTAGTAATATCTTGATCTAGTAGAATAAAGTTTTAGTAGGATCTAGTTTTGAGTTTTGCTTTATGATCCTTCTATGTAATCGAGTCTGTGAGCTATATATAATAAATATTAGTTTGGAGTCAAGGGCTGTGAGGGAATAAAATAAAAAGAAACAAAAGATATCATATTGATCTTATGGAGAGTAATGACTTCACATATAAAAGAGTATGATTAATAAAAGTTGTTGAGAGTTGACAAACATAGTTTTGGTCATCGTTGCAATTAATAGGAAGTAATAAAGAAAGAGAGGTTCTCACATATAAATATACTATCTTGGATATCTTTTATGATTGTGAGCACTCATTAAAATATGACATGCTAAAGAGTTGATGTTGGACAAGGAAGACAGCGTAATCGGTTATGTTTTCTTATATCTGAAATAAAGTATATTTTCATGGATCATCCAACATGTTTAGCTTGCCTTTCCCCATCATGCTAGCCAAATTCTTTGCACCAAGTAGAGATACTACTTGTGCTTCCGAATATCCTTAAACCAAGTTTTTCCATAGAGTCCACCATACCTACCTATGGATTGAATAAGATCCTTCAAGTAAGTTGTCATGTTGCATGCAATAAAAATTGCTCTCTAAATATGTATAATTTATTAGTGTGGAGAAAATAAGCTTTATACGATATTGTGATGTGGAAGCAATAAAAGCGACGAACTGCATAATAAAGGTCCATATCACAAGTGGCAATATAAAGTGATGTTCTTTTGCATTAAGATTTCGTGCATCCAACCATAAAGGCACGTGACAACCTCTGCTTCCCTCTGTGAAGGGCCTATCTTTTACTTTTGCCTTATACCTTATACAAGAGTCATGGTGATCTTCACCTTTTTCTTTTTATATTTTATCCTTTGGCAAGCACATTGGGTTGTAAAGATCCTGATATATATATATATCCAATTGGATGTAAGTTAGCATGAATTATTATTATTGGCATTACCCATGAGGTAAAAGGTTGGGAGGCAACACTATAAGCCCCTATCTTTCTCTGTGTCCGATTAAAACTCCATACCCATAAGTATTGCGTGAGTGTTAGCAATTATGAAAGACTAAATGATAGTTGAGTATGTGGACTTATTTGAAAAGCTCTTATATTCACTCTTTCCGATGTTATGATAAATTGCAATTGCTTCAATGACTGAGATTATAGTTTGTTGGTTCTCAATGAAGTTTCTGATTCATACTTTACATTGTGAATAGATTATTACTTGAGCATAAGAAATCATGTGACAATATCCATATATGTTGCTGTTATAAGAATGATCATGATGCCCTCATGTTCGTATTTTATTTTATCGACACCTCTATCTCTAAATTTGTGGACATATTTTTCGATATCGGCTTCCGCTTGAGGACAAGCGAGGTCTAAGCTTGGGGGAGTTGATACGTCCATTTTGCATCATGCTTTTATATCGATATTTATTGCATTATGGGATGTTATTACACGTTATGTCACAATACTTATGCATTTTCTCTCTTATTTTACAAGGTTTGCATGAAGAGGGAGAATGCCGGCAGTTGGAATTCTGGGCTAGAAAAGGGGCAAATATTAGAGACCTATTCTGCACAACTCCAAAAGTCCTGAAACTTCACGGAGGAAAGTTTTGGAATATATAAAAAGTACTCGAGAAAGAATCAACCAGAGGGGGCCCACACCCTGGCCACGAGGGTGGGGGCGCACCCTACCCCCCTGGGCGCGTCCCCCTGCCTCATGGCCCCCCTGGCATGCCTCTGATTCCCATCTTCTGCTATATGAAGTCTTTTACCCTGGAAAAAATCATAAACAAACTTTCAGGAAGAAGCACCACCGCCACGAGGCGGAACCTTGGCGGAACCAATCTAGGGCTCTGGCGGAGCTGTTCTACCGGTGAAACTTCCCTCCGGGAGGGGGAAATCATCGCCATCATCATCCCCAAGGATCCTCTCATCGGGAGGGGGTCAATCTCCATCAACATCTTCACAACACCATCTCCTCCAAAACCCTAGTTCATCTCTTGTATCCAATCTTTGTCTCAAAACCTCAGATTGGTACCTGTGGGTTGCTAGTAGTGTTGATTACTCCTTGTAGTTGATGCTAGTTGGTTTATTTGGTGGAAGATCATATGTTCAGATCCTTTATGCATATTAATACCCCTCTTATTATGAACATGAATATGATTTGTGAGTAGTTACGTTTGTTCACGAGGACATGGGAGAAGTCTTGCTATAAGTAGTCATGTGAATTTGGTATTCGTTCGATATTTTGGTGAGATGTATGTTGTCTTTCCTCTAGTGGTGTTATGTGAATGTCGACTACATGAAACTTCACCATTGTTTGGGCCTAGAGGAAGGCATTGGGAAGTAATAAGTAGATGATGGGTTGCTAGAGTGACAGAAGCTTAAACCCTAGTTTATGAGTTGCCGTAAGGGGCTGATTTGGATCCATATGTTTCATGCTATGGTTAGGTTTACCTTAATACTTCTTTTGTAGTTGCGAATGCTTGCAATAGGGGTTAATCATAAGTGGGATGCTTGTCCAAGAATGGGTAGTACCCAAGCACCGGTCCACCCACATACCAAATTATCAAAGTAACGAACGTGAATCATATGAGCGTGATGAAAACTAGTTTGACGATAATTCCCATGTGTCCTCGGGAGCGCTTTTCTCTATATAAGAGTTTGTCCAGGCTTGTCCTTTTCTACAAAAAGGATTTGGCCATCTTGCTACACCTTATTTACTTTCATTACTTGTTACCCGCTACAAATTACCTTATCACAAAACTATGTGTTACCGATAATTTTAGTGCTTGCAGAGAATACCTTACTGAAAACCACTTGTCATTTCCTTCTGCTCCTCGTTGGTTTCGACGCTCTTACTTATCGAAAGGACTACGATAGATCCCCTATACTTGTGGGCCATCAATGGGCCGGAAGTTACAATGGGCTGGAATCATATTGGATGGCCCAGATGAAGCTACCGAGCTTAATTCTGATAGGCCGTAAATGGGCTATATACGAACATGCCGTTAACAGTCTTTCCGTGGGCCGGCCCGTTACCTTTTGACCAAGTCAAATGGCCTGGCCTTTTCACTGGAATGGGCCTCTGTTGGGCCATGCCACGTGTCGACGTATCATAGGCGCCTCCTGTTCAATGAGTGGATGACATCTGTCCCAACGGTGAGCCAACACATGTTTCCTCTGGCCAATGAGAATTTTACACGTGAAAAATCCCAATTTGTCCGGGCTGTTAATGGGTTATAGGATCCAAAACCGGCCCCGATAGCTTAACAGTGACCTGTTACGATGGATGCCACGTGTCGGTTACCCTTGACGAAAACACTTCCATGACGCACCATTTATCGTCATGGAAGTGGACACTTCCGTGATAATAATTTTGGTAATGTCATGGAACACTTCTACGACAACACATGTATGACTATCTTGATTCGGTCATAAAATCGTCATGGATGTGCATGCATGATAGAAAACGTGACCTACTGTGACAAACACGTATCATCACGGAAGTGTATTTTTTTTAGTGTATACTCTCGACTTCGGAGTTGGTGGCTGAATATGCTCCCAAAGTCTCCGGTTGAGAATTCTCCAGAGGACCCTTGGGTGGAGCTACCTGCTCGGCATTTGTCCCCGGGTCATATGTGGTCTTGTTTGCGTCCTATGCGTCCTTAGATAAATGCGCTTGGACGTATTTGCTATTGGATGTAAAATTCAGCACACAGTGTGACGATGCATAACAAAATTACTACAGTTGGAATCCCACCTAGTGGAGGTGGGTGCAACATGTGATGCCTCCTCGGTAGCTTGCTATCTAGCTAAACTACGGACTCTTCCCGATGGATTACTTGGAGCGATCAGATTGGTTTTCCGGCATTTAGAGCGGTGGCCCTTGGGGAGATAAGTTAGAGTACTCAGGGCCGTAGGACCAACAGATCTTTTTCGAGATGAAGCTCGAGGAGCACTTACTGTATAAGATGGCAAAACTCCTAGTAAATCAGGAAGAATGACCACTCGAGATCCATCAATGCTCTCTTTATTAAAAAAACCATCTTTGGATCAGGGACATCTCAGAATCCTCGTGAAAGCCAGCGTCATCTCACGAGCTATGACTCTGGCTGTGGAGCCGGACAATTCAGTGTTGCGATCCATCGCTTCCATCCCTGCTCGGATATGTTAAACAACTAATGAGAGGTATCGCTGGTACGTGTCGGTGCTAAACAAACGGTTTTTAACCCCTTTCTGCGACGCCATTTGGAACCGTCGCCAAGTGAGTGTGGTTGATAGGGGGTCCTTCCCACACGACCCGGAAACCGTTGGGGATATGCCCTCCTGGCACACACACTCGGCAAAATGAGGTCGTGTGTGACCGGTGAGCACTCAAATACAGAAATACGTACGATAGTGCTAAAAAAATACAATTATACAGGCGAAATCTTTTCCGGTCGTAAGTACATCCCGCACAGTCAGTCACCACTAAACGTTTTCGTTCGTATATACATCCCACGTAGTCACTACAAGGAAAACGTTTGCGCAAGGTGGCGTAACGCAAACAGTTTTGAAGAGAATATCGTGTGAGATTGTTCATTGATCCAACACAGTTTATTCCTAGAAACTGTGTGCGTTGCCTGAGGTCATCGCCCACGGTGTTTTCTCATTAACCTTTTGCAATAGGAAAACCCAATTAGCAAGCTAATTGGCCAATTAGCGGGCTAATGGCCCTATTATTACTAATCCATTTACTAGTCTAATTGACATTCATATTAGGCACATAATATATTCCATTTCCATATTAAGGAAGCAGGATTTCATAATTGAAATACATCGGAGTACAACATGATATAGCTTCATCACTCAGCTAACCCGTTATACAACTTCACCAGCAGCAAGTTTCACATGCAACATCTAGAACCTTTCAAAATTAGCATCATAGACGGTACATAGAGAGATGCATCTCATCTGGAAAACTACTGAAGCGGAAGGCAAATATTGAGCCGTCATTCATGTTGAAGGTCTTTGCAACTTTAGGCCAGTGCCTGTGGATGATTGACCATCCATCCTTCGACCTCTTCAGGAACACTTCAATATTAAACCGTGGGTGTTGTATGAAAACTTTCCTCGCCTCTAGACCACAGAGGTGGTTTGAGACATCGATGAACCACGAAAACAAGGATGTGCATAAATATCTTCTCTATCTTTGGAAGCAGGGGCAAAGGAATAAAAAAAGGCAAGGTATAATAGTTAGTACCATCTTGTAAACCTCAGTGCTTCCCATTGTTTCCCTACAACACATATAAGGTAGTTAGTCATCAGGTTAAGTAAGGGTTTGCATGCTATCAGTAAAATATGTTGATGAAAAATAAGCACATTGCAGATTCATCAGATTAATTCAAGCCACATGGAAAACCCATTTATCCAAACCAAGCATGATTAAGAACTAGGAAATATAGCACTTGTACAAGTTTCTCATGTATTAAGTGCAGCCGAATTCGATTTATTCCTCACATGGTATACAATAAGAGAATGCAGCCACAACAATTGAACATCACATTGCAGAATTGAACCAAGCAGTTAACTAAAACACCACAACAAATGAACCAAACGTTAACTGAGCACCACATTGCACAATATAACATACTCCTAATAGAAGATCAGACAGTTAACCAAACCAAGCATGCTTAACAACTTGGAAATATAGCAATTGTATTTGTTTCTCATGTATTTAGTACAACCAAATTCAATTTATTCCTCACATGGTATACAATAACAGAATGCAGCCACATCAATTGAACATCACATTGCAGAATTGAACCAAGCAGTTAACTAAACACCACAACAAATGAACCAAATTTTAACTGAGCACCACATTGCACATAACATACTCCTAATAGAAGATCAGACAGTTAACCAAACCAAGCATGGTTAACAACTTGGAAATATTGCACCCTGAAGAATTGAACATCACATTTGCCGAATTGATCCAAGCAGTTAACTGAACACCACATTGCACGACAACGAGTTGAGCTGCGGGGATGCCTGCAGCTGAGGAGGAGCAGGCTCAAGGCAAAAAATCAAGAGGGAAAACTATTGGGGATGGCTCACCCAGTGGCAGCAATTTTGGAGTGAGCAGATGGAAGAAGGAAAGAAGAAAGGGGATCGGGGCATCTAGCAAGAGAAAAATGTCAGAGTGTGAAGGTGTGTGTGAGACTGTGAGTGAGAGAAATATTCTTTTTTAAGCGTAGAGTGAGAGATAAGGGTGTGTGAGCACCGAGCAGTGGTGTAAATCTGCTTAAGCGTGTTGGGCTAAAACCAATTAATTATATCATACCAGCACTAAAAAACAACTTTAAGTATATAGTGCATATACGCGTGTTTAGCCCAAATTACATAATTTTCCGTTAAAACATTCAGTACATTATTCGTATGATTAAAAATCCCTCACATATACAAATGCGTCATATTGGGAATCAAATTTAAGAATATGAGCCTCTCCGTAAAAATATCATACATATATTTAACATGAATGAAATTATTATGGTGTGATGTGTCCGTTAGTCCAAATAAGTCAACATTCCATGACAAGCCATACCCATAATAAAAACATGATAGCCTGACCACACGTCACTCCTGAACTATTCTACACGAACGCGCCCTCTTGGTATTTTCCGAAAGACGAAAGGAGAATTCCTCTTATGCCGAAAAAACCACTACACAATCAACCGGCAAAAGAACTTAATATTTTCTTTTTTAAAACAAACTTTCTTCCATACTAGCCTGCACGTATGTGTGGGCCACTTTGCTAGTTGGTTGAAAAATCAAATCTTTGTCCTTGGGTGCATGCTTAGGTCCCATGCAAGAAATGGGAATGAATTTCAAACACCAAGGCACCGTTGATTGCCGGCAAAACATTGATATGCCTGGTTTTTAAATTCTAGTAAATCCAAAACTCGTCTGAAATTCATGAAACTTGGCATGCTATCATGGAGCAACATCAACATACCATGGTAAATTTTTTGTCCCATTTGGTGCTGGTTTGGGTATATGCTTATCACAAACCAGAGCTTCACAACAAGCATGATGGTTTCGGTAGGGAAGGCCCAACCTTTTGGGACGAAACAATATCCATTGTCTCTTATTGCTTTCAAAAAATTTCTCGTGTCAACATAGAACAACAGGGGTGTTGTGTTATTTTTTGTAATTTTTCGGGGTTCATTTGGACATTTTTATGCATTAAGTGAGTTTTCAATGCATTTATGTGCATAATTAAAATTTGAACTACATGTACATGCTCCCGTGCATATAAATTGGTTGAAAAATCAAATCTTTGTCCTTGGGTGCATGCTTAGGTCCCATGCAAGAAATGGGAATGAATGTCAAACACCCTGCTACCATTACTCGTCCGCAAACAGTGAGATACCTTGTTTTTAAATTCTAGTAAATCCAACATTCATCTGAAATTCATGAAACTTGGCATGCTATCATGGAGCGGCATCAACATGCCGTGGTAATTTATTTGTCCCATTTGGGGCAGGTTTGGGTATATGCTTCTCACAAACAGAGCTTCTGACAACAAGCATGATGGTTTCCATAGGAAACATCCCACCTTTGGGGACGAAACGATATCCATTGCCTCTTATTGCTTTCAAATTTTTTCTCATGGCAACATAGAACAACATGAGTGTTGTGTTAATTTTTGTGATTTTTCGGGGTTCGTTTGGACATTTTTATGCATTAACTGAGTTTTCAATGCATTTACATGCATAATTCAAATTTGAACTACATGCACATGCTCCAGTGCATATAAATTGGTTAAAAAATCAAATATGTGTCCTTGGGTGCATGCAGGAAATGGGAATGAATTTCAAACACCAGGGCACCCTTGATTGCCGGCAAAACATTGAGATACTTTGTTTTTAAATTCTAGTAAATCTAAAACTCGTCGGAAATTCATGAAACTTGGCATGCTATCATGGAAGGGCACCCGACATGCTGTGGTCTTTTTCGTGTCCATTTTGAGAGTAGGCGCACTCGAATAATGACAGCCAACAAAGGCATTTTGAAAAAAATAGCTACCACTTTAATATCTCAAACGTTTGTATAATTTAAACCGTGTGCATTAGGTTAACCATTCACGTGACGCCACGTGTATTGGTTTTAATGGCTATAGGAGGTGTCGTGTGGACAGCTACTTGACTGAACGAGAGGCGTGCGAGCGCGTCCGGTGCGCAGGCTCACCGGCAAGCGTACAAGTTGTTCAACGCGGGATCAGTGCTCTTTTCAACGCAAACTGTTCAGATAATGGTATGCAAATTAAAGCCAAACTTCGGCGCTAAGACAAGAGACACTGCGATTTGTCAAAATATGCAGCTAAAAATCAATAGCACTATCTATTTTTTGCAACTAAAAGTCAGTAATTAAGCATAGATTACATTCATACTAGAGATTAAGAAGTCGTTCTCACCGGGAAGCGAGACAACCTTGGACCACCGCCCCCTCGCTCCCACTGGTCTATATTAATGGAGCCGCCGAGCGGCCGCACCCCCGCATCCTTGCCACACACACAATTCCTCTTGCTCCACCCGCATCCTCGATGCCGCTCTGAGTCCTCAAAGCCGACATTGTACGAGGATGCCGCCGAAGCGCCCCATCGGAGGGAGTGGCGACGCCGGGGCAGCTGAAGCGCCGGAGCACTGCATGAATATGGAGACAGAGGTTTCCGTCGCCGCCGACGAGGTGGAGAACGAGCCTGCCAACAAGTGGAGGCGGGTCGAGAAAGAACTGCAAGCGACTCCAGCAGGCATAAACTTCATCAACAACCTCCCCGATGATATGTTAATAGTCATCATATCCCTCCTCCCAATCAAATATCAAGCAAGGATAGCCGCCCTTTCCCATCGGTGGCGCACCCTATGGGTCCGCACCCCTGTTAACCTCCTCGACGCTCACAAGCTCTGCCATGGCTATCGCCAAAGCTTGGATGCGTTCTCCTAGATCCTCGGCAGTCACGATGGCCCTATCAAAGGCCTTATCACGGGCAAGTTTCGTTCCAATGGCAAGGACCGAGCCAAGCTTCACGAGTGGTTCCGATCCCCCGCCATAGATCAGCTCGAGAAGCTAAGTTATAATGATGGGCATATGCGCTTGCGGCCAACGTCCGCGCTCCGCTTCGCTCCCACGCTGCGCCTCGCCAAGTTCATGAAGTGCCATTCCCCCTCCCCTAATGACACGCCTGCTCTTTTTCTACCATGACTGAATTACCTCGATCTTGTCACCGTCCGCATCCCAAAGGATGACATGGAGAGCCTGCTTCATGGCTGTACTGTACTCGACTTCCTTCGTCTTCAGGTGATGAATTGGTCGAGTACCTTGCACATCACCTCCAGGACTCTCCGGACTATTTGTGTCTGTTGCTGGTGCTCCAACGAGAGATCACAAAAGGTGGACCACAATATGGTCATCTAGGACACACCTTCACTTGAGAGATTACTTGTAGTTGATCAACAAGCTCCAACAAGAATAAATGTCATTCCTGCACCGAAATTAAAAGTGGTGGGCTACTCGTCTGTCAAATACTACAACTTTCAGGTACAACAGTCGCTTTATATACCTCTCCTTCTTGATATCAACGTTATTTCTAGTTTTGAAGATGTATGTTCGTCTGTCATTGACGTCTACTACACAACCTTCTTCTTGTAGACGTTGTTGGGCCTCCAAGTAAAGAGGTTTGTAGGACAGTAGCAAAATTCCCTCAAGTGGATGACCTAAGGTTTATCAATCCGTGGGGGGCGTAGGATAAAGATGGTCTCTCTCAAACAACCCTGCAACCAAATAGCAAAGAGTCTCTTGTGTCCCCAACACATCCAATACAATGGTAAATTGTATAGGTGCAATAGTTCGATGAAGAGATGGTGATACAAGTGCAATATGGATGGTAGATATAGGTTTTTGTAATCTGAAAATATAAAAACAGCAAGGTAACTAATGATAAAAGTCAGCGAAAATGGTATTGCAATGCTTCGAAACAAGGCCTAGGGTTCATACTTTCACTACTGCAAGTTCTCTCAACAAGGATAACATAATTAGATCATATAACTATCTCTCAACATGCAACAAAGATTCACTCCAAAGTCATTAATAGCGGAGAACAAACGAAGAGATTATTGTAGGGTACGAAATCACCTCAAAGTTATCCTTTCTGATCGATCTATTCAAGAGTCCGTAGTAAAATAACACGAAGCTATTCTTTCCGTTTGATCTACCCTAGAGTTCGTACTAGAATAACACCTTAAGACACAAATCAACCAAAACCCTAATGTCACCGAGATACTCCAATGTCACCACAAGTATCCGCGGGTATGATTATACGCTATGCATCACACAATCTAAGATTCATCTATTCAACCAACACAAAGAACTTCAAAGATTGCCCCAAAGTTTCTACCGGAGTGTCAATATGAAAATGTGTGCCAACCCCTATGCATAAGTTCACAACGTCACAGAACTTGCAAGTTGATCACCAAAATATACATCAAGTGGATGGCATGAATATCCCATTGTCACCACAGATAAGCACATGCAAGACATACATCAAGTGTTCTCAAATCCTTAAAGACTCAATCCGATAAGATAACTTCAAAGGGAAAACTCAATCCATTACAAGAGATAGAGGGGAGAAACATCGTAAGATCCAACTATAATAGCAAAGCTCGCGATACATCAAGATCGTGCCGAATCAAGAACACGAGAGAGAGAGAGAGAGAGAGAGAGAGAGAGAGATCAAACACATATCTACTGGTACATACCCACAGCCCAGAGGGTGAACTACTCCCTCCTCGTCATGGACAGCACCGGGATGATGGACACCGATGATGGATCCCCCCTCCGGCAGTGTGCTGGAACAGGGTCCCGATTGGTTTTTGGTGGCTACGGAGGCTTGCGGCGGTGGAACTCCCGATCTAGGTTTCTTTTCGGGGGTTTCTGTATTTATAGGAATTTTTGGTGTTGGTCTCACGTCAGGGGGGGTCTCCGAGTCGTCCACGAGATAGGGTGACGCGCCCAGGTGGACGGCACGTCAATTCGACTCCGTTTGGTATTCCTTTTCTGTAAAACTCAAAAACAAGGAAAAAACAGAAACTGGCACTGGGATCTAGGTTAATAGGTTAGTCCCAAAAATCATAAAAAATAGAATATAAATGCATATGAAACATCCAAGATGGATAATATAATAGCATGGAACAAAAAAATTATAGATACGTTGGAGACGTATCAAGCATCCCCAAGCTTAATTCCTGCTCGTCCTCGAGTAGGTAAATGATAAAAACAGAATTTTTTATATGGAATGCTACCTATCATAATTATCAATGTAATTTTATTTATTGTGGCATGAATGTTCAGATTCGAAAGATTCAAAACAAAATTTTAATATTGACATAAAAATAATAATACTTCAAGCATACTAATAAAGCAATCACGTCTTCTCAAAATAACAAGGCCAAAGAAAGCTATCCCTACAAAATCATATAGGGTGGCTATGCTCTATATTCATCACACAAAATATTTAAATCATGCACAACCCCGATGACAAGCCAAGCAATTGTTTCATACTTTTTGATGTTCTCAAACTTTTTCAATCTTCACACCGTACATGAGCGTGAGCCATGGACATAGCACTATAGGTGGAATAGAATGGTGGTTGTGGAGAAGACAAAAAGGGGAAGATAGTCTCACATCAACTAGGCGTATCAACGGGCTATGGAGATGCCCATCAATAGATATCAATGTGAGTGTGTAGGGATTGCCATGCAATGGATGCACTAGAGTTATAAATGTATGAAAGCAAAACAAAATAAACTAAATGGGTGTGCATCCAACTTGCTTGCTCACGAAGACCTAGTGCATTTTGAGGAAGCCCATTATTGGAATATACAAGCCAAGTTCTATAACAAAAATTCACACTGGTATATTAAAGTGACAACATAGGAGACTCCCTATCATGAAGATCATGGTGCTACTTTCAAGCACAAGCGTGGTAAAAGGATAGTAGCATTGCCCCTTCTCTCTTTTTCTTTCATTTTTTTGTTTGGGCCCTCTCTTTTTTGCCTCTTTTTTTATTTTTTTCGTCCGGAGTCTCATCCCGACTTGTGGGGGAATCATAGTCTCCATCATCCTTTCCTCACTGGGACAATGCTCTAATAATGATGATCATCACACTTTTATTTACTTACAACTCAAGAATTACAACTCGATACTAAGAACAAAATATGACTCTATGTGAATGCCTCCGGCAGTGTACCAGGATGTGCAATGAATCAAGAGTGACATGTATGAAAGAATTATGAACGGTGGCTTTGCCACAAATATGATGTCAACTACATGGTCACGCAAAGCAATATGACAATGATGGAGCGTGTCATAATAAACAGAATGATGGAAAGTTGCATGGCAATATATCTCGTAATGGCTATGGAAATGCCATAATAGGTAGGTATGGTGGCTGTTTTGAGGAAGGTAATGGTGGGTGTTATGGTACCGGTGAAAGTTGTGCGGCACAAGAGATGCTAGCAATGGTGGAAGGGTGAGAGTGCGTATAATCCATGGACTCAACATTAGTCATAAAGAACTCACATACTTATTGCAAAAATCTATTAGATATCGAAACAAAGTACTACGCGCATGCTCCTAGGAGGATAGATTGGTAGGAAAAGACCAACGCTCGTCCCTGACCGCCACTCATAAGGAAGACAATCAAAAAATAAATCATGCGTGCATGCTATGGGAATCACAAACTTTAACACAAGTTTCTCTCAAATTCACAACTACTCACTAGCATGACTCTAATATTACCATCCTCATATCTCAAAACAATCAGAAGGAGTCAAACTTCACATAGTATTCAATGCACTTTATATGAAAGATTTTATTAATCCCTCTTGGATACCCATCATATTAGGACTAAATTAATAACCACAGCAAATTACCATGCTGTTTTAAAGACTCTCAAAATAATATATGTGAAGCATGAGATTTCATCTATTTCTTCAAAATAAAACTACCATCGTGCTCTAAAAGATATAAGTGAAGCACTAGAGCAAATGACAAACTACTCCGACAGATATAAGTGAAGATCAATGAGTAGTCGAATAATTATGTAACTATGTGAAGACTCTCTAACATTTAAGAATTCAGATCTTGGTATTTTATTCAAACAGCAAGCAAAACTAAATAAAATGACGCTCCAAGCAAAACACATATCATGTGGTGAATAAAAATATAGCTCCAAGTAAGGTTACCGATGAACGAAGACGAAAGAGGGGATGCCTTCCGGGGCATCCCCAAGCTTAGGCTCTTAGTTGTCCTTGAATATTGCCTTGAGGTGCCTTTGGCAGCCCCAATCTTAGGCTCTCTCCGCTCCTTATTCCATTGTCCATCGAATGTTTACCCAAAACTTGAAAACTTCACAACACAAAACTCAACAAAAAACTCGTAAGCTCCGTTAGTATAAGTAAATAAATCACCACTTTTGGTACTGTTGTTAACTCATTTTTTATTTATATTGGTGTAATATCTAATGTATTACAACTTCTCTATGGTTCATACCCTCCGATACTACTCATAGATTCATCAAAATAAGCAAACAACACATAGAAAACATAATCTGTCAAAAACAGAACAGTCTGTAGTAATCTGTAACCCTTGAATACTTTTGTAACTACAAAGATTCTGAAATAAATTGATGGACGTGAGGAATTTTTCTATTAATCTTCTGCAAAAAGAATCAACTTAAAATCACTCTTCTGTAAAAAATGACAGCCAATCTGATGAGCGCAAAGTTTCTGTTTTTTACAACAAGATCACATTAACTTTCACCCAAGTCTTCCCAAAGGTTCTACTTGGCACAAACACTAATTAAAACATAAAACCACATCTAACCAGAGGCTAGATAGATTATTTATTACTAAACAGGAGCAAAGGCAAAGAACAAAAATAAAATTGGGTTGCCTCCCAACAAGCGCTAACATTTAACGCCCCTAGCCAGGCATGATGATTTCAATGATGCTCACATAAAAGATAAGAATTGAAACATAAAGAGAGCATCATGAAGAATATGACTAGCACATTTAATTCTAACCCACTTCCTATGCATAGGGATTTTGTGAGTGGGAGCAAACTCAACAAAATAACTATCATGTGAGGCATAATCCAATTGAAAATTAAAATCATGCTGACAAGTTTCATGGTTATCATTGTTCTTTATAGCATACATGTCATCACAATAATCATCATAGCTAGAAACTTTGTTCTCATAATCAATTGGAACCTCTTCCGAAATAGTGGATTCATCACTAAATAAAGTCATGACCTCTCCGAAACCACTTTCATCAACATAATCATCCAAAAAAAGAGGCATGCTATCATCATAATAAATTTTCTCATGAAAACTTGGGGGACTAAAAATATCATCTTCATCAAACATAGCATCCCCAAGATTGTAGCTTTGCATATCATTAGCATCATGGATATTCAAAGAAT
The DNA here is from genome assembly GCA_021605145.1 of Aegilops bicornis. Classification (NCBI taxonomy): domain Eukaryota; kingdom Viridiplantae; phylum Streptophyta; class Magnoliopsida; order Poales; family Poaceae; genus Aegilops; species Aegilops bicornis. The sequence continues at coordinate 236,402,666 of CM038669.1, forward strand.
TCATACTAACAAAATTGCAATCATGCTCATCATTCAAATATTTAGTGCCAAACATTTTAATGCATTCTTCTTCTAACACTTGAGCACAATTTTCCTTTCCATCATTTTCACGAAAGATATTAAAAAGATGAAGCATATGAGGCACCCTCAATTCCATTTTTTTGTAGTTTTTCTCTTATAAACTAAATTAGTGATAAAACAAGAAACTAAAAGATTCGATTGCAAGATCTAAAGATATACCTTCAAGCACTCACCTCCCCGGCAACGGCGCTAGAAAAGAGCTTAGTTGACAGGGTGTTAGTGCCGCTTATCTATCCTCCCCGGCAATGGCGCCAGAAAAGAGCTTGATGCCTACTACACAACCTTCTTCTTGTAGACGTTGTTGGGCCTCCAAGTGCAGAGGTTTGTAGGACAGTAGAAAATTTCCCTCAAGTGGATGACCTAAGGTTTATCAATCTGTGGGAGGCGTAGGATGAAGATGGTCTCTCTCAAACAATCCTGCAACCAAATAGCAAAGAGTATCTTGTGTCCCCAACACACCAAATACAATGGTAAATTGTATAGGTGCACTAGTTCGACGAAGAGATGGTGATACAAGTGCAATGTGGATGGTAGATATAGGTTTTTGTAATCTGAAAATATAAAAACCGTAAGGTAACTAATGATAAAAGTGAGCGAAAACGGTATTGCAATGCTTCGAAACAAGGCCTAGGGTTCATACTTTCACTAGTGCAAGTTCTCTCAACAAGGATAGCATAATTAGATCATATAACTATCCCTCAACATGTAACAAAGAGTCACTCCAAAGTCACTAATAGCGGAGAACAAACGAAGAGATTATTGTAGGGTACGAAACCACCTCAAAGTTATCCTTTCTAATCGATCTATTCAAGAGTCCGTAGTAAAATAACACGAAGCTATTCTTTCCGTTCGATCTATCCTAGAGTTCGTACTAGAATAACACCTTAAGACACAAATCAACCAAAACCCTAATGTCACCTAGATACTCCAATGTCACCACAAGTATCCGCGGGTATGAATATACGATATGCATCACACAATCTCAGATTCATCTATTCAACAAACACAAAAAACTTCAAAGAGTGCCCCAAAGTTTCAACCGGAGTGTCAAGACAAAAACGTGTGCCAACCCCTATGCATAAGTTCACAAGGTCAGAGAACTCGCAAGTTGATCACCAAAACATACATCAAGTGGATCACGTCAATATCCCATTGTCACCACAGATAAGCACATGCAATACATACATCAAGTGTTCTCAAATCCTTCAAATCCGATGAGATAACTTCAAAGGGAAAACTCAATCCGTTACAAGAGATAGAGGGGGAGAAACATCATAAGATCCAACTATAATAGCAAAGCTCGCGATACATCATCAAGATCGTGCCGAATCAAGAAGACGAGAGAGAGAGAGAGAGAGAGAGAGAGAGAGAGAGAGAGAGATCAAACACATAGCTACTGGTACATACCCTCAGCCCCGAGGTTGAACTACTCACTCCTCGTCATGGAGAATGCCGGGATGATGAAGATGGCCACCGGTGATGGATGCACCCTCTGACAGGGTGCCAGAACAGGGTCCCGATTGTCTTTTGGTGGCTACAGAGGCTTGCGGCAGCAGAACTCCCGATCTAGGTTTCTTTTCGGGGGTTTCTGTATTTATAGGAATTTTTGGTGTTGGTCTCACGTCAAGGGGGTCTCCGAGTCGTCCACGAGATAGGGGACACACCCAGGGGGTAGGGCGCGCCCTCCACCCTCGTGGACGGCTCGGGACTCTTCTGGCCCAACTCTTTTACTCCGGGGGCTTCTTTTGGTCCATAAAAAATCATAAAAAATTGGCACGTCAATTGGACTCCGTTTGGTATTCCTTTTCTGTAGAACCCAAAAACAAGGAAAAAACATAAACTGACATTGGGCTCTAGGTTAATAGGTTAGTCCCAAAAATCATATAAAATAGCATATAAAACATCCAAGATGGATAATATAATAGCATGGAACAATAAAAAATTATAGATACGTTGGAGACGTATCAGTCATCTAGCGAAGCTTCACCCAGACTCTGGGCATAGTGAAGGTCTTGGAACTAGAATCTGTCGGCCCCAACCTGGACCAAGTTGTCAGTTGCCTGAGATGCTTTCCGTGCGTAAAGAAGCTGTATATCGAGGTGATATTCCTTTCCTGTTAAATGTTAACCAGAAGGGAGTTCAATTTTTTGTACCTTTTCCCAAGTTTACAATGACAATGTACTATGATTTCTGAAGGAATTTTGGAGGATTTTAGGACATACAACCCACCCCATATTGGTTGCTTCATTCATATGGTTACAATCGTCCATAAGCATTTCTCCTTTGGATTCATCTATACTAGTTTTCTTAGGGAATTTTTCATCCAATCCAACCTCTTGCGAGGAAGGCTACATGTTTCTAGATTGTAATCAAATGCCGATGTTAATCATGCCAGATCGAAGATTGCACGTTGGTGCATTTAAAAATCCTGCAAACCAAATGGGCGTGTAGCAGTGTTCAAAATTGCATGTAGGTACTAACACGTTCTCTTATTTTGCAGATAATAATATACCCGGAGGTGGATAATTTTTATAATGACAATCACATCGAATGCCTGGATATGCATCTCTCAAATATTACTTTGAACTTCTATCGAGGGACCTTACTAGAGATTACACTCGCCAGGTTCTTTCTTGCGAAGCAAAGGTCTTTGAAATCTTGAGGTTGAACACGCATTTAATTAGGAAAGATCAATGGTATGATTATCAGAGTCGGCAGGTACTGTGGAATGGAAGTGCCTCAAAAAATGACAAACTTCGTATTGGAAGAGCATAAGGCAAAGCAATTGGAAGTTATTGTGTCAAACCCATACATGACTTGTCAGCGGCTGATCCCTTTTCAGAAATGACGTAGCTTGCAATGTTTCAATTTGGATGTTGTAATCTTTGAATTTGAACCTTGCAATATTTATGGTATTTGATTGAACCGTTTCTGTTCTCTTGTCTCAACGCAAACAGTTCATCCGGGTGAACCGCATGTCGTACATCGCACACACCTTGATCTGGCTGACCGTTTCTTTTGTGTTGCCTAATCACAAACAGTTCATCCGAGTGAACTGTATGTTGTACATCGCACACACCTTGATCTGGCTAACCGTTTCTTTTGTGTTGCCGAATCACAAACAGTTCATCCGAGTGAAGCGTATGCCGTACATCGCATACACCTTCATCTGGCTGCCCGTTTCTTTTGTTCCTCCTCATCAAAAACGGTTAATTGAACTGAACCGTATGCCCTGAATCGCACACGCAACTAAAATCTGAATCGTGTTTGATGCATCCGTCATCACTAACGTTTTGCGCCTTTTTGATGGTTTTTACACCACCGTTTGCGATTATTGCATCACACACAGTTTCGTTGAAGGGTCTCTGATCGTTGTGTGCATTAGCAGCATCCTGCACTTGTGTATAAATACACTGCTCGTATGGAAGGGGTGTACAAGTTAAAGAACTCATCGCCTTAATGGGTTGATAATAAGAAAAATTGTCCATGAAATTTTGCCATGCAAAATCCTCTTCCTCCCATTTGTATATACCTGCTAGTATGGCCGCTACGGCTGCTTGGTCCTTAAAGCCTTTTTTCACGGACCGAGTGGCACCGTCAGTTCCATTGTATTTCCGTGGTGGTGGATACGTTGCTGAAGAGGCTGGACGCCGCGAAGGATAACATTTTCCATCACATTGATGGCAGTCATCTTGTGATAGGCTAAGCATGACATTTGAGCTGCTAGGGAAACCACCTCAGTATCCTCCTCCTGAGAAGGACTCCTTAGCCGCCAGTTGAATCACCTCTTTGGAGGTGTATGAGAAAAGACAGGAAGTCCTGGATGGGCTGGGTCATAAAGCGGGACGTCGTCTATATAGAACCACTTAGTGTCCCATGACTTGATATCCTCCTTGGGATGCCTAGGAGATAGCCGGTCCCTGCGATCCAACATACTTTGGCTCCTCCGACCTCATGGACTACTCCATCTCGGGAACAAGTGTTTAAGCAAAAATATTTCCGCTATAGCCCAAAGTGAGCCTCGCAACCAAGGTTTGCAGAGGGCGACTGCTACTTCTTGAGCTTGCGTTGGTTTTCCCTTGAATAGGAAACGGTGATGCATTAACATAGAGATAAGTATTTCTCTCAGTTAAGAACCAAGGTATCAATCCAGTAGGAGGAACACACAAGTCTCCAATAATAGCACCTGCACAAACAAATAAATATTTGCACCCAACGCGATAAAGGGGTGCTAATCCCTTCAGGTTACTTGCAAGAATGAGATCTGATAGTGATGGATATAAAAGATAAATAAAAGTGCAAACAAAATAAAAGTAAATAAATTGCAGTAATGTATTTTTGTGTTTTTGAGTTTGTAGTTCTGAAAATAATATGATAACAGATAGACCCAAGGCCCATAGTTTTCACTTGAGGCTTCTCTCTTGAAACAAAGCCTGCGGTGGGTAAACAAATTACTATTGAGCAATTGATAGAAAAGCGCATAGTTATGAAGATATCCAAGGCAATGATCATGTATATAGGCATCATGTCTGAGACAAGTAGACCGACTCCTGCCTGCATATACTACTAATACTCCACACATCGACCGCTATCCAGCATGCATCTACTATATTAATTTAACAAGAATGGAGTAACGCCTTAAGCAAGATGACATGATGTAGAGCGATAGATCCAATCAATATGAACAAACCCCACCTTTTTATCCTTAATTGCAACAATACAAATACGTGTCGTGTCCCATTCTGCCACTGGGATTGAGCACCGCAAGATTGAAACATTACAAAGGACCTCTCTGATTGCAAGAAAAATCAATCTAGTTGGCCAAACCAAGTCAATAGATCAGAGAGAAATACAAATTTATATAAATCATGCATAAAATAGTTCAGAGAAGACTCAAATATATTCATAGATAATCTGATCAGAAACACACAATTCATCGGATCTCAACAAACATACCACAAAAGAAGATTACATCGAATAGATCTCCAAGAACATCAAGGAGAACATTGTATTGAAGATCAAAGAAAGAGAAGAAGTCATCTAGCTTCTAACCGGGGACTCGTAGGTTTGTGGTAAACTAGTCACACATCATCGGAAGACAGCAAGGTTGATGTAGAAGCCCTCCGTAATTGAATCCGCTTTCGGCAGAGTATCGGAAAAGGTCCCCAGATGGGATCTCACGAAGACATAATCTTGCGGTGGTGGATAAGTATTTTTGGTGTGCCCATGGTCTACAGGGAATATATGGCTATTTATAGAAGAAAAATTAGGGTTGGAAGTGCCACGGGGGATCCACAAGCTTGGGGGGAGCCCCCTGGGGCGCACCCCCTGAGCTTGTGGCCACCTCGTGGCTCTTCTAGGCTCCTCCCGAAGCTTCCAGGGTGTCATGTGGTCCAAGAAAAATTGTCAAAAAAGTTTTGTTCTATTTGGTACTGATTTTTTGAAAAGACAAAGACAAGGAAAAAACAACAACTGGCACTGGGCACTAGGTTAATAAGTTAGTCTCAGAAAATGATATAAAATAGCATAATAATGCATGTAAAACATCCAAGATTGATAATATAATAACATGGAACATTAAAATATTGTAGATACGTTGGAGAAGTATCAAGCATCCCCAAGCTTAATTCCTGCTCGTCCTCGAGTAGGTAAATGATAAAAATAGAATTTTTGACGTGGAATGCTACCTAACATGTTTATCATGTAACCTTTCTTTATGCGGCATGAATATTCAGATCCATAAGATTCAAAACAAAAGTTTAATATTGACATAAAAACAATAATACTTCAAGCATACTAAAAAGCAATCATGTCTTCTCAAAATATCATGGCTAAAGAAAGTTATCCCTACAAAATCATATAGTCTTGTCATGCTCCATCTTCTTAACACAAAGTATTTATCATGCACGACCCGATGACAAGCCGAGCAATTGGTTCATACTTTTTAACGTGCTTCAGCTTTTTCAACTCTCACGCAATACATGAGCGTAAGCCATGGATATAGCACTATTGGTGGAATAGAATATGATGTTGGAGGTTGTGTGGAGAATACAAAAATAAGAAAGTCTCACATTGACGAGGCTAATCAATGGGCTATGGAGATGCCCATCAATTGATATCAATGTAAGGAGTAGCGATTTCCATGCAACGGATGCACTAGAGCTATAAGTGTATGAAAGCTCGAAATAAAACTAAGTGGGTGTGCATACAACTTGCTTGCTCATGAAGACCTCAGGCATTTGAGGAAGCCCATCATTGGAATATGCAAGCCAAGTTGTACAATGCAAAGTTCCCACTAGTAATACATGAAAGTGACAAAGTAGGAGACTCTATATCATGAATAACATGGTGCTACTTTGAAGCACAAGTGTGGGAAAGGATAGTAGCATTGTCCCTTCTTTCTATTTATCTCATTTTTTTGTTGGGCACTTTGGCCTCTCTTTTTCTTGGGCTCATTTCGCCTCTTTTTTGGGATCTTTGGCCTCTTTTTTATTCCTCACATGGGAAAATTATCTAATAATGAGTATGATTAGCACACTTCTATTTACTTACAACTCAAAAGAAAATTACAGTTCGATACTAGAACAAAGATATGACTCTATATGAATGCCTCGGGTGGTACCGGGATGTGCAATGATCTAGCGTGACATGTATAAGAAATATGAACGGTGGCGGTGCCACAAATACTATGTCAACTACATTATCATGCAAAGCAATATGACAATGATGATATGTGTCATAATAAAATGGAACAGTGGAAGTTGCATGGCAATATATCTTTGAATGACTATGGAAATGCCATAATAGGTAGGTATGGTGGGTGTTTTAAGGAAGATATAAGGAGGCTTATGTGTGATAGAGCGTATCATATCACGGGGTTTGGATGCACCGACGAAGTTGGCATCACAACTCAAGGTGAGAAGGGGCAATGCATGGTATCAAAGAGGTTAGCAAATTGCAAAAAGGTAAGAGTGCGTATAATCCATGGACATACATTAGTCAAAGAACTTGAAGGAAATATGCCCTAGAGGCAATAATAAAGTTGTTGTTTATATTTCCTTATATCATGATAAATGTTTATTATTCATGCTAGAATTGTATTAACCAGAAACTTAGTACATGTGTGAATACATAGAAAAACAGAGTGTCCCTAGTATGCCTCTACTTGACTAGCTTGTTAACAAAAGATGGTTAAGTTTCCTGACCATAGACATGTGTTGTCATTTTATGAACGAGACCACATCATTAGAGAATGATGTGATGGACAAGACCCATCCGTTAGCTTAGCATTATGATCGATTAGTTTATTGCTATTGCTTTCTTCACGACTTATACATGTTCCTCTAACTATGAGATTATGCAACTCCCGAATACCGGAGGAACACCTTGTGTGCTATCAAAAGTCACAACGTTACTGGGTGATTATAAAGATGCTCTATAGGTGTCTCCGATGGTGTTTGTTGAGTTGGCATAAATCAAGATTAGGATTTGCCACTCCGTGTATCGGAGAGGTATCCCTGGGGCCTCTCGGTAATGCACATCACTATGAGCCTTGCAAGCAATGTGACTAATGAGTTAGTCACGGGATGATGCATTACGGAACGAGTAAATAACTTGCCGGTAACGAGATTGAACTAGATATGGTGATACCGATGATCGAATCTTGGGAAAGTAATATACCGATGACAAAGGGAACAACGTATGTTGTTATGCGGTTTGACAGATAAAGATCTTCGTAGAATATGTAGGAGACAATATGAGCATCCAGTTTCTGCTATTGGTTATTGACCGGAGATGTGTCTCGGTCATGTCTACATAGTTCTCGAACCCGTATGGTCCGCACGCTTATGGTTCGATGACGATTTGTATTATGAGTTATGTGATTTGATGAACCGAAGTTTGTTCGGAGTCCCGGATGAGATCACGGACATGGCGAGGAGTCTCGAAATGGTCGAGACATAAATATTGATATATTGGAAGGTTATGTTTGGACACAGGAATGGTTTTGGAAGGGTTCGGACATTTTCTGGAGTATCGGGGGTTACCGGAACCCCCCCCCCCCCGGGGAGTTAATGGGCCTTCATGGGCCCTAGTGGAGAGAGGAGGTGGCGGCCAGGTGGTGGCGCGCACCCCCAAGCCCAAACCGAATTGGACTAGGGTTGGGGGGGGGCTTTCCTTCTGTCCTCCTCCTCCTTCCCTTCTTCTCCTAGTGGGAATAAAAAAGGGGGGCCGAATCCTACTTGGACCGGGAGTCCAAGTAGGACTCCCCCCATGGCACGCGCCCCCTTGGGTCGGCCACCTCTCCTCCCCCCTTTATATACGTGGGAGGGGGCACCCCAAAGACATACCAAGCCTTGTCTTAGCCGTGTGTGATGCCCCCCTCCACAGTTACACACCTCAGTCATATCGTTGTAGTGCTTAGGCGAAGCCCTGCGCCGGTAACTTCATCATCACCGTCGACATGCCATCGTGCTGACGGAGCTCTCCCTCATCCTCAACTGGATCAAGAGACTGAGGGACGTCATCAAGCTGAACGTGTGATGAACACGGAGGTGCCGTACGTTCGATGCTTGGATCCGTTGGATCGCGAAGACGCTCGACTACATCAACCACGTTAATAAACGCTTCCGCTTTCGGTCGACGAGGGTATGTGGACACACTCTCCCCGCTCATTGCTATGCATCTCCTAGATAGATCTTGCATGATCGTAGGTAAACTTTTTGAAATACCGCGTTTCCCAACAGTGGCATCAGAGCCGGGTCTATGCGTAAATGTTATATGAACGAGTAGAACACAAAGAGTTGTTGGCGATAATAGTCATACAGCTTACCAGCAACGTCTTACTTTGATTCGGCGGTACTGTTGGATGAAGCGGCCCAGACCGACATTACATGACCGCGTTCATGAGACTGGTTCTACCGACGTGCTTCGCACACAGGTGGCTAGCGGGTGTCTATTTCTCCAACTTTAGTTAAATCGAGTTTGACTACGCCCGGTCCTTGTTGAAGGTTAAACAAGCACACTTGACGAAAAATCATTATGGTTTTGATGCGTAGGTAAGAATGTTAAAACATGCAACAACAAAGTAGAGGACGTCTAACTTGTTTTTGCAGGGCTTGTTGTGATGTGATATGGTCAATACGTGATGATATATAAATTGTTGTATGAGATGATCATGTTTTGTAAAAGTTATCGGCAACTGGCAGGAGCCTTATGGTTGTCGCTTTATTGTATGAAATGCAATCGCCATGTAATTGTTTTACTTTATCACTAAGCGGTAGCGATAGTCGTGGAAGCAATAGTTGGTGAGACGATAACGATGCTACGATGGAGATCAAGGTGTCAAGCCGGTGACGATGGTGATCATGACGGTGCTTTGGAGATGGAGATCAAAGGCACAAGATGATGATGGCCATATCATATCACTTATTTTGATTGCATGTGATGTTTATCCTTTATGCATCTTATTTTGCTTAGTACGGCGGTAGCATTATAAGATGACCAATCACTAAATTTCAAGGTATAAGTGTTCTCCCTGAGTATGCACCGTTGCTACAGTTCATCGTGCGGAGACACCACGTGATGATCGGGTGTGATAAGCTATAAGCTATACGTTCACATACAATGGGTGCAAGCCAGTTTTGCACACGCAGAATACTCGGGTTAAACTTGACGAGCCTAGCATATGCAGATATGGCCTCGGAACACTGAGACCGAAAGGTCGAGCGTGAATCATATAGTAGATATGATCAACATAATGATGTTCACCATTGAAAACTACTCCATCTCATGTGATGATCGGACATGGTTTAGTTGATATGGATCACGTGATCATTTAGATGACTAGAGGGATGTCTATCTAAGTGGGAGTTCTTAAGTAATATGATTAACTGAACTTTAATTTACCATGAACTTAGTAGCTGATAGTATTTTGCATGGCTATGTTGTTGTAGATCAATGGCTCGTGCTACCGTTCCTTTGAATTTTAATGCGTTCCTAGAGAAAGCTAAGTTGAAACTGACCATGCGCCAAACACCCCCCGCCCACCGCGCGAAAATCCACCCCCCCCCCAAAATTCCCCCCAAATCCCAAATGCAACCGCCCTTCGGCCAACTAGCCAATAATATCCCCCAAACCCCCGTCCCCCTCCACTCCATTCGCTCTTCCAAAGCCGCCCACCCCGCCACGCCGATACATCAGTGCCTCGGTTCATCGAGGGTACGCATGGCGATCCTCTTGCTCCCACAGTACGCTCTCGTAGTCTACCGTCCTCTAGCCGTGCCGCCATCGCTGGCAACGTTCTTGTGGAGACGCACGGCGGTCAGCGCCACCACTGCTGGCGACGTTCATGTGGAGACGCATGACGGTCAGCTTCTCCCATGGTACGTGCATTCTAGACTGAGGCCTCGTGCATGTCGGTGTAGCGCTGAATGTTAGCTGATAGACACTGATAATCTCACTGTTTGCCAAAGTAGTTTACACTCAATATGCTCTGCTTAAGAAGCTTCCTTGCCCTGTTCTGCACTCAATCTGCTTAGCTGAGATGGCATGCCAAGCCCGATTAGTTGCTAAAATATCCTGCCATATATTTATTGTGACGTAGATTGCCATGGTCTAGTAGCCAATCTTTTAGGTGAAATAGCTCTACACCGTTTTATACTCGATCTTTGTTGCTGCGATGGCCTTTGATAGTTCGATGGCTGTGTGCTCGGCCTCATTGATTGCTGAAACAGCCTGCCATAATTTAGCACTCAAATATGTTTGCTGAATTAGCTTTACATATATTTCGTTACTTAGATCTGCTCATCCAAATATCTTGCCATAGCTTTAGACATCAACCTAGGTATTTTTTTCTGGATTTCATAAAAAAGCATATATGTTTTTCCTATAATATCTAGTAGAAGAACTAATTTGTATGTCTAACAGATGGACATGACTTGGATAACTTCTGCTCGAAGATTCTCCACTACATATGTCTAGGGGGTTGAAAACTTCATGAACTTTATCAGAGCTGAGTACGGTGGTCCGAAATCATATGTGCTCTTCCTGTGTAGCAGTTGTATGAATTCAGTTCCAAGACCCCAGTCAACTGTACAAAATCAATTGCATTTGTATGGGATGACGGTCACATATACTAGGTGGGTTCATCATGGTGAAGCTGTGAACGTCAATGTTACTGACTACGTGGAAGCAGCAGATCACCATCTTGATCTGCCTGATGCTCAGGTGGAAGAGGAGGAGGTGGTGGTGGTGGCGGAGCCAGTGAGTTTGACCAACATTGAAACAATGCTACAAAATGCTCGTGCATTTCGTGAACTTTCACCTGCAGAAGAAAAACGGTGGGCCCGCATGTTGGAACAATGCAACGTAGCTGTCACCCCAGGAAATAAGCTGCCAGTATTCTCACCTATGGTCACCTTTCTTCAGGTGAAGACATCTGAGTGGATGACCAACAAATCATTCGGTGCGATGTTGGATGCTTTCCGCAAATCTTTCCCATATGCGGCTAAGCTGCCACACACCTACAGTAAAATGAAGAATTTCCTTCGTGCAGTTGGAATTGGATATGATATGATCCATGTTTGTAAGGATAATTGTGTTACATTAGGAAGGATTATGCCAACTTAAGTGAATGCCCGAAATGCAAATCATCAAGATGGAAAGATGGCGATGTTGTGAAGAGGATTCCTCGTAATGTTCTGAGACATTTTCCAATTATACCAAGATTGCAGAGGTTGTTTCCTGATGTTGAAACAAGAGAGGATGTATTGTGGGATTCTAGGAACCAGGAGTATAGAGATCAGAATGTAATGAGCCATCCATCTCATGGTAGTGAGTGGAAAAGGTTAAATCAGAAACACAAGAAATTTGTTGCTGACCCGAGAAACATTAGACTTGGCTTAGCTTTAGATGGATATAACCCATTTAGCCACCAGAGCACCACATATAGCATGTGCCCAGTGCTTGTTATCCCTTACAACATGCCTCCAAATGTCTGCACCAAAGAATCAAACTACATGATGACCTTGCTCATTCCAGGTCCAAAAAGTCGTGGAAAGGATTTTGATTTATTCATGGAGCCTCTTGTGGAGGAACTTCAATAGCTATGGAGGGGTGTTCTCACTCGAGACCTATATAGCAGCCCACCAGCTGATTTCTTTCTGCGTGCTGTTATAATTTGGTGCATCCATGATTATTCGACTTTGGGCACTATGTCAAGGCGAATGACACATGGTTAAAATGCATGTGTTCACTATGACAGGAATCCGCTGTAATATGCAATACTTAGCAAGATTTGTTACATTGGACACCGCCGTTTCCTTGCCAAGGACGAGCCGTGTCCTACAAAATACCGAAGACATGTGTTTAATGCAAAGCATGAAAACCATGATGCGCCAAAGAGGCTCACCGCCGATGAGTTGCAAGTGGAATTAGAGAAGGTCAGGCATATTACACCAGGAAACCATCCTGGTAATGGTAGCGGGAAAAGGAAGCATGGCAGGGCATAAGAGGGATTATTGTTACCCACAGGTCCACTTTGTGGGACTTGGAGTATTGGAAAGATTTGGATCTTCGGCATAATCTTGATGTGATGCACATCGAGAAAAATATATGTGACAACATTATCGGCAAAACTTCTTAATATTGAAGGCAAGACGAAAGATACCTTAAAATCTAGGATTGATTTGACACACCTGGGTATCAGACAGGATTTGCAGGTGCAAGATGAAGGTAAACCACAGGGATATGGCACCAGCTGTGTACGTCTTGGAGAAGGTAAAAAGAAAAGAATTCTACGAGGTCCTGTCATGTGTGAGATTCCCACATGGATTTTCTTCCAACCCTGAAAGGAGAGTCAGTGCAGATGGAAACAAGGTACAAGGGTTGAAAACTCACGACTGCCACATCCTACTTCAAAGGGTTTTACCTGTTATCCTTAGAGGATTGGGACGTCCTAACTTATACAGAGCAGTTGCAGAGTTGGGACAATTCTTCAGGGAAATCTATAGTAGAAATATCAGGGTAGATGCTTTGGAGCGTCTTAGAGACAAGATACCAACTATCCTATGCGACCTTGAGAAGATATATCCTCCAACCTTCTTTGATGTGATGGTGCATTTGGCTATTCATCTACCTGATGAGGCACTACTTAGAGGTCCAGTACAGTATGGCTGGATGTACCCTATTGAAAGGTGGCTATGCACTTTCAAGGACTATGTTAGGAACAGAGCTAGACCCGAGGGTTCCATTCCAGAGGCCAACATTGCTACAAAAGCGTTGACATTCTGCTCAAAATACATTGAAACAACTGATCAGTCGAGGTGGGTGAAGACAATCCCGGGCTCCATGGTATTAATCTATTCGAGTTACAGGGAAGAGTCCACAAGAGGATAAACCTGAAGATTTCGACAAAATGGTTTGGTATGTGTTGAATAATTGTCCTGAGATACTACCTTATATCAAGTAAGTGCTAAGTACTGCAGCTTATACATCATAATCTACTAAACTTGCAGCACATTCTTATATATCTAGATGTTTGACGCGATCACTATGTTGTGCAACATCTACAAAAAGGAGTTACTGCCGCAAAATCCAAGAAACATTGACAAACTGGTTATGGCAGGATCTGTGAAATGGTTCAAGAGCCATGTAAGCTTTTGAATTGCACTGTCAGTTTTTATATATAGTGATTACATAAGATGACCAGCTTGTCTATTTTCTAACCATAGGTTAAGAAGATGCGGGAGGATGGGCAAGCAGTTGATGATGCCCTTTACGCACTAGCAATGGGTCCTGATACTCGGGTAAGACATTATGAATCTTGTGTTGTTGGAGATGTGCGCTACGACACCCTTGCACGCGACGAAGGCAGGAAGACACAAAACAGTGCCATCACGAGCACGTATACGTGCGATAGAGAGACAACTGAAATGTATGCTAACATAACAGATATTGTTCAGTTGCAGTATATCTCCAGTTTCGAGGATCATTGGTGTGTGGTTCTGTTCTGTCGTTGGTATAACCTATTTTCCAGGATTGCAAAACCCAGAGCTGATGATTATTTCAAATCCATCAATGTCAAGGAGGCGTACTAGACCAACGAGCCTTTTATTTTGGCAAATCAAGCAACACATATTTTTTTATTGGAAGACACATTTGCACGTTGCGGTGACTGGAGAGTATTGCAAAGGTTTGAGAAGAGGAATTCATTTAATGAAGTTGCACAACAAGATGATGCTTACACTCCTCCTGATGTAAAATATTCCACATATGTTCCTAATATCTTTGAGAACCATCATGTCAATGACACTGGCGAAAAGACTGCCTGTCGTGCTGTGGACATACAAGAGTTGATCAAGAAGAAGCCAACGTTCGAGGACATTGATGATGAAGAAGAAGATGACACTCTAGGGAATTATGATTCAGACTGATACACATGGCGAAGATGTTGACGTTTCTGCTGCGGATGATGATTAGATTGCTTTTGTCATATTTGCCTGTCGGAAGACGCTTTTTATCTAATATGTGAAATTGTGTTTGCTATGACAACTAAAACCTGATGAACGTGTTGTTTAGTATTTTGCTGTGAGAACATCACTTGTTATGTATGTTGATTTGTGTTCGGTGATTGTACGAAGACTAAAACATGATGACATTGTTGTTTAGTTGTACTCATATTTGGCTGTGAAACTTGAATTTGATGACATAGTTTGCTGTTGGACTGCAATTTGCTCGACGTCTTCGAATGGGAACAAAGCTGACCCGACAGGGCCTCTGCTAATTTATTTATTTATTACCAAAAGGGCCTCTGCTATTTATTTATTTATGAGCAAAAGGGGATAACCCCGATTCCCGTTAATAGAAATCATTACATGTTCACAACACTATGCCCAGCCTGCTACACAGGTTTCATTCATTACTAGTTTCAGCAAAGTGCTCATGTCATAGCCACTAAATACTTCATGAGTGCTACACACACTGCAAATAAAGAGACAATCATCCTACAGAGCACATCGATTTTGCCCATTATCTTCACAAGCTCTTTCATCTCCTCATTGCCGTCAAGGCCGTTTAGGAGCTATTGCTTGGCCATGATCAGAGGAACTGCATCTTTAACCTTCTACTCTACATCTTCCTATGTTGCCGTACCTTCAGTTACTTGTCCAACACCCCAACCTGCTGGTATTGGGATTCCTCGGCTAACCAAATAATCAGAGTAGTTGCATTTCCCCACATCAGCAACTTCCCAGAAATACAAATCACACGAATCTTCCCTTTTTTGCACGAATCAAATTGGAGATCATCAACCAAACTATTAAAGAAACAGCAACTGAAAGTAGCAGAACAACACATAAAACATATTATTACCCCATGATTCGGGCATTTGTAGAAGACTCGGCCAAGGTTGAGGATGGTGGTTGAGACGCGATGATGACTCTGTGTGATTTGCAGTAGTGGAACCACACCAACGGCAGCGGATTGCAATGAGCAACCGGCTGCGGTGCGTGTGTCGGCGGGGGTGTGATGAGACCCACAGGCGATGGTACGGGTGGCGGCTTGGCACATATCTAGTTGTTGCCTGCTGAAGAGTAGGTGGACGAGCAACCAGCAGACATGGTTGCTGCGGCCAGAGCTTCTGATGCTAGGCAGAGTAAGTAGAGAAGAGGAGAAGCAAATGTTGGATATGTTAGTTTCACTACTTGATGAGTAGCATAGCACCATATATAGTCATAGTCTAGGTTTGGAGTATTCGTTCTCCCACCGCAAGAGGAGGCCGGATGGCGCGACGTCGCTTCCCCGCCGTTCTCCACGGTTCCCTCGACGCTCGCCTCGTTTCAACGGCGTCGGTAGGGTTTAAGGTAAGCTTCGCACTAACCTAATCTTCCATCTGCTCATGCTTACAATCAGTGTGACAACTAATAAAAATCATGCTTACAATCAGTCTCCGAGTACTACGCCAATCACCCTAAAATAGCTCTGGACCTTTGGGTCAAAGTTGTGACACTGTGTACAAATAAAAAAAATAGATTGGTGCTTCTTTCAGAAAAGAGTACACCCCTAGAAAACTGCGAATATAAGCTACTAGTATTTTTTTATGTCTAAGATACTAGTATTTGGTTAGAGGATTTGCTGCCAAGAAAGATCCGTCCACAGTGAGCGCCACACATCCCACTGATGGTGGTGGACGCCAATGCTTAGATGGAGCAGGGTTGGTGTCGATAATTTTTACTTGGCACCTCGCACTCTACATATATGCCGGTTCCATCCGTACATTTGTGCAGTTCCACCAAAATGCAGCTGAATAACCCTGTTTGCACAGATAATGAAAAGGCGTGATTACATTATAGTGTCACTAGTTGATGAAACATACACTAATAATCAGAAGAAAATATTACATCATAATGGAAATCGATCCAAGTCTCCCCG
Source organism: Aegilops bicornis (assembly GCA_021605145.1). Lineage (NCBI taxonomy): Eukaryota > Viridiplantae > Streptophyta > Magnoliopsida > Poales > Poaceae > Aegilops > Aegilops bicornis. The sequence goes on from CM038669.1 coordinate 236,419,175, forward strand.
ATACACCTTCTACCAGTGATGAACATCAGTGTACAACGGTAGAACAAGGAGGGTCCTTGAGACATTCAAATCTCTATTTTTGTGCAGACCAACTAAAATTAAGCACCCCAGTTTGCACAAACGCTTAAACATTAACAATGGGACTAGTTGATGAAACATACATTAACAAACAGAAGCACTTACTTTATCTACATTGGAGATGAAATGATAGAGAGGGCACTCGCTCTATTTTAATTGTATTATAACTTCATTTTATCAGTGACACTAGGGTCGAGCAGGTGGCAAATGAGGTGTACCATGCGTCGCAAGGATGAAGGCTGGGGGGGCTTAGACTGGGATGGTGAAGCTGGCTCTTTCAGTCCCTATCTTCCCCCTGATGTTTCTGTGGTAGCATTTGGGTTGTAGTCCAAACTTGGTCGAGCTGGTGCTGCGTCCCCCTACCTGCCTAGCTTATGTGGCGAACTTGTCCCGTGCTAGTACTCAGTCCGTTCTAGTAGTAGTTGCATAACTGCCCGTTTACAGTGAGATGTTGTCGGATAATGGTTCTCTATGGTTGGGTTTCTTTAATGAACGGAACCCCCTCTTTCGATGTATAAAAAAATAGTGGCACTAGCGGTGCCAAAACATTGCCTCAAATTAATAGTGCCACTAGATTAAGGTGCAAAATAATAACATTACTGCTTTATCATGCCAGTGCGAAAACAGTAGCACAAGAGCAGGATCAACATGCAGGATCATTGGCAAACGGTCAGACCAAAAAGGAACATACCTCGTGATGGGAACCATATCTGCAGTCAACACCATCATAGAAGGGATGAGACCGGTCACCAACATGGATGATTCAATTCATGGGACCTTTTGGTGCAGTTCACCTAAAATGAAGCAATGTCCCATGAGCTAGCAGCTTCTTCTTCTTCTTCTTTTTAAGAAAAGGGCTCCAGCCCCGGTTCCATTTCCATCAGAAAACGAAACCCACAGAGCTTCTTCTTCATTAGTTGCAATAAAATTGAGCAACATCAAGGTTGGTCGTGAAGCTCCTGGAGAGTAGGTGGACCAGGACAGTTGCATCTCTAAGGAAAAGAAGCAACTTATCTTAATGGGAAATTTAGCAGGACATGAAAAAAAGTGCCATTTATTCATATTACTGGAGGCATTACATTGAAAACAACATTGGTTTAACGTGTCCTTATTTTTAACGGCGATCGCTACATTTTACCAAAGTGGCATTACATAAGAGCGGCTCGGGGCAACAAACATCAGAAGAGGATATCTGGGTGGTCCCATTTTTGTTCGGTATATAGCCACCTTATACTGTGTGAGGCTAGCAAATCTAGTGCTGGACTTACTCTGTTGACTTGTCCCCCAGTCCCCACTTTCTTTCCTTTTTCAACCAATAGATCGGGTTTATATTGAGTTTGTACTGCGTTCCCTTTATTTCCCTATTAGACCTAGAGACCAGTTGGATAGCCAGTCTCTGCTACTTTTCGTCCCCATTATTTCCTCTTTCGACCAAGTCCTAGATTCAGGTAACAAATCTTCCCCCACCCCACCCCTTTCTTCATTGTTTGAACCGAGTACTACTAGATTCGAGTGCATGAACTAGTTTTACCTCTTAACAGTAAAAATTAGGTGGTTTTCGAACAGGAATCGATCCTATCTACACGAGGGGGCCTGAGAAATAGTAAAAGATACAAATGCAGCGACGTCAGGAGCTCGGGAAGTAGAGCAAGGCCGGTTTCGAAGGAAGTTATACCTGAGGGTCGCTGGGATGTCGCCAGGTGGGCGGCGGGAGGCCGGATCTGCCCACACTACAGCAGCGAGGAAGAAGGGGTGGGAGGCCCTCCCTCGCGAGCGATGCTTGGGAGAGAACGGCAAGGCACGCTGATCGGGACGTGCCGGCAGTGGGTAAGAGCCGTCGCCGAGGACGACCATGTGAACGTTGCACCTTCTCACCTTCCCCGGCAGAGAGGATCCGGCTGGATTTGTGACCAACGGTGAGTAGAGAGAGAGTGTGTGTGGCCCCCGCTGTCGTGTTTAGATCTGGAGAGAACGAGACAGTGTGAAGAGAGAAACACTAGCAAGCAAGTGCGGAGGCTCCTGCCTATATAGTGGAGTACTAGTTTTCTTTTGTCTACCGGCCAGAGCCGGCTTGACCTCGGCAATGACCGTCGAGAAGTCTTCATGCACGTGCCCCGACTGCGCAGTTGTCGTCATTTTGATCTGAAGCACCGGACTATAACATATAACATGAAAAAATTCCACATGACAAGAAATCATAACCTCATTGCCCAAAGGAGACAAGATGAATCCCGACGGACAAACTAGATGAGGATCGAAGCTCAAATTAAAGATAAACTCGTAGAAAAGGGGTCCGTCGATAGATGTCCTAATTAACATAGCCGGCTTGACCTAGATGGCAGCCGAGTAGTCTTCGTGCATGTGCCCCCAATGACTAGCCCAACTCAGTTGTCGCTGTTTAACCCTCACAGTGATCCAAAGCACATGACACCTAATTTTGTGAGATGACAAGAAACCTTTTTTTAGATTTCTCACCAGAACTACAGCCCTGTACAACACAGCCTGCACATCTGTAAACGATAGCCAATCCAGGTGTGTCTGCTGGAGTCTGGTCACATGCATGGACGAACTGATCTTCCGTGTCTTGCAGGGATCATCCAGGTACGAACGTATGTACTCCTACAACACTTCTCTAGTAGTACTATCGCCCGTCTCTCTCTTCTATTAACTCACCCGACTTGCGGGGCCGGGGAGTGTGCCTGTGGTCGGTTCTCAATTGCGGTCCCACATGAGTGTGCAAACGCAATATGACATGCGTTCCATTTGGAGACCGGCATGCCAGACCGACCGACCGTCTGGGGTGCGACGCAAATGCGACGGGCGTGCTGTATACTCCGTACATGTGTACCGCCGTTTTCTTGAGGCTTTGCTCGCGCAATCCATGGATACAAAATTAGTATACTGTACTATTTAAAAGTCGAGGGCGGGGATTTTCCCGCGGGGTAGACAGGGCAGTTCCACCTAGTCGGTTCGACAGAGACGCGAGAAGATGAGGGAGTAGGCTGCTGCAAACGTAGGGATGTGTGATTTGACAGCGAGTTACTTCTGGACAGGTAGGGACCGATTATTTGACTTGCCATTATCATTTTAACTGCAGCGCTACGACCGGTGTGAGTCTCCCGATTCTTGACCACCTCCATACAGGTGCCTCTCCCGATGCTCCACCATGTAGAGGCTGGCTCTTGCTTGAGAGCCCACTCCTCCACTTTTTCCTTTCCTCTTTCCGCCACATATGCAAAAATGCCATGTAAAGCGGGCTTATAGCCCACTATTGTACTTGATCCTACAGGTGCTAAGCCTGCCACATAGGCATAAAGTCTGATGTGGCAATTTAATTAAGAAGAGAGAGACTAGTTTGGTGACCCCAGAAGAAACGGTGATAAGCGTGTACCTAGATGAAGCAAACTTAGCAACAAAAAACTAAGCACCTATGCATTGGGGACTTGAGTTGCTAAGCCATTTAATGCCAATAGCACCTCATCTAAGCACCATTTCATTGGAAGAGGTCACTCCTTGGCAAATACAATAAATACTACGAGAAAGAGATAGAGAGAAGTAAACAAAAAATACTCTTATAGCCAACCTTATAGCTAACCTTGTTGTATGAGTGACTAAGTGATGACTATGTATGACATGCCAACATCAGATAGCCTAACGCACCATGTTAAATCTCCAAGGGCGCGACCGCGCGAGCGAGGTGACGGTCGTGGTAGGCGTGACCATGATACGGGCTGCTGGCAGCCCTTGGATCTAAGATCGAACGATCACATGCTAAGTTGCTGAAAATTTGCAGAATAACCCTCCAGGATAGGATATTCACCCATAGGTCTAGAATCACGCCATGCAACCGTTTGATCTCAAATCCAAGGGCTCTTGGAAGCCCGTATCATCGGAGATGGAAAGCTTCATATCACCTGTAATTTTCCCTACGCTTGACAAGACATCGAAAGCCATTTAATTGGGCGTCGAGTAGACATGACATCTAATTGGGCCCCCATAGTACTGTGCATGAATCCATTTATCCACCAGGAAAGACACTACCCTGCCATTCGCACGCGTCCCCCACTCGACATTTTTACAGTCGATAAAACGCTCCTAGTCGTCCCGTCCTTTCACATTCCGGCAGTTCCACTAATCCTAACCCTCCTCCCAAATCTATGGCATCCCAAATCTCCATGATTGGCGGTGAGTACAAGGTTAGAACCATCACCGGTGATGAGTTCGACGTCATCTACACCCGTTCTTCTGCAACGGTGAAAGAATGCCTTGCTCGCTTCAAATGATGAGTGGGTCGCTGGGCTAGATGTTGAGTACACCACAGTCCTGGGAAGCAAGAAGAAACTAAAGGAGGAAAAGAAGAAGAAGCCCGCCGTGATCCAGGTTTGCGTGCATGACTTATGCTTGGTCTACCACATATGCCATGCCGACGTTGAGTGCGAGGAATTTAAGAAGTTCCTCAAGGGCGGCCGAGTCAAATTCGTTACTGTAGAATTTAGGAACGACAAGGAAATCCTAGGTCGGATAGGCCTCGTTGTAGGCGACCCCTTCGACCTCCAAAAGGAAGGGCTAGTGCCTTCCCTTGATCATCCTTCAATGCTGACCCTAGCAGGAGCCATGGTTCATCCTTCGTATGGTAAACTAGAGAAACCTCCGTACACATTTCATCGTCATGCATGGCAGTGGAATGTACTAGATATGGACCACATCCACTACGCTGCAATGGATGGCTACCTTTGTTTCCATATCTACAAGGGTTGGATGAAGAGCAAGAGCCAAGTGTGCGGTTCAAGCAAAGAAGTATCGCCCCAGAGGAAGAGGGACAAGGACGAAGCCGAGGACGTGGACGAGGACTCCGAGTAAGGTGGCAGTGTCGTTGCTCATGGTGGTTCTAATGCAGTGTCTACATGATTAGTTGCTTAGTTTAATTTCTGGTGTGCGTAGTTTTATTTGAGGGGTGTGTTGTGTTGAGCCCCCAGGAGAACTATGCTATGTTTCTTCTCGTTATATTTTGTACATTTCATATTTTAGTTGGTACAGTACTACCACTCGTTTCTTGACATTATATGTGTACAATATATATGGCCAACATCATATAGCCAGCAGTTTAGTTGTCAAAGAATTTCAGGGTGCTTAGTTTCGTCAAAGAATTCCAAGGTGCTTAGTTTTATTTGAGGTGTGTGTTGTGCTGGACACCATTAAGAATCGGCTTATTTTTGTCATGTAACATGGTCAACGGGTTTGACGTGAAAATAACAATGTCTGATGGCATTTCTGAGCAAACATCTAACTTAACGATGACATTTTTTAGATATCTAATTGCAGTTTTGAGCAGGCATCTCACGGATCGATGGCATTTTTTGAGTAGTTGTAACTTCTAATGGCAAAACTGAGTAGTGATACACAACTAGTGGCATAAATAATAAGAACCCAAGAATTAAATAGGTATGCTATTTTCTTTATTTCTTTATTTCTTTATACCTTTGTGTGCGAAACAATAAACGCGGCCTCCCCCTAGATTCTCTTTGAAGAGGCAACATGGAACTATATGAGTGCCCTGTTAAATTTTGGAATTATTCCGGGTTCGTTTGGCCATTTTTATACATTAATTGAGTTTTTGGTCATTTAATGTGGATAATTCAAATTTGAACTACAAGCACATGCTCCCGTGCACTAAAGTTGACTGAAAAATCACATGTGTGTCCTCGGGTGAATTTCTAGGTCCCATGCAAGAAATGGGAATGAAATTCAAACATCTGGGCATCGTGGTTCAGCCGAGAACATTGAGAATCTTGGTTTTAAAATTCTTGTAAATCCAAAACACGCCTGAAAATCATAAAACTTGGCATGGTGTCATGTCATGGTACTACCATACTGTGGTAAAAAAAATGCAGAATAGGAACAAGTTTTGGTATAAGCTTTTTGCAAACCGGAGCTTCTCTCAAGAAGGCTCGTGGTTCTGAGAGGGAACGTGTCACCTTTGTGTGCATAATTCAAATTTTAAATACAAGCACATGCTCCAGTGCACCAAAGCTGGTTGAAAAATCACATGTGTGTCCTCGGGAAATTTTCTAGGTCTCATGCCAGAAATGGAATGAAATTCAAACATCTAGGCGTCATGGCTCGGCTGGAACTTGGTTTTTTAATTCCTGTAAATCCGAAACACGCATGAAAATCATGAAACTTGGCTTGGTCTCATGACATGGCACCAACATGCTGTGGTAATTTTGCTGTCCGATTTGCGAAGGCGCACACATTAACAATCAACAAAGTCATTTTGGAACAAGTGATGTCACGTTACAATCGGAAACACAAGTATTATTGAAACCATGGGCGTTCTATTTACCATTTACGTGCCGCCACACATCCCTTTTTTATTAGCTAGGAGGCGCCATGTAGGGTAGCTATTTGAGTACAGGAGGCGTGCGATCAGACCCCTGCGCGTGCTTATCGGGAGGAGAGCCCTTTGACTTCCATCTGCCATCCACCTCTCTCCCAAGGTCTCCATTAATGGCGCCTGAGCCTCTGTTTAATGGCGTGGCAATGTCTCACTCGACTGAGATTTAAGAGAGAAAAAAGAAAATCTGAAAAGAAAATTTTGCACGGATCTTGATGTAAGATCCGACGGACCTATATAGCATCTACCGCGACTTATAGCAAGACTGATGAATATATATAAGGACGACAAGAGTGGATAATAATTGTCTTACATAATTCGGAAGATAATTAAAAAAAGCCACATGTCGCTACGCCCGAAATACACAAGGGCAAAAGAAGAAGGAAGATGCATACAATGATCTGGCTCGCTGATCTCTACTTTCTTTATGCGCTGCATGTCTCGGAGACTAGTTCTCACGGTGGGCGATGATCTCTTTCATCAGTTTCGTGTCCTTAATACGCTGCTTGGCAGCATCCACGGGTTCCTCCACCAGCCTGTTGCGCTCGATGCGGAGCATGGCATTCTCGTCCATAAGTTTCTTGACGATGACGCCCGTCCTCTGCAACAAGGCAGCGGTCTCCTCCGCCTGCTTCACCCTTCCGGCGATCTTCGCCCTCAGCAGGTCGTGCTTGGCCCGGAGCTTCGCATTGCCCTCCCCTAGTTATCAGATGATGCTGGTAGCCTAGTCCTGCAACCTCACCCAGCCGGAGATCTGATCCATCTGGCTATGGACCATCGCACGCATGCGCCTGTAAGAGTCCTCGCCTGCCCGTGAGAAATTTTTCCAGGCCGCCACGGTGCGGCGGGACATCTCTGCTGCTTCTACGGCATGGGCGGACCAGTCTGCTACATCGACGGCGCGGCGGGACCTCCGTGCGGCTTGGTCTGTGGGGGACCTGTGCTATCGCTACGCGGCTCGACATGTCGGCTGCTGCGGCGAGGTGGGACATCTCGTGCTTCCTCTTCCATGCTCACCTCTCCCTGGTGGAAATCTCTCGACCCAGAACTCACGCTGGCCATGGCTTGATTGACTTGATTGTTTTTTGTGGATGAGGAGTTGAGGAGGAATGTGCAGTCATCTTAGAATAGTAGTATTTATAACTGAGTATTACTAGTACGCTCCTAAGTGGGAAACCGTTTTGGTTGTGATCAGTCTGAACAGGTTTGCAATTAAATATAGAGTGGTAGTAGTAGTAATTTGGAATGTGACGAGACGCGCTCAAAATTTATTGACGGTTCTAGTTTCGAAGTGCGGCACTATTCCTGGATGGCGTAACATCGACACGTTTTCTCGGCCATGGTGTAGCATATGCCATGGTACTAGTTCTTTTTTTACTGCTGTGTACGTGAAAAAACAAGCACCGTCGGATACATATCTTATGCTTGGCGTTCGACAGGAATAGCTTCGTGGGGAGCTATAGACTAGTCTTTTTTTCAGACGCATTACACCTATCTCTCGGGACTTCTTGCACGCACCATCACTGCTCCCTAGGTCGATGCCACCCACATACACTTGTACTCTGAGAAGAGGTGCACGCACGCACTCGCCCTCTCACACACACGCATCTGTAGCTACGAATTGTAGTGTTCTCAACCATCCGATTGGCTCTATCATAGGTTTCACGTTGCTCCTTGGCCTTGAGATTGAGAAGTTTAAAACACGGAGGCTAAGATGGAGGCGCGAGGTTTTGGTTAATGTGCCGGCCGCACACGGCACCAACACGACACGAGCTTCGTCTGCCTGGTGCGCATGCAGTCGGGTGAGTTGTCCAAGTATAGACACAACCAGGCCCTCATTGGTATCCGCGCCTCGACTTTGGCTGGTCATAGTGGAGAGTAGCATAGACTAGTTACTAGTCTATGTTACTAGTACCTCCATAGTGGGTAGTGTCATATAGTATATGCATAATTTGGCGACGAGTGTGCTCTATATGTACCACCTTTTTTCTTTAATTATATCTTGTTAGTTTTGCTCCATGGCGCAATCCATCGATACTACTACTGTACAAATGTATACATTTTTTAAAAGGCTAGAGGGCGGGGCAGTCTAGCTTGGTCCTTTTCACGAGAGGCGAGGGCCTTTGTGATTTGACGGCTCATTACTGCTGGAAGGCGGGGCCTTGTGATTTGACTGCTCGCATAAATGTGCCGATGACTTGAGGAGGAGCAAAGAACCGTGCGGTATACTCAAGTTTTCCACTGGAGTACGACGGAGGAGCACGAAACACGGCAGCCCAGTGCCATATCCTCTACTCTCTACTCTTATTATATATTACTAGCAAGAGGCATTGTTCTATTGGCGATAAAGAATGATCTAATTTGCTAGTCATCTCACTTTTAGCATTGTTCAATTCATGCCGCGTAGAGAAGGTGACACGTGCGGCGAAACACCCGAAGCAAAATAAGAAACACAGGAGCAAAAGAAGAAGGAGGATTATCACCCCATAAAAAGAAGGAAGACGCACACACAAGTCCGGGGCGCTGCTCTCACTACATGAAGGACTGCTAGCCGCGGAGTCGTAACTGCTTCTTCATCGCCTCCACGACCTCCATCTCCTTGCGCGTCTCCTCCGCCATCTTCATCATTGTGTCCATGACGCGAGATTTCTCGACACGAGCCTTCATCATCTGTTCCACGGCCGCATTATGTACCTTCACAGCAGCCGGGTGCTCGACGCGGAGCTTCGCCAACTCCTCCTTCTGTTCCATGACAAGGGCATGCAACATCTTCATTGAGGAACTACTATTCTCATGCAGCTTCTTCCAGCCGGCGTTCTCCTCCTTGATGGGTCGAAGCTTGTGGCGAAGCTTCGCCTTTGTCTTCCGGTTATGAGGATTTCGCCGGTCGCCTTCTTCTCCGAGGCAATGCTCTTCTTCTGCAGCATCACTAAGCCGGCGGTCAACTCCCCCTTCTCATTGAGCTCAGTGGGCATGTCGTCAAGGCTCTCCTTCAACAGCTCCACCAAGCCATGGATGAACTCCTTCTGCTTATTGAGGTGCTTATTGAGCTGATCGGGCATGCCAGCGAGGGATAATGACTCCAGCGCCGCCAGCTCGGCATGTTCGCCTCCGCGTCTAGGGCGCTCCTGGGAGCCATCGCCTGCCCGTGAGAGATCTTTCGAGGTCTGTGCGTGGCGGCGAGCCCTCTTTTTTTTCCGCAGCCTTGGTTGCGCCTCCCTTGTTACGAGTAGTTCTCGACCTAGAGCTCTGCACACCGGCCATGGCAAGGACGGATGAAGAAGGAGGACTTATGAGGAGGAAGGTAGAGTAATTTTCGTTTAGGTAGTTCCCCTTTTTATAACCTAAGTACTAGCACTAGTAATAAAACCTGCATAGTGGGAACACGTTCAAGTTTGGTACGTACTGGTAGGTGTGAGAAGGCTTGCACTTAATTGTAGCACTAGTACTTTCGAATGTGATGGGAACAAGGTAAAGATTAATTGATGGTTTCTGGTTTCGAGGCCCGAAACGGCCCCCGATGAGTTTAGTGGAACATAAATTTCAAGTAGACTACACTGCTCAGATGCGTAAATATTATGTTACTGTCAAAAATTGGCACAAAATACGAGAGAGACCAATGGAAGTACTACTAGCAACCCATGATTTAACTAGTCGCATGCACGCAGTGGAGTAGTAATGTCTTTCTTCCGCCCTCACGTCCACTCAATTTGCATGCACTGTATTAATTGACAATCAATGAAGCAAAGGACTTTACACGCGTCAAATTATCACATGGGGTGGATCTTGGTACAAAATTGTGTCCGCCCGTGTACCCGCGTGTGCGTGCGAGGGAATGAGTGCGTGCGTGGCATGCATGCACATCTTAAACCGTGCATGTACCGCCAAGTGCTCGAGGAGGATGAGTACATTCTTCTGGAACCAACAGCACATCACTATGATCAATCCACACAAGGATGTCGCGACAACTCCTCCACATGTGCCACGTGGCTTCATGAACTATAAGAGAGACACTGTGTAGCGTGCCATTGTGTTTTGCACATACTCGAAGTACTAGTAAGGCACACGTGCATTGCACGCGTCAGATTTTGCAACCAAATTATGAATAAATACCACACTGTAGCATGTAAGCTCTAAGTCATATATGCCTGATGTAGACCTTCGTTTAATTCTTATAGTTCATCTCATTCAAAATCAATTAGTTTTTATAAAAAACCTAGGGCCTCTTTGATTCAGAGGATTTCCAAAACGCGAATAGGGAAGAACATGGGATTAGAGTGGAATGTCGTCTTGAATCCTACAGGATGGTACAAGTGTTTGATTGTGCATAGAAAAAACGCAGAATTCTTTCAAAGAGGTTTGAGTGGATGGGATGTTTCCTATGAAATCTAGTGCAAATGAATCATATGGAAAAATTCCTATGGTTTACAATCCTATGAATCAAACAACCAAGATAGGAAAAATTCCTAAGGATTAGAATCCTCCAAAAATCCTTCGAGAATCCTTTGAATCAAAGAAGCCCTTAATCTAATTTATGATTCATGGAATTGTGCATTGTAAAGCATAAAGTAAAAACAAATAATGGCAATTCAACTAGAAAAAGAATTTGGGCAGTTATGATACGGAAGATTCTAGAACAAAGGAGAACCACAATTGTTTGCAAAATTTTGCATTATGCTTAAGTTCAACCATGGAGTCTGCTAGATTGTACATGTCGCAAAATCAGGTGGGGGGCTAGAAGATGGTGCGAGGGGCCGAGTGGAGGGAGACTATGAAGGAGTGCACAACTGCGAGATCGATATTTAGAGAGAGGGGGCGAGAACGTGCGCTGTTGCATGAGTGGCGGAGCCATGAAAAATGTCCCATGAGCTAGGGGGCCAAGCATTGCTAATCCTTTACAAGGAGGGCCAATTCATCAACTTAAACCATTTTTACCAGCAATTGTCTAATGATCACATTCATATTAGCCTCGATATATAGTGATGTTAGGGGGGGCCGGGCCCTTGCTGCCCCCTGTCTTTGCCATTGTGCGCGCGTCTGAGAGATGAAGCGGAAGGCATGGACGATGAGAGGGGGGCGTTGGATATATATAATTAATGTAGGTGTATTAGCTATATATATGTAATCCTATATCGAGAGGTATAGATTGATCGATGTGGACATGGGAAAGAGGGTGAGACCTCACTAGATATATAGCTTGATCGGTTTACGTGGAAAACTATGAAAGACCTTGCTATATACACACACACATAGAACATCGATCGTTGCGCATGCACGTGAGAGATAAAGAATGCCCGATATGATGGAGAGGGGGATGTGTGTGTGTACCTTCATGGGAGACCGACCTGAAGAAAAAGATTGCATGTGTGCGATGGATAATGCCGACTGGTAGTGTGTGTGCATGCATGCATGAGAGAAAGTTAGTGGTACAATTATAAATAGAAGACCAATGTGTGGGTGTAAAATACTAGATGAGGTCATAATCAATGTAAATTTGAATTAAAATATTTGAATAAGAGATCATGATGTTTGAAACCCATGCATGCATGAATATAACGGAGATCTGCGCGGTGTGGTTTGGAAATGAGCATGTTGTAATGTATACACATTGAACAAGGTCAGACTAGTTTGAATTTGATATACCGATGGCAGACATCGTTTGGCCACATTGCATCCGTGCATGGATACATTATTCTAATTGGAGATGATGGGTGGCTTTCGCATCACATATCTATATCTATATTTTATATTTTTTATATAGTGTGCGGATAACTTTAACTTTGAAATATGGTCGTTGGACGAGGCCAATCCGATGGTGCAGAGTTGGAAAATTTGAGCACTACTGGCCGTTGGATATCATCTAGATTCCACCAGATTTTGCCACAAGTACAATCTAGAAGACTCTATTGTTGACCTTAAGCATAATGCACAAACCTCAAAACACAAGCACTTCTTCTTTGTTCGAGAATCTTCTGTATCAGAATTTCCCAAATGTTTTTCTACATGATTTGTTTTTACTTTATGCCTTACAACGCACAATTCCATGAATCTTAAAATAGATTAGCTTTCTTATAAAAACTAGATGATTTTGAATAAAATGAACTATAAGAATTAAATGAACATCTACATCATGCATATATGACTCAAAGCTTACATGCTACAATGTGGTATTTATTCATAATTTGCTTGCCAAATCTCATGTGTGCAATGCACGTGTACCTTACTAGTCTAAATGGTGTACGTGTGTGTGTTGTGCATGTTAAACACATTGTACATAGTATATCATACTAGTCTAAATTGTCTTTTTTTCTTTTGGGTACACGTTAAGCTTGTTCTCCCGAAATTTCAAGTCGCGCCTTGTTATGTTGAAATTTCAAGCTAGCGTCTCTGTCTATCGTGCTGCGAAACTCCCGCCTCTTCAACCCGCGCCTTGTCTCGAAATATTTAAGATATATCTTTGTCTCGTAGTGCTCCGACAACTCCCTCCATCTCAACCCGCGCCTTGCTATTCCAAAATTACAACGCGCGCCAAAACTCCCACCTCCTATGAAATCCTGACACGCGAAATGCCCATGATACCCCTGATCGAAAGACCCGCCTCAAATTGGTGGGGGTACTTTCATAACTTACCCCACATTTCGGACAAGCGCGTCCCTAAGCCATGTTCCCCACTCCCATCCCATCCGCCCACCCATTCGTACACCGAGGCCGAGAAAACCCGCGAAGCCCCACACCCTCCTCCGTCCGCCACCCAGTCGGAGCCTCTATCCCGACGACGTCGTCCACAGCAACACCTCGACGTCCCTCATCCACCGTACCGGATGAGGATCCGTCGTCGATCTGGTCGTCCTGCCGGTTTAGCCACCCCGTCCTCCACCTCCAAGGAGCTGCCCCGACGCTCCCCTCGTCTTTCGCGCCACCTCCATTCCTACACCGCCGTCTTCACCTGCACCACTGGAAGAGCATCAGCATCACCGTTTCGTCGGATGAAGCTGCGGCCTAATCGGCGCCACCAAAGATGTTGTACACTAATCACTGCATTTTCTTCTTGATTCGATCTCACGGTGCTGCCGGCGCTCGGTCCCGAGCTGACACGGCGCGGCTCCATCCATCGCGGCGTCGCCGGCCTCTTCCTCCACGGCGTTGCTCCCTCGGCGGCGACGTCCACATTAGTAGGAGCTGCTGCTGCTGCTGCTTTAGCACTCGCTCGCGCTGCTGCTCTGCTCTTGCTCTCGGTCCCCTGGCTGGTCTGCTCTTGCTCTTGCTCTTGCTCGCGCTGCTGCTCTCGCTCTTGCTCTTACTTGTGCTGCTACTCTGATTTACACTTCAGTCGACTAAATCGACTTTTGGATCAGTCAATTTTTTGTGGGGGGGGGGGTCGCCGGAGTTAAGGAAGAACCAGCTGCAGCGGGGAGGCGGGCTCGCCAGAGAAGTACCCCACTATCTATCTTAGGGTTCAGGGTGTGGGCGGTGGTCGCTGCGGTGGTGGGGCGGTGGCGTTGGGATCGCCGGAGAAAAAGCTCGGCACGGGGGGGGGGGGGGGCTAGAGGGATGGCCGGGGCAGCGGCAGACCGGAGGTGGGGAGTGTTTTCGGGGTGGGCGGGGCGGCGCACCGCCGGCCGCGGACGGTGGGGGGGCGGCTGTTTGGCCGGTGGTGGCTGGCGGCTCAGGGGGGTCGAGGTTGAAGATGAACTGCATGCCCTTGATTACGTATCTAACGGCTGCAAAATCGGCTGACCAGAGATGAAAAAGTCAGTCGACCGACGTGTAGCCTCACCTCTAGTGCGTTCAGTTTCGACAGTAAAATTCAGTTTCGACAGCAAAATCCAATTTCGACAATTAAGTTCAGTTTCGACAGTTAAATCCATATTCGACAGTTAAGTTCAGAGATGAGCCGCTGATGTATACATCTAGCACTTTGTGGTTATGTATTTTACGTCATCTATTGGAGATGCTATTAGAATTCCACTCAGGTTAACGTTGTCTCTCTTGTCCTGCTTCAGCCTCGGCGTCGTACAACTCACCGAAGCTGCTCCAACAACGAAACCCTCCATCACAGCGGAGCAGTGACTCGGGCTCCATCTCCAGACGCCTAAGATCTTCTTCCCCTCCTCCGACAGCCAAGTCAGCCGGAGCATCCTCACCGGCCAACCCAATCACGCTAAGATCAACATGGCTTCGCCAAAGAGGTTGTACACTTCTTGTAGTTTGACTTAATCTCACCATGCTTCTTTGCATCCTATGATCTTCCCATTCTTGTGAACCAAATACCCAGATTGGCAGAAATCCTGTGTTTTTAAATTCTCTGTTTTGCACGTGCATTCCTATCCTATTCCTGTCTATTTCCTATCCCTGCATTGTTAGAATCCTCAAATTCAAACAAGCCCTTACACAATTACTTCTGTTACAAATATGTGTCAAAGAAAACCTTGTGTGGTTTGTCCTGCTCTTGCGGTGCTATGTTCCACCCCATCTCAGCTGCTCCAAGGACGGAAGGGTTCACCACAGCAGGGATCCGCTCTCCAGACTGTCTTTCGCTGCCTCAGATCTTCTTCCTCACGGCAGCTCACGACAACTGCATTACCATCATCAACTGAGCCGATAACCTTGAGGACTACACGGGTCCGCAAGAGAGGTCACACTCTTCCGTGTCTGCTTACGTTATGCATCAATTAATGTGATGACATGCTACTTTATCGTCGTGTTCACCTATTAGACTCCGACTCGGGTCCAAACTTATGCTGAAACTTGAATTTTTAAATGGTTGTGGGGTACATATTGGGGCAGCAATCAGTACTATTTGTCTACTATCTGGTTAATCTCGGGTGTCTACTATGAGTTTCATGTTGGGTGCAAACAAACATTAAAGGAGCCATTATCTGTATTTTTTAACTAAAGCTATTATCTGCCTGCTATCATTGGTTTTGGGTCTATCCAATGTTTGTTACCATCACTATGGATTTGTGCATGCACTCCTTACATAATCTCGCTATGTTTTATTCCTACGCATGTCAGTTATTGTACACAATGGAACTGAACATGTAGAGCAAAAGAGACGAGCCTTGCGTGGCAATAAAATTTCATGCAGATGTTGCTCCATGGTGGGCGCAAAGGCAGCCCCTCTCCACCCATTTTGGATCGTAATCAAGAGGAAGATAACTGTTCTGAGGGGGATTCGTAAGGTAAGACCACTCCTATTTACCCCATGAGGTGTTCGCTCTAACTTGGCATGCTGATGTTGGTTATATCATGCATATGGTGCCTTGCATTGCTTACTTTATACATCAAATATGTCAACTGCTTAGTTTAGACAAGCTTTGTGTGAATGACATCTGTTTAGTTTATTCATCGTTTATGTGAATTATGCAATGCCATCTTGTTTAGCCAGGCATCATATATGTGAATTTTGCAATGCCATCCTGCTTAGCCAGTCATCTTATATGTGAATTATATCAGGCCATCCCTTTTGTTCGTTATGTATTACATTTGTCAACAATGTCAGTACATTCAACTACTCTTCGTGTGCATCAGCCATTTGACACGGTGATGGAAAATTCTGGAGTGAAAACAAGGTCTTCATAGCAGACTATGCTATCTGACGAAGCGCATATCTCGCTGGTTACGGATAGCTCCTCAGAGGAGGATTCAGAGACAGATGACCAGTCCTATTCCCCCCCGAGGTGTATGCTCTAATTAACTTGGCAGGGTTATGTTGCTCATATCGCGCATATGGTGTCTTGCATTGCGATGCCATTTGATTAGTTTAAACATGCTTTGTGTGAATGCCACCTGTTTAGTGTCTAATTACCATATATGTGAATTATGCAATGCCATCTTGTTGCAAGACATTATATATCTGAATTATGCAATGCTATCTTGTTGCAAAGGCATTATATATGTGAATTATGCAATGCCATGCTGTTGAGCCAATCATCATGTATGTGAATTATATCATGCTATCATTTTTTTGTATTACGTGTTCCATTTGTCGACAACGTTTGTATATTCAGCTACTCTTCCTGTGCAACAGCCATTTGAAGCGGTGATGGAATTATCTGGAGTGAAAACAAGGTATTCAGAGCAGACAATGCTACCTGCTGAAGAAGACATCTTGCTGGATACACAAAGCTCCTCAAAGGAGGATTCAGAGACTAATGACCAGTCCTATTTCCCCCTTGAGGTCTATGCTCAAACTTGGCAGAGTTATATTACCCATGTCATGCATGTTGTCTTGCATTGCTTAGTTTTTACATCATATATGGATTGCCATCTGCTTACTTGCTTACTATATAAATCATATATTTGAATTATATCATGCCATCATGTTTACATACACAACATCTATCTGAATTATGGCATGGCAACCCATTTAATAAAGACATCATATAGTTATATCATCTCATCCTGTTTAGTGTTTACAGTCATCATATTTTGAATTATGTCATTCTATCCGGGAATTATATCATGCTATCATGTTTCCATAGGCGGCATGTATGTGAAATAGCATGCCAACCTATTTAATAAATACATTATATAGTTATATCATGTCATCCTGTTTACATAGTCATCATATTTTGAACTATGTCTTTCCATCTTTTTTAATTAGCCATCATAATGTGAAATTGTATCATGCTATCCTGTTTAGTTAGCCATCATATATGTGAAATTGTGTCATGCTATCCTGTTTGGTTAGACAACATAAATGTGAATTATTTCATGCCCTCTTTTATTCCCCACTATCCATTGCACATGTCTATCATACAATGTCTGTACATCCAATTACTTTTCTTGTTTATCAGCCATTTGAATTGGAGAGGGTGATGGAAGTATCTAAGGGAGTAACAACACGGTCTTCAGAAAAGATAGTGCTACCAGTTGATGTAGATAGAACCACGGTTGTACTTGCCCGAGAACCAGCCCTACCACACATAACCCGGACTCTCGCAGATTGTACCCCTACCCAGTTGGACAGAGAACCGGCTACACCCCTTCTAACCCCAACCCCAGCAGATAGTAACCCAGTTCCAGTTGACACAGCACCGTCTCCACCACAGAGCACCCATACACAAGCAGTTAGTAAGGGAACTGCAGTGCCCAAAGCACGAGGACCACCACTTCGAATCCCAACTCAACGCTTAAAGGAGAAGAAGAATTGTTCTCAGGTTAGGTTCTGTAGCTATGGTTCATACTCCTTTGCTCTTGCATCACTGTATTTACTCAGACCAACTATTTTCAAATTTGGAGGATGGAATTGAAACTCCAATGGCGCAACAGGTATGTGTTAAACTTGTTTCTTTAACTGGTTTGCTGTTGTAACTTGCTCTATATTGATTTCAGTTTCAATTGAATAAACAGTTATGTTCTCATGTCATGCACATTACAAGTGTCTCTATAGTTCCCCACACTTATATTCTGTCTATTCTGCTTTGTCTTGAACAAATATTATTTGAACTGTGTCTCTATCTTGATTTGGCAACAAAAACTAGAATGATATAGACCATAAAGTGACCATGGTACATAGATATATATTTGTTTCATGCTATTATCATGTGCACTTTACTACTGAACTGATTTATCAAAATGAGTTTCATATACAACATGGTAAACCTGTGATGTGTCTGCTTTTTTCTCTTTTAGAATGCGGACAAAATATTGGAGAACAGTACCCCGTTATGAAATGGTGAAGGAAGTAATGCAGATAAGGTTCAAGATATTGAGACATCCTTGTTAGTCTCCAAGAAAGCTGATAAAAACTACCTTGCCAACAGTGAGAGAACCCAGAAGTCCTGTCTTGATGTAGTGTTCGAGTTACTGGCCACTACTGCTGGCACAAGCTCTTCGAACTTGCTGCCTGAACCAGTTCGTCTTCTTGAGTCTCAGCTTCAAGTTGAAAGACATCAATCAGATGTGTTGCTACAGAAAGCTGAAGGACTGAGGAAGTCCCTGCAGAATTCAGATGCATACTTTCTGGTGCAACAACAAGCGCTGGAGGATTTAAGCGCCAAACAAGAGAAAGCTAATAAGCTTGCTAAGCATCTTGCCAGCATTATGGGTACCGAGGATATTGTTTATTGGGATCTTCTGAAGTGGTTTCAGTTCTGGACATGCTTTCTTCTTGGCGTTTATTTGCCTGGTCGCCAACTTTGACAACCAAAGTGTATATGATATGTCTCTTTGTTCCCTATATTTGCACTGGTGGCGAACTTTGATGCCCAGTGGATGTAATATGTGTAATAGCCGTGATAGCCTAGCGTAAGTTGCTTGCTTATTTATTTCCTTGTTGTCTTGTTTATTTGTTTGCTTGTAGTCAGTGATGTTCTTTTTCCGTGGTTTGCTAGTGTCCGCAATAACCCTTTTTTTAAACTAGGCCACAATAACCATGGGTTACATATTTACTGTAGTGACACTGGGCCTTCTATGGTCCGTAGAAACAATGGCCCTTCTATGGGGCGTAGAAACAATGGGCCTTCTACGGGCCGTATCATCAATGGGCCTTCTACGGGCCGTATTATCAATGGGCCTTCTACGGGCCGTATGATCGATTGCCCAAACATGGGCCAATAACATACCGCTTTATGGCCGTAAACAGGCTAGAGTTGGAATCGTCCGTTCATGGGACGACCATAATGGGTCGTCGTTAATCGGCCGTATTTGATGACGCTATGAAAACGGCCCAACGTATTAACAGGCCACAAACGGTCCGACTGTAAGCACGGGCTGAATTTGGCCCACAAGCAGAAAATGACAGTAATGGGCCGTAAGTAACCGAATGCTGGAAATGAGCCCAAGAATAAATGGGCCCTGAGAAGGCCGAAAGATAACATGGTCTGGAAACAACCCAACGGAATAATCGGGCATTAATGGGTATAAAGTGATACACTGTTCATTACGGGCCAGTTTCACCACGGGCCGTTAATGGGTATAAAGTGATACACTGTTCATTACGGGCCAGTTTTACCACGGGCCATTAATGGGCCGAGAGTAATAAGGGCCTCATATGGGCCGAAAGACGTCATGGGCCATACATGGGCCGGAAGTTAAAACAGGCTGGAATTATATTGTACGGCCCAGATGACGCCATCGGGCCTAATTCGGTTAGGCCGTAAACGGCCCACAGGTTAGCGGGTGTAAATGGGCTATATGGGAACAGTCGTTAACAAAGCTTGTTGTGGGCGCCCGCCACCTTTTGACCAAGTCAAACGGGCTGGCCTTTTCACAGAATGGGCCTCTGTTGGGCCGTGCCACATGTCGACGTATCATAGGCGCTTTGGGTCCAATGAGTGGATGACATCTGTCCCAACGGTGAGCCGACACGTGTTTCCTCCAGCCAATGATGATTTTACACGTGGAAAATCCCCATTGATCGTGGCTATTAACGGTTTATCGGATCCAAAACCGAACCCGATAGCTTAACGACGTTCCGTTACGGTGGATGCCACGTGTCGGTCACCCTTGACGAAAGCACTTCTGTGACACGCGATTTATCGTCATGGAAGTGGACACTTCCGTGATGATAATTTGGGTAATGTCATGGAACACTTCTACGACAACACAGGTATGACTATCTTGATTCTGTCATAAATTTGTCATGGATGTACATGCATGACAAAAAACGCGACCTACTGTGACAAACACGTATCATCATGGAAGTGTATTTTTTTGTAGCATTAGTTGAAGAAGCTTACTGATGACCTCACCACTGCCTCTACTGCCAAGGCGGACCTCGACCACCAAGTGGCTGAGTTGACGGAGAAGATTGCCGGGATTACCAAGGAGGCCTCAGCCCTCAAGGAGGAGGCACAGAAAGCAGAGTCCCTCCTGAAGGACACGCAATCGCAGCTTTCCTCCAAGAGCCAAGGCCTCGAGGCTACCAACGGCACCATCAAAGATCTGAAGGCCAGAATTGGCTCCTTGGAGAGCTCAATAGAATCCATCGAGGCCCGCGAGAAGCAGTTGTAGAAGGATCTGGACACAGCAAGGCGCCTTCGGAAGGATGCAGAGGACAAGCTAGAGAACCACTCTGGTCAAGTCGACCTCTGGATCAATAGCTTGATAGACGTCGCCAATCGCCTTACTGCCGAGACCATGGCGATCGACATGGAGGGGAAAGCCGCCCCACTCACCGCCAGGGTCCTTGCTGTCATGATAGCTTCACGAGTCCACCAGAATCGGCACTGAACTATCCTTGCCACCATGCTGGCATGTAGCCAAAACAATGATGCATGTTCTGTGTTTACACTTCGTTCTGTTTATGCTTCATGCGACGCTTGATACTTTTGCTTAATATGAATAGCATGTTTATCCCTTTTGAGTTTTATCCATGTAGTGTTCACATGATTAGTTTCTATTGCACATTCATGTTGCTTGCCGGTATCATATTGCTGCAAAGGTCGTAAGGGTCTGGCCCTTAACAGGTATTTTGGCATGGATGCGTCTCGACAGGTTTTTCCTCAGTAGTTTCCGACGCAGCCACTCATTCCGCGAGCAGGCTCTGATCGGAACGAGCGTGCACACAAGAATATGGCAGAGGTACATCTTGTGAAAGATTCCATCGTACGAACACTTAGGTACTCAAGGGGTAAAAGAAAAATGTAAATAAAAAAGGACCCGTAATAACGTGAGGATGACATGAACTTAGCTCTTACCTGTGTCCGCATCCGCTCCTTTCTGCCGTGGCAGCTTGTTGGGCTCATAGGCTTTGGGAAGGATGGTGCCGCACGTGCATCTATCTCCAGCCCCCGGCAGGGGCCAGTCAAAACCATATATATCTTACAGGTGGTAGGATACGGTGTCGTGCACGGCGAGTTTCTCTCCCCTTCTCTTCACGCCTTTTGAACAACCCAACGGCTATCAGCACAAAAGTCACGCCAACGCGGACGGTCTTGCCGGAGCGTACTTGCCGGGGCATCAATGAACAGATTTGCACTAGCACTCTACTCAGGACTTCCCTAAGTAGGGTAAGTGCTGGACCGAGTGTGGCGCTGGCTCATCGACGCCGGCGACTCTTAAACCCAGATTAGCTCGATTGTCAAAACTCAAGAGTGGTAGAGAGAGAGAA
This sequence comes from Aegilops bicornis, assembly GCA_021605145.1. Taxonomy (NCBI): domain Eukaryota; kingdom Viridiplantae; phylum Streptophyta; class Magnoliopsida; order Poales; family Poaceae; genus Aegilops; species Aegilops bicornis. Next base: position 236,440,705 of record CM038669.1, read on the forward strand.
AAACCATGTTCCCCTGCGCATCGCCCTCTTTCCTGAACGGGGTTTGCAGTGCACCCATGCTGTCTGATCCGCTTGTGGTGGCCTCGACGCCCTATTTGTTAGCTTCGCTCGTTGCTGTGGTCGCGATAGAAGGAGGTGATGGAGTTTGGACAGGACCGGAGGGGGAGCGATGTTGTTCTCCCCCTCTGTCCATGTCCTTCTCCGCCTTATCTCAGGTGCCATTAAATCACTACTGCAGGATGCTGCTAATGCGACACTACGATCGGAGACCCTTTGACGAAACTGTGTGTGGTGCAATAATCGCAAACGGTGGTGTAAAACAAACCATCAAAAAAGGTGCAAAATGTTTGCGATGACGGATGCATCAAACACGGTTCGGATTTTAGTTGCGTGTGCGTTTCAGGGCATACGATTCAGTTCAATTAACAATTTGCGATGAGGAGGAACAAAAGAAATGGGCAACCGGATGAAGGTGTGTGCGATATACAACATACAATTCACTCGGATGAACTATTTGTGATTAGGCAACACAAAAGAAACGGGCAGCCAGATGAAGGTGTGTGCGATGCACAACATACGGTTCACTCGGATGAACTGTTTGTGATTAGGCAACACAAAAGAAATAGTTAGCCAGATCGAGGTGTGTGCGATATACGGCATGCGGTTCACTCGGCCTTGTCGTCTGTGTGTGACCTCTGTGGCAACCGTTCACTCCCCACTAGCCTCTTCTTGTACCGTGGCAACCGTCCACCACCTTTTCGCCTTTCCCTCTCGGTTTGGAACTGCTGTCCCATGCTCTTCCTCTCTCCATGTGCCTTCACCCTTCCTTTTGCCATTGTTCGATCATCTTCTCCATGGAGGGAACAGGCCACAAACGAACCCGTTATTCTTGCCCTGATCTGAAAGATGACTTGGTGGAGGAACTCATTGATCGGTGCGACGTCATCACCTCGGCTAGCATGGCAGGTTCGCTCAAGACCATTCTCGACTCAACTAATAACATCATTACAAGGAACCCAAGGGTCCAGGAGCGGTTTGATCTCCCCTATCTTCTTCGCCGTGACCCTGCTGGCTGGCGCGGGGACGACGGAAGCCTTGCCTTGTGCAAGTTGATGCCGCTTGATAGTGATACGTGTGATGTTAAGATTCCGGCGGTTGAGGGCAAGGCTTGGGCAGGCGCAAATGAAGATTGGGTTGTTTATATTGGGTACAACTACGAGTGTGAACTTGTGAATGTGTACACTCGTCACCGGGTTCCACTTCCAAAAATCTCAGACTGCCCAGAGGTTGAGCACACGGATGATCTACCTGAGTTCAAATACAATCATGGTGACTGTCGTCTACGGAAGATAGCAATTTTTTGAGTTCCCAACTGCTCTTGGGATTACACGAACTATGAAGTTGTTACTATCTTCGACAAGCTTGTTGCCTTCCTTACTTCCACGCCTCGATGGATATTGCTCAAAAATCAATTTCTGTACACGGATGAGTACTGTGATGCAATTCAATACGAGGGTCTTGTGTTTGCTGCCACCACTCGTGGCATTGTTTTTGCATGGAATCATCATGCTTTCGGTATGTTTGTCTTCCACCGTAATTATAATTGTTTCGTCCACATGCATGCGGGTTAGCTAGTTTCCCTTTACTAATTAACCTTCTTGTGTTTTCAAGGTCCTGTGAACATTCCACCACCTATACTTGAAATTTTTTATAACCAAGGGGGAGATGACGATGCTGATGATCACGAGCATGAGGACGAGCAGGAACCATATACTCAGTGGCACCTAGCAACTTATTCCGATGGATCACCTCTTCTTGTCTGTATATAGGGCACTGCTGATGTTACTAAGGAAGCATGTGTTGTCTCGCATGGTCGCACTCTCCGGACCTATTCCAACATCCGTTGCAGGGTATTCGGGATGGATACTAGTGTTCTAGCGCCAACACCTTCTCCCTAGTTTAGTATAGAAAGTCTTGGAGGAAACTCGCTCTTCCTTGGAAAAAACTATCCAATGATGGTTAAAGACGATCCAACTGTTGTTGACACAAGTTACTACCATTTATGAGAAGCAACTGTATGTATACCTCGGTCATTGCTATGCTTCCCTACCATCACAATACGAGTCCTGACATAGCCCGCTTCGGCCTGGATGATCAGTCCTGCGTTGGCCTCGAGACTGATAGTAGCTGGCCCTTCCCAGAGAATCACTTTTGGTTCAAAGCAAGTGTTTCCAACGCCGACGAGTGATTGAGGTGAAGTTCATTTCATCGCTTTGTTATTTATTGTGTGCGAAAAACTTTACTTTACTAATGTTTGGTTGGAAATGATCTATAATCCAACGTGTATCCTCGTTGTCGTTGTGGGTTGACGACTTGTTGTATGTAATCAATGGTACATTTGCATATGCGTCCATCAACTCATGTCTGCTAGTGGTATGAATAGTGCTAGTGATTTTAGTTGCAAAAATTAGATAGTGCTAGTGATTTTTAGCTGCATATTTTGACAAATCGTAGTGTTACAGGGTTGACAAATGGCAATGTTACTAGATAAACAAATGTCAATCTTTCTAGTTTGAAAAATGGCAACATACCCAAAATGACAGATGCAAATCTTACCCAATTGTCTCTACGTGGCTGCACACAGGTCATTCAAAACAACCATTTGCGTTGAAGGGATGCATAAATCCTGCTCGGCACATTTTTCCTTGGCTTCCTGGGGAAGCTGTCGGTTTGCATACGGGTGTTCTAACTAAAACGTTTGCGATGAGTTTTTTTATAATTAAAAACCATTGATATTTTTTTCAAAATAAAATCGTTTGATAAGTCTGTACTTTAAGAGAGAAAAACGCAAGTTCGTTCAAACCATGTCTTTCATTCATTCACACTATGAATTTATATTCATATGATCAAGAATTCGAGATACAGTATTAATCCCCAGAAAACTATTTCCGGCGGCGGCGGAGGCGGCGTGCCGCGCCGTCGTTGTTGTTGTCGTCCTCTGGGACACCGTTGTTGAAGTCTTCAAGGCAGCACAAAATATTCTTCACTTGTAAATCAAACATCATGTCGTCGCGCGATCGACGGGTGGGGTGCGGGAGGATGGCAACTGGCGCCGCTGAGAGGTAGTGGTCGATGGCAGCATCCCATGTCGCTGAGGGTGGTGCGCCCACGGGCACGGACAAAGGCGCGGCAGGTGCAGCCAAACGCACGGGGACCGGCGCCGCAGTGGGTGGAGGGGCGCGCACGGGCAGGGGCACGGGCACAGCGGGTGCAGCCAGACGCATGGGGGCCGGCGCCACGGTGGGTGGAGGGGTGCGCAAGAGCATGGGCACGGGTGCTAGCGCTGGCATGTGCACGTGCTTGCGCAGGTCCGCAGAGACCTCACTGACGCCCGCGGCTTCCAGCTCTGTGATAGTGCTCGGCGACCAGCCCGTCAATGCTACGGGGATGGTCGCTGGCGCGGGCGCTTGGATGGGAGCTGGTACGGGAGTGGGGGCAGCAACCGCCGCGGCCAGCTCCTTCTGGGCCATGTCCATGAGGCCCCGTTCCTCCTTATTTTCTATCTCCTCCTGCTCGGAGTCGACTTCACCAAACTTGAAGACTAGTGGCAGATGATCATTCTGCGCCATGGCGTTGGTGGAGGTCTGCGGGAGGGAGGGGAATGGGAGACGAACAGTAAGGTTGCCCGTATTAAACAGTAGCTCGGGCGCCATTAATGGAGAGGAAGGCGGGTGGCCATGGAATTCAAAGGGCTCGCTTCCAAGTGAGCCTGCACAGCGTACAACTCGCACGCTTACCGGTGAGCCTGCGCATTGGAGGACGGCTTGCACGCCTCTCGGTCAGCCTGCGCACCGGATTCCGCTCGCACACCTCCCGTTCAGTCAAGGTCAAGCAGCTGTCCGCACGACACCTCCTATAGCCATTAAAATGAAGACACGTGGCGTCACATGAATGGTTAATAGAACGCACACGATTTGAATTATACAACTGTTTGAGATATTAAAGTGGCTGCTATTTTTTCAAAATGCCTTTTTTGGCAGTTATTCGAGTGCGCCTTCTCTCAAAGTGGACACGAAAAATACCACAGCATGTTGGGTGCCATTCCATGAAAGCATGCCAAGTTTCATGAATTACAGACGAGTTTTGGATTTACTAGAATATAAAAACAAAGTACCTCAACATTTGCCAGCAATCAACGGTGCCCTGGTGTTTCAAATTCATTCCCATTTCTTGCATGGGACCTAAGCATGCACCCAAGGACACATATTTGATTTTTCAACCAATTTATATGCATTAGAGCATGTGCATGTAGTTCAAATTTGAATTACACACATAAATGCATTGAAAACTCAGTTAATGCATAAAAATGTCCAAACGAACCCCGAAAAATCCCAAAAATTGACACAACACTCCTCTTGTCCTATGTTGACACGAGAATTTTTTTAAAGCAATAAGAGGCAATGGATATTGTATCGTCCCCAAAGGTGGGACGTTCCCTACCGAAACCATCACGCTTGTTGTGAGAAGCTCTGGTTTGTGAGAAGCATATCCCCAAACCTGCCCCAAATGGGACAAAAACATTACCACGACATGTTGATGTCGCTCCATGATAGCATGCCAAGTTTAATGAATTTCAGACGAGCTTTGGATTTACTAGAATTTAAAAACTAGGTATCTCAATGTTTGCGACCGAGTGAACGTGGCAGGGTGTTTGACATTCATTCCCATTTCTTGCATGGGACCTACGCATGCACCAAGGACGCAGATTTGATTTTTCAACCAATTTAATGCATTTGAGCATGTGCATGTATTTGAAATTTGAACAATGCACATAAATGCATTGAAAACTCAATTAATGCATAAAAATATCCAAACGAACCCCGAAAAATTCCAAAAATTTACACAACACTCATGTTGTTCTATGTTGATACGAGAAATTTTTTGAAAGCAATAAGAGGCAATGGATATCGTTTCGTCCCCAAAGGTGGGATGTTCCCTACAGAAACCATCAACATCGTTGTGAGAAGCTCTGGTTTGTGAGAATAATATCCCCAAACCTGCCCCAAATGGGACAAAAAAATTACCATGGCATGTTGATGCCGCTCCATGATAGCAAGCCAAGTTTCATGAATTTCAGACAAGCTTTGTATTTACTAGAATGTAAAAACAAGGTATCTCAATGTTTGCGGCCGAGTGACCCTGGCAGGGTGTTTGACATTCACTCCCATTTCTTGCATGGGATCTAAGAATACACCCAAGGACACGGATTTGATTTTTCAACCAATTTAAATGCATTAGAGCATGTGCATGTAGTTCAAATCTGAATTATGCACATAAATGCATGGAAAACTCAATTAATGCATAAAATGTCGAAACGAACCCGGAAAAATCCCAAATATTGACACAACACTCCCGTTGTTCTATGTTAACACGGGGAAATTTTTTGAAAGCAATAAGAGGCAATGGATATCATTTCGGCCCGAAAGGTGGGACGTTCCCTACCGAAACCATCAGGGTTGTTGTGAGAAGCTCTGGTTTGTGAGAAGAATATCCCCAAACCTGCCCCAAATGGGACAAAAAATTTACCACGACATGTTGATGACGCTCCATGATAGCATGCCAAGTTTCATGAATTTTAGACGGTCTTTGGATTTACTAGAATTTAAAAACCAGGTATCTTAATGTTTGCGGCCGAGTAACCGTGGCAGGGTGTTTGACATTCATTCCCATTTCTTGCATGGGACCTAAGCATGCAACCAACGACACAAATTTGAATATTCAACCAATTTATATGCATTAGAGCATGTGCATGTAGTTCAAATTTGAATTACGCACATAAATGCATATAAAACTCAGTTAATGCATAAAAATGTCCAAGCGAACCCCGAAAAATCCCAAAAATTAACACAACACTCCTGTTGTCCTATGTTGACACGAGAATTTTTTTGAAAGCAATAAGAGGCAATGGATATTATTTCGTCCCCAAAGGTGGGACGTTCCCTACCGAAACCATCAGGCTCATTGTGAGAAACTCTAGTTTGTGAGAAGCATATCCCCAAACCTGCCCCAAATGGGACAAAAAATTTACCACGACATGTTGATGCCGCTCCATGATAGCATGCCAAGTTTCACGAATTTAAGATGAGCTTTGGATTTACTAGAATTTAAAAACCATGTATCTCAATGATAGCATGCCAAGTTTCATGAATTTAAGACGAGCTTTTGGTGAAGTGGAAGGCTTCGAAGCCTTGGGTTTCTTCAGCTTCTTAGGCTTCGTTGGTGCAGGCGCTTCGTCAGAATCAACATCATCTGTAGAGTGATCCACGGCCGCCCCTTGAACAATGATGTCAGTGATGAGACCCTCTAGGTTGTAGAAGGGCCCAACAAGATTGGGTTCAGCTTCATGTGTGCCGTCGGCACGAGGAGCAGAGGGACCTGGGTTGAAATCTAATCTCCGCGACTTCTTGTTCTCTTTGGCCGAGTTCTTGGCAAACTGAAGGTTGCACTTGAACAGATTGTAAATCCACGACACCGTGAGCAGCGAAGATGGGTCGGCATCGGTAGCTGTGGTCCACGAACCATGCAAGGGTAGAAGCCTGATCAATGGCTTCGACTCTGGACCTGGGTGGAAGATTTTTGTACAAGATGTCTCCCCAGGGTCGCTTGATGGCATTCTTTTCAGCATATTCCTGGGTCACGAACCTGTACTTGTACCATTCTTCTGCCCAATATCTTCGAATCCATTGGATTCGTGTTTTGCGCTGATTGTAGTCCTCCTCTGGATCTATCTTGTATTGCTCATAAAGGTTAGGTGGCAAATCTCTTGATGTTCCCCCACGGCGCTGTCTACCTCCCTTCCTTGCTGACTTATATGTTGGCATGAAGTTCAGACTGAATGGCTTCAACACTTTCAAAGGCTTCCGTCTGCTGGTCAGACAGGAACTGGCTTTGGGAGAGTTGATATGATGTTGTAGGAATTCTGCAAATGAATGCAGACTGTGAGAACCAAGGGATTCTTCCACAGACATGTACTTGTGACAGCATTAGAGATGCGAGGGAAGGGGAAGAGGTCATATGCATTCTCAGAAGATTTTGAAGATAAATATGTTTAGAACACTTTGACCTCATAGCGCAAAGACATTCACTTATATGTTGAGAGTTGGTTCCAGATTTGTACGAATCCAAGAATAGGTACAAGTGAGGAATCTAACTACGTGTGAAGCATAAGTGAATATACTGGGCATTATATGAGACGCAGAACATGATAGATCCAAATTTGTGGAGGCAGAAACCACTTTTGGTAGGAAGGTTGAATCTATCGGATCAAAAAGATAGTAAAAAGAGGGTTTTAACTTATCACACGATGAACTGCTAGACAGAGTAGAAGATAAGGCCGAGCAGTTCGATCTTCCGTGCCCTAACTTGGCGACGGAGGACACCTACGGCGACGGCGGAGAAGACGATGTCCGCGGCCGGCGTGAAGACGTCGTCGGAGAGGTTGTGGCAGCTAAGCGCTTCGTCGCCGGCGTCGTCGAGTGCTAGCGGTGGCGGAGAGGTGGAAGAAAGATTTTTGACCGTGATGGGATGTGCATTTATAGGGAGAGGGACGGCACAACGCAATTACGCAGGTGCCCCTGGTGGTTCACATCTGAGGGACACGTGGCAAACATGCAACACATTGGGAGTTGTTCCATGTTCCCACGCACGCCTGGACTATCGGGTGGTCGTTCCGGCTTCTCCGGGTTTCAGGCAATAAGAATTGAGCATTTAAAACAGATTTAATGTTTGTCTCTGTATCTTCTGCTGACAAGGACACAGAGAAGACATTCGACGGGTTTCAACAGAATGCATATGATTTGGATAGATATAGTTTGAGGTAGAAGCATAGAGAGGTTAGGGTCCGATCACATTCACTTAGTTCAAAAGATTCAAACGAGAAAACATAGCTATAAGTGAATGCTGTAGAGGACAGAACACTAATATATTTATATATCAGAATAAGACCAAATCAACATTTTGAAGATAAACATGAAGACAAACCAAAGTTGAGGATGAATCAAACGCGAAGACTTAGCAAATGTAACGCCAAGAGAAAAACATTCCAAACAAAAGTTTGGTGGTGGCGTTACCCACCGCATAGGAAGTATTAGACCCAGACACGATGCACAATTATCGTGGCACTCCGAAGTCAAATTCCGCATTAATGTATTCACACTCAGAGTTTAAGTCTTCATTGATTGAAGACATACATTACTTCGTGTGCTGCACATCTAAGTCATCAACAAGCATAAGTGTTAGGATGAGTGCCTGATCACAGGACATTCGACGATTCCAAGATATTTAGCTCACATCGCAACTTGCAAAACCTTTTCTCATCCAAGGGCTTTGTGAAGATATATGCCAATTGCTCTTCAGTGTTGAGGTGTATGATATCAATATCTTCCTTCATGACATGATCTTTGAGAAAGTGATGACGAATTTCAATGTGCTTTGTCCTCGAGTGCTGAACTGGGTTGTTGGCAATCTTGATGGCGCTTTCATTGTCACAGTAGAGTGGTACTCATTTCAGATGGATGCCATAGTCCTTGAGTGTTTGCTTCATCTATAGAAGCCGAGCGCAGCAAGATCCAACAACAATATATTCAGATTCAGAAGTGGAGAGTGATACACAGTTCTGCTTCTTTGAGGACCAACAGACAAGTGATCGTCCCAGAAAGTGACATGTGCCTGATGTAGACTTGTGATCCACCTTGTCACCAGCATAATCAGCATCCGAGAATCCAACTAGATCAAACTCTGAGCCATTTGGATACCATAATCCTAATGTTGGGGTGTAAGACAAATATCAAAGAATTCGCTTCACAGCTAAGTGATGCGATTCCTTTGGTGCCACTTGGGATCGAGCACACATGCAAACACTAAGCATAATATCTGGCCTAGATGCACATGAATAAAGTAAAGAACCAATCATGGAGCTGTATACCTTTTGATCAAACTCTTTACCATTGGCGTCAGGACCCAGATGACTCTTGGTTGGCATTGGCGTCATGTAACCTTTGCAGTTTTGCATTCAAAACTTCTTCAGGCAATCTTTGAGATGTTTCTCTTGAGATATGAAGATGCCATTGCTTTGCTGACGAATTTGAAGGCCAAGGAAGAACTTCAGCTCACCCATCATGGAAATCTAATATTGCTCTTGCATCATGTGTCCAAACTCATCACTGTATTTCTGGTTGGTGCAGCTGAAGATAATGTCATCCACGTATATTTGGCACACAAATAGTTCACCATCATATGTCTTCGTGAAGAGTGTGGGATCCAGGGAACCAGGTTTGAAGCCTTTGCTCTTCAGGAAGACTTTGAGTGTGTCATACCAAGCGCGAGGGGCTTGTTTGAGGCCATACAGTGCCTTGTTTAGCTTGTACACCATATCATGATGTTTTGGATCTTCAAAGCCAGGAGGTTGTGCAACATACACTTCTTCTTCAATCTTGCCATTGAGAAATGCACTCTTCACATCCATTTGATACAGCAGGATGTTGTGATGATTGGCATAGGCTAGCAATATGCGAATAGCTTCAAGCCTAGCCACAGGAGCAAATGTTTCATCAAAGTCAATCCCTTCAACTTGAGTGTATCCTTGAGCAACGAGACGAGCCTTGTTTCTGACAACTTGACCATGCTCATCTTGCTTGTTGCGATATATCCATTTTGTGCCAATTATGTTGTGCTTGCGGGGGTCAGGATGCTTGACAAGTTCCCAGACATTATTCAGCTTGAACTGTTGAAGCTCTTCTTGCATAGCTTGAATCCATTCAGGTTCCATGAAGGCTTCAGCAACTTTCTTGGGTTTAGATATTGAGACAAATGCAAAGTGCCCACAGAAATTTGCTAGCTGTGTTGCTCTTGAACGAGTGAGTGGACAAGGCGCATTGTGCTATCAATTATCTTCTCAATCTGTACTTCATTTGCAACACGAGGATGAATTGGACATTGATTTTGTTCTTGCTGATCATTGTCATCGTTAGGAGGATTGTCTTCGGGCTGAGCATTGTCTTCAGGTTGATTAGGTGCAGAAATGATAAGTTCTTGTTCAGGCTGTGCTTCAGACGGTATGATTTCTCCAGTTCCCGTTAGCTTGATGGATTCACTAGGTGGAACTTCATCTAGCACATTTGGCAGGTGCTCTCTTTGCGAGCCGTTAGTCTCATCAAACCACACATCCACAGTTTCGACCACTTTATAGTGAAAGAGGTTGAGACTCTATAGGATTGCGAATCCTTTCCGTAACCAAGCATAAAATGTTCATGTGCTTTCGGTGCAAATTTTGAAGTGTGATGTGGATCCTTGATCCAGCACGTAGCACCAAATACTCTAAAGTAACTGACATTTGGTTTCTTACTAGTGAGGAGTTCATAGGATGTCTTCTTCAGAAGCTTGTGAAGATAAACATGGTTGATGACATGGCAAGCAGTATCAATAGCTTCAGGCCAGAACTTTCTTGGAGTCTTGTATTCATCAAGCATCGTCCGAGCCATCTCAATGAGTGTTTTGTTCTTGCGCTCCACGATGCCATTCTGCTGAGGTGTGTACGGAGCTAAGCACTCATGAGTGATTCCCAATGTATCCAAGTAAAGGTCGATGCCGGTGTTCTTCAACTCAGTGCCGTTATCACTTCTGATATGCTTGATCTTGACGCCATAGTTGTTCATGGCACGGTTGGCGAAGCGTCTGAAGACATCCTGCACTTCAATCTTGTAGAGAATTATGTGCGCCCACGTATATCTTGAATAATCATCAACAATCATGAAGCCATAGAGACAAGTAGTAGTAGTGAGAGTAGAGTAGTAGTAGGGCCAAATAAGTCCATGTGTAGCAGCTCGAAGGGTTGAGATGTCGTCATGATTGTCTTCGAGGGATGCTTGGCCCTTGTCATCTTTCCAGCTTCGCAGGCACCGCACAAGTCATCCTTATTGAACTTGACGCCCTCGATGCCTATGACATGCTTCTTATTTGCGAGAGCGTGCAAGTTCCTCATGCCAGCATGCCCTAGCCTTCGATGCCAAAGCCCGCACTCTGAAGCTTTTGCTAGAAGACATACGGCAAGTTGTGGTCCTGCTGAGAAATCTACCATGTACAGATCATCTTTCCGGTACCCTTCAAAGGCTAGAGACTTGTCAGATTCCATTAGTACAAGGCAACAATATTTTCCAAATATCGCAATCATGTTCAAGTCACAAAGCATTGAGACAGACATTAAGTTGAAACCAAGGGATTCAACAAGCATCACTTTATCCATGTGCTGATCCTTCGAGATTGCAACTCTACCTAGACCCAATACCTTGCTTTTACCAGTGTCAGCAAATGTGATGTGACTCTTGTCATATGGACGTAAAGTTGAGTCCATGAGAAGACTTCGATCACCAGTCATATGATTAGTGCATCCCCTGTCCATAATCTATTCTGAAGCATGAGGTGTCATACCCTACTGATGCAGTTAGGGGATAGGCTTCACCAAGAGTATTGTGAAGCATAAACATTTGACGCACAAGAGGATTATCAAAGCTCAGATCAAGATTAAGACTGATAGGATGATTGTCAAGCGATTCAGGAATAAAATACATAGTGAGACCATTTGGGCATTTGATCTTGCACCCTACAAGATGTTTTAGGTCCCCAGCATTAGCATCAGACGCCTTTGATTCTCGGCTGGAGACCTTTCCCTGCAAAAGAAAGCTAATTCTTCTTAACCACCCACATCTTCATGGGTGGCTTAGAAGCAATGAGTCTAAGTACAACATTTGAGAACTTCGGCTTTGAAGCCCTAGCAAATAGCCTTGCAGGAGGTGAATAGTACTCATATGAATAAGCAGAAACGTTCTTAGTTTTATGAACATAGTGGTTTGAAGAAACACGCTCATATTCATAAGTCTGAGTATGATTTCCCTGCAAAACATTGGTGTTGGGGTGACTTAGGTGAGTCCTCTGTCTGTATGAAGCCATTGGACCATATGAAGCCTTTGGTATGGGATTTGTCTTCTTCCCAGGCGGTGTCATGATGACATTCACAGGAAGATTCTCAAGACAACTTTGGGGAACCCAGATCTTCTTCATAGGTGGCCCATTCCTGCAGTTAGTACCAATATACTTGGCAAACACTTCACCATTCTGATTCTTAAACGGTTTATAGTTTGCATCAAAGGATTCATCAATGATAATAGGGTTAGCACAAGTGAAGCGGATAAGGTGGATGGATCCACTAAAGGTCCCTTTGCGAGCAACCCATATTGCTTTGGGGTCGCTCGGGGCTTCGATGAGGGAGCCATCAACATTCATTTTCCTCTCAAACCCAACACCCTCTTTCCTAGGGTTTCGGTTCAGAATCTGCTTTTTGAGGACGTCGCACAGTGTTTGATGCCCTTTGAGACTTTTGTACATCCCTGTTTCAAGCAATGTCTTCAACCTAGCATTTTCATCAGCAATAGTAGTGGTATCCTCAGCAGAGGGGTTAGTTACCACATCAATAGTTGAAGATATTGCAACTTGAGTAGCAAGAGAACATTCAAAGAATGAAGTAGTGTTATCATGCTCAAGGCATTTTAGACATGGTGGTTCAAATCCTTCCTGAGCGAGACTAATCTGTTGAGCACGAAGTGACTCATTCTCTTTTTGAAGATCTTCATGAGCCGCTCTCAATTTCTCAAGCTCTTGCTTCCTTTGAAGATAATCATAGGAAAGCTTTTCATGAGTGGTTGAGAGCGTTTCATGACGACTTTCAAGTTCACAGTACTTAACATGAAGATTTTTATGTCTTCAATTAAGGACTGAGAACGGGTCATTTCTGCGTCCAACAGGTCATCGCTTTTGTCTAACAGTTTTTGAGTATGTTCGAGCTTTACATTGTAGTTGCAATTTTAGCAAGTGTTTTGTAGCTGGGTTTGGATTCACAATCAGAGTCATCTTCACATGATGTTTGAAAGTAAGCATCGTGTGATTTTACCTTGGCACCACGTGCCATGAAGCAGTAGGTGGGAGCAGAGTCGTCCTTGACATTAGCATCAGCGTTGGTGACGGGGCCATTGTCTTCAGTGTTGAAGATGGACTTGGCAACGTAGGCTATAGCTAGAGCCAGACATGCAACGCCAGGGTAGGACTCCTCCTCAGATTCCACCTCCGCTTCCTCTAAAGCAGACTCCTCATCTGAATCCATCTCCTTGCCAACAAAAGCACGAGCCTTGCCAGATGAGCTCTTCTTATGTGATGAAGACTTGGACGAGGATTTGGAAGAAGACTTTGAGGATTTCTTCTTCTTCTTGTCATCAGAATCATATTCCTTGCTCTTCTTCTGCTTGTTATTCTCATTGTCCCACTGTGGACACTCAGATATGTAGTGTCTAGGTTTCTTGCAATTGTGACATGTTCTCTTCTTGTAGTCATGAGTGGAAGCCTCATCATTTCTTATGCTGGATCGCGAAGACTTTCTGAAGCCCTTCTTCTTAGTGAACTTCTGGAACTTCTTCACAAGCATAGCAAGCTCCTTTCCAATGTCTTTAGGATTACCAGAACTGCAGTCGGATTCTTCTTCAGATGAGGAAACAGCGTTTGCCTTCAAAGCGCGAGTTCGGCCATAGTTGGGACCATACATATTTCTTTTCTCAGATAGCTAGAACTCATGTGTGTTGAGCCTCTCAAGTATGTCAGATTGAATTCTTGAAGTCAGGGCGTTCTTGTATCATCAGGGCAAGGGTGTCGAACGAGCTATCAACTGATCTCAGCAGTGTCTTGACGATTTCATGCTTGGTGATCTCAGTGGCACCGAGAGCATGAAGCTCATTTGTGATGTCAGTGAGGCGATCAAACGTGAGCTAGACATTCTCATTGTCGTTTCTCTTGAAGCGTGATGCGGAGCATCCTACGGATATCACCATGTCAAGAGTTCATTCGGCAAGTGACACGTGCGACATCTACTTCACATACACAAAGGTGAATCACCTCCTTTACACGTGTTCACTTGACCCCTTCGAGGATGGTATACTACTTGACACTACACTCTTGTGCATGCATAGGTATTGTTGGAGCTTCACGAATGTCGAGGAGGAGTGCAAGCGCCAAGGAACAACTACACCATCCGCGAGGGAAGCGTGGAAGAGAAGGAAGAAGAAGCATGGACAAGCATCTGGAAAGCCCAGAACTTCCGGCCGCTGCCCGGAACTTCCGGCCACCGGAACCTCCGGCCATCCCGGAGCTTCCGGCCCTGCTGCACCGAAGCCGTCCGAGAGTGTGCCAACTCTCTGGATAGCCCGGACCCTGCCCGGACCGTCGCCCAGAACCTTCGGCACCCGGACCTTCCGGCCGTCCCCGGAACTTCCGGCCCTGCCTGCGCAGAGACTCGGGCCAAGGCCCATGTACCCATTCGCCCCTCACTTACCCCTTCGTGGCTACTACTATATATACTCATCCCCCTCCTCCATTTTAGGGTTAGAAAATATGATAGCTCATTCTTAGGTGAGCTTTGCTCCTACCTCTACTCTTGAGAGAGAGAGAGAGAGAGACCACTACTCCATTGGAGGCCAAGACCTCCATCTAGGAGAAGATCCTATGGGATATATCATCAAGACCCCCTCTTGGGCGGCCCCCTTCAAGACCTCCTCATGGAGATGAACTCTACCTTGTATATTTCCCTTTGTTGTTCATGTACCTTGTGGATCTTGTGTGTTTGATTGTCTAGTGGATGTGTGATCGGACTTGTTCTTGAGTATTTCCCCTTGTGATTTCTCTCCATTCTTCCCCGTATTCATCGTGTTCTTCGAGGGATCCCACTCCAAACGTGAAAGATCGGCCTACACCGGGTTAGCCCCGTATCATATGGTATCATGAGCCACGTTGATCACGTTTTTGGAGCCCCTACCCTTTGTTTTCTAGCTTGATTTTGTTGATTTCGTCCTAAATCCGAAAATCCCCACCAAAAATAGCCCCAAATATTTTTGTGATTTGTTGGTTTTAATGATGTTTTGTTGATTTTGATCCATGGATTCGTTGTGTTTCAAGTGGATCTAGCATTCCCCTTCTTTTCCCCCCATTTCCATCCACGAAATCTTCTTAATTTTGCCCCGGGAAATCGAGTTTTTCCGCCCCCGTTCTCAGATCTGGAATTTAGGGTTCGTCCCGGAAGAAATTCCACGACCCCCGGAACTTCCGGCCTCCCCCGGAACTTCCGTCCCCCGGAACTTCCGTCCTTACCCCGGAACTTCCGGGTTAAAAGAAAGTTTACCCCAAAATCCTCGACCGCGCACTTTTTCATGCGACTGGAACTTCCGGCCACCCGGAACTTCGGAGCCGGAACTTCCGGCCCTAACCCCGGAACTTCCGGCCTAACCCGAAACATTGCACAGAATTTCAGCATGAGCCTCTTTCACCGTTTTCATCATAACTTTCACTCCGAACTCCGATTTGAGTGTTCTTTGGCTCGTTCTGAAGCTATTGACGTGCCCGAGGTCCTCACCTTGGTTTCACCACCTTTTGACAGCATCAAATTTTTGGTACTTTGGCATCTTTGCCTAGGGCTTCCACCACATCATCCGCAATACCACCATAGCCTTCCGCAACCTAACCCATTTTGATCCCCATAGCATTTGAGGTTGTTTGAGTAGTGACTTGAGTCTCCTAAGGTGTTTAGGCTACTTAGGGACGGTTGCTTCTTCATCAACCACCACCATAACTTCCGGATAGGCTTATACACCATACACTTTCGCCACCTCAACTTAACCCAATTTTGTTGTGTGGAGAGTTGTGTCTCCTAAGGTGTTTTGGCTACTTAGGGACGTGCTTTCAAATTTGACTCCGTGTATAGCCCATCATACACTTCCACCACCATAACCCGGTCAACTTCGGCTACTCGGGTTTCCACCAATACTTCCGCAACCACCACTGCATTCCCGCTACCACCATTTGACTTTTGTCCTTTAGATGTTGAGTTGTGGTTTTTCCGTTTCCTAAGGTGTTTCGGCTACTTAGGAACGAGTCTCCATCATCTTGGTACCTACATCAAGACCACCGCCACTCATCATCGCAAAGGACGGTAACCTCGACGACACCATTGTACATTCCCCTTGCAATTGCGTTGATAACCCCTAGCCCATTTTGCGTTACTTGCCTATCGAGGCTAGCCATTTGAGTATTGCCGGGCCACGTTACTTGTGCACATTAGAGATCATTGGTCCATACCTTCCATTACATAAATACCATATCATCTTGGTATCATATCATCTTGTGTCACAAGTTTGTTCCCGCATATACACAATAGTTATCTTGGTTTGTGCATTTGGCATTGTGGCCATATATATATATAAAAAGAATAAGCTTTTAAGCAAAAGAGAAAGCAAAGAAGCTTGTACGCAAGAGCCATAGCATCATACCACAATACATCATATTGTATCATACTTGATCATTTTGTGAGAAACACCGGGAACCATACATACATAGCATACTTGGGATAGAGAGTTTATCCATTTTGCATCTTATAGGTTGTGCACAAGTGTCGTATCCTTTGTTGAGCAATCGTGCTAGCGTCTCTCTTGAGTTGTGCAACACGAGCGTTTTGGTGGATTCCACATTTTGAGCTCAGTCCTTGGTTGCACGGCCCCATTTATCTATCTCTGTGTGTGTTTCCGTGTGCCATTCATTGCTATTGGTCTACTTGTTTCACTTGCGAATTTGTGAATCTCTTTCAACATTATTGACTCTTGCTAACATTTTGCATCAAATTTTTGTGCCACTATCCTCACCGAGCTCTACCATAAGATTTACTTGATAGGTGTGAGTGAACAAGTCCGGTACCAATTCCACTATTCTTTCATCTCACATTGAGTGAAACAGGATACATCCTCAACTTTGGGAAAAGGTAACTTGGTATTGTTTATCTCATTTCCTACTCACCTCTACTCGAGTCTTGTGATGGATAGGCAAGGCATTTCACCTTCAATCTACAACAACAACGACGAGTTCGATGCCACGAACAACAACTCCGACACCAAGATGCAAGCTCAAATGGAGGATATCAAAGCCCTCATCAAGGCCTACAAGCGATCTTCCTCATCTTCGAGAAGACGCTCAAGAGCACATGCTTCCGAGCTACCATCTCCGGCAAGATCACATCGGCATCGACACCATCACCACCAAGAACGTGAAGGTCAAGAGCTCTACATCAACAACAGCTCAATGACTTCACCATCTCCCTTGGCATCTTCGCCAAGCGACTTCAAGGCATCTTCGCCTACGGATATACGGCATCTTCGCCAACAAGCACCCCAAGACGACGCTCAAGAGAAGCTCCCCAAGCTCAAGTCCGCGACTTCCATGAGCTACTACGACCTCGACATCGACCACGCGATTCCTTTCTATGGGACTCACGAACCCGAGGAGTATCTCGAGTGGGAGCGCTTAATGGACGACTACCTCAAGCTACATCAAGTTCCTCCCGAAGATCAAGTGAAGTGCGCCACAAGAAACTTCCACGACTACGCCTCGACATGGTGGCTTCACACACCTTCGGAGAACTACGACATGAGTTGGCCCAAGACGAAGAGAGCTTTGCGGCAAGAGTTTGTGCCTCCAACCAACATGGAACAACTTCGATGCCAATTGGAGAACACCATCCAAGGATCCATGTCCAGCGACGCGTACTTCAAGGAGATGAAGATTGCCTTGCGACGAGCCGGCGTGGACGACCCCATTTCGATGAAGTTCCACTTCATGATGGGATTGCACAACGACATCACCAAGACCATCTTCCTCGAGAATTACAAGTCCATCGACGACTACTACATTGGTGCTCTCAAGGCGGAACAAGAACTCAGGAAGGCCAAGGCTTCTCCACCCCAAGCACACTTCGCGGCGACCAAGCTCTACGACAAGCATGAGGCTAGTACCACCACGATGTCCAAGCCCGACAAGCTCCAAGATGATGCTCCCAAGTGCGACTTCACCGCCATCCCTCTTTGTGGCATTGATGATGCCGAGTCTACCTTGACTCTTTTTCAAGATGGTGCGGCGACAAATGCGACTACGGAGACCTTCAAGGACCAAGCTTTGGAGGCAAGCGACAAGGTGGCGAGCAAGGATGATGCTTCCATCTTAGGAGGCGAGAGTGATGATGTACCATCTTCGGCCTTCATCCACGGCGACGGTGACGAGATGATCGAGCATGGGATTTTCCCTTCGGTCATGGATGAGAGTGATGATGTGCCATCTTCGGCCTTCATCCACGGCGACCACGATGAGATGGTTGAGCATGGGATTTTCCCTTCGACCACGGTGATATATGATGACTTGAGTGACTTGTGCCACCATATGGAGAGTGAGAGTGACTTCATAACTAGCCCCATATATGATGAGTTGCCACAATTCCCATGTGAGGAGAGCCACAATCCCCACCACTTAAGTGAGATGAGTGACTCCACCATATGTGACTTTGAGTGCACCTATTTTGAGGGAGTGAGTGAACCACCACATAGAGAGAGTGTGATAGTTGATAGGTCTCGTGAGGCCATTAGCATTTCTAACAACTTGACCTCTACCTCTATTGTGTCTTCTCATTTGGTGCTAGGTCCCATTTGTGACGACGCGCCGATCCTCGACAACTTCGTCCTCCCTTTGGACAAGACGATGGCCATGGTGGAATATGATGCACCCCCCACATGGTTCCGTCAAGATGAAGATGACCACCATTTGGTCTTTCCCACCTCACCTACACCACATGAGTGGAATGACAAAGGTAACAAAGGTGACGGTGATGCTCTAGTCCCACTAGTGGACATTCTTGAGATTGATTGCTTGCATGATGTTGATCCACCTAGTACCTTGCTTCATTCTAGTATGATTTCCCCATGTGATGATTTGCCCATTTATGATGAGTACGATGATTCTCATGTGGAGTCTATTAGTTGTGATGCCATGTTACATAGGATTTCTTGTGACAATTCTTTAGGTCACATCATGTTTGCTAATCCGCTTGACTTGTCATATGCTATGCATGAGATCCATCATATTTCTTATTTGCAATCTCTTCATAGTGACTATGCATATGCCATTAAAATAAACCCAATTTGCACATATGGCATAGATGACAAGCCCATGGTTATTGGCATTTGTTTTTCTTGTGATGATATTGATATGCTCCCTTTGCATCATTTATCTCATATGCCATGCCATGCCCACCTAGCTTCGGATATGCATTGTTTTGGATGTTGTCCATTTTCTCCAAATGATGTTTCCAATATTGCTCATGAGGAGACCCCATAGTTTCCTCATACATGTTAGGAGATTTTGATCCATCCCATCCATTGCATGATCCCAATAATTATGTGCACAATATGCTCCCCATGCATCATAATGATATTGATGTGCCATATACTTGCATTCTCAATTTGTGTCCCCATCGTGTCATACATAATAACTATTATTTCATGATGGATGGCATGTTCTTATACCATGCATCAAATTTGTTTGAGCGATGCTTATCTTGTGCTAACTCACACGTGCACATACACATCATGATGGATGATGTGTACATTTACCACGCGCACAATTTTTTTGGTTTGTGTCTCTTTTGTGTAGGTACCCATGAATACTTGTCAACTTCGCAATCCCACGAGTTGACAAAACGAGCTCTAGAGAGCAACGATGATTTGGGATCCCAAGGATTGTCTTTACCACCGCTCTCTTCACGCAAAGACTTCACGCACATGGCCCTCACTTGGCTATGGGTTGTTCTCCATTATATATCCTTTGCCCATATTGACATGTCCACTTTGCATGATATGTCATGTGCATTGTCTATGCCTATTATTTGCTCACATGACATGATTGCCATGATTTCCTCTAGTGTGTTGCATCTTCGCTCCACTAGTTTGCACGACATGATTGATATTCTTGCTTGTGTTCAATAAACCATGATTCATACTTGCTCATTTCCTGCGGTTGATAACAACCATCCACATGCTTTGCACATGATTGTTGTTGCTTCTTGTCATAGATCTCTATGTGTTTCCTCTCTCATGCTAGATGATTTTCCATGTATCGAGTGCAACAATGCTTTTAGCCTTGAAAATGAGATTGCCCCCATAGCATTCTCACATATGATTGGAGATTTTGACATATCACTTGTGAAGCATGCTTGTCTTACTTCTTTGCACCATATACCTAGTGCCATGAATATTGCCATTGTTGCATCATATTATTCATGCACGTGTGCTTCTAATGGTTATGTGCAAAAGATGAGAACCATCATGATGTATGATGTGTTTATCTACCATGCGCATACGTTCTTTGTTTTGTTTTGTGCATGTGTAGGATACTTGGACTTTGTGTCGACTTCCACTTCACGTGAATTGACCATTCGAGCTCTTGAGAGCGAGCCTCATACATTCTACCACGACTCGCTTCTACACCGTATTTGCTTCCACTTTGGCATTGTGAAGAATGCAGAAGGACACACTTTCAAGGTGACGTACTTCTTGAGCTTGGATATTGTGGATCATACTTCATGTGTTTCTTGCACCATTTGCACGCATGTTTGAGATATTGCTTTCAACCATGATTGCCACATTTCCATGCTTCATGACATATATACCTTGTGTGTTGCATCCAATTCTTGGACTACTTGCTACTATCATATGGTTGGTTGCACCAATATCATTTCTTCACATATGCCATGTCCATTTGCTTGTCACATGCTTGACTTGATTGCCTCACACATGATGAACAATTGCTCTTTCTATTGTGTTGAGTGCCACACTATATTCACTACACCCTATGCACATTATGCTTGGATTGTCTTGCACTTGACCCATGTGTTTAGACATCTTATCTTATTTGGTGTTGTGAATGATTCGTATGCCTACCATAGACCTTCCATTGAGAAAATTGTGAATACTTGCTATGACCTTGAGGTAGATGCTTATGCTCTTGTCACACATATTTGCATCTCTATCTCACATTTACATGCTTGTCCCCATGATATCTTTGCTTATGCTCAATTTATGTGCTTACATGACATGTCACAATCCTTTGTCACACCATATGCTATGCTTGATGACAACACTTGTTGGGTGAATCACCTCTTGAATGCTTGGTTTTGCACTAACTCTAACCGCATTTGTTTTTCCAAGTGTTTGTTCTCCTTGCTCCTTTTGAAGGAATCACGAGATGGTGCGACATTGGAGAGTGCCCATTTCAAGCTTCAAGATGACAAGAACTTGGTGATCGACCACTTCTACACGGCGACGCCATCTCTTTCCCATGGTGATTTAGATTTCGATATGAGGTCGGATCTTTTCCAAGGGGGAGGGGATGATGCGGAGCATCCTACGGACATCACCATGTCAAGAGTTCATTCGGCAAGTGACACGTGCGACATCTACTTCACATACACAAAGGTGAATCACCTCCTTTACACGTGTTCACTTGACCCCTTCGAGGATGGTATACTACTTGACACTACACTCGTGTGCATGCATAGGTATTGTCGGAGCTTCACGAATGTCGAGGAGGAGTGCAAGCGCCAAGGAACAACTACACCATTCGCGAGGGAAGCGTGGAAGAGAAGGAAGAAGAAGCCTGGACAAGCTTCTGGAAAGCCCGGAACTTCCGGCCGCTGCCCGGAACTTCCGGCCACCGGAACCTCCGGCCATCCCGGAGCTTCCGACCCTGCTGCACCGAAGCCGTCTGAGTGTGTGCCAACTCTCTGGATAGCCCGGACTCTGCCCGGACCTTCGCCCGGAACCTCCGGCACCCGGACCTTCCGGCCGTCCCCGGAACTTCCGGCCCTGCCTGCGCGCAGAGACTCGGGCCAAGGCCCATGTACCCATTCGCCCCTCACTTACCCCTTCGTGGCTACTACTATATATACTCATCCCTCTCCTCCATTTTAGGGTTAGCAAATATGATAGCTCATTCTTAGGTGAGCTTTGCTCCTACCTCTACTCTTGAGAGAGAGACCACTACTCCATTGGAGGCCAAGACCTCCATCTAGGAGAAGATCTTGCGGGATATATCATCAAGACCCCTCTTGGGCGGCCCTTCAAGACCTCCTCACGGAGATGAACTCTACCTTGTATCTTTCCCTTTGTTGTTCATGTACCTTGTGGATCTTGTGTGTTTGATTGTCTAGTGGATGTGTGATCGGACTTGTTCTTGAGTGTTTCCCCTTGTGATTTCTCTCCGTTCTTCCCCGTATTCATCGTGTTCTTCGAGGGATACCACTCCAAACGTGAAAGATCGGCCTACACCGGGTTAGCCCCGTATCAAAGCGGTTGAAGAGATTGCGAAGAACACTGATCCTTTGATCTCTCTAGGTTGAGACGCCTTCATTGACCTTGGAGGGCCAGTCCTGGACTGGCTTTGACGTTTCCAGAGCACTCACACGGCCATACTGTCCTTTGGTCAGATGACCACAGATGATGTTCTTGGCGGTAGAATCCAGTTGAATGAACTACTTGACATCAGCAGGGGTGACACCTTCACCAGTCTTGGGAACACCATTCTTGACGACATACCAGAGGTCGACATCAATGGCTTAAAGATGCATGCACATCTTATTCTTCCAATAGGGATATTCAGTTCCATCGAAGACGGGGCAAGCAGCGGAGACTTTGATTATCCCTGCAGTCGACATGGCTAAAACTCCAGGTGGTTAAACCGAATCACACAGAACAAGGGAGTACCTTGCTCTGATACCAATTGAAAGTGCTAGTTATCGACTAGAGGGGGGGTGAATAGGCGATTTTTATGAAAGTCTTCAAAACATGAGAGTTTCGAAAACAAACAATAGAAATGAACCTATTGATGTGCAGCGGAAGGTAGACTACACTAAGCAAGCCATAGTCAAGTATTCAATGAAGTCAAAGCACGAAGACTAATAGCAGCTAGGTAGTAAAGATCAGGATGGAAGATAGTGTGAAGCCAAACAACAATACTAGTCACACAGTGAAGTCAAACAGGTAGTGCAAACAGGCAATGACTTCACAAAGACAAACTGTAAATAAAGAGAGGGAGACGATAGAACCAGTCACTTGGCGAAGACAAGGATTTGTTGCACCAGTTCCAGTTGTTGTGACAACTGTACGTCTGGTTAGGGAGGCTGAGATTTAACTCAGAATACCGTGTCTTCACCTTATTCCCCTTGAGCTAAGGACACCCAGTCCTCATCCAATCACTCTGGTAAGTCTTCAAGGTAGACTTCCGAACCTTCACAAACTTCGTTCACCGGCGATCCACAATGACTCTTGGATGCTCAGAACGTGACGCCTAACTGGCTGGAGGATTCACAGTCCTCAAGTGTAACAAGTCTTTAGGTCACGCGAACAGAAAGACTTCCGTGATGCCTAACACTCTTTGGCTCTGGGTGTTTGGGCTTTGTCCTCGCAAGGATTTCTCTCTCTCAAAAGCTTCAGAGGTGGGTTGCTCTCAAACGACAAAAGTCGTGCACTAACTCTGAGCAGCCGCCAATTTATGGTGTAGGGGGTGGGCTATTTATAACCACTAGGAAACCCGACCTGATTTGTTCGAAATGACCCTGGGTCACTAAGGAACTGACATGTGTTCCAACGAACAGATTTCAAACACACGCGACAGCTTGACTTGGGCTACAAGTAAAGCTGACTCATCCAGCTCTGGATAAGATTTGCTCTCGTTGTCTTCGCTCGAAGACATAGGATTTTTGGTGAGCATCACTTCAATCACTCTGACTTTGTTCACTGGGACCCCACTTAACAGTACGGTGGTTCCTATGACTCAACAAAGAAGAAAAGGAAACAACGAAACAACTAAGTCTTCGCGCTCCATAGTCTTCACATGATGTCTTCTTATGTCATAGTATATAATGTGAATATCTTCACATACCACCATTGTCTTCAATGTTTTCATACATTTTTAGGGGTCATCTCCGGTAGGTAAACCAAATCAATGATGGACTACTACCTGTGTTATCCTGCAATTCTCACAAACACATTAGTCCCTCAACCAGGTTTGTCGTCAATACTCCAAAACCAACTAGGGGTGGCACTAGATGCACTTACAAAAACATATACCCCCGTTTGTGTTCCCCAACACGTATCAGCTGCGAACCCCAAAATATGTAAGATTGAATTAGGGGTGAGATGATGGATCTGGATCCCATAGAACTCTAACAAACCCCTGAGGAAGGGGTGAATGGGGAAACCTAGAACTCATGAAAGGAAAGGAACAAAACAAATTTTCTCCTCTCCGTGTGTTGTAGGATAATTGTCGGTAAGCACTTTGTCGTCGATGAACATTAGGCCAGGATGGGTGGATGCGAGATCTGAGTCAGGTAAATAACCCTGCGTGGCTATCCGATCTAAGTGCATATGGGCGGTGAAGCAGCTTGCCCAATCGCCCTTAAGTGGCCCGTTAGTACATGTTGACGAACTTGGGGTGCCCGCCATTGCTGGAGCTCTTGAGCTAGCTTGGAGGTGGAGATTTCGTATTGGGGAAAGAAGGGGGAATGTTGGGGGTAGACAAGTTCATGTATCCCTAGCAGATTAAATACCCTTGTAAAACGGGTGATGGGGGACGTTTCGGTATCCATTCATCAATCCGCTTTGTTTCCTAGTTGCACAAAAGTCAAGAAAAACTCTATAAAAAATGGTGGGCCATGAGTAGAGGGTCCTGACAGCAATCCCCCGAGGTGACTCATTGGACTACTTACAAAGAATTGCTTCTCAGCTCGAGGTATATTGATGCTCGGACCATTATAAAAGCGCCGAGGTTGTTTTGGAGACCTCGGACCAAAACGTGAAGAGATGAAGGAGGAACTTGCTTGCCAAGCCGAAGACATCGACAAGATGGGACATGCCAAGGGGGGAGCTGTAGTCCTTGACTTTGAAGACCAGGGGCTACTACGGGTGTCCTGGATTAAGGGGTGCCCACCTGTATGTCATGTTGTCCATGCCCCGAGCTAATGACTCACCGACCACTGGAGGAAGGGTTGCCAAAGTTGCGATCCTTGGTGTGAGCAAGATGGAAACTTCCAAAGACTTGGCGTACACTTCAAGAAAAGATCTAGTTAATGGCTTGTTTATTCCTACGGTGCCTATATAAGCCGAGGGGTTTAGTCCTTAGAGGTATGAACACAATCCTTAGGGTTTAGAACACAATCATACGATCTCGAGGTATAACATCAGGTGCTATGTACTACAATAAATCAATACAATCCAAGTAGGACGTAGGGTTTTACCGCTTTGAGAGGGCCCGGACCTGGCTAAAACATCGTCTCTCTCGTCTACTATTACCATTATTCCTAGGCTCATAGCTCGGGACCCCCTACCCGAGATCCACCGGTTTTAGCACCGACGGGTATGACTACTATGTGTGGTTATTAATTAAATCTGTTTTACATTTGTACTATGTGGTAGAACTTGAATGAAATCAACTAACTGAACCAACTGTGACAGCCTGGATTTTGCCTTCTCTCTTTTTCCCGGACTTGCCTTCTCTTTGTTTTCGGACTTGATTTTTGCCTTGCTTTGATTTGGGTTTTGGAATCATTTCAAATGGACTTGTCACTTGGGCATATCCTTGAATTTCACCCAAGTGACCTATCTACTCCTCATTCAACTTTACTCCTCTGATAAATCCCAAAAATAATCAAATGAATATTTTTCATAAAATAAAAATATTCATTTTCCTCTCTGAAACTCTATTCAGAAACTTGTGCTCCAAAGCAACCCTCATTTTTATTGCTCCCAAAAATCTGAGATAAATCCTGAGTGTTCTTTGGACCTTGGCACACCTTCCCAAGCAAAAATATTGCATGACTTTTTGTAATATTTTTGCTATAGAAAAGCATTTCTCTTCTGGCCCAAAATTCCAGTTTGTACAACAAGTACATTTTTCCTTGATCTTTTGGCCCTGATCTTTCTTGAGCTTAAACACCCTCCTAAGAAAACCTAAACCCCAGGAGATCAGCCCTAATGACCTTCTAGAAGATTGCTTAACTTGGCGACCAAGTTTCTGGTGAGAAACTTGCCAGCTTAGTTGAGTCAAGTCTGGTCGGCCTGGCTATGAGCTATCAACTTTCCTAGACTAAACACTGCGTGGACTAGAGCGTAGACAAGGTATGGTAGAATTTGGGCATTGTCTTGACCATGCCAGCGTGGTGACCGCGTGAAGACACGGTGCCTGGCAGCGTCTCGACGCGCTCTGGATGGCGCCTTCCTCTCTGTTCAGCGCGTGCTCGATCCAGCGCTCGATGACGCCTGCCGTGCCGCACCTACAGCCCCGACCCATCACCCTTGACCTCTCCCTGGCGCTCGCCGACGCCGGAGCCGCCGAAGCAAGCATGTGCATGTTGTGGCCAAAATCCACGGTGCGCGCGTTCCCTTGTCCGCTTCTTCCACCGCCTCCTGTGCTCGTCCTCGAGTGTGGGCAGCTCCTGCATTGACACTGCGCGCTTGCCCCTTGCACTGGAGCTTTTCTTCGCTGTTAGCCGTGCATCCAGAGAGCTCCGGCGGCGACACGTCACCCCCTCGTCTGGCTATTTATAGCGCCCCTGTGGGGACCCCGACCCATAAGTCGTGATCACCGAATGCACGTGTACAGTGATCCCAGAGATCAATGCTCACTGAACACACAGAAGCTGAATAACAAGAGTCTTACATCCATACATACTGTCTTACACAAATTATGACCATTATGGTCAAGTCCTACATAGATAAAGCCACAAGGGCTGAATACAAAATAAACTTAAGCAACGGAAATTCTTCGTCAATAAGTAGAACCCATGCCATCTGCCTTAACCCTACAGGCATTCTGATTGGGAAACGTCCTAGTTCGCATGTTCGTCTCCAAAGAGCTCTTATTCGAACTCCTGTTCTTCCATGCCTGGCCAATTAAATAACCAGTGGCAAGCCAATGAGTCCTTTGAATGTACTCGCAAGCAACCCATGATTGGAACAAGGCACAATAATGCAATGATATAGCACTAAGTAGGTAGTTTGCAGAAAGCTAGTTTTGAGTGCAATGACATGATCTATCAACCTGTAAAATATGCATCATGAGAGTACAGATGTCCATATGAACAAGTTACAGATATCAACATAAGCGGAGTTGGACACCAATCCAACTTGATCATCGTGTCAAGCCATCTGATTTAACCCAAATAGTCTTAACAACACACACACACGCGGTTCAAAATACTCTAGACGTAGTTCAAGCAGCACCGCCCAACTGTCCTTGACCGTGGACACGGCTATTCGAATAGTTTTACACTCTGCAGAGGTTGCACACTTTACCCACAAGATCCGGGGAACTTCCGTGTCATCCACGACCCGCGGTACCTCAAGTACCCGGGGTAAGCACCCGATCACTATCTTTCCCTAGACGACACTAACAAGGAGTCCACTCGTTATTCCATATCCTCACGATGTACATCATACGAGACTCACTCGACATCATAACATCCGAGAGGGGACACAACGGTGTATCCGGTGCCCTGTGAAAACAGTCATGGACGCCCTACCTGGCAAGACCCCGTCCCAAGAGAGAGCACCAACTCTCCCCCGTCACTAGTAATGCGGGCTCCAAGCTAGTATCGGCCTAGGTAATCAAAAATGCCCTTTCCCATACAATGGTAGAGTGGTTGCGCATGTAAGGTTGGGACAGTCGACAAATCTTAAATCTAATCCGTTTTCGAAAACAACACACACACTTGCCTCCGTACGCCACTTCGTCATCAAGTGGTTACCCATCTCATTATCTCCCTCGGGCATAAGTGGCACCCGACGGGGTTTTCGGAAAGTCTTTTGAAAATACTTTGTCTCCATCACCATGCATATGCCCGCCCCTTTTGCGTAGCATCTACTTTAGCATCCTACCTACTCCCACCTGAATAACCCTCATAAGAAGGTAGGGTCATGCACAATGCAAGTATCAACGAGGAAGTAACAGAGGCAACCCATCAAGGTGGTTACCACCTCATCATGATTCCGTTGCAACAACAATATGGTGCTATATGACATGCATAAAAAGGGTTTCATAGACATGGTCAAAGGGCTGCTTTCCTGGCTTAGCAAAGTCTTCTTGGGTCTTCAAGGTTTTCTGGTCCAACTCCTTCATCGGCCACGCAATCTATCGTCGCAAAATAGTAGCGAGAAAAATAAGACAATAATAAAACAGAAAAACCAAAGTGCTCAGAAAAATGTCAACTCATTTTTGTTAAATACTAGGGTGAAAACTAAGAAGGGGAAAATTTCTAGTTTTGGATTTGGAGTCATGGAAATACTGCTAGGAATTTTAAATGACAGGCATAAATACTCAAATTCAAATTTAAATTTGAACAGTGAAGAAAAGTTGGTTTGATAAGAGTGAAAACTGCACCAATAAATAGGTGGGATTATTACAAGAATTTAGGAGTTGGAATTATTGCATTTGGATTATTATTTAATCCTGTGGAATTTTTGGAAAAGTTACAGAAAAAGAAAAGGAAAAATGCCACTGTGCAACTGGGCCTATTCAGCCACAAAGGCAGCAGGCCTGTGGGGAATCCAGCCAGCAAGGCTGCCATGTCGAAGGAGTATTTGGGAACACGCCCAGCCGACGCAGCGAATCAGTTATGCTGCAGCGCTGCTTTTAAACCTGACTGGTGGGGCCCACCTGTCAGAGTGTGAGGCTGACCGACGGGCCCCACGGCCGTCGTCTTCAACCTCGAGCCAGAGAGGGAGGCGAGCTCACCAGCGTCGTTGTGGTCGACGGTGAGGCGATCCGAGGGCACCGACGTGCTCAGGACCAAGTCGCCGTTCGGGTAGAGGTGGAGTTGGTCGTTGGGGTGCAGGGGTTCGCCAGCGACGAGGAAGCCAGCGGCAGAACTTCGGGAGGTGCTTGCCCCGGTCGATTCCGGCTGTAATAGAGAGGGGGAACAGAGGGGAAATGGTCAGGGAGGTGTGGAGGTTCCAGATCAAGAGGTAGAAGAGGCGGACAGAGCCTGTACCACCTATTTATTGGTTCCAGATAAGGAGGTAGATCGACGGCGACTCGAGGCGGCGGAGCTCGAGCTCGATCTCGAGCTCAGGTGCTCCTGGCGGAGAGTGGAGGGCACAGGGGGGCCGATTGGAGTAGGTAGGAGCGAGTGGTGGTGAGGGAGAGGCTCGGGGAGGCCTTTAAGTAGGCGAGCCACGGCTCACCGTAGACCCGTGCGCCGGCGAGGTTGTTGCCATTGCTGTGGGTCACGGGGGCGCGCGTGGGGGTGTCTGGGGTGCTCGTGGGTTCGGTCCAGAGCGAGGGAAGGAAGAGAGAGGGAGCAGGAGGCCAGAGGCGCCACGCGTGTGAGCACGCTCACTGGTGCGCTCGGGCGGTCGTCGCGTGTGCGAGCTAGGGCGAGAGGAGGGAGAAGGAGGAGGGGGCCGACCAGCTGCCATGTTGCGGACGTCGAGGCGTCTCGTCGGGCACGCTGGGGAGGCCCAAGGTGGCAGGAGGCGGTTGGAAGGGGGCTACAGGTCTTGAGGCGCCTTGTGGCCTCCAGCGCCCCAATGGCCGGCATGGCCATTTTCTATGCAATGTGGGCGCGGCCAAAAGTGTCTGGTAGCTGTAGGGGGAAGTAAAGAAGTGGGAGATGGCCTTGGATACCCTGGGTGACCAGTAGGATAAGAGAGAGGTAGAAGAAGCGGGAGAGAGGGGTTGTCCAGGGAGGTAAATGGGTGTATTTTACCCCTGGGTCATTGAGCAATGGCCAGGGGAGAGTTACTGGAGGTAGGAGAGGACTAGGAGGAGCTGTGGTAAAAAGTTGGGCTCAAGGAGAATAGTGTAAGTGGTCAAAATGGTGATTTTTGAAAAGTGACAGAAGGTGTTTGATGCAAATTTGGGCAAGCAAATAAAATCCACTTGACATGAGAATTAACAGGATCAAATGTCACACATAATTGAGGTTGACCACCAAGTTTGAGTCCATTTGAAGAAAGTTGCCAATGTAACTTTGGCAAACCATAGAAATCAGCAGAAATGGACTTGCTTAGATCTAGCTAAGCTAAAATCTTCTGCTTGGTGCACCACTTGGTGTAGTGTCATCATTTGAGGTTCTGAAAATTTCCACAAAAGTTGAGATCAAAAGGAGAAAGTTTCCAATGTAAAGTTGTTCAAATTTGGTTCTTGACAGAGAGGGTTTTGGGGCATTTTGGTGAACCAAAATGACCTTGATTGACATGAGGCTTTGCAAGGTGATCACAATATCCATTTGTGAATTGCTGGATTTTCCTTGGATTTTTATGAAAATATTTCCTGTAGAACTATTTCAAATCCTTGAAATGGGCAGAAATGGTCTTGGGAGGTTTTGTCCAATATTTTGAGCATGACCATGTGTTGAAACTCTTATATATGGGAAATATATGCCCACTGAGTTTCCCTGATTTTTGTCAAATATTTTTAAAACAATAAAATAAGTTTTCCCTATTAAAGACCATTTCTGGCCTTAATAAAAAGCTTTTAAATAAAATAGGAAAATAACTTTTAGAATTATATTTTTGTGGTTTATGGGAATCCTATATCTAATAGGTTTCAAATATACTCTTTGAAATATTTTTCATACCCCAAATCAAGTTCTTGCAAAGGCAAACCTCAATTCAGGGGTTTTTGGAAAACTAATTTTTGAAAAAACTTTTTGGCCAAATTATTTTTGTAAGAAAATACTATATTGCTCTATACACATGGCATGATCATTGGGCAGATGTTTGGGGCAAGGAGATGAAGTATAGAAGGTGGAGTTGTGTTGACTTTAAAGAGCACTAGAAAAACACAGAGAGAAAACCAACTCCAAATAAAAGCCAAATAATGCAAGAGTTTTTGTCAAACCACACTTTATCATGATATATTAGCTTAAGTGTTGTGGCATGAAAATCAGGGTGTGACAGACCTACCCCCCTTACAAGAATCTCGTCCCCGAGATTCCCAAACTAGGCGTGGAACGGAATACGAAAAGTGGATCCGGGGTAGTCTTCTTGTCCTCATACCGCTTGTGCTTTCGAGTGGTGCTCCATTGAATCTTGAAGTACTCGATGGCGTGGCTTCGTGAATGACATCCTGCTTGATCCATATTGCCATTGGGGTCTTTTGCGTAAGTCATATTGGGCTGGAGGTCAATAGCTCGGTGATCGCCGTCCTTGTAGGGATCGGGTTGGTTAGGATGTTGGAAGCACTTCCGAAACTGTGACTTGTGGAAATTGTTGTGCACAATGGGTGGCTCAGGTGGTAATTCTAGCTGGTAGCCGTCTATTCT
This sequence comes from Aegilops bicornis, assembly GCA_021605145.1. Taxonomy (NCBI): domain Eukaryota; kingdom Viridiplantae; phylum Streptophyta; class Magnoliopsida; order Poales; family Poaceae; genus Aegilops; species Aegilops bicornis. The sequence continues at coordinate 236,471,984 of CM038669.1, forward strand.
TCGTCTTGTAGTGATCTTGGAGAAGGTCGATAAATCTTGGTGTGAGTTTCTCTTGACATGAAAATGCTTTTGTTCTCTTGAGAGAAGTGGCTCGCAGATACACCTGGTCTTCGACGAGAAAGTTCACTTCTTGACGATGGTGGTGGGTGTAGTTCTTCCTCCTTGGCATGGCGGTCTTCAAATGTTCCTTGACTAGCTGAATGGCTCTTTTTCCGTCTTCGGGTGGACATGTAGGTCACCAAATGATGATGACAACTATCTTGTATAAGCACTCCATGAAGACTTTGTTCACGGGGTACACAAAGTAGGCTAGGGAATTAGTGGTGGTCTTTGTTGAGTGTGGGCCAAGGTGTTCTAGATCTAGTGTCAAGGCCCTATGGTCCTGATCCGACTATGTTGTAGCTTGGTAGGGCTTAAGGGTTTCAAGGATTCTAGTGTGCGAGTGAACATTTATCATCTTATCTTTAAGCACGGTTTCTGAGATGCCAATTGTGCTATCTAGTCCTTTAAACAAATCACATCATATCACTAATAGCATCATTTCGTATAGGTCAACTCCAATCATCACTCAAGTGATTCATATCCTCATGACTCTCGAGAGGAGGTCTAACAAAATCATATATGTCTACAATCCCCAAACTCATATGTATGTCTACCCCTAAAAATCCATGGTTAGAACATATAAGCTGCTAAGCTTGAATGTGACAATCCAAGTGCTCAGCCTACTCTTCCAAGGTCTAAGATAAAGCACCTCTATCCTAAGGAAACACGTCGTAAGCCACTCCAAGATCTTGTTTCATTCCTATGAATCAACTCCAACAGCCCATTAACTTCCATCAATCACTACATAATCCATTTAATTCTACAAATCCAATGTTTATGGTGTTCCACATGATCTTCTAATGTCCTATAATCCTCAAATACTTGAAAGGGATATCCATTACTATAGCAAGTCCACCAATTTCCATTATCATGGTCAAGTAAACTCCAAGGTCAAGCTTATATCAACTCCGACAATTAATCCAATCTCCTAATTTATTGTCCTCCAAGAAACATGGTATCATGATCGAGATCATCAGTCTAAATCCAATTTACTCCGAACCATGTAGACTTACTCAGCATCTATACTCAACTAGGATCACCTATTTAAATCCAAATCTCTTGTCCAACGAGGAATCCTACATGTTTCCCTCAAGTTATTTACGTAATATCAACTGTCTCCTATCAATATCATCCGATCAAGTCAAATCCTTGCACTTCCGTGAGTTTCGACTTGCATCATAATTGTCCTCTAAATCCAATTTACTCAGGGGTAATGAAAGCTATGCTACTCTATAATCATGATCCCACCAATTCATCTACCAACATGGAAGCCTTATAATCCACCAAAGAGTCTTAGATAATTCCTCAAGGTCACTGATATAAACTCATCAAGTCATTTGTCCTCTGTTCATATATCCCCAAATTGGTCTTTCCTATGGCATCGTCAGTTTTGGTGCTACCTTAGGATGGTAATGTGCTTGTTCACTACGTCCACTAGTCCCATAATGAACCCAGTGATAAGCAAGGCTTACTGTAGCTTAACTTGTTCTCCTGTGATTCTGTAGGTTAAGCTCAGGGTTAAGGTTTTGAGCTGGGTATCTCGTGAAGTCTCGAAGGGTCTAGGAATGGGTTTCTAGTCTGGAGGGTTAAACATAACTCTACAGGGTTTCACTTGGTCGAGGAGGCTGTAGAAAAGTTCTTTAGTGCCAGTTGGTCGCCGAAGTAGAATCCCTTGGTGTATCTTGTCTTAATGGTCTTCAGAGATGAGAGCGAAAAGTAACATAGAGGAGCGGGATGCCTAAAAGGGGGTTTTATGGTGTAAGTGTAAACAACCAAGTGCCATAAAGTCCACACACAATTCCATTAAGACACGATAGGTGATATAGTCGCGTACAAGCTGCCTAGGGCAAATGTGCGACTTATATCAAAACACAAACAAGTAAAAACAAGCAACACAAAATGTGGTTCCATTCGAACCATCTAACGGACTCGACTACGCATATGGGGGTACACGACTCATCCTACCCTAGGGGTCCTCGGACTCGGTAGTCGTGCTTGCTCGGAGAGAAGGGCGCTCATTCTTCAGTTTCTGGGTTCCCCTTGTGGTTCCAAAGGGTATGCGACAGTCGGCTGCTTGTTGGGACACATTCTTTTAATGTGCCCAAGTTTACCACACCCGTGACAAGTGGCAGAAGCAAAAAGGTTGTTATCCAGTCTTGGGTTATGTCGTCGATGGCCTGACGAAGATCTTCTATGAGGTGGATATGGAAATTCATTCCTATGCCTCCTGTGTGGGGTTTGGTTGCGGGTTTTCCGAAGTTCCTCGATTTGTTGCTCCAGATTGGCAAGGTGGGCTTGTAAGGCAGTGATTTTCTGTCCTCGCTCGTCCACCTTCTTCTTCTCGAGGCAGTGGAGGTGCAGAACTGAAGGGAGGTCTTGGCGAGCCTTAAGGAATGCTTCGGTAAGGTGACGTAGAAGGTAGTCTCCTGCGTTGATGAAGCGGATCTGGTAATTGAGGGTTGGATCCTCATCTTCTGGGGAAATCCTCACTTGCGTCGGAGCCCCAAAGCCACTCTTGCCAGGTAGGTAGCGGGTGGCGTTTTCTTCTTTCATTTCTGGAAGGAGGTCACGAAGACGGAGGAGCGCTTCATATGCCACTTGCTGAATGGTCAGGTCTCTTGTTGGCATGGGTGGTCCAATGAAGAACCACCCCTGGGGTGAGGTCTTGGCAGGCACAAAAACCTTCGCGTAGAAGTCCTTTTCGAGCACATCATTTTCCAGTTCATACAGGGTGTATATGGGCAGCAAGGGATAGTGGCATTGTTGGAGGCAGTCTTTTAGGAGTGATGGAAACCCTGTCATAAGGAGTCTCAAGGGGGCGACGACCATCTACAAAAGTTGAATAGGAGAGGTCATTAAGGAACAATATCCCTTAGGTTTGGGAAATCTCAGAAAAGAAGAGGAGTATAGAGGGTTTTGCAAAACGGGTTTTGTCCTATCTAATGCCCATGCTAACTAAGGCTTCCTACAGTCAGGATGGCTCTGATACCAGCTCTGTGGGGACCCCGACCCATAAGTCGTGATCACCGAATGCACGTGTACAGTGATCCCAGAAGTCAATGCTCACTGAACAAACATAAGCTGAATAACAAGAGTCTTACGTCCATACATACCGTCTTACACAAATTATGACCATTATGGTCAAGTCCTACATAGATAAAGCCACAAGGGATGAATACCAAATAAACTTAAGCAGCGGAAATTCTTCGTTGATAAGTAGAACCCATGCCATCTGCCTTAACCCTACAGGCATTCTGATTGGGAAACGTCCTAGTTTGCATGTTCGTCTCCAAAGAGCTCTTATTCGAACTCCTGTTCTTCCATGCCTGGCCAATTAAATAACCAGTGGCAAGCCAATGAGTCCTTTGAATGTACTCACAAGCAACCCATGATTGGAACAAGGCACAATAATGCAATGATATAGCACTAAGTAGGTAGTTTGCAGAAAGCTAGTTTTGAGTGCAATGACATGATCTATCAACCTGTAAAATATGCATCATGAGAGTACAGATGTCCATATGAACAAGTTACAGATATCAACATAAGCGGAGTTGGACACCAATCCAACTTGATCATCGTGTCAAGCCATCTGACTTAACCCAAATAGTCTTATCAACACACACACACACACACACGGTTCGAAAGACCCTGGACGTAGTTTAAGCAGCACTGCACAATTGTCCTTGACCGTGGACATGGCTATTCGAATAGTTTTGCACTCTGCAGAGGTTGCACACTTTACCCACAAGATCCGGGGAACTTCCGTGTCATCCACGACCCGTGGTACCTCAAGTACCCGGGGTAAGCACCCGATCACAATCTTTCCCTAGAAGACACTAACAAGGAGTCCACTCGTTGTTCCAAATCCTCACGATGTACATCATACGAGACTCACTCGAGATCGTAACATCCGAGAGGGGACCCAACGGTGTATCCGGTGCCCTGCGAAAACAGTCATGGCACCCTACCTGGCACGATCCCGTCCTGAGAGAGAGCACCAACTCTCCCCCGTCACTAGTAATGCGGGCTCCAAGATAGTATCGGCCTAGGTAATCAATAATGCCCTTTCCCATACAAGGGTAGAGTCGTTGCGCATGTAAGGTTGGGACAGTCGACAAATCTTAAATCTAATCCGTTTTCGAAAACAACACACACACTTGCCTCCGTACGCCACTTCGTCATCAAGTGGTTACCCATCTCATTATCTCCCTCGGGCATAAGTGGCACCCGACGGGGTTTTCGAAAAGTCTTTTGAAAATACTTTGTCTCCATCACCATGCATATGCCCGCCCCTTTTGCGTAGCATCTACTTTAGCATCCTACCTACTCCCACCTGCATAAACCTCATAAGAAGGTAGGGTCATGCACAATGCAAGTATCAACGAGGAAGTAACAGAGGCAACCCATCAAGGTGGTTACCACCTCATCATGATTCCGTTGCAACAACAATATGGTGCTATATGACATGCATAAAAAGGGTTTCATAGACATGGTCAAAGGGCTGCTTTCCTGGCTTAGCAAAGTCTTCTTGGGTCTTCAAGGTTTTCTAGTCCAACTCCTTCGTCGGCAACGCAATCTATCGTCGCAAAATAGTAGCGAGAAAAATAAGGCAATAATAAAATAGAAAAACCAAATTGCTCAGAAAAATGTCAACTCTTTTTTGTTAAATACTAGGGTGAAAACTACGAAGGGGAAAATTCCTAGTTTTGGATTTGGAGTCATGGAAACAGTGCTAGGAATTTTAAATGACACGCATAAATGCTCAAATTCAAATTTAAATTTGAACAGTGAAGAAAAGTTGGTTTGATAAGAGTGAAAACTACACCAATAAATAGGTGGGATTATTACAAGAATTTAGGAGTTGGAATTATTGCATTGGATTATTATTTAATCCTGTGGAATTTTTGGAAAAGTTACAGAAAAAGAAAAGGAAAAAAGGCCAATCGTGGCAAAGAAAGCGCAGGGGAATCCAGCCCAGAGAAGGCTGTTGACGTCAAGGCGATTTGGGAAATACGCCCACCGACGAGAGAACCGTGTGCGACGCGGCTGCTTTTAAACCTGACCGGTGGGGCCCACCCATCAGAGTGTGAGGCTGACCGACGGGCCCCAAGGCCGTCGTCTTCAACCTCAGGCCAGAGAGGGAGGCGAGCTCACCGACGTTGTTGTGGTCGACGGCGAGGCGATCCGAGGGCACCGACGTGCTCAGGACGGAGTCGCCGTTCGGCTGGAGGTGGAGTTGGTCGCCGGGGTGCAGGGGTTCGCCGGCGAGGAGGAAGTCGGCGGCAGAGCTTCGGGAGGTGCTTGCCCCGGTCGATTCCGGCTGTAATAGAGAGGGGGAACAAAGGGGAAATGGTCAGGGAGGTGTGGAGGTTCCAGATCAAGAGGTAGAAGAGGCGGACAGAGCTTGTACCCCGAGATCGACGGCGACCCGAGGCGGCGGAGCTCGAGCTCGATCTCGAGCTCGGGTGCTCCTGGAGGAGAGTGGAGGGCATAGGGGTGCCGACTTGGAGTAGGTAGGAGCGAGTGGTGGTGAGGGAGAGGCTCGGGGAGGCCTTTAAGTAGGCGAGCCACGGCTCACCGTAGACCCGTGCGCCGGCGAGGTTATTGCCGTTGTTGTGGGTCACGGGGGCGCGCGTGGGCGTGTCTGGGGTGCTCGTGGGTTCGGTCCAGAGCAAGGGAAAGAAGAGAGAGGGAGCAGGATGCCAGAGGCGCCACGCGTGTGAGCACGCTCAATGGTGCGCTCGGGCGGTCATCGCGCGTGCGAGCTGGGGCGAGAGGAGGGAGAAGGAGGAGGGGGCCGACAAGCTGCCGTGTTGCGGACGTCGAGGCGTCTCATCGGGCGCGCTGGGGAGGCCCGAAGTGGCCTGAGGCGGTTGGAAGGGGGCGGCTACAGTGCGGGAGCGCACTGTAGCATGCTCCGGAGCGCCCCAATGGCCGGCATGGCCATTTTCTACGCAATGTGGGCGCGGCCAAAAGTGTCTGGTAGCTCTAGGGGGAAGTAAAGAAGTGGGAGATTGCCTTGGATGCCCTGGGTGGCCAGTAGGAGAAGAGAGAGGTAGAATAAGAGGGAGAGAGGGGCTGTCCAGGGAGGTAAATGGGGGTATTTTACCCCTGAATCATTGAGCAATGGCCAGCGGAGAGTTACTGGAGGTAGGAGAGGACTAGGAGGAGCTGTGGTAAAAAGTTGGGCTCAAGGAGAATAGTGTAAGTGGTCAAAATGGTGATTTTTGAAAAGTGATGAAGGTGTTTGATGCAAATTTGGGCAAGCAAATTAACTCCACTTGACATGAGAATTAACAGGATCAAATGTCACACATAATTGAGGTTGATCACCAAGTTTGAGTCCATTTGAAGAAAGTTGCCAATGTAACTTTGGCAAACCCTAGAAATCAGCAGAAATGGACTTGCTTAGATCTAGCTAAGCTAAAATCTTCTTCTTGGTGCACCACTTGGTGTACTGTCATCATTTGAGGTTCTGAACATTTCCACAAAATTTGAGATCACAAGGAGAAAGTTTCCAATGTAAAGTTGTTCAAATTTGGTTCTGGACAGAGAGGGTTTTGGGGCATTTTGGTGAAACAAACTGACCTTGATTGACATGAGGCTTTGAAAGGTGATCGCAATATGCATTTGTGACTTGCTGGATTTTCCTTGGATTTTTATGAAAATATTTCCTGTAGAAATATTTCAAATCCTTGAAATGGGCAGAAATGGTTTTGGGAGGTTTTGTCCAATATTTTGAAAATGACCATGTGTTGAAACTCTTATATATGGGAAATATATGCCCACTGAGTTTCCCTGATTTTTTTCAAATATTTTCAAAACAATAAAATAATTTTTCCCTATTAAAGACCATTTCTGGACTTAAGAAAAAGCTTTTAAATAAAATACGAAAATAACTTTTAGAATTATATTTTTGTGGTTTATGGGAATCCTATATCTAATAGGTTGCAAATATACTCTTTGATATATTTTTCATACCCCAAATCAAGTTCTTGAAGTGCAAACCTCAATTCAGGGGTTTTTGGAATACTAATTTTTGAAAATACTTTTTGGCCAAATTATTTTTGTAAGAAAATACTATATTGCTCTATACACATGGCATGATCATTGGGCAGATGTTTGGGGCAAGGAGATGAATTATAGAAGGTGGAGTAGTGTTGACTTTAAAGAGCACTAGAAAAACACAGAGAGAAAACCAACTCCAAATAAAAGCCAAATAATGCAAGAGTTTTTGTCAAACCACACTTTATCATGATATATTAGCTTAATTGTTGTGGCATGAAAATCAGGGTGTGACAGCCCCCCTTCTCGATTTCTAGCCACGCACCACTCCTCACCACCTCCACGAACACGTAGACGGGCCACAGCTCGGCCGGGCAGGCCTCTGGCCGTTGCCCCGACCAGAGAACTCCGGCGACCTCCACAGCAAGGCCACCTCTCTCCGGTGCCTCTCGAGCTCAAGAAGCTGCTCAAGCGGGGCATTGGGGTCTGTTGGTGCTGCCTGGACACCGCTGAGACCTCGGAGCCGCCCCTAGCCGTCGTCTTCGACCATTCCGGCGAACCCCGCCCGCCATCGAGGCTTGCGAGCTCGATCGCGAGCAGCTACGTCCACCCCAAGCCAAGCCACGGGTACGGGCAGGTGAGCCACGAGCCCAGCTTCAATCCTATCCCTCTAGCCTAGCCCCAAAACACCTCGTCGCCGGCGTGAGCTCCGGCGAAACGCCGCCCCTCTCAGATCTCGCTCTCCCCCTCTCTCTCCTGACGTGCGGGACCCACCCGTCAGCCTCACCACTCGCGCCCGAAGCGGTACGAGTGGAGGCGCACTCTCGCTTTACTCCTTCGACGTCACCCCCCGCAGGATATCTGTTTAATTCAAATTTATTCGGAAATTTGACTAAACTTTGACCAGCCACCATTTGTAAACCATAAGTCCAAATGATTTGATTCTTTTTGCATTGTCTTTGTTTGAGAAAGCTCTAGAAGCACACCAAAAGGTGGATTTTTCTTTGCTGTCAAGGATTTCTGGTGATTTTCAGAATGAGTTTTGATATTTGTTTTTGTGGTTTTAAATTCTTTTCAAAAGGAGAGGCTTGTATAGAAGCAAACCAAGAGGGGTGTGATCCTCCTCTACACTAAGGCAAGGCACACCAGCATTTGGATGGTGTTATTTCAATATCTATGATTTTCTACTTGAACATGAGCTTTTATTTGCATTTAAAATTTGATATATATATATATATATATATATATATATATATATGTTGTTGATTGCTAGTTAGTTTACCATGCTTTATATGCTTGTTTTAGTTACTGGTTAAATGCATGAACTTGTTTGGTCAAGTAGAATAAGATTTTGAACTAGTTATATTGCTATGGTAATTAATAATAGTTCTTTTATGAAGTGATATTTTCATTTAAGTGATGAACTAATAAGAATATTGCTTGATAATAAAAATAAGTTATAACCAGAAAAGTTTTGATCTTGAGTAGTGCAAGATAATTATGTTGATAAGATTGATCCATGTCTATGAGTAGTTTGCATTGCATGCTGATTAGTTGCATGGTTATGGCATCGTATCGTTGTTATTTTATAAAAAAAAATTGTCAAAGTTAAATTGGATTAAGTTCAACTTGAATATGATGTTGATCACATCATGGTGCCACTGAATCGGGTTCTTATTCAGTGCGACCACATTTACCTTGTGGGAAGGTCTTGATTCGGTCCTTTATTGTGCCTCTCATCGGTGCCTCTCGTGAGGGAAGGTTATGGGTGTGCATACCCTGGCCCGGTAAGCAGACATAACCTTGTGTGCTCATTTTTGTTTTTATGGTACCTTGTCCCCGTTTGGGACCATTTTGCCTTGACGGTGGCGGTTGGTGTCTTTGGTAGACATGGGGCCACCCAAGACCTAGCCCTGAGAGGGAGTTGGTCGGAGTGGCCGGGAGAGTGCCATGACAAAGGGAGGGTTTCGTCGGAACGCTTTGGTCCACCCGAATGGGAATGCGAGGCCAGGGTTCCGTAGTGTGGGTAAAGTGTGCTACCTCTGCAGAGTGTATTTAATCTATCGATAGCCGCGTCCTTGGTTATGGGCATAGCTCGGAAGTAAGTCACACCATGGATTAACTTTTATAATTAATCTTGCAAACTAAAATGACTGTTGTGATGCATTGTGTTTCATGTGATTCATGAACTCATGAGTTGTTCATGAGTGGTTGGTTTCAGTTGTGACTCAGGTATGGTCACCGTTTGGTTATGAGGTAACCGTCTGGTAAACGAGTCCGTGAGACTCGGTGCTCGTATTGGTTTTCTTTGCATCTGTAGTAGCCCTTGCATTGCATGAATTTGATTAATTGTCATGATGTTGTCTATCATCGTGCTTATGTTTGTTGTGAGCTTGCAAGTACATTCAATGTACTGACCTGGTGTGTCATGCCAGCTTTCAGGCAAGTCGGTTTGCATTGGAGCACATCTCGCGTCTAGGCCGTGTCCACGTCGGTGTCCCTGTGCTATGGAGTTCCAGTTCATCGTTCTTCCGCTGCCGCATAGTTCAAGTGATCGAGGCCCTCGTCATGTTCATTAAATAATGTACATACTGTTCAGCAGCACCGTGTGTGCCGCTTGGCCTCGTATCCTGATGTAATATCGGACTTATGTAATCCACTAGCATCAATAAAGCGGTTGTTTCTGTACCATGTTGTTGTGTATTGCTAGAAGACTAGATCTCTGGGCTGGCAATGCAAGGTAAACCGGTTGCTCTGAGCCGGGGTGCCACAATGCTTGGTATCTGAGCCGCGCTGATTGTAGGACATGCTAGAACGTTAGTGCATTAGTGAAACGGTAGGTAGCTTCGTTTGAGTGCCGGTAGTCATTGAAAATTGGTTGGTGCATTGCATGCAGGTTATTTGTTGTTATTACTAACCGTATGGTTTGTGAGTGCAGATGGCTCCAGTACCGATCTTGTACCATCTTGAGTTAGCTCCGTACACATCACCGTACCTACTTCATAACGTGTGGCTACGACTCTATCCAGACGGTGCTGATCCAGAGTATCAGGTGTATCGGGAGCATCTGGCCGGTGCATTGTATGAGTATTATGCTGAGGTCACTCTACACCATAGTTCCCCTTTCTGTGCTTACACTCGTTCTACTAAGGGTGGTCTTGCTTCTACGCCATCTCAGGCGGTTCAGTTTGCTGCTATCGAGGCTCTTGTAGACTTGCACTACAACGAGGTTCGCATGCACACCCACCCAGGTTTCTTCTACTACCCATCTCTGCATGAGAATGGGCGTATCCGCTTTCCTTTGATTAATCCGGCGTGAGATCGTCCCACTAGTCACCTTTTGTTGGGGATATTACCACTAGAGGTAAACCGGCAAGAACAGGCCGGGTTAACTTCACCAGTAGTTGAACATGTTAAAGCCCAAGTAGGTAGCAGAGGGCTTATGGACCATAGCCGGTTCACGCCAATAGCTATAAACTGGCGCCAGTATGTATCTTGTGTTGTAAGTTAGGAATAGTAGAGACCGAGCCGGGTACGTCTATGAACCGGTGTCGGGACTCTGTAAACCGACAGGCGTTACCCGTGTATATAAAGGGACGACCCGGCGGCGGTTTGAGACAGACAACAACAACTCGAGGCCTAGGCGAAGCTTGTTTGCTCCCTAGTCATCGAAACCCCATCAATTCAATCACAACTAAACGTAGGCTTTTGCCTTCATCGAAGGGGCCGAACTAGTATAAACTCTCGTGTCCTTGTGTCCGCTTTAACCCCTTCAAGTTAACCCGTAGCGATGGCTCCACGACTAAGTCCTTTCACGAGGACATCCGCCGTGACAAACCCACGGCGCTTGGCGCCACCGTGGGGCTATCGCATGATGGTTTGACATTCTTGGAGGGCAAGTTCAAGGACTCAAGGGCTATCTTGTGGGCCGATGACCAAGAGTCGCCGCGGCAAGCTCTACATTGACGACGCAGGATGGGGCCCGAGGCGGCTCAATTGAGTACGGGTACCGGGTCCCCTTTGGGGGCATACACGTCTTCATCGGCAAGATCGGGGAACCGGGTCCTGAGCCGGACATCTACACCGACCTCGTCGAGACGGCTCAGCGTGCGAGATCTGCCCGGGTTAAGCCGGCCGTGAAGCGTGCCTTCGTGGGGGTCATCCACGGAGGAGAGTATGAGGACGGATCGGGTTATGGTAGCGAGACCGTCGTCTATTCCGGCGACGGGTCCTCAACCGGAGAAACCGAATCACTGTATCAGTTGCAAGACGACCGGATTGGGGGCTGTTCCGATGGCGGCGATGATTCCGGACCCTCCGATCTGCCCAACCGGGTTGGAATATTCATGGCGGTACACAAGCGGCGATCCACTCTTCGACCGCAGCAGCAATGTTCTCCGGATCGTCGGCCGGCGGCGGCCGGGCAGGAGGTCTGTCGCGCCTACCGCTCAAGTCTTATCTGATCTGTTTGATGCGCTAGCTGTGCTCATGGCAGAGGCCAACTGACGGATCAGGATGCCCACAACGCAGAAATTGCAAAGGTGAGAGAGCAGATTGCTCAGGCCAAGGCCGACCTGGCAGCTGAGAACGACAGGATGGCCGCAGAGCGGGCCGCTTTAGACGTCCAGGCCTATAAGCTTATGCTGGATCAAAACGCGTCACATGAGGTCTTAAAGCGGAAGCACATGTCCCGCTTGCCTTTGGTTTTCGATGCCAGAAACCTCTTTCACACCCCAGGAGCAGGAACCGGTAATCCGCCAGAGGTAAACCGGGTGGAGGCGCCTGGGCCAGGCGCGCCGGTCCAACCTCGCCTTATGGAACCTCCTCGGCAGAACAATATCGTATCTCAGCCGGTCCAGACACCTCCGGGTCATTATTCCAATCCTATGGACAATCTTGTCGCTGCCGCTTCACGATTGGAGGCCATCCCGATCGAAGGTGATTCTCCGCAGGCGGTGGAGACACGCGGGTCAAGGAGCTCCTTTGGACCGCTTTGATTCAACAGGAGGCATACTCATACAGCCGTGACCGGATTCATTCCACCCCTCGTCCGAGCCGGAGCTACAGCAGGCGTGTGGAGGAGCCGGCCGTATCAAGCAATGCACAGAACCGTGAAGTGGCCCGTGGCAATAACCCGGCAGGCGGTCTTCGTGATGCTCATGAAAGTGGTAGACCGGGCCCGGACACGCAGGGAGGCCGAGTTAGCAGCACAAAACGAGGCACGTCAACTTACGCCGGTTCGTCCCACTATCTCGGTCGAGCTAGGGGTCACTTCCAGTTCCTTGGGGGTGCCCTGTCTCGTCCCCGCTCTACGCAATGTGCGCTTACCTAAAGACTTCAAGGGTCCGCGCAAGGTACCAAATTACTCTGCTGATTTGTCTCCAGAAGCATGGGTAGAGAGTTACGAGATGGCCATGGAGATGCTAGATGTGGATGAGGCTGCGTGTGCAAAGTACTTTAACATGATGCTTAAAGGGACGGCTCGTACTTGGTTAAAAAGCTTGCCGCCCAATTCTATCAGCTCATGGGCCGAGTTGCGAGCCCGGTTTATCCAGAATTTTAAGGATACCTGTAAACAGCCCATGTCAATAGTGGACTTAGCGGCCTGTGTCCAGGAGGAGGGAGAGTCAACAACCCATTGGGTACGCCGTGTCTCGGAAATTTTGCACTCGTCAGACCTTATCAACGCCGATTCTGCGATTATAACCACGAAGGCAACCGCCGGTTTAAGCCTCTGAAGTTAAAATTGGGGCGAATGAAGCGGTTTTGTAATGACATGGGCACCCTCATGGGTGCTTTAGTGAAGTATGCTGATTCTGATAGTACCAAGGATCCCGAGTCTGAGGATGACAAGGCAGGGAAGGGAAAAAAGAACAGCAACTCCAAGGGGCAGCAACACAACACGGCAGGTCATGGGAATGGAGGCAAACGTAAAGCGGATGGCAGCGTAGATTTTGTGGCTAATACTAGCGCGCAGGACAAGGGTCAAGAACGAAGGGTAAAGCGGCGAATCGCGGTGGAGCTTCAATCCTAACCCGGATCGCCTAAACTATTTGTTGAACCAGCCCTGTCCGAAGCACGGGACGAAGGAGATGCTGGCCAACCACCTTTGGAAGGATTGTTACATTATGCAGGAGTTCAAGAATTCTAATGCTTTCCGTTATGATCATGGATCAGGTGGCGGTTCAGGATCCGGTTTCCATGGGCCGGGTCACGATGGAGGAGCTTCCGGTTCAGGCTTCAATGGCAATCAGGGTGGACATAACAATCAGAATAGTCAGAATAACCAAGGTGGTTACAGCCAGCAGCAGTCGGGTTATCAGAGCCATCCAAAGCAGTTGAATAGTGGGCAATATCATGTTTTCACGACTAGCTTGGATAAGCGGGACCGGAAACTCCATAAGCGAGCGGTGAATTCTGTTGAACCGGCCGTACCACATTATTTACGCTGGTCGGAACAACCAATCGTATGGAGCAGAGAGGATCACCCTCTCCGGGTTGACAATCCGGGTCAGCTAGCATTGGTGGTAGCCCCTCAGGTGGGAGGTTATAAATTCACCAAAGTGCTCATGGATGGAGGGAGCAGCATTAACATCTTATATTATGAGACCTTCCGCCGTATGGGGCTGACAGATAAAAATCTTAAACCGTCCAATACAGTATTCCATGGTGTGGTACACGCAAGTCAAAGATATCCTGTTGGCAAGATAGCTCTGGAAGTGGCCTTTGGGGACGATCATGATTCCCGATCCGAGACGCTGACTTTTGAAGTGGTGAAGATCTGGAGCCCATATCATGCTCTGTTTGGGCGGCCGGCGTATGCCAAATTCATGGCACGTCCTTGTTATATCTATTTACAGCTCAAGATGCCGGCTCACAAGGGCACAATAACGGTTCATGGAAGCCGCAAGATTGCTTTGGAATGCGACGAAGGTGATGCGGCCTATGCAGAGTCGGTTTGTGCTACGTAGGAGTTAAAATATTACAAGGACAATGTTGATTCGGCGGACATGACCTGTCGGGGTACTAGAGTAGGGGTACCCTAGTATCCCGTACTCGTGCACGGACAGTTGTAGCACCCCGCGGCAGGGTTTGCCTCGTCACCCCCAAGATCCTCCGTGGCTCCTTTGGAGCCAGTCAAGAACAAAGTCTTTGGTTAAGAAGACAAGGCCCGCAAGAGGAGCTTGTCGGGAAGGCCACTCAAGGCGGCAGAAGACAAGGCCCCGACAAGAGGAGCTTGCCGGAAGGCTCGGCGCGACAAGCCTCCGGACGCGACAAGGATTCGGGTTGACAAGGCGCTTGCCGCGGCAAGCAACCTCTCCATCTCCGCTCCAGCTCATCCAGTGACGTGGTCGCCATGGGACCGCTTCCATGGGCGGCGTGTCGAGAGGCTGTGCAGCCAGCGGAGAGCAGCGATAAGCGGCGCCGACAAGCTTGCCATCGTGGAGCGGAGGCGCACTGACAATCCTACCTAATTGTTTGGGCGACACCGACGGGCATTTATTGCTTTTGTCCCTTGCCGTCGAGTTAGGTATTTTGCATCGTATAATCGCTCGAGTAGGTGTACCAACTCCTATTTTTACATTTGTACCCTCATCTATGTTGCCACCGCCGGAGACCCCTTGAGCCTATAAAAGGAGGCCCATGCGCAACGTAGAAAGGGTTCGTTGATTCGACTCACTCGAGACCGGAGAGACACTCACGCTTAGGTTTTGTAGCTTGCATTGCTCCCTAGCAAGAACACAATACATCAAACAAGCAGCAGTAGGAGTTTTATCTCTCCGAGAGCTCGAAGCTGGGTAAACTGCTCGTGTGCCTCGCCTCGATCCGCTCTTCGTGCGATCTCCGCCTCCGAACCACAAGGGGCCTGGTCCGCCGCCCCATAGGTGTCCGTGGGTACGATCAGCCTCCCCGACATCTTTGGCGCGCCAGGTAGGGGACGTCGAGGCCGTGTGAATCTGATCCGGCGTTCACACGAGCAGCGTCATCAACATCTTCCTCAACATGCCACCAAAGAAGAAGGTTTCGGCGGCAGCAGAGCCGTCCGCGTCGTACCCACCCTCACCGCAGCAAACGGGTGGTGGGGCAGACGCTGGCGGAGGAACGGGCGCCGACGAAGGTGCTCGCGACGTTGCCAGGTCTAAGGACAAGGCCCCGCAAACCTCGGCGTCCGCGCATCCCCCGCGCCCATCTCAGGAGACGCGGGACCAACAACGTCATGGCGTTCACAATGCCATACGTTCGTTGGATCGAGACCCTCAAGACCAGCATGTGCGCCAACATGCTGGCACGAGTGAGATACGGTCGCCCGGACAGGGTGCTGCTCCTTCTAACGTAGTTAGAAGTCCGAGCATATCCTGCTCCTCGCACCGTTCGCCAATGCCACCCACTACTCCAGCAGAAGCTCTGGCGAGAGCTCAGCTGCTCCTCGACTACCCTCCAACGGCCGACAAGGTCAACGAGTGGAGGGCCACTATCCAGAGCCTCATCGGCTTTGCCAACGGCGACGCTCCGCGACAACCAACGCCATCGTTGCCGCGGCGAGACGACAAGGCACGAGCCGGTGGCGGCAGGCTGTCGGAGGTGCAACCACCGTGCACTCTCCGCCACGAAGGCCAAGATCGCCGACTCACCGGATCCACCTCGACAGCGACTCCACCGCGTCGCCGGATCCGCGAGCTCGCCGCGATCAGCGCCAAGTTCTTCACGAAGCGACAAAGAGGACGCCGAACTCGCATCGAGCGCCAAGAGAAGCGCCGACGTCGATCCGAACAAGCGCTGGGCCTTCTGTTGACATGCGCGCGCCGGAGGAGCCAGGCGACTTGCCGTACGCGGTAGGTTGCCCTGCGTTCACTCGTGAGCTGCGGCAAGTCCAGTGGCCCAGCGAGAAAAACTTCAAACCAGACGTGCCGGAGAAGTATGATGGCAGGACGCATCCGTCGGAGTTCCTCAGCATCTACACCATCCCGGTGCAGGCTGCGGGAGGACGGGGCGACAAGATCCTCGCCAACTACTTCCCGCTCGTGCTCAAGCCCAACGTCAGATCTTGGCTCATGCACTTGCCGGACAGCTCCATATCCTCTTGGGCAGATCTGTGCCATCAGTTTGTTGGCGGCTTCACGTGTGGCCACAAGCCTCATGGCCAAGAGAGTGACCTTCATCTGCCGCCGGAAGGAAGGAGAGTCCCTGCGCAAGTTCATTCAGAGATTCAACCGTGTGCACTACAACATCCCAGACGTCCACCCTGCCGCGGTGATCAGCGCATTTCACCAGAATGTGCGGAACCGCAGGATGAGGGAGGAGATGGCGATGTGCAAAGTCAAGGACGTCAGTGAGCTGTACGCCTTGGCTGACAAGTGTGCACGCGCTGAAGAAGGGAGGAGATTCCCAAGAGAGAATGCAGAAGCAGGATCTGACAGTGAGGACACCACCCCGGCAAAGAAAGGCCGGCGGCGAGGCAACAGGAAGAAGAAAGGTAGAGAAGTGCTAGCTGTTGAGCAGTCCGGCAACGGAGGTGGCGACAAGAACGCCAAGGCTGGTGGCTCCGGCAAGGAGGTTGCGCTGACGCCAACCACCCGGTCGGTGGCGGCCGCCGCAAGCGGTGACAGCTCCGGCAAGCAAGATCGCAAGATCCACCGCACCAAGGGCCACGACCTCCAGAGCTGCAAGAAGGTCGAGCAGCTTGTCGAACAGCAGAGAGCTGAGTACGAGCGGCGCAACAAGGAGAAGGCCCAGGAAGGTGCTGGGGGAGCAAGCAAGAAACGTCCCGGCCGGGGAGGACGTCGCGGCAAGGCCAAGCAACGGCAAGGAGACAGACCTCCCCGCGGCCGCGACAAGGATGAAGATGATGACGACGACGAAGATATGGAAGACGACGACGCCGATGACCAGGAGTTTCAGAAAGCCACAGAGGTCCTCTACGTTGACGGAGGTGCTTCCCTGCATACCTCCCACCGCCAACTCAAGCAATGGACGCGGGAGGTCAACGCAGCGGAACCATCCGTAGAGTCACGCAAGCCTCTGAAGTTGTCCAGCACGCCTATCATTTTTGATATTGAGGACCACCCTGATCGCATAACTGCGGTCGGGTGCTTGCCGATGTTGGTCTCACCAACCATCCGCAACCTCAAGGTCACCAAAATGCTACTTGACGACGGGGCCGGCTTGAATCTGATCTCCTCCGCGGTGCTCCAGAAGCTTCAAATCCCTGACAGCAAGCTCGAAGAGACTGGCACCTTCCAAGGAATCAATCCGGGAAGGAGCAAGCCGAAAGGGAAGATTACGTTGCCGGTAACATTTGGCAGCGAGCTGAACTTCAGGAATGAGAGGGTCACATTCGACGTTGCCGATTTCCCATTGCCTTACAATTGGATACTTGGCCGCCCAAAGACTCGCCAAGTTCATGGCAGCCTCTCACTACGCCTACAACTTACTCAAGATGCCAGGCCCGATAAGCGTCATCTCTGTCCATGGCGACAAGAAGGATGCCCTTATCTGTGCCGACAAGATCTACCGGGACGCAGCAGCCGCGACAGATTGCAAAACACTTGCCGCTGAAGCTCCCGGGGGGAAGAAGACAAAGTCCAAGTCCGGCAAGGGCTCTGATGCTCACTCCGGCAAGCGCACCTCTTCGGAGTGCTGCGCTACCGTCGAGGACGCACCATCGAGCTCCACCGCAAGTGCAAGAAGATGGCAGCTCCGCCAAAGACCAAGAAGGTGCTCACGCCAAGGAGGACGGCACCGGTGGTACCTTTACCATCGGTGCCTCCCTCGACCCTAAATAGGAAGGCGCTCGTTGCTTTCTGCGGCGAATGTCGGCGTGCTTGCATGGCAACCGTCGACATCCCGATGTTCCTGTGAAAGTGATTGAGCACCGCTTTGGCCGCTTGTCCTCATGCGCGCCCGTCAAGCAAAAAGTTAGGAAGCAAGCGGTGGAGCGCCAAGAATTCATAGCGAAGAGATCAAGAAAGCTGGAAGCAGCGGGCCTTGTCAAAGGAGTGCTCCATCCCACGTGGTTGGCCAATCACGTAGAGTCGCCAAAGCAAATGGAAAATGGAGACTTTGTATTGACTTCACGGATGTTAATAAAGCTTGTCCCAAAGATCCATTTCCCTTGCCGCGCATTGACCAGATTGTTGACTCCACGGCTGGATGTGATTTGCTTTCGTTTCTTGATGCCTACTCAGGATATCATCAGATCTTCATGGCTGAAGAAGATGAGGAGAAGACCGCATTCATTACACCATGTGGCACATACTGTTTCATACGGATGCCTTTCGGTTTGAAGAATGCTGGTTCAACATTTGCAAGGGTAGTCCATGACGCTTTTGAGCCGCAAATGCACAGAAATTTAGAAGCCTACATGGATGACATAGTGGTCAAAAGCAAGGACAAAGCAACTCTGGTTCAAGATTTGGACGAGACCTTTGCAAATCTGCGCAAGATCAACCTCAAGCTCAACCCCGATAAGTGCGTGTTTGGAGTCCCTTACGGCAAGCTTCTCGGGTTCTTCGTGTCTCAACGAGGGATTGAAGCTAATCCCGAGAAGATCAGGGCCATTGAGCAGATTGAAGCGCCAAAGCGCGTCAAGGATGTACGAAGACTTGCCGGTTGCGTAGCTGCTCTCAAAGAGGTTTATTTCTAGGTTCTGGCTGAGCGGCATCGCCGCTTTTTCAAGATTTTGAAAAGGCAGGTCCAATGAAATGGACTCGAAGCGGAGGCTGCGCTGCAGGACTTAAAGAGATACCTGTCCTCCACTCCAACACTTGTCGCACCTAAGCCACAAGAGAAGTTGCTGCTATATATAGCAGCAACCAATCAAGTGGTTAGTGCTGCGTTAGTGGCGGAGAGGGAGGCGGATGACGAGCCAGCAACCACGGCAAGCACATCCAGCGACAAGCAGGGGGCTTCACCGACAAGCTCTGGTCCCGACAAGGACGAATCCGCGCAGACACATGACCAGATGCAGAAAAGGATGGTGCAGCGCCCAGTCTACTTTGTCAGTTCCCTCCTGCAAGGGGCTAGGTCAAGGTACTCTGGTGTGCAGAAATTGCTTTTCGGCCTCCTCATGGCCTCGAGAAAGCTGCGCCACTACTTCCAAGCACATGAGATCACGATTGTCACCGCTTTCCGCTGAAGAGGATACTGCGCAGAATCCGGAAACAGGCAGGATTGTCGAGTGGGCATTGGAACCGCTGTCAAGCTTTGGTCTCAAGTTTGAAAGCACATCAACTATCCAGCGTAGCGTTGGCGTAATTCATAGCAGAATGGACGCCAACACCAGATGAAGAGATTCGGAGACGAGCATTCCCGCCAAAGAAGCAAGCAAAGAGTGGCTGATGTACTTTGATGGTGCCTTCTCGCTGCAAAGGCGCGGTGCCGGCGTCGCTTATTGCACCCACCGGAGAGCACCTCAAGCACGTAGTCGGATGCACTTTCCCAAGGAGCAAGCGAAAAACAATCTGCAGTATGAAGGTTTGCTTGCCGGTCTCAGATCGCATGGACCTTGGGATCAAAAGCTTATTGTCGTGGGTGACTCACAGCTTTGTCGTCCGCCAAGTGAACAAAGATTACCGAGTCCGTTGATGGAAGCCTACGTCGATGAAGTGAGGAAGCTAGAAGAGCACTTTGACGGCTCGCAAATGGAACATGTTCCAAGAGCTCGTAATGATATTGCCGACGGCTCACAAAGTGCGCCGCACTTAAGTTGCACAATGGAACCAGGATTTTCGTGCTCAAGCTGACTCAGCCAACCGTAACACCATCAATCGGACAAAGCAAGAAGAGGAAGTTGACCTCTGGTGACTACTTTCCACAGAGCTTCCCAAGCCGCCATTGCAAAGGTCCACAAGATCAACACCAACAAGTCTGAGGAGCGATCTGCTCCGACAGGCCCTGTGGTTTGTTTCGTTGAAGCAGACGCTCCCGACAAGTCTTGCTCCGGCAAGCTTGTCGGAGCATCAAGCTCCGGCAGGCCGCAGTGTTCTGCCGTGGAAGCTGATGTTCCCGCAGCGAGATGTGCCTTTAGTCCTTGTTGTCGAGCCGCAAGCTCTAGCATGGGCGCAGCAGATTGTCCATTTCCTTGAGACGGAGAACTTCCGAAGAGCAAGAAGAAGCGGAAAGAGTAGCCCGGCAGTCAAGTATGTACCAGTTTGTCGACAAGATATCGCATGTAAGAAGACTCAACGGTGTGAAATTGAAGTGTATTCCTGGGAAGATGGATGAAGTTGTTGGCGAGAGATACACGGAGGCATATGTGGTCACCACATTGGCAAGAAGAGCACTTGCCGCAAAGCTTTCCGGCAAGGTTTCTTCCGCCGACCCTCCAGGATGCAACTGCACAAGTAACCAAGTGTGAAGCGTGCAGTTCCATTCCAAACAGATACACCAGCCAGCTCAAGCTCTCCGACGATCCCTTTACCTGGCCATTTTCATTCTGGGGCTCGACATCTCGGCCCCTTCCCGAAGCTGTCGGGGGCTTTGAGTACTTGTATGCCGCCATCGACAAGTTCACAAAGTGGCCGGAAGTGGAAGCGATGAGGAAGGTGACGGCACGATCGGCGATCAAGTTCTTGGTCGATTATGCGCCGTTTGGAATCCCTAACAGGATCATCACCGACAACGGCACACAATTTACGAGTCGCACCTTCATGCAAGACGCCCAAGATCTTGGCGCCAAGGTGCGCTTTGCTTCATTGCTCACCCGAGAAGCAACGGTCAAGCAGAGAGGGCAAATGCTGAAGTGTTGCGCGGGCTCAAGACCAGAACTTTCGACAGGCTGCACAAGTGCGGAAGAAACTGGATCGAGGAGCTGCCGGTGGTTCTTTGGTCGATCAGGACGACGCCAAATCGAGCCACTGGCCAGACACCTTTCGCTCTAGTCTATGGAGCAGAGGCAGTTCTCCCCACGGAACTGATCGCCTCGAGTGCTCGCTTATGATGAGCTTGAGCAAGAGCAGATGCGACAAGATGACGCTACCGCTTCCTTGAGGAGGATCGCCTTAAGGTCAGCAGGCGAGCCGCTCGCTACCAGCAAGCTTTGCGCCGCTACCATAGCCGCAGAGTTAGTGCCAGAAGTCTCGAGGAAGGCGACCTTGTTCTTCGGCGCGTTCAGTCCGCCAAGAATTCAAACAAGTTGACGCCGAAGTGGGAAGGCCCTTATCGGGTGAAACGAGTCACTAGGCCTGGCGCTGTCCGCCTTGAGACCGAAGATGGCATTCGGTGAGCAACTCCTGGAACATTGAGCATCTTCGCAAGTTTTACCCATAGGGCGCGGTTGCCGGAACCCGTTCCGGCAACCACCTTTTGTACAAGTCTTGCCGCTGTTGCATGTAATCCTTTGTACAAAGCCGGCGCAGACCCATGCATCAGTAAAGCTCATGTGTTGCGCACAACTTGTCAAATTCATGCTTTCATCATTTTATTGCATGTTTTGGCTAACACTTTGTGCAGCAACCACACCCGGTAAACAGAATTGAGCCGCTGGGCTCCATAACGTTATTTCCTCTTCTTTTTCTTTTCTCAAAGAAAGGAAGGCTCCCTCGCGCACAAGTTAACCAGGGGGGAGGAGGAGATAATACTATGGACCAGGCGCCGCTCGAGGAAGTTTCACCTCATCGGGAAGCAAGTGATGAAAAGCTAAGTTGCCAAAGTTTGAGCAATCAATTTTAAAATTTTAAGTTATCTTCCTCGAACGATAGTACTTTTGTATGGAAAACACATGTGCGCAGAGGAACCAAATCGCCGGCTAGTCGCGCCCTTACTTTGTTTCGACTCCGCCAACAACTTAAGTGAGCTGCAGCTAGTCGCGACAAGGTTGCTTGTCTGAGGCGGCACCTTGCCAGAAACTTGACGTTCACTTTTCGGCGCTTCATGACAAAAGTGCCCGCACCGACAAGTCCCCAAAATGCGTAAGGCGTAAACGTACAAAGGAAGGAATCAAGTAGAGGAAATAACATTGCATTGATCGCCTAAGATAGAGTATATTACAAAATAACTTGTCGCTGATCTAACAAAGTGTTCTAAACATGATCGGCGACAAGGAGAAGATAAAATTGGCGGCCTAGTCTACGTGGTCGCCATCGATCCGCTTGATCTTGTTCACCTTGTCCACAATGGGTGCGACAAGGGCTTTGAGCTCCTCCACGTTGGCATCTGTCGGCAAGGATCTGAGGACGCCGTTAAGGTTGAGGCCCGGATTGCGGAAGGCCACCTTTATCAACACTTTCTCGAGGGCTCCTGCACAGATCTGGCGCGATTCCTCGGCCACTGCTTCGGGACCTCTTCTCGAGTCGCTGGAGACCTGTCACCACGCCTTTGAAGAATAAGCTGAGTTTGGCGCTGGGTTGGAGATGCTCGTCGGAGGAGTATGCAAGGTCCGCCATCCCCAGCTCCATCATTTCGTTGTGGATGTCGTGGCGGTGTCCACAAGACCTTGATCCGGTGCTCCACGCTCTCCCTCAAGGTGCTCTGGATGGAGGCAACATTCGCCAGCAGCTCCTCCTTGGCCTTGATCGCCTCCAACAAGCCCACCTCCCGCTCTCTGGCGCCGTCCAACGTCTGCGTCAGGGTGGTCAGCTTCAGCTCAAGATCCGCCTTGGAATCCTTGGCGGCGTCGAGCTCCTTGCCTCTATCAGCGAGACGACTCTGCAGCTCGCCAAGGGTGTAAGCGTCCTTCTCGCGCTCACGCTTGAGCACGGCAAGCTCTTCGCCGCTCTTCTTGAGGGTGGCCTCCAGCTGTGCCACCTTCGCCTTCAACTCCTCCTTGGCGGCCTCGGCGGCTGCAGCAGCATCCTTCGCTTCCTTGAGCGCCCCGCCAAGTGACTCCTCGCGCGCGGCAAGGTCTTCTTCGTGGCTGTCCAGATTGACCTTTCGCTGCGCCAACTCGCTTTGCGCTGGAGAGCTTCTCGGCAGCCAGCTGCTCCTCCTCGGCCAGCGGCCTTCTCAAGGATGAAGGCCGTGCGCTCTTCTGCAAGATGGCCCCGCGCCTCTGCCACGTCGCGGAGAGCTTCTTGGTTGGCGCTCCGGAGCTCCTCTGCGCGCTTCTCCATGTCCGCTCCTGCCCTCGCGACAAGTGCTTCCCGGGTCTCCAACTTGGCCTGCCGGGCGCGGTAGAGCGACAACAGCTTCTTCAGCAGCTGCTCCTCCTCAGACTCGCCGCTGCTGCTGCTTGGCGCGTCCACCAGTGTCAGCCCAGCGGAGGCGAGTAGCTCGCCATCGAAGGTCTCTCCCTCGACCGGCGCCCTGGAGCTCGGTTCCCAGGGGAGCTTGATGAAGACGCCACGGCCTTCGTGTAGGCGCTGGCCGGGCTCCTCGAGTCTGACGCCGCAGTTAGCGGGCGGGGAGTCGGTTGTCGGTGTAGGCGCTTGTCGCTCCTGCGCCTCGTGGCTGCCAAGACGATCGCCCGACCCCTCGCCAGCTGCGTCGGCAGCCTCGGCTTCGCCATTTCGCTCGTCGGCGGCCTCTTCTTCCACAAAGAACGACCTCTTCTTCTTCCACGACGGCAACCTGCCGGTGTTGCCTTGGCGCCTCCTCGCCGGGCGGCCTCGACCTCCATCGGCTCTGGTCGACGAAGAAAGAGCGAGTCAAGCAAATGTTCAAAAAAAAAACAAAAGAAAGCAAGCCCAAGGGAGATTTTCGTGTAAGGCGATTACACCTGCAACGGGATCCGCAGCCATGGCCTCGACCACCGGAGGGTCACCGGCGCTGTCCCTTGCCGGGTAGCCTCCCTTGCCGGGTGGCCTCCTTGTCGGAGGGCGCTCCCTTGCCGGAGATTCCTCCCTTGGTGGCGTAGTGGCAGCAGACAGGATCTCGGGGGCGGCTTCCGAACCCTCCTGATGAGGCTGCTCTGCTCCTACACAAGCAAACAATCAAATATCAACGAAGAAGGAGCACCCCTGCACACCTAATAGTAAGGAGAAAACTGCACACTTACTCTGGGGGCTGTGCTGGGGGATGCTCTGAGGGAGGGTCGCCGGGTCCGGCAAGGGAGTCTCGGACGCGTCCCCTGTTGCCACGGGGGAATCGTCCTCAACGACGACCGTCGGGATCTTGGCCCTCTTCGACGCTCTTCGGGCGGCGTCACGAAAAGGAAAGAGTCGTAACGAAGCAAATCAGATTCAAGATGAAGCAATAAAATTGAAGAAATACAAGCACAAATCTCAAGAGCTTACTCTTCGCCTTCCTCCTCGGAGCTGAGCACGGAGAAGTCAAACTCCGGCTCGCCTCCGGTGCGACGAGGCGGGGGAGTGGGCTCTCTTGGCCGCTTAGCGGAGGCGTCGGCGGTGGCCTGAGAAGATCCCGCCCCAGTTGTCGCGGCAGCGTGGGGCGCTCCCGCGGCAACCTCGCTTGCCGCGGTGGAGCGCGTCGCGCGGCGCTGCTGCTGTGGGCCAGTCTGCCGCCCCGACTCGTCTCCGGCCTTGCGGAGACGCCTCTTCGGCGGAGCCGGGGGCTCCACTGGCGGCAAGTCGCTGGGTGGTGGAGAAGAAGCGCCCTCGGCGGGTCCACTCGACCCGGCCGCGGGCGCGACAAGCTCGTCCTAGCCCACGACCTCTCCTCGCCGGCAAGGCTTGCCGCCCGCGGCGTCCGCCTCCTCCACGGTGAACCCGAAGGCTCCAGCGGCAGCTTGCCGCCTCCTCCACTGGTGGCAATCCGCGCCATCTCCTCGCCGGTGGTGTCGCGGGTGAGCCTTTTTCTCGCCGGAGTGGATCGGCACTTCTTCCAAGTCGTCAAGAACTGCTGCACGACCTCGTCGGGGCTCCTGCCAGTTGGGACGATCCCATGGAGTCGCTGACGGCATCATGGCGCGGATGCGGTCGAGCGCCGAGTTGTTGCACAAAGGGCGACCCCGCGGCAACCTAAACCACTCGGTGGTGGTCAGGGTCGTTCTTGAACAGCTCGAGCAACATCGTGTCCAGCTCAAGACGGTGAAGTTCGATTCAGGCCAGGCGCAGCCTCATGATGTCTGCCGCATTTGGAACTCCCAAGCAGGCCTCCTCCTTTCCTGCAAGGGAAGCGGCGCGGCGAAGGAAGTCTGCGCCAACTGCGCCTACGGTCAATCCGGCAATCCTGAGGCGCAAAATCCGGGTCACAGCTATCTTCAGCCTCGCATCCTCCAGCGCCAAGTTGCTCCAATCTCTGCCGCGCACTATTGGGGTTTGGCGCACGACAGTGAAGGGCTGCGGGTTCTCCTCTACGACCCAACACCAATTGGCTCTCCACTCCTCCCACTTGTTGTGGAACTCTCCTTCCAGGTAGGCCTCTTTCTTGCCGATCCTAGAGACCTGTGCTATCCCTCCGGCAAGTGGCTCTCCTCTCTCGACGCTGGGCACAAAGAAATGGCGGAAGAGTGCCACATTTGGGTGGACTCCGACAAAGTTTTCGCACAAATGCGCCGAAAACTGCCATGGTCAAGACGGCGTTGGGGGTGAAATCAAGGAGGCGGAGGCCAAACGTGTTCATGATGTCGCAGAAGAACTCGGAAAAGGGCGGGCAAAGCCCGCAATAGAAGAAAAGAGCGAAAAAGGGGTACCCTGTTGGGGCCAAATCAGAGGCGGAGGCGGGGAGTACCCTCGTGCGTGGATGCGCACGCGTCTCCATCGACTAGAAGAGGTAGAAGACGTCTCGCAGCTCCCTTGCGCCGAGCTGCGGGGGGAAGATGGCCCGCTCCTTGCGTAGCGCCGCGAGCCGCTGCGCCTCGGCCGACTTGACGCCCTTCTCCTTGTCGGCTTTCGGAGCCATGGCGAGGGCGGCGGAGGAGGCCGACGGCGGTGAGCGTGCTTGTGGCGAAAGGGGGCGGGGCGCTGCTCTCTTCGCACCGGAGAAGAAGAGGGGAGCGGCGGTGGTTTTCTTGACAGGACAGCGATGGCAGAGTGGACGGCCTGCCCCTGTTTCCTCCGCTTATAAAGAGGGGGGAGGGGGCGGACGTTCCGCTTATACTAATAAAGAAACCCCCACGACCGCGCCCACGATCTCTCGCAGACGACGCCACGCCCCGTGCGTGACGTTAGTGGGGATCGTGGTGGGTCCGGGCGAGTTGCGGCGTGGTCGAGGCCGGCGTGTGCCCGTGCACTTTATTTTGGGCCTGGCCCGACGGCACTTGGCACCGTGCACGGCCCAAGCCGGGGCTCTGTCAGGTACTAGAGTAGGGGTACCCTAGTATCCCGTACTCGTGCCTGCAGACGATTGTAGCACCCCGCGGGAGGGTTTGCCTCGTCACCGCCAAGATCCTCCGTGGCTCCTTTGGAGCCATTCAAGAACAAAGTATTTGGTTAAGAAGACAAGGCCCCGGCAAGAGGAGCTTGTCGGGAAGGCCACTCAAGGCGTGCAGAAGACAGGGCCCCGGCAAGAGGGCTTGTCGGGAAGGCCACTCAAGGCGTGCAGAAGACAGGGCCCCGGCAAGAGGAGCTTGCCGGGAAGGCTCGGGGCGCGACAAGCCTCCGGACGCGACAAGGTTTCGGCCGCGGCAAGGCGCTTGCCGCGGCAAGCAACCTCTCTCCATCTCCGCTCCAGCTCATCCAGCGACGTGTCGCCATGGGACCGTTCCATGGGCGGCGTCGAGAGAGGTGCAGCCAGCGGAGAGCAGCGATAAGCGGCACTGACAAGCTTGCCATCGTGGCAAGCGGAGGCGCACCTGACAGTCTCTGTTGCACTGTTTGGGCGACTCTGACGGGCATTTATTGCTTTTGTCCCTTGCCGTCAGAGTTAGGTATTTTGCAGTGTACACTGTTCGAGTAGGTGTACCAACTCCTGTTTTTACATTTGTACCCTCATCTATGTTGCCACCTGTCGGAGACCCCTTGAGCCTATAAAAGGAGGCCCATGCGCAACGTAGAAAGGGTTCGGTTTATTCGACTCACTCGAGACCAGAGACACTCACGCTAGGTTTTGTAGCTTGCATTGCTCCCTAGCAAGAACACAATACATCAAACAAGCAGCAGAGGAGTTTTATCTCTCGGGAGAGCTCCAAGCTGGGTAAACTGCTCGTGTGCCTCACCTCGATCCGCTCTTCGTGCGATCTCCGCCCCCCTCCGAACCACAAGGGGCCTGGTCCGCCGGCCCCATAGGTGTCCGTGGGTACGATCAGCCTCCCCGACATGACCCCGTTGAAGAAGCCAACTTCAGAGCATGATCTGGATTTAAAGTTCAAATCGGCGGCTGAGACTAAGCTTATTGACTTCGTGCCTGGCGATTCGTCCAAGCAGTTCACTATCAGTGCCAACTTGGACCCGAAATAGGAAAGCGCGCTCATCGAGTTCATCCATGAGAATCGGGACATTTTTGCATGGAAGCCTTCTGACATGCGAGGTGTACCGAGGGAATTCGCTGAGCACACTCTTAATGTTGATCCTAAGTACAAACCGGTGAAGCAGTTTCTCCGCCGGTTTAACGAGGAACGCCACAAAGCTATTGGAGAGGAGGTGGCCAGGCTCTTAGCAGCGGTTTTATTGTTGAAGTCTTCCATCCGTAATGGCTTGCTAATCCGGTGCAGGTTCTTAAGAAAAATGGCACTTGGCGCATGTGTGTGGATTACATGCATCTTTAACAAAGCCTCGCCCAAATAGACCCCATTGCTCTCCCCGCATTGACCAGATTATCGATGCCACCGCTGGATGTGAGCGTTTGAGTTTTCTGGATGCATATTCTGGTTATCATCAGATCAAGATGGCGATTAAGGACCAAGAGAAGACAGCGTTCATATCTCCCTTTGGAGCCTTCGCTATGTATCTATGCCTTTTGGGCTCAAGAGCACCTGTGCAACTTATCAATGGTGTGTGCTGAAATTGCCTTCATAAACAGATCGGCCGTAATGTGCATGCCTATGTGGATGATATTGTGGTCAAGTCAAGGGAGAAGGAGACGCTGATTGACGATTTGAAAGAAACCTTTGATAACCTACGGACTTACAAGATGATGCTCAACCCGGCCAAATGCGTTTTTGGTGTACCGGCAGGCAAATTATTGGGTTTTCTTGTGTCCAACAGGGGAATTGAAGCTAATCCGGAGAATATTACAGCTATCACCTCCCTGGCTAAACCGAAGTGTATCAACGACGTTCAGCGCTTGGCAGGACGGATTGCCGCGCTAAGCCGGTTTATCAGCCGCCTCGGTGAGAAGGCGATCCCCTTGTACCAGATGTTGAAGAAGATGGATCAATTCGTCTGGAGTTTGGCTGCTGATGAAGCATTTGAGGACTTAAAGCGGCAATTAACCAATCCACCCGTTCTTGCAGCTCCGACTGACAAGGAACCATTACTACTATATGTAGCGGCTAATGCTCGTGCAGTCAGCGTGGCTATTGTGGTGGAGCGCAAAGAGGTGGGCAAGGAGTATCCGGTTCAGCGTCCGGTTTATTATATCAGCGAGGTACTTATTGAGTCCAAGCAAAGGTACCCACATTGGCAAAAACTGGTGTATGGAGTTTTCATGGCGAGCCGGAAGCTTAAACAATACTTCCAGGGACATCCTATCGCAGTGGTCAGCTCTGCTCCTTTGGGAGATATAATTCAGAACAGGGAGGCGACTGGCCGGATTGCCAAGAGGGCTATAGAGCTTGGGTCGCATGGTTTGCAATACGTACCTCGGACGGCGGTCAAATCTGAAGCACTTGTTGATTTCATCAATGATTGGGCCAGAGCTACAAGCACACGAAGAAGCCGATCACACTTATTGGACTATCCATTTTGATGGGTCCAGGCACTTGGAGGGCTCGGGGCTGGAGTCGTATTAACTTCCCCACGAGGTGATAAGTTCTGTTACGTTCTCCGCTTAATGTTCCCTTGTACTAACAATGCAGCTGAGTATGAAGCTTTGCTGCATGGTCTTCGGATGGCAAAGGAGATGAATCCCAGCCGGGTTAAATGCTTCGGTGACTCGGACTTGGTGGCTCAACAAGTTTCTGGCACTTGGGATTCCAAGGATCCGCTCATGGCAGCCTATCGTCGTGAGGTGGATATTGTTGCGGGCCACTTTAAGGGTTACCAGGTGGATCATGTGGACGGACGGAAGAACGAAGCGGCGGACGCCTTAAGCCGGTGGGGCTCTCAGTGTAAACCGGTCCCGCCTAACGTCTTTTTAGATGTTCTGCATAACCCGTCCGTCAAGCTCCCTGGTGAAGAGGATTTGGCTATTCCTGATCCGGAGGCTCAGTTGGTGGCAGCCCTACATGTCATACCGGATTGGACAGTTCCTTATCTTGCGTACATGAACCAGGGCGAGTTACTAGAGGACGAGACTCTGGCCAGGCAGATAGTCCGACGATCCAAGTCCATGACCATTATCAATGGCGAGTTGCATCATTGCAGCGTATCAGGAGCGTTTCAGCGTTGTGTGTCCCCTAAGGAAGGCTGTGAATTTTTGCGTGAAATCCATGAAGGGGATTGTGGTCACCATGTCGATTCAAAATCTCTGGTAGCTAAGGCTTTTCGTCACGGTTTCTACTGGTTGACTGCCCATGCTGATGCGGAGGACCTAGTGAGACGATGTGATGGCTGTCGAAATTCTCAAAGCGGCGCTCATGTGCCGCTCAAGAATTGAGGATGATTCCAATTACTTGGCTGTTTATGCGACTTTGGGGTTTGGATATGGTTGGACCCTTCAAAAGGTCCAAGGACAAGAAGACCCACCTTTTGGTGGCAGTGGACAAGTTTACAAAGTGGGTTGAAGCGGAGCCCGTTAGCAAGTGTGACGCAGCCACGGCGGTTCAATTCATTAAAAGGTGATTTTCCGGTTTGGCTTTCCACACAAGATCATTCATCGATAAAGGTACCAACTTGTCCAAGGGCGCTTATGAAGGAGTTTTGTGAGCGTGAGCACATCCGACAGACGTATCATCAGTAGCTCACCCACAGTCCAATGGCCAAGCAGAGAGGGCTAACCAAGAGATCTTACAAGGCATCAAGCCTCGGCTTATGGTTCCTTTAGAACGAACGCTGGGATGTTGGGTTGAGGAGTTACCATCTATGTTATGGAGCATCAACACCACGCCCAACAGGTCGACAGGATACACACCGTTCTTCATGGTCTACGGAACGGAGGCGGTCCTCCCCAGTGATATCCGTCACGATTCACCTCGTGTAGCGGCGTATGTTGAAGCGGACAACGAGGAAGCACGACAAGACGCTTTGAACCTGTTGGACGAGGAGTGTGACGTCGTCGCCGCCCGTTCGGCGATTTACCAGCAGGATCTTCATTGATATCACAGTCGCCGAGTTAGAACCAGAACCGTTCAAGAAGGAGATCTGGTGCTTCGACTCATCCAAGACCAGGCTGATATGCACAAGTTATCCCCACCTTGGGAGGGACCTTTCATGGTCAGCAAGAATCTGCACAACGGGTCGTACTATCTGATCGATGTTCGAGAGCATAAAGACTCACGTACGTCAGAAGAGGAGACCAACAGGCCCTGGAACATAGCTCATCTTGACCTTACTATACTTGGAGCCATAGGCTCGCTTATGTACATATTACGACAATGTATATATTATGATCAATATAATAAACCGGAGCCTTAGCTAAAGCGGGGTCTCTGTTATTTTTATATCATGTGTGGTTACACGGAGTTTTTATCTTAAAGCGACCTCCGGTTTACCCCTTGAGTTAGCTTTTTCAAGCAAGCTTTATATCATGTCTCTAGGGGGCTTGGTCGTATCTGAACCAATGCAACACCTTTAGACCGGCGAAAGCCACAAGATCACTTGGGGACTTGGTCATGTCTGAACCAGTCACGCCTCTTGATCGGCCTAAGGCCATAGAATCACTTGGGGGCTTTGGTCGAACCCGAACCATCGCTACACCTCTTGATCGGCGTCATGCCTTTGCATCATTTGGGGACCTTGGCTGACTTGAACCATAGCTACGCTGTCGGGGCTTGGTCGCGTCCGACCATGGTAATGCCACTTGATCGGCTCAGATAGCCTCTTTGTTGCAAATGATTCTGTTTGTCTTTGCTTGAGATATATTTCTCTTATTTGCATATGTTTTGTTGTGTTCGTATACCAACGACTGCTAAGCCGGTTTGACTGTCAATTGACGGAACACGGACTATTCTTGATCTGGAGACGTCTTGCCCGGTTTGATTTTCCGCTAAACTCCTATTTTGGGTGCTTTTCTTCAAATGCTCCGGTTTACGGTTGGCACAGCCAACTTCATGGCCTATGATGGCAGGTATCATATATTGTTATATTTGATCATATGTTTAAATCTAAGAAGTTATCTTTGATTTCATATACAATCGATATTATGACCTTTGGTGGTACAACCACAACGGCGTTTAAGACCTTTTTGCAGATAATGGTTTAACATTGATGATTCAAAGGAAGCATAAGTTGCAATACGTATGCATCGAAGGCATATCGCACCAAGTGTGGCAGCTAGTCTATTACACGGCAACATGGTGCCCAGATAAGATAATTGTTTTCCATCATATCATAACGAACAGCAAATATAAACCGGTTTCCGGTTTACGGCAATCGCCGACTTGC
This sequence comes from Aegilops bicornis, assembly GCA_021605145.1. Classification (NCBI taxonomy): domain Eukaryota; kingdom Viridiplantae; phylum Streptophyta; class Magnoliopsida; order Poales; family Poaceae; genus Aegilops; species Aegilops bicornis. The sequence goes on from CM038669.1 coordinate 236,503,570, forward strand.
TCGATGGTTGCGGGTCATTCGCACGGCTTCACGCTCCTCTACCCGGCTGGAAATCAACGGTTGTCGATCGATTCCTATTAATGCTTGAAATACAGCTTCATCGTTGATCAGCAAGGACGGTTCAATGTCAGGAGCGTAAGTATGCTTACGGATTGGAGGGATAAGATTCTCCGCTTCAGGAACTAGTGCAGCCACTCGTTTATTTTGACTATCATATTGAGCTTGATAGTGGGACAAATTTGCCTCTTCAGTCAATTGACAAGCCAGAGGGCACACTTCTCGGTTTATAGCTTGGAGATCCTCTTCACTGAATTCTGTCCCGTCCTCCTTCACGCTTGGGAAGCCTTGGGCCGCTTCAACAGGATCAAAATCTGGAACCCATGCTTTTGCCCGGATTAAGGCGTTTATAGCGCCGGTTCTAGCAGCATATTTCTTCAGTTCTTCAATCCAGGTAGGAAGCATTGACAACCTCTTGATGGTGTCCTGAATCATGGTCGGGGCCGGGTTGTTGTGAGAAGCGATCGATGATCCGTTCTTGGCGCTACCAGATACAGTTGTTCTATCAATGTATAGGCGGCTTTTAGTTTCTTCCGCACGTCTGATCCAAAGTGGCCAATACGTGTCCCTGAATCATTCAAAGGGTTGGTAAACCGGCTATAATATGAGGAGACATCGTTACTGGAGAATATAAAAATGCTTACCAAAGACGGCAGCGGTCATAGCATGCACTTGACGCTTTACGCTGGTCAGCTCATCTACCACCGGTTTGAGTGCAGCTTCAGCCTTTTCTGCCCTTTGAAGTAAAGCGGCCTTTTCAGTGGCCCAATCTGCCCGTTCCTTGTTGAAATCCTCTTTAAGCTTTTCCATGACGCTTAAAGCGCTGGTTAATTCGTCTTTTGCTTTCGAGGTTTCAGTCTGTTGAGATTTCAGGTTTTCTTGAAGATCAGCAACTTGGCTTTCTTTCTTGCCCAGATAACCCTGCATACAGGTCATCGATTAAAGATTATGATACAGAATTGAAGTACCAACCATTTAACAAGTTATGCCCTTGGTACTTGGGGGCTAATGCATATTTGCTTTTTATCCTACAAATTTCATATCAGTCCCAAGATCAATACAAGTATTCAACTCGGCACTTGGGGGCTAATGTGTATTTGCTCTATCTTCTGGTGATACTGGCATTCTTACTGTACAAAGTCCTGGTTTAGCTTACTTAAGTTAAACCGGCCCTCGGGGGCTACAGCTTCAAAGTAAAACTTCACTCAAAAAAGGTTCAAGTTAGAAAGTCCCGGTTTAAGTTACTGTCTTCAAACCGTCACTTAGGGGCTATTGGAGTTGACAGATTGAAATACGCAAGGAGAGTCATATGAAATTTACCTCATATTTATCCTTCATCATTTTTACCAAACCAGCTTCACAATCACGGCTGGTATATAGCCGATTCAGATAGCCGGAATAAAGTTCCTGAGGGTCCAGAGTAGCAAAAGTGGCTAAATCAGTGTTCCATTTGCCTTTACCAAAGGCTGCAAACTCATCTTTTGTGGTGTGCTTGGACAAAGCGACATGATTGCCTAGATCAGAATGACCGAAGCCAGTAATAATGACATCATCATCCTTGGCTCCGCCGGTTCGCATTGGGGTCGCCGGATTGTCGGTGCGCTTGGAAGGGCTCGCTGTCTTGTCAGTGTGGACAGGGCTCGTGGGTTGATTAACAGGGCCTGAGGTATCAACATGCACCTCTTCAGCAGCAACATCATGGTCTTGCGGTGGTGGGTCATTCATCACATCATCATGGATAGGTTCTTCCGGATCTATCGTTACGGCGGTTCAGAGTGTCATCTTCTTCCGCCGCTTTGTCCGAGACGAGCTTTTTGCTTTGGGCCTACGCTTGGTCCCGAAGAGAAAAGATAGATGAATCCGGTAAATATGGAAAGTACTATATCAAGCATAATTATCAAGAAATGGCTCACCCAAGCACAATCTTGAGTGGTGGAGCTGGGTGGCAAGACTTCACGGAAGAAGAATGAGAAGTGCCACGATAATCGGAGTCGGAGGGATTAAGAGGTTGCCGAAAACAACCCGCTTTAGGATAAGCATTGATGAAACAGTTAGAGACCTTCGACGAGCGGCGTTTCGAGCAGGACTGTTCGGTAAACCGGCGGAGGTAACTACTGACCGCTATGCCGGGTTGTGCGGCGAAGCTTCGGTTGTTGTGTATTCATTAGGAAGTTTCGGTCCAAGTAAGCAAGGGGATGAGAGAATTTAACTTTCCGGTTTGCCTGACGGATTTTTAGTGAAGGTAAAGGATTTGAATGGGAAGAAAGAGTGATTACCTCTACAACGTCAGCATGACTGACCTCAGCTTCATCCTGACAATAATCATTACCAATAAGGCGTGTGAAAAGTAAACCAAGTGAGTCAAGTTCTACCTCAAGGTCCGGATTACCCACATCGTCATCAGCTGGAGGATCGGAGGAGGCAGTGGTTCTCTTTCGGTGGGCCGGTTTCTTCACAACTCGGCTCTTGGGCCGGATTGTCTTCTCCGGTTTCTCCTGAGGAGTCTTTTTGCTCCAAAACGGACCATCACCCTGTTTGAAAGGCGTTAAAGTTAAAAGAGGGTATTTAAAGCATGGCTAGATTTCATAAAGGTATATGATATGAGGCTTACAACTGGCGGTTTGTTCTTGGTAGAAAAAGGAAGCAGGCCGGTTTGAGCGCAGGCAGTCTCAGGTTCATTCAACATATTTTTAACAGCCTCAGTAACTTCATCGTCTGACAGCTGGACTTCAATGTGCCGTATAGGATTTTTTAAGTCTTCTGTGTATTCACACATCAAACCGGAGCGCCGGCTTAAGGGTAGTATGCTCCAAGATATCCAGCAGCGGGCAAGGTCAACTCCGGTCAACCCATTAGCCATGAAGGCCTGGAGCTTGGATAATTGAGGAGCATATTTGCTTCTCTCCCTCGCAGTCAGTCTTTGAGGGAAGGGATGTGTATTGCTTAACCGTTCCGGATGGTAACCCGGCAAGGGATTTTCTCCATCAAGCGAAGTATCTTTGCAGTAGAACCATGTCGCATTCCATTCTTTGGGATGGCTGTGCAGTTTGGCGTGAGGATAAGTAACTTATTTTCTCTTTTGAATCGCCATGCCACCGAGTTCTGTGTTGGGGCCGTCTGAAAATTCGGTGCGGCGGTTTAGATGGAAACAATCTCTGAATAGTTCAACTGAGGGCTCCTCTTGAAAGAACACCTCACAAAGCACTTGGAAGTGACAGATATTGGTTACGGAGTTAGGGCCAATATCTTGTGGATGCAATTGGAAGTTGGCCAAGACATCCCGATAAAACTTTGAACCGGGTGGACTGAAGCCCCGGCCAGATGGTCAGCAAAAAAAACAACTTCTCCATCCTTGGGTTACGGAACACTTTACGGGCGAGGGACCCTCCGATGAATGATATCTTTTTTGCCCAAAGTGCCAATTTTGACTAAGTTCTCCACCATGCGTTTGGTCACTCGAGAAGGGACCCGATTGCACTCATATACTTGCTTGGCCATGGTACAATCTGCAAAATATTAATACCGGTTCAAAGATATATTGGAAAGATATATACCAATGCATTCAGTATTAAACCGGAAGAAGTTATTTGTAAACCGGAGTTCTGCAAAGCGGCACTATTTAGCTAAGATCAGTGGCGGTTCAGTAAGGGGACTAATGGTATATGCCGAGTTATCAATTTTTTCTACAAAACTAAACCGCCCGATGCGAAAATGATGCAGAGTCGTAATCTGGTGAAAACAGGTTTCACAGTATTGCTTAACAGTATCGGATCTGGAGCATGTTCAGAAAAAGAAGTGAATATTCAAGATTTGAAAAGGAGCAGATGCTGAATCCGTGAGCAAAGATACGATCGATCTATGGCCCTGAGAGGCGTGAGGACAAACGGATGGTAGAAGTTGTCGTTACATGGGACCAAGATTTACAGGTTTATCTGAAGACGCTATCTGAACAAGAAGCATCTCGATTTAACGCTGAAGAACACAAGAACCCTAGAACAGATCTACGGGGGGAAGGAAAGAAGACTTACCGGAGCTGATGAAGAAAAGGAAGGTCGACGCAGTATTCTAGTATGCTCAGGTTGATTCAGCGGCCAAGGACGGTGTTGAGGTCGACGGCGGCCGTGGAGCTCTGAAGCAGGGCGGAGCAAGGAAGACGAAGAAGAAGGGAACGAAGGGGAAAAAAGAAATGACCCCTCGGGCCTATTTATAAGGCAAGGGACATGTGTCAGGCGCGAAAATCGAGGAGTCGTGGGCTTGGAAGCGGAGCTGCCGCCTCGATTCCCGCAGATCTATTAACAAAAGATATTGTGGATAACTTTATGACATGTGACGTCATGCCGGTTCACGACGATCGGAGAAGATGACATCACGGCGGTTTACCAGATAATACAAAGATGCAGAAGCTGAAGTTTTTTACTAAGGATTGACATGAACCTGTTCAAATCAATCTGGGGACTAATGTTGGGGATATTACCACTAGGGGTAAACCGCCGAACAGTAGGGTAAACTTCACCGAGAGTTGAACATGTTAAAGCCCAAGTAGGTAGCAGAGGGCTTATGGCCCATAGCCTGTTCACGCCAGTAGCTGTAAACCGACGTCAGTATGTATCTTGTGTTGTAAGTTAGGAATAGTAGAGACCGAGCCGGGTACGTCTATGAACCGGCATCGGGACTCTGTAAACCGACGGGCGTTACCCGTGTATATAAGGGGACGACCTGGCAGCAGTTTGAGACAGACAACAATAACTCGAGCCCTAGCCGAAGCTTGTTTGCTCCCTAGTCATCAAAACCCCATCAATTCCATCACAACTAGATGTAGGCTTTTACCTTCATCGAAGGGGCCGAACTAGTATAAACTCTCGTGTCCTTGTGTCCGCTTTAACCCCATCAAGTTAACCCGTAGCGATGGCTCCACGACTAAGTCCTTTCACGAGGACATATGCCGTGACAAACCCACGACACCTTTCCCACTATATCACTGCCAGTTATCTCCTTAACTACGAGTTAGCTCGGGAGCATTCACGCGCCCGGACAGCTCTCGCCACTGCTCGTGCTAGGAACCCTCTTCCTACTGTCATCTACACTACTCTAGTTCCTCCAGTCTCTGTTCCACCGGTGACTTCGCAGGGTACCATTAACCCTTTGACGGTGACCCCTCGAAGTGCTCCTGCTGCGTGAGCTTCCCTTGTCTCTACTCCTGCCGCTCCTATGCTTAGATCCCATCCCGTGTCTACCCTTGAGGGAGAGTCCTCAAGGCAGCGCCGTCGCGTCTCTCTTAACCCAGAGGTCTCTACTATTAGTTCAGGATCTGGGTCCGTCTCAGGAGAGGAGCACACAACTGCGTAGTCCGAGCAGTAGACCGTTAGAGTATCGCTCTAGTTATGAGTATGATATATGAGAGTAATCGCACGTGTCCTGATGCTTAGTTTCATGTATGAGGGTAGTAGACCCGTTGGGATGTGTACTTTCATGTTAAGTCTATGTATAATTATGTTGGAACCTTTTTATTTGCTTTGGTTTTCATTCATTGTTTTCTTCCGGGATTTGTCATTGGCTTTCCTCCCATTTTGGAATTTTCTCATCATGATTGCTATGTATTGGAAAAAATGGATAATAGGATGACGCGTGGAGGCAGCAGCAGTCAAGCTAGTGAGGATGTCCCTGTCCGTCGCTCCGCAAGACAGGTAGGACATTCCCCCGAGCCGTACCAACCACCTCCGTCTCCACCACCAAATCCGCCGTCCACTGAGCAAATCCTGCGAATGTTTGAAGAAAGAAGGAGCAACGATCTGCTGGAAATATTGAAAAGTGTGCAAGTTATTGTTGGGCAGAATGGAAACCAGAATGGTCATCACTTCAAGCTGTCATATTTTCAGCGAACCAAGCCTCCCAACTTCAATCAAGCTATTTATCCATTGGACGCCAATGATTGGTTAAGGACTATTGAAAGGAAACTGGAGATTGCTCGCATTGAAGAAGGAGACAAGGTTCCCTTCGCAATGCATTATTTCGAAGGAGCTGCCGCTATATGGTGGGATAATGCCAAGGTCATATGGCCCGTGGACGAGGAAATTACTTGGACAAAATTCAAGGATCATTTCCGCAAGTATCATATTCCCACCGGAATTATGAAAAGCAAGCAGCGCGAATTCCTCGCCCTCACTCAAGGAAGCATGACAGTCAACGAGTATCTGAATAAATTCAACCATTTGGCCCGCTATTCACTCCATGATGTGGCCACAGAAGAACGGAAGATCAACAGGTTTCTTGGAGGACTGAGCCAGCATCTCAGGTCCACTCTCAGCATGTTTGATTTTCCGGACTTCCTGACTCTGGTGAACAAGGCCCTCATCGCAGAAAGGGAACACAAGCTCCTCCACGACCACAAGCCAGCTGTTAACGACCACAAGCGCAAATTCGAGCCGAAGAAGGATATGCAACCAACACAGAAGGCTCGTACTTGGCAATAGACTCAAGTTGAGTACAAACCCAACTGGCGGCAGAATGTCACCAAGACTACCACTCAAGTCAAGAATATCGTGACCAGCCCGGTCTTGGCGAAGATTGTCGGTATAACAATTCATGCTCCAGCTGTGGTCAAACCGGACACTACACCAGACAGTGTCCCAAGAACAACAAACAAGCAACTCCGTTCCATCCGCAAGTCAACTACATCGAGCCGTATTCCGCCCCAGATATGATCCAGGGGCAAATCCATCATATCTCCGCAGACGAAGCCCAAGAGGACCCGGAAGTCGTCATTGGTATGTTCCTTGTTAATGACATACCCGCCATAATTTTATTTGACTCTGGGGCTTCCCACTCTTTTATTTCGTGGAGTTTTGCTTCCCAAAACATTTTTTCCTTGCTCGATTTAGGGAAAACACATGCTGGTACAATCCCTGGGATCCCTACTCAGAAGCAATCTTGTCTACCGTAATTTTGAAATTTACATCAAGGGCGTCATGTTTCCAACATCTTTGATAATCATTGACTCCAACAAATTGAATGTTATTCTGGGCATGAATTGCTTAACCCAATACAAAGTATGCATCAGCTATGCGACCAGAGAAGTTACCCTGACAAATACGGAAGGTCGCACCACCAGTTTTTATGCCCGCAATCGCATACCCATGAAAGATATGGTTTTCCCAGCCGTGGCAGAAGAGGTGGAATTAATTCCGGTGGTCAGTGAGTATCCAAATGTATTTCCTGAAGAATTACCAGGCATGCCACCAGACCGAGAATTAGAGTTTGCAATTGACTTGGTGCCTGGAACCACCCCGATACACAAGAAATATTATCGGATGCCTTCATCAGAATTGGTGGAATTGAAGAAACAACTGGATGAGATGCTGTAGAAAGGATACATCTGCCCAAGCTCTTCACCATGGGGGTCACCAGCGATATTCGTGGACAAAAAGGATGGCAGTCTATGAATGTGCGTAGACTACCGACAACTGAATGATGTCACCATCAAGAACAAGTATCCACTACCAAGGATTGACGATCTATTTGATCAACTCAACGGGGCAAAGTATTCTCCAAAATTGATTTGAGGACCGGATATCATCAGCTCAAGATAAAGAAGGAGGATATTCCTAAGACCGTGTTCACCACTCGGTACGGTCTTTATGAGTATACCGTTATGTCCTTTGGCCTCACCAACGCCCCAACCTTCTTCATGCATATGATGAACAAGGTGTTTATGGATTTCTTGGACAAATTTGTGGTGGTGTTCATTGACGACATACTCATTTACTCCAAGAGCAAAGACGAACACAAGGCACATCTCCGAGTAGTTTTGCAAAGGCTTCGCGATCATCATCTTTATGCCAAGTTCAGCAAATGTGAGTTTTGGCTCCAACAAGTTGGATTTCTCGGGCATGTACTCTCCGCAGAAGGAATATCCGTGGATCCAAGCAAGGTGAAAGATGTACTTGATTGGTCCGCAACTACGGCAGTCTCAGAAATCCCGAGTTTCCTTGGACTAGCCGGATATTATCGCTGTTTTATTGAAGGATTCTCCAAGATCGCCAAGCCAGTGACTGCGCTCCTAAAGAAGGATAAGAAGTTTGAATGGACTGAGGACTACGAACGGAGTTTCAATGAGTTAAAAGTCAGGCTGACATCGGCACCAGTATTAACTCTTCTAGACATCTACCGCAGTTTTGATGTCTACTGCGAGGCATCCAGGAAAGGACTTGGATGTGACTCATGCAAGATGGCAAATTTGTGGCTTATGCATCCCGACAACTGCGGCAACACGAAGGAAATTACCCCACTCATTATTTGGAATTGGCTGCGGTGGTGCACGCTTTGAAGATCTGGAGACACTATCTGATTGGAAAGAAGTGCCAGGTATTTTCGACCACAAGAGTGTCAAGTATATATTCACTTAGCCCGGTTTGAACCCTCGACAACGAAGATGGCTCGAGTTGGTTACGGACTACGACCTCGGGATAAATTATCACCGTGGAAAAGCTAATGTAGTGGCTGATGCCCTCAGCCGCAAACCAGCCAACCTTAATGCTCTCATGGATTTATTGCCTCCTGAGCTTTATGAAGAAATCACTCAGCTCAATTTGGTGATCACCGATGTCCGTCTTACCAACATATTGGAAGTTGCCCTACTCTTGACGAAGAAATCCGCAGTGCTTAGGCAGATGACAAACTATTGAAAATATATGTCTGGAAGATGCACAAAGAGCATGCACCGGATTTCCGTAGGGATCAACGAGGTTCGCTAAGGTTCCGAGGAAGGCTTTGCGTACCCAATCAAGAAAGTCTGAAGAAGAAGATATTGGCAAAAGCACAGAAAGCGCCATACTCAATTCACCCAGGTGGTACAAAAATGTATGAGTACCTTCGTCAAATATTCTCGTGGGATGGAATGAACAAGCATGTCTCATACTTTGTGGCTTGTTGTGATATATGCAACAAGGTAAAGGCGGAACACCAAAAACCCGCTAGACTCCTCCAACCTCTACCAGAATCCCAATGGAAATGGGACGATATCTGCATGGATTTCATCACCGGATTACCAAGGTCTCACTGAGGAAACGACGCAATATGGGTCATAGTGGACACCTTAACAAAGGTGGCACATTTCCTTCCCATCCGGATCACCTACCGTGCTAATCAACTTGCACAACTATATGTGTCATGAATCGTCATTCTGCATGGAGTACCCAAGACTATCACCTCCGACAGGGGATCTCTTTTCACCTCCGCATTTTGGTCCCGACTACATCAAGCCTTGGGGACCACTCTGAAGTACAGCACGGCTTATCATCCTCAGACAGATGGATGATCGAGCGAGTAAATCAAATACTCGAAGATATGCTCCGGGCATGTGCACTGACCCAAGGAACCAAGTGGGAAGACTGTCTGCCCTACGCTGAGTTTTCCTACAACAACAGTTTCCAGACCAGCTTAAAGATGTCACCCTATGAAGCTATGTATGGCCGAAAATGCCGTACTCCATTGAACTAGTCGCCAATCGGAGACAACCATATTTTTGGTACTGATTTAATGCTCGAAGCGGAGAAGCAAGTCAAGGAAATCCGAGACAGACTGCAGCAGTCCAAATCACGACAGAAAAGCTACTATGATGCCAAACACCGTCAGATCAGCTTTGAACCCGGAGAACACGTATATCTCCGAGTCACCCCTATGAAAGAAGTCAAGAGGTTTCAAACCCGCGGAAAATTGGCCCCCAGATACATTGGTCCATTTCCAGTCATGGCCAGAGTCGGAATAGTTGCATATCAGTTGGAATTGCCACCGGAACTTTCAGAAGTACACAATGTGTTTCATATCTCGCAGCTAAGAAGATGCATCTCGCCACCGGAGAAAAGGACTGATATGGCAGAGATAGAATTGGCCAAGGATTTTACTTATGAGGAAAAGCCAATCACAATATTGGATCAGGCAGAAAGGGTCACTCGCAGCAAAGAAATAAGGTTTTACAAGGTTCAGTAGGAGCATCACACCAAAGAGGAAGCAACCTGGGAAAGAGAGGAATTTTTGAGGACTGCATACCCAGAATTGTTTTCCCAAGCAATCGAATCTCGAGGAAGAGATTCATCCTAAGTGGGGGAGGTTTGTGACATCCTGGATTTTGCCTTCTCTCACTTTCCCGGACTTGCCTTCTCTCTATTTCCGGACTTGGTTTTTGCCTTGCTTTGATTTGGATTTTGGAATCATTTCAAATGGACTTGTCACTTGGGCATATCCTTGAATTTCACCCAAGTGACCTATCTACTCCTCATTCAACTTTATTACTCTGACAAATCCCCAAAATAATCAAATGAGTATTTTTCTTAAAAGAAAATTATTCATTTTCCTCTCTGAAACTCTATTAAAAAACTTGTGCTCCAAAGCAACTCTCATTTTTATTGCTCCAACAAATCTGAGATAAATCCTGAATGTTCTTTGGACCATGGCACACCTTCCCAAGCAAAAAAATTGCATGACTTTTTGCAATATTTTTGCTATAGAAAATCATTTCTCTTCTGGCCCAAAATTCCAGTTTGTACAACAAGTACATTTTTCCTTGATCTTTTGGCCCTGATCTTTCTTGAGCTTAAACACCCTCCTAAGAAAACATAAACCCCAGGAGATCAGCCCTAATGACCTTACAGAAGATTGCTTAACTTGGGGACCAAGTTTCTGGTCAGAAACTTGCCAGCTTAGTAGAGTCAAGTCTGGTCGGCCTGGCTATGAGCGATCAACTTTCCCAGACTAAACACTGCGTGGACTAGAGCGTAGACAAGGTTTGGCAGCGTTTGGGCGTCGTCTTGACCATGCCAGCGTGGTGACCGCGTGAAGACACGGTGCCAGGCAGCGTCTCGACGCGCTCTGGATGGCGCCTTCCTCTCTGTTCAGCGCATGCTCGATCCAGCGCTCGTCGACGCCTGCCGCACCGCACCTACAGCCCCGACCCATCACCCTTGACCTCTCCCGGGCGCTTGCCGACGCCCGAGCCGCCACAGCAAGCATGGGCATGTCGCGACCAAAATCCATAGTGTGCGCGTGCCCTTGTCCGCTTCTTCCACCGCCTCCTGTGCTTGTCCGCGAGTGTGGGCAGCTCCTGCGTTGACACTGCGCACTTGCCTCCTCGCACTGGAGCTCTTCGTCGCCGTTCGCCGCGCATCTAGAGAGCTCCGGCGGCGACACGTCCCCCCTCGCTCCGGCTATTTATAGTGCCCCCTTCTCGATTTCTAGCCACGCACCACTCCTCACCACCTCCACGAACACGTAGACGGGCCACAGCTCGGTCGGGCAGGCCTCTTGTCGTTGCCCCAACCAGAGAACTCCGACGTCCTTCGCAGCAAGGCCCCCGCTCTTCGGTGCCTCTCGAGCTCAAGCAGTTGCTCGGGCGGGGCATTGGGGGTCTGTTGGTGCTGCCTGGATGCCGCTAAGCCCTCGGAGCCGCCCCTAGCAGTTGTCTTCAACCACTCCGGCGAACCCCGTCCGCCACCGAGGCTTGCGAGCTCGACCGCGAGCAGCTCCGTCCACCCCAAGCCAAGCCACGGGTAAGGGCAGGTGCGCCACGAGCCCAGCTTCAATCCTATTCCTCTAGCCTAGCCCCAAACGCCCTCGTCGCCGGCGTGAGCTCCGGCGAAACGCCGCCCCTCTCTGATCTCGCTCTCCCCCCCACTCTTCTCACGTGCGGGACCCACCGGTCAGCCTCACCACTCGCACCCGAAGCGGTACGGGTGGAGGCGCACTCTCGCTTTATGCCTTCGACATCACCCCCAGGATTTCTGTTTAATTCAAATTTATTCCGAAATTTGACTAAACTTTGACCAGCCACCATTTCTAAACAATAAGTCCAAATGATTTGATTCTTTTTTCGTTCTCTGTAACATCCCAAATTTTAGCCAAGTTTTAGATGTTAAAATTTTGCCAGGAGTTTTAAAACTTTTATTTCTGTTGACTTCAGAACTCTTCTTTTAATATTATGGTGTCTTTTCCATGTGGAGCTTTCCAAAACATATTGGACTTCTATGCTCTCTGTATACCATTTTCTTAATCAGTAGGATTATTTATTAGATTAATTCACCCTGAGCTTTATTCATTAAAGTAATGGTTTTAAATTTTTGGAGCTCCTTTTGAACTACAACCATTGGATTTATTTTGCTAAAAATCCAACCAAAATTTGGAGATGTCATGTAATGTCTCTAAATCACTTGTGTACAATAATATAATTATTTCATTGCATATTTTGAGTTTTACACCTGTTTTTCAAATCTGGTCCAGTGGACATTTTTGCACTATAGCCTAATTAAATATTTCCCTAGAGCGTCCACCAAAATTATGAGATATCAGTAGTAGCATGCCATCCAAGTTTATGCAAAAACCTTGTGATGTTCTATGGAAAAATTTAGTATACCAACCTCTTTTTCATTCTCGACCAGACTTGTGTTTTGTACTGCAACCATCTCCTAACTTGCTCCTTTACTCATGAGCTTTCTTCTGCTTGTAGTCCTCCCTGCCAAACCCCTAAGTCCAGGAGCATGCACTCTTTGGAACACTTTTGGTCCATGTAGTGATGCCTTCTTCATTCTGTCCAGAATTGTAGTTTTGCAAAACTTGCACTAGCAAGTTTCTCCTTCTGGCAAACTAACTTCACCACCCTCTCTTACATCCATGGAGACACAGATCTGGAGTTTTTGGCCACTCCAAGAAATGCCTAAGTACCCTTGGAATTTTGTCAAACACCTTATGGGCATGATCTATTTTGACATGATTTTTGTTTTGCACTGTGACCTTGCACCTCTGGGCAATCTAGCATGTCTACTAAGCACCTAGACGATCCTAACCTAGATCTGCTAAGTGCCAGCCTCACCCAAGCCTGTAGCATGCCATGGCATTTCGTCGAGCATGTTCTGCGTGCTCGGGCGCGAGCAGAGCATCGCCAGCGTATTGCGTGCCGCGCTCGAGCCGACGCTGTCATACAGCTTGCCACCACTCTGCAGAGTCAGCGCCACTCACTTGGCCCCTCGCCACGTCGCGCCAAGAACACCGACCGCCTCACAGCGTTGCCCGGCAAGCAGCCGCTTGGCGGCACGCCATGACGCAACCGCCACCGCCATGAGCAGCACCGCCCAAGCCTCCAGCGCCGCCACCGCCTCGGAACAGCTGAGCTCATCCGCAGCCATGTCCACTAGCGCCGTCGCCGCCCGACACCTTGTTACTGAAATGGCGGTCACCGGCGACCTTATCCCGGCCGCCATGGAACCGACCCAGCGCCTTATTTAAGGAGCCCCCGAGCTCGTCTCCGCACGCAGGGCAGTCTCAAACCCCTCCCTAGGACCCCATTGGCAACCAACCGACCCGGGGAGATCTCCTTCCCCATCTCCGGCAACCGCAGCCGCCGCCGCCCTGGCCATTCCAGCGTCATCAGAGCCTCCCCTTCTCCGTTCTCTTCACCAGGAGCTCTACCTGCATTCCGTGAACCCTCCCCCCTACTCAATTTTGATCGAGAACCACCGCCGCCCCAAAACCACTACGCCACCGAAACCTTCCTCCGCCGCAAAGCTCGTCGCCGACGACTCCCTCCATCCCCATCACTCCCTCGACCACCGGAAGAACCGCCCCAGCATTGCGGATCCATCCCCACCCTCGGTGGCCCGCGAGGAGCCGCCTAGCGCCGGCGACGATCGCCGGAGCCCCCGCCTTTGTTCGGCCAGAGGAAGAAGAGGGAAGGGAGAATGGTCAAACATGACCAGTGGGCCCTCAGGACCCACTGTCAGTGACCCCGCCCAGTCCACGTGGGTTAAGTGGAAGCGCATTTCTAGATTACGCCTTCGACGTGTACGTGTATATTCGAAACATTTTCTTTTCTATTTTATTTTTAATAACAGATTTTTGACCAAACTTTGACAGGCTGTATCTTTTTAAATACATCTCCAAATAAATTAATTCTTTTTCCTACCTCTCTCAAATATTGTCTAGTTTATTTCAAGATTTATTTGAGAATTTTTCAAAACAACTTTTTGTGCTGCTTTGATTTTTGTGTTAATTCATATGTATTCTTTTAAATAGGACTTTTTGAAGATTTCAAGATGTGTTGGAATGCACCCTGCCTTCCCATGACCTGAAGGCAAGCATTACGAACCTGGTGAAATTTTGTGTGTGTTGCATAGCACGGTGACAACACCACCCCGACACGAGCATACGTCATTTTATGTGAGGATGTGTTCCTACTCATGAGTGCATGTTAATGAATTTCATGCAAATGGAGTTGGTATGATTGTGATAGCAATCACCGTCATATGCCTTTCGTGCCTATCGGGAGGAAATACGGGAAGGCCTCTGTCTTGGGTAGACACGGTCTTGTCCCTAGTCCTCCGTCGAGACGGTCGTGTCCGGTATGACATGAGGGGTTATGTCGTGTGGTGTTTCTATCTGTAGTTTGAAGTAATTGCATTGTTATACTAATCTTGCAGGGAATCTTGCAACCTCCTGAGTCGACCGTAGATCGAGTCTTGTGCCAGTAACCCCCATACTTGCTTCGTACTATCACTCGTCTCTACAACAAGTAGGGTACGGTTCAGTAAGTGTCAACCCTTTCCTAGCACACACCGTACAGAGAGGCCATGGTGGAAGACACTGGAGGCATCCGGTAGTCATGCCACCGGGTCCGGGAGCATGGGTGTTTCGGTTGTAGCCGAATGGGGGTAGCTCCCCAGTTTGCGCGCGGTATAAATTTTGTGATCCCATGTTACATCGAGGTTGTAGCCTCCCCACTTAGAGTTTTGCTTGACAGGTGTCGTGGGTGATTCCTGCATACGGTGAGTTAAGCTAGTGTGTGCAAGTTAGGTGTGTTTTCAACAAAAGACCGTGAGCGGAATTAGTCCCGATGGACTAAAGGAATCCGTTACCCGTGGGTAAAGAGTACACCCTCTGCAGAGATTAAACCTATTGAATAGCCGTGTCCATGGTTAAGGATTACGATGCAGGATGGGTCAAGTGTCGGTCTTAGTGTCGGTCTTCGGAGGTGAAACTGTTAAACCAGAACTGGAAATCACAACTCGTGACTTGTGATAATTTTGATTATTATTATTATTGTTGACTAACCCGTGATATTAATGGTATTATCGAATATCCCTGGGATGGTCCTACCTCCTGGATATTTGTTGTGTCTTCTTTTTAAAGCCCTTTATGTGGTGTCGCTAAGACGGCCGACTGTGGCATTTCTTTTAAAGCCCTTTATGCGGTGTCGCTAAGATGCCCGACTGTGGCATTTCTTTTAAAGCCCTTTATGCGGTGTCGCTAAGACGCCCGATCATGACATTTCTTTTAAAGCCCTTTATGTGGTGTCGCTAAGACGCCCGACTGTGGCATTTCTTTTAAAGCCCTTTATGCGGTGTCACTGAGACGCCCGACTGTGGCATTTCTTTTAAAGCCCTTTATGCGGTGTCACTAAGATGCCCGACTGCGGCATTTCTTTTAAAGCCCTTTATGTGGTGTCGCTAAGATGCCCGACTGTGGCATTTCTTTTAAAGCCCTTTATGCGGTGTTGCTAAGACGCCCGACTGTGGCATTTCTTTTAAAGCCCTTTATGTGGTGTTGCTAAGACGCCCGACTGCGGCATTTCTTTTAAAGCCCTTTATGTGGTGTCGCTAAGACGCCCGACTTCGGCATTTCTTTTAAAGCCCTTTATGTGGTGTCGCTAAGACGCCCGAGTGTGGCATTTCTTTAAAGCCCTTTATGTGGTGTCGCTAAGACGCCCGACTGTGGCATGCTTGTTATTTATTTCATAATTTTAATACTACTATGTTATTGCATATTCATAAATAACATGCTTGCACGCATCAGAATTTTTTTTATTTATCTTTTGTGACTAACGTCATGAGCATGAAATATTTTCAGTACATCATTGTTATATTATGCCTGTGTTCATAATGTTTGCGAGTACATTCAAAGTACTCACTGGCTTGTCCCTGGCTATTGTCATGGCCAGATTTTCTTGCGCGGAGAGGAGCGACCGTGGCGTGATCCGGAACCTAAGCAACGGTGATAGCAGCTTGCCAAGATAGGAGTTAACACAGTCAATTTGTTCCCGTGGGAAATGGAGTCCCGTAGACGAGGATGTTTCACAACCCGCTTCCGCCATCAACCACTAGAAACCATTTGTTGTACTCACAGACCAGAATGGTCTTGTACTACATATTTTGTATTTTGCTTGGAATTTCTGTAACAAGTTGGTGCCTCATCAGCTAACAGTTATCCTGGGGCTGGTGAGCACAAGGGCCATTTTCTGGGAATTTTTACCCGGAGAATCGGTCGCCACAGACTTGGTATCAGAGCCAGGCTGACCATTGGCTAATCCTATCTTAGCCAGGTCAATAAACTTAGGCTAACAACACACCAAGCCATAACCAAAACCCCAGCCAAGCTTCCCGTGCAAGATAGCCACACAGTGACCCAACGCTTTTGGCAGTCGGTGCCCAACCTATCAACCTAGCCCGTCTATCACGCACTAGTGACCAGCACCCAAGGTGTCTCATTACATAGCGTGCGAAGGAAGACCCTGTCCCTTTTCTATAAAAGGCACGCTCGCCTCAACCCAGCCCAAAGACAGCCACTACCCCAAAACCGAGCCACAATGCCTCGCTCCCGTAGTGCACCATGAGACTACTGACAACAAACCTGGGAGGCTTTGTAACCATACTCGCAAACCTCACCCGTCGTGCCTATGCGTTAGAAGAGCCACCCGAATATGTTGTGTACCAAGGACCCATGAGTGGTGAGAGCCGTCAATTCTGGGCCACTGTACATATCTACGGTAGGGGTCTGGCACCCGAGCGCCCCTACAGGTTCACCGGAAGAACAACTTCCTTTGAGCCACAAGCCATCCAACTAGCTGCTCGAGAGGCTATAGTTCATCTCAGGCACCTGTCGCCCAGAGTTAACTGTCGCTCGTTCCACTACTACCCCAGGCGTGAAGGGTATGGTAGACCACCCCAAGTAGCCAACGGTGATCACGAGACAGACCCTTCATTGCTGCACCTAGTGTGCTATGTAGGTGCGCTGGAGGATCTATTCGATCAAATCACCATTGATCTGATCGCAGCTCGTGGAGAGCTGGTTCGTCGAGCCCCAGCAAGAGAGGAGATCGAGCCCAACGCTGACAACCCGATCGTCTTGTTTGGACACCCGACCGAGACCACGAGGTCAGCCCGGCCGTCAGCCAAGGTGCTTTGATGACCCCAGAAGTGCTTCGTCGCCTCCTGGGAGCACGCTCCAACGGGGTTGTGGTCAACAATCCCCGCGATGGTAATCATCACTACCCCGAGCCTGCAGCCCATCAGCCCTCTCCAGCTAATTCCGACGGTGAGAACCGTGGAGAAGCCTCGACATCCACAAGGGACGCCCGCTTGGATGTAAACGAAGTGGACTAAGTCACTCGAGTAGTGGCGAGTCCCAGTGTATCCTCACTTTGTAATCCTGTGATCCCTTAGATTAGCGCAACCTGTCATCTTGCCTCTGTTTTATATAGTAGTCTTGCATGGATGTATTAGCATGCAGTGTGATTTCTCTAACCTTGGCGCAGCCACCAAAAACCGCCCCGGCAACATCCACAGTGATACGTCACTTTAGTAAGATGTGTGTACCTGTGGTTGACCCCGAGCTGAGCCGGCCAATTGTTTACTTTTTACCACGGTAAATGACCCAGCCCCGGTGCTATAAAAAGGCCACCGAGTGACCTTGCCAAGCACCCCTCACCTTGTGCACCATCCTCACAACCATTTCTTGCCATGTCGAGCCCTAGTATTTATCTGAGGACTCCAGATGCTACCCCAGGTAGTGTTGTCAAGATATTGTGGGATTTCACCCGCAGTACCATGGGCGCTACCCAGCCACCCCAGTACGAGCTGTTCAAATCAAGAATCACCCCTTCCACCTCAAGATATTGGGCAGCCGTGCACATCCCTCCCGTAAACCCAAACCAAGATCCAACGGAAGTCTCCTTCGTAGGGAAATCTATGCCAACCCGCAAGATATGGCCGTAGAAGCTGCTGCGTATGAAGCACTTGCTCGCCTTCGATTCGTGGTACCCTATGCCGGTGACGAGGGTATTATTATTTTCCGAGTCGTAAAGACCCGGGAGTAACATCTTTCCGGTGGGCGTATTGAGAGAGACCCAGTCTTGGCCAACCTCGTCCAATACGTCATCGCTCAAGAGCATTTAACCCAATGCATGATGGGTTATCTACAAAGCCTCGCGGATTTAAACCCTCAGATCGCCATCGGCAGATCACTGAGGCCCGATCAGGAGAGACACATTCATCGACTAGTCAATCCACTTTCTCCGGTAGAAGAAGAGTGTATCCCGCCGGAAAGCGTTTTCTCGGGGACCGAATCCCAGTTACCATTTTCAATTTAGATGCACCGCTGTTTTTATTACCGCAACTTTTATTTATGTGTTGTAACTTATGCTTAGTACCGAGTTTGTGGCGAGTAAATCATTAATGTAAGTAGCTACATCGCGGTTTGACTCTAATGTATTACTGTTTTCTCTCGCGAGAAATCCTGGAGTGAGATTTCTTTTCCCTGAGTTGCCGCATCTTTTATTTTCTCACGGCATAGATTATTTATTTCACGCAACACCACGGCAGCAGACTCACCACCACGATTACACGGACACATACACCACTTGCAATTTTTTTGCAAACCATGCCGCATCTAACTAAGCACCTCCAGACAACAGTTATCACCCGGCACACTCCACCTACTCATCGTGGTCACCTCCACTGCGGAGAGCCAGAAACCGAGCAGCGGCATCACAACGATCATCGAGGACCATCACGCACAGGAGCACAGAGAGCCCCAGCACCGCTGCCAGCCCTCTGCACAGCAGGATCACGTACCAGTCCGGCACTACCTCCGCCATTAGAACCTCGCCTCGAGCTCCGGCCAACGGAAACAGAGGAGAAGGAAGGAGAAAGAGGAACGAGGCCAGGTGTGAAGAAGAAGAGGAGAACGCCGCGGTCATTTTATAGCTCGAGCTCGGTGTACGGTGGGCGAGGTCCACCAGCGCCGCTCGTCGCCCGACCGCCCGGTGTTGAGGCGAATCCATGAAAGGCCGATAAGCGCATTGGCCCGCGAGGTGAGTGCACGCTGCAGGCAGCTTAGCACGCCAGCGCACTACTGCTGATACGGCCTAGGTGCCCTACGCGCTAGGCGTCGCCGGTGGAGAAAGCGCGGGAAAGCGCGCGGGGGAGAGGAAGAAGAGAGAACCGGAGGAAGAAGAAGAGGCTGACCGTGGGCCCGGGTCCACCAGTCAGCCAGAGAGAGCACTGTGCTCTCGGGTGCGACCAGCGTATTTTAAGATTTAGAATTTATTCTAAATCTATATACGGTGTAGAAATCTCTCGTTTTGCTCCTAAACGTAGATTTTTCCACGCAGCGCCAGTATCCCACACTGTAGTTACTCACCACTTATTGCCCTCTCACTGTAGCCACTTTTTACCGCTTGAGTAATATAATCTTTTGAGCAAGTAAAAGTATTTTGTTTACAACCCTTAGCAAATCTCGAGGACGAGATTTTTCTTAAGGGGGGTAGTAGTTGTAACACCCCAAATTTTAGCCAAGTTTTAGATGTTAAAATTTTGCCAGGAGTTTTAAAATTTTTATTTCTGTTGACTTCAGAACTCTTCTTTTAATATTATGGTGTCTTTTCCATGTGGAGCTTTCCAAAACATATTGGACTTCTATGCTCTCTGTATACCATTTTCTTAATCAGTAGGGTTATTTATTAGATTAATTCACCCTGAGCTTTATTCATTATAAAGTAATGGTTTTAAATTTCTGGAGCTCCTTTTGAACTACAACCATTGGATTTATTTTGCTAAAAATCCAACCAAAATTTGGAGATGTCATGTAATGTCTCTAAATCACTTGTGTACAATAATATAATTATTTCATTGCATATTTTGAGTTTTACACCTGTTTTTCAAATCTGGTCCAGTGGACACTTTTGCACTATAACCTAATTAAATATTTCCCTAGAGCCTCCACCAAAATTATGAGATATCAGTAGTAGCATGCCATCCAAGTTTATGCAAAAACCTTGTGATGTTCTATGGAAAAATTTAGTATACCAACCTCTTTTTCATTCTGGACCAGACTTGTGTATTGTACTGCAACCATCTCCTAACTTGCTCCTTTACTCATGAGCTTTCTTCTGCTTGTAGTCCTCCCTGCCAAACCCCTAAGTCCAGGAGCATGCACTCTTTGGAACACTTTTGGTCCATGTAGTAATGCCTTCTTCATTTTGTCCAGAATTGTAGTTTTGCAAAACTTGCACTAGCAAGTTTCTCCTTTTGGCAAACTAACTTCACCACCCTCTCTTACATCCATGGAGACACAGATCTGGAGTTTTTGGCCACTCGAAGAAATGCCTAAGTACCCTTGGCATTTTGTCAAACACCTTATGGGCATGATCTGTTTTGACATGATTTTTGTTTTGTACTGTGACCTTGCACCTCTGGGCAATCTGGCATGTCTACTAAGCACCTAGACGATCCTAACCTAGATCTGCTAAGTGCCGGCCTCACCCAAGCCCTGTAGCATGCCATGGCATTTCATCGAGCACGTTACATGCGTGCTCGGGCGCGAGCAGCGTACGCGTGCGCGCCGCCGAGCAGCGTTGCGCGGCTTGCCACCACTCCATGAGCCGCGCCACTCACTTGGCCCCTCGCTACGTCGCGCCAAGAACCCGAACGCCTCTGCGGCGTTGCCCGGCACAAGCCGCTTGGCACGCCATGCGGCGCAACCGCCATCGCCATCAAGACACCGCCCAAGCCTCCAAAGACTCGCCACCGCCTCGAACAGCGCGAGCTCATCCGCGACCATGTCCACTAGCGCTCGTCGCCGCCACGACACCCTAAGCTCTGAGAATGGCGGTCACCGGCAACCTAATCCCGGCCGCTGAACCGACCCAGCGCCTATTTAAGGAGCCCCAGGCTCGTCTCCGCACGTGAGGCAGTCTCAAACCCCTCCCTAGGACCCCATTGGCAGCCAATCGACCCGGGGAGATCTCCTTCCCCATCTCCGGCAACCGCAGCTGCCGCCACCGCCCTGGCCATTCCAGCGTCATCAGAGCCTCCCCTTCTCCTTTCTCTTCACCAGGAGCTCTACCTGCCTTCCGTGAACCCTCCCCCCTGCTCAATTTTTATCGAGAACCACCGCCGCCCCAAAACCACTACGCCACCGAAACCTTCCTCCGCCCGAGGCTCGTCACGGCGACTCCCTCCATCCCCATCACTCCCTCGACCACCGGAAGAACCGCCCCAGCATTGCGGATCCATCCCCACCCTCGGGGGCCCGCGAGGAGCCGCCTAGCGCCGGCGACGATCGCGGGAGCCCCCGCCTCTGTTCGGCCAGAGGAAGAAGAGGGAAGGGAGAGGTTAAACCTGACCAGTGGGCCCCCGGGACCCACTGTCAGTGACCTCGCCCAGTCCATGTGAGTTAAGTGGAAGCGCATTTCCAGATTACACCTTCGACGTGTACGTGTATATTCGAAACATTTTCTTTTCTATTTTATTTTTAATAACAGATTTTTGACCAAACTTTGACTGTATCTTTTAAATACATCTCCAAATAAATTAATTCTTTTTCCTACCTCTCTCAAATATTGTCTAGTTTATTTCAAGATTTATTTGAGAATTTTTCAAAACAACTTTTTGTGCTGCTTTGATTTTTGTGTTAATTCATATGTATTCTTTTAAATAGGATTTTTGAAGATTTCAAGATGTGTTGGAATGCACCCTGCCTTCCCATGACCTAAAGGCAAGCATTCTGAACCCTGGTGAAATTTTGTGTGTGTTGCATAGCACGGTGACAACACCACCCGACACGAGCATACGTCATTTTATGTGAGGATGTGTTCCTACTCATGAGTGCATGTTAATGAATTTCATGCAAATGGAGTTGGTATGATTGTGATAGAAATCACCGTCATATGCCTTTCGTGCCTCACCGGGAGGAAAAGGCGGAAGGCCTCTATCTTGGGTAGACACGGTCTTGTCCCTAGTCCTCCGTCAAGAGGCAGTCGTGTCCGTATGACATGAGGGGTATGTCGCGTGGTGTTTCTATCTGTAGTTTGAAGTAATTGCATTGTTATACTAATCTTGCGGGGAATCTTGCAACCTCCTGATTCGATAGTAGATCGAGTCTTGTGCGATATCCCCATACTTGCTTCGTACTACCACTCGTCTCTACAACAAGTAGGTGCAGTTCGATGAAGTTGTCAACCCTTTCCTAGCACACACCGTACAGAGAGGCCATGGTGGAAGACACTGGAGGCATCCGGTAGTCATGCCACCGGGTCCGGGAGCATGGGTGTTTCGGTTGTAGCCGAAGGGGGTAGCTCCCCAGTTTGCGCGCGGTATAAATTTTGTGATCCCATGTTACGTCGAGGTTGTAGCCTCCCCACTTAGAGTTTTGCTTGACAGGTGTCGTGGGTGATTCTGCACCTGGTGAGTTAAGCTGGTGTGTGCAAGTTAGGTGTGTTTTCAACAAAAGACCGTGAAGCGGAATTAGTCCCGATGGACTAAAGGAATCCGTTACCCGTGGGTAAAGAGTACACCCTCTGCAGAGATTAAACCTATTCGAATAGCCGTGTCCATGGTTAAGGATTACAGTCTGGGATGGGTCAAGTGTCGGTCTTAGTGTCGGTCTTCGGAGGTGAAATTGTTAAACCAGAACTGGAAATCACAACTCGTGACTTGTGATAATTATGATTATTATTATTATTGTTGACTAACCCGTGATATTAATGGTATTATCGAATATCCCTGGGATGGTCCTACCTCCTGGATATTTGTTGTGTCTTCTTTTTAAAGCCCTTTATGTGGTGTCACTAAGACGCCCGACTGTGGCATTTCTTTTAAAGCCCTTTATGCGGTGTCGCTAAGACGCCCGACAGCGGCATTTCTTTTAAAGTCCTTTATGCGGTGTCGCTAAGACGCCCGACTGCGGCATTTCTTTTAAAGCCCTTTATGTGGTGTCGCTAAGACGCCCGACTGTGGCATTTCTTTTAAAGCCCTTTATGCGGTGTCGCTAAGACGCCCGACTGTGGCATTTCTTTTAAAGCCCTTTATGCGGTGTCGCTAAGACGCCTTGACTATGACATTTCTTTTAAAGCCCTTTATGTGGTGTCGCTAAGGCCTTCCATTGTGGCATTTCTTTTAAAGCCCTTTATGCGGTGTCCCTAAGACGCCCGACTGTGGCATTTCTTTTAAAGCCCTTTATGCGGTGTCACTAAGACGCCCGACTGCGGCATTTCTTTTAAAGCACTTTATGTGGTGTCGCTAAGACGCCCGACTGCGGCATTTCTTTTAAAGCCCTTTATGTGGTGTCGCTAAGACGCCCGACTGTGGCATTTCTTTAAAGCCCTTTATGTGGTGTCGCTAAGACGCCCGACTGTGGCATGCTTGTTATTTATTTCATAATTTTAATACTACTATGTTAATGCATATTCATAAATAACATGCTTGCACACATCAGAATTTTTTTTATTTATCTTTTGTGACTGACATCATGAGCATGAAATATTTTCAGTACATCATTGTTATATTATGCCTGTGTTCATAATGTTTGCGAGTACATTCAAAGTACTCACTGGCTTGTCCCTGGCTATTGACTTGTCCAGATTTTCTTGTGCGGAGAGGAGCGACCGTGGCGACAGTCCCGGAACCTAAGCAACGGTGATAGCAGCCCCGCGAAGATAGGAGTTAACCTGGTCAGTTGTTCCCGTGGGAAATGGAGTCCCATAGACGAGGATATTTCACAACCCGCTTCCGCCATCAACCACTAGAAACCACTTGTTGACCAGAATGGTCTTGTACTACATATTTTGTATTTTGCTTGGAATTTCTATAACAAGTTGGTGCCTCATCAGCTAACAGTTATCCTGGGGCTGGTGAGCACAAGGGCCATTTTCTGGGAATTTTTACCCGGAGAATCGGTCGCCACAGTGTCTTTGTTTCAGAAAGCTCTAGCAGCACACCTGTCGGTGTCAAAACCGGCGGATCTCGGGTAGGGGGTCCCGAACTGTGCGTCTAGGCGGATGGTAATAGGAGACAAGGGACACGATGTTTTTACCCAGGTTCGGGCCCTCTCGATGGAGGTCAAACCCTACTCCTGCTTGATTAATATTGATGATATGGGTAGTACAAGAGTAGATCTACCACGAGATCAGAGAAGCTAAACCCTAGAAGGTAGCCTATGGTATGATTGTTGTTCGTCCTACGGACTAAAACCCTCCGGTTTATATAGACACCGAAGAGGGCTAGGGTTACACAGAGTCGGTTACAAACGGAGGAGATCTACATATACGTATCGCCAAGCTTGCCTTCCACGCCAAGGAAAGTCCCATCCGGACACGGGACGAAGTCTTCAATCTTGTATCTTCATAGTCCAGGAGTCCGGCCAAAGGTTATATTCCGGCCATCCGGACACCCCCTAATCCAGGACTCCCTCAGTAGCCCCTGAACCAGGCTTCAATTATGACGAGTCCGGCGCGCAGATTGTCTTTGGTATTGCAAGGCGGATTCCTCCTCCGAATACTTCATAGAATATTTTGAACACAAGGATAGTGTCCGGCTCTACAAAATAAGTTCCACATACCACCGTAGAGAGAATAATATTTGCACCGATCCAATCTGCTGACGTATTTCGCAGCATGACATCACATCACGGCCAAGCCCTTATTCGAATCGTTTTTACTGTCCCACCTCAGCGCGTTTAGGGAGGCGGTTTACTTGGCACGCCTTGTCAAAGCAGAGATCGCGTCCCCTTATTCCGGGATTCTCATTAATACGGGCGTTGGTAACCCAATCGTGCCCGTTGGCCCGTCTCCTCTACCGAAGGCGAGTCCCAAACGGTCGCGGGGAGGGCTCTTGGTATTCAACCCCTTTATAAAGAGACCAAGGCTCTACTCCTTTCTTTCAATCTCAATCGAATCCGCCCCTCGCCTCGAGTTCCAACACCCAAAGCTCCAGATTCAGGCGCTTCGGACCTTCGACGATGTCCGCTCCGACCTTCAAGGCGGTGAATGCCTTCCTCCGTTACGGAAGAAGACGTGCTAAAGCTAAGAGATGCCAGGTATCTAACTGGCGAAATTTCGCATAGGCTGCCTGCTCAAGGGCAGGTTATTCCTACTCCCAAGCCTGGTGAGAGCGTGGTGTTCGCGTCTCACTTTCTTCGGGAGCTAGGCTTCCCGACGGACCCCTTCGTGAGGGGGCTCATGTTTTATTATGGGTTGGAATTTCACGACTTGGATCCGGAGTCCATCCTCCACATCTCATCGTTCATTGTCGTGTGTGAAGCCTTCCTCCGCATTACCCCTCACTTCGGATTGTGGCTTAAGACCTTCAAAGTGGAGTCGAAGATGATCAAGGGGCAGCAAGCGGAGTGCGGAGGGGCTGTTATAAGCAAGAATGCTGACGCTCCATGGCCCGTGGGCTCTTTTCAAGAGGAGTTCAGCTTATGGCAATGAGAGTGGCAAGAGAAAAAAATCGAAGGGCGTAAGAGGAAGCTATCTCCGTTTGTCATCAAACATGCATTGTTCCCTCTCGGAACCACGAGCCTTCTAGTGGTTTCTCCGGTTTGTGAGGGGTGTGTGTCCAATCTTTCGTCAAACATGCCAATTTCTTTACCACATCGTCTTGGTGGCATGACATTACATCAACCAAGGTTTCATGTGTTTCTAATTTTTTATTTTTTGGAATTAAAAAGCCATGTCAATCCATGCTTAGTTATGCATGTGTCCTTACCGTGAGACAAATATGTTTGAAAATTTGTTCTAATTTATTGCACATGAAATTAACTCACACACAAGTACACAAATATGATTTTTCAAACTGTTTTGGTTAGGCGTTGCATGTAGATGTAGTTCAAATTTGCATTACGATCATTAAATGGCTAGAAAATCACTTAAATGTATTTAAAAGGTCAAATGACCCCTAGAATTTTCCAAAATTTCACATTACAATTGTAGTAGTGCACAATAGACATAGAAAAAATTGAATGCCGTGGAATCTATCTCCCGTTCGTCATAAAACATGCATTGTTCCCTCTTGGAACCACGAGCCTTCTAGTGAGTTGCTCCGGTTTGTGAGGGGTGTGTGTCCAAACTTTCGTCAAACGTGCCAATTTATTTACAACATCATCTTGGTGGCATGACATAACATCAACCAAGGTTTCATGTGTTTCTGATTTTTTTTATTTTTTGGAATTAAAAATTCATGTCACTCCATGCATACGTATGCATGTGTCCATGTCGTGAGACAAATATGTTTGAAAATTCCTTCTAATTTACTGCACATGGAATTAACTCGCATACAAGTACACAAATATGATTTTTCAAACCGTTTTGGTTAGGCGTTGCATGTAGATGTAGTTCAAATTTGAATTACGGTCATTAAATGTCTAGAAAATCACTTAAATGTCTTCAAAAGGTCAAATGACCCCTAGAATTTTCCAACATTTCACATTAAAGTTGTAGTAGTGCACGTTAGACGTAGAAAAATTGAAGGCCGTAAGAGGAAGCTATCTCTGTTCGACATCAAACATGCATTGTTCCCTATCGGAACCACGAGCCTTCTAGTGGTTTCTCTGGTTTGTGAGGAGTGTGTGTCCAAACCTCCATATCATCTTGGTGGCATGACATTACATCAACCAAGGTTTCATGTGTTTCTAATTTTTCTTATTTTTGGAATTAAAATGCCATGTCACTCCATGCACAGTTATGCATGTGTCCTTGTCGTGAGACATATATGTTTGAAAATTTGTTCTAATTTATTGCACATGAAATTAACTCACACACAAGTACACAAATATGATTTTTCAAACCGTTTTGGTTAGGCGTTGCATGTAGATGTAGTTCAAATTTGCATTATGATCATTAAATGGCTAGAAAATCACTTAAATGTATTTAAAAGGTCAAATGACCCCTAGAATTTTCCAAAATTTCACATTACAATTGTAGTAGTGCACAATAGACGTAGAAAAAATTGAAGGACGCGGAATCTATCTCTCGTTCATCATAAAACATGCATTGTTCCCTCTTGGAACCACGAGCCTTCTAGTGAGTTGCTCCCGTTTGTGCAGGGTGTGTGTCCAAACTTTCGTCAAACGTGCCAATTTCTTTACAACATCATCTTGGTGGCATGACATTACATCAACCAAGGTTCCATGTGTTTCTGATTTTTCTTATTTTTTGGAATTAAAATGTCATGTCACTCCATGCATACGAATGCATGTGTCCATGTCGTGAGACAAATATGTTTGAAAATTCCTTCTAATTTACTGCACATGGAATTAACTCGCACACAAGTACACAAATATGATTTTTCAAACCGTTTTGGTTAGGCGTTGCATGTAGATGTAGTTCAAATTTGAATTACGGTCATTAAATGGCTAGAAAATCACTTAAATGTCTTCAAAAGGTCAAATGACCCCTAGAATTTTCCAAAATTTCACATTACAGTTGTAGTAGTGCACGTTAGACGTAGAAAAAAATTGAAGGCCGTAAGAGAAAGCTATCTTTGTTCGTCATCAAACATGCATTGTTCCCTCTCGGAACCACGAGCCTTCTAGTGGTTTCTCCGGTTTGTGAGGAGTGTGTGTCCAAACTTTCGTCAAACATGCCAATTTCTTTACCACATCGTCTTGGTGGCATGACATTACATCAACCAAGGTTTCATGTGTTTCTAATTTTTTTTGGAATTAAAATGCCATGTCACTACATGCATAGTTATGCATGTGTCCTTGTCGTGAGACAAATATGTTTGAAAATTCGTTCTAATTTATTGCACATGATATTAACTCACACACAAGTACACAAATATGATTTTTTAAACCGTTTTGGTTAGGCGTTGCATGTAGATGTAGTTCAAATTTGCATTACGGTCATTAAATGGCTAGAAAATCACTTAAATGTATTTAAAAGGTCAAATGACCCCTAGAATTTTCCAAAATTCCACATTACAATTGTAGTAGTGCACATTAGACGTAGAAAAAATTGAAGGCCGCAGAATCTATCTCCCATTTGTCATAAAACATGCATTGTTCCCTCTTGGAACCATGAGCCTTCTAGTGAGTTGCTCCGGTTTGTGAGGGGTGTGTGTCCAAACTTTCGTCAAACGTGCCAATTTATTTACAACATCATCTTGGTGGCATGACATTACATCAACCAAGGTTTCATGTGTTTCTGATTTTTCTTTGGAATTAAAATGCCATGTCACTCCATGCATACGTACGCATGTGTCCATGTCGTGAGACAAATATGTTTGAAAATTCCTTCTAATTTACTGCACATGGAATTAACTCGCACACAAGTACGCAAATACGATTTTTCAAACAGTTTTTTTTAGGCATTGCATGTAGATGTTGTTCAAATTTTAATTACGGTCATTAAATGGCGAGAAAATCACTTAAATGTATTTAAAAGGTCAAATAACCCCTACATTTTCCAAATTTTCACATTACAGTTGTTGTAGTGCACGTTAGACGTAGAAAAAAATTGAAGACCGTAAGAGGAAGCTATCTCCCGTTCGTCATCAAACATGCATTGTTCCCTCACAGAACCACGAGCCTTCTACTGAGTTGCTCCGGTTTGTGAGGGGTGTGTGTGTCCAGAGTTTCGTCAAACATGCCGATTTATTTACCACATCATCTTGGTGGCATGACATTACATCAACCAAGGTTTCATGTGTTTCTGATTTTTTTTGGAATTAAAATGCCATGTCACTCCATGCTTAATTGTGTCATATCCGTTAGACCAATATGTTTGAAAATTCCTTCCAATTTACTGCACATGGAATTAAATCACACACAAGTACACAAAATATGAGTTTTCAAACCGTTATGGTGAGCTTGTTGCATGTACATGTAGTTCAAATTGCAATTACGGTCATTAAATGGCTAGAAAATCACTTAAATGTCTTAAAAGGTCAAATGACCCCTGAAATTTTCCAAAATTTGACATGATAGTTGTATTAGTACTACAAAATTTCTCATTCATTTATAACACCATCCATTGCCACTTTACTCGAAATTCGTCTTTCACAGCTAATAAAAAATATCTACAACATCACACGTTTGCGATGAAAATATCTGAGTCTATTTAAGCCTCCCTCCTTAAGCTTCACTGGCTCGTCTGCTCCAGTGCCGGCAACCCCCGAATCCACGAATCCCGATCCCCATTCAAGCACCCCCTTCTTGCGAAGATGATGTCGTGGAAACGCTTCGTGAAGGCCCGTACGATGGCTGCGTCCCCCCTCCCAAGCGCCACCGCTGCAGAGGCAGTCTTGGCGTCACGCCAAGAGTGCGGCCGCATCCACATTGAGCGCGGCCGCTTCCGCCGAGAGGGCGTCTGCGGCAGCCGACAAGGCGGCTGCAGCAGCCGAGATGGCTGCAGATGCTGCTGCAACGGCGGCTGCAAACGCCGAGAGCGCTTTGAGCTACCATCCGTGCCGCTGATGTCGCCCTGGCCCGGGTCGAGGCCATCCACGTCAAGATCGAGGATGCACACACCAAGATATTCTAGGCCACCTCGGACTCCAGCATGCAAGCCATGTCTCAAAAGGCGGCCGTGGCCATGGAGCACCTGCTTCCACATGTGGTCGCCGAGCGGGAGCTGGAGATGCAGGAGGCGGCGGAGATCGAGGAGCGCCGGGAGGAGGAGTTGCGCATGGACGAGGTCGAGGTAGAGAAGAGTCTGTCCGTCGAGGAATCGGCGGTGGAGTACCAACGCGAGCTCTGGCGCTGCCACTACTACAAGTACTACAAC
This sequence comes from Aegilops bicornis, assembly GCA_021605145.1. NCBI lineage: Eukaryota > Viridiplantae > Streptophyta > Magnoliopsida > Poales > Poaceae > Aegilops > Aegilops bicornis. Next base: position 236,533,445 of record CM038669.1, read on the forward strand.
CTTGAGGGCGGCGCCGAGGATGAGGACGAGGACGAGGACGCAGTTGACTTCAGCAAGGGGACGTAGAGTCCACCAACGGAGGCATGTCGCCAGGACAAGTCATCGACGTCTAATCTCACACCGGAGATGCATAGGCCGGTACGGCGGCGGACTTGTTAAAATTATGCGTACTTAGGTTTTGTTTTTAATGTTGGTCTTTTATTAGAGCAATGTTTAGGTCAACTGGCTCTATTTAATTACTAAAATTGCTCGCTTCAGTAAGTCTGGTATGTGTGCCGTACGCTCTTTTGTGTGCCCAAATTAGCAAGCAATGTTAAATTATGCAATGGCATACCGGGGGAAATTTCCACCAAAATTTGAATTATCAAACTCATCCCATGCACGTAAAGCAGAAGAATCGTTTGCGATGCACACAATCGTTCAAAGTGAATGGTCCGTGGCATAGCAAAGTTTCAAATCCACATTTTCAAAATTTTGGCCCTCTTGCCAAAATATCTACCTCCACCCCCCCCCCCTTCCCCACCCCCTTTTCTCCCCAACCACAAGTCACATTTGCCATGTTTCCTCCTTCCTTCCTTCCTTCCTTCCTTCCTAAGCTATAGCTGCTTCCTCGCTCTCGCCGTCTCGCATCCTACCGCTGGGGTCGCCATGGTCTTCTTCAAAGACCTCTCCAACGGTTCCTCCTCCGGCGACGACTCCTTCACCACCCGGGTATGCATCTCTTCTCTTTCTCTCGGGCTATGACTTGAAATGATGGATTTTTACCCGGCCGTCGATTTGAGTCATTTCTTCCTCTTGTAGCTCCCTAGGACCATCAGTGGCAACGAATGGAGCGGGGTGGCTGAAGATCTATCTGCTCGTTGTCACCATCAATCTCCATGCGTGAAGCTAGTTGCGTTTGAATCTGTGGACAGTGAGAGGAAGTTTCTGGCATGTGCAGAGAAGGTTATACCCTCTTTCGTTGTTACAAATCATTTGTTAGATGTGATTGAGACACTGTCACGGTCCCAACCCATTCATACCACACCTTCAACCAAACACATCCTAAGACAGTGTCACAGTTTGTAACTAGAATCTTAAATTGTTTCCATCTCATCATTGGTGCCATTAGAAAATTATTTGGCACCGCTTCAGCAGTTTGTGCAGCCAACTTTGGTCCACACATCCGAGCAGCCAAGCAGTAAAATACGAAATCTTTATGGCACGAAGGAACTGGGCATCGGAGCAACTACGTGCTCTAGAGTTCGGGTCCCTGATTTTTTTTCTGCTGCATCGGCTCGCCAGTGCAGGGCACCGTTGCAAGATGTAGCAACAATTGTCTTTACCCCAGTTTTGGCATACATAGTGGACGGCCTTAGTGCTATTAGTTCTATGTTATTAAATTTGTGCATGTACACACTGTTAGTATCAATTTGTCATCATCCAAACAACATCGCTATCTTTATTGCGATTATATTTACCTTCCTCATAAAATGTTCAATTTGTTATTTATTGTACATGAGTAAGAACTTGTAGCGTCGTTGTAGTTAACTATAGCTTCTGATGTTCCAGAATTTGGTTTTTGTCTCAGTAGCAATTAATTCATTTGCACATTGATCTTTTTGAGAAGATATGTCATAATTAACATGTTTCTTCAGTTTTTCAAAATAAGCATTGGTGATTTTCTATGTTGCTGTAAACCCATTTCCCCTACAATTGTTACTGATCTAGTTTTAAATATTATAGGATGAACGGAAGTGTTCTTACTTGGAGTGGGTTGATCAAAGTGGCCACAGTCTTTGAAGATGTGCCTAGCGAAGCTCTGAAGCATAAATGAGGAAGAGAAGAGACATAGGCTTAGAGAAAATGTTGTCAACGCCGAAGAATATTTGAAGATGCGGGATAAAAAGTTGAAGGTGGAGAATGAACTCAGATTTTTTAAATCAGACTTTGCTAAGATGGTGTTGGCAAAGGAGGAGGCACTTTCCCAGTTGGCCCATGCAAAACAGGTTCTTACTGAACTAAAAGCAGAGGTGGGTAAGACGAGCCTGGATGATCTTGATTAGGGAAATGAATATATTGTTCTTATGAAGTTGAACTAGCTATATGTTGTACTATGATGTTTTCATGTAGCTACCGTACTGTGTTGTTATAATATATTTATGTGCCTGATATGAAATTGGCAGACAGTTGTTCGATATGAAATGTGAATTTGCGTAATACTGGAATTATTAATTGTAAACTAATAAACCTGCTAAATGTGTCATGGGCCTTTGCAAACGGTTCTAGCAGTAGAAGCGCTTGCGATGGATAGCCCAATGCCACACAGTTTTCTTCATCAAATCATGTGTGATATAGTTGATGAAAGCAAGCGATAAACCAAGGCATGTGTGTGATAGTTACACCTTTCACACGAGCCTATACATAAAACTATGTGGGATATGCATTACTAACGAAGCGTTTTCCCTGGATTGACTGTGTGGGATGTACATAAGAATGGAAACATATTCCTTGGATTGACTGTGTGTGATATACATATGAACGGAAAAGTTTTTCTGGGATTCACCGTGTTGGATGTACAAACCTACGGAAAAGATTTTCTGGGATTACCGTGTGGGATGTACATACCTACGGAAATGATTGGGTTTCGATGCCTCGTCCGATCGCACACGGCCCCAGCATGTGTCCCAGGAGGGCCTATCCCCGACAATTTCTGGGTCGTGTGGGAAGGACCCCCCCTATCACCCACACTCACTTGGTGACGGTTCCAAATGTCATCGCGGAAAGGGGTTAAAAACCGTTTGTATAGCACCGACGCGCACCAGTGCCTGGATATAATCATGATTATTTGAAGTTCTATCAATTGCCCAACAGTAATTTCTTTACCCATCGTTTGCTATTTTTCTCGAGAGAAGCCAGTAGTGAAATCTACGGCCCTTGGGTCTCATCTTTATTATATTTGCCTTTGTGATCTATTTTATTTGCTTTTTTAGATCTATTAAACCAAAAATATAAAAATACCATGCTGCACTTTATTTATTTGGCGTTCGATCTATCAAATTAATACAACTTTCTCATGTCCGTTTGCCAATTTATGGCGTCGTTGCCCGAAAGGGATTGACAACCTCTTTAACACGCCGGGTTGCGAGTATTTGTTAGTTGTGTGCAGGTGTTGTTTACGTAGTGTTGCTTGGTTCTCCCTCTTGGTTCGATAACCTTGGTCTCATCACCGAGGAAATACCTACCGTCGATGTGCTGCATCATCCCTTCCTCTTTGGGGAAATACCGACGTATTGTTGTAGCAGACATCAAAAGGAATTTCTGGCGCCATTGCCGGGGAGACATCATCAACATTTACCAGGTTCCTAATCACAAATCTCATCTCCCCGCATTTTACATTATTTTCCATTCTCCTCTTGTTTTCCTCTCCCCCACTTTTCAAAAATTTGCCGTTTTATTCGCTTTCTTTTTCGTTCACCGTTTTCTTGCTAGATCTATCCGTGTTCTTCCTTTCTAGTCATAATGGCCAGCGTGTCTACTCCTCCTTTGTCACCAGACTTTGAAGTTTTATACTTGAAGCAACGACAAGGAGAAAATTTGAAAGATGCTTGGCATAGGCTAATGGAATCCTATCATGTTTACAAATAAAGGGGGACGTAAAGATTTTTCTTTGTAATTTTTACATAGGATTGGATTTGCATCATAGACAACTCTTAGACTTTTCTGCTAAAGGGAATTTTATTGAGTTTGATGCTAATGTTGCCTATGAAATATTAGAAGGAATTCTGGGGGTTCCACCTGAAAAGAAGGGGTTGGATAAACTTGGTGATTTGCACAAACATATGGTTGAATTCCAAAAATATAATGAATCCCTCAAACATCTTAATGGTAGTATCAATCGCATGAATACCTTGATTACTCTTCACAATAAGCGACTGGATATTTTAGATCTCAAGATGGCTTCTTTTCCTGATAATTTAGGGAAGCGCAAAGAGCCTCCCGGGTTTGAAAAAACCCTTACAAAAGTTGCCAAAACTATGGATGACAAGACTTAGATCCTTGCTTTGTGCCTAGCTAGGGGCGTAAAATGATAGTGCTTGTTGGGAGGCAACCCACAGAATAAAATTTATTTTTGTCTTTTCTTTCTATCCTTGAGGGTTTGCACAATTATGCTACTATTATGATTGTGTTTTTTATGTTTTAATTAGTGTTTGTGTCAAGTAAAGCCTTTAGAATCGTCTTGGGTGATAGTTACTTTGATCTTGCTGAAAAACAGAAACTTCCGCGCTCACGAAAATAATTTCCATTTTTAACAGAAACGTGATAAAATACCAATTATTTTTTGTAGAAGATTAATACCGAAAAAGGCTTTCGCCCCGCTTTATAAATAAAGCAAACCGCCACAAGACATACAACCAAAGCAGGTCCACACACACACACACCACCCAAGTACCACAAACAAAGTCTGAGAGGTTCTGCTGAGGCGCAGCTCAACAAGCCAGAAGAAAGAGAAAAAACACAACACAAAGCAAAGCCTGCCCAGCGGGAGATCTAGTCTGCTCCGGGCGTGGCGGGAAGGGGCGGCGGCGACAAAGGGCGACCATCGGCGAAGATCGGTGATGAAGACTGAGATGGCGTCCCGATCTGTGGGCGGCTAAGCCGCCAAAGCTGCAAGAAACCCGAGAATTTGTAGAGAGCATCGATGCGCGACGGAGGAGAATGTTGGATCACAAGCTTATTGCGAACGGTCCACGGCGTCGAGCAAGGACCCCAACCTCCAGCCACCTAATGTGGCGAGAGGTCGAGGGGACACTTGGAGTTCAGCAAAAGGTCCGGAAATTGGTGTGGCACCAACTCCCACCGACAATCTCGCGAAAGCAGCTCCAAAGGAACCGGGCGGAAAGCATAGCGAAGAAAATGTGATGGAGTCTTGAGGAACATCGCAGAGGGGCAGATACCGATGCGGGCCATTTAAACTGCGGACCTCCACGCCGGACGGGACCGTCCACGGATCCTTGCCACATGAAGATGCGAATCTTGATGGGACGCAGACGGACCACACCATCGAAAGGGGAGGGGCGGATGAGGGAGCAATGGCCAAGTAAAGCGATTTGGTGGAGAATCGGCGAGACGGCTCCGGCCCGCCCGGTGCATAAGGTCTGGTCGCCATCCACCGAAGCGGCTCGTGAAAAGCAACGCGATCAAGTAACTCACGCCAGGCGGCGGATTCCGCCGGCCGAAAAGGACGGCGGAAAGCAAGGCGCCCTAAGTCACTAAGGGCCCTATCAACAGAAATCATAGGGTCGACAGAGATAGAGAAGAGGGTGGGGAAGCGGGCCGCGAAGGGAGAGTCTCCGGCCCAGCGGTCGAACCAAAAAAGCGTCGAGGCCGGACCCCACCGAGATAGAGGTACCAATGCGGAGCACCGGTAGGAGTTGGACGAGCGCCAAAACTGAGATCCGCCCAATTTCGGCGGAAGGCAAGGGGTTGACCACGCAGGTATTTACTCCGGATAATGTCCAGCCAGAGGCCACCACGACCTGCGCGACACGCCAAAGCCACCGGAGAGAAGGCGATATTCATCCGTTTAGAGCACATGATGCCTAATCCACCCTGCTCCACAGGCTTGCGGATGTCCGGCCCGGTGACCATGTGATACTTACGCTTGCCACGATCGCCATGACCCAAGAGAATCGGGACTGAATCTTGGCGATCTCCTTATGGAGAGATTCATGGAGGTTGTAGAAGCTCATAAGAAACAAGAGGAGGCTGGATAGGGATGAGTTGAGAAGGATAGTCCGGCCGCCTTAGAGAGCCACCTCCCTGCCAGGCTCGCATCCAGTGCGGAGCTTGGTCACGGAGGGGCGCAAGTCGTGGCGAGAGAGACGTGAGTCACTAATGGGCGTCCCCAGATAGGTAGTGGGGAAAGAGCCCAGGCGGCAATTAAGCCGGTTGGCAATGGCCACCGACTCAGAGGGGGAGTACCCCATCACCATAACGTCACTCTTATCGAAGTTGATCTTGAGGCCCGACATCTGTTGGAAGCAGAGAAGGAGGAACTTGAGGTTGGTGATGTCCAACACCGAGCCTTCGACCATGATGATCGTGTCGTCAGCATATTGGAGGATGGAGATCCCCGAGCCCCAGAGAGGTGGGGGTAATCCCGGATGTAATAACGGCTTCGCCTTATCCAGAATGGCGGCCAAAGCGTCAACGACCATATTGAAGAGGAACGGAGAGAAGGGGTCGCCTTGGCGAACCCCACATAGGGTAGGGAAGAAGGGGCCGATCTCGCCGTTGATATTGACCGCCGTGCGACCGCAAGAGACCATTTGCATGACTCTTGTGATCCACCGGTCGTCGAAGCCCTTCCGAAGGACTTCCCTAAGGAAGGGCCAGCTAACCGTATCATAGGCCTTATGGAAATCAATCTTGACAAGACCGCCTTTCAGCGCTTGGCCCGGACCTCATGAAGCACCGGACACCATCCGAGGATGTGACGGCCCTTAATGAAGGCCGGCCGGTTAGGAGTGGGTAATCCGATCCGCAAGCGGGGTCACCCTATTGGCGTACCCTTGGCCAAGATCCGGAAGATCACGTTAATGACCGTGATCGGGCGGAACTGGTGAATGTCAGTCGCCCCAGGGACCTTGGGGATGAGGGAGATGGTCCCGTTGTTGAGGCGACTAAGGTCAATAGAACCCACAAAGAACTCATCAAAGATGGCCATGACCTCTGGTTTCATCACGTTCCAGAAGGTCTGGAAGAAAATGACCGGGAGACTGTCCGGTCCGGGAAGCGAAGGAGGAGTTCATCCCTTGATGGCCTCGGACCTCCTGCTTTCGAGAGAAGGGAGCCGTGCGGGATGCGTTCTCTGCGTCAGAGACTAGTTGGGCGCCGGCCCAACAATCCGGAAGCGAGGAGATGCCGCTCCGAGTAGCGGAGAGAAGAGGGACCGATAGAAACCGTCGACATGGGGAGCGAATGTCGCGGGGATCCTGAAGGAGGGCTGCCCCATCCCATAGGCGAGGGGATGGTGTTGCGTCTCTGACGACCGTTGGCAATCGCTGGAAGTAAGCCCGTGTCGCATCACCCTTCAGGACCCAACGCTGCGCGCCTCGAAGGCGCCAAAAGGCTTCCTCATCGGTGTAAATCACAGAGAGCTGGTTTCGAGATCATAGCGGGAAAGCCACTCCTCCGGGGAGAGGCCCACCGCGTCAGCCCGCAAGTCAAGCGCCTGGATCGCGATGAGTAGCGCCATCTTACGCTCTCTGGCGTCACGGCCCAGGTTGGCCCCCCAGCCCTTCATAAATTGCCGGCCACGCTTCGCACAGAAGTGCCACGTGTCAATAGCAGAAGGGGGACGAGGGTGGGGGTGGGCCCGAGCCGCGATCCACCGAAGACATACGGCGTCGGTAAACCCAGCCTGGGAGAGCCAGAAGGTCTCAAAGCGAAACCGAGGTGGGGTCGGCGGACGCTCGTCCGCGGAGGAAAGGAGCAAGGGGACGTGATCCGAGCCAATCCGGGTGATGGCGCGGAGGGAAGCTAGAGGGCACCGGAGGTCCCAGTCCGGGGAAACTAGGACCCTGTCCAGGACGGACAGGGTCGGGGAGGCCTGACGGTTGGTCCAAGTAAATCGGGCCCCAACCCGATCGATCTCCCGGAGGGCGAGGTCGGCAATGAAGTCGTTAAACATGTCCATCCGGGCAAAGCAGACATTGCCATTGTTCTTGTCCTCTAGAACGCGCAGCAGGTTGAAGTCGCCCCCGACGACCACGGGGAGGGAAGCGGCCGAGATTTTTCGGTGGAGCTCCTCCAAGAAGGAGGCCGATCTACTATGATCCGCCGGCCCATAGACAATGATGATCTCCCACTTGAAGTTGAGCGACCTCTCGAACAGCTCCATGCTGACGAAGAATTCGCCCGATCCATGCTACCCACCTCAAAGGTGGCATCCTTCACACCTAAAAGGATGCCACCCGAAAGTGGCCAGCGCTCCCACTAGAAGGGAGCGATTGCCACGCAAATAGGTGAGCTCGGCCGATCAAGCTTCGGGAGAGCAAACTCGGGACGCATGGTCTCTTGCACCGCCACGATGTCGATGTGCTCATCACGCATATATTCCACTAACTGGCGGCGGCCATCATGGCCGAAGCCGCGGATGTTCCAGAAGAGGGCCCGTATTAAGGGGCCATTGGGCGGCTGCTTGACCCCAGAACTCGGGAAGCGCTAAGCGCACGAAGGGCCGCCGTACGGGAGCGGGTGCGACTGAATCTCTGCCACGGCCACCAAGGGAGGGGGGCCGATTGCGGCAAAGGTGGAGAGGGAGGTCCCCACCGTAGAGGCGGGTGGGGAACTAGGAGGGCCGCCAGACCTCCGCGAGCTTCCCATCGAGGACCTCCACGGGCCCTGATGGCCGCGATCTGGGCAAGAGGGGGCCAACTTCCCATGAAAATGATCATGAGTCGTGAGGCCACTTTGGCTAGGTGACCCAGGAGCAGACTCAAGCGGAGAAAGAACAAGGCAAGCGAGAGGGGAATGGAGGGCGTACTGGCTCCAGGTTACGGGGCAGCACGGAGCTCCGCCCGCTCGAGGATGGGCAACGCCGAGCTGCCCTCGGGATGGGCGCATCCAGCGAGCACTCGGCGGAGGCCACCACCGAGGAGGAGGCCGACCGACCGCGATGGGAGTAGGCGGCAGACCGGGGAGGGGGAGGCTGGGCCGCCAGCGGGGTGATGATCCGGGCCGCCCCCACCCCAGGAGATGCCGGAGGAGATGGCGGCAGACCCGGCCCAGCACAGCCGAGGAAGAGCTGGGCCGTGGGAGCAGGATCGGCCGGGGGGAGGGACGGCGCACAGGGGGCCGGAGAGACCGTCTCCGTGGCAGCCCGCGGAGACGATGGGGCCGGAGGTGCATCCGGCCGCGGGGAAGAGATGGCGACGGGGAGGCGGGCGAGCGGGGGACCACCACAGGCGTCCCCCATCCGCGGTCGCTGCCGGAGAGTCGGAGAGCAGGTCGCGGGGCAGGCCCACGGGTCTAAGCGCCCGGTGGCGGAGACGAGGCGGGGAGCGCGAGGAGGAAGCCGGGCGGACCACGGACCCTGCTGGAGATGTCGCTCCCCTCGGATGGCGGCGCCTCGAGATCGGCGGGACATCCACGAGGCGAGAAGCGGCCTGGCGGCCCTTGCCCCAGCGCGAAGGAGGAGGCGAGGGGGCGTGAGTCCTCGGGCCCCCTCCTCATCCGAGCGGTGAGCGGGAGGCGGTGGCGGCCGTGGTAATCTCCGCCCGGCCCGGGTTGTCACCGGGGGCCGGCGTCGAGGCGGGGGACGCCCAACGTGGTTGGGAGGTTCGGGGGCAATCCCGAGGTCGAAGCCCTGGTCGTTGAAGAAGACCCGGACCAAAGTGCGCAGCTTGGAGGAGTCGAGGCACTTGACCTTGACCCGCACCTCCTCCTCCTTGCGCAGTGAGAGCTCGTCGACCACCACTATCTTGCCCAAGAGGCGAGACATCTGGCGGATGACAATCTCGGACCGCGCAATATCGGGAGGCGGAGATGAGGATCCAGGCGGTGTCGAGGACAGCCACGGCTCAAGGCGTCGAGCACTGGCTCGGATATCTCGACAACCAGCTGGTTGAGAGCGAGAGTGATCCGGCCACTACGCATCGCGTAGCCGTAGCTGACAGAGTCGGGGAAGACGACGGAGAACACGTGACCGGCGGTGGGGGTGACCACCCAGTCCCACTAGTGCCGGTAGAGGTGGTTGAGCTCAGCCTCGATCATCTCAGGGGATGCGACCCCATCAACGACCGTGACAATCGCTTTGAAGGGAGGCAGCGGAGGAGGCGTCCGGGACCTCAAGGTGGAAGAAGCCCAAACCCTCGATCCCATGCCCATACATCATGAGCTCGAGACCACGGTCTATCCAAGAACCTGATGAGGGCGGGGTGGCGGGATCCTTGCAGAGGTAGCAGCAGGGGTTGGCGACGCAACTTGGAATGCCCCTCACCCCACAGTTGAAGCAAGGGGGCGAGGGAGACCGGAGGCAGGGACACAGGCTGAGGAGGACCCCGGACCAGCGGGGTGGCCTGGCCGGAGTGTGTGAACACCACGGCCTTCTTCTTCTTGGCAGGTCCGGACGGCCACGGGTGGTGCCGCCACCTGGGCAGGAGCCGGGCGCGACCCATGAGGAGCAGCGTGCGGAGGAACGTGGTGGCGAGTGTCCGGTCGGGAGGATTCCATCCAGCAGACGAGGGAGCCGGGCCGAGCCGGACGGGCGGGGATGGGAGCGGCCCGCCGGTGGGGCGGCGAGGAGGCGCCGTGGCGCGCCGATCACCCGACGACCCGTCTGGCGACGGGAACCGAAGCTCGGTCCTCCCGGCGGGCGGTGAGGCGGCGGCTGTCACGCAGCTCCCGGGCTCAAGGCGGAGCTCCTCCTCCCGGAGGGAGTCGGGGAGGCGGGTCGAGTCGCGAGGTTCACCCGCCTTCCGTTTGCCTGGGAGCCGGGTCCTTCGATTCAGCGGCATGGCCGACCTCGGCCGCAGTGGGAGCCGGGAGGGAGGCGAGAGGAGCGGGGGCAGGCAAGCAGACGGCGGGACAAGGGAGGAGCAGCAAGGGGCGCCGGAGGCGAGGCAAGGGAGGGTGAGGACAGTGAGGCGGGGATGGAAGTGGAGGCGGGCGCCCGGGGCGGGGCAAGAGGGAGGCCACAGGGAGCCACATCGCGCCGCGTTCCCTCGGCTGGGCCTAGGGCACGGGAAAGCCCACCCGGATTGGGCCGGCCTGCGAGGGAGTGGGGCGATCCAGCGGTGGGTCATGAGGGCCCAGGCGAGATGGGCCGGGCCCGGCAGCCCAAAGAGGCCCGTGGGTGGCCAGCGTCGCTGGGGAGCGAGGGGAAGAGGAAAGCCTACTGGCGCGGCTGCTGGCGCCCCGCTGGCGCCGGACCGGTGAGGCCGGTGTTAGGGTGCCGGGAGGCCGGGCCCGTCTGCACGTGCAGCGGAGGAGCCGAAATGTGCAATAAGCGGCAGTACGGATCCGGCCCGGCGGCGGGGCCGGGAGGAGGGAGGGAGGAGAGGGATAGCGGGGGAGGAGGGGCGGCGGGCCCCCACGGCCGGGCGCCAGGAGGAGCGGGGCCCCTATCGGCGCGCCCGCCACGCCCATGCCTGTGGCGGCAGTGGAGGGTCTGACCTGCCAAGGCCACACCTTGGATGGGGGCACCAGGCAGCCCCGGGCGCCGAGGCGGCAGCCCGGCACCCGCCTCGGGAAGCCAAGCCCCTCACATGGGGGGCTGAGCTAGCCAGCCGGGAGGAGAGGGAGTGGGGAGCCGGGGAAGGAGGAGGAAATGGCGCGTCATCGGCGCAGTCCCACCCGGAAGGGGGCCACCAGGCGACCGGCTCGGGGCGGCTGAGCTTGTGAGGAGCCCAGCGAGGGGCCAGAAGCGGGGAGGGGCAGCCGTGGCTTGTGAGAAATGGCGGCGGAGCCCGCGGAGGAGCCGGCGGAGTCGCCCGAGTCGCCCATCCTTCTCTCCCCTCTTAGTCTATCTCCTTGAATCTTGTTCAAATATAAATTTCTCAGGTCGTCCTAATTTTTAAGAATTTTTGGAGTTTCAGAAGTATTCAAAATATCCAGATTGGTACAGACTGTTTTGTTTTTGACAGATTCTGTTTTCTTTATGTTGTGTGCTTGTTTTGATGATTCTATGGTTTTCTTTGAAGAGTTTTTTCCATAGAAAAGTAGGAATACAGTAGATATAATGCAAGAATGAAATATGAATGGGTTGCAATAGTACTTATAGTAGTGATTTGTTTTCTTATACTAACGGATCTCACGAAGGTTTTGTTGAGTTTTGTGTGATTGAAGTTTTCATGTTTTGGGTGATGTTACGATGGATGAAGGAATAAGGAGTAAGAAGAGACTAAGCTTGGGGATGCCCATGGCATCCCAAGAAAGAGAAGCAAGCAACTAAGCTTGGGGATGCCCCGAGTGGCATCCCCTCTTTCTTCTAACGACCATCGATATTTTACTCGAAGCTATATTTTTATTTGTCACATACTATGAATTTTTCTTGGAACGTCTTGTATGATATGAGTCTTTGCTTTTTTTGCTTTTTGTTTGAAGTCTTGATTTCTTGCTGGACACACCTATTTGAGAGAGCCAAAATTATGCCATGACTTGTTAGAATTGCTATCTATGCTTCACATAAATTTTTATGAGCTATGGAATTGTTCTAGTGCTTCACTTATATCTTTTTAAGCACGGTGTGCTTTAGTATTTTTGAAGAAATGATCTCTTGATTCACTTAGATTTATTTGAGAGTTAGAATTTTTTAAGAAATTCTCTCTTGCTTCGCTTAAATTAATTTGAGAGAAATATTATGATCATGATCTTCACTTATATTTGTTTGAGCTTATCAAAAGTAACACATGAAAATAGTTCCAAAGTGATAGATATCCAAGAAGGATATAATAAAAACTTTTATGAAGATCATTGGACAAGATAAACTTGATTCCTTGTAATAGTTTTGAGATATGATGCTGTGATATGTGAGTCATGTTGATGAGTAATTATGCTTTAGTAAGAATATTGGTGTTAAGGTTTGTGATTCCCTATGCAAGCACGAAAGTCAATAGTTGTGCAATGAAATTACATCCTACTCGTGGTCCATTATTCGGTGTTAATTATGTTTAATGCTCGCTTATGAGATTATTCATTTCGTGGTTGGTCGCTTCTCAATCTTTTGCTAGCCTTCATTTTGCTCTAAGTATGATCACTACTTGTGCATCCAAAATCCTTTAAACTAGTTTTGCCACATGAGTCCACTATACCTACCTATATGCGGTATTCTTTTTCCGTTCTAAGCAAATTTGTATGTGCCATCTCTAATTTTCAAAATAAATTTCTCTTTTGTGTGCTCGTACCGCTCGCGAGGCGGTGAAGGGTGGCCGATATTTTCCATGCTAGATGTGTTATTCTCACGATGAGTGTTTATTCACTTGTCATTGCACGAGAGTAATTAAGGCAAAGGTATTAGGGATGCCCAGTCCCGAAATGAAAAATTAATTTACTTTATGTTGTCAAATAATACATTCCTTGGAAATTGTTGGTATGGAGGGCACCCATGGATACAGTTAACCATGGAAAGTGAAAGTACGGTTGAAAAAGGAATAAACTTTATTTTCTGTTTGGGACCGCCTATGATATATCTAGCATGGAAAGTGTTCGGAGCTCTAAGTCGTTTTTTTTGGTGGGAAAAGTATGCCTCTCAAAATATTTTTATCTCTCAATTTTCGCTTTGAGCTCTGGGACCTCTACAAATCCCTACTTGCCTCCGTGAAGGGCCTTTCTTTTACTTTATGCAATGTTTATTTTTATTTTGAGTCTCCATCTTATGTTATAAAGCACCAACTAGGGGGCACTATGATTGTACTTGAGCATTGGGTGTAGCTAATATGCGAGTGTGTTTCATGAATGGATCAATGATTGAGCATGATGGGCTAGGGATAACTTGTTTTAGCATTGATATTTTAAAAGACATGGTTGCTTGTTGGTGTGACTTAAGTCCTCATGTCAAACTATACTATTTCTTTGAACCATATAAAAGTCCAAATGTCCATGCTACAAAGAAAAGAATATGAGATGACATGTTAGGCAGCATTCCACATAAAAAATCTGTTTTTTATCATTTACATACTCGAGGACGAGCAGGAATTAAGCTTGGGGATGCTGATACGTCTCCAACGTATCTATAATTTTTGATTTCCATGCTGTTATATTATCATTCTTGGATGTTTTATAATCATTTTATATCATTTTTGGTATTAACCTATTAACATAGTGCCAAGTGCCAGTTGATGTTTTTGCATGTTTTTTACATTGCAGGAAATCAATACCAGGAGTCCAAACGTAGCAAAACTTTTTGTGGATTTTTTTGGACCAGAAGACATCTAGTGGGCCGAAGAAGCACCTGGGGGCTGCTCCGAGGGGAGCACAACCCATCGAGGCTGCGCTGGAGGCCAGCGCCTGGTGGGTTGTGCCCACCTCGAGTGCCCCCGGACCGCCTCTTTACTCTATTAATACCCCAATACTCCAGAAACCATAGGGGAGTCGATGAAAATCAATTCCAGCCGCCACAAGTTCCAGAACCACCAGATCAAATCTAGACACCATCACGGAGGGGTTCATCGTGTCCATTGGTGCCTCTCCAATGATGCGTGAGTAGTTCTTTGTAGACCTACGTGTCCGTATTTAGTAGCTAGATGGCTTCCTCTCTCTCGTTTGATTCTAATTACAATGGTCTCTTGGAGATCCATCTGATGTAACTCTTTTTGATGTGCGTTTGTTGGGATCAGATGAACTTTGAGTTTATGATCAGATCTATCTCTTTATCCATGAAAGTTATTTGAGTCTTCTTGATCTCTTATATGCATGATTGCTTATACCCTCGTATTTATTCTGTGATATTTGGGTTTTTTTTGCCAACATGATCTATTTATCTCGCAATGGGAAGAGGTGCCTTGTGATGGGTTCGATCTTACAGTGCTTTATCTTAGTGAGAGAAGGGGAACCAGCACATATGTATTGTTGCCATTAAGGATAACAAGATGGTGTCTATTTCTACATAAATAGATCTTCTCTACATCATGTCATCGTTCTTATTGCATTACTCCATTTTTCCATGAATATATACACTAGATGCATGCTGGATAGCGGGATGTGAGCAGTAATAGTAGTAGATGCAGGCATGAGTTGGTATGGTAATCTTGGACGTGATGCCTATATAATGATCATTGCCTGGATATCATCATGATTATTTGAAGTTCTATCAATTGCCCAACAGTAATTTGTTTACCCATCGTTTGCTATTTTTCTCGAGAGAAGCCAGTAGTGAAATCTACGGCCCCCGGGTCTCTTCTTTATTATATTTGCCTTTGCTATCTATTTTATTTTCGTTTATTTTCAGATGTATTAAACCAAAAATACAAAATACCTCGTTTCACTTTATTTTATTTGGCGTTCAATCTATCAAAATATTACAACTTTCTCACGTCCGTTCGCCAATTTCTGGCGCCGTTGCCCGAAAGGGATTGTCAACCCCTTTAACACGTCGTGTTGCGAGTATTTGTTATTTCTGTGCAGGTGCTATTTACGTAGTGTTGCTTGGTTCTCCTACTAGTTTGATAACCTTCGCCTCATCACTGAGGGAAATACCTACTGTCGCTATGCTGCATCAACCCTTCCTCTTGGGGGAAATACCGAGGTAGTCTAGCAGACATTAGTCAATGTCGGGGACCAACAGCGGACTCTCGGAAGCCGCTCAAGTGCTCCCGCATGCCCATCATCTTTGATGAAGAGGATCACCCTGACTGCACCACCGCGGTAGGGTGTTTGACATTGTTGCCCTCACCAACGATCCGCAACCTCAAGGTCACAAAGATGTTGGTTGATGGCAGGGCTGGGTTGAATATGAATTTTCCCAAGGTCATTATCAAACTCTAGATAGGATATGAAGAGCTAAAGATTATTGGTACTTTCCAAGGGATTAACCCCGACAGGAGTCGTCCCAAGGGGAAGATCACACTGCCGGTAACATTCGGGAATGTGGTTGACCTCCCCCTGCCGTACAATGGAATCCTTGTTTGCCCAGCCCCGGCAAAATTCATGGCAGCATCCCAGTATGCCTACAACAGTCTGAAGATGCCAGGGCCAATGGGCGTCATTTCCATTCCATCAGATGAGAAGGACGCAATCATATGTGTGGATAAGATGTACTGGGAAGCAATCGCTGCAGAGGCCGCGGAAGCTACTGCTCCCGCCAAGGAAAGCAAGAAAAAGAAGAATGCTAGTTAGGATGCCAGTAAGGATTCCGGGCAGCGCACCTCTTCGGAGTGTGCTCTGCCTATTGATGACTTGCCGGAGAGCTCCAATAGGAAGAGATCCAAAGTTGCTGCACCCGCTATGAAGAAGGTACTGGCAGGGCTGGTTGGCGTTGATGGTACTTTTACTATCAGTGCCAGCCTCGACGACAAATAGAAAAGCGCGCTCGTTACCTTCCTGCGGGTGAATGTCGATGTGTTTTCCTGGCAACCATCTGACATCCTCGGTGTTCCCAGGGAGGTAATAGATCACCACCTTGTTGTCCGCCCGCATGCCCAGCTCGTCAAGCAGAAGGTCTGAAAGCAAGCTTTGCAGCAGCAGCGGTTTATTGCCGAAGAGATCAAGAAACTTGAGGCTACTAGTTTGGTCAGAGGAGTATTGCATCCAACGTGGTTGCCAAATCTAGTGGTGGTGCGCAAGGCGAATGGGAAGTGGAGGCTTTGCATAGATTTCCCGGATCTAAATAAAGCATGCCTGAAGGACCCATTCCCCTTGTCATGCATCGACCAGATTGTGGATTCCACCTCTAGGTCCGATCCGCTTTCCTTCCTGGATGCCTACTATGGGTACCACTAGATTTTCATGTCCAAGGAAGATGAAGAGAAGAATGCATTCACAACCCCACGCGACACGTACTGTTTTGTATGGATGCCCTTTGGGTTGAAGAGCGCGGGGTCCACTTTTGTGAGAGTAGTACAGATTGGCTTTGAGTCCCATCTGCACAGAAATATTGAAGCCTACATGGATAATATAGTGGTAAAAACCAAGGATAGATTGACTCTCATTCAGGACTTGGAAGGGACCTTTGCAAATATAAGTAGGATCAACTTGAAGCCGAACCCGACAAAGTGTGTGTTTGGGGTTCCTTCCGGCAAGCTACTCGTCTTATTTGTGTCCCATCGGGGGATTGAGGCTAACCCCGACAAGATCAATGTTATTGAGCAGATTCAAGCACCCAAGACAGTTAAAGACATGAGGCATTTGACTGGATGTGTTGCCGCACTAAGCAGGTTCATTTCCATGTCCGCCGAGCGCGCCCTGCCATTCTTCAAAATCTCGAAGAAGGCATGGCCCGTAGAGTGGACCCCTGAGG
This sequence comes from Aegilops bicornis, assembly GCA_021605145.1. NCBI lineage: Eukaryota > Viridiplantae > Streptophyta > Magnoliopsida > Poales > Poaceae > Aegilops > Aegilops bicornis. The sequence goes on from CM038669.1 coordinate 236,550,384, forward strand.
CAGACGCTGCATTGCAAGATTTGAAGACCTATCTTTCCTCTGTGCCCACCTTAGCCGCTCCCAAACCAGAAGAGCCGTTGCTGCTATACCTAGCGGCAACCAATCAAGTGGTTAGTGCAGCACTGGTGGCGCAGCGGAAAGTAGATGAAGTAGCAGCTGTAAGCATCGTCCCCTCTGGAGAGGAAAGCGAACTCATCCCGACAATACCAGATACAGATCAATACAAGGAGGAGCGGGGCGACAGAGATAGTTCCAAGGTCACGGCAAGGAAGAAGGTGGTGCAGCGGCCAGTGTACTTCGTCAGCTCCGTGCTGCAAGGGTCTAGGTCAAGGTACTCTGGAGTGCAAAAGTTGTTTTTTGGCCTCAAGGAAACTACACCACTACTTCCAAGCCACGAGATCATGGTTGTCACTCGCTTCCCCTTGCAATGCATACTGAGGAACCCTGAGGCCACTGGCAGAATAGTGGAATGGGCTTTGGAGTTATCCAGCTTTGGTTTCAAGTTTGAGAGCATGTCAACTATTCAGAGCAGAGAACTAGTGGAGTTTATCATGGATTGGACGCCTACCCCTGAAGAAAAAGTGTTGGAGACAATTGTCCCCGGCAAGGAAGTGCCCTAAGAATCGATCATGTACTTTGATGGTGCCTTCTCCCTACAAGGTGCACGAGCTGACGTGCTTCTCGTTGCTCCCACTAGGGAGCACTTTAAGTACGTGCTTCAGATGCACTTCCCCCGGGAGAAGGCTACCAAGAACACTGCATAATATGAAGGATTCCTTGCCGGGCTCAGGATTGCGACAGAACTGGGAATCAAGAAGTTGATCATCCGTCGAGATTCGCAACTTGTGGTGAGGCAAGTAAACAAGGATTATAAAAGCCCATTGATGGAGGCATACGTCGAGGATGTGAGAAAGTTGGAGGAGCACTTTGATGGATTGCAAACAGAGCATGTGCCACGTGTGGAAAACAACGTTGCTGATCATCTATCAAAGTGCGCTGCGCAAAAACTCCCTGTGGAACCAAGGACTTTTGTTCTCCATCTGACTCAACCCTCCGTATCCCCAGCCACAATGGCTAGAAAGAGGAGGAAACTGGACTCTGGCAAGCCTCTCCCGGCAAAGCTTCCTGAAGCTCCCGACAGAGAGCTTGGCGGGAACAACTCCCCTTCGACCGGTGAGCTGCACCCTCCTGCCTAACTACCAATCTTTGCGGTTGAGGCATGCGCTCCCGTGAACGAGGGGGTGCCACTGGTCCTCGTTGTCGATCCTCAGGCTCCAACTTGGGCACGACACATAGTCCATTTCCTCTAAACAAGAGAACTTCCCGAGGAGCAAGAAGACGCTGAAAGAGTAGCCCGGAGGGCCAGATGTATCAGTTCATTGACGACACGCTATACAGAAGAAGGCCAAACGGTGTGAAATTGAAGTGCATTTGCCGGGAAGAAGGGAAGGAACTACTGGCAGAGATACACAAGGGTATGTGTGGCTCCCATATTGGATCAAGGGCCTTGGTTGGAAAAGCTTTTCGACAAGGTTTCTACTGGCCCACGGCCCTCCAAGATGCAATTGAGCTAGTCACCAAGTGTGAAGCCTGTCAGTTCCACTCCAAGAATATCCATCAGCATGCTCAAGCTTTCCAAACAATCCCTTTATCATGGCCATTTTCGGTTTGGGGGCTTGACATCTTGGGCCCCTTCCCCCATGCTACCGTGGGCTTTGAATTCTTGTGCGTTGCAATCAACAAGTTTAAAAAGTGGCCGGAAGTGGATCCTCTAAGGAAGGTGACCGCATAGTCAGCCAGCAAGTTCTTGAAAGGATTGGTGTGCTGTTTTGGAATACCCGCCAGAATCATCACCGACAATGGCACCCAATTCACAAGTCGCGCCTTCATGCAATACGTTCATGCCCTTGGAAGCAAGATCTCATTTGCCTCTGTTGCCCATCCCAAAAGCAATAGACAAGCTGAGAGGGCAAACACTAAAGTGCTGCGTGGTCTCAAAACAAGAACAGTTGGTTGGCTGCAGAAGAGTGGCAGGCGATGGATCGACGAGCTGCCGGTAGTTCTTTGGTCCCACCGTACGACACCAAATCGAGCTACCGGCAAGACTCCCTTCTCCCTAGTCCATGGGGCAGAAGCAGTGATCCCCACGGAACTCATATACGGATCACCTCGAGTACTTGCCTACTATGAAGTAGCACAAGAACAGCACCGGCGTGACGATGCTGTGCTACTTGAGGAGAATCGTCTCTGGGCTGCTATGCGTGCTGCTTGCTACCAGTAAGCCCTGCGTTGCTATCACAGCCGCAGGGTTCATGCCCGGAGCTTTGAGGAAGGCAACCTTGTCCTTATGTGTGTTCAGTCCGCCAAGGGTGCAAACAAGTTGACACCAAAGTGGGAAGTCCCTTACCGGGTAGTACGAGTCACCAGGCCTGGCGCAGTCCGTCTGGAGACCGGAGATGGCATTCAGTTGCAAAACTCATGGAACATTGAGCATCTCTGTAAGTTCTATCATAAGGCGCGGCTGTCGGGCCCTGCTCGACAGCCATCCTTTTGTATAAGCCTTGTCGATGTTGCATGTAACCCTTTGTACAAAGCCAGGTGTAGACCCTGAGCAACAGATAAATAAACGAAGCACTGGGGGCCCGAAAGAAGCTTGCATGCATGCATAAGCATATCATGAGCATAGCATGATCATGTGGGTAACATCACATGTAGCTCTCTTTTCATCTGCACTAAGCTGTAGGGTTCTTGCCCCGGACTCGGTCCCGAAGAGAAGAAATGAAGATGAGACTACATGACGGTCCCCAGCAAGCCAAACAGATAAGTTCTTTCTTATCCATACTTGTTCTGTAAAGTGAAACTTGTGCATATGAAAACCTCGCCACGTTTGAAACATAGGTGCTCCCATCCTTTGACCCGAATGTTACTTCGGTCAAAGATGGTCGCAGTGGCCTTTGATGGAGAAAGGTTCGGCGAGGGGCTAGTCTCACTTTTATTGTTTTATGCCTAGCAGGCCCAGCCTCGCGGCAACAAACTAAGAGCACCGGCAGGGTAGCTTTCCATAGAAAACTTGTTTACTTTAACGTATAGAGGCATCTCACCTCTGCATGGACATGGTACATGCACAAGTACCCGGCAAGGCGCGTATTTTCCATTAATATGCTGATAAGCAAGAATAGATCTTACTGAACACAAACATGCATAAGGAAGATTGCATAATTTAGGCAAAAGTTTGGCCAATGCCTACACATTTTAGACTGAAAAAAGATAAATGCCCCATAATCCCCTTTCGTGTCCCTCTCCTCCTAGGCATTGCGATGGGAGGTGAAGAGGGCAAAAGGAGTACTTGAGCAGAAGCCTGGCCCGATCCCGCCAGGACCTGCCGGGCGCAGCCTGACAAGATCGGGAGTGGCGAGGCTGCGAAGGACGAGGACGGAGGGACCAGCTCGGTGGTGCCCTGGCCACGACCCCCAAGGCCAGCAAGAAGCCCCAGCATGAGCACCAACAGGGAGAACCACCGGAGCTTAGCTGGAAGACTGCTGGAGGAGGCGAAGGCAACAAGAGAGCGGCCCCCTCCCTGCCAACCGTCCTGATGAGGCCGGTGATGATGGTGCCGGAAAGGGGGAAGAGCGGAAAGACGAGGCAGCAGACCGGCAATACGAGACAAAGGCGTCGGTGCCATCCTACTCTGACCTGACGCCTTGCCACCCGCCTTCTCTGTCTTCCCTTGTTTTTTCCTCATCACCACCGCTCCGGAAAGACACCGGACCCTCGGCCCGTCACCTTCCCCGAAGAAGCAACAGACGACGGCGACATCTGAGGTGCGCGGGGAGCACCGCTCCCCACCTTGGCGGGCAGGAAGGCGCCACCGTCTTCAGCATTAACCCTGGCTCCACTGGAAGGAGCAGTGCTGGGATTGCCAAGGATCTCAAGCACTGCACCCCAAACGGGCGCCGGAAGCCCCAAGAGCCCCGTCGTCGGGACGATGAGCCTCGTCGACTCGCAGCAAAGTCTAGTGCTCCCCACCGTCGACGGCCGGATCCAACTATCGTCCCTTTCAACCAATCCAAGAAGACCGAGGCCCTTCCATGACGCTCTCTCCCAAACCACGTGCCTCCGTTACCTACCCCACTCAATGCATGCAACATACGTGGCAAGGGACAAGCACATGGTGGGATTAGTGAATTGGCAGTTACTCCCCCGTGCGTTAAAGTCATTCACGGGCCATTACAGAGATGGCCCCACTACAATTGGCGTTACGCGACGCACGGGGAAACTGGAAACTGACTCGAGCACAGGTTAATGAAGAAGTAAAGAAGATCTCAAAGGGTGAGCTACTGCGACTTTCTCGGATGTGATAAACAGGGCCTACCCTGACGACAGTCGGAAGCAAGTCCAGGCCAGGCCCGGGGGCTCCAGTCAGTGCAACAAACCCAAGGCGTATGTTGCCCAGACTGTACACAGGCTCAAGAGCAAGGTTGCAACATCCAAGACAAGGCCAAGCCGGAGAGATAGCCCTTTGAGAAACCAAAGGGCGGATCAAGAAGACCAAGTCAAGCTAGATGAACAAGATACCACTAAGGAAAAACCTCCCTTGCTTGGCAAGCAAGCCTGGCGAGGTCGAAGTCGCCCCGAAGACAAATCTCAAGACTGCCCCGGCAAGCTTGCCGGGGACGCTGTCGGTGTAAAATCGGCGGATCTCGGGTAGGTGGTCCCGAACTATGCGTCTAAGGTGGATGGTAACAGGAGGCAGGGGACACGATGTTTACCCAGGTTCGGGCCCTCTCGATGGAGGTAATACCCTACTTCCTGCTTGATTGATCTTGATGATATGAGTATTACAAGAGTTGATCTACCACGAGATCGTAGAGGCTAAACCCTAGAAGCTAGCCTATGGTATGATTCTTGTTGTCCTACGGACTAAACCCTCCGGTTTATATAGACACCGGAAGGGGCTAGGGTTACATAGAGTCGGTTACAATGGGAGGAGATCTACATATCCGTATCACCAAGCTTGCCTTCCACGCCAAGGAGACTCCCATCCGGACACGAGACGAAGTCTTCAATCTTGTATCTTCGTAGTCCAACAGTCAGGCCAAAGGATATAGTTCGGCTGTCCGGATACCCCCTAATCCAGGACTCCCTCAGTAGCCATTGAACCAGGCTTCAATGACGATGAGTCCGGCGCGCAGATTGTCTTCGGCATTGCAAGGCGGGTTCCTCCTCTGAATACTCCATAGAAGATCTTTGAACACAAGGATAGTGTACAGCTCTGCAAAACAAGTTCCACATACCACCGTAGAGAGAATAACCACCAATCTAATCTGCTGACACACTTGATATCATGACATCATACCACGGCCCGGTCATTATTCGAACCGTTTTTCTCAACCAGCCTTGGCGCCTATCGCGAGGCGGTTTCTTTGGCACGTCTTGTCGAAGCAGAGACCGTGTCCCCTTATCACGGGATTATCATCAATACGGGCGTGGGTAACCCAACCGCGCCATCAATTATGGCGCTTGTGGAATAAGCGGGTTTACTAGGCTAGTGGGGGCGTACAGTTTCGCCCGTCTTTATAAAGGGATAAGAGTTCAGCTTTTTTCACCCATGCCTTCTTCCTCCTCGCTTATCCATTCTCGCGCACTCGAGATCCAACACCCAAGTTCGCACCTTTCTCATAACACCGCTCCAATCATGTCCGGAGCGGGAGACAAGTGGATGAAATCCTCCGTCACGGAGGAGGACATCAAGAAGCTGCGGGGAGCCGGAAACTTGGCCGCGGATATCGCACACCGGCTGCCCGACGAGGAGCAGATCATCCCTACCCCGGAACCTTGCAAGAGGGTAGTTTTTCTCACCCATTTCGTCCGCGGACTGGGGTTCCCCCTTCACCCGTTCGTCCACGGCCTCATGTTCTACTAAGGGCTGGGCTTCCATGATCTGGCCCCGAACTTTATCCTCAACATCTCGGGGTTTATCGTCGTGTGCGAGGCCTTCCTCCGCGTCCAACCCCACTTCGGCCTGTGGCTGAAGACCTTCAATGTCAAGACGAAGGTTGTAGGTGGCCAGCAAGCGGAATCGAAGGCGCCATGGTGGGCAAAATGCCCAATGTCACATGGCTAGAGGGCTCCTATATGGAGACCATAACGGGGTGGCAATCGGGGTGGTTCTACATCACCGAGCCGCGCGACACCAACTGGGTGGCGGCCCCCGAGTTCCGATCCGGAATCCCCACGCGACTTACCTCCTGGAAAGAGAAGGGTCTGTCCTGGGGTTCATCGGTGGAGCTGGCGGGACTCCAGAAATGTATCCGGAACATGATAAGCAAGAAACTCAAGCCTGTCAACGTGGTCCAGGTCATGCTCTTCCGCTGGATCCTCCCGTGTCAACAACGGACGTTTAATTTATGGGAGTTCGACCCAGCCCAGCACCAGACTCTGCGCGAGCTCTTTGACACGGCGCACAAGGACGTCTGGAGGGTGTTGTTCAAGGGCGCCGAGGTCCCCCCTTCCCTTACCAAGCACCGCGGACTTAGCGCGACGTGCCCTGCGAATCCGGTAAGTTCATTACACCTTATAGGGTATTTACTTTCCCAGTTTAATCATATGTGGGATCTGAGCTCCATGGCTTTAACAGAACTGGGTGGAGACAGCGGAGCAGATCGACTGCCCGGCCCCCTGCCTGAAGATCCCGCCAACGCTCTCCTAACGGAGATGCTGACTCCGGCACCTTATGAGGTGCCGGAGAAGAAGACCAAGAAGAAGGCTGCGGGGACTCGAAAGAGTTCCCGGCGTCAGGTGATATCGGACTCATCGTCCGATAACTCCAAGACGCACTCCTCTCGTGAAGACGAGGGGGAGGAAGATGAAGGTTCTCCCCCTCCAGCCAGGGGAGACAGGAAAAGGAAGGCCGCCCCAACCGGGGAGGCCAAAGGGTCCAAGAAGGGAAGGACTCTCCTTCCGGACTGTTCCACCGCTCATAGCGAAGATGAGTGGTTGACCAGGGACAAGCCCCTGGCGAAGTCGTAAGTATTCGGATACCAGAGTAATTCATGGTATGCTTTTATTGCACCGCTTCTCCTTACGCCGAATATGATTATGCAGTCGTCCTCGATCCCGCATCGATGTATCTTCGTCTGACGGTTCTTTGGACCCGTCGGCTATGAGTAGCGGTTCACTTCCGACCGCCTCCTCCCCTCGCCCTACGAACAACGCCGAGGTGTTGTCTCGAAGGGCACCGAGCCGAGGGGAGGTAGTCCTGGAGGCGCCTCAAGGCGACCTTGGGACCACAGGCGCAAGGGAGCAAGACTCCCACGGGCTCCAAGTCCGGCCCTCAGCCGAACACCGCACCTGACCCACCAGTGGTCCCGGACTCCGGCAGGCGGCCCCCTGCCAAGAGGGGCAAGCCACCCGTGCCGGTGACCTCTGACCATCCAGAGGCACCGGACAACTTGCTGGAAGTGCTTCGCAGTGCTTCCATCCACGAAGAGCACCACACTATAATGAGTGCGATGATCAAGAAAGTTCAGTCCGCCAAGAGCGGACTGACTGAAGCCTGTGCCAGCCTCCTAATAGCCTTTGAGGTGAGTAATTGAAATATAGGAAAATATTACCGCATAGACAGTAGCCCCTGATGCTCTGTTCGTCATCCGCGAAGAAAAGCCGAATAGAGGATCAAATAAGAACCGCAGGAGTCTAAACCAAATATGTCTGTGTGTGTATGCAGGCTTCGCTGCTGGCCGCTCCCGCACGTACTGCGGAGGTCACCGTGCTGAAGCAGGACCTCGAGTGGTCCGAGGAAGAACTCGGCCGTGCCAAGAAGCAGCTTGAGGAGAACAAAGGTAAGCAATACCTTGTCTATATATAAAAGAAAGGAAAAAATTTGGTTGCAAGATAATAGGATCATCATGAACGTGTCAGGGACCACGACCGAAGTGACCACCCTGAAGCAGGCGCTATCCGAGGACGAAAACAAAGCGGCCAAGGAGCGCCTCGAGCGAGAAAGGCAAGAAGCCCGAGTAGGCGAGGTGCAGCAAGAGCTCCAGGCGCTCGTGAAGAAGCACAAGTCCTTGGAGCTTGACTCGAAGACACGAGAGTCCGAGCTTGCCAAGGCCCTCAAAAGCGCAAAACATGCCAAGGCCGAAGCCCAAAAGGCCCTCCAGGAGATTGAGGTGGTGAAGAAGATAGCGGCGGATAAGGCATTCATTATGCAAAATAAGCATGTGAAAGAGAATTTCTATTTACTTACCCGAGTTCGGAGCTCTCCAGGGGCGTTCGCAGATCTGCCCCGCAGTGTGTCTGATGCCGCGGAGTTCTATCAGGCCGAGGAAGGGAGCTTGATGGAGAAGGTGTTCTGGTCTCAGTATACTGGGACCGAGCACCCGATGCCCATGAGCGACCAGCTGAAGCAACTGGTCGAGCTCCACAAGGCAGCCGAACAGGCCATGAAGGGCCTTATAGTCCAGATGTGGCCTGGCGATGCCCTTCCCAACAGCTACTTCGGCCTGGTGAGGCGGCTGTTGGATGCCTGCCCATGGCTGGAAGTTATAAAGCGGTCCGTCTGCATCGAGGGTGCAGAGGCTTTTGCCCGTCTTGAAGGTGCACTGGGCCAAGATGGACGCCGAGAAGCTGGTGAAGGAGGGGCCACCGCAGGGCAAGGAGCATCGCCACCCCGAAATGTATTATGAGGGTGTCCTGAAGGGTGCCCGTCTTGTGGCGTATGAGTGTTCCAAAGATGTAATTTTTGAATGAACTTGCTCATGTGATCCTGTATGATGAAAACTAGTTCATGTGCGTTGTGCAACGCTTTTGTCTTTAAAATATTACCTTATGTGCGGCCGTTTATAAAATCTGAGAGTTGGCCAGTCGTTGGCTTCTGCCCCCATGCAACTAGTGATGGGGTGTTCGGGATAAATCTGAGCAATCTTTTTCCCATTTTTGGGTCCATCGAGGGAGGTGCTCAGTGCAACGAACCAGGCAATCGGACTATAATGCTTTACCACTCTCACTTAGCCATAGAAGTCTACAACTTTAAATTTTGGCGAAGCCCCTAGTATTCGGAACGCCGAATTTGGGGCGCTATACACTCCTAAGTCGTACAAGGCTGACTCATCGCCCGAAGCGGAAAAAGTCTTTAGGGACTTGAGACCTCTCGAACAGCGACCAGCTCTCGCCTTATCATGACAGTCAGTTTTAGCTTTCTCTACTGAGGTGCTCGTCCGGAAGAACCGGGACACAATCGCAGTAGTTCTCCCAGTGCTACCTTAGCCGATATAGCGGAACGTAAGGTACCAAAACATGGGAGCCGGGCAGACCCAACTATTGACCCAAGACATCATTCGGAGCTGATGCATATAATGCTATAAGTTCGGGGTGCCGCACTGTCGAAAGTGTTCGGACTTCTCACGCCGTATTATGGGGTATACATAAGCTCTTGGCGTACTGGTCGTACCAGAGTGTATGGGTGCTGATTTCTTAAATGAACATATATATATATATATAAAGAAGAATATAGAATGCAAAAAATAGACTAGTGCTATGCATTGTTTATTCAAAAAATGCGTTCAAGCATACGGATACAAGTAGTGCGATAAGCAAAAAATAGGACTATTTGACATGTCCCATCCAAGGGCAAGCTGTGGACTGGTATCTTAAAGCAGGTATTTCGTTATCAGAGACCACCTGGGGATTCCATTGTACGACGTAGCTTCCTGCCTCCTTGGATGTTGTATCATGTGTCCGGCAATCGTGCTGCCGGATAGGTCTTCCAGAGAGTAAAGTCTTGAAAGGGATAGAATAATAAAGGTAGTAAGACCCTAGTGCGGTTGAGCCACATTGTGGGATGTGCCATGATCGTGCCCCCGCCTATACCTATGGTATTTTCAATGCGTAATTATGTACGCGTTGCACGAATTTCGTCATTCGACTGAGACTTGGGCGGGGGCCGAATTGCTAGGCGAGCTCTGAACGTGCCAGGCGATCATGTTGTAGATTACTCCGGACGCGCTTGACGGTGTCCGGGGGCTTTATCGCCGAACTGGTGGACTGCCTTGAAAGGCTGCTTTGTGCCTCCGCTGCGAGGGCCGCAGTGTGCTCCTCCGTACGGAGCGAGTGCTCTGTGTTTCCATTGACTGTGATGACCCCCCCTAGGTCCTGGCATCTTGAGCTTGAGGTATGCGTAATGCGGTACCGCATTGAATTTTGCAAATGCGGTTAGCCCGAAGCGGCGTGATAGCCATCATGAACGGGACAATATCGAAGATTAACTCCTCGCTTCGGAAGTTGTTCGCAGATCGGAAGACCACTTCCAGTGTGATTGAGCCCATACAATGGGCCTCTACACCTGGGATGACACCTTTAAAGGTCGTTTTTTTGGGTTTGATCCTCGAGGGGTCTATACCCATTTTGCGCATTGTATCCTGATAGAGCAGGTTCAGGCTGCTTCCGCCGTCCATAAGGACTCGAGTGAGGTGAAATCCATCAATGATGGGGTCTAAGACCAATGCGGCAGATCCACCATGACGGATACTAAGGTGATTGGACAAGAGGACCATGGGTTGAACTTTGGGGCGACGGGCTCCATCGCATATACGTCCCTTAGTGCACGCTTCCGTTCCCTCTTGGGGATGTGGGTTGCATATATCATGTTCACCGTCCTCACTTGCGGGGGGAACCTCTTCTGTCCTCCCGTGTTCGGTGGCCATGGCTCCTCCTCGTCATCGCTGTGCAGCCCCTTGTCCTTGTTTTCGGCGTTTAACTTGCCAGCCTACTTGAACACCCAGCAGTCTCTGTTGGTGTGATTGCCTGGCTTATCGGGGGTGCCGTGTATTTGACACAAGCGATCGAGTATGCGGTCCAAACTGGACGGGCCCGGAGTGCTTCTTTTGAATGGCTTTTCCCGCTGACTGGGTTTAGAACCTCTGAATCCGGCATTGACTGTCGTATCCTCGGCGTTATCGCCATTATTGCGGTGCTTGTGTTTGCTGCGACATGGCCTGCCGTTACTGTCCTTGGTATCCGAAGTGCCAAGGTTCCTTGATATGTTGTTGCTGCGAGCCAGCTAGCTATCCTCTCCCGTGCAAAAGCGGGTCATGAGTGTCGTGAGGGCTGCCATAGACTTCGGCTTTTCCTGGCCGAGGTGCCGGTCGAGCCACTCGTCACGGATGTTGTGCTTAAATGCTAATAAGCCTCTGCGTCTGGACAGTCGACAATTTGATTTTTCTTGGTTAGGAACCGTGTCCAGAATTGTCTGGCCGATTCCCCTGGCTGCTGAATTATGTGGCTCAAGTCATCGGCATCTGGTGGCCACACATAAGTGCCCTGGAAGTTGTCGAGGAATGCGTCTTCCAGATCCTCCCAACAGCCGACGAAGTCTGCTGGCAAGCTATTCAGCCAATGCCGAGCTGGTCCTTTAAGTTTTAACAGGAGGTACTTGATGGCATGTAGATCATCACCGCGGGCCATGTGGATGTGGAGGAGGAAGTTCTCGATCCATACCGCGGGATCTGTTGTACCATCGTATGATTCGATATTTACGGGTTTAAAACCCTCTGGGAATTCATGTTCCATTACTTCGTCAGTGAAGCATAGGGGGTGTGCCGCGCCTCTGTGCTGGGCTATATCGCGACGCAGCTCATATGAGTCCTGCCTGCTGTATTTGGACCGGCCGGATTTACATTTAGTGTATCCGGCGTGACGATCATCGTCGCGTGTGGGCGCGCGCCCTCGTGATCCGTAGATCGATCTTGCATATTTTGCCCTGTCTTCCAATACGTCTCGCAGGTCTCGTGTGTTTCCCGGTGCCTTGGTGTTTTTGTTTGAATGGCGGCGGGGTGCGGGCTGATTTTCAGGCTGGAATGCCTCTCTATCTCGGCCACGAGGCCGCGTCGTACGCTGGTGATGTAGGTTTCAATGCTTCCTCCTCAAGTCGGGGTAGCCACCTGCGCTTTGGGTAACCCTTGGAGGGGCGTTCGAGTTCGTATTCCTCGGCCACAAGGACTTCAGTCCATCTGTCTGCTAGCAAATACTGATCAGCTCGAAGCTGTTGTTGCTATTTCTTCAGGCTATTTGATGTGGCTATAAGCCGGCGCATAAAGCGCTCCTGTTCGACAGGATCCTCAGGCATGGAAAATTTGTCGCCGAGGCTCACTTCATCTTCAGAGAGAGGCATGTAATTGTCATCCTCCGCTTCTCCCTCTGTCACTCACTGAGGAGAATTGGCTTGTTCATCCTCCGGCCCTAGATCTTGCTGGGGGAGATTGTCATCGTCTTCGGCACTGTCTGGAGTACTATTATCTCCTGTGACGGTATCACCGCTTTTGCTGTGGCGAGACTTAGAGCAGTGTCGCTGACGTCGGCACTTGGGTTGCTTCTTGGAGGGGTCATCCTCCGTTGTCTTATCGCCATTGCCTTCTTTAGGTGTATCTATATATATATATATATATATATATATATATATATATATATATATATATATATATATATATATATCATATGACGAGGTGGCGGTCCAGTGCCTCGTGGGCAGATGGTTCCTGTTAAATCTCCCGCATCGTTGTCCATACCATCGATGTCTTCGGAGTCGAAGTCGAGCATGTCGGTTAAATCGTCGACAGTGGCAACTAAGTGGGTGGTGGGTGGGGAATGAATTTCTTCATCATCCGCATCCCATTCTGGCCGGACATAGTTCGGCCAAGGTTCTCCTGATAAGGAGAGAGACCTTAACGAGTTTAGTACATCGCTGAAGGGCGAGTGCTGAAAGATATCCGTGGAGGTGAACTCCATGATCGGCGGCCAATCGAATTCGATAGGCATGGGTGCAGGCGGTTTAGAGTCTGTGGCCGGAGACGAGTCCGCTAGTCCGGTGTCACGGCTCTCCTGAGGGGTAAGGTCAGTATTCGGCTCCATCGCCGCTGAGAGTGCGGCCTCCAAGGCGGGGTCTATCCACCCGTCATCAGATGGAGCGATCTGTTCCGGATTGAATGCCAGGGTGGTTGCTGGCGTGATTTCCCGAACACTGTCCGACGGCAGAGCTACATCATGCTCGTCGTGATCGTGCGGCACACCCGACATGGGCTCGAATCCGTCGAAGATCAAGTCTCCGCGGATATCGGCAGTGTAATTCAAGTTTCCAAACCTGACCTGATGGCCAGGAGCGTAGCTCTCGATCTGCTCTAGATGGCCAAGTGAGTTGGCCCGCAATGCGAAGCCGCCGAATACAAAGATCTGTCCGGGGAGGAAAACCTCACCCTGGACCGCATCGTTACCGATGATCGATGGGGCCATTAAGCCTTACGGCGACGACACAGTGTAACTCTCAATGAAAGCACCAATGTCGGTGTCAAAACTGGCGGATCTCGGGTAGGGGGTCCCGAACTGTGCGTCTAAGGCGGATGGTAATAGGAGGCAGGGGACACGATGTTTACCTGTGTTCGGGCCCCTCGATGGAGGTAATACCCTACTTCCTTCTTGATTAATCTTGATGATATGAGTATTACAAGAGTTGATCTACCACGAGATCGTAGAGGCTAAACCCTAGAAGCTAGCCTATGGTATGATTGTTGTTGTCCTACGGACTAAACCCTCCGGTTTATATAGACATCGGAAGGGGCTAGGGTTACACAGAGTCGGTTACAATGGGAGGAGATCTACATATCCGTATCGCCAAGCTTGCCTTCCACGCCAAGGAGAGTCCCATACGGACACGAGACGAAGTCTTCAATCTTGTATCTTCATAGTCCAATAGTCCGGCCAAAGGATATAGTCCGGCTGTCCAAATACCCCCTAATCCAGGACTCCCTCAGACGCCGAGGGCAGATTGCCCCGCCAAGGCCCCACAGCTCCACCTTCACTACAAAAAAAGACACATTCGTGACATTTTGGGCAGAATGAAATTTTTTCTGTCATACTTATAACACTTCTATGACGATAATTGTGACAAAACCCGGTATCATCATAGATGTGGTGGGCTCCTACTTCTATGACAAAAAATCATGATAGAAAATGAGACTTTCGTCCTGAGCGGGCCGGAGAAGCAGCTGCATGACATTCTTTGGGCCATCCATGACGGAAAAAAACCGTGGTAGAAGCGAGGGCGAGGGAAATATCGGGGAGTTCCCGGTTACGGTGGGTGGTCGGGGGCCGAGCGATGCGCATTTCTCTCGTACGTACGCGCGTGTGTGCGAGGCGTTGGGCTCTAACTGAACCCAAGCAATTGCACTAGCTACGTTACTGAACCCGAGCGATCGATCCCTTGCTATTAACTGAACCCGAGTGATTCCTTCGCTACTGCTGCTAACTGAAGCCCGTCGATGCTACCTCTAGATGAACAGTGAGTGTTGTTGGGGGGTTTGGACGAATAGTTCCCGATGAGGGGTTGGATGAACAGGAACCCATGGTAGTAGAGGCCGTTGCCGTTGGATGAACAGTACCCCGATCGATCGAGCCGGTGGATGAACAGGAGCCCGTGGAGGGCTGGATGAACAGGACCCCGTGGAGGGGTGGTTGAACAGGACCCCGTGGAGAGGGCTGGTTGAACAGTAGACGGTGGAGGAGCGCACGGTGGAGGATGGATGGACAGTAGCCCGTGGATGAACAGTCGCAGGTGCATGCTGGAGGAGGTCGACGGTGGATCAATAGTAGCCCGTGGAGGTAGTCGACGGTGGATGAACAGTATTGTCACAGCCCCAGATCAACTCTAGAGCTTGCTTGTAACTAGTAGCATTGCATCCATGCATCATGTTTAATTTCCATGAAATTTGAAATGGGGATGATCAAGCCCTAGCACTAAAGCAATTCAAATAGGTTTAAATTCAAAATATCTTCAAGAACCCAAAGTGGTTTGCAAAAATGTTCATGATTAATGGAAAAAGGTGAAAACCATATCCAGAGGTGATGGATATTTTTCCAAGGCATTTTGGATTTTTGAATAAACCATATTGTATTTGAATTGGGGCATTTAAATACTATTAACATTATTTTTAAATGCTCCAACAATTTTGAAAATAGTTAAGGGCCTCTGTAATAATTTAGTTAATGCCCACAATTATTTTCAGGATTTATTTAAATGGTTTGGTATTTTACTAAACTAAAACAAAACAGAAAATAGAAAACAGAAATAATAAAGAAAGAGAGAGAGAAGGATTACCTGGCCGTTTACCTGCAGCCCACCTACCAGGCGTCCGATCCGGCCCAACTTCCCCCCCCCCCCTCGCTGGCCCAGGTGGCCCAGCCCACCTACCGCCTCACCGCTCGTCGCCTACCTCTGCCAGTAGGCAGAGGAGGGACACGGCGACCACGCCGAGCTCGCTTGACTCCTCCTGCTCGCCTGCCTGGCTCCCCCTCGACGTCCGGAGACGCCACGACGACGCCCCGTGCCCCCTCGGCCCTCTCCTCTCTCCAGAATGCCCTTCCTCTCCTCTGTCTCGCTCTCTCTGCCGAACCCGAACGAGTTCGTCGCCGCCGTTCGCCATACCCGCGGCCACCGCCACCCCCTCTCCTCTCCGACATGCCACCAAGCCCCGCCACCCCATCCTCGCCTCCTCACCGAGTCTCCCGACGCCGGAGCGCCCCGAGGCGCCGCCCCATCATTTTCCCCTCTTCGGACCCGCCGGTCGCCGCCGTCGAATTCGTCGGCTCCGGTGTCCCCCCGAGCTCGCCGGTACCATCGCTGCACCCGCGGTGAGCTCCTGCGCCCCTCGCCCCTCTCCCCGTCGACGCGCTCGTCCTCTAGCCCGATCCCCATCGTGACCGAACCCCGGCCGCCGCCGTTTTGGTCGCCGCCGTTGGTTCTAGCCACCGTAGCTCCGGCCACCACCGCTAGTCGACGCAGCTCGCTCCCAGGAGTCGGCGCTCCC
Organism: Aegilops bicornis; assembly: GCA_021605145.1. Lineage (NCBI taxonomy): Eukaryota > Viridiplantae > Streptophyta > Magnoliopsida > Poales > Poaceae > Aegilops > Aegilops bicornis. The sequence goes on from CM038669.1 coordinate 236,566,238, forward strand.
AGCTCCTCTGTCGTGCTCCGCAGCCCGTTCCGCTCGAGGCCGTAGCTCATGCCGCCCGAGCTCGACGCCGGCGGGATTCCGGCCGCCCCGCACCTCCCGTTGGTCCCCTAGATGCGGCGGGATCACGGGCTCCCTCTGGTACCCTCGGCGCGCCCGGCCGCTGCCCTAAGCGCAACTCCGGCGGGCCACCGCCCGCTTCGGTTCAATCGCCGGGCCAAATTCCGGCAAGAGCCGGCGTGGCCTCGTCATTAGCACTAATCCACGCTAGCTAACCACCCTTAGACACCGGCGGCGGGCCGTGATGTCAAAGCCCGAGTCAACGCGGATTAAGCGCCTCTGTCACTGACCCGGTGGGTCCCAGCGTCGAGTTGACCTGGACAGCGACCCAGTTGACCATTGACGTCACATTGACGTCGGTCGACATAATAACTAGGTTTCTAGATTTAATTTAATTCAGTAAATTCGAGAAAATACTCTAAACTTCTAAAAATCATATAAATTCAACCGTAACTTTCGGATGGAAATAATTTATATATGAAAAATGATCAGAAAAATATGAAGAATCTGTTTATGCCATGATCATGCATGTTTGAACAAGTTAACCTCACTGAATAGGATGAATCATGATTAGGGTAATTTAGGAAATAGCATTTTGAGTTGGAATTCAACCTTGTTTGAATTCCACTTCAACTAACTTGGATTATTATTGCATTAGGTGAATTCAGTACCTTGAAATGATCATGCATCATATATGTGCATTGCATTGATTGTGTTCTTTCTCGATTGCGGTGTTTGTTCCCTCCGGTAGAGCGATGTCTGACGATGATTATTCGATGACACCGATGAAGAACTATTATCTTGAAGTGCTGTGCAAGCAAAACCCCTTGTTCATTCCGATACAATCCCACTCTCTCGCTCCTGCTCTATTTTACTGCATTAGGACAACAACGACTCATGTGTTACTTGCTGCGGTAGCTGAACCCCTTGATCCTTTGCATGACTGTCATTCCACATGAATTAGATGAAACCCACTAGCATGAGTAGGAATTGTTTGAGCCATGTTGTGCCTACTCATTTATGCTTGTTTGTCATGCACACTCTTTGCTTAGAGTTGAGTCGGGTCCGATTCATCGGGAATGAATTGGAAAGTGGTGAACATGTCCTATTGTGTGTGAGCTAAGTGTGTGAACACGATTTGGTAAAGGTAGCGGTGAGAGGCCATGTAGGAGTACATGGTGGGTTGTCTCATTGCAGCCGTCCTTAGGAACTGAGTTCTGTGTTTGTGATCCATGAACAGTTACTACCACACATTGGGTTCTGGTAACTCGACCCCTCTCGACTTATTAATCAACTTGATCTCTGTCCGGGGAGTTGCAACTAGTTTACGGTGTTTGTAGGTAGTGTTAGTAGTCTACCAAGTGGCACCGATGCACAGGTGGGCTTGGGACAGACTAGGCCTGATGTACGGTGTACCAAGTGGCACCCGGTTGGTGGGCTTGGGAACCTGCTCACATCGTTTGGGGCCGTGGCGACACCGGCCGGATCTCCTTGCGGATGGAACCCGAATAGGCGATAAACGGGACGAGAGACTTGTGTGGTTAGTCGGTCGTGGCCGACTCCCTCGCCCGGCTTCCGCTTGAAGGTTGCCAAGGTACATGGCGTGTACAGGCGATAAGTGGCGAGAGCGTGTGTGAAGAAGTACACCCTGCAGGGTTATCATTATCTATTCGAATAGCGGATTCCTCGGATATGGAAACTTGGACCCTTGCATAGTTCATAGACAAGTGAAAGTGGATACTCTAAAATACGCCAAGATAAGCGTGAGTGCTATGGATGGCGTTTCTGCGTAGGTAGAGCGGGAGGCGGATCCATAGTGGTGTATTGATATGGTGAATATGTGGACTCGTGCGCCACCTCAAAGAGTTACTTGCGATCGTAGTTCGGGATAGCCACCGAGTCAAAGCTGGCTTGCTGCGGTCCAACTCCACCACCCCTTTTGATAATGATGCATATGTAGTTAGTTACGATGTAAGTCTTCTTTGAGTACAATTGTACTCACGTTTGCTTATTTTATGTTTTGCGAGAGACGTCGGTCTCGCTTAGTAGTTCCATGTGGACTTGACGTTTAGCTTGTTACCTCATTTCACGATCTTGTGCCTTGGCAGGATCTCGGTAGATAGTCAGCTTCTCAGCCCTTTTTCATTTATAGCTATGCGTACTTTCGAGACATGTTTAGCTTCCGCTTGTGCTTTGACTTGTATGCTCACGAGTGTTGGGTCATGAGACCCATGTTTGTAATTTCTCGCTCCTCGAGCCTAATGAATAATATATTGAGTCGTAGAGTTATGTTGTGATGCCACGTCGTATTTACACATATTGAGCATATTGTATGTATGTTTGAAATGCTTGGTATGTGTGGGATCCGACAAACTAGTTGTTTATCCTTGGCAGCCTCTCATATGGGGAAATGTAGTCTCGTGCTTACGGCGATAGTAGTCCGCTTCTGACCCGGTTCACCGAGTCCTGCTAGCCCAAAGACTACTGCTTGGACACTTGATTTGGCGGCATGTGTTTCACTTCGTTCCTATGTCCGTCCCTTCGGGAAATGTCACGCGGTGTTATTCGAGTCCTGCCTAGCCTGCTACAGCCGGGATACCGGAGTCCTGTTAGCCAGTGCTACAGCCCGAATATATACGTTGATGACCGACATGCTCGATGTGATTCATGTATGCCTGTTCCCATAGGTTAAGCGCCGCTTTGGGTTCACGACTAGCCATGTCGGCCCGGTTCTTTGTCATATGGATGCTAGCGACACTATCATATCGTGAGCCAAAAGACGCAAACGGTCCGGGACATGGTAAGGCGACACCGTGGGAATACCGTGCGTGAGGCCGCAAAGTGATATGATGGGTTACATGCTAGATCGGTGTGACTTAGGATCGGGGTCTGACAGCGTTGGTATCGAGCTTTATGCTGTAGGATTACCAAGGCAAACCGGTCGAAGTTGTGTCTAGAAATGCTTTAGTTATGTAAGGGAATTGATTGTGGAAGGGAACGTAAGGCTCTTTTTACTCCTTATACCTCATGGCCTTCTGATCTGAGTCATCCTCTTCCTTTCTACGGGGTTAAGAACTAGGCCTTCTCATCTATCTATCAGGATGACGTGTTACTAATCCATAGACTTATAAGATTGTTGGTTTTAATCCCCAGTTCAGTTCCTACTACTTCTGTATGATAACTGTTGATCTCAGAATCTTGTTATGATGTTGTTGAGTGGTTATGCCACCATTTTGCATGATGTCTCAAATCATTTTGAGCATTTACAGCCGTTATGCTGTCCGAGTCATCCCAGGTCTCTAAATAGTCTGATGCATTTGCAAATCCTTTCTTTCCGTTCCCGATGTCCTTTTTGGTCAGAAGAAGCACACTAACCAGTCGATTGAGGTACTCTGTTGCCTCGACACATATGTTGGAACTATTATTATGACCCTAGGTGATTAGGAAGTCACCTAGCAATTTAGTAATGCTTTTGTATCCCTAGTGTGATGATTCTGGCCAGTATTCTTGAAAGCATCCCGTGATGCCATTTAGTAGTAGGTATTCTACTCCTGAGTTTCTGAATCCGACATTCACTCTACCTACATTCATGTTGTTAGTATTTGCTAGTGCCTTTAGGATATTAGTAACCTTGCGATAGTCCTCGAGGTCCGTGGTATTTCCTTCTTCCAAATACTACGAACCGCTTATGGCAGAAGTTCCTTTGAACCAAAAGATCACAATCAGTACTCTTGAGGAGTTCTCCATTCCATATTGTGAATCTGCCAATTCTACTTTCTGCATGGGTTATCCGGGAGAAATGTTGAGCCTTGCTCGATATACTAATCCATGCCTCCACAACTCGAAAAATTATATGTTCCTTTGAGTTGCTCTCTTTAGTTGTATCCCGACCATCCTCTATCAATTGATAGTCAAGGGAATGTGTGCGATCGTGTTTATCGATGTCTACTATCCTTATGGTCCGTCAAGCCATTCTGTTCTGGAATGACTAGGAGAAACAAACTCCAGTACCTCATCCATTTCCAGGATTGGGTCAAAGCAATTGTATTCCGCAGATCAAAATGTCAATCCAGCTTTGATTCTGCTCTACCTTGGAGTGTTACCATCTTTATGTCAATAATGTCATAAGAATTGCACCTTCTCTTATGAATTCTTGATGTAGTGATACTCTCGCCATCATCGTTCATTCCTCGGTCCCGTGTTGTTGTAACCGGAATGCCGACAAATGAGTTGAGATGAGTGAAATCAATACTCCGAGCCACTCGTTGCTTGGTGGTAAATGGACAATATTCTCATTCTTAAGCGTGTTGGTTATTAAACCATCATCCTAAGATTGATCGTGCTACTAGTCCTTATTTCTGGTGCACACTTCGATTGACGAGTTAGGATCTTGTCAAGTCCTCACTCCCTTAATCATATCATCTTGCCTTGAAAAGCAAGATTGTTCTCGGGCTTAGTGACATACCGGTGGTTCGTGACTTTCCAAATATCTTCTTGGAAGTGTTACCGGGTTGTTTCCTGACTGTTATGTTGAGCCCGTGATCAAGTCGGTTTCTTGTGAACCATCTTTCTCCAAGAATCTGTGTTGGATACCCCTGAGCTAGTTGGTTAAGCTAGACAATAACTTGGAGAGTTGGAAGATAAAAGCTTGCCTAACTTAGTTCGATCCAAAGGGATATTCTTGTGTAGTGTGTGTTGAAGAAAGATGATATCTTCACCGATTGGTCCCTCGTGGATCAGTTCTTTGGACCTATTGTCTTATCAATTCGTTGACTTGAGTATGGGCCATTGTCAAGTCAAATCAGTACCAACGGTGCTCGTAATGTTGTCTTCCTCGTGGTTGATCCCTCGAGCATACACCATTATATATTTGGTCTGACCAATGCTATCACCGTGTTCACATGATGGTGGAAGTCCAGTGATATGGAAATTTCGATAAGTTGCTGTTGAGCCCATCAGTAGCATTTTGTCTCCCCCATGAGTCATGTTGAGCATCAACCTAGTATTGGAAACTTGTGTAAGCATTTCTTCGTGTTTCATTCATGAAGCATATGTTTGGATGAAAGTAGTGACTTCCTCTAGTTCATGTGCATCCGGTGTAAGTTGCCGCCATGAACTCGAGAAAGGTTTGTTTTGCCTCTGTGGAATCATCCCAAGTCCGTCATGCATGTGCAAAGTATTCTATGGTTTGATAGACTGATCATCTTCATTCCGTATGTATCCCTAGCACACCAAGCCATCGATTGATTTGTTCAAGGAAAGGAAGTTCCTTCTTAAGAGCATGCCTTATGCAAGGACTTCAATATCCTCGATTATGGTTCCCCACGAACTCGGTAGTGTTTTATTATAAGACTACCATGTGGTCATGCTTGTCTAGGACAACGTGTTCACATGTTTGTAGCAAAACCAGCTCATGTTTTGGAGCTTGCTATCGTAGTTCATATCCCGAGAATCTCGCAACGCCATCTCGTCAAATTGTGTTGCAACCTTTCCTTTTTAGACGTCTTTGAGTCTGAAATATCCTAACACCAACCAGATCTGAATCTCGGTAGGATATGATGGTTGGAACATTCCAACAGATTGCATTTCGTTCCCAAATTTTGCACCGTCCTTGTGCCATTTCACTATGGGCTGCCTTCTTAGTAATTCTTGTCCAGGTTCATTTTCAAAAGTGGACTTACCCTAGGCCCCCTCCACCTCCGATGATAAGCAAAAATCATCCATTGCATTGTCTTCAACAAGGTAGTCCACATCATCCATTCTAGTCCGGGTGTACCATTCCTTTGCACTCCGCCAAACGATCGTTCTAAATTGCCTTAGGCTAGTATGAAGAGTTTCAATGATCTCTGTATCAAAAGTAATTCTTTTTTGCCACTTAAGGGAATAGTTCCTCGCGTCACCTCCACGAGGTGCCCGCTATTGAATCATGGCAAATATTCTCTCACCACCTTGACACCATCCACCATCTTTCTAAGCGTGGAATTGTTGCCACCAATCAAACCCCGTTGTTGTTCTTCCATCCCTCTCGATGCATTTTATGTCTCAACTCAAGATGTGTCACCGTCTCAGTCCGTGAGTTGTTCATGTTACTGATCTTCATGAAGATCGAATCATGTAGGTTTCCCTTTCTTTCTATTGTCGTGTCGAGTGAAGATCTTGAAAGCAAAGACGTCAAGACCAAGATGATGGAGTAAATCAACATCTTGAGAAGGGCAAATGGATCATGAAGATTGTGATAGTTTGTGACTTCCCTTTTCCTCTTGCCTCACGTCTTGAATCTAAAGTAGATTCTTGTTTAGTGGGGGTGGTATCATGACCCAGATCAACTCTAGAGCTTGCTTGTAACTAGTAGCATTGCATCCATGCATCATGTTTAATTTCCATGAAATTTGAAATGGGGATGATCAAGCCCTAGCACTAAAGCAATTCAAATAGGTTTAAATTCAAAATATCTTCAAGAACCCAAAGTGGTTTGCAAAAATGTTCATGATTAATGGAAAAGGTGAAAACCATATCCGGAGGTGATGGATATTTTTCCAAGGCATTTTGGATTTTTGAATAAACCATATTGTATTTGAATTGGGGCATTTAAATACTATTAACATTATTTTTAAATGCTCCAACAATTTTGAAAATAGTTAAGGGCCTCTGTAATAATTTAGTTAATGCCCACAATTATTTTCAGGATTTATTTAAATGGTTTGGTATTTTACTAAACTAAAACAAAAGCAGAAAATAGAAAACAGAAATAATAAAGAAAGAGAGAGAGAAGGATTACACGGCCGTTACACTGCAGCCCACCTACCGAGCGTCCGATCGGCCCAACTTCCCCCCTCGCTGGCCCAGGTGGCCCAGCCACCTACCGCCTCACCGCTCGTCGCCTACCTCTGCCCGATGGCGAGAGGAGGTTTCTGGCGACCCGCGCCCGAGCTCGCCAGCTCCTCCACCTTTCCTTTGCTGGCTCCCCTCGGCGTCCAGGAGACGCCACAGACGCCCGTGCCCCCCTCGGCCCTCTCCTCTCTCCAGAACGCCCTCCCTCTCCTCTGTCTCGCTCTCTCTGCCGAACCCGAACGAGTTCGTCGCCGCCGTTCGCCATACCCGCGGCCACCGCCACCCCCTCTCCTCCCCGACATGCCCCCAAGCCCCGCCACCCCATCCTCGCCCTCCTCACCGAGCCTCCCGACGCCGGAGCGCCCCGAGGCGCCGCCCCATCATTTTCCCCTCTTCGGACCCGGATGTCGCCGCCGTCCAGTCGTCGGCTCCGGTGTCCCCAGGCTCGCGGTACCATCGCTGCACCAGCAGTGAGCTCCTGCGCCGCCTCGCCCCTCTCCCGTCGGCCTTCGTCCTCTAGCCCGATCCCCATCGTGGCCGAACCCCGGCCGCCCGTTTTGGTCGCCGCCGTTGGTTCTAGCCACCGTAGCTCGGCCACCACCGCTAGTCGACGAGCTTCGCTCCCGAGAGTCGAACGCGCTCCCAGCTCCTCTGTCGTGCTCCGCAGCCCGTTCCGCTCGAGGCCGTAGCTCCGGCTGCCGCCAGAGCTCGACGCCGGCGGGATTCCGGCCGCCCCCGCACCTCCCGTTGGTCCCCCTAGATGCGCGGGATCACGGGCTCCCTCCTGGTACCCTCGGTAGCGCCCGGCCGCTGCCCTAAGCGCAACTCCGGCGGGCCACCGCCCGCTCGGTTAATCGCCGCCCGGCCAAATTCCGGCAAGAGCCGGCGTGGCCTCGTCATTAGCACTAATCACCTTGACTAACCACCCTTAGACAACGGCGGCCGGGCCCCTTGGCGTGTCAAAGCCCGAGTCAACGCAGGATTAAGCGCCTCATCCTTGACAGTGGGTCCCAGCGTCGAGTTGACCTGGACAGCGACCAGTTGACCAGCTGACGTCACATTGACGTCGGTCGACGCAATAACTAGGTTTCTAGATTTAATTTAATTCAAGAAATTCGGAAAATACTCTAAACTTCTAAAAATCATATAAATTCAACCGTAACTTTCGGATGGAAATAATTTATATATGAAAAATGATCAGAAAAATATGAAGAATCTGTTTATGCCATGATCATGCATGTTTGAACAAGTTAACCTCACTGAATAGGATGAATCATGATTAGGGTAATTTAGGAAATAGCATTTTGAGTTGGAATTCAACCTTGTTTGAATTCCACTTCAACTAACTTGGATTATTATTGCATTAGGTGAATTCAGTACCTTGAAATGATCATGCATCATATATGTGCATTGCATTGATTGTGTTCTTTCTCGATTTGCGGTGTTTGTTCCTCCCTAGACGATGTACCGACGATGATTATTCGATGACACCGATGAAGAACTATTATCTTCAGAAGTGCCAGGCAAGCAAAACCCCCTTGTTCATTCCGATACAATCCCACTCTCTCGCTCCTGCTCTATTTTACTGCATTAGGACAACAACGACTCATGTGTTACTTGCTGCGGTAGCTGAACCCCTTGATCCTTTGCATGACCTGTCATTCCACAGTAATTAGATGAAACCCACTAGCATGAGTAGAAATTGTTTGAGCCATGTTGTGCCTACTCATTTATGCTTGTTTGTCATGCCTGCCTTTGCTTAGAGTTGAGTCAGTCCGATTCATCGGGAATGAATTGGAAAGTGGTGAACATGTCCTATTGTGTGTGAGCTAAGTGTGTGAACACGATTTGGTAAAGGTAGCGGTGAGAGGCCATGTAGGAGTACATGGTGGGTTGTCTCATTGCAGCCGTCCTTAGGAACTGAGTTCTGTGTTTGTGATCCATGAACAGTTACTACCACACATTGGGTTCCGGTAACTTCGACCCTCTCGACTTATTAATCAACTTGATCTCTGGCCCGTGAGTTGCAACTAGTTTACGGTGTTTGTAGGTAGTGTTAGTAGTCTACCAAGTGGCACCCTTGCAGGTGGGCTTGGGATGACTTAGGCACATGTGGCACGGTGTACCAAGTGGCACCCGGTTGGTGGGCTTGGGAACCCTGCTCACATCGTTTGGGGCCGTGAGCGACACCCGGCCGGATCTCCTTGCGGATGGAACCCGAATAGGCGATAAACCCGACGAGAGACTTGTGTGGTTAGTCGTCGTGGCCGACTCCCTCGCCCGGCTTCCGCTTGAAGGTTGCCGAGGTACATGACGTGTATGCAGGCGATAAGTGGCGAGCGTGTGTGAAGAAGTACACCCTGCAGGGTTATCATTATCTATTCGAATAGCCGGATTCCTCGGATATGGAAACTTGGACCCCTTGCATAGTTCATAGACAAGTGAAAGTGGATACTCTAAAATACGCAAGATAAGCGTGAGTGCTATGGATGGCGTTTCTCGTAGGTAGACGGTAGCGGATCCATAGTGGTGTATTGATATGGTGAATATGTGGACTCGTGTGCGCCACCTCAAAGAGTTACTTGCAGTCGTAGTTCAGGATAGCCACCGAGTCAAAGTTGGCTTGCTGCAGTCAACTCCACCACCCCCTTTTGATAATGATGCATATGTAGTTAGTTCTGATGTAAGTCTTCTTGAGTACAATTATACTCACGTTTGCTTATTTTATGTTTTGCGAGAGACGTCGGTCTCGCTTAGTAGTTCCATGTGGACTTGACGTTAGCTTGTTACCTCGGCTACGATCTTGTGCCTTGGCAGGATCTGGTAGATAGTCGGGCTTCTCAGCCCTTTTTCATTTATAGTATGCGTACTTTCGAGACATGTTTAGCTTCCGCTTGTGCTTTGACTTGTATGTTTCGAGTGTTGGGTCATGAGACCCATGTTTGTAATTTCTCGCTCCTCGGAGCCTAATGAATAATATATTGAGTCGTAGAGTTATGTTGTGATGCCACGTCGTATTTACACATATTGAGCATATTGTATGTATGTTTGAAATGCTTGGTATGTGTGGGATCCGACAAACTAGTTGTTTATCCTTGGCAGCCTCTCATATGGGGAAATGTAGTCTCGTGCTTACGGCGATAGTAGTCCGCTTCTGACCGGTTCACCGGAGTCCTGCTAGCCCAAAGACTACTGCTTGGACACTTGATCGGCGGCATGTGTTTCACTGCCTTATGTCCGTCCCTTCGGGAAATGTCACGCGGTGTTATTCGGAGTCCTGCCTTAGCCTGCTACAGCCCGGGATACCGAGTCCTCATAGCCCAAAGTGCTACAGCCCGAATATATACGTTGATGACCGACATGCTCGATGTGATTCATGTATGCCTGTTCCCATAGGTTAGCGCCGCTTTGGGTTCACGACTAGCCATGTCGGCCCGGTTCTTTGTCATATGGATGCTAGCGACACTATCATATACGTGAGCCAAAAGACGCAAACGGTCCCGGGACATGGTAAGGCGACACCCGTGGGAATACCGTGCGTGAGGCCGCAAAGTGATATGATGGGTTACATGCTAGATCGGTGTGACTTAGGATCGGGGTCCTGACAAGTATCCCGTGGAGGCAGTCGACGGTGTAGATGAACAGTGTCCCATGGAGTCCCGTTTTGCGGTACGCCACACCCCTCCCGATGAACAGGACCCCCGTTTCAACCGCAGTGCTCCAACACAAGTCTGTTTCCTTCGTTTTGCGGTACGCCACACCCGTCCCGATCAATAGGACCCCGTTTCGACCAAAGGAGGTCCATTTCCTCTGTTTTGCGGTACACCAGACCCCTCCCGATGAACAAGATCCAGTTTCGACCGTGGCCGGTCGAACACAAGGCCGTTTCCTCCGTTCTACGGTACGCCAGGTCTCGTTTCCATTGGTTGTTCCGTCCAAGCTGGTTGGCTCCCGATGAACAACACGTGTTTCGTTGCCTCCCGATGAACACGACGCATTCCGTTGCCTCCCCATGAACACGACGACGGTGCAGTTTCTCCGTTCCGACCCAACCATGTACACGAGCCCTGGCCGTATGTATGCGCGAGTAGGCGTTTGAGACCCTGCCCGTATGTACGTACGTGGCCGTATTTACTTTTTTGCACCCTGGCCGCTGTATGTACGTGTACATACTAAGTGCGGGCCTCTACTACGACATGTGCGCGCCTCTACTACGACACATGGCCTTCCTTACACGGCCACGGTTCATCGCTGCAGCCTGCAGACAGACCGACCGTATGTACGTACACGTTTGCGGCCAGAATGATAACACTACGTACGCTTCGACCAGGTGGGTCCCAACTGTCAGGCACTTCCTTGCGTGTGAAGATGTAGCTGGTGGGTCCCAGCAGTCAGCGGGGCAAATCATTTTTTGCCCGTAATATGGATGCACTTCCTTGCGTGCGAAGAAGTAGCTGGTGGGTCCCAGCAGTCAGGGGGAAACGTTTTTTTCACGAAATATGGTGGCCCATCCGGTGGGTCCCTGCTGTCAGGTGGAGGAATAATTATTTTGCGCGTAATAAGGAGGCACTTCCTTGCTGCGGCCGTGGACCCAGCTATCAGCCTCTCCATGTACAGTACTCTTCCGACGGAAGTCATTCATTGACCACATTGACTATACCGCGCCGAGAGCACCAGGGCGGTGGATGATGGCGAGGCCTAGGAAGGGGACGATGCAGAGCCGGGGAAGATGCGGTAGTGGATGCCCATGCGGAGGGGAGTACGTGGGTTCACTGGTTCGGCTGCAGTGTGAGGCTGCTGTTGCCGGAGAATAACAAGAGGTGTGGGTGAGTATATAGGGATGGCATGACCAGCGGTAGCAGCACGGCCGGACACAGGAGGCAGGAGCAGGCGGCATGGCCGACGCTTATTTGGGCGGCTGGAGCAAGAAGACTAGAGGTTGAAGAAGCACTACGGCCATTGGATGGACATCGTACGGTCACTGGAGCTAGAATCGTTCATATTGACTAAGTTGACAAAGCCCTCCATCTGCGTCATCTTAGTAGACCCACAAGTCAGCCTCCCACTATGGTGGGTCCCAGCTAGCAGGGGGTATTCATTTTTTTGTGCGTAATAACGAGGCACTTCCTTGCGTGCGAAGATATAGCTGGTGGGTCCGACCTGTCAGCGATGGAACGTTTTTTTCATGAAATACAGAGGCCCTTCCGGTGGGTCGCAGCTGTCAGGTGGAGGAATCATTATTTTGCGCGTAATAAGGAGGCATTTCCTTGCATGCGGCCATGGACCCAGCTGTCAGCCTCTCCACATACAGTCCACTTCTGATGCATGTCATTCGTTGACCATGTTGACCACGCCGCGCCGAGAGCACCAGGGTGGTGGACGAGGGCGAGGCCTAGGAAGGGAACGACACGGAGCCAGGCAAAACTCGGCAGTTGTTTCCCACGCGGAGGGGAGTGCGAGGGTTTACTGGTTCGTCTGTCGTCGCCAGAGAATAACAGCAGGTGTGGGTGAGTAGAGGGATGGCTAGGCCAGCGATGGGAGAACGATGGGGTGGTGAGGCCTGCGTGGCAGCATAGCCGACCGCGGGAGGAGGGAGCAGGTAGTCCCGCTGACGCTTGTTTGAGCGGCTGTAGCAGGAAGAGCAGAGATTGAAGGAGCACGACGGCCATTGGATGGACATCCAACAATCACTGCTCTCTTGTGTTGACTAAGTTGACACGGTGTTGCATGTGCGTCAACCTTATTTTTTCGGAAAGCATATGTTTCAACCTGTAGTAGGCGCACACGTCAGCCTCAAATCTGTGGAAAACATCATACAACCCATCTGCCATTATTTCTAATAATTTACAGCCCATTTGCCAATTCTTAAGAATATTTTTGGAGCCCATCTTCTTATTGTTAGCATTACACCCCATAATGTGGCCACGGTTAAAAATTATACAAAATTTGGCATATATCGGTGCGGTCAACTGTTTTTAATTCCGAAATATTGAGTCACATTCAAACTATTTTGAAAAATAATTCATATAAATATAAAATCCAAATAATTGTCCATGCATAAAAATCAATGGAATTTAAAATCTTGTAACAAAAAAATAAATAATTCCCGGTTTGATGTGTTTTAAAAACGTACAGCTCATCTCTGAGAAAACGAATCAAACTCTCCTCGTCTTGAAAGATTTGCAGCCCAGCAGGGCTGACAAAGTAGGTAGGCCTCGTTTGGGTATTTCTTTTAAAAAATAGAACTGGGCTAGCCATTTTCAGCAAAGAAAACACAACTGGGCTCATGATGTGCTAAACATAAATAAAAACCTGGCTAGACGGGCCGCGGCCCCCACACAGCCCCGTTGTTACCCTGATCCGTCGCTAAAACTAGTATAAATAACAATTGCTTGTTCCTCAAAAAAAGTAAATAACAACTGCGCGACTTGCTGGGTCCAGGGTGTCAGCCGCTCGTTGTGTAATTCTCTCGTTTATTGACTACGTTGACAATGGTGTGAGCCCCAGATGTCCAACCATTAGGAGGAACCATTTTTTTGGCCTTATAATAGTGAGGCACTTGCTTACGTACTGCCATGACGCTTGTAGGTCCCTACTGTCATCCTCTCCACGTACAGTCATATCCTTGTTCCTCTCAGTTGTTGACGGTGTTGAAAACATAAGAGGGCGGCGCACCGCGCATGGCGAGCGAACCAAGGCCGAGGACGACGGTGAGGCCTCAAACGGAACGAACAGGAGCCGTGGAAGATGCGTCGGTCCAGTCGCATGCGGTGGGGAGTACGAGGGTTGACTGGTTCGGGCGCGGGTGCGTGTTGGGGCTGACGTCGCCGAATAATAATAGGATGTGTGGGGGAATAGAGGGAGGGACTGGCCAACATTGGAGGGTATGGTAGGGCAGTGGAGGCACAGCCAGCCATGGGATGCGGGAGCAGGAGGAGCCGACGGGGTGGTTTGGTTTAGGCTGCTGGAGGAAGAAGAACAGAGATAGAAGATACACGAAAGATGTTGGATGTCAATCCAACGGCTGGTAGGCAGAATCGTTTGTTGACTAGCTATTAAGTCGACACCACCTTGGATAGGCTATTTCCTCGTGGGTCCCAAATGTCAGAATCCAAATCTGTCACGGTCATGCAGCCTTTCCTATGAAAAATTACAGCCCATTTGGTGTGCTAGTTCAAAATAAGTTTGTGGGTGCTGCTGGTGGCTAATCACTTGGCTTATGTAATGCACAGTGAGCACAAGCAGCTGGTGAGAGTGATGTTATTTCCCATGGTTGGGATTTGTTACAATATTTCACTCTAAATTAAACGAATGGCAAGCCATTTTCCTTGTTTTGAAGAAAATATGACAGTCACAGCCGAGTTGAAAAGGGGAAGAACATCTAACTCCACTTACAAACTGTACAAAAGCACGAGGGTTAATTGTTCATCTGGTTTAGACAAAACCCAGGTTGAAAAGGGCAACAACATCTAACTCCACCACTATTTCGTGATCCACGGTCAAATGGATCGGTCAGGTCCATAGAACGAACATCATGGGTCGTAAAATTTACTGGATTATGACCACAACATGTTGTAAATAGAAGCTCGACACGTTCAGAAGCTCTTTTTCCCACCTGAAACTCCTTTTTTTGCTCTCCCACATACCCATCCGTCAAAACCATGCTGCTGATAAACTTAAGCCTGATGGAAAATAGTAACCTCGCTTTCAGCAGGAAAAATGTGACAAATCTAGTGTTTGCATGGTTGGCTACATACCGTTCTAGCGTTATTGTCTTCTATCGAATGTCATGAGAAGTGAGAAAATCCCGGTGCTTACGAATCCACCGATTGGTTATAACTTTCTTACCCCTTCCTGTTGCCTAAGTAGACATGAAGATTGAAAACAATTAAGGTCTAAGAAAAGAGTGTCGAAAGAGCAACAGCTGAACAATTAATTCTAGTACACTATATGCGGGCTTCCAGTGTGCATGAAATTGTCACCTTTATATACAACTTCTCCAGACATGGAAAGCATTGCAGCAAGCCAATAATCTTGTTCAGATCAAAACTATTCATTTGGATATATAAGATCTTGACAGAATCCAGCACCATTGATAGGCTATCCATGGAGAAACTCTTCATTGAGCATAGAACATAATATTAGTACAAAATGTTTACAAATCAGGAAAAAACAAGCAAAGCTTCTCTGAGCAAAGGGCCTCCCGGCAGGCTTAAATTTCCTGGAGTTCAATCTAGTTTTTTCTTGTTGCCACCATCCATGGTTAGGTTCTCTCATTCCAGAATAACCAATTATAATTGTGTTCTCAGCTAGAATGCTGAACTGAACCATGTAGTGTACTGACCAGCTAAAAGTCTTGTGCATCCCACTAGATTTAAGCATTGCTATTTGCAGAAATAAGCAGACCACAATGCCTCTTGTTCGCGCACCTGTCCCAAAAACCTCCGTGCAGCCGTGCCAGCTAGTCCTCGGTCCATGGATGAACTGGAAGAAAGTGTATTCCGGACTAGGATGCAGTTGTTTTCGCTCGTCCCTACACTACAATCAGGAAGTAAAACGTACGAATCAGCTTCTTTTAGATTGCGTTGGTCATTCTACCTAGTTAGAACCAATGTAGGAATACCTGGAACACTGGTGATTAGAGGACGGCAGCTAGGAATAGCCATCTCATTTTGTGTAGTTGTACTTAAACTGATGTGTCTACTTTTGATTGCACAAGTAGAAATGATATGGAGACAAAGATCCCTGTTTGCACAAATACGAAATACGGTTATTTAAACAGTGACAGATATTTGCAGTGGCGTATGATTAACATCAGCATCTATTGTGTTATAATTGGCACTAGACTGATAGTATGAAAGTGCCCTTAAGTAAGTAGCATCACATCACATCAACACTGCCACTAAATTAACATGCAGAAAAATAGCATTAGTACTGTCATGAGAGTAGCACATGGTCAGTAAATGTGCAATCAAATTTGTGCAGTTCCACTGGGATGAAGCAATGTTAGCGGTGTGAGATTTAAGTGTAACTGCAACAACACAATTCATGGGAAATAAAGCAAGACGGAAGCACTTCATAAAATGGTGGTGGCATTGCTTCAATTTATCGACGGTACTAGACCATTACTTATAGTGACATTAGGTGGCATTGCTTAATGCTTCATGTGATTTTACATTAATGATAGCGATACGGGCGTAGGGACAGCAAGGGCATAAAGTGGTGAGGCAGATGTGGTTGGAGAGAGCGGCAAACACTCAGACAGCATGTCTGCATTTGTCCCATTTTTTATCTCCTCGGCGACATTTTCCTATGTGAGCACAGGAAATCTAGACCTGCTCATTCTCATTTGCGTTGTCCCCGAGAACCCCTCACTTTCTTTCCTTTTTCAACCAAGAGACAGGTCCACTTCCCCCCACCCATCGCCATCCACCATGCTTTCTTCGCCTTTTCAACCAATAGACCGGTTGGGTAGCCAGTATCTACTACTTTTCCCCGTTTCCTCTTAGAACCAAGTCCTATATTCATGCTACAGCTTTCCCACTTTCTTCCCTATTTGAACCAACTCTTAGATTCGACTGTATGAACTACCTTTATGTCTAATAATAGTAAAGGTCTAGGTGGCTTTGGAACAGCCGACGGAAGTAGAAAAAGATTCACACGCAGCCACGTGGGGAGCTGGGGCAATAGAGCAAGGCAGGTTTCGAAGGTATATATACCTGAGGTTCGTCAGCATGTGGCAAAGACGGCGCCACAATACCGCATGGAGGAAGTAGGGGTTGGAGGCCCTCCCGAGCCGGCGCTCTCTCGGAGAGAATGGCACGGCCGCCGATCGGGACGCGCGGGCAGCCGTTGGTCTCCTCCCTCGCCGCCGACGACAACGTGAACGATGCACCTACACCCCTGCCCCGGTCGAAGTGGTCCGGCCAGATTTGTGACCAGCCATGAGCAGAGAGAGAGAGTGTGTGGCCACCTATGTCTTGCTTAGATCTGGAGAGCATGAGAGAGTGAAAGAGAGGAACCCTAGTAAAGCAAGCGCTAAGGCTCCTGCTTATATATATAGTGGAGTGATTTTGTTGTACCAGCTTCAAAAAAATGCGCTCCTATGTGTACCCGCGAGTGGGTGTGAGAGAACTAGTGCGTGCGTGCACCGCTTTCATTTCGTGAGAGTAGAATATACTATGCCCAAAGAATGTTCACCACAAGAGTAATAGTATAAGTGTGTGACATGTGAGCTAAAATAAAAGTTGTGCGACGTCTTTTGTTTTTTAGAAGTTCTGAGGGTAGGGTGTGAAGAGCATATATGTGTGTGACGTCTACCTGCAGATAGACGGTGGGTGCGAGAGGACTCGGGAGAGTCGTGACTCGTGAGGGTGCGTGTGTGCGTGAGAGAGAGGGGGGGCACGTATCAATGCAATGCATGTGTTCGTAAATCATTATCCGACAAATGTTCGCCACAAGTCGTTTCATGATGAACACCATAAGAACCGTTAGATTGGCATCCGATAGTGTCAGTTTTGCCATGTCATTTAACAGAGCAGCCACTCCTCCTACACACAAATCTTCCATGTGAGTGTTAGCAACTATCGTATGCTCCTCCCTCCGTTCCAAAATGCAGTGCATATAGTTTTATTGAAAATTCGAACCTCGCAAACTTTTACCGAGTTTTCATGTACCAAAATGCACGTATAGAATACCCAGTACATATCATTTCATTCATCTTCGAGAGGTAACTATAAAGATGGGGGAGGAGCCTACAAAGAAAAATCTACGTATCACCTGCAGCAATTTCAACCATCCTTTGGTGTGGAGGAATATCATAGGAACCCTATATGTTATGATTTTTATAGGATTTTTTCCTTTAGAGCCAATTGGTTCATATGAATAGATTAATAGACTCCACATTTCAAAGGAAATAAACATGATATCATTTTTATAGCTTTAGAGCCACTTGGTTCATATGAATGGATTCCTATAGTCCCATAATTTCAAAGGAAAATAAACATTAGCATATATTCAGTAGAAAAGTTCCGATGATGTGAACCAAATGACATCTCTTTTCTAATCACTACTCATAGGAATTGAGATACATGTCATCTCTAGATTCAATAGAAAAGTTCCTATGATGTGAACCAAATGACATCTCTTTTCCAATCGCTACAAATGGGAATTGAGATATATATCATCTCTTTCCTTACAACTTCCATGTATACGTCTTCTATTCCTAAATAGCCAGTACAACCCACTAGTAGCTTTTTTCCTAGATATGCAACTATGGCACAAGAACACGTCATGCATGCAAGTCATAAATCACATTGTTTTTTCAACTCTATGCATGCAAGCACCACATCATCAATTCGTGCATGTTACTCATAAGTTATTTCTTGCATTAAATTTTGCATTGAAATGTATGTGCTGGTCACGTGCACACATATGTAGTTCACATTCACATTTTTGTTAGAAATGCCATTCTTTTAACTGCAATTCATTTTTTCTCTTTGTACTCCCTCCGTCTAGGTGTGTAAGTCATCTTTCAAAAACCAAATAATCGCAAAACACTTTGGCACGGTACATTAACTCCCTCGTCGTTTCTTGTTTCATGACATATGAACCAATAAGAGATGTGGGCCATGCATGCTTTCCAAAACACAAGCACTTCTCCTTTTTTCTAGAATCTTCCTATCATAATTGCCCAAACTTTTTTTTCCGAATGAATTTCCATTATTCGTTTTTTACTTTATGCTTTACAATGCACTATCCCATGAATATTAACCTTTTTTATAAAACTAATTGATTTTGAATGAGGTTAACTATAAGAACTAAACGAACATCTACATCATGCATATATGACTCAAAGCTTTACATGCTATAATGTGTATTTATTCATAATTTGATTTTCATATCTCATGCGTTCAATGCATGTGTACCTTACTAGTTTTGAGTAGAGTAGCAAATTTCACACGGCCGCGGGTATATCAAAATGCAGAGCCCATGCATCATTGCCTTTCGGTGGAACCTACGTCCACAATTTTTTGTACGTATATCTCCACTGGTCCCCGAACCCAAAATGCTGCCTCGTTCCCGTAAAACCAAGCGGTCCACATATTAAGGCGTCGACTCGAACTCAATCCCTCTCCCATTTACTACGACGTGGCCCCGCACGCGGTAGTACTCCTACAAACCCTACGACCGCACGCAATATTGGTTTTCTTCAAGAGGACGAGGGAGAAGCGGATTTGTAGTGGAGGCGCTTTAAAAAATGGATTTGTAGTGGAGGCTCCTACCCTAGGGTGCCCTAGGTAGCTGCCGCATGCATCATTGGTTTTCTCTTTTCTTTATGCTCTTGCACCCTAGAGTGAAATGATGGTTGCTTCGTCCGTCCAGCTTAATGCGGGAAAGGTGGGGCTTTGTGATTTGACCCCTCATCGCTCATTTACTCCTACTGCGGCGCTACGACCGGGGTGCCTCCAAGTCCAACCGCTGCTCCGAACTGTAATTTGGTGCATCGCACATGGAACAAGATGGTTGATGAGCCACATGTTGGCCAAAGGGGTCCTGTTAAGTGTGTCACCATTTCGTGTGCGGATTGACCCTGCTTGAGTTGCTATGCAAACACGACAGGAGCAACCTACCACTTGGTTTCACTCCTTGGTGAATCCCGACTATATTGATCTAAAAATATATGTACTGTACTACCCTCTCCGTCTTGGTTTATAGGGCACGCACGTAGTTCTCGGTCATCCATTTGACTAACTATATATGAGTTACTATGTCACAAAAAGTATATCATCAGATTCTTAAGTGGATGTAGTTTCTAAACATATACTGTTCATCACATATATAGCCAGTTAAATTCTCAACCTAGAACGGCGTGCATGCCCTGTAAACCGATACGGAGGAATTAGTAAAAATGAGATGATTTTACCGAGCGATGGGTGGGGGGGCATGGCCTGTCATGCGGTCCCACGTGTCATGATGTACCAAGGCGATGCGCGTGTCCCTGTTGAGGCAGAACAATAGCAGAAGCAATACTATGTGGTTTTGTTGAAGGAGATGATGGCAAAGCGAAGTGTGAAATAATGGTTGCTTCGTCCATCTGGGAAGGTGCGACATTGTGATTTGACGTCTCATTTCTCATTACTACTACTGGGGTTGTACTACTGGGGTGCGTCCCCACTGCTGTTCTGCATTGTTATTTGGTGCATGACACGTCGACCCAGTTGCTATATGTCCCACATCCACATGTCGGCGATAGGAAGTACAGAATTCATGAAAGCGAGCATCGACAAAGGAGTACAAGACACGGCTTGGTTTTCTTGCTTCAGCGATCCATCGATACAAACCGGACTAATAAAAAGCGAGGCGGGTCTTTTCCTTGGCAAAGTGTGGGGGTTTGGCATAGTCTGTTCAGGGCAACGAGGCAGGAAGGGAAACAAGCAAATAAAGGTTGAGTGACTTAGTTTTGGGGAAATCTGATTTTACGAAGTACGTACCCACTATGGAGGTAGTATACTACTTACTACTCCCTCCTTTCCGGTTTATAGGGCTCGTCTAAAAAAATTCGTTTTTTCCGTTTTATAAGTTCTACTAGTAGTAGTAGTAGTAGTACCATCACAAGTTGGATTTTGAGGTGCATTAAATCACCCGATGCAAGCATTGTGAAGAGAAAACTCACCAATGCATGTAGAAGTTCATGGAAATTTAGTGGTCATGCATGCATTCGTTCGAATTAATGCCTCGGTAAACATAACTTCTTGAGAAAAACGAGCGTACATTACTTGTGCAAACTACAAAATTAATTCCACCACTCACCATCTACCTTGGTTGGAGAGATTTTAAAATTTAGCCATAAACTGGAAAGGAGGGAGTAGTAACACAGCCTAGGGTAGCTTGCTGCACCACGGACTCCAAGGAAATTGCTGTAGTAGTACTACTCCTATATACTACTCCAAGGAAATTGAGCCATAAATTGGAAAGGAGGGAGTACTACTAAAAGACATATATTCCAACCAATATGATAATCTCTCTAACCAAGGTAGGGACGAGGAGTAAACAGAGGGAGTAGTAAAATTTTCTCCTCGTCTTGTGAGCCACCGCGCGCGTGGGCGAGGGAGCGGGCATAAGGCGTAGTACTACTACCTCACGTCCTGGTTTATAGGTCACCTTTGTAGTTCGTGCCAAATTTTGACCAAATATTTAGCTAACAAAATGTTAATGCATGTCAACAAAAATTATATCGGTGAATTCGTATTTCAACATACTTTTCAATGATATAATTTTTGGTAACATGCATGAACGTTTTGTTAGTTCAGTCTATAGTCAAAATTTGACACAATATACAATGGGGACCAATAAACCAGGACGGAGGTAGTTTCTAGTAAGCAAGCTTCACCTCGTCCTGTGAGCCACCGCGCCCGTGGGTGGGGGAGACGATGCAGTAAGCAAGCTTCTCCTCGTTATGTGAGTTGACGGGACACATCAAAAGTAATACGTACAGGGCATCTCAAGTGTATAGAACCTTGCCTCTAAGGTAGGCCCCACATGATGTGTCAAGTCGCAATTTGTTTGTTCATCCGTGGTAGATGATCCTCCATCAAGTGGACAACCAGTACACATGTCAAATTACCACGTGGGCTGCCTTTTCGTACAAGAATGAGCTCCATTGTGTACCCACGCGGGTGTGGTTGGGAAAGAGACGGGAGTACGTGCGCTGTGCATGCACC
This sequence comes from Aegilops bicornis, assembly GCA_021605145.1. Lineage (NCBI taxonomy): Eukaryota > Viridiplantae > Streptophyta > Magnoliopsida > Poales > Poaceae > Aegilops > Aegilops bicornis. The sequence continues at coordinate 236,587,849 of CM038669.1, forward strand.
TCTTCTCTTCGTGCACGTCTCCCAACTACGTGGGTGTGTGTGAGAGAGATACAAACCTAGACATAATGCACCCTCCATCCCCATGCCTCCGCCTAGTCCGACCACCAGTCACCACCATGCCCCACTCCTCCTCACCTTATCTCTCATCTTTCTCGAGATATCATTTTTTTGATGAAATTCTTGAGATACCATTTTTTGATAAAATTCTCGAGATACCATTAGTTTTTACACATGGGATTACTCCTGCATGGGTCAATCACAACAGGTGTTTGTAAAAAAATGCATCTTGATGTTCCGTGCAATGATGGCCATCTTTCTAGTCCATGAAAACAACACATGGCAAAATTGCACGCCGAACAAGGGATTTGAATCTGCTGGGAGGGGCTATTTGGATTTTTCCCGGGTAGCCGAAATATTGGCGACCCTTTTGTCCACCGGTGCCTTTGCCACCGATGAACGAGGAATGGCTCGGGTGCTCATGCATCCTCCAGCGCGCATGTTGGAGACAAGCTCGCACGAGCTGTGCTTTTTTTGTCCCACCACGCCGCCCGAGCCGGCCGCAGACCGGCCGGCGACCCGCATATTGTGCCATCCAACCGTAGTCGCACACATTTTGACAGCAACTCAACCAACCGGACGAAATTCATGCAAACACAACGATGTTTCTCATAAACAATGACGGAATTCATATAAAATACCGGATTTTCATACAAGCATGACATATTTCATTACATTCAAATCAACTAAGTGGTGCTAGTTCTGGACAGCACAGGTATATAATACCTGGCCTAAATGGTCGCCCGCCGATCCATTTGTGTTTGTCATGTCCGGCAACACGATCACTGGACTGTCGGGAGCCCCGGAGGTATATGCATCAGTGCAAAGGATGGCTCGCTTCCCCACTACCCAACTGTTATGGTTGGCTGATGCCCAAGATGATGGTGGAAGGGGGCTTCTCCGCTTCTGTGGAGCCCATGCGGGGTCGACGAAGGTCCTCGCAACAAAAGGATCCAGCAAGACACCTGTTGTGTACGCCGGCGTCGCCTCCGGGATGGCCTTCATGGGAGCCAAGCAGCGGCGGCCTCCCGTGTTCTACTTCTCCTCGATGATGGCAGCGGACGCGGAGGCCCTGGCCACCGACTCGTTGCTCTCTGCGCACCCTGATTTTATCAATGCTTGCATGGCGTAGCCGGCATGGGAGTCTCGGCCATAGAAACGGGAGACGCGGTCACAGACACGGGAGGTGCGGTACGAGGCGGCGGCGTGGGCGGCAGCGATGACGCCCGTGCGCCCCTCCTCGTCGAGCTAGCCTGGAGCGGCGAAGTTCTTTGAATCGCGCCCGACTTGGGCGACAACCGCTCCGTCGGGCGAGGGGAGGGAGGTGGATGAGCGAGCTGCATAGCTCGTATCCGGCTGGCTCGGTGGGCCACCCAGCCGACTTGGATGCGGGATAACTACTCTTTGTAAGCCATTGTAAGAGTGGACAAAATGGTGAAGGAGGAAATAGGGGAGCGGCGGAAGGGTGCGATTCTTGGCCAGCGTTTGGCCTCGTTTAAATAGGAGATTAAATAGACGGCGGACGAGAGGAGCTCGGCCCGTGTTGCATTTAATGTCGGCCCGATCATGAACGGACGTGTGTCCAGAGTGGGTTTCTCGGCTTCCACACGGTTTTCATGGAGGTGTTTGAATGTGGCAAGGAGGCGTGTTCAGCCGGGCGTGCATCAAGTTGCGCCCTCTACTCTGACGTATGACACTGCACCGTTCTTCCATTGACGTATGGGCTCTTTCGGTACATGGCCTGCATGTCTGTGACCCAACGCAGGTAGCGCACGACAGAGGAACTTTTGGTGGGCCAGGGCGGTCTGAAGCGGGCATTTCATAAACCGATGATTGTTCATTGAGTGTGACATCATCTATTTCATCTAGATAAGCCTACTATATAATGTAAGAGAATTTTAAAATTTTCATATATACGTTGATAGCCCGTTCGATACTTTGTGATTCATAAAGACCGCTGCAAACATCAATGTTCTGCTTATCACAGATAGGATTAATTAAACCTTGCAATAAAAAGAGATAGGATTGATTAATACCCGTAACAATCCATGTCCTTAACAAAGGGTGCATGCACGTATAAGTTGAGCGTGTGTCTTGTGTCGTGTGGGGTGTGCATGCAGGCGTGCGAGTGTTGCGTGCATGCATGTGTACGTTTCAGTGTTGCATGCATGTGTGCATACGTGCGTGTGTTCGTGAGTGCATGTGTACGTGTCAGTGTTGCACGCCTGCATGCGTGCGTATGTTCATTATGTGTACGTGTCAGTGTTGCACGCCTGCATGCGTGCGTGTGTTCATGCAAGTGTTGCGTGCGTGCATGTGTATATGTGGGGTGAGGCCTTTTGATATGCCTCAGTCAGTGCATGTGTACGTGCGGAGTTTGCTACACGTCAGTCGACTGACTTTTTCATCTCTGGTCAGTAGATTTTCCAGCCGTTGGATACGAAATCAAGGGCCTGCAGTTTATCATAAACCTCCACCCCCTGAGCCGCCAGCCACCGCCCGCTGCCACCGCCCGCAACCGGCCTGCGTGACCATGCCGCCCCGCCCGCCCTGAAACCACTCCCCAGCCATCCCTCTAGGCCCCCCGCGCCGAGCTTTTTCTCCGGCGATCCCCACGCCACCGCCCAATCACCGGGCCCCCCACCGCCAGCGACTGCAAACCAGAGGTCTCACGACTTTGAATCCCATCGAGCACTAATCTATTACCATTTATGTACTTCATATACATGCTGACGGGTGAGCCCTATGGTAATGTGCGCTGCTGAATTTGGACCGTTTGACTGGTCAATTGATCGTGTCATCAACAAATTACGGAGCTGTATGGTGAGCCAGTGACCGTATGATCACCCTAAAATGTATTTTATTAACACAGTACAGACTCAAACTACCATTTCTTTCTTTCATATATCCGCTGACAGGTGGGCCCCACGGTTATGCGCCCGGTGGTGCAACACTAGTTGCGCCACATGGAACGTTTGACTGGTCAATTAATTGTGTCATCAAAAAAATATGGAGTTGTACGGGTGAGCCAGTGGCCGTATAATCATGACATGTATTTTTTTAACATGCTACAGATGCAAGCACTCATATATACGCGCAAGCACTCACCGCTATAAGCGCACACATGAAGACCCTACCCCTATGAGCACCTTCGAGAGATTGAGCCAGCATATGACCTTGAGATTTTATGAAGTCCCCATAGGTGCCTCGTAGTCGAGTGGAACGTCTCCTCCCACTTAACGCACATCGCCGGGAAAAATACTGAAATTAACCCAGGATAAATGCGAGCACCAGGACTTTAACCCTGGTGGGCTCGAGAAACCACTGTCCTCCTAACCATCCAACCACAGGTTGGTTAGCACCACAACATGTATGTGTTGACCGTGATGAGCTTATTCTGAAGTCCAGTGACCATATCGTTCTTTCGCTTCAAATACAATGATCGTAAGTGTCGTCAACAAAATACGAAGCACCCATCAAATATAATGTCCGTCAGTGTCATCAACAAAATACGGAGACGTATTGTGAGCTACAAACCGTATGATCACCACGAGAATATATACGGTGACCGTAATGAGCATATTCTGAAGTCCACCGACCGTATAGTGCTTTCGCTTCAAATAAAGTGACGGTCACGCATGAATGTGTCATGGGCATGCATACTTTTAGAGGGCTGAGAGATAATTTGTGTGCGTACGTGAAAGTGGTGTAGAAAGAGGGGGTGTCCGGTAGAGACAAGGAGAGATATGCCCTTCGTTTCTCTTTCCCGTGACTAATATTTCAGGACAAAATATAAACATTCACAATGCAGAACAAATATTTTTGGATGCACCATGCAATTAACTTTCATGTATAACATTGTGCTATTGTATATGCTTATTTTCTTAGTGGCCGATTGCGTGTGTGGTGTGGTGGGCACATCATTTCTAGTTGTGGTGGGTCAACATGAGGACTCAAGGGTCGGTTCCATCCTGCGGCACATAGGTTGGACCGAAATGCATTATACAAAGACTCATGTGGAGGACTCGGCGTACAACACTAAGCTAGCAAAGTCGTGGAGGACTCTATCCGCACTGGTGATAAGTTGACTATATATGATTTGTAACCCTAGGCCCCGAGTATGTTATAGAAGCCTGGGGGCTAGTTTGTCAATAGTATACACACACGCACAATGCCTCGTATTCACGTGGACTTTGTAAACACCCCTATCACTAATATACAGTACCAGAAGTAGGCTTTTTCCTCAATTGCAAGGATCCGAACTTGGGTAAAACCTTGCCTCGTATTACCATCCAGCCTAGCAGTCAGGGATATCCTACCGAATGATCTGATGGAATCATATCTGCCAACTACTAACAGAGAGGTGTGTTTGTGGGGGGGGGGCAATGTGTGCGAGAGAGGCCTAAAGATAATGTGCGTGCGGGAGACACGTAGGCACATATATGTGCATATAGAGGGCTAGTAGAGACCGTGCGTGTGTGTATATGCATGTGAGAGAAATAGTGTTTTCCAACTGAGATTAGTGAAAAGAGTGGTACATAGTAGTCAGAAAGAGAGAGAGAGAGAGAGGGATGCAGAGAGAGTGTGTGCGTGAGACACCCCGACACCCCGAGAGAGATTGTGAGCATGTGTGAAAGAGAAATGCCGATGTATATAAAGTGTGTGCACTTATGCGTTAGATAGAGACATATATATATATATAGCACGTTTGTGAGAACGGGCCGAGGCATAGTGCATCTACGTGTAAAAGGCGGTTCTACGCATTAAATTAAAATATAAATGACATTATTATTTTTGGATGAGATCATGAATTTTGCAATTTGCGTATGAACGAAAATCGGTCTATCAGACACCCATACACTATTGAATTCTAACATGTGCATGTGTTTATTTCATATTATCGATCCATAGAGTGAGAGCGGTTTGAAATCTGTGCAATGCATTGCTCTTGCAATTCATATATAAACATTAATTAGTGCACTGCATGTTGTTAGTGTGAAGCACTTTATACATTTGTCACTTACATGGATACATTCCAAATTGCTAGCTACGAAATAGAATACATGTTGAGTTCAACATAAAGGGGGTTTCAAGATTCAATTCATAGGAAGTGGATTCATCTATTTGAACCCGAGATAATGGCATTTGTAAATCAGATCTAAAAGGGGCATCAATCTTTGTTGTGCGTTTGAACATGCTATATATTCATACACATGTCTAACTTTTTTTTTGCAACCAAGGAGATTATATCTGGAATCATGCATGAACTGAGGTAAGTTGCATATTTTTTAATATATACTCGTGTACAATGTATATTCAAATGTACCCCCTCCATTCCAAAATAATAGTTGTTTTAGGATTTTCAAGAGTAAAGATTTGTGAAGTTGACAAATCCTGAAAGTTCAATTCAAGAGAACCGAAATCATTAATGCTTCTGCTCCCAAATGTTGAACGAAGCACCAAATAAGCCTCTAGTCACTCGAAACCGCACAAGACTATTGTTTGGTGGTAGGAAATTACTGTCCTCACTCTGGCACGTGTAGCCTATCGGCCCGATGTCCAAAGGTCTAAACCGGGGTAGGTTTGTAACTTCACCAAGACGCCTTGATCTCAACCGCCTCCAAGAAGCATTCATATGCTATGGGCGCCTAAACACCCATGCGCTCGACCGAAATCTATCCCGCCCACCATTTGGGACACCTAAGATTACTTTCCTACCCCCAACCCGCATTATGTTCGAAATTTTAGATGGGGGCAAAGTTTGTAACTTTCCCAAAATTTCAAACAAGCGCACCCAAACCGAAACATTGTTCACCCTTAGTTCCCCCTTCCTCTGTTTCCCCATTCATACTCCATGGGAGCCAAAACACCCTCTCCACCAGCAGCGAAAACCTAGCCTCCTCTGTCCTCCACCCCATCGCGCCCAATCCACCGCCGCCCTCCTCCATCACGCCGGAGCCGGTACCCCGACGTCTTTGTCCAACGCAACCGCAACCGCAACACCGCAATGCCCTCAAGGACTTAGCAGCTGAAGCCGAGACAGAGCTGCCTCCATGATGCCGACGCCGACGTGCGTCATACCAGAACAACTTCGACCACGCCGTCCTGCGCCTCACCACTGCCGCTCCATTGTCGCAACCGTCCACCGCACCGGAGTTGTTCCCGCTACGCCGTCGTTCTCCTCCTCAGATCTGGTTCCCTGCCGCCGATAGACGGCCACCGCACCACACTCAACAACTTGGCCATGGGTTCGTCCAAGGCTCCACCTGTTGGAAATATGCCCTAGAGGCAATAATAAATTGGTTATTATTATTATATTTCCTTGTTCATGATGATCGTTTATTATCCATGCTATAATTGTATTGATAGGAAACTCAGATACATGTGTGGGTACATAAACAACACCATGTCCCTAGTAAGTCTCTAGTTGACTAGCTCGTTGATCAACAGATGGTTACGGTTTCCTCACCATGGACATTGGATGTCGTTGATAACGGGATCACATCAATTGGAGAATGATGTGATGGACAAGACCCAATCCTAAGCCGAGCACAAAGATCGTAGTTCGTATGCTAAAGCTTTTTTAATGTCAAGTATCTTTTCCTTAGACCATGAGATTGTGCAACTCCCGGATACCGTAGGAATGCTTTGGGTGTACCAAACGTCACAACGTAACTGGGTGGCTATAAAGGTGCACTACAGGTATCTCCGAAAGTGTCTGTTGGGTTGGCACGAATCAAGACTGGGATTTGTCACTCCGTATGACGGAGAGGTATCTCTGGGCCCACTCGGTAGGACATCATCATAATGTGCACAATGTGACCAAGGGGTTGATCACGGGATGATGTGTTACGGAACGAGTAAAGAGACTTGCCGGTAACGAGATTGAACAAGGTATCCGGATACCGACGATCGAATCTCGGGCAAGTACAATACCGCTAGACAAAGGGAATTGTATACGGGATCGATTGAGTCCTTGACATCATGGTTCATCCGATGAGATCATCGTGGAACATGTGGGAGCCAACATGGGTATCCAGATCCCGGTGTTTGTTATTGACCGGAGAACGTCTCGGTCATATGCGCATGGTTCCCGAACCCGTAGGGTCTACACACTTAAGGTTCGGTGACGCTAGGGTTATAGGGAATAGATATGCGTGGTTACCGAATGTTGTTGAGTCCGGATGAGATCCCGGACGTCACGAGGAGTTCGGAATGGTCCAGAGTTAAAGATTGATATATTGGACGAAGGGTTTTGGAGACAGGAAGTGTTCCGGAGGTACCCGGTGATGACCAGCATGACCGAAAGGTGTTTCGGGAGCCCCGACAAGTGTTGGGGGGCTTCATGGGCCAAGGGAAGGGGGCAAACCAGCCCACTAATGGGCTGTGCGCCCCCCTCACCTATTCCCACGTGACCAGGGGGTTTGGGCGCCCCATCTAGGGTTCCCACCTCCGGCAGGGGCCAAGTCACCCAAGGGGAGATCCCATCTGCCTTGCAGCCCCCATGGGAAACCCTAGGGCGCCTCCCCTCCCCTTTCCCCCTATATATAGTGGAGGTTTTGGGGCTGCCTAACACATGAGTTTCTCTCCCTCTTGGCGCAGCCCTACCTCTCTTCCTCCTCCTCTCCCGCGGTGCTTGGCGAAGCCCTGCAGGATTGCCACGCTCCTCCATCACCCTGCCTTACGTTGTCTTTGCTGCTTTGGGCGGAGTATTCCTCAACCTCTCCTCTCTCCTTGCTGGATCAAGGCGTGGGAGACATCATCGGGCTGTCACGTGTGTTGAACGCGGAGGTGCCGTCCGTTCGGCACTAGGAACTCCGGTGATTAGGATAACGACTAGTACGACTCCTTCAACCCCGTTCTCTTGAACGCTTCCGCTTATCGATCTACAAGGGTATGTAGATGCACTCTCCTTCCCCTCATTGCTGGTTTCTCCTTAGATAGATCTTGGTGACACGTAGGAAAATTTTGAATTTCTGCTACGTTCCCCAACACCACCGTCCTCCACAACTTCTCATTTCCGGCGAACCATAAGAAGATCGTTGGAAAAACAGAAGGAGGACACAGCGCTACCAGCAGAAAGAGGTACTCCTCTTCCCTTATTCGTGCAAATCTTACATCTGCTCACACTGTATTCATCCCACAAAAGAAACTAGTTGAGCGCTTCGTACTGCATCTTCTTCGTGAGACTAAATGCACAAGGTTTCCTCCCATTTACTATTTCACTTTGCTAGAGTTCAGTAGCCCGCCTGGATTTCAATTCAGGGTCAGTCGAATCGCAATTAAAAGAAGCATCACCCACTTAGGTGTGTGGAGCACCTAGTACGCGTGTTCGCCGGGGAAGCGGCGCTTCGGTGTCTATCATAGAGGTGTGGGGCGCAGGAGCTGCTTGTGCCCGATCTAGAGGTCGGGGGGGCTTGAAGGGATGGCTGATACGTCTCCGACGTATCTACTTTTCCAAACACTTTTGCCCTTGTTTTGACTCTAACTTGCATGATTTGAATGGAACTAACCCAGACTGACGTTGTTTTCAGCAGAATTGCCATGGTGTTATTTTTGTGCAGAAATAAAAGTTCTCGGAATGACACGTAACTTCACGGAGAATATTTTTGGAATTAATAAAAAATACTGGCGAAAGAATCAGCACCAGGGGGCACACCCTGTCCACGAGGGTGGAGGGCGCGCCCACCCTCCTGCACGCCCCCTGCCTCGTGGGCCCCCTGAGGCTCCACCGACGTCAACTCCAACTCTATATATTCACGTTCGGGGAGAAAAAATTAGAGAGAAGGATCAATACGGAGCCGCCGCCAAGCCCTAATCTCACTCGGGAGGGCTGTTCTAGAGTCCGTTCGGGGCTCCGGAGAGGGGAATCCATCGCGGTCATCATCATCAACCTTCCTCCATCACCAATTTGATGATGCTCACCGCAGTGCGTGAGTAATTCCGTCGTAGGCTTGCTGGACGGTGATGGGTTGCATGAGATTTGTCATGTAACCGAGTTAGTTTTGTTAGGTTTGATCCCTAGTATCCATTATGTTCTGAGATTGATGTTGCTATGACTTTGCTATGCTTAATGCTTCTCACTAGGGCCCGAGTGCCATGATTTCAGATCTCAACCTATTATGTTTTCATGAATATATGTGAGTTCTTGATCCTATTTTGCAAGTCAATAGTCACCTACTATGTGTTATGATCAAGTAACCCCGAAGTGACAATAATCGGGACAACTCCCGGTGATGACCATAGTTTGAGGAGTTCATGTATTCACTAAGTGTTAATTCTTTGATCCGGTACTCTATTAAAAGGAGGCCTTAATATCCCTTAGTTTCCAATAGGACCCTGCTGCCACGGGAGTGTAGGACAAAAGATGTCATGCAAGTTCTTTTCCATAAGCACGTATGACTATATTTGGAATACATGCCTACATTACATTGATGAACTGGAGCTAGTTTTGTGTCACCCTATGTTATAGCTGTTGCATGAGGAATCGCATCCGACATAATTATCCATCATTGATCCATTGCCTACGAGCTTTTCACATATTGATCTTTGCTTAGTTACTTTTCCGTTGCCACTGTTACAATTACTACAAAGCTGCTAATGTTACTTTTCCCACTGTTACCGTTACTTCCATACTACTTTGCTACTAAATACTTTGCTACAGATATTAAGTTTTCCAGGTGCGGTTGAATTGACAACTCAGCTACTAATACTTGAGAATATTCTTTGGCTCCCCTTGTGTCGAAACAATAAATTTGGGTTGAATACTCTACCCACGAAAACTGTTGTGGTCCCCTATACTTGTGGGTGATCAAGACTATTTTTTGGCGCCGTTGCCGGGGAGCATAGCTCTATTCTTTGAGTCACTTGGGATTTATATCTGTTGATCACTATGAGGAACTTTAAAGACGAAAAAACCAAGATTTACCCCTCAACTACGAGGGGAGGGAAAAATGTGCCATCTAGCTCTGCACTTGATTCACCTTCTGTTATGAGTAAACTTGTGACACCTATTCCTGCTATTGATTCTGATATGTCGCATGTTATTGATGATGCTACTTCTGCTATGCATGATACTTATGATGAAACTACTTCTATGCTTGATAATACTGTGCCATTAGGTGAATTTCTTGAGGAACAACTTGCAAGGGTTAGAGAGAATGAAATTATTGAAACTGATAATCTTGATGAAAGTGATGATGAAGATTCTCCCCCTATATATGAATTGCTTGATGTACCTGAGGGTTATGTTATGGATGAAGAAACGGCTAGAGACTTTTTTGCTTACAAAGATAGATATGATCTTAAGAAACTGTTAGCTAAGGTGAAAGAAAAATCTTTGAATGCTAGAATGAAATATGACCCTTCTTTTGCTACTTCACCAATCTGTATTTCTTATAAGGATTATGATTTCTCTGTCGATCCTGAGTTAATTACTTTGGTTGAATCTGATCCTTTTTATGGCTATGAATCTGAAACTATTGTGGCACATCTTAAAAAATTAAATGATATAGCCACCCTATTCGCTCATGAGGAAAAAATTCGTTACTATAATATCCTTAAGTTATTTCCGTTCTCATTAAAGGGTGATGCTAAAACATGGTTTAATTATCTTGCTCCTGGTTGTGTTCATAGTCCCCAGGATATGATTTATTACTTCTCTGCTAAATATTTCCCCGCTCATAAGAAACAAGTTGCCTTAAGGGAAATATATAATTTTTTTCAAATTGAAGAAGAGATTCTCCCACAAGCTTGGGGGAGGCTTCTCCGTTTACTTAATGCTTTGCCTGATCATCCTCTCAGGAAAAATGAAATAGTTGATATCTTTTATAATGGACTAACCTATGCTTCCAGAGACCACCTGGATAGTTGTGCTGGTTGTGTTTTCCGGGAAAGAACTGTTGAGTAAGCTGAATTGCTATTTAATAATATATTGAGTAATGATAATGATTGGACAGTTCCTGAACCAACTCCTAAGCCAACTCCGTAGAAAGGGGTATCCTATTTTCTTAGTCCTGAAGATATGCAAGAGGCAAATAAATCTATGAAAGAAAAGGGTATTAAAGCTGAAGATGTCAAGAATTTACCACCTCCTGCTCTGCGGCAACCACGACAAGGAAATTGTGGACCATATGATCTTTACTTGCCCATTCAGTCAATCTTGCTGGCAAAAACTTGGGATTAACTGGCCACCCTTCACCTGCCGCCTCCAACTGCTTCAATAGGCTAAAAACTCCTGGGGGCGCCCACTCTGCTTTGAAATCTTCCTGGTGGCTGCCTGGAGTCTCTGGAAGGAAAGAAACAATAAACATTTTAGGAGGATTGCACCAACCGTCAGTGGGTGGCTGAAGAGATTCAAGGACGATTTTGACCTCCTCCAACATAGGACTAAGGGGGGTCATCCTGCTTTCATTTCCTCTTTTATTTCTGAGTTACACTAGTAGTATAATCCTGTCCCCTCGACCCAATACATGCAGGCAGGATGATACCCACATGCAAAAATGTAAAGCACTTGTAACACCCTGTCCATATATATATATATATATATATATATATATATATATATATATATATATATATATATATATATGGAGCCTTTCCTACTGTTTCTCCCTCAAAAAAAAGAATTTACCACCTATTAAAGAAATACATGGTCTTGATAACCCGACATAGGTAGTAAAGGTAAATTCTCTCTATAGATTTGATGAAGGTGATATTCCACGTTATAAGTCTGCTAGCCAATGCTTAGATGAGTTTGATAATTTTATTGTTCAACAAGAAAACTTCAATGCTTATGTTGGTAGACAATTGAAACGTAATGCTTATATGATTGAACACTTGAGTGATTATATGTCTAGAGTTAAAGGTGAACTTAAACTTATTAGTAAACATGCTTCTATGGTTACCACTCAAGTAGAACAAGTGCTTAAAGCTCAAGATGATTTGCTCAATGAATTAAATAATAAGAAAAATAATAATGATGTTAGAGTTCTGACTAGAGGGGGTAGAATGACTCAGGAACATTTGTATCCTGAGGGCCACCCTAAGAGAATTGAGCAAGATTCTCAGAGAACTAATGTTGAGGCACCTAATCTTCTAAGAAGAAGAAAAAGAAAAATGATAGGACTTTGCATGCTTCTAGTGAACCTGTTGTTGACACACCTGAGAATCCCAATGATATTTCTATTTACGATCTTTGAAACACAACTGGTAATGAACATGAACCTAGTGATAATACTAATGATGATGTTCATGTTGATGCTCAACCTAGCAATAACAATGATGTAGAGACTGAACCTGCTGTTGATCTTGATAACCCACAATCAAAGAATCAACGTTATGATAAGGGAGACTTCGTTGCTAGGAAGCACGGTAAAGAAAGAGAACCATGGGTTCAAAAACCCATGCCTTTTCCTCCTAAACCATCCAAGAAAAAGGATGACGAGGATTTTGAGCGCTTTCCTGAAATGATTAGACCTATCTTTTTTCGTATGTGTTTGACTGATATGCTTAAAATGAATCCTTATGCTAAGTATATGAAAGAAATTGTTACAAATAAAAACAAAGATACCGGAAGCTGAAATTTCCACCATGCTTGCTAATTATACTTTTAAAGGTGTAATACCTAAGAAACTAGGAGATCGAGGAGTACCAACTATACCATGCTCCATTAAAAGAAACTATGTTAAAACTGCTTTATGTGATCTTGGAGCCGGTGTTAGTGTTATGCCTCTCTCTTTATATCATAGACTTGATTTGTATAAGTTGGCACCTACTGAAATATCTTTGGAAATGGCCAATAAATCAACTGCTATACCTGTCGGTATTTGTGAGGATGTGCCTGTTGTGGTTGAAAACATTACTATATTAATGAACTTTGTTATTCTTGATATTCCCGAGGACGATAGTATGTCTATTATTCTTGGTAGACCCTTTTTGAATACTGCAGGGGCTGTTATTGATTGCAACAAAGGCAATGTCACTTTTCATGTTAATGGTAATGAGCATACGGTACACTTTCCGAGGAAACAACCTCAAGTCCACAGTATCAATTCTATTGGAAAAACTTCAACGATTACTATTGGAGGTTTTAAATTTCCTCTTCCTACTGTCAAAAAGAAATTTGATATTCTTATTCTTGGGGACGTGCATATCCCCGTTGAGTTAACTTAGTCTTATTCGAAAATTCTCCAGTTTTATGCAATTTGGAAAGAGTTTGTTAACAAGACTTGATCAACCTTGTTAGTGGATTCCTTTTGATGAGCATGAGATGGATGAAGTTAGAAAGCACAACTCTCTGTACCCTCCTTTTACTTTTTATTATTTAGATTAAATAAAGCAAAAATAGTATTTTTTTTGTCTGTTCTGAATTATCCTTGCAACAAAAAATACCCCGAAAATAAAAATTCTCCAAACGTCCCGAAAATGAAATATGAATTTTTTGTAGAATATTTAAGAATATCTAGCTTCTATCACTGGGATTGAGCACCACAAGATCAAACCCATCACAAAGTATCTCTTCCCATGGCAAGATAAATCAATCTGGTTGGCCAAACCAAACCAATAAATCAGAGAAGAAATACAAGGCTATAACAATCATGCATAAAAGAGTTTAAAGAAAACTCAAATAATATATCATGGATAGATCTGATTATAAACTCGCAATTCATCTGATCCCAACAAACACACCACAAAAATTCAATACATCAAATAGGTCTCCAAGAACACTGAGGAGAACATTATATTGAGGATCAAAAAGAGAGTAGAAGCCATCTAGCTACTAACTATGGACCCATATGTCCATGCTAAACTATTCACGCATCATCGAAGGGCAGCGAGGATGATAAAGAGCCCCCTCCGTGATCGAATCCCCCTCCGGCAGAGTGCTGGAAAAGGCCTCTAGATGGGATCTCATGGTTCTGGAACTTGCAGCGGTGAAAAAAAGTATTTTTTAGACTCCCCTATAGGTTTTCTTATTTTAGAGTATTTATAGAGGCGGAGTAAGGTAAAACTGAGGCTTGTCGGCCCCACTATGTACTAGGGCATGCCCCAGGCCCCTGGCACACCCTGGTGCCTAGTGAGCCACTCCTTCGTCTTCTCGTTCCCTCCCAAAGTTTCCAGGTTCTCTTATTGCCATAAAAAGTCTCCAAAAAGTTCCATGGCATTTGGACTTCGTTTGGTACTGATATTCTGGAAAGTCAAAAACCAGCAAAAAATAGCAACTGGCATTGGGCACTAAGTTAATACATTAGTCCAAAAAAATGATATAAAGTTGCTTGTAAATGCATATAAAACATCCAAGATTAATAATATAATAGCATGGAATACTAAAAAATTATAGATACATTGGAGACGTATCATTATGTGATTCAGGTGAACTCGGATTGGATTAATGGTTGATACGTCTCCAATGTATCTATAATTTTTTATTGTTCCATGCTATTATAGTATCAAACTTGGATGTTTTATATGCATTTATATGCTATTTTATATCATTTTTTGGGACTAACCTATTAACCTAGTGCCCAGTGCCAGTTGCTATTTTTTTGGTTGTTTTTGGCTTTTCAGAAAATCAATATCAAACAGAGTTCAAATAGATAAAAATCTTTGAATTAAAGTTTTTTTGGACCAGAGGGACCCACAAAGGTTTGGGAGAAGACCATAAGAGCCACGAGGGAGCGACAAGCTCGCCAGGGCGTGCCCCCCAAACTCGTGGGCCCCTCGTTGCACCTCTTGACCTAATTCTACTTCTATAAATTCCCTAATATTCCCAATATACCATAGAGCCACCCAAAACACTTTTTCCACCACTGCAATCTTCTGTTCTTCTGTGATCCCATCTCGATGCCTTTTCCGCTACTCTGCCAAAGGGGAATCGATCATCGAGGTCTTCTACATCATCCTTGCTGCCATTCCGATGATGCATGAGTAGTTCACCACATACCTACGAGTCCATTTCTAATACCTAGATGGCTTCTACTTTCTCTTTGATATTCAATACAATGTTCTCCTCGATGTTCTTGGAGTTCTATCAGATGTAATCTTCTTTTGTGGTGTGCTTGTTGGGATCCGATGAATTGTGGGTTTATTATCTGAATATTTATTAATATTAATTGAGTCTTCTATGAACTCTTTTATGCATGATTGTTATAGCTTTGTATTCTATCCTATCTATCTGTTTAGTTTGGCTAGCTAAATTGGTTATCTTGCAATAGGAGAGGTGCTTTGTAATGGGTTCAATCTTGCGGTGCTCTATACTGGTGATAAAGTAGGGGACAAGACACATATTTGTATTGTTGCCATTAAGGGTAAAATGGTGGGGTTTATTCATGTTAGTTTGGTTTACCTTGTCTACATCATGTCATCTTGCTTAAGGCATTACTTTGTTTTATACTTAATACCCAAGATACATGTTGGATAGCGGTCGATGGGTGGAGTAATAATAGTAGATGCAGGCAGGAGTCGGTGTACTTGTCTCGGACGCGATGCCTATATACATGATCATTTCCTTGAATATCATGATAACTATGCACTTTTCTATGAATTTCCCAACAGTAATTTGTTCACCCGGCGTTTGCTATGTGCTCGAGAGAGAAGCCTCTAGTGAAGATATGGCCCCGGGGTCTACTTTTATCATATATAAAAACACAAAAATACCTTGCTGCAATTTTATTTTATTTATTTTTTTGCAGTTTATTTATTTGTCTATCACTATGAGATTTAGTCACTGCAAGTAACCGTCGAGGGGATTGACAACCCCCTTGTTTGCATTGGGTGCAAGTATATGCTTTTGTGTGTGCGGGTGCTGCTAACGAGGTTCGATGTGCTTCTCCAACTGGATTGATAAAATTGGTTCTTAACTGAGGTAAATACTTATCTCTATTGTACTGCTTCACCCTCTCCTCTTGGAGGAAATCCCAACGCAGCTAAATAGCATGAAGAATTTTTGGCGCCGTTGCCGAGGAGACATCACCAAAACCTATCAAGTACCTCTGCAAAACTATCATCTAGTCACTCTTATTCCTATTTGCCTTTGTCTCTCGTTTTCATATCCCCCACTTCTAATTTTTTTTACAAAAACACAAATATATTTGTATTTGCTCCTTTGCTTGCTTGCATGATTTTATTTCCTTCATGCCATGATTCAAGAACAAAAAGAAAAAACAAGAAAATTAAGATAACTATGGATCCTCATCCACTTGCTAACATTTTCAAAAAAATCCAATTATGCTGAACCAATTGCTAGCAAGTTGAATGCACTTGATTATCTCTACGAAGTTTTGCTGGAAAACCTTTAATCTGAAAAACTTTGATGAAGTGTTAGAGGAAGAAATTTATAAAGTGATTCATGTTAGTTCCTTGAATGAAAAGCATGATTGCAATTATGTTAGTATAAATCCTATTAATATCAATTGTGCTAATGATATGAAAACCTACAAGCTTGGGGATTGATGACCCACAAGTATAGGGGATCAATCGTAGTCCTTTTGATAAGTAAGAGTGTCGAACCCAACGAGGAGTAGAACAAAATGACACGCGGTTTTCAGCAAGGTAATTTCTGCAAGCACTGAAATTATAGGTAACGGGTATTTTGATAGCAAGATAATTTGTAACAAGTAACAAGTGGCAATAGTAACAATAGGAGCAGCAAGGTAGTCCAATCCTTTTGGCAGCAAAGGATAGGCCAAAACAATCTCTTATAGTAAGCAAAGCGTTCTTGAGGACACACGGAAATTTCATCCAGTCACTTTCATCATGTTGGTTTCTTCGCGTTCGGTACTTTGATAATTTGATATGTGGGTGGACCAGTGCTTGGATGTTCTTCTTACTTGAACAAGCCTCCCACTTACGATTAGCCCCTGTCGCAAGCATCCACAACTACAAAAGAAGAATTAAGATAAAATCTAGCCATAGCATTAAACATATGGATCCAAATCACCCCCTTACAAAATAGTGCATAAACTAGCATTCACGTTTCTGTCACTCTAGCAACCCATCATCTAATAACTACTCCACAGTGCATTCTCTTAGGCCCAAAGATGTTGAAGTGTCATGTAGTCGACATTCCCATAACACTACTAAGGGAATCACGACGTACATATCATCAAAATATCGAACGAATATCAAATTCACATGATTACTTATGACGAGACTCCTCCTATGTCCTCAAGAACAAAAGTAACTACTCACAAAATATATTCATGCTCAAGATCAGAGGGGTATTGAATATCATGATAGATCTGAACATATAACCTTCCACCAAATAACCGGCTAGCATCAATTACAAGATGTAATCAACACTACTTGTCACCCACAGGTGCCCAATTGAGCACAAGAGATGAACTAGGGTTTTGAGATGAGATGGTGTTGTTGAACATGTTGATGGAGATTGGCCTCCAATGATGAGAGGGTTGTTGGGGATGACGATGGCCTCGATTTCCCCCTCCGGGGGGAAGTATCCCTGGCGGAATCGCTCCACTTTAGAGCAAAAGTGCTCCTGCCCAAGTTCTGCCTCGAGACAGTGGCGCTCTGTCCCGAATGTCCTCTCTCTATTTTTCTCGGTAAAAAGATCTTATATACCATACGATGGGCACCAGAGGTGGGCCATGGCCCCCACTACCCGCCAAGGGGCGCTTGGAGGGGGTGGCGCGCCCTGGTGCCTACTGGGCACGTGGTTGGCCTCCTCCAGTATCTCTTTTCTCCAATATTTTTTATATAATCCAAAATAATTCTCCGTAAAATTTCAGCTCATTTGGAGATGTGCAGAATAGGTATCTTTGACATAGCTTTTTCACGTCCACAATTCCAGCTGCCGGTATTCTCCCTCTCTGTGTAAACCTTGCATATTATGAGAGAAAAGGCATTAGAACTACTCCACAAAGTGTTATATTGCATAAAACATTGTAAATAATAGTAGGGAAACATGATGCAAAATGGATGTATCAACTCCCCGAAGCATAGACCTCGCTTATCCTCAAGCAAAAACCGATATCAAAAATCGTGCCCACATTTTTAGAGAGAGGTGTCGATAAAAACAAAATATGGAAATAGTAGCATCATGCTCATTATTATAATAGTAATAAACTTTATCATAAAACTTCTCATGAGCAAGTAACAATTCATCACAACATCGAAGTATAAAGCATAAACTTTCTTGAAAACTAACAAACTATGTTCTCAGTCAACTTTGCAATTACAATTCTTCCTATTTTCAGGAAGGGTCTCATATCGGAGCCTTTTGGTAAGTCCACATACTCAACTATCATTTAGTCTTCTATGATTGCTAATACTCACAACATACATATGGAGCAAAAAGTTTTAGCGGACACATAGAAAGATAGGGGCTTATAGTTTCACCTCCAAGTTATTCACCTCAAGGGTGATGACAACAATAATAACTCATGATCACTCACATCAACCTGGATATATGTGCGCAGATCTTTCCCCACCACATGATGCTTGCAAAAGAGAAAATAAAAATGAACAGAGGGGAACACTTTGACTCTTGCATAAAAAGTAAGTACATAAAAGTAAAAGATAGGCCCTTCGCAGAGGGAAGTAGAGGTTGTCATGCACTTTTTATTTTTTGTATGCACAATCATTAATGCAAAAGAACCTCACGTTATATTGCGCCTTATGATAGCAACCTTTATTATGCAATCCGTCGCTTTTATTACATTGGCATCACAAGTTCGTACAATGCTTATTTTCGCTTACACTAAAGGATCAAACATATATACAAGCAATTTTTATTGCCTTATGCACCGATGACAACTTACTTGAAGGATCTTACTCAATCTATAGGTAGGTATGGTGGACTCTCGAGCCATGAATTTGGGTTTAAGGGTTTTGGATGCACAAGTAGTATCTATACTTAGTGTGGATTTTGGGCTAGCAAAGATATTGAGCAAGCACCACATGTTGGAGGATCTCTGACAATATAACTTTTATGTGAATATGAACAAACATAAATCATTATGTTGTCTTCCTTGTCCAACGTCAACAATTTGGCATAAAATATTTAATGGAGGCTCACAATCATAAAAGATGTCCAAGAGAGTATATTTGCATGTGAATCTTCTCTTCCCT
Organism: Aegilops bicornis; assembly: GCA_021605145.1. Taxonomy (NCBI): domain Eukaryota; kingdom Viridiplantae; phylum Streptophyta; class Magnoliopsida; order Poales; family Poaceae; genus Aegilops; species Aegilops bicornis. The sequence goes on from CM038669.1 coordinate 236,606,995, forward strand.
TATTAATTCTTCCATGAATTGCATCATTGACCAATGCTATGTTTGGCAATTTTCAATAAATTTTAACACTTATACTTTTCCTTATGTGATGTCATTACTTTCCACAAGATTAGCATATGATCCTTTTCATTATTTTCCTATTCTGATTAAAACAAGAAAGTAAAGAAGCAAAAACTCAAACTAAACTTTATTATATAACTCTCAACTCGATTACATAGAGGGATAGATCATGAAACTAGCACTCGAAAATAGATTATACTAAACTTTTATTCAACCAAATCACGAAATAACTAAGGGTCGGACTAAAAATTGGTGAAAGTGATGGTGATACGATACCGGGGCATCTCCCCCAAGCTTGGTGAAAGCCAACAGGAGTGCCCATACCCGTGTACTCAAGTCTCCTTCTTTGGTGATGATGTTGGTGGTGAAGATGAAGTGGTGGGCTTATCCTCCGGCTTCCATGGTAGGGGTTCACCATCATAAGAGGATGAACGAGTCTCTTGTGTCCTGAAACTTGCAGCTAAACTCATAGCTTTAAACATTCCTTCATACTCAAAAAAATTATTTTGAAGATCATACATTTGGCTTTGCACAGAGTTGATTTACTCGTTGAAGGTGAAGACAATGTCCTTCATAGACCAGCCATCCACAATGTGATCACGGGTGAACTCTAGATCATGGAGTGATTGGCACTAAGTCCACGCTGCACCATCCTTTGCACTTGAAGATCTCCTGCTCCACCACCTCGAGCCTGTCCTCCATTATTCCCGTCTTCTTGGGCCCTTGAACATCCCGAATGTGGAGCAACCCCTCACGCATCTCAATGGCTTGAGGGTGCTTCAACACCTCCGGTAGGTAGGGGTTGATGACCTTCTCAAAGAACTTGTCCTTGGAAGAGCTTAGCGCAGCCATGGCGATCTAGATCTGTCAGAAAAACAACACGAAACAAGGATAGAGGATTTTTTCATGATCTGGTGGTCAAATCATCCGGGGGCATATATAAAGGATTTTTATATTGGGAATCAAGTATACCACAGGAAAATGGAGCCAGGAAGGTGCCCGAGGGGCCCACTACACACCAGGTGCGCCAAGTGGGGTAGGTGCGCCCTGGTGCCTAGTGGGCACCTGGGTTGCCTTCCCGGTTGTTTCTTATTTTGTTATTCTTTCTAATATTCCAAAACTGACATATTTTTGCGGAATTTTTGGAGTCTGTTTACTTACCGTATCACGTACCTCTTCCTTTTTAGGGTTGTGGAGTTTTCTGGAAAGTTTCTGTTATGTGTTCCTCCGGTGTCATGGTTTGGATAATGTTAGTTTCAACATAATGGATGTACCTGAAATATAATGCTTAATTCTTTGTCCATTGACCACCTTCGGATTACTGCCTTCGGCATTACTGATCTTAATAGCTCCAGAGTGATAAACTTCTTCGATGATATATGGTCCTTCCCATTTGGAAAAAAGTTTTCCTGCAAAAAATCTAAAATGAGAATTGTATAATAGAACAAGTTCACCTACTTTGAATTCCCGTCTTTTGATTCTCTTATCATGCCATCTTTTAACTTTTTCTTTAAACAATTTAGCATTTTCATAACCATTCATCTAGTGAGCTAATATCAAATAACCTATTTTCACCGGCAAGTTTGAAATCATAATTGAGTTCTTTAATTGCCCAATATGCTCCATGTTCTAACTCAAGAGGCAAATTACAAGCCTTTCCATAAATCATTTTTTATGGAGAGATACCCATAGGATTCTTATAAGTTGTTCTATAGGCCCAAAGTGCATCATCAAGTTGCTTAGACCAATTCTTTCGAGACCTATTGACATTTTTTGTAATATTAATTTTATTTCTCTATTTCTCAACTCAACTTGACCACTAGATTGAGGATGATAGGGTGATTCAACTCTTTGGTTGACATCATACTTAGCAAGCAATTTATGGAAAGCACCATGAATAAAATATGAACCACCATCAGTCACTAAATATCTAGGGACTCCAAACCTTGGGAAGATAATTTCTTTAAGCATTTTAATGGAGGTGTTATAATCAACACTAATAGTTGGAATAGCTTCTACCCACTTAGTGACATAATCAACAACAACCAAAACATGTGTATACCCATTAGAAGAAGGGAAAGGTCCTATAAAGTCAAAGCCCCAAACATCAAATGGTTCAATAACAAGTGAATTATTCATAGGCATTTCCTGGCGCTTACCAATTCTTTGACATTCATCACGAGATAGAACAAACTTATGAGCATCCTTGAAAATAGTAGGCCAATGAAAACTAGATTGTAATTCCTTGTGAGCAGTTCTGTCTCTTGCATGATGTCCTCCATACACTTCGGAGTGACATTTCCATAGGATTTGATCATGTTCATGCTCAGGTATACAACGTCTAATAATACCATCTACTCCTTCTTTATAAACATGTGGGTCATCCCAAAAGGTGGTATAAATTTAGCAACAATATAATTAGCATAGTCAGGATACCAAGGAGTATTATGATAAGCATTTATGACATCTAGTTGTTCATCTGGAAAGCTATCATCAATAGGAAGTGGGTCATCAAGAATATTTTCTAACCTAGACAAGTTATCAGCTACGGGGTTCTCAGCTCCCTTCCTATCAGTAATATGCAAGTCAGATTCTTGTAGCAAAAGAACCCTCCTAATAAGTCTAGGTATAGCATCTTTCTTTTCCATAAGGTATTTAATAGCAGCATGAGCGGTGTGAACAATTACTTTAGAGTCAACAATGTAAGATCTGAATTTATCACAAGCAAACACAACTGCTAAAAATTCTTTTGCAGTAGTGGCATAATTTCTTTGGGCACTTTCTAAAGTTTTGCTAGCATAATGAATAACATTTAATTTCTTATCAACTCTTTGTCCTAGAATAGACTGCTTCAACTAAATGCGTAAAATAGAGTAATTTCTTCAAAAGCCAGTTTCTTTCGAGAAGGCAGGAGGCCCATAGCGAGTTACAATAGTGCTAGTTCTTGTACGGAAGGCCGTAATTCTGGTAACCTCGATTGCTCTAAGAATGATCCGGGCTAGTCGGGCACATCACATCAAAGTTAGATCATTTGTCAAAAATATTGCAAATAGCTTAGTTGGTTTGGTAAGGGAGAATGGCATAATCACTAGTATCACACATGATTTCAAAAGGCAAGTTCCAATCCGGTGGTTGAATAAGAGGTGCAGAAGTTAAGGCTTTCTTAAGTGTTTCAAAGGCTTCTACACAATCATCGTAAAAAACAAATGGAACATCCTTTTGCAAGAGATTAGTAAGAGGCCTATAAATTTTAGAGAAGTATTTAATAAACCTCCTATAGAAACCAGCATGACCATGGAAACGACGGATACCTTTAATGTCTTTAGGGCATCGCATTTTCTCAATTGCATCAACTTTAGCTTTATCCACCTCAATAGCTCGCTTGGAAATTTTATGCCCCAAGACAATGCCTTTGTTCACCACAAAGTGGCACTTCTCAAGATTAGTTTGTTCACATCTCTGCAAAACTCGATCGAGGTTGCTTAAGAAATCATCAAAAGAAGTTCCATAAACGAAGAAATCATCCATGAAAACCTCAACAATCTTTTCACAAAAATCTGAGAATATAGCAGTCATACATCTTTGAAAGGTAGCTGGTGCATTACATAAACCAAAAGGCATACTTCCATAAGCATAAGTTCCAAAAGGACAAGTAAAGGTGGTTTTCTATTGATCGGGTTGTGATACAAGTATCCGAGAGAAACCAGAATATCCATCAAGAAAGACAAAGTGTGTGTGCTTTGACAGTCTTTCTAACATTTGATCAATGAAAGGCAAAGGGTAATGATCTTTTCTAGTAGCTTTGTTTAATTTTCTAAAATCAATTACCATTCTATAGCCTATCACAATTCTTTGTGGAATGAGTTCATTTTTTCATTAGGAACAACAGTAATACCTCCTTTCTTATGGACACAATGAACATGACTCACCCATCTACTATCAGCTATGGGATAGATTATACCTACTTCCAGAAGCTTTTGTATTTTAGTTCTTACCACTTATTTCATCTTAGGATTCAACCGTCGTTGGTGATCAACAACGGATTTGGCATCAGGTTCCATATTAATCTTGTGCTGACAGAGAGTGGAGCTAATGCCCTTAAGATCATCAAGAGTATATCCAATAGCAGCACGGTGCTTCCTCAGAATTTTTAATAATCTCTTTTCTTCTTGTTACGTAAGGTTAGCACTAATAATAACATGATATATCTTTTTCCCTCAAGATAATCATATTTCAAAGTGTCAGGCAATTGCTTTAATTCAAACAAAGATCACCTTTAGGTGGAGGAGGACCTCCTAGAGTTTCAACAGTCAAATTGTGTTTAAGGATAGGTTGTTGTTCAAAGAATATTTTATCTATTTAATTTCTTTCATGCAAGTGCATATCATTTTCATGGTCTAGCAAATATTGTTCTAGTGGATCACTAGGGGGTACCGCAGTAGAAGCAAGACCAATTATTTCATCCTTACTAGGTAATTCTTGACTTTGTCTATGAAACTTAGAAAAATTAAACTCATGAGACACATGACCAAAGTTGACACAGACCGTTTTTTATGGCAATCTATCCTAGCATTAACAGTATTGAAGAAAGGTCTACCAAATATTATGAGAAAAAATCGTGTTGTGGAGAGCCAAGAACTAAGAAATCAGTAGGGTATTTTATTTTCCCACACAAGACTTCAACATCTCTAACAATCCCAAGTGGTGTGATGGTGTCCCTATTTGCAAGTTTAATAGTAACAGCAATATCTTCTATTTCAGCAGGTGCAATATCATTCATTATTTCTTGATATAAAGTAAAAGGAATAGCTCTCACACTAGCACCCAGATCACATAAACCATGATAGCAATGATCTCCTATTTTAATTGAGACAACATGCATGCCAACAATAGGATTATTTTTATCCTTAGTATCGGGTTTGGCAATTGTAGCAGCTTCATCACAGAAATAAATAACAAGCCCATCAATATTATCGACCAAGAGATCTTTAACCATACCAATACTAGGTTCTACTTTAATTTTTTCGGAGGGTCTAGGTACTTTAATATTACTTTTGTTAACCATGGTTGAGACTTTAGCATGTTCCTTTATCCTAACAGGAAAAGGTGGTTTTTCAATATAAGCAGTTGGCACAACTGGATCAACATTGTAAATGATAGTTTCATCTTTAATGGTAAGTGGTTCCTCAATCTTTTCTTTGATAGGGGGATGATATTTAAACCACTTCTCCTTAGGGAGATCAACATGAGTAGCAAATGATTAACAAAAAGAGGCTACTATCTCAGAGTCAAGTCCATATTTAGTACTAAACTTGTGAAAAACATCAGTATTCATAAAAGATTTGACACAATCGAACCCAAGCTTAATACCCAGCTCTTTAACTTAGTCGAGTTCCCAATCTTCAAAGTTGTGTTTAATTCTTTCCAAAATATCCCACCAGAATTCAATAGTCTTCTTCATAAAAGAACTAGTACAAGAAGTATTGAGCATGGATTGATCATTACGAGAAAGCCGAGCACAAATATTCTGTATAAAATTTCTCTTGACAGCTCATGATTGGGGCAAGAATATATCATTGATTTAAGCCTCCCCCAAGCTAGAGCAATACTTTCTCCTTCACGAGGCCAAAAATTATATATATAATTAAGATCATGATGAACTAGATGCATAGCATAAAACTTCTGGTGAAATTCCAATTTCAGTCGATTCCAGCTCCAAGCTCCAATATCATCACATAACCTATATCATGTCAATGATTTTCCCCCTAAAGATAAAGGGAAAAGATTCTTCTTAACTTCATCTCCGGGTAAACCTGCCAGCTTAGACAATCCACAAATTTTGTCAACATATATCAATCACATATCAAGATGTTTCGTTCCATCTCCTGCATAAGGATTAGCTAGCATTTTCTCTATCATACCTGAAGGAATTTCATAACCAATGTTTTCAGTAGGTGGGGAGCAACTCTTTGTGCTTCCGGACGTGGTGAAGATATGATAACCCACAAGTATAGGGGATCGCAACAGTTTTCGAGGGTAGAGTGTTCAACCCAAATTTATTGATTCAACACAAGGGGAGCCAAATAATATTCTCAAGTATTAGCAGTTGAGTTGTCAATTCAACCATACCTGGAAAACTTAATATCTGCAGCAAAGTATTTAGTAGCAAAGTAATATGGAAGTAACGATAACGGTGGCAAAAGTAACACTAGCAGTTTTGTAGTAAGTGTAACAGTGGCAACGGTAAAGTAACTAAGCAAAGATCAATATGTGAAAAGCTCGTAGGCATTGGATCGGTGATGGAGAATTATGTCGGATGCGATTCCTCATGCAAAAGTTATAACATAGGTGACACGTAACTAGCTCCAATTCATCAATGTAATGTAGGCATGTATTCGAATATAGTCATACGTGCTTATGGAAAAGAACTTGCATGACATCTTTTGTCCTACCCTCCGTGTGGCAGCGGGTCCTATTGGAAACTAAGGGATATTAAGGCCTCCTTTTAATAGAGTACCGGACCAAAGCATTAACACTTAGTGAATACATGAACTCCTCAAACTACGTTCATCACCGGTAAGTATCCCGATTATAGTCACTTCGGGGTTAATGGATCATAACACATAATAGGTGACTATAGACTTGCAAGATAGGATCAAGAACTCACATATATTCATGAAAACATAATAGTTTCAGATCTAAAATCATGGCACTCGGGCCCTAGTGACAAGCATTAAGCATAGCAAAGTCATAGCAACATCAATATCAGAACATAATGGATACTAGGGATCAAACCCTAACAAAACTAACTCGATTACATGGTAAATCTCATCCAACCCATCACCGTCCAGCAAGCCTACGATGGAATTACTCACGCACGGCGGTGAGCATCATGAAATTGGTGATGGAGGAAGGTTGATGATGACGATGGCGACGGATTCCTCTCTCCGGAGCCCCGAACAGACTCCAGATCAGCCCTCCCGAGAGAGATTAGGGCTTGGCGGCGGCTGTCGGTGTCAAAACCGGCGGATCTCGGGTAGGGGGTACCGAACTGTGCATCTAAGGCGGATGGTAACAGGAGGCGGGGGACACGATGTTTACCTGTGTTCGTGCCCTCTCGATGGAGGTAATACCCTACTTCCTGCTTGATTGATCTTGATGATATGAGTATTACAAGAGTTGATCTACCATGAGATCGTAGAGGCTAAACCCTAGAAGCTAGCCTATTATATGATTGTTGTTGTCCTACAGACTAAACCCTCCGGTTTATATAGACACTGGAGGGGGCTAGGGTTACACAGAGTCGGTTACAAGGGAGGAGATCTACATATCTGTATTGCCAAGCTTGCCTTCCACGCCAAGGAGAGTCCCATCCGGACACGGGACGAAGTCTTGAATCTTGTATCTTCATAGTCCAACAGTCCGGCTAAAGTATATAGTTCGGCCGTCCGAGGATCCCCTAATCCAGGACTCCCTCAGTAGCCCCTGAACCAGGCTTAAATGACGATGAGTCTGGCGCGCAGATTGTCTTTAGCATTGCAGGGAAGGTTCTTCTCCAAATTCTGAGTACCTGTTGAGTAGTGTCCGGCTTCCCATAAATGTTGCACTCCTTGGCTTCCGTGCCTAATAATGGCTATCTTCCACGTGTCAAGCGAATGCGAGAAGCCAGGGCATTTTTACATTTCGCACCCTAGCCATGTGAGTAAACCGTATATTAATGAGACGGGGATTCTTAGATCCAGATCACACTATTCTCCCATAGCGAGTATCCATCGGAGCGCGCCTCGCAAAATCCATTCTGACATGGCCGGCCATTGCAGATCCTCCTCTCGCTCCCGTAGCCCTAAGCCCGGCGATTGGAAGAGGTGTTCCGTCCCTCACAGCCAATTAGTAGAGTTACAGACCCAGGGATTTCTCCCTCCAGCGTATATGGTTCCCGTTCGAGCCGGGCTCGCCACCTATAATGGCGGGGAGCAAGCGGAGAGCTCCCCCAATCCATCCAAGGGAGAGAGGGTATGCCTTGTCCCTTTTTTACTAAGGGGACTTGGATTCCCAATTCATCCGTTCCTTCATGGGCTCCTGGAGTTCTACGGCCTTCAGTTGCATAACTTTACCCCCACTTCCATCCTATACATCGCTGGCTACGTTGCCCTTTGCGAGATGTTTCTGGGCTGCGAAGCTCATTTTGAGCTATGGCGGAGGCTATTCTGCCTCGTGCCCCGTACACAGAAGGGGTGACTATATCAAGTGGGCGGAGCCAAAATATGGTGCATCGCCGGTACCGGATACCTGTCCGGTACACCGAAGAAGACGTCCGAAGACTGGCCTTCGGAGTGGTTTTATATGGAAGACATCCCCCTTCCAGATCCTATTCGGATGGGCCTTCCTGAGTTCGATAATGTCCCTTTGAAGAAATGCCATAGCTGGCGCCCTCGGAGCCCCCAGGAGGAAGATAACGGGGAAGTCCTTTGTCTGATGGGCCGGATAGATATGTTAGCCAAATCAGGATTGACAATAACCGAGGTTATGTCCATATGTATAATGCGGGGGATGCAGCTACTTCAATATCGGGGACAACCCATGTGGCACTTCAATGGGGAAGACGACGCCACTTGTTGCGGTCGTAAAGGTCTGGACTCCGTCGCTGCCCTAGCGAAGATACTGTCCGATTTGTATAAAGGAGAAGAAGAGGAGTTCGCCCGTATCAAGCCACGGGATGGATTCTCCATGTACAACCCCCCAAGCTGGGTGAGCTGCTACTTTCTACTACAGTCCTTTCCGCATTCTTTGTCACAAGTATTTACCTTGTTATTTCATAACAGGAACTGCGAAAAGCCGTGAGGGAGGTCCACAGCCCATCTCCACAGTCAGAGGACCCTGACCGGGCCCTCGACCCCGGACTCGAAGAAGATCCGGACACATTTGTGGAGCTCATCGACAGAACGTTCTATTAGTTGAGCTGCGACGGGACCTTGGTGGCCATCATAGCCGATTATCCTGGACTGCTCCCCGCGTCGCATGTAAGTAAAACCTGAGCCCTAACTTCCAAGAAGGATCCCCTTTTCAGTACTTCACCTACCGCACACATATGGTATTTTACAGGGAAGGCACTCGGGACGCCATGCCGAACCCGCAGTGACCCGCCAACAAGGGGCACCGAAGCCGGGTCGGCTTAAAAGGAAGGCGGTCAGGACTGAGATGCTATCGCAGAGGTACGAAAGAGAACCCCGCTCCTTGGTGGTCGCCTTTTTTCAAATATAATAACGCCCATATTTCTTGGTAGGAAAAACGCTCCCCGGACTATATCCGGAGAGGCTACCGGTCATGCCTCCAGCAGTCGAGCTCCAGAGCCGGACATAGAGGCGGACGCTAACATGGGGCCAACGTTGGATGTTCCTCCTACAGAGGATGCTGATAGGCTATCCGCTACAAATTCCGAAGTGGAGAGCACCATGAATCACAATCGCCGCCGTGTCGTACTCCGTGACGCCTGTTTCTCCCAAGAGGCGTTCGGTGCCTTCAACTCAGGAGACGCGTTCATCCGAGCTGCTCAAAATGGTCTTGCCAGAGCCACGGACCAGTATGCAAAGGATATACGGGTAAGAAAATCTGATAATTATGTATATCAGTAGCCCCTGAGACTTGAAACAGTTGGCACAACTGATTTAAGGATCATTGTTTGCATAGGTTCTGACGGAGAAGAATATCCAGTTGTCTCAAGAGCTGAAGGAGTGCAAAGCCCAGCTTCAGGCCACAATTGTTGCAATGAAAGAGTCCGAGAAGGCCCCATCAGGTAACACTTTCTTCCATTGCAAAGAATGTCATGTACCAGGTAGTGTGCAACATGCGTGCAAATCTAGCAACAGATGATGCAGATGACTTTGGAGGCCATGCCAGGGGATGCGCAACGTGCTAATCGACAGCTAAATGCTGGCGAGCGTGTGCTTATGCGGGTTAGGTAGGAGAAAAACAATCTCCAAGATGCCAATGTCCAGCTGGGCGTGGAACTGAAAGATGTTCGAGCCCAGCTTGCGCACTCCGTAAAGGAGAATAAGCGGCTTCGACGCGACATTTTCAGTAAGTGCTTGAATGAACTTTTAAAGAGTTCGGCGAAGAAGCCGGCTAACAGAGTAATATCTGTAGGTGTGCTGACGGGTCGTCCCGCAGAGGAAATTCCTAGGTCTGTAGGTGATCTTCTGCCAGAGCTCTCAGAACTGCACGAACAAGTACGGCAGGTGATGCAGGGCATTGCCCAAGCCTTGTGGCCATCCGCCTCCCTGCCAGGAGCCATGGGGGAGCTCATAGAGAAGCTCAAGGGAGCGCGGCGGCGCTTCCGATTATGGAAGATATCAGCCTGCCGACAAGGTGCAAGGGAAGCCTGGGCCCTGGTGAAGACGCGATATACCAAGGCTGACCCAAACCACATGGCCGAGGTCGGACCTGTGGGGCCCGATGGGAAAGAGATCCCCGTCAGTTTGGTGTATGACCAAGTAGAATTAGCCGCAAAGTATACCCAACAGGATTGTGGGCCAGATAGCCTGTTGGATGGCATATAAGAAGAATTTAGTCAGTCTAAGTGACTATGTACTTCAAGTGACATGTATTGTCCCTAGCCGGATTGTAAATCATTTGTCATGGCGGACCTTTTCTCTTCAACCTCTGGACCCGGCAGTCCAGAATGTATCCGAATACAAGCTCAGTTATGTAAAAACTGGGGTATGCGTGGAAACCAGGCGTAGGGGTCATAAGTGCTTGAACAGACAAGTACCCAACTAGCTATGTTATATTACATGGATAGTAAGAAACATCTTCCAGTGAGAATAGTTCCGTTAAGGGTTCCTTTCCCTGGGTACGCATGCCCTAATGTGCATGTCCGAACTACAAAAAGAGACACAGGCTATAAACATCTGGGAGCATGTATTAAAATAAATAAAAGTCATCTTTTGTTCACCGACCGAGTATTCCCTTAAGAACGCTAGCTTTCGGCTTCACCCAGTCCGAGGTACACATCCGGCTGACCCGGTAGTAACAATCACAGAGGTGCTCCCCTTATGCCCTAGCCAAATTAACGGGAACGTAGGGCATAAACACAAGAGCCAGGTAACCCAGCTTGGCCAAAACTTAAGTCATATCAATGCATATAATGGCGAAAAAAGGTAAATGAGGAAGAATAACACATGTGTGGGGCACAGAGCCCGGAGAACAGTTATATTAAGCTTCTGTATAAGAAGCCCCCAGGTATAATGAGCGCGGTTAGCACGTCAAGATTGTGTAGCCAAGACACAATTTAGTCTTTTAAGGCCTAGAAGAAAAAGGAAAAAAGAAAGGGATAAAAGACAGATAATGGATATGTAAAAAATTGACGGAGGTAAGGAGACGAGCATAGAGTCTGGCACTAGGCGTAGAACCTTCGGAGTCTGGCTGCGTTCCATGGATTTGGCTCGAGTCGATTATCCAATGCATCCCGCAGAAGGTATGCTCCACCGGTCAGAACTTGGTCAATAATGAAGGGACCTTCCCATTTGGGCTTGAGCTTGTTCTTTTTCTTCTCCAGTAGGCGTAGAACGAGTTCGCCAACGTTTTAGGTTTTGGCCCGTACTTCTCTGCTTTGATACCTTCGAGCCTGTTGCCGATAGAATGCGGAACGGGCTTTTGCCATGTCACGCTCCTCCTCCAGGGCGTCCAAACTATCCTGCCAATCAAGCTCGGCCTCTTTTTCTTCATACATGCGCACTCGAGGTGAGTCATGAATTATGCCGTAGGGTAGTACCGCCTCTGCACCGTACACCATAAAAAACAGTGTGTATCCGGTAGTGCAATTCAGCGTGGTCCGCAGCCCCCATAGTACAGAGTCAAGCTCCTCTACCCAGTGCGTGTTTGATTCCTTTAAGGACCGCACTAATCTGGGTTTAATGCCGCTCATGATAAGACCATTCGCTCGCTCGACTTGACCGTTAGTTTGCGGGTGATAAGCGAAGCATAATCGAGCTTGATGCCCATGTTGCTGCACCAAAGTTTTACCTCGTCGGCTGTGAAGTTCGAGCCGTTATCGGTGATGATGCTGTGGGGGACGCCATAACAGTGTACAACCCCAGATATGAATTCTATCACTGGTCCGGATTCATCCATTTTAACTAGTTTGGCTTCTATCCATTTGGTGAATTTGTCCACCATGACCAATAGGTATTTTTTCTTATGGGTTCCCCCTTTGAGGGGTCCGACCATATCAAGCCCCTAGACCACAAATGGCCAAGTGATGGGGTCTGTTTTGAGAGCGGTAGGCGGCATATGGCTTTGATTTGCAAAAAGATGGCAACCGACGCAACGTTGAACTAGGTCATGTGCGTCTGCTCGGGCCTTCGGCCAATAGAAACATGTACGGAAGGCCTTGCTTACAAGAGCCCGGGCTGCGGCGTGGTGGCCGCCGAGTCCAGCATGGATTTCTGCCAAAAGTTTCCGCCCTTCCTCTTCGGAGATGCACCTTTGAAGGACTCCGGTAGTGCTTTTCTTATAAAGCTCTCCCTCGTGGACCTTGTAGGCTTTAGACGCCGCACTACTATGCGGCGTGCCTCATTTTGGTCCTCGGGTAGTTCCTGCCTAGTTAGGTAGGCCAGAATGGATTACATCCGCAGGCGATGACGACCATTATCACGTGGGCTGAAGGTGTTATTTTGGTGGCAGAACCTCCGATTGTGTCAGAGTGTTCGGTATCTGGTGTTGTGGTCGGGTCCGGACTATTGTTACCGGTGTCCCCTTCCCATACCACGGATTGCTTAAACAGCCTTTCCAAGAAGATGTTAGGTGGGACAGGGTCGCGCTTAGCACCGATAGGGGCGAGGATATCCGTTGCCTGATTGTTTTCCCGAGCCACATGTGGAATTCAAGCCCCTCGAATCGAGCTGACATTTTGAGGACGGCGTTGCGATAAGCCGCCATTTTCGGATCCTTGGCGTCGAAGTCTCCATTTATTTGAGATATTCTGAGGTTCGAGTCCCCACGCACCTCCAGGCGTTGAATGCCCATGGAGACTGCCATCCGGAGACCATGTAACAGGGCCTCGTATTCGGCTGCATTGTTGGAGTCTGTGTATAGTATTTCGAGTACGTATTGGACTGTATCTCCGGTGGGGGACGTCAGGACAACGCCAGCCCCCAGACCAGCTAGCATTTTAGAGCCGTCGAAGTGCATAATACAATTGGAGTACGCGCCGTACTCTTTAGGGAGTTCGGCTCCCGTCCATTCGGCGAAGAAATCAGCTAGTACTTGAGACTTAATGGCTCGGCATGGTTTGTATATTATGTCGAACGGGAGGAGCTCAATAGCCCATTTAGCAATCCGGCACGTGGCCTCGCGGTTGTTTATTATGTCATTGCGTGGCACTTCAAAGGCCACCGTAATTGAACACTCTTGAAAGTAGTGTCGTAGTTTCTGGGATGCCATGAAGACCGCATATGCTATCTTTTGATAATGTGGGTACCGTGATTTGCACGGAGTGAGGATGGTGGATACATAGTATACCGGCTTTTGAAGCGGGAATTTATGTTCGTCCATCTCTCGTTCGACGACAAGCACTTCGCTTACAACTTGGTGTGTTGCCGCTATATATAGCAGCATTGGTTCGCCGACGTTAGGTGCGGCCAGGATTGGGTTTGTGGCCAAAACGGCTTTTATTTCTTCTAATCCGGCCGTGGCGCGTCAAATCCACTTTCGAAGTGTTGATGCGTCGCAGAGGCGATAAAGAGGTAGTGCCTTTTCTCCTAATCGGGATATGAAGTGGCTTAAAGCAGCCATGCATCCGATTAGTTTCTGGATTTGCTTGAGGTGCATTGGGATGTCCAAGCGTGATGAGCTTCGGATTTGAGCCGGATGTGCTTCGATTCCTCTGTTGGAGATGATGAAGCCTAAGAGCTTTCCGGCGGGCACGCCGAAGACGCATTTTTTTGGGTTGAGCTTAATGTCGTATGTTCGGAGATTATCGAACATGAGCCTCAAGTCGTCTATTAAGGATTCGACGTGTCTTGTTTTAATGACCACATCGTCTACGTATGCCTCCACTATTTTGCCAATCTGTGTCTCCAAGCATGTCTGAATCATGCGTTGATAGGTTGCACCGGCGTTTTTGAGCCCGAAAGGCATGGTGTTAATACAGAAGGGGCCGTATGGAGTGATAAATGCTGTTGCGGCTTGATCGGAGTCTACCATCTTAATTTGGTGGTATCCGGAGTATGCGTCGAGGAAGCACAATGCATCGTGTCCTGCGGTAGCATTGATAATTTGATCGATGCGAGGGAGGGGAAGGGATCCTTTGGGCAAGCCTTATTAAGGTCCTTGAAGTCGACGCATAGGCGCCAGGATTTGTCCTTCTTTGGTACCATTACCAGGTTTGCTAGCCAGTCCGGATGTTTTATTTCTCGAATGAATCTGGCCTCAGTAACTTGGCTAGCTCCTCTCCCATGGCTTATCACTTAGGCTCAGAGAAGCGCCGGAGATTTTGCTTGACCGGCTTGAATCCCTTTAGGATGTTAAGGCTATGCTCGACCAGCCTGCGTGGGATTCCTCGCATGTCTGAAGGATGCCAGGCAAAGATGTCCCAATTCTCGTGCAAGAACTCCCGTAGTGCAGCGTCTACTGTGGGGTTTAACTGTGCCCCGATGGATGTTGCTTTTGTAGGGTCCGTTGGATGGACTTGGAATTTGACTATTTCATCCGATGGTTTAAAAGAGGTGGACTTGGACCTTTTATCGAGTATCACGTCGTCCACATCCCTTTGTGGGCGCGTGTGATTAATTCCTCGACGCGAGGGCTTGGATAACGCCTCGAGGGCGGTCGCGGCTGTTTTATTTTGGTAGCGGAGTGCTATGTCCGTATCACTAGCTAGAGTGATGATTCCATTGGGTCGGGCATTTTGAGCTTCATGTACCGATAATGGGGTATAGCTTGGAAGATCGTGAATGCCTCCCGCCCTAGAAGGGCGTGGTATCCGCTATTGAACAGGGCCACTTGGAATGTGATTTCTTCGGACCTATAATTCTCTGGTGTGCCGAATAACACATCTAGTGTGATTTTGCCAGCACATCATGCCTCCCGACTAGGGATGATTCCTCTGAAGGTCATGCTGCTTCGCTCAATGCAGCTTCTGTCTATTTCCATTTTTCGAAGGGTCTCCTCATAGATGAGGTTTAGTCCGCTGCCGCTGTCCATGAGCACTTTAGTAAGCCGGAAGCCGTCCACAATTGGACTAAGGACCAAGGCGGCTGGTGCTCGGGCTGTTTGGAATTTAGGTTAAATCCTTTGGCGTTGAAGGTGATAGCCGTGTCGCTCCATGGATTTATTGCTGCTACGTGGCAGACTTCGGCGAGGCTGCAGAGTGCTCGCTTACGCGTATTATTTGAGGCGAAGGTCTTAGAGACTGTCAATACTGTATTGTTGTTTGACACGGGATGGTGCTCTGCGGTATTGTTGATGAGGATATCCTCACCGCTCTTGGCCACCTGCCGGAGTACCCAACATGCTCTAAGGCTGTGTGTTGGTATGGTATCCGTTGTACTATGAATTTTGCATGGCCCATTAAGCCATCCCTCCAATATGGTTCCACGCCCTGTAGTGGGCTTTTGCTTCTTTGTAATTGGGTCGGGCGACTTGCGAGAGTGCACCCTTTTAGTTCGGACTGGGGGATTTGTCAGAGCCGGAGGATTCCAAAATTTTGTTTGGGTTTTCCAGGTGCTTTCCATCGCATAGTACTTCCGTACTATGGCCGCCAAATCAACGAAGTGTGCTATGTCACGGTGACTTATGGCGTTGAGGATTCCCTTGTCCGTCCAATTATTGCAAAAGAATGAAATTGCGTCCTCCTCTCGACAGTCCTTGACCTTGTTCATTACAAGGAGGAATCTGGCCTAATAGTGGTGTACTGTTTCCTGGGGCTCTTGTCTAATGTGGGAAAGATTGCTTATATCTGGGTGGGTGGGTGGGTTTAAGTCCGAACCCTGACCCGATCTGAGACCCATGGGCGGAGGAGTTTCCGATCATGGAAGTTCGGGCTCCGGGATGTTGCCCAATAGGTCTGGCCTGCTGCCAGATTCTAGGTTCAGGGTTTGGGCGATGTCCTACCGTAGACAGGTATCCAGCCCGGGGAGCTCGGGAATCCGGACATAGTTTGTCCTCAAGAGAGAGGAAGAATCGCCGCATTGCTCCTCCACCACCGCTCTCTGATGGGTGACCGGCGGAGAGTTAATCTTCCTTTGGTCGGGTTTAAGCCCAATCCGATCATAGTCCATAGCGACTCCCAAAGTGGCAACGATCCAAGAGCTCGTTCAAAGAGGAGAGCTCCATTGGATCCCTCTACTCGGTGAATTCTGAGCCGACGTGGAGGCTGTTTTCGATGACTTAGAAGTCATAAATCGGTGTGACGAATGGGCAGTCATGACGAAACCGCCTAGTCGGAGAGTTTGGCCTATAGCCAAGGCTCCCCCAGAGGTTATGTTGTCCTTGACAACAAGACGAGCCATCCAGCTTTATCATGACGGCACAGCGGAACTCTCAAAGAAAGCACCAATGTCGGTGTCAAAACCGGCGAATCTCGGGTAGGGGGTCCCGAACTGTGCGTCTAAGGCGGATGGTAACAGGAGGCGGGGGAGACGATGTTTACCCAGGTTCGGGCCCTCTCGATGGAGGTAATACCCTACTTCACCTTGATTGATCTTGATGATATGAGTATTAGAAGAGTTGATCTACCACGAGATCGTAGAGGCTAAACCCTAGAAGCTAGCCTATGGTATGATTGTTGTTGTCCTCTGGACTAAACCCTTTGGTTTATATAGACACCGGAGGGGGCTAGGGTTACACAGAGTCGGTTACATGGTAGGAGATCTACATATTCGTATTGCCAAGCTTGCCTTCCACGCCAAGGAGAGGCCCATCCGGACACGGGACGAAGTCTTCAACCTTGTATCTTCATAGTCCAACAGTCCGGCTAAACTATATAGTCCAGCCATCCGAGGACCCCCTAATCGAGGTGAGGGAGTCCTGGATTAGGGGGTATCCGGACAGCCGTACTATATCCTTTGGCCGGATTGTTGTACTATGAAGATACAAGATTGAAGACTTCGTCCCGTGTCCGAATGGGACTCTCCTTGGCGTGGAAGGCAAGCTTGGCAATATGGATATGTAGATCTCCTCCCTTGTAACCGACTGTAACCTAGCCCTCCGTTTCTATATAAACCGGGAGGGTTTAGTCCGAGAGACAAGAACAATCATACCATAGGCTAGCTTCTAGGGTTTAGCCTCTACGATCTCATGGTAGATAAACTCTTGTAATACTCATATCATCAAGATCAATCAAGCAGGAAGTAGGGTATTACCTCCATCGAGAGGGCCCGAACCTGGGTAAATATTGTGTCCCCCACCTCCTGTTACCATCGGCCTTAGACGCACAGTTCGGGACCCCCTACCCGAGATCCGTCGGTTTTGACACCGACATTAGTGCTTTCGTTGAGAGTTCCACTATACCGTCACCGTAAGGAAGGATGCCTCATCTCGTTGTCAAGGACAACGTCACCTCTGGGGAGCCACGGCTGTCGGCCAAACTCTCCCGGCTAGGCGGCCGTCATGACCGCCTGCTCGGGTTGCCGCAAGACGATGACTTCTCAGGTCATCGAAAACAGCCTCCACGTCGGCTCAGAACTTTCCGAGCAGATGAATCCAATGGAGCTCTCTTCGCTAAACGAGCTCTCAGATCGCATTGCCGCTTTTGGAGTCGCTACGGACTATGATCGGATTGGGCTTAAACCCGACCTAAGGGAGATTAACTCTCCGCCGGTCACCCATCAGATACCGGTGGTGGAGGAACAATGCGACGATTCTTCCTCTATCTTGAGGACAAACTATGTCAGGATTCCCGAGCACTCCGAGCCGGATACCCGTTTATGGAAGGACATCGCCCAACCCCTGAACCTAGAATCAGGCAGCGGGCCAGGCCTATTGGGCAACATCTCGGAGCCCGAACTTCCAAGATCGGAAACTCCTCTGCCCCTGGGTCTCAGATCGGGTCAGGGTTCGGACTCAAATCCACCCACCCACCCAGATATAAGCGATCTTTCCCACATTAGGCAAGAGCTACAGGAAACAGTACATCACTATTGGGGTAGATTCCTCGTCGTAATGAACAAGGTCAAGGATTGTCGTGAGGAAGACGCAATCTCATTCTTCTACAATAATGGCACGGACAAGGGAATCCTTAATGCCATAAGTCGCCGTGACATAGCACGCTTCGCTGACTTGGCGGCCATAGTATGGAAGTACTGTGCGATGGAAAGTGCCTGGAAAACCGAAGCAAAACTTTGGGATAATCCAGCTCTGACTAAACACTCAGTCTGAATTAAAAGGGCGCACTCTCATAAGTCGCCCGATTCAATCATAAAGAAGCAAAAGCCCACTTTAGGGCGTGGAACTGTATTGGAGGGATGGCTTAATGGTCCCGGCAAAATCCAAAGTACAGCGGATACCATACCATCACACAGCCTGAGAGGATGTTGGGTACTCCGGCAGGTGGCCAAAAACCGGTGAGGATCTCCTCATTCAAAACACCGCAGAGCACCATCCGGTGGATAACAATACAGTACTGACAGTCTTCGAGACATTCGCCTCAAATAATAGGCGAAAGCGAGCACTACGTAGCCTTGCCAAAGTCTGCCACGTGGCAGCAATAAATCCATGGAGCGACACGGCTATTACCTTCAATGCCAGTGACGAACCTAAATTCCGAACAGCCCGAGCACCGCATTGGTCCTTAGTCCAATTGTGGACGGCTTTCGGCTCACTAAAGTGCTCATGGACAGCGGCAGCGGATTAAACCTCATCTATGAGGAAACTCTTCAAAAAATGGAAATAGACAAGAACCGCATTGAGCAAAGCAGCACGACCTTCAAAGGAATCATCCCTAGTCGGGAGGCACGCTGCGCTGGAAAAATCACACTAGATGTGGTATTCGCACTCCGGGACAATTATAGGTCGAAGAAATTACATTCAAGTGGCCCGTTCAAGAGCGGATACCATGCCCTTTTAGGGCGAGAGGCATTCACGATCTTCCAAGCCATACCCCATTACGGGCACATGAAGCTCAAAATGCCCGGGCCCAATGGAATCATCACTCTAGCTAGTGATCCGGACATAGCGCTCCGCGCCGAAAACAAAACAGCCGCAATGGCCCTCGAGGCATTATCCGAAGCCCTCGCGGCATAGGAATTAATCGCGCCACGCCCACAAAGGGATGGGGACGACGTGATACTCGACAAGAGATCCAAGTCCACCTCTTTTAAACCAGCGGATGAAATAGTCAAATTCCAAGTCCACCCAACGGACCCTACAAAAACAGCGTCCATCAGGGCACAGTTAAACCCCCGCTGTAGACGCCGCATTACAGGAGTTCCTGCGCGAGAACTAAGACATATTTGCCTGGAATCCCTCAGATATGCCAGGAATCCCACGCAGGCTGGCCGATCATAGCCTTAACATTCTAAAGGGATTCAAGCCGGTCAAGCAGACTCTTCGGCGTTTCTCTGAACCTAAGAGACAAGCCATGGGAGAGGAACTAGCCAAGTTATTGGAGGCCGGATTTATCAGAGAAATAAAACATTCGGACTGGCTAGCAAACCTGGTGATGGTACCAAAGAAGGACAAATCCTGGCGCCTATGTGTCGATTTCAAGGACCTCAATAAGGCTTGCCCAAAGGATCCCTTCCCCCTCCCTCGCATCGATCAAATTATCGACGCTACCGCAGGACACGACTCATTGTGCTTCCTCGACGCATACTCCGCTACCACCAAATTAAGATGGCGGAATCCGACCAAGCCGCATAGCGGCATTTATCACACACGCCTCTTATACATTTCAACACAATGCCCTTCGGGCTCAAAAACGCTGGCGCAACGTATCGACGCATGATTCAGACATGTCTAGAAAAGCATATCGGCAAAACAGTGGAGGCATACGTTGATGATGTGGTCGTTAAAACCAGACACATCGACTCTTTAATAGATGACTTGAGGCTCACGTTCGACAATCTCTAAACATACGACATTAAGCTCAATCCGGAAAAATGCGTTTTGGTACCCGTAGGAAAGCTTCAGGTTTCATCGTTTCGAGAGGAATTTAAGCAAATCCGCTAAAATCCGAGCTCACATCACGATTGGCCATACCAAGGGACCTCAAACAAATCCGAAGTTAGCTGGATGCGTGATGCCTTAAGCCGCTTTATCTCCCGATTAGGAGAAAAGGCACTACACCTTTATCGCCTTCTTGGTATGCCGAACACTTCAGTGGACGGATACCGCCATGACCGGATTGGAAGAAATAAAAGCCATCTTTGGCCACCAACCCAATCACGGCCGCGCAAACATCGGCGAACCAATGCTGCTATATATAGCGGCAACTCATCAAGTTGTAAGCGCGGTGCTCGCCGTCGAGCGAGAAGCGGACGAACATAAATTCCCCTTCAAAAGCCGGTATATTAGGTATCCTTGTCCCCACTCCATGCAAATCACGGTACCGCATTATCAAAAGATAGCATATGCGGTATTCATGGCATCCCGGAAACTACGACACTACTTTCAAGAGTGTTCAATTACAGTGGCCTCGGAAGTGCCACTCAATGATATAATAAACAATCGCGACGCCAAGGCCGGTTTGCCAAATGGGCCATTGAGCTCCTCCCGTTCGGCATAACATATAAACCTCGGCGAGCCATTAAGTCGCAAGTATTGGTCGATTTTGTCGCCAAATGGACAGAAGCCGAACTACCTAAAGAGTACGGCGCATACTCCAATTGGACCATGCACTTCGACGGCTCTAAAATGTTGGCTGGTCTAGGGGCCAACATCGTCCTGACCTCCCCCACCGGAGATACAGTCCAATACGTACTCCCAATACTGTACACAGACTCCAACAACGCAGCCGACTACGAGGCCCTGTTACATGGTCTTCGAATGACAGTTTCCATGGGCATTCGGCTTTGGAGGTGCGTGGGGACTCGAACCTCGCAATATCCCAAATAAATGGAGACTTCGATGCCAAGGATCCGAAAATGGCGGCTTATCGCAACGCCGTCCTCAAGATGTCAGCTCGGTTCGAGGGGCTCGAATTCCACCATGTGGCTCGGGAAAATAATCAACCGGTGGATATCCTCGCCCTTATCAGCGCCAAGCGCGATCCTGTCCCACCTAAAATCTTCTTAGAAAGGATGTTTAAGCCATCAGTGGTATGGGAAGGGGACACCGGTAACAATAGTTCGGACCCGGCCACAACGCTAGATACCGAACACTCTGACACAATCGGAGGCTCTGCCACCGAAATAACACCTTCCGCCCACGTAATAATGGCCGTCATCGCCCCGTGGACAGAACCATTCCTGGCATACCTAACCAGGCAAGAACTTCCCAAGGACCAAAATGAGGCATGCTGCATAATGCGGTGATCTAAAGCCTACAAGGTCCACGAGGGAGAGCTTTATAAGAAAAGCACTACCGGAGTCCTTCAAAGGTGCATCTACGAAAAGAAAGGGCGAAAGCTTTTGGCAGAAATCCATGCCGGACTCGGCGGCCACCACGCCGCAGCCCGGGCCCTTGTAAACAAGGCCTCTGTCTGAGTTTCTATTATGACGGCCCGGAGTAGAATCTGCAGGACTTGGTCCAACGCTGCGTCGGTTGCCAGCTTTTCGCAAACCAAAGCCATATGCCGCCCACCGCTCTCAAAATAATCCACATTACCTGGCCCTTTGTGGTATGGGGACTTGATATGGCTGGACCCCTTAAAGGGGGAATCCATAAGAAAAAATACTTACTGGTCATGGTGGATAAATTCACCAAATGGATAGAGGCCAAACTCGTTAAAACGACCTTATCCGGACCTGTGATAGACTTCATATCTGGGGTTGTACATCGTTATGGCGTCCCCCACAGCATCATCACTGACAACGGCACGAACTTTACAGCCAACGAGGTGAAACTTTGGTGCAGCAACATGGGCATCAAGCTCGATTATGCTTCTGTCTATCACCCGCAAACTAATGGTCAGGTCGAGCGAGCAAATGGTCTTATCATGAGCGGCATCAAACCCATATTAGTGCGGTCCTTAAAGGAGTCTAACACGCACTGGGTAGAGGAGCTCGACTCCGTCCTACAGGGGCTGCGGAACACGCCGAATTGCACTACCGGATACACACCATTCTTTACGGTGTACAGCGCAGAGGCGGTTCTGCCTTGCGACATAATTCATGACTCACCTTGAGTGCTCATGTATAAAAGAAAAAGAGGCCGAGCTTGATCGGCAGGACAGTTTGGATGCCTTGGGGGAGGAGCGCGACGTGGCAAATGCCCGTTCCGCATTTTATCAGCAACAGTCTCGAAGATACCAAAGTAGAGAAGTACGGGCCAAAACTTACAACATCAGCGAACTAGTTCTACGCCTGCCGGAGAAGAAAAAGAACAAGCTTAAGCCCAAATGGGAAGGTCCCTTCATTATCGACCAAGTTCTGACCGGCGGAGCGTACCGTCTGCGGGATGCATTGGACAATCAACATGAGCCAAACCCATGGAACGCAGCCAGACTCCAAAGATTCTACGCCTAGCGCCAGACTCTATGTTCGTCTCCTCACCCCTGTCCATTTTTCACGTATACATTATCTGTATTTTCTCTCTTTCTTTCTTCTTTTTCCGTCTCCTCAAGGCCTTCAACGGCCAACTTGTGTCTTGCTTACACACTATTAAACGCGCTAGCCGCGCTCATTATACCTGGGGGCTTCTTATAGAGAAGCTTAATATAACTATTTTTCTGGGCTTCATGCCTCGCACATGTGTTATTCTTCCACATGTACTTTTTTTCGCCATTATATGCATCGATATGACTTAAGTTTTGGCCAAGCTGGGTTGCCTAGCTCTTGTATTTATGCCCTACATTCTCGTTAATTCGGCTAGGGCATAAGGGGAGTACTTCTGCGATTGTTACTGCCGGGTCAGCCGGATGTGTACCTCAGACTGGGTGAAGCCGAAAGCTAGCGTTCTTAAGGGAATATTCGGTCGGTGAACAAAAGATGACTTTTATTTATTTCGATACATGCCCCCAGATGTTTTTTGCCTGTGTTTCTCCTCGCAGTCCGGACATGCACATTAGGGCATGCGTACCCAGGGAAAGGAACCCTTAACGGAACTATTCTCCCTGGAAGATGTTTCTTACTATCCATGTAATATAACATAACTAGTTGGGTACTTATGCATTTCAAGAACTTATGACCCCTACGCTTGGTTTCCACGCATACCCCGGTTTTTACATAACTGAACAGGTATTCGGATACACTCCGGACTATCGGGTCCCGAGGTCGAAGCGAAAAGGTCCGCCATGACAAATGAATTACAATCCGGCTAGAGACATTGTACATGTCACTTAAATTACACAGTCACTTAGACTGACTAAATTCTTCTTCTATCCCATCCGACAGGCTATCTAGCCTACAATCCTGTTGGGAATATTTTGCGGCTAATTCTACTTGACCATACACCATACTGACGGGGATCTCCTTCCCATCGGGCCCCGCAGGTCCGACCTCAGCCATGTGGTTTGGGTCAGCCTTGGAATACCGCGTCTTCACCATGGCCCAGGCTTCCCTGGCACCTTGACGGCAGGCCGATATCTTCCATAATCGGAGGCGCCGCCGTGCTCCCTTGAGCTTCTCTGCAATCTCTCCAATGCCTTCTGGCAGGGAGACGGATGGCCACAAGGCCTGGGCAATACCCAGCATCACCTGCCGAACTTGTTCGTGCGATTGCGAAACTTCAGTAGAAGATCACCCGCAGACACGGGCATCTCCTCCATGGGGCGACCCGTCGGCATACTGCAGACATAACTCTGTTAGTCAGCCTCTTGGCGAACTCTTTCAAAAGTTCGTTCAAGCACTTCTTGAAAATGCCACGTCGAAGCCGCTTATTCACCTTCACGAGTCAGCCCGGTGGGCGAACATCTTTCGATTCCACGCCCGGTGGGTATTGGCGTCTTGGAGATTGTTTTTCTCCTGCCTAACTTTCGTAAGCACGCGCTCGCCAGCCTTTAGCTGTCGTATGGCATGTTGTTCATCCGGGTTCACTCCGGCGTGATCTACAATATCTATTGTTATATTTACAAGCATGCCACATACTATATGGTACCTATCATTCTTTGAAACAAGTGTATTTAGAGGGGGCCTTCTTGGACTCCTTCAATGCGGCAACTGCGGCTCGTAGCTGGGCCTTGCACTCTTCCAGCTCTTGAGACAATTGGGTATTCTTCTCCGAAAGAACCTGCACAAATAATGATCCTTAAATCAGTTATGCCAACTGTTTCAAGTCTCAGGGGCTACTGATATATATAATCATCAAAATTTTCTTACCCGTATATCCTTCACATACTGGTTCGTGGCTCTGGCAAGACCATTTTGAGCAACACAGATGTACGCGTCTCCTGAGTTGAAGGCATCAAATGCCTCTTGGGAGAAACAAGTGTCACGGAGTACGGCCCGGCAACGCCTGTGATTCATGGCGCTCTCCACTTCGGAATTTGTAGCGGATATTTTATCCGCATCCTCTGTAGGAGGAGCATCCGTGGCGTGCCCGTGTTAGCTTCCACCTCGAGCCCGACTAGTAGAGGCGTGATCGGCGACCTCTCCAGAGATAGTCCCGCGAGCATTTTTCCTTCTAGGAAACATGGGTGTTATTATGTTTTAAAAGATGATAACCACGGAGCGAGGCTTTGTATAATACCTCTTCGCCGGCGTCTCCGTCTGGACCATGTTCCTTTTTAGCCTGCCCGGCTTCGGCACCCCTTGTTGGCGATTCGCCACGGGTTCGGCATCGTGTCCCGAGGACCTTGCCTGTAAAACACCGTGCAGATACGGTAGGTGAAGTGCATAAAAAGGGATCCTTCTCAAAAGTTGGGACTCTGGTTTTACTTACATGCGAGGCGGGGAGCAGCCCAGGATAGTCAGCTATAATGGCAACCATGACATCATCACAGCTTAATTGATAGAATATCATGTCGACCAGCTCCAAAAATATGTCCGGATCCTCTTCTAGGCCGGGGTCGAGTTCCTGGCCGGGATCCTCCGGTTGTGGGGGTGGGCTGCTGACCTCCCTTACAGCCTTTCGCAGTTCTTGCTATGAAATAGAAAGGTAAATACTTATTACAAAAATGTGGGAAGGACGGGAGTAAGAAGTGGCAGCTCACCCAGCTTGGAGGGTTGTACATGGAGAATCCATCCCGTGGCTTGATGCGGAGGAACTCCTTTTCCTCTCCCTTATACAAATCGGATAGAATTTTTGCTACAGCAGCAACTGAGTCCGGCCTCTTACGGCCGCAGCGAGTAGCATCATCTTCCCTGTTGAAATGCCACATGGGGTGGCCTCGATATTGAAGCGGCTGCACCCCCCGCATTATGCATATTGACATAACCTCGGTTATTGTTAGTCCTGATTGAGCCAGTACCTTTATCCGGCCCATCAGGTAAAGGACGTCTCTATCATCTTCCTCCTGAGGGCTCTGTGGGTGCCAGCTTCGGTGTTTCTTCAAAGGGGCATTGTCGAACTCGGGAAGACCAATCCGAATAGGATCCGGAAGGGGGATGACCTCCATATAAAACCACTCTGAAGGCAAGTCTTCGGACGTCTTCTTCAGGGTACCGGATAGGTATCCGGTCCCGACGATGCGCCATATTTCGGCTTCGCCCACTTGATATATTGACCCCCTCTAAGTACGGGGCACAAGGCAGAATAGCTTCTTCCACAACACGAAGTGAGCTTCATGACCCCGTAAAACAGCTCGCAAAGGGCTACATAACCAGCGATGTGTAAAATGGAAGCAGGGGTGAAGTTATGCAACTGGAGGCCATAAAACTCCAGGAACCCTCAGAGGAACGGATGGATTGGAAATCTGAGTCCCCTTAATAAATAAGGGACGAGACATACCCGCTCCCCCTTGGAGGGGTTGGGAAAGCTCTCCACTTGCTCCCCGCCATTATAGGTGGCGAGCCCGGCTCGAAAGGGGACCATATACGCTGGAGGGAGGAATCCCTGGGTCTGTGGCTCCACTAATTGAATGTGTGGGACGGAACACTTCTTCCAATCTCCGGGCTTAGGGCTACAGGAGCGAGAGGAGGAGCTGCGCTGGCCGGCCATGTTGGAATGGATTTTTCAAGGCGCTCGATGAATGCTCACGTGAGGAGGATGGTGTGATTTGGATCCGAGGAACCCCATCTCTTTAAATAGACAGTTTGTTCATGTAGCAGGCGGCAAATATAAAAGCATACGTGTCGGTGTCTGAACTAGAGGCACATTTTTGTACCCCTTTACTGTGCACGGGCAACAGAGCTGCCCGCATGACCACACCAAGCAGGGCGGGGGAGGTGAGCCAAGGTAAGACCGAAGCCCAAGATGGCCAGAGTAATGGCAAGGACCAAGGCGACAAAGGTCAGATGGACGAAGCAGGTTTCACCGACAAGGACCCTTGCCGGGGGGCAGCCTCAGCGGCCCCGGCAAGACCCTTGCCAGGGCAGCTCGCCCACGCCAGCCGAGCGAGCCACCCTCGAGCCCACCAACGCTCGACGAATGCGTTGGGACGGGGCTCGGGAGGCACCTCTGTGGTGGCATGCAGATCTTTGTGAAGACAAAGAATAGTCAAGATCAAGTGAGGATAGGAAGGCAGCCATCCTCACCGAAGAAACCCACAAGACCCCCGGCAAGATCCTTGTCGGGGAAGCCTGCGCGCCACGGCAAGACCCTTGCCAGGCCACCCGGCAAGGCCCTCGCTAAGCGCACCAGCAGGGCCACCATCAGGCCCGCACCAGCCAAGTCTCCGCCGCCGTTCGCATGCAGCTGCCGACCCAACCAGCTGGGCAGGCACCTGTGTGGCAACATGCAGCCCTTCGTGGAGGCTCCACCACCGCGCCACCTCAGCTGCCTACCTACCTACATGGCACCGCATGCATCACTGGCCAGGGCGTGTGTCGAAGCTTGGAGGAGCGGCGACGGATGGTACGGGCCTCGCCCTCGTCCCCGATAATGTGAAGGGACACCTAAGCAATGCATTAAATGCACCTTGTCCCGTGTCTGAGGATAACCTCGTGCCACTTAGACCTTTCCACCTCCTCTGTGCCACTGTGGCAGCCCCTTTTTCCTATAAAAGGAGGCCCGAGGCGACCAGGAGAAGGATTCGGCTTTTTGGAGCTCGTTACACTCCATAGCTTGCTCAAGAACACAGAATACATCCACCAAAGTAGGACTAGGGTTTTACGCATCCTCGCGGCCCGAACCTGGGTAAACGAACCGTGTGCACTCTGTTAGACCCGCTCTTCTCTCAACCCCGCGCCCCGCAACCGCAGTAGGGATTCTTGTGATCCCATAGGTGTCGTTCCCACCGACATCTTTGGCGCGCCCGAGTAGAAGCGCGTTTGTGAGAATCGGTTTTAGCAGTTAAGTGAGCGTTTCTTCATTGCGATGGCTCTAAGAGAAGCAGGAGAGGGGGTCGAAAGATCGACGCCGGCGCGACTACAAGCAGAACTAAGTCACACCGAACCCTGGCTACTTTCTTCCCCTTTTTATATGAGGTTATCGTCCTCGGAGATCTGGCCTATGTATGGGAAACCTGCACGCAAAGGGGACCCCCGCGATTGGCAACGCCTTTGTTCTGTTTCGAGTCCGCTCAACAGCTCAAAGCATGCCGTGTCGAGAGTGGTGGGGTAGCCTTCCGCACATGGCAATGCTCCTGACTCTGACTCGAGTCAAACTCGACAGTTCGGGCGGCCGCGCTCAGGGCGGTAAGGTGGTTTGCCCGGCAGCACGCACACCCGGCAGGCCAATGGGGATCCGTACCCACGACGCCGCCCTAGGTTTACGCACCGGCAAGCCTACCCGGTTACGTAGGGTGGACATACAAGGAAAAATCAAACAGGAAAAATAACATGCATGATACTAAAAAGTGCTGCAGAGTTATGTTACATTAAATTGTTGCTGCGGTTCTTTCTAGAGATAGCAATTGTCTTGGTTGTGAACCCGCAGCGGCGAGAAGAAAACGGGGTGCCTAATCCCGGCGCTGGCCCTCCACCCTCAGAATTCTGCCGACTCGGCTGATGATGGGATCAATGCGCTCCCTGAGCGGCGCAAGGTCGGTCCCCTCCGGCAAGCTCTCTAGCGCGGCGTCGAAGTCGAGGTCAGGGTACCAGTGCGCCACCTTGGTGAGAACCTTGGTCATGGCGCCCTGACAAAGCATCTGGGACTCGTCGTCCAGTGAGGCCGCCCGGCTGGCGTGGAGCCGCTCCAGAGCACCGACGACCTTCTCAAAGAACATGGTCAGGCTGCAATTGGCGCTCACGCTCCGCTCCGGGACGTACCTCACGTCTGGCATCCCCATGATGGCTAGCTGCAAGGCGTCCTGGTTGGCGATGGTGGCGAGGCGATCGAGCCAACGGTTCTCGCCCTCCATGTGCTCCGCAAAGTTGAGGCCCTCGTTCTTCCGCAATAGCTTCTCGCCCTCCAGCTCCTTGGCGAGGGTTTCCCTCTCGGGTTGTAGCCTCCGAATGCACCTTCTCGAGACTCTCCGGCTTTAGCTTGAGTACTTTGATGGAGTTGTTGGCCTTGGAGAGCTCCCCAGCCTTGCTGACGACCGCGCCCTGCGCCTCTGTCAGGGCACTATTGAGCGTGTCCTTTTCCCGGGACAGCTTCAGGGTCTGCTCCTTCAGCCTGTCGCGCTCTGCCTCCAGCTCCTCCACCTTGCCAGCATGAACTTGGGCCTGGGCATTGAGTGCCTCCTTGTGCCTCTGCTCCAGCTCACCGGTCCGCTGCAAGACAAGCTTCACCTCGGCATCCTTGTCGTGAAGTGTGGCGGCGAGCTTCTCCTCGCGTGCGGCAAGGTCCTCTTCTTGGGAGTTCAGCGCGGCCTCGTGCTGGGTCTGAACGGCCTCGACCGCCTTGGCCGAGTTCTTCGCCACCTCCTGAGCTTTCTCAACATCGGCAAGCTTCATGGTAAGCTCCACGTCGCGCCTGGCCTGCTCATCCTGGGCCGCCTTGAGCTCCTTGTGGGTCTTGCGGAACCAGTCCCGTGCTTCGGCGACGTGCTCCAGGAGGTCCGCCTCTGCCTTCTCCACCACCGCTGCACTGGACATCACCTTGTCCAGGCGGGCGCGGTGGAGCGCTTGGAGCTTCCAGAAGCTGGCACCCATGGCCTGGAGGAGCCGCTCCTCCTGCGAGCCATCGCCACCAACGATTGGCTCGTCGACGACTCCAAGCCCGGCAGCGGCAAGCACCTCGTCGTCGGACACCTCTCCCTCGACGGGTGCCCTAGTGCTCGACACGCCTGGGAGGTGAACGAACAAGTCATCCCTCACCCTCAGGTACTTGCCGGAGCCGGAAGTTGCAGAGGAGGAAGGTTGGTCGCCAGCCTCCTCCTCCTCGGCAGCGGCCCCGCCGGCCTCCCCGGCAGGCCCCTTGCCTGTCCCCTCAGCAGCGGCCTTGCCGGCCTCCCCGGTGGGCCCCTTGGCAGCGTCCTCGGCAGCCCCCTTGGCGGCGGCCTCGGCAGCGTCCTTGGCGGCCTCCCTGCGGCGGCCTTGCCCCGACGGGCCCCTTGGCGGTGTCCTCGGCAGCCCACTTGGCGGCCTCCTCTGCGGCGATCTTCTCGGAGTCCGCCTCGGCGGCCTTGGCGACACCCTCGATCACGGCGTCCACGTCCTCTGGGTCCATCAAGGAGGAATCTGGGTGCCGAAGATAGGGGTGAGGCAAAGCCAAGACCAAGAACCAGAAAGAAGAAGAAGCAGGGGCGAACGGCGGAGGGCTTACGGTCTGCACTGGCTGGAAGCAGGAGTCCCTCCCGCCAACATCTGGCGTCGAGGCAAATCCACCGGCGCCCAAGTTCTCTTCCTCCTCCTCCATGTGTGTGGGCCCGGTGCTTGGCGCCCTTGCTGGGACGCCCCTCGGGGCGGCGTGGTCGATGGGGGCGGCGTGTTGGGAGTAGCCCCTGTAGCTCCTCCTGCTGCCGCTCCTCTCCTGCACGCCTGGCAAGGTCAGCACCAAAGTGTCGTGCCCCTGACACATGTCGAAGAGAGAAGAATGATGAACTTACACTGGGGGCTTTGCCGGGGGCTGCTGTCCGGGCTGCTTAGTACAACCAGGGCGCCCTTGAAGCACCAGCCGGGGGCTGGCCACCCACCAAGACCTTGGCCCTCTTCATCCTCTGGGCCAGCATCTCCACGTCCCTGCAAAGATGAAAACAAGTCAAGATCAGTAACGCAGGTTGAGGAGGCAAAGAGAACGGAGAGGAACCGGATGCTTACTCATCATCCTCCTCCTCCTCTGCGGTCTTCCTCTTCCTCCTCGGACTGTGGGATCCAAAATCAAAGGTGATCCCCGCGCCGACGTTCGCCAGAGGAGGGGAGGGAGGTGGCGTCTGGGCACGCTTGGATGAAGAAGGAGCAGCCATCTTCTTCTTCACCGCGACCTTCGCCGGCTTCTTTGCCGCCGCGGTCCTCGTGTGGGGCCGGGACCCCTCCAAGATCAGCTGCAGCTGCGCAGCCCTACGGGGCCGAACCGGCTCACCGGAGCTGGCCCGCCGCAGGACTCGCCCCCCCCTTGCTGGTGGCGCTGGTCTCGGTCTCCTCCGGCAGCAGCGACGACTCGCGGTCACATCCTCAGCAGTGGAGCCTCGGTGCAGGCTTGGCTCCCCGGTCAGCCGCCCACCGGGAAAGCTCCTCCTCCTCCTTGGCCGTCGCGGCCTTGTCCTCCACGCCACCATCATCGCTGGCCTCCCTGCCGAGCTATGCCTCCCTCGCCCTGGTGGCGATGTAGTCCAGCTCCGCCTGGGAGGTGTCCTGGACAAGCAGCCGCTCGGCATCTGCATCGACATGCACCTCGTGCAGGGTGTCGAAGAACTGCTGCACTTCGACGTCCTTCGGTTCCTTCCAGCTCGAGACCGGGTCGTGCGCGTTGCAGTCCGGCATCATGGAAATGATCTCGGACCGACGCAGTTGTTGCACAACGGGACCACCCCCGTCGGCAGCTTGAACAACGACCCCTTGAGGACCTTGCCGGCCTTCGCAGCGGCCCTCGCAGCCTTGTCGGTCCGCTTGACCTTGCCGTCGCGGCCCACGTCAAGCTAGAAGAGCCGCTGGCAGAAATGGGCGTGCGCCATCACCGTGAAGTTGTGGTCAAGGCCTGGGCGGAGTCGCATGATGTCAGCGGGGTTCGTGAAGAGCCAGGCTGACCTCCCCTTGTTATGCAGCGGAGCAATCCGGTGGCGGATGAAGTCCGCCCCGATCATTACAAGGGTGAGCCCGGCCTGGGTAAGCCGGAGAATCCTGGTGGTGGCAATCGTCAACCTTCCATCGGCGGCATCAACATCACTCCAATTGCTGCCGCGAACCGGCGGCGCCCGGCGAACTCTGCAGAACACCGGCGGGTCCTTCTCTTCAATCCAGCACCACAGGCCCCGTCACTCCTCCCACCTCTCCTTCATGGCGCCGTCCAGGTACGCCCCCTTGGATCTTGGGATCCAAGTGATGCAACTAGAGATGGCGCCCCTCGGCTGGATCCGAGGGGAGAAGTAATGGCGGAAGAGAACCGTGTTGGGGTGCACCCCGGCGAAGCCCTCGCAGAGATGCGCGAAAAGGGCCATGCACGCCACCGCATTCGGAGTAAAATCCAAGAGGCGGAAGTCGAAGGTGTGCATGATATCGCTGAAGAAATCGGAGAACGGAGGGCAGAGCCCGCAAGAAAAGTAATCGACAAAGAAAGGGTATCGATTTGGGGCAGGGTCGGCGCAGGCGGCGGGGATGACGCGCGTGGCCGGGTGCCCGGAATCCTCCCCCCCCCCCTCCCCCCGTCTTCACTCCCCACAGGGGCCTGAAGAGGTCCCGAAGCTCAAGCACGTCGACCGTCGAGGGGAATAAGAAGGCGGACTGCGTCCGGTCCCCCGACAGCGCACTCTCCGGCGGCTCCACAACCCCGGCATCCTTGGCCACCCCTTTGCCCTTGGAGGATTTTGGCGCCATGGTGGCTGAAGAAGGAGGGAGGAGCGGAGGGCGGCAGGAGCATAACAGCGGCGAGCGGAGACGAAGCTTGGAGAACAGGAGGGAGACAGGCGGAGGTCTCCAAGATTGGGGTTGCGCGAAAGGTAAAAGGAACAGTGCGCCCACGGTTATCCCTTTTTATGGGGAAGCCGCGGGTCCCGCCGCCCATTTACTGCGATGTGACGCATGCCTGTGGGAACCGCCCCACGCATGCCGCCCATGTCACGCATGCCCCTCCACGCTGCGCCACGCGCGGGTCGTGGGAAGCACATCGACCGAAAAATCTTACCGCGGTAAAAACCGCCCCGCCTGCCCGCACACCGTTTTGGGCCTGACCCAACAATGTGTCGCACTTATGTGTGGCCCAGGCCCGGTGGCTCCTGCCGGTGTACAAAAATAGGGGCACATTTTTTGTACCCCTTTACCTGTGCATGGGCAGTCAGAGCCGCGCCCGCGACCACACCAAGCAGGGCGGGGGAGGTGAGCCAAGGTAAGACCGAAGCCCAAGATGGCCAGAGCAACGGCAAGGACCAAGGCCACAAAGGTCAGATGGATGAAGCAGGTTTCCTCGGCAAGGACCCTTGCCGGGGGGCAGCCTCAGCCGCCCCGGCAAGACCCTTCTTTGGGGCAGCTCGCACGCCTTGAAGCGAGCCACCCTCGAGCCCACCAAGGCTCGACGAATGCGTTGGGACGGTGCTCGGGAGGCACCTCTGTGGTGGCAAGCAGATCTTTGTGAAGACAAAGAATAGTCAAAATCAAATGAGGATAGGAAGGCAGCCATCCTCACTGAAGAAACCCACAAGACCCCCGGCAAGATCCTTGCCGGGGACGCCTGCGCGCCACGGCAAGACCCTTGCCGGGCCACCCGACAAGGCCCTCGCCAAGCGCACCAGCAGGGCCACCATCAGGCCCGCACCAGCCAAGTCTCCGCCGCCGTTCGCATGCAGCTGCCGACCCAACCAGCTGGGCAGGCACCTGCGTGGCAACATGCAGCCCTTCGTGGAGGCTCCACCATCGCGCCACCTCAGCTGCCTGCCTGTCTACATGGCATCGCATGCATCGCTGGCCAGGGCGCATGTCGAAGCTTGGAGGAGCGGCGATGGACGGGACGGGCCTCGCCCCCGTCCCGATGAAGTGAAGGGACACCTAAGCGATGCATTAAATGCACCTTGTCCTGTAATACGAGGGATAACCTCGTGCCACTGTAGACCTTTCCACCTCCTCTGTGCCACTGTGGCAGCCCCTTTTTCCTATAAAAGGAGGCCCGAGGCGACCAGGAGAAGGATTCGGCTTTTTGGAGCTCGTTACATTCCATAGCTAGCTCAAGAACACAGAATACATCCACCAAAGCAGGACTAGGGTTTTACGCATCCTCGCGGCCCAAACCTGGGTAAACGAACCGCGTCTCTCTGTTAGACCTGCTCTTCTCTCAACCCCGCGCCCCGCAACCGGAGTAGGGATTCTTGTGATCCCATAGGTGTCGTTTCCCATCGACACACTGGCTTCTCGCATTCGCTCGACACGTGGAAGGTAGCCATTATTGGACATGGAAGCCAAGGAGCGCAACATTTATGAGGAGCCGAACACTATTCGACAGGTCTTCAGGATTTGGAGAAGAACCCGCCTTGCAATGCCGAAAACAATCTGCGCGCCGGACTCATCGTCATTGAAGCCTGGTTAGGGAACTCTTGAGGGAGTCTGGATTAGGGGTATCCGGACAGCTGGACTATATCCTTTGGCCGGACTGTTGGACTATGAAGATACAAGATTGAAGACTTCGTCCCGTGTCCAGATGGGACTCTCCTTGGCGTGGAAGGCAAGCTTGGCAATACGGATATGTAGATCTCCTCCCTTATAACCGACTCTGTGTAACCCTAGCCCCCTCCGGTGTCTATATAAACCGGAGGGTTTAGTCCATAGGTCAAGAACAATCATACCATAGGCTAGCTTCTAGGGTTTAGCCTCTACGATCTCGTGGTAGATCAACTCTTGTAATACTCATATAATCAAGATCAATCAAGCAGGAAGTAGGGTATTACCTCCATAGAGAGGGCCCAACACAGGTAAACATTGTGTCCCCCGCCTCCTGTTACCATCCGTCTTAGACGCACAGTTCGGGACCCCCTACCCGAGATCCGCCGGTTTTGACACCGACACCAGGACTCCCTCAGCGGCTTCGTATCGTAAAATGCGATGAATCCTTCTCTCTGTTTTTCTCCCTGCACGTGAATATATAGTGTTGGAGTTGAGGTCAGTGGAGCTCCAGGGGGCCCACGAGGCGGGGGCGCGCCCCCCATCCTCGTGGACAGGATGTGGGACCCCTTGTCTTGATTCTTTCACCAGTATTTTTTATATATTCGAAAAATATTCTCCGTGAAGTTTCAGGTCATTCCGAGAACTTTTATTTCTGCACAATAATAACACCATGGCAATTCTGCTGAAAACAGCGTTAGTTCGGGTTACTTCCATTCAAATCATGCAAGTTAGAGTCCAAAACAAGGGCAAAAGTGTTTGGAAAAGTAGATACGATGGAGACGTATCAATTCCCCCAAGCTTAAACGATTGCTTGTCCTCAAGCAATTCAGTTGAAAAACTGAAAGTGATAAAGAAAAACTTTTACAAACTTTGTTTGCTCTTGCTGTTGTAAATATGTAAAGCCAACATTGAAGTTTTCAGCAAAGATTATGAACTAACCATATTCACAATAACACTTAGGTCTCATATTTACTCATATCAATGGCATAATCAACTAGCGAGCAATAATAATAAATCTCGGATGACAACACTTTCTCAAAACAATCATAATATGATATAACAAGATGGTACCTCGCTAGCCCTTTCTGAGACCGGAAAACATAAATGCAGAGCACCTCCGAAGATCAAGAATTGGCTAGACATTGTAATTCATGGTAAAAGAGATCCAGTCATACTCAATATAAATTAATAGTAATGGATGCAAATGACAGCAGTGCTCTCCAGCTGGTGCTTTTTAATAAGAGGGTGATGACTCAACATAAAAGTAAATAGATAGGCCCTTCGCAGAGAGAAGCAGGGATTTGCAGAGGTGCCAGAGCTCGATTTTGAAATATAGATAAATAATATTTTGAGCGGCATACTTTCATTGTCAACATAACAACCGAGAGATCTCGATATCTTCCATGATACACACATTATAGGCGGTTCCCAAGCAGAATGGTAAAGTTTATACTCCCCCACCACCAACAAGCATCAATCCATGGCTTGCCCGAAACAACTGGTGCCTCCAACTAACAACAGTCCTAGGGGAGTTTTGTTTGCAATTATTTTGATTTGATTTGAGCATGGGACTGGCATCCCGATGACCAGCCATTTTCTCATGAGTGAGGAGCGGAGTCCACTCCTCTTGAGAATAACCCGCCTAGCATGGGAGACACATACATCCCTAGTTGATACATGAGCTATTACATGAGCTATTCGAGCATACAAAACAGAATTTCATTTGAAGGTTTAGAGTTTGGCACATACAAATTTACTTGGAACGGCAGGTAGATACCGCATATAGGAAGGTAAGGTGGACTCATATGGAATAACTTTGGGGTTTATGGAAGTGGATGCACAAGAAGTCTTCCCGCTTAGTACAAGTGAAGGCTAGAAAAAGACTGGGAAGCGACCAACTAGAGAGCGACAACAGTCATGAACATGCATTAAAATTAATAAACATTGAGTGCAAGCATGAGTAGGATATAATCCACCATGAACATAAATATCGTGGAGGCTGTGTTGATTTTGTTTGAACTACATACATAAACATGTGCCAAGTCAAGCCACTTGAATCGTTCAAAGGAGGATACCACCCTATCATACCACATCACAACCATTTTAATAGCATGTTGGCACGCAAGGTAAACCATTATAAACTCCTAGGTAATTAAGAATGGCATGAGCAACTATAATCTCTAATTTTCATTGCAAACATGTTTCATACATAATAGTCTGAATCAAGAACGATGAACTAATCATATTTACAAAAATAAGAGAGGTCGAGTTCATACCAGCTTCTCTCATCTCAATCAGTCCATCATATATCGTCATTATTACCTTTCACTCGCACGACTGAACGGTGTGGATAATAATAATAGCGCACGTGCAATTGGACTAAGCTGGAATCTGCAGCCATTTAACACACAGGAGAAGACAAGGTAATATGGGCTCTTTGTTAAAATCAACAATAATGCATATAAGAGCCACTTCAACATTTTCATTATGGTCTTCTCCTCTTGATCCCCAAAGAAAAGAAAGGAAATAAAACTATTTACACGGGAAAGCTCCCAACAAGCAAAAGAAGAACGAGAAACCTTTTTGGGTTTTCTTTTAACTACTGCAACTACAGGCATGGAAAGTAAACTAACTAAAAGCTACAATTATTTTTTTTGGTTTTTCTTAAGGTTTTTCAAGCACACAAGAAGAAGGCTAGAAAAGAAAATAAACTAGCATGGATATTACAATGAAAAAGTATGAGCACCGACAACTTGAATGAGTGTGTGAACATGAATGTAATGTCGGCGAGAAATACGTACTATCCCATGCTTAGGCTTTTGGCCTAAGTTGTTCTATGTCCATGGATACAAGTTGTAGCTGGGGTCGTACTGAGATGCAGCAGCTATTGCCTCATGAGCTGCAGCTTGGAGGCGAGTTGCCTCCGTCCTCCTCTCGTACTCGTTCGCCTCCTCCCTGGTTATAATATATCTCCTTTTTGCCTGAAAGTCAAACAAACCAGGAGCAGGGAGAGCAACATGGATAGTGCGACGTCTGTCAAAGATTAGTCAGTATTGGAGGAACTGTTCATTCCTCTCAATAAACTGATGGCGAACCATAGCATTAGAATCTATGTAAGGAGAAGGCAATTCCATATCATTTTCATGTATGGGTATCTCAAGATAATTAGCCACACGGGTTGCATAAATTCCACCGAACAAATCTCCACTAATACTGTTATTATGCAACCTACGTGCAACAATGGCCCCCAAGTTATATTGTTTATCTCCTAACACGACACTCTTGAGAACACTGAGATCTGGAACACACATGTGACATGCCTCATCCTTACCGTTTATGTATCTACCTATAAAGAGAGCAAAATAATGTATAGCAGGAAAATGAATGCTCCCTATGGTAACTTGTGTTATTTCTCTAGATTCCCCCACAGTGATACTAGCAAGAAAATCTTTAAACTCAGATTTGTGAGGTTCACTAGCACTACCCCATTGCGGGAGTTTACAAGTAGTATTAAAATCTTCTAAGTCCATGGTATAAGATTTATCATAGAGATCAAATAGGACTGTGTGAGACTTGCGTGAGGATGTAAATTTAAACCTTCTCACAAAGGAATCAGTTAGGTGGTAATATTGGGGGCACTTATCTAACATGAAGCCCTCGAGTTCAGCATTACGCACATATGCGTCAAATTCCACCTTAATTCCTACTTGGACCATGAAATTTTCTCAAGGCCATTCACAAGGCCGCACTTGAGCTTCTCTTGGTAGTTCATGGTCCGGCTCATGTATTGCGGGCCTGGGTCCTTGCTTCCTTGAAGAACCACCTTGGTACATTTTCCTAAACATATTTCTTCCTCTGAAAAAAATGCTGAAATTTTTAGTAACTCAAAATAAAAGTGAACCAAACTCAACAAAGTTGATTGTAACTACTCCCACAAGTGCCTAGAGACTATATCATGCATTAGAACTACTTGGGACCATATAAATTTGACATGCAAGCTCAAGAACAGGGTCACCTAAGCAGCAAAAAATTTCAGTAAATAAAGCACTAGAAAAAAACTAATTGGACCATTGGACGAGTCACATACCGAAGAACAATCGCCCAAAGCAGTTTTGTAAGTGGAGCTTTGAGCACGGAGATCGAAAATCGCAGCAAGACGAGCTAGAACACGGGTTTGAGCTGGTTGGTAATTTTTTTCTGGAGGAAGGAGTGTGTGAGTGCTGGAATAAGTGGAGGGGGGCCACGTGGGGCCCACGAGGCAGGGGGCGCGCCCAGGGGGGTGGGCGCGCCTGGACCTCGTGGCTGTGTGGCCGGGCTCCCACGATGTGTTCTTAGTGCCAAATATTCTTAAATATTCTAGAAAAAAATCATATTTTAATTTCAGGGCATTTGGAGAACTTTTATTTTTGGGGTATTTTTTT
Organism: Aegilops bicornis; assembly: GCA_021605145.1. NCBI lineage: Eukaryota > Viridiplantae > Streptophyta > Magnoliopsida > Poales > Poaceae > Aegilops > Aegilops bicornis. The sequence continues at coordinate 236,645,300 of CM038669.1, forward strand.
ATCGCAAGGATAATTCAGAAAACAGACAGAAAATACTATTTGCTTTATTTAATCTAAGTAATAGAAAGTAAAAGGAGGGTCCAGAGAGTGGTGCTTTCTAACTTCATCCATCTCATGTTCATCAAAAGGAATCCACTAACAAGGTTGATCAAGTCTTGTTAACAAACTCATTCTGAATCGCATGAAACCGGAGAATTTTCGAATAGCACTAGGTTACCTCAACGGGGATATGCACATCGCCAACAATAAGAATATCATATTTCTTTTCGACAGTAGGAAGAGGAAACTCAAAACCTCCAATAGTAATCGTTGGAATTTTTCCATTAGAATTGATATTGTGGACTTGAGGTTGTTTCCTCGGAAAGTGTACCGTATGCTCATTACCATTAACAAGAAAAGTGAAATTGCCTTTGTTGCAATCAATAACAGCCCTTGCAGTATTCAAAAAGGGTCTACCAAGGGTAATCGACATACTATCGTCCTCGGGAATATCAAGAATAACAAAGTCCGTTAAAATAGTAACATTTGCAACCACAACAGGCACATCCTCACAAATACCGACAGGTATAGCAGTTGATTTATCGGCCATTTTTAAAGATATTTCAGTAGGTGTCAACTTATTCAAATCAAGTCTACGATATAAAGAGAGAGGCATAACACTAACACCGGCTCCAAGATCACATCAAGCAGTTTTAACATAGTTTCTTTTAAGGGAGCATGGCATAGTTGGTACTCCTGGATCTCCTAGTTTCTTTGGTATTCCACCTTTAAAAGTATAATTAGCAAGCATGGTGGAAATTTCAGCTTCCGGTATCTTTCTTTTATTTGTAACAATTTCCTTCATATACTTAGCATAAGGATTCATTTTAAGCATATCGCTTAAGCATACGTAAAAAGATAGGTCTAATCATTACAAAGAACGCTCAAAATCCTCATCATCCTTTTTCTTGGATGGTTTAGGAGGAAAAGGCATGGGTTTCTGAACCCATGGTTCTCTTTCTTTACCGTGCTTCCTAGCAACGAAGTCTCTCTTATCATGTTGATTCTTTGATTGTGGGTTATCGAGATCAACAACAGGTTCAATCTCTACATCATTATCATTGCTAGGTTGAGCATCAACATGAACATCATCATTAACATCGTCGCTAGGTTCATGTTCATCACCTGATTGTGTTTTAGCATCAGAAATAGAAATATCATTGGGATTCTCAGGTGTGTTTACAACAGGTTCACTAGAAGCATGCAAAGTCCTGTCATTTTTCTTTTTCTTCCTTTTAGAAGGACTAGGTGTATCAACATTAGTTCTCTAAGAATCCTGCTCAATTCTCTTAGGGTGGCCCTCAGGATACAAAGGTTCCTGAGTCATTTTACCCCCTCTAGTTAAAATTCTGACAGCATTATCATTTTTATTATTGTTTAATTCATTGAGCAAATCATTTTGACCCTTAAGCACTTGTTCTACTTGAGTGGTAACCATAGAAGCATGTTTACTAATGATTTTAAGTTCACCTTTAACTCTATACATATAATCACTCAAGTGTTCAATCATATAAGCATTATGTTTCAATTGTCTACCAACATAAGCATTGAAGTTTTCTTGTTTAATAATAAAATTATCAAACTCATCTAAGCATTGGCTAGCAGACTTATAACGAGGGATATCACCTTCACCAAATCTATAGAGAGAATTTACCTTTACTACCTGTGTCGGGTTATCAAGACCATGTATTTCTTCAATAGGTGGTAAATTCTTAACATCTTCAGCTTTAATACCCCTTTATTTCATAGATTTATTTTCCTCTTGGATATCTTCAGGACTGAGAAATAGAATACCCCTTTTCTTCGGAGTTGGTTCAGGAAGTGTCCAATTATTTTCATTAGTCAACATATTATTCAATAGCAATTCAGCTTGATCAACAGTTCTTTCCCTGAAAACACAACCAGCACAACTATCCAGGTGGTCTCTGGAAGCATCGGTTAGTCCATTATAAAAGATATCAAGTATTTCATTTTTCTTGATAGGATGATCAGGAAAAGGATTAAGTAATTGGAGAAGCCTCCCCAAAGCTTGTGGGAGACTCTCTTCTTCAATTTGCACAAAATTATATATTTCCCTGAAGGCAGCTTGTTTCTTATGACCGGGGAAATATTTAGCAGAGAAGTAATAAATCATATCCTGGGACTACGCACATAACCAGGATCAAGAGAATGAAACCATGTTTTAGCATCACCCTTTAATGAGAACGGAAATAATTTAAGGATATAGTAGTAACGAGTTTTCTCATCATTAGTGGACGGGGTAGCTATATCATTTAATTTAGTAAGATTTGCCACAACAGTTTCAGATTCATAGCCATAGAAAGGATCAGATTCAACCAAAGTAATTAGATTAGGATCGACAGAGAAATCATAATCCTTATCGGAAATACAGATAGGTGAAGTAGCAAAAGCAAGGTCATATTTCATTCTAGCATTCAAACATTTTTCTTTCAGCTTAGCTAATACTTTCTTAAGATCATATCTATCATTGCAAGCAAGAAAGTCTCTAGCAGTTTCTTCATCCATAACATAACCCTCATGCACAACAAGCAATTCATATCTAGGGGGAGAATCTTTCATCACTTTCATCAATATTATCAGTTTCAATAATTTCATTCTCTCTAGCCCTAGCAAGTTGTTCATCAAGAAATTCACCTAGTGGCACAGTAGTATCAAGCATAGAAGTAGTTTCATCATAAGTATCATGCATAGCGAAGTGGCATCATCAATAACATGCGACATATCGTAATTAATAGCGAAGGTGTTTCACAAGTTTACTCAAAGCAGAAGGTGAATCAAGTGCGAGCTAGATGGCAGTTCCTTACCTCCCCTCGTAGTTGAGGGATAAATTTTGGTTTTCTCGTCTTTCAAGTTCCTCATAGTGACCAGCAGATATAAATCCCAAGTGACTCAAAGAATAAAGCTATGCTCCCTAGCAACGGTGCCAGAAAATAGTCTTGATAACCCACAAGTATAGGGGATCGCAACAGTTTTCGAGGGTAGAGTATTCAACCCAAATTTATTGATTCGACACAAGGGGAGCCAAAGAATATTCTCAAGTATTAGCAGTTGAGTTGTCAATTCAACCACACCTGGAAAACTTAATATCTGCAGCAAAGTATTTAGTAGCAAAGTAATATGGAAGTAACGGTAACGGTGGCAAAAGTGTGATGGCAGTTTTGTAGTAATTGTAACTTGATGGCAACGGTAAAGTAACTAAGCAAAGATCAATATGTGAAAAGCTCGTAGGCATTGGATCGGTGATGGAGAATTATGTCGGATGCGATTCCTCATGCAATAGTTATAACATAGGGTGACACAGAACTGGCTCCAATTCATCAATATAATGTAGGCATGTATTCCGAATATAGTCATACGTGCTGATGGAAAAAGAACTTGCATGACATATTTTCTCCTACCCTCCCGTGGAAGCGGGGTCCTATTGGAAACTAAGGGATATTAAGGCTGTGACACCCCAAAAATTAAACCATATTTTGTTTATTAAAATTTCGCCAGGAAATTAAATTTTCATTTTTCTGGATTTATTTTTTATCTCAGAACCTCTCCTTTCTTCTATGTTGTGGAGTTTTCACCCCAAGTAAAAAAACTTTTCAATCATTATTGGACTTATTTACCCTCTCAATGAAAAGAATTCTTTTATCAGTGGGATTACTTATATAATTATTTTTCCTGAGCTTTATTTCTCTAAAATGGTTTTTCATAAGTTTTAGGGTCCCATTTGCACTACAACCCTTTGATAAATTTATTTAAAATTCCAACCAAAATTTGGGGATGTCATGTGGTGTTTTTAAATCACTTTTATGCAAAAACATCTTTTATTCAATTGAAATTTTTGAGTTTTTCCACTAGTTTTCAGATCTGGTCCAGTTACACTTTTGCACTACAACCTATTTAAATATTTCTTTAAAACTTCCACCAAAATTATGGGAGGTCAGTAGGAGTATATTATTTATCTTGGTGCAAAATCCACTGGTGTTCTTTGAAAGATATGAGCAAACCATCATCTTTTGCTCTCTGGTCCAGTTTGGCTTTTTCTACATCAACTGTAATTTTTGTTGCTCTAATGCCCATGATCTTTCTCCTGCTTGTAGTACACCCTACCAAACCCTTATGTCCAGGAGATTGGGTCCATTGGAATATTTTTAGTACATGCCATAATGCCATTTTCTTTCTGTCCAGATTTGATTTTCTCCAAATCTTGCACTAAAAAGTTTCTAGCTTTGACCAACTCTAATGCCCATGATCTTTCTCCTGCTTGTAGTACACCCTACAAAACCCTTATGTCTAGGAGATTGGGTCCATTGGAATATTTTTAGTACATGCCATAATGCCATTTTCTTTCTGTCTAGATTTGATTTTCTCCAAATCTTGCACTAAAAATTTTCTAGCTTTGACCAACTAAACTTGCCACCATCCCCTACATCTAAAGTGACACTACCCTGGAGAGTTTGGCCACCCCAAGAAATGCCTAGGTGCCCTTGGCATTTTGTCAAACACCTTATGGGCACGATCAGTTGTGACATAGTTTATGGTCTGTACTATGGACCTGCTTGCTTTGCCTAACCACCATGTCCACTAAGCCTCTAGACTACCCTAACCTAATCCTGTTAAACCCCAGCTCCACCCTGGCCTCCTGGCAAGCCCCTGCATTTCACCGAGAACCTGGTGGGCATGCTCTGAGCGCGACCAGAGCGCGCGTTTTGCACGTGCGTGCGCCCGAGTCACCGCGTCTCGTTGCCGCCTCCCCCGCGCCCGTTCTGATCCTCTCCCACTCGCAGCAAACGCACCTGCCCCCTCCCACACCGCAGGGCCGCCATGGAGCTCCACAGCGGTGCCGTCAGGTCGGATGTGGCCACTAGCGGCCGACCGCAGCAGGCCCCTGCCCTGGACGGCGCCGCCCAAGCCTTCCGCGCTCGCCAGCTCGCCCATGGAGCAGTGCCCGCTAGTCCGCTAGCCCTTGCCGCCACCCCCAGCCTCGACACATCGTTCTGCGAGCTACAGAACGGCGGTTCGCCGATCTTATCCACGACCGCCGTGGGAACCAACTCCGGCCGCCTATATAAGGAGCCCCCGAGCCTCTCCGAACCCTCAAGCAACCTCCTATCACCCCACCTAGCACCCCCCATAGCAGGCAATCAACCAGGGGAGGTCTTCTTCCCCATCTCCAGCCAGTACAGCCGCCGCTGCCCTCCGGTCCGTTCAGTCGCAACCCGAGCCCCTCCCATCCATCTGGCACCACCATCTGCCTCCCCTTGACCGTGTGGAGCCGCCCGTACCCTCAGCTGCGTCGAGGAACCACCATAGCCCAAAGCCCCAAACCTCCCGAAGCCATCTCCGTCGCGAAGCTCACCGCCGGCGACCCCCTCCACCCCCACCAGCCCCGTGACTACCGGGAGGACCGTCCTGAACTGGCGGATCCATCCCTGCCCTCGGATGCCCCCGAGGAGCCGTCGTTCGGCGGCGAAGATCGCCGGAGCTCCGCCTCCGTTCGACCAAAGGAGAGGGAAGGCGGGGGATGACTGGTCAAACCTGACCAGTGGGCCCCCTGGACCCACTGTCAGTGACCCTGCACCGGTCCACGTGGGTTAAGTGAAGGCGTAAAAGCAAAGTACGTATTCGACGTGTACATATTCGAAACGTTTTCTTTTCTTTATCTGTTTTTTTAAAACAGAATATTGACTAAACTTTGACTGGCAATAACTTTTTTAATATAACTCCAAATGAATTGATTCTTTTTCCTACCCCTCTCAAATTTTGTCTAGTTTATATTAGGATTTATTTGAAAAAATTTCAAACAACTTTTTTGTGCTGTTTTGAAAGTATGTGTTAATTCAAATTTATTTAAAATAGGATTTTGGAGAGAGAGAAGAAAACTTTCAAAAGTTTTGGAATGCACCCTGCCTCTCCACAACTTAAAGGCAAGCATTTTTGAACCCTGGCATACTATTATCGTGTGTTGTTTGATATAGTTACAACTCCACCGTGACACGGAGTATCCGTTATTTTTTTTTGAGGATATGATCAGACTCATGAGTGCATGTCGGTGATCTCATGCTATTGGAGCTTGATATGTTTGCGATAGTAATCATCCTCACATGCCTTTCATGCCTATCGGAAGGAAGCCGAGAAAGTCTCTGTCTTGGGTATACACGAGCTTATCTCTAGTTCCCCGTCAAGACGGTTGTGTCCGGTATGGCAAGATGAGGTATGAGGAGTGGTGATTACATGCATTGGTTGAAACATATTTGTTATCCTAATCATGCAGGAAATACTTAAACCTCTGAGTCGGTAGTAGATCGAGTCTTGTTCGATAACCCCATACATGTTTCGGTGCGCCACTTGCCCTGCCGTAGGTAAGTGCAGTTCGATAAGTTGTCAACCTTTCTAGCACACACCGCATGGAGAGGCCATGGTGGAAGATACCGACTGCAGCCGGTAGGCATGCCACTTGGTCCGGGGGCATGGGTGTTTCCGCTTGGGACCGAGAGGGGGGCACCCCTTAGTAGCGCGCGATATAAGTTTGATCCCATGCTAATCGAGGTTGTAGCCTCCCCACTTAGAGTTTTGCTTAACGGGTGTCGTGGGTGATTCGGAACCACGAGTAAAGTTAAGCTGGTGTGTGCGAGTCAGGCGTGTTTTCGACTAAAAGACCGTAGACGGAATTAGTTCCGATGGACTAAAGGAATCTGTTACTCGTGGTAAAGAGTACACCCTCTGCAGAGATTAAATCTATTCGAATAGTCGTGTCCATGGTTAAGGACTACAGTCTGGGTTGGGTCAAGTGTCGGTCTTAGTGTCGGTCTTCGGAGGAGAAACTACTAAACCAGAACATGGATCATGACTTGTGACTTATGATTGTTATGGACTAACACTTTATATTATTGGAATTATTGAGTATCCCTGGGAAGGTTCTACCTCCTGGATATTCACTGTGATTATTTTTCTTATAAGCCCTTTATGTAGTGTCACTCAGACGCCCGACTATGGCATGCTTGTTATTGGTTTACTTTATAAGCCCTTTATGTGGTGTCTCTTAGACGCCCGACTGTGTCATGCTTGTTATTGGTTTACTTTATAAGCCCTTTATGTGGTGTCGCTCAGACGCCCGACTGTGGCATGCTTGTTATTTACTTTATAAGCCCTTTATGTGGTGTTGCTCGGGCCTTGCGTGAGGCATGCTCGTTATTTACTATCCTTTCGAGACGCCGCCCGACATTCGATCGGTGCATTTTATTACTACTCTGCTATTACATATTCATGTTGCATATAAATAACCTGCTTGCATGCATCAGGGATTTTATTTTTATGACTAACGTTGTGATCATAGAATGTTTTCAGAGCATGATTATCGTTTGTTATATTATACCCGTGCTCAAAATGTTTGCGAGTACATTCAAAGTACTCACTGGCTTGTCCCTGGCTATTGTCTTGGCCAGATTTCTTGCATGGAGAGGAGCGTTGCGATGACAGCCTCGGAACCTAAGCAATGGTGATAGCAGCCTCGCGAAGATAGGAGTTAACCTGGTCAGCTCTTCCTGTGGGAAATGGAGTCCCATAGACGCTGATGATCCGCAAACCGCTTCCGCCATCAACCACTAGAAACCAATTGTTGTACTCATAGGCCAGAATGATCTTGTACCACATATCTTGTATTTTGCTTGGAGTTTCTGTATCAAGTTGGTGCCTCATCAGCTAACAGTAATCCTGGGGCTGGTGAGCACAAGGGCCATTTTCTGGGAAATTATATCCCGAAAATCCGATCCTGACAAACTTGGTATCAGAGCCAGGCTGATCATTGGCTAATCCTATCTTAGCCAGGTCGAAAAACCTAGGAAAACCAACCCACCAGACCTTAACTTAAACCCAGCCAAGCTTCTTGTGCAAGATAGCCACACAGTGACCCGACAACTTTTGGCAGTCGGTGCCCAACCTATCAGCCTAGCCTGTCGATCACGCGCCAGTGACTGACACCAAAATTGTCTCATTCGCAAGCGTGCGAAGGAACACTCCGTCCACTTTTTCTATAAAAAGGGCACGCTAGCCTCAACCCAGCACATCACAGCCTCTGCCCAAACCAAGCTAAAATGCCAGGACCCATTGTTCACAATGAGACCATGGCAACCAACCTTGGAGGTTTTGTGACCGTGCTAGCAAATCTCACCCGCCGTGCCTTCGCGTTAGAAGAGCCCCCAGAATATGTTGTGTACCAAGGACCCATGAGCGGTGAGAGCCGTCAATTCTGGGCCACTATGCACGTCTACGGTAGGGGTCTATCGCCAGAATGCCCCTACAGGTTCACCGGAAGGACAACTTCCTTTGAGCCACAAGCCATCCAACTAGCTACTCGAGAGGCTATAGTTCAACTCCGGCACTTATCGCCCAGAGTTAACTGTCGCTCGTTCTACTACTACCCCAGCCGTGACGGATATGGTAGGCCACCCCAGGTTGCCAACGGAGTTCACGAGACGGACCCTGCATTGCTCCATCTGGTGCACTATGTAAGTGCACTAGAGGATATGTTCGATCAAATCACCCTTGATCTGATCGCAGCTCGTGGAGAGCTAATTTGCCGAGCCCCGGCAAGAGGAGAAGATGAGCCCAACGCCGACAACCCAGTCATGCTGTTCGGATAACCGATCGAGTCCTTGAGGACAGCCCCAGTCGTCGACCAAAATACCTTGATGACCCCAGAAGTGCTTCGTCGCCTTTTGGGAACACGCGCAAACGGGATTGTGGCCAACAACCCCCGCGAGGGTCATCATCGCTACCCCGACCCTGCAGCCCCTCAACCCCCTCCAGCTAATCCCGATAGTGAAAACCGTGGAGAAGCCTCGACGTCCACAAGGCACGCCCGCTTAGATATAAACGAGGTGGACTAAGTCACTCGAGCAGTACCGAGTCTCAGTATGTCCACACCCTGTAATGTGTGACCTTGTATTGCCACAATGTTGTCTGCATGTGCGCCCCTATTTTAAATAGTAGGTGTGCATAAGTATGTTGATGTATGGTTGCATTTTTTTATTCCGGGCGTAGCTACCAAAAACCACCCCGTCGCCGCCCACAATAACACATCACTTTTGTGAGATGTGTGTGTCTGTGGCTTTGACCCCGATCCCATGAGAGCATAACCATCAAACTAGTGCCCCTCACTGCGGTAAATAACCCAGTCTGGATACTATATAAAAGGCCACCTCGTGACCTTGCCGAGTACCCCTCACCTTGTGCACCACCCTCACAACCATTTCTTGCCATGCCGAGCCCTAGCATTTATCTGAGAACCCCAGATGCAACCCCGGGTAGTTTTGTTAAAATATTGTGGGACTTTATCTGCAGTACCATGGGTTCTACCCAGCCACCCCAGTACAAGCTGCTCAAATCAAGGATCACCCCATCCACCTCGAAATATTAGGTAGTAGCACACATCCCTCCCGTAAACTCAAACCAAGACCCAACAGAAGTCTCCTTCCTGGGGAAATCTATGCCGACTCAGCGGCCATAGAAGCAGATTTAAGCGCTTTGTTCGCCTTCGATTTGGCGGTATCCTATGCCGTGAACAAGGGTATTATTACTTCGAGTCGTGGCAAAGACCCGGAGAAGTAACATGTTTTCCGGGGACGAATTGAGAGAGACCCGATCGGCCAACCTTGCCCAGTACCTCATCGTGCAAGAGCGTCTGACCCAGCGGATAATGGGTTATCTTCAGAGCCTCGCTGATTTAAATCCTCAGATCGCCATCGGCAGACCGCTGAGACCTGACTAGGAGAGACACATTCATCGACTAGTCAACCCACTTCCCCCGATAGAAGAAGAGTGTGCCCCAGTACCAGAGACGTTCTCTCGGGACCCTGTACATTTTCCGTTTTCATTGTAAACGTCATAGCTATGTTTATGTATGTGTTGCAGCTTATGCGTTGTACCCAAGTTCGGGCTATGAGTAAACTGTTCGGTTTCAGCTGTTATGAGCTATATTTTCAAAAAAAAACGACCCTTAGCAAATCTCGAGGACGAGATTTTTCTTAAGGGGGGTAGTGTTGTGACACCCCAAAAATTTAACCATATTTTGTTTATTAAAATTTCGCCAGGAAATTAAATTTTCAATTTTCTGGATTTATTTTTGATCTTAGAACCTCTCCTTTCTTCTAAGTTGTGGAGTTTTCACCCCAAGTAAAAAAAACTTTTCAATCATTATTGGACTTATTTACCCTCTCAATGAAAACAATTCTTTTATCAGTGGGATTATTTATATAATTATTTTTCCTGAGCTTTATTTCTCTAAAATGGTTTTTCATAAGTTTTAGGGTCCCATTTGCACTACAACCCTTTGATAAATTTATTTAAAATTCCAACAAAAATTTGGGGATGTCATGTGGTGTTTTTAAATCACTTTTATGCAAAAACATCTTTTATTCAATTGAAATTTTTGAGCTTTGCCACTAGTTTTCAAATCTGGTCCAATTGCACTTTTGCACTACAACCTATTTAAATATTTCTTTAAAATTTCCACCAAAATTAGGGGAGGTCAGTAGGAGTATATTATTTATCTTGGTGTAAAAATCCACTGGTGTTCTTTGAAAGATATGAGCAAACCATCATCTTTTGCTCTCTGGTCCAGGTTGGCTTTTTCTCTGACAACTCTAAATTTTGTTGCTCTAATGCCCATGATCTTTCTCCTGCTTGTAGTACACCCTACCAAACCTTTAAGTCCAGGAGATTGGGTCCATTGGAATATTTCTACTACATGCCATAATGCCATTTTCTTTCTGTCCAGATTTGATTTTCTCCAAATCTTGCACTAACAAGTTTCTAGCTTTGACCAACTAAACTTGCCACCATCCCTACATCTAAAGAGACACTAGCACGGAGAGTTTGGCCACCCCAAGAAATGCCTAGGTGCCCTTGGCATTTTGTCAAACACCTTATGGGCATGATCAGTTGTGACATAGTTTCTGGTTTGTACTATGGACCTACTTGCTTTGCCTAACCACCATGTCCACTAAGCCTCTAGACTACCCTAACCTAATCCTGTTAAACCCCAGCTCCACCCTGGCCTCCTTTTGGGGTCCACTCCACTGGGACTGCCTTCTTCAAGATCTTTAAGAAGGGAAGGGTGCGCTCGGCGGACTTGGAGATGAATCGGCTCATGGCGGCAACACAGCCAATGAGCCTACATACATCTTTAATCCGCTTGGGCGCCTCAATCTGCTCAATAGCTTTGATTTTGTCTGGGTTTGCCTCGATCCCACGCTGCGACACAAAGAATTCGAGAAGCTTGTCGGACGGAACGCCGAAGACACACTTCTCAGGGTTCAGCTTAAGGTTGATCTTGCGCAGGTTGGCAAACGTCTCTTCCAAATCTTGCACAAGGGTTGGCCCGTCCTTGGTTTTGACCACTATGTCATCCATGTATGCCTTCATATTTCTATGGAGCTGAGGTTCAAAACCAATTTGGACTGCCCTTGCAAATGTCGAGCCAACACTCTTCAACCAGAAAGGCATCCGTAAAAAGCAATACGTACCACATAGGGTGATGAATGATGTCTTCTCTTCATCCGTAAAAAGCAACCCGAAAGGCATCCGTAAAAAGCAATATGTACCACATGGCAAACACCCGACCGCGGTTGTGCAGTCAGGGTGGTCCTCGGCGTCAAAGATGAGGCGTCTTTGGACCACTTGCCGCTTCGGCGCCGAACGATGGCTCCGCTGTTGTAATCTCACGCGCCCACTGTTTGAGCTGGCGGTGAGAAGTATACAACAAGGCGCCACCATCGACGCACATGGCCTCCGTAGTCTTCTGGAACTCTTGCTCATTGGACTCGTCATCCTTGTCGTGATCATCATCTTCTTGCTTGTTGTCACAGCCCCGGGCGGGCCTCTCTTGCTGGTTGTCCTTGCCGGGGCGGCTTCCTTGGCCGCCACGCTTCTTGTCGGATCCCTCAGCATCGTGCTGACCCTTCTCCTTGTCTCGCCTCTCGTACTCAGCTTTTTGCTTCTCAGCAAGCAGCTCGACTTGTCGGCAGTTCTGGAGGTCGTGGCCCTTTGTGCGGTGGATCTTGCAGTATTGCTTGCCGGAGCCCCCTGGCTTGTCGGCAGCTGCTAAGGCCCGGCAAGCGGTGCACCCGGCAATCTCTTTGTCGGGGCCGTCTGCCTTGATCTTCTTGGCAGCGCCAGCATCGTCAGACCCCTCGACGGCAAGTACGGCCTTGCCCTTGTGTTTCCTATTGCGATGCCGGCCCTTCTTCGTCGGGGTGGCAGCGTCTTCGTTAGTAGAGTCGGCTTCCGCACCGGCGTCTTCACCGGGATACTTCCTTCCCTCTTCGGCCCGGGCGCATCTATCGGCCAGAACATAGATCTCCGCCACATCCTTAACCTTGGTCATCGCCAGCTCTTCGCGCATCTTGCGGTTGCGCACATTCTGATGGAACGCGCTAATCACAGTGACGGGATGAACGTCGGGGATGTTGTACTGCACCCGGCTGAATCTCTGGATATACTTGCGCAGGGTTTCCCCTTCCTTCTGGGGAATGATGTGCAGATCACTGGCATGGCCATGAGCTTAGTGGCCTCCGGTGAAGGCGCCAACGAACTCATGGCACAGATCCGACCAAGAAGAAATGGAATCCGCCGGCAAGTGCATCAACCAAGACATAACATTGGGCTCCGGTGCGGTGAAATAATTGGCAAGCACCTTGTCGTCGCGAAGCTCCGGCCGATCGCATCAGCGATGGTGTAGATGCCGAGGAACTTCGGACGGATGGGTCTTGCCGGTGTACTTCTCTACCGACATCGAGCTTGAACATGTGGTGGGATGGCCATCGAGCCGCCGCGACTCACGGGTAAAGGCCGGGCAGCCCACCTCGTAAGGCAGGCCGCCGGAGCCCCCCGGTGCTGGGTGGTCCATAGCGGGTCCCGCCCGCCTGTCTGACTGGTGGCGTGTATCGCACCGACGCTCAATAGTGGTCCGAGCATCTTCGTGAGCTCGTTCTCGAAGAACTTGGCGCTGGTCGCGGCGGGTCCGCGGGTCGGATGACGCTATAGAGATGTTATCACAAGCGTCGTCTCGACAGGCAGACGCCCGCGGCGGCTGGCAAGGAGGAGGAGAGTGCACCATCGCTGCAGCCCCTGGTCCTCCCAGCGCCAGCATGTGGTGGCTCGGTGGAGTGCCGACTCGAGGGCCCCACTGGTTGCGGATCGTCTTTGTTGGCGATGGCAATGAGGATCCGAATGGTGGCCCTCCACTCGTCGAGCTTCTCTGCATCGGGAGGGAAGTCGAGGAGCAGATGCGCACGCGCCAATGCCTCCGCTGGCGTGGGCGGTGGCGACAGCTGCGTGGATCACGGCGCGCTTCGACTTCTAACCATGTTACAAGGAGCTCCGTCATGACCCAGCAGCTCCGCGCCATCTTCGCCAGCATTTCGGCGGGCAGGCTGAACCCCTTCGTCCCGCGGACGACGCACAGGGCTCTTCCCACGGCGGTGCCCAGGGTCACCGGCGTGGTGACGCTGCTCATCGCGCACACCACGGGAAGAGCGCGCAATGGTCGCCGGCGTGGGCATCTTGGAGGTCGCTGCGCCGGGGTGGTAACGACACTCTGAGGGCCCCGCGCCGCTGGGGGCCTCGCTCCGTCTTTGGATCTGGCGGCGGCGGCGGTCGTTCGCACACGAACGACGCCGCTGCTCGCTCGACTCGCTGTATGGCGATCGGTGCTCGTGGACCGTGGCCCGGGTCCTGTCCGCGACCGGTCCACTGCTCGTCCGCACCGGCACGGGCCGTTCGGCTCCCATGGCTACGAAGAACTGCTAGGCTAACTACTAGACCAGATTCTCTCAATCCCGCGCCCCCTACCTGGCGCGCCAAAGATGTCGGTGTGAAACGACACCTATGGGATCACAAGAATCCCTACTGCGGTTGCCGGGGCGCAGGGTTGCGAGAAGAGCAGGATTAGTAATCAGCACGAGGGTCGTTTACCTAGGTTTGGGCCGCGAGGATGTGTAAAACCCTAGTCCTACTTTGGTGGGTGTATTTCAGAGAGTTCTTGAGCTCTCGAACTAGCTATGGAGGGGTGCGCGGTCCCAAAGAGCCAAATCCTCTTCCAGTACGCCATCGGCCTCCTTTTATAGTCGAAAAGGGGCTGCCATAGTGGCATACAAGAGGTGGAAAGGCATACAGTATTGCGAGCTTATCACTCGTATTACAGGACAAGACGCATTTAATGCGCTACTGAGGTGTCCCCTAGCTTTATCAGGGATGCGGGTGAGGCATGTCCCGTCCGTCGTCGCTCCTCCTCACTTCGACACGCGCCCTAGCCAGCGATGCGTGCGGCGCCATGTAGGCAGGCAGGCAGCAGAGGTGGCGCGATGGTGGTGCCTCGACGAAGATCTGCATGCCGCCACGCAGGCGCTTGACGAGTTGGCCCGGGAGCTGCATGTTGCCACGTAGGGTGCCTCGCCACCTGGTTGAGCTGGCAATGACATGCACGGCGCGGTGGAAACTTGGTTGGTGCGGGCCTGGCAGTGGCCCTGCTGGCGTCTTTGGTGAGGGCCTTCCCGGGTGGCCCGGCAAGGGGCTTGCCGTGGCGCGCTGTCGTCCCCGGCAAGGACCTTGCCGGGGATCTAGTGGCCTTCCTCGGCAAGGATCTTGCCGAGGGCCGTCGTCTTCTAATCCTCATATGATCTTGAGTGTTCTTTGTCTTCACAAAGATCTGCATGCCACCACAGAGGTGCCTCCCGAGCCCTGGCCCAACGTGGTTGATGGTGTGGGCTCAAGGGTGGCTCGCTCTGTTGGCATTTGGGCGTGCTGCCCCGGCAAGGGCCTTGCCGGGACTGCTGAGGCCGTCCCCGACAAGGGTCTTGCCGGGGGAAACTGCTCCGCCCCTCTGCTTCTTCGCGTCCTTGGTCTTGGCGTTGCTCTGGCTGCCTCGGTCTTTGGTTTTACCTTGGTTCACCTCCCCTTCTCTGCTTGGTGTGGTCGTGGGCGCGGCTCCGACTGCCCGTGCACAGGTAAAGGGGTACAAAAAAGTGCACCCCTTCATTTGTACACCGACACTAACAGTAGGAAAACATGATACAAAAGTATCAGGGATGATGAATTTGTTATGTCCACTACTTATTGTAACGATCATGACTGGTGTGATGCTTCTTATGATCTTGAAATTTTATTTAAGCCTCATGATGAATATGATATTGATAATAATGTTTGCAATACTAGTGCAAATGGGTTTGGAAGAGTGTCGACTTTAGAAAAAAAATAATCCCACATATTTTGAGAGTGTTCAATCTTATGAAATTATTGATAAAAGTGGGTTTGGGTTTGGAGAGGTCATGACTTTACTTGATGTTAATCCCACTATCTTGGAAGACTATAAAGATCTGCATGCACATGGGTCATAAAGAAAATGTTTTACCTGATAGTTATATTGTTGAATTTGAATATGATCCTACAGGTAATATGAGAGAGGCAAATATGGTTGTAGAAATCTTCATGTTACTAAATTACCTCTCATCATGTTGAGATTGTGTTAGGGCATATTTCTCTCTCGGTGGTTTTGGTGATTGATGACAATACATTTGCGGACTAATTGTGTGCATTGAGCATTTCATATATTCCTTCATATGGCACGAGATGATTTCTACCCCTTGGTCTTTAAAGAGAAAACAATGTCTTTTTCCTTCGTTTCATTTTCGGTGGACTTGAGTCATAGGATATACCATACTATCAAGAGGGGTCTGTATTGGAAAGGTTTAGGTGGAATCAACACGTACACATCTCCTTCGCATCCCCAGTTCTTTGCCGCTTCTCTGGAGTGTTCTTCGTTGTGTTGGCAGTGCTTCTGGATGGAGCCAGTGGTAGTACCGCGGCTGGCAGCGGTAGTACCGCCTATAGCGGCATGCGGTAGTACCGCTCCAGTAACGCTCGTACTACTGCCTCAATTCGAGAATCGAGTTTCTCATGTTGGGTTCAGTGGTAATCTAGCAGTAGTACCACTGGCATACTACCTCTGAACCCAACTGGTCCCATTTGAGAATCAGCAGTAGGAGCGGTAGTACCTCTTATAAGCGGTAGTACCGCGCCTAACACCGCTCGTGGCATGTTCCTTCTACATCTCCCATGTGCTCTCCTAGGACTCTGTGCTTCGTCCCCAGCGGTAGTACCGCTGGGGCAAGTGGCAGTGCCGCTGCGGTAGGTGGTAGTACCGCTGGGGCAAGTGGCAGTGCCGCTGCGGCAGGTGGTAGTACCGCTTCCTCTAGCGGTAGTACCGCGCGGTGCGGGCTGAGCACGGGAATAACGGTTGGATCTTTTCCCTCACTATATAAAGGGGGTATTCTTCCTCAAGAAGACCACCTCTTCCTCCCCCAAACTCCATTGTTTCTCCAAAGCTCGTTTTTGCCCGATCTCTCTCCCTAGCCAATCAAACTTGTTGATTTTCTAGGGATTGGTTGAGAAGGCCCCGATCTACACTTCTACCAAGAGAAATTTGATTACCCCACTAATCCCTTGCGGATCTTGTTACTCTTGGGTGTTTGAGCACCCTAGATGGTTGAGGTCACCTTGGAGCCACATTCCATTGTGGTGAAGTTTCGTGGTGTTGTTGGGAGCCTCCAATTAAGTTGTGGAGATTGCCCCAACCTTGCTTGTAAAGGTTCGGTCGCCGCCTTCAAGGGCACCACTAGTGGAATCACGCCATCTCGCATTTGTGAGGGCGTGAGGAGAATATGGTGGCCCTAGTGGCTTCTTGGGGAGCATTGTGCCTCCACACTGCTCCAACTGAAACGTAGTTCCTCTCAAAGGGAAGGAACTTGGGTAACACATCCTTGTCTCCACCGGCTCCACTTGTGGTTATTTCGTACCTTTACTTTGTGCAAGCTTTACTTGTGTATTATCACTAGCTTGCTTGTGTTGCTTGTGATGCTTGCATCATATAGGTTGCTCTCCAAGTGGCATATCTTAGTACGAGATGTTAACACAAGTATAAATGCCCTGAAGCGTCAAAAGGGATAGCGAAATGAAGTCTTGAATAATTTGTTCTGCGGCATGCTTCCAGCTGGTAGTTAATACGCCGGACCTCTGTTCTCCCGCAGGTGAAGCAAATGGTTGTTGCTACTTTAATGGAGTCACATGTTGAGCTGTCTGATGAGCTTGTGGAAGTGATACTAGACAAGGTATTACCACTGTCCACTGTAATCTCACCCAAGCCTCTTATGTCTAGAGTTTCAGATTGAGCTACGGATGCTTGAGATTTATGATTGAGTTATTCATCTGTAGACATTTGAGGATGCTGATACTGATAGGGACAACAGGATTAGCAAGCAGGAGTGGAGAGCTTTTGTGCTGGAGCATCCATCTGTTATAAAGAAGATGACGCTGCTTTCCCTCAAGTATGGATGGATACATATTTCTGCTTGAAGCATTTCGTCAGCCAGTCTTTTGAACGAATCTCTACTCTGCCAATGATCCATTGTCACAGACACATAATCAGTCTTTTTGACTTGCCAGGGACACTACGTCGGTGTTCCCCAGCTTCGTTTTCAACACACAGTTCGAAGACTAGTGCTCTGAGAAGATGCACTACATTCTCCAGCTCTACGAAATACGCACATGCTGCTCTCAGAAGAAATACTGGATTTCGTTGGTACAGGAGTTGCTGCTGCTTGAGGTTGGAATATCACGTATTACCATTCGTTAACCGTCATGTGAAGCACACGAGGTTTACCAAAAATACTCTCTGCCTTCTCTTTACATAAATCAGGCAGCGACATGTTCTAGAGCCATTCCATTTATTAATTAGCTGGTATTCTGAGTTTCTGAAAAGATTACGAGAATGAAACTGTTGTGCGGACAAAACTACCTACACAACAGGGGAACGATGGCTGATGCAGCCGTCAGCTGCACTTAAGTGGTACTCCCTCCATTCCAAAATCTTATTTTGGGACACTTATTTTGCGACGCGGGAAGGAGGTATGAAGAAACCAACTAATCTATGTTGTAGTTCACACATTGGTAGCACAACGTCATCTGGATAGCAGCGCTCTTAGGGGAAAGAGGCTCTTTTTTATGCGAACTTAGGATCTTTATTGCTTGAGAGAAATTCGATTAGTCAACCAGAAAGAATACTTATTACAAGGAAAGATGGACATTCGTGCATCCAACACAGAACGCTCATACGCTACCAAAGAAATAGTATGTTTAGCACAAAGATCCGCAGGAACATTAGCGTCCCTAGAAGCATGGTGAATCAAAAAGACATGAAACTTGGAAGTTCTTTCCCTAATTTGATCAAAGATAGGCTTTGCCAAAGACCTGGTGATGTGACATGATAGCCAGAGGTTCACAACCTCTAAACAATCGACCTCCATGCACTTCGGCGAGCAAGGGGCTTGCACCAAGCACCCAAAAAATAGAGATGCGAGCGCACAATGCCATTAGCTCTACGGTGATAATTACCCTCGCTAGATGTCATACTCTTCTGGTTGTGAAACCAAAGCTATGGAGACCAAAGCAATGGAAATTAAGGCAATGGAGACCAAAACTCTGATACCACTTGTAGGATCGAAAATATGTCTAGAGAAGGGGTACTTAGACTACTTTACCAAATATATGGTGGAAGTGTAGTTTTTTTTCTGATGGATCTCTTACTAAGTAAGAGGGGGTGGAGGGGTATATATAGCCTCCTCACGAAATTCAACAGTTACACACTTTTGACCCATCTCGGTGGCACCGATCAAAAATCTCGATGAGGCCGATCTGTGTAAATGATATGAACGTAGGAGGTCCCGGTGGGACCAAATGGAAACAACTCAGAGCAACTGAAGTGCAATGGTAAGGCAGAACCTCGTCTTGGTGGCACCGATTGCATCATCTCATTGGGACCAAAATAACGCGATAAGGCAACAGAGAGTTGGCAAGCCATCTCGGTGGCACCGATTGGAAGAAGTCGGTTAGACCGAAATAATTACAATAGTTGACAGAGAGTTGACAAGGCCATCTCGGTAGGACCGAGATCCATTTCGGTGGATCCGGTTTGTTAGGGTTTGACTTAGGCATTGTCTAGATGAATTCGGTGGGTCCAGATAGAATGGTTTCGGTGGGACCGAGTTGGCAATATAGGTTTTGGATATATTTGGATAGAGAAAGTGGCTGAGGGTTTTGGAGCAATATCACTAAGCACTTAAACAATCAGATCATCATCAAAACCTCATCCCCGTTTAATAGTATTGGCTTTCCTATGGACTCAATGTGATCTTGGATCACTTAGCCAAAAATGTAGAGTATTGAGCTTTTGTCAATCCATGTCCTTAGCATTTTGAGGGGTCCATGTTCACTAGTTCTTGCCATGCCAATCACTGAACTTTCTGAAATCTTAACTTGAATAGGCATTAGTTCAATGACATATATGTTGTTATTAATTATCAAAAGCACCCGGGGATTAATTGAACTTTCAATCTCCCCCTTTTTGGTAATTGATGACAAAACATATAGATCAAAGCTTCGACAATGGATATAATCAATGAATAGTATCGTTGCTTTTAAGAAGTATGTGATAAGTAAGAGCTCCCCCTAAATTTGTGCATTATTTAGAATTTGCGTTTGAATGCAATGCACAATCAATTAGGATCACGAGTCACTCTTCCATGTCACATACAACTTGGCAGAGCGCATAAAGTGATATGATTGGAACATAGTAAGCAGTCATCACCAAAAGCACAAGTAAATGATTATACATAAATACCGATAATGATAAGCAATGTGCATAGCATGAAGCATCGTATGATCATGCACATAAGAAAATGAAGTATCTCGCAAGCATAACGAACAAAGTAACACAAACGATAGCAACAAACCAAAGAAAATCAAGCGAGCAAAAGCAAGACACTCTCTCTCGAGGACCTAATGCTCTATACAAATTCTCCCCCTTTCTCAACAAGTACCAAAAAGATTGAATAGGTATAGGGCTAAATGTCGCTCCGGGCACGATCTCCGGCAGCTCCTGGTAGTGAAGAACTCTAGCTGGCAGCTTTGGTATGTGTCAAAGGCGTTGAGAGAAGTGCATTTGCAAATGCTTCGACTGATTTCTACTGTGCTGGTGGAGTAGACACTAGTGGTGGAACTGTAGGTGGAACTAATGGTGTAGCAGCTGGAGCAGAATGAGTAGTCCTCGTGTCAGCAAGAGGCACATCAGCAGACCTAGGTGCTCTGAGCACAACATGTAATTTGTCGGTAGTAGGTCTAGCATCACCATCACTATCCTCTGCTTCCTCTCTGGCTTTCTTGGCTTCTTCCACATCGTCCTTCAACTTCTCCACTATGGTTTGAACCTCTGTAAGCTTCACATCAAGATTGTATATCTTATTTTCCACTATCCCCTCTAAGCTCTCCTGGTTCTTCGTGAAGGTGGCTAAACTCCACACAATCCTCAGAGAAGCTTCTAGCAAATAGGTCATCTGTTCAGACTTGGTCTTGAGATGAGCTATGGATGATCTAGGACCTGATGCCTCCTTAGCTGCTTTAGCTGTAGCAGCTGCCTGGATCCTCTCCTGGGCTTCAACTGAAGTGGGGTGAGATGAACCCATCACCACTTCATTATCCTCAAACTCAGGCCTCAGCGGGAGATGCTCACGATCAAGTAGATGTGTGCTCGTTCCAACCTTGGAATTTATGAGCAACTGAATGTGTGGAGCAAATCCACAAGCTCTCTTCTGGTCAGCAGCTGTCCTCTTTACTGTTTCCACAATCAAGCTCATCACCTTGAACTTCTAAGGAGTGTCAATAAGATGCAACATGTTGATGGAATGGCCACACATCATCTTGTCATCTCCAGATTCGGGCATCAAGGTGTGCCTCAATATAGTATTAGATGTACCCAAACCAGTCAACAAGTGCTTCACAGAATCAAGCTTGTGAGTGTCAAGATCTTCCTCGGGAATAGTCTTTTACATGTTCTTCATAGTGTTGTGGTCATCCTTGGGCTTAGCATATGCATCAATAGCTCGCTCTTCTTCCTTTCGAACACCAAGCAGAGCAGCCCACTCAGAAATAGATGACTGATATCTGACTCCCTCTGTCATCCACACAATCTTCCCATCAGGGTAGAAGTGTGAAGTGGAATACAACTGCATGATCATCTCACCACTCCATGAGGTTAGCTTCTTCCCTATGAATTTATCAACTCCTGCAAGCTTGGAACTCCCATGAACATGGGGGAACTTGTCTTCATTTGCATCAATGTACTTTTCGTCAACCCATCTCATGTTGATAGGTTTTAACGAACTTTTTTTCACGAAAAAACCAAACTGAGAGCACGTTTTCTCCCTTTTCGGAAACTGTTTCACACAGGCACGACCGTGCCTCTCGCCGAAGCAAAACCATGCCTCTCACGAAAGAAAAAAAAACACGTTTTTTCGTTTCTGAGAGCGGGCCTCTCGTGGAAGCAAAACCGTGTCTCTCACGGAAAAAAGAGAAAACATGTTTTTTTTCGTTTTCGAGAGGCACGGCCATGCCTCTCGCAGAAGCAAAACCGTGCCTCTCACGGAATAAAAAAGAGAAACAGGTTTTTTCCGTTTCCGATAGGAAAAACCGTGCCTCTCACAGAAGCAAAACCGTGTCTCTCGCGGAAGCAAAACCATGCCTCTCACAAAAAAAAACTCATTTTTTCGCGAAATATTTTTTTATTTTTTTCTCAAAAAGCTAAGAAAGACCGGTGAATAATCGAAGTCGAAAACCCCCGAAAACACCATCTAAGAAGCTGAAAGATAAAAATCCAGAGGGAACGCTCAAAGCGCGACACATGGCGCTCTCTCAGCCCACCCCATGTTGTCGTTTGGGAGGCTCCGAAGGAACGCTCCTCAACTAGTTGCTCTGAGCGACCGGCCATCCAATCGGGCGCTGTTTGGCCGGAGATTCTCTTATGTAACAGATGGAGTACTATACAATTTCAAGAACTATAGTTTCATCCTGGGATAACATGAAAGAGCCCCCTAGCAGTAGAAAATAACAAATGACTCATAGTCATCTTTTGCCATTTGCAGTGCGTGTTGCCAAACTTCTCTCCCTGGCGCATGGGGCCGTGCTTGTCAGCGACCAAGCTAGTACACCAATAAACAAGTAGTAGTAACCAACTATAGTATTCAACAGACAAATGCGTCAGGGGGAGGCAAAGCGGGGGTGGCGTGTGCGGTGCGTGTGCCTACCATTTGCGCCCATCCATGACAGCCGAGGACTCCAGGTGCATGCACCGTCCTGCCCCTCCGCTCTCCACTTTCCTCTGCAACCGCGCCCGCCTCCCCTACTCCCAAGCGAGGCCAAAGGCAGCCTTCACCTGTACACGGAGCCCAATCTAGTCCAACCCCTCCGCCGGCGCCAGATCGTGGAGGACCCTGCCATCTCCCGCCCATTCTCCGGTGAGCTTTCCTCTCAAATCTCTCTTCTCCACTATCCTTCGGCCGGTTCCATTGGTCCGTACCGTGCTTGTATTGTAGGGCCCAGCTTAGAAGCTCTTGCGCTTCCCTTTGGCCAAGCGAAACGGGAAACAGCTACTTGATTCTTGAGACAACAATTGAATGTCTTGCGATTCACCCAAAATGAAATTTGCGCTTTGAGGACATGCCAAGTAATGGCATCTGCATCCGGGCATTGAACTGAACATTAGAGCATTTCATTTAGCAGCATCGGATATAGTTTGTAGAAATTGATTTATTAGTTCGTGCAGCTGGGGCGCAATGTTTAGTATAAGGTCTTCACCTCCGCTCGAGCCACTCCCTACTACAGTCTGCTCCTGCGTTTTGTTTGTGCATTTCATCCAACGGGTGGCTGAAGTAACGCATTGCTTTGGGATGGGGGCAGGAGGCTGGCTCCTGGATAAACCAATGTAACGTTGTTTCAAGCACTATTTTATAAAGCTACAACCTATTTGTTGCAAACCCTAATTTTTAAGAGAAGCTAAAAATTGGTAGTTGCCTATTCACTCGCCTCTAGTCAACCATATCGATCATTTCAATTGGTATCAGAGCCTCATCTCTTTTTAAGGGTTTCACCACCCAAAGAGTATGGTTGACACCAGGGAGGAAGTGCCCGAGGTCGTGGAGTTGACTTTGATCACACGAGACGACTTAAATGAAGCTATGACCTCACTTAAGTCATCTATGATGACCGAAGTCAAGTCCATGCTTAAAGATTTTGCTTGAGGGGTTGAAATCTACTCCCGATCCATTGCTTGTGGTTAACCCCACCGCATCAGAGTCGGAGGCCAATTCTGAAAAGGAAGTAGCTAAAGTTAGTCAAACTTCTCCCTCTCATAACAAGAATGGGATGGGAACCTTTGCCTCAGTTCCCCCTCCCCCGGTCTATGGAGGACCGGTCCCTACACCGCATATTAACAACCTTGGTCCTCCTCCTAAGCTTGTAAAAGGTGATTTTGCTAATTGGGTTTTTCCAATCAAGTCTCATTTGAATCACAGCTCAACAAATCTTTGGAAAATCATCAAGCAATGCTTCTACCCGCATGATCCAAACAATTTCACCCTAAGAGAAGAGGTAGACAATCAATACAATCACTCCGCTTTATTCATCCTTCAAGCCGCGGTTCCTCCCGAAGATCTATCTCATTTGCGCCCCTTCATTCGTTGGGAGCACATCATATCTTTACACAAGGGGAGCTCAAGCATACAATGATACAACTTTGAAGTGGTCCTTGATGAGGCCGATGAATTTGTGATGCTAGAAGATGATGATCCGTGTGATCTCTATCAGAGGGTGAAAACTCTTGTGGTTGCTATCCAAGACCATGGGAGCAAGGATATGGATGACAATTGGATCAAGCGCAATTTTCTCAAGGCTATCATGCCATTCAACATGGCCATGTCCTAGGTGATTAGTCAAAGACCGGATTTCCATACCTTGTCTTCAAGTGAGGTGTTGGATGAGTTTATTGCCATGAACATCATCAACAATACCGTCGACAATGCTCTTGCCCGTGTCCGGACAAAGAAAGCCTCTCCCACCCTTGCCTTCAAGGCCAAGGCCATTCGGGAAGAAGAAGAGCAGGAAGAAGAAGAGGGTTGCCCCGAATACACCAAATATGCTTACCACGAGCACATGGCACTTGCGTCAAGGCAATTTTGGGGCAACAAGATAAACTCAAGGCCCAACTTCTCCAAGAAAAATAAAAGTGGGTCAAAGAACAAGCAACGAGTGAGGACGTGCTATACTTTTTTTTGACTATTAAGACAGTAGGAAAGGCTCCTACTTCATGTGTATTTGTCGAGGAAAACAGACAGGAGTATATGTTTTCCCCCGACTCGTGCACGGATAAGCCAAGGTCGAGCCAAGATGAACAAGGAACCAAGAGCATCATAGGACCAACATGCAGATCAGAGAGACCAAGCTCAAGCCAAAGAAGCAAGACACCATTAGAGCAAAGGCCTCCCTTGCCGGGTAGGCAAGCCCGGCAAGGGGCGAGGCCACACTTAGGAGCGGACAGCCAAAGGCGACCCGGCAGGGCCTGCCGAGACTCACGAAGGCGAGACCACGTCACCAACCATTCCACCATGACTCACGTTGTTGATCAATGCGGTGTCAAGCCGCAGAGTGACTAAGTGGCAGCCATTCTCCACATGACAGCCTCTCCCTACAGGAAAAACCCACAGATGACACCCGTCTTGCAACGTGTCAAGCGAGTAGGCGCGGAGTTGGAAAGATAGCCCGGCAAGGCTTGCTGAGAAACCAACGATGTGACATTGGCCGATGCATTTAATGCACCCTGTCAGCCCGCATAGTTAGGTATGATAGCACTGTTCCTATCTTATCAGTGCGTAATGACTACTTTGCCATTGTGGTAACCCCTTGATCTATAAAAGGAGGCCCGTGGCAACCGTAGAAAGGGTTAGCAGGTTGGATAACTCACACCCCCATACGCGCGTAGTCACCGTCGCCTGGAGGCAACCCCTGTCAGGCAAGTGTACTACGCTCCATCACCACATTTCCACCATCATTCTACCAAAGCAGGAGTAGGGTTTTACGCCTCACGGCGGCCCGAAACTGGGTAAAATTGCATGTGTGATCTCTGCAGTGCTGCCCCACGCCCGTCTGCTCTTTGTGCAACGCGTCCCCCCCCCCTACTGAACCAGCAAGGGGCCTCTTGGTCCCATAGGTGGCCGTGGTTTCCTGTGACATCTTTGGCGCGCCAGGTAGGGGGCTCGCTTGTACGAACCTGAAGGCGGGTGCAGCGCACTTCATCCATGGTTCCCCGCTTGAAGCTGTTGGGGAACGTAGTAATTTCAAAAAATTTCCTACGATCACGCAAGACCATGGTGATGGCATAGCAACGAGAGGGGAGAGTGTCCGTCCACGTACCCTCGTAGACCGAAAGCGGAAGCGTTATAACAACGCGGTTGATGTAGTCAGACGTCTTCACGATCCGACCGATCCAAGCACCGAACGTCACGGCACCTCCGAGTTACGCACGTTCAGCTCGATGACGATCCCGGACTCGATCCAGCAAAGTGTCGGGGATGAGTTCCACAAGACGACGGCGTGATGACGATGTTGATGCTCCACCGACGCAGGGCTTCGCCTAAGCACTGCGACGATATGACTTCTCGGCGCAGGGCTTCGCCTAAGCTCTCTGACGATATGACCAAGTGGAATATGGTGGAAGGGGCACCGCACACGGCTAAGGAAAGATCCGTAGATCAACTTGTGTGTCTGGGGTGCCCCCGCCCCGTATATAAAGGAGCCAAGGGGAGGTGGCGGCCCAAGGGGGCGCGCAAGGAGTCCTACTCCTCCGGGAGTAGGACTCCCCTCAATCCTAGTTGGATTAGGATTCTCGGAGGGGAAAGAGAGAGAGGGGGCGGCCCACCTTTCCTAGTCCTAATAGGACTAGGGGAAGGGAAGCAACCACCTAGGGCTGGCCCTCTCTCCTTTCCACTAAGGCCCACTATGGCCCATGTAGTTCGGGGGTTCCGGTAACCTCCGGCATCTCGTAAATTCGATTTCACTCGGAACCCTTCCAAGTCCAAACATAGGCTTCAATATATCAATCTTTATGTCTCGACCATTTCGAGACTCCTCGTCATGTCCGTGATCACATCCGGGACTCGAACAACCTTGATTGCATCAATACTTATAAACTCATTATTAACTGTCATCGAAGCGTTAAGCGTGCGGACCCTACGGGTTCGAGAACTATGTAGACATGACTTAGAACCATTCTCGGTCAATAACCAATAGCGGAACACGGATGTCCATATTGGTTCCTACATATTCTACGAAGATCTTTATCGGTCAAACCGCATAACGACATATGTTGTTCCCTTTGTCATCGGTATGTTACTTACCCGAGATTCGATCGTCGGTATCCAATACCTAGTTCAATCTCGTTCTTGGTAAGTCTCTTTACTCGTTCCGTAATACATCATCTCACAACTAACTCATTAGTTGTAATGCTTGCAAGGCTTAAGTGATGTGTATTACCGAGAAGGCCTAGAGATACCTCTCCCAATCGGAGTGACAAAACCTAATCTCGAAATACGCCAACCCAACAAGTACCTTTGGAGACACCTGTAGTACTCCTTTATAATCACCCGATTACGTTGTGACGTTTGGTAGTACCCAAAGTGTTCCTCCGTAAACGGAGTTGCATAATCTCATAGTTACAGGAACATGTATGTGTCATGAAGAAAGCATTAACATACTAAACGATCAAGTGTTAAGCTAACGGAATGGGTCATGTCAATCGGATCATTCAACTAATGATGTGACCTTGTTAATCAAATAACAACTCCTTGTTCATGGTTAGGAAACATAACCATCTTTGATTAACAAGCTAGTCAAGTAGAGGCATACTAGTGACATATTGTTTTGTCTATATATTCACACATGTATTATGTTTCCGGTTAATACAATTCTAGCATGAATAATAAACATTTATCATGAAATAAGGAAATAAATAATAACTTTATTATTGCCTCTAGGGCATATTTCCTTCATCTCCCACTTGCACTAGAGTCAATAATCTAGTTCACATCATCATGTGATTCAACACTAATTTTCACATCTGTATGTGATTAACACCCATAGTTCACATCGTCATGTGACCAACACCCAAAGGGTTTACTAGAGTCAATAATCTAGTTCACATCGCTATGTGATTAACACCCAAAGAGTACTAAGGTATGATCATGTTTTGCTCGTGAGAGTAGCTTAGTCAACGGTCTGTCACATTCAGAGCCGTATGTATTTTGCAAATATTCTATGTCTACAATGCTCGCACGGAGCTACTCTAGCTAATTGCTCCCACTTTCAATATGTATCCAGATTGAGATTTAGAGTCATCCGGATCAGTGTAAAAGCTTGCACCGATGTAACTCTTTACGACGGGCTCTTTTATCACCTCCATAATCGAGAAATATTTCCTTAGTCCTCACTAAGGATGTTCTTTGACCAATGTCCAGATCTACTCCTAGATCACTATTGTACTCCTTGCCAAATTCAGAGCAAGGTATACAATAGGTGCAGTACATAGCATAGCATACTTTATAGAACCTATGGTGATGCATAGGGAATGACTTTCATTCTCTTTCTATCTTCTGCCGTGGTCGGGTTTTGAGTCTTACTCAATCTCACACCTTGTAACACAGGCAAGAACTCTTTCTTTGACTGTTCCATTTTGAACTACTTCAAAATCTTGTCAAGGTATGTATTCATTGAAAAACATATCAAGCGTCTTGATCTATCTCAATAGATCTTGATGCTCAATATGTAAGCAGCTTCACCGAGGTCCTTCTTTGAAAAACTCCTTTCAAATACTCCTTTATGCTTTGCGAATAATTCTACATTATTTCCGATTAACAATATGTCATTCACATATACTTATCGAAATGCTTGTAGTGCTCCCACTCACTTTCTTGTAAATACAGGCTTCTCCAAAAGTCTGTAAAAACCATATGCTTTGATCAATCTTATCAAAGCGTATATTCCAACTCCGAGATGCTTGCACCAGTCCATAGATGGATCGATGGAGCTTGCACATTTTGTTAGCTCCTTTAGGATTGACAAAACCTTCTCGGTTGCATCATATACAACTCTTCTTTAATAAATCCATTAAAGAATGTTGTTTTTGACATCCATTTGCCAGATTTCATAAAATGTGGCAATTGCTAACATGATTCGGACAGACTTAAGCATCGCTACGGGTGAGAAAGTCTCATCGTAGTCAACCCCTTGAACTTGTCGAAAACCTTTTTCAACAAGTCGAGCTTTGTAGATAGTAACACTACTATCAGTGTCCGTCTTCCTCTTGAAGATCCATTTATTTAACATGGCTTGCTGATCATAGAGCAAGTCTATCAAAGTCAATACTTTGTTTCTCATACATGGATCCTATCTCGCATTTCATGGCCTCAAGCCATTTCGCGAATCTGGGCTCATCATCGCTTCCTCATAGTCCGTAGGTTCATCATGGTCTAGTAACATGACTTCGAACACGATAACCATACCACTCTGGTGCGGATTTTGCTCGAAGACCTCACGAGGTTTGGTAGCAACTTGATCCGAAGTTTCATGATCATCATCATTAACTTCCTCACTTATTGGTGTAGGAATCACCGGAACTGATTTACGTGATGAACTACTTTCCAATAAGGGAGAAGGTACAATTACCTCATCAAGTTCTACTTTCCTCCCACTCACTTCTTTCGAGAGAAACTTCTTCTCTAGAAAGGATCCATCTTAGCAACGAAAAACTTGCCTTCGGATCTGTGATGGAAGGTGTACCCAATAGTTACCTTTGGGTATTCTATGAAGACGCACTTCTCGATTTGGGTTCGAGCTTATCGGTGAAAACTTTTTCACATAAGTATCAAAACTCCAAACTTTTAAGAAACGATGACTTAGGTTTACTGTTAAACCATAGTTCATATGGTGTCGTCTCAACGGATTTAGATGGTGCCCCATTAAACGTGAATGCAGCTGTCTCTAATGCATAACCCCAAAACGATATTGGTAAATCGGGTAAGAGTCATCATTGATCGTACCATATCAAAATAAAGTACGGTTACGACGTTCGGACACACCATAACGTTGTGGTGTTCCAGGTGGCGTGAGCTGTGAAACTATTCCACTTTGTTTTAATTGAAGACCAAACTTCGTAACTCAAATATTCATCTCCACGATCGGATCGCGAAACTTTATTTTCTTGTTACGATGATTTTCTACTTCACTCTGAAATTCTTTGAACTTTTCAACTATTTCAGACTTATGTTTCATCAAGAAGATATACGCATATCTGCTCAAATCATCTGTGAAGGTCGAAAATAATGATACTTGCCACGAGCATCAACACTCATTGAATTGTATACATCGGTATGTATTATTTCCAATAAGTCATTAGCTTGTTCCATTGTTAGGAGAACGGAGTTTTAGTCATCTTGCCCAAAAGGCACGGTTCGCAAGCATCAAATGATTCATAATCAAGTGATTCCAAAAGTCCATCGGCATGGAGTTTTCTTCATGCGCTTTACACCAATATGACCTAAACGGCGGTGCCACAAATAAGTTGCACTATCATTATTAACTTTGCATCTTTTGGTTTCAATATTATGAATATGTGTATCACTATGATCGAGATCCAATGAACCATTTTCATTGGGTGTGTAACCATATAAGGTTTTATTCATGTAAATGTAACAACAATTTATTCTCTTACTTAAATGAATAATCAGTATTGCAATAAACATGATCAAATCATATTTATGCTCAACACCAAATAACACTTATTTAGGTTCCACACTAATCTCGAAAGTATAGGGAGTGTGCGATGATGATCATATCAATCTTGGAACTACTTCCAACACTCATCGTTACTTCCCTTCAACTAGTTTCGCTTATTCTGTAACTCCTGTTTCGAGTTACTAATCTTAGCAACCGAACAAGTATCAAATACTCAGGGGCTACTATAAACACTAGTAAAGCACACATCAATAACCTGTATATCAAATATACTCTTGTTCACTTTGCCATCCTTCTTATCCACCAAATAATTGGGGTAGTTCCGCTTCAAAGGACTAGTTCCATTGCAGAAAAAGCACTTAGTCTCGTGCTTAGGTTCAGACTTGGCTTCTTCACTCGAACGACAACTTGCTTGCCGTTCTTCTTGAAGTTCCCTTCTTCCTTTGCCCTTTTCCTTGAAACTAGTGGTCTTGTCAATCATCAACACTTGATGCTCTTTTCTTGATTTCTACCTTCACGATTTCAGCATCACGAAGAGCTTGGGAATCGTTTTCGGCCATCCCTTGCATACTATAGTTCATCACGAAGTTCTAGTAACTTAGTGATGGTGACTAGAGAATTCTGTCAATCACTATCTTATCCGGAAGATTAACTCCCACTTGATTCAAGCGATTGAAGTACCCGGACAATCTGAGCACATGCTCACTAGTTGAGCGATTCTCCTCCATCTTTTAGCTATAGAACTTGTTGGAGACTTTATATCTCTCAACTCGGGTATTTGCTTGAAATATTAACTTCAATTCCTGGAACATCTCATATGGTCCATGACGTTCAAAACGTCTTTGAATTCCCGATTCTAAGCCTTTAAGCATGGTGCACTAAACTATCAAGTAGTCATCATATTGAGTTAGCCAAACGTTCATAACGTCGCATCCGCTCCTGCAATAGTTTTGTCACCTAGCGGTGCATTAAGGACATAATTTCTTACAGGCAGCAATGAGGATAAACCTCGAGATCACGGATCCAATCCGCATCATTGCTACTAACATTTTTCAATACAAATTTCTCTAGGAACACATATAAAAACATAGGGAAGCAACAACGCGAGCTATTGATCTACAACATAATTTGCAAAATACTACCAGGACTAAGTTCATGATAAATTAAAGTTCAATTAATCATATTACTTTAAGAACTCCCACTTAGACAGACATCTCTCTAGTCATCTAAGTGATCACGTGATCCATATCAACTAAACCGTGTCCGATCATCACGTGAGACGGAGTAGTTTCAACGGTGAACATCACTATGTTGATCATATCTACTATATGATTCACGTTCGACCTTTTCGGTCTCCGTGCTCGAGGCCATATCTCGTTATATGCTAGGCTCGTCAAGTTTAACTCGAGTATTCTGCGTGTGTAACTGTTTTGCACCCGTTGTAGATGGACGAGAACTTATCACACCCGATCATCACGTGGTGTCCGGGTACTACGAACTTTGGCAACGGTGCATACTGTGGAGAACACTTCTTGATAATTTTTAGTGAGAGATCATCTTATAATGCTACCGTCAATCAAAGCAAGATAAGATGCATAAAGGATAAACATCACATGCAATCAATATAAGTGATATGATATGGCCATCATCATCTTGTGCTTGTGATCTCCATCGCCAAGCACCGTCATGATCACCATCGCCACCGGGCGCGACACCTTGATCTCCATCGTAGCATCGTTGTCGCCTCGCCAATCTTATGCTTCCACGACTATCACTACCGCTTAGTAATAAAGTAAAGCATTACATCGCGATTGCATTGCATACAATAAAGCGACAACCATATGGCTCTCGCCAGCTGCCGATAACTCGGTTACAAAACATGATCATCTCATACAATAAAATATAGCATCACGTCTTGACCATATCACATCACAACATGCCCTGCAAAAACAAGTTAGACGTTCTCTACTTTGTTGTTGCAAGTTTTACGTGGCTGCTACGGCCGAGCAAGAACCGTTCTTACCTACGCATCAAAACCACAACGATAGTTTGTCAAATAGACTCCGCTTTAACCTTCTCAAGGACCGGGCGTAGCCACACTCGGTTCAACTAAAGTTGGAGAGACAGGTCTTCCGCAAGCCATCTATGTGCAAAGCACGTCGAGGGAACCGGTCTCGGCGTAAGCGACGCGTAAGGTTGGTCCGGATCGTCTCGTCCAACAATACCGGCTGAACCAAAGTATGACATGTCGGTAGGCAAGGTATGACTTGTATCGTCCACAACTCACTTGTGTTCTACTCGTGCATATGACATCAACGCATAAAACCTGGCTCGGATGCCATTTGGGGAACGAGTAATTTCAAAAAATTTCCTACGATCACGCAAGACCATGGTGATGGCATAGCAACGAGAGGGGAGAGTGTCCGTCCCACGCACTCGTGAGACCGAAAGCGGAAGCGTTATAACAACGCGGTTGATGTAGTCAGATGCGTCTTCACGATCCGACCGATCCAAGCACCGAACGACGGCACCTCCGAGTTACGCACACGCTCACTCGATGGCGATCCCGGACTCCGATCCAAAGCAAAGTGTCGGATGAGTTCCACAAGACGACGGGCGTGATGACGATGTTGATGCTCCACCGACGCAGGGCTTCGCCTAAGCACCGCGACGATATGACTTCTCCGCGCAGGCTTCGCCTAAGCTCTACGACGATATGACCAAGTGGAATATGGTGGAAGGGGCACCAGACACGGCTAAGGAAAGATCCGTAGATCAACTTGTGTGTCCTGGGTGCCCCCGCCTGTGATATAAAGGAGCCAAGGGGAGGTGGCCGCCCAAGGGGAGGCGCAAGGAGTCCTACTCCTCCGGGAGTAGGACTCCCTCCAATCCTAGTTGGATTAGGATTCCTGAGGGGGAAAGAGAGAGAGGGGCCGCCCACCTTTCCTAGTCCTAATAGGACTAGGGAAGGGGGCCAGCGCCACCTAGGGCTGGCCCTCTCTCCTTTCCACTAAGGCCCACTATGGCCCATGTAGTTCCCGGGGTTCGGTAACCTCCTTGCATCTCAGAATTCGATTTCACTCGAACCCTTCCAAGTCCAAACATAGGCTTCCAATATATCAATCTTTATGTCTCGACCATTTCGAGACTCCTCGTCATGTCCGTGATCACATCCGGGACTCAACAACCTTCGGTGCATCAATACTTATAAACTCATTATTAATCGTCATCGAAGCGTTAAGCGTGCGGACCCTACGGGTTCGAGAACTATGTAGACATGACTTAGAACCATTCTCGGTCAATAACCAATAGCGGAACACGGATGTCCATATTGGTTCCTACATATTCTACGAAGATCTTTATCGGTCAAACCGCATAACGACATATGTTGTTCCCTTTGTCATCGGTATGTTACTTACCCGAGATTCGATCGTCGGGTATCCAATACCTAGTTCAATCTGCTGCAGTAAGTCTCTTTACTCGTCCGTAATACATCATCTCACAACTAACTCATTAGTTGTAATGCTTGCAAGGCTTAAGTGATGTGTATTACCGAGAAGGCCTAGAGATACCTCTCCGACAATCGGAGTGACAAAACCTAATCTCGAAATACGCCAACCCAACAAGTACCTTTGGAGACACCTGTAGTACTCCTTTATAATCACCCGATTCACGTTGTGGACGCTTTGGTAGTACCCAAAGTGTTCCTCCGTAAACGGGAGTTGCATAATCTCATAGTTACAGGAACATGTATGTGTCATGAAGAAAGCATTAACATACTAAACGATCAAGTGTTAAGCTAACGGAATGGGTCATGTCAATCAGATCATACAACTAATGATGTGACCTTGTTAATCAAATAACAACTCCTTGTTCATGGTTAGGAAACATAACCATCTTTGATTAACAAGCTAGTCAAGTAGAGGCATACTAGTGACATATTGTTTTGTCTATATATTCACACATGTATTATGTTTCCGGTTAATACAATTCTAGCATGAATAATAAACATTTATCATGAAATAAGGAAATAAATAATAACTTTATTATTGCCTCTAGGGCATATTTCCTTCAGAAGCCTCTGGGACTCGGTCGCAAAACACTCGGCCCTCCCCTCTTCATGCACCTTTAGCTTCTTGATCAGCTCGTTGAAGAAGAGCCCCAGCTTGAGGCTCGGGACCTCATACTTGCTGGCTGAGAAGACTGGGCCGTCTATGCCCATCACCGCAGCTTGGGCACCAAGGCGCTTGGCAATGTCGATCAGTCTCTTGATCCAGAGGTACTTTGATCGACCTGATTCTTCAGCTTGTCTTCTGCATCTTGCTGGAGATGACGGGCGGTGTCCAAATCACGGGACAACAACTGCTGGCGGGACTCAAGGGACTCTGCCGAATGCTCCAACGTGTCGATCCTTGCCTTCATGTACAAGATGTTTCCATTGGTAGTCTCAAGGCTCTGGGTCATGGAGGAGAGTTGCGACTGCACATCAGTCAAGTGGATCTCCGCCCGCCATGCCCCCTCTTTGAGTGCCTCCGCCTCCTTGGCGCCCCTGGCGAGATCCTTATTCAGCTTAGCCACCTACCGATCAAGGTCAGTCTTGGCGGTAGATGCAGCATCTAGATCTTCAATAAGCTTCTTCAGTTGGGCAGAATGGTCAGGGGAAAGGGTGTTCAGAGCAGCTCCATGCTTGTCCTCCAATTCCTCGGTGCGTTGCTGCACCAGAGCCTTTAGACCCTCATCCTTGGCATGGAGGGTGGCTTCAAGTTTCTCCTCCCGGAGGGAGATCTCTCGCTCTCTGGCATCCAGAGATGCCTTGTGATCCGCCAGGCGCGCCTCACGAGCCATGACGTCCTCCCTCGTCATCAGGAGGGTCTCTTGCTACCTCATAAGCACCTTGAACTGCTTGTCGCTCCACTTGCGCAACTCCAGGCACTTGTCCTTCAGCTTCTGGTCCACCTTGTTGGTGGACTCACGCCGCTCCTTGAGCACCTGCCTCTTCTAGTTGTGTCGCGCCTGCATCTCCTTCACGCCTGCTGCAATGGATTCCATGAAGGACAAGTCCATGGCGATGGCGGCTGAGTCATCGGCTTCTCTAGGTCCCTGATAAAGTGGAGCCAGGAGGCATTGAAGTTCTTCATCGAGCCCAATATCCATCGTCAGAGATAGGCCGGGGGCTCCAGCTCCGGGTGGTGACACCACCATGGCCAGTGCGCTCGAGGAGGATGGTAGAGTCTCAGCAACGATTCTGGTGGAGGGGAGTGGATCCATAGTCTGGAGCGGGATCTTTGCCTCGATGACCACTTCCTCTGCTGGGGCATCCTCCGAAGAATTCTCCTTCACTGCCAAGGAGTCTTGTGCATCCTCGACAGCAAGATCCTGCTCCTCGGCAGCAGCAATCTCCGTAGCCTCATCCACAACAGCCCTTCCTATATCAGCCACCACCTCCAGCTGCTCTGGTTTATCGGCTTGAGGACTACACATGGAAAGACCGGTGAATCACAAGGAAACGGAAGTCTTAAGCGAATGGAGGAATCAGGAGAAGCGATTAGACCAAGAAAGAAAATAAGAAATAAAGTAAAGTACATCGGGAAGCCTGCCGGGCAGGAACCTCTATTTCCCCGGCAACAGCAATTGCCGGGTCATGAACTTCGCCCTCTGCCGTGGTGGTCTCGGCAGCCTTCTGCGCGGCCCTGCCCGCGGAATGTTCCGTGGGGATCACTTCGGCTCGAACGGTGCGGGACACTACAAAACAATACACTTCCGTGATGATACGTGTTTGTCACAGTAGGTCACGTTTTCTGTCATGCATGTACATCCATGACGATTTTATGACAGAATCAAGATAGTCATACATGTGCTGTCGTAGAAGTGTTCCATGACATTACCAAAATTATCATCAGCAAAGTGTTCACTTCCATGATGATAAATGTCGCATCATGGAAGTGCTTTTGTCAAGGGTGACCGACACGTGGCATCCACCGTAACGAGTCACCGTTAAGCTATCGGGTCCGGTTTTGGATCCGATAACCCGCTAACAGCCACGACCAATTTTTTATCTGGTGGATCTTGTCTGTTCTTTCGAAAGTGTTTCTACAAACGAGTGAGGTAAACCCATCTCGGTCGAATAATTCGTATCTTTAGACCATTCAGAGTCGTTTGCCGCCGACGGAACCACATGTCAGCTCCGCGTTGGCACAGTGTCACTCATCCAATGGGCGAGATGCGCTTATGATATGTCGACACGTGGACCAGCCCAACAGTGGCCCATACAGGTTAAAAGGTCGGGCCTGTCAAAATAAGCGGGTCGGCCCATTAGCGACCTACTTGAGTCAGGCCCATTTACAAGCACAGCCCATACAAGTTACACAGAATTGGCCCATCAAAGGCCCATTCTACATTTGACAATTTCCAGCCCATCGTCAATTTTAGCCCGTTAACGGCCCGCTACTCTTTGGGCCCAATTGCGGCCCGAGCTTCATTCAGCCTGTTAGTGGCCCATCGTCAGTTCCCGCCCCGTTAACGGCCCAGAACGTCTTTCGGCCTTCTCTCAGCCCATTTTGCAGTTGGGCCAATTCTAGACCGCTGTGACTTTAGGCCTGTACTCGGCCCATTCGATAAATGGGACAACTCCTAGCCCATTTTGTCTCTCGGCATGTTAACGGACCGCACAACAGTTGGGCCTTTGACTTTAGGTACATTAGGGGCCCACATTCTGCAGGGCATCATTTCAGCCCAGCGTGACTTTCGCCCTGTTAAAAGCCTAGTTTGCAAATTGGGCCTCCTCTGCCACATAACACTTTCGGCTTCTTACTAGCCCGTAAAGTAAAAGGGCCGAAACAAAATTGACATCTATTTCGGCCTGCTAGAGACCCGCACACCATTTCCATTTATACGGCCCTATCGAGCTTTTGGCTCGTTAACGACCTGCTAAGAGTCATTGTTACGGTGGGCCACATCATTTGGGATCCACTTAATATTATTTTGACCAGCCCAATTAAGGCCTGCTTTGACTACACATGTTTGTTCGTTTGTATGGTGTCCAGGAAATGTTTGGGCGTGTTGGCCCCCGTTTCAATGATATAGCATATTCAAGAATTATCCTACTCTATACTATCGCCTAAAAAACATACACTATACAATAAAAAGACTAAGGCATAGAAACGTAGAATAATCCTACACTGCATAACAAAGAAATTACAGCCGAATATACCCATTGGGCATTATAGTTTGACACCATGATAGTAAAGCCGCACACAAATGCAAATTACATACACTGGACAAATAAAGCTCATACATCATGGACACGCATCAACAGAACTTACCATTTGAACTATAATCTCTTCAGAAAATAGGATTGGCCGGACTAAGATAGCATAAATTTTAGTCTGCAAAATCTCCAATTCCTTCGTGGTTACCTCAGTGTCTTGTTTCATTTTTTGACTCCTGCATCTAATACATACATGTCCAGTCTCAGCTTGTTGATTGTACGTTGGGAATCAGGTACACGTTGTCTTGCCACCAGTAGTTGATGCTCGAGAACATCCGCACGTTCCAATTCCAATCCATAATCATTCGGTAACGGCCATGCCGCACTGCTCGCAAATCTTTGTGTTGATGTCACTTCATCCTGAAATGTTTCTGTAAGTACACATGACTAGGGCAAAAATATAGTTACAACAGTGAGCGAGCAAGACAGACTATTTTGTACATGGCAAAACAGGACTAACAATAATGTTACACGTCATGAAGCATAAGTAGGTGATATTTTAAAAATTATAAAAATGGTTGTCTGTGTAGCCTGCATACATAAATCTCTCTTAGCTCACCAGAGGAGCATGATGTTGGGGCCAAATACAAAACACAGACAAGTTACAAATTTAGACAACATGTTGCATATAAGTAAGCAACAGTTGGTCATTTTGTAGCTCAATTAAAGTCTTAGGGAGCATAATGAACAGCAGAGGGATTCATACAAACCTACTACAGCAAGCAAAGCTATGCAATCATTAGCCTAGTATAAACTAGATTGTGTGCCTCATGTAGTAATAGTTGGTTAATAGACTTGAAAGCTTCAGGCACACTTCGCCAGAGTAATTAAATGGTAAGGCCTTTAATTATGTCAACTAATATTTATACAAGTACCCAACATCAGGCATCATTGTTTGGGCATCTCATTAACTGAGGACAAATAAAGCAATTGAAAAGAGCAAATTAACTATGCCTAAAACAAACAAGGAATTGAACTGTTGAGTTGGATATAGTGACTTACCTTAACTGGTTGAACAGGCTCAACGCTGCTCCTACTTCTCTTCCAAAGCTCCTTCCTAACATCTTGTACTTGGAAATCCTCAATCTTATCTTCATTGCACCCCCTCTACAAGGTGACAAAACTAGTTACTCGTCTCCTTGGAAGATAAATATGTATACTTTCCAGTCTGTGAACAACAAAAAGGATGAGATTATAACAAACAACACCACAGAATGAAACATGCCACATCTCTTGCACTTGCACATAATGAAATGAGCATTTACTATGTGTGCACTATGTAAAAACTAGCCATACCTTCGAACTGGATCTCCAGTTACTCTTGGAGAGCCTACTTTAGTGTACAGCCAAACCTTTATGTCACCTATGAGTTAAGGGCCAGTTCGATTCCGCCTTTTCAGGGCTTATTGTCAAAATAAGCCATAAAAGATGTAAAGAAGTCATTTTTGAGTTATGGGCTTGGGCTTAACTTATTTCGCTTTGGAGGGGGGTGTTTCGGGTAGAAGCTCACTAAAAATCGAAGGGAAGGGGAATAGTGAAATTACTATGTTATCTGCCTATATTACACTCAAAATGCAATTGCCCTGCCCGCTTGCATCTCCTCTCCCTTTTCCCTCTACCTCGATCCCCGTCATAGCGCTTAGGGTTCCTCCAATGAGCCGTCACATCGGGTCCCATCCGCCTGGTCCTTAACGATGCTCTGTCCAGCTAGGCTACATGGCCGGCGGGTAGGGCCAAATCTCCCCGGCTGCTCCTCCCTCTGGTGCCGCCCCTCATTCTCATGGTCTCCAGCAGGTGCTCCACTGTGGTCCATCCAACGCACTACTCCGGTGGGCGCCGCACAACTATGGCTGATGCCACATCGCGATGTAAGGCACCTTATTCCCTTCCTCCTCCCGGGCCGTGGCCTTGAGGTGCTGTTGAAGGATGAGCTCATCCAACAAGGCGAGGATCTCCTCTGATTTTTTGCCAAATTTTCATTCTGATCCACTATACGATGAATTGCTATTAGCTGCTTCTGTTGTAGCTATATGATGCATTGCTATGAGCTGCTCCTGCTGCTGCTATATGATGAATTGCTATGAACTGTTGCTGCTATATGATGAATTGGTATTAGCTGTTGATGCTGCTATAAGATGAGTTGCTATAAGCTGCTCCTGTTGCTGTTATATGATGAATTGCTATGAGATGCTTCTGCTACTGCTATATGATGAATTGCTATGTGCTGCTCCTGCTGCTGCTATATGATGAATTGTTGTGAGTTGCTACTGGTATATGATGAATTGCACACCGCTGCTGCTACTGCTGTATGATGAGTTGCTATGAGCTGCCGCTGCTGCTATATGATGCTTTCAGGTGGTGCTGCTATATGATAATAACCAGCCACTTGGTCCATCAAATTTCAATAAATAATTGTTCTTCATTTAAATGTGGGTCATCCGTTCTTCATTTAAATTAGGCAATGTGATCTCTATGGAAGACATTGACCAAAGTAGATTGTGCCAAGTAGATGGTATCTTTGTATTTGCATTTTGAAAAAATAGTGATGGTCTGTTTTCCTATCATATTAATTACTATAGTGGGTTCAATTTGTGATGTTTGCAAGTCAAGTTAATTTTCATATGGGCAAAAAAATGACAAAATATAATGCAATCTAGACTTTCCACTGATCATACCAAAGATAAGCTGAAAAGAAAGGTAATGAAAAGAACTGGTTGGCTTATTACCTAGAGCTTATATTCACATGTGCTTATTTTCTTAGGGTAACTCGTAATAACTGTCCCTAAGAAACTTGGCCAATAGAATAGACATAAAAATAACATGTCATGATGATTGCAAAGGAGGAGTGACCTACCATAGCACACTGTATAGGCTCACTGCTGCCTCTCCTTTTTTTGCGATGTTCCATGAAATTGCCACATACATCTTGTACTTTTTCATTGTGCAACCCTATCTGCAAGTTGACACGGCTAATTTCATACATCTCTACATGATAATACATTGCATGTCCCTTGCGCATATTTAAACCACCAATTAATGATTGTGTGCTTAGCATAAACTAGCCATGACTCTGTGTGCTGGACTAGCAGGCAAAGGGAGCCTAATGTAGTGCACTGAAATTCCTACATGCCACCTACGATTTTGTGTAATGTACTACCTCTGTTCCTAAATATATGTCTCTGTACAGGTTCCAGTATGGACCACATACACATGTATATAGATGCATTTTCGAGTGTAGATTCACTCATTTTGCTCCGTATGTAGCCTATAGTAGAATATCTAGAAAGACTTATATTTAGGAACGGAGGTACGAGGTAGTATCATGTATGACATCTACGTATCTAATTTAGCAGCCAGTAGTAGAAATCATTGTCTGCACAAAGGGATTACTGGTCAAAAATCCTAGCAAAGCATGCCGGCAGGCACACAACAATACATGAGAGAGAGAGACGCACTTACAAGATCATAGCAATGCCTCAGTCCAGGATCTTGGTTGGCCAAGCTGTTAGATCCAGAAGAAACATCGTCCTTGTAGTTTTTGCCAGCTGCATAAAAGGTAACATCAACATGTTAGTATATTTGAAGTACATCGGGCAGGTGATGCTAGACGGGTTTAAAGGTGAAGTACCTAGGCCGTGGCGGGTGCTTGGCATCTTGCCAGACGGTGGGAATCAGGTTAGAAACGTCAAGGGTGATGACACTGCGCTGGCTGTCGGGGTCTGGTAAGGAGATCTAGAACCGTCGAGTAGGGTGTTTGTGGAGCGTCTCCGGTAGGGTGGACTATGGTGTGGGCGAAGCGGATCTGTGGCCGTGGACGATGGCGTTGGTGAAGCTGCTCCGGTGGTTGGGTTAAGGATGGTGTCGATGATGCGGATCTACGGCCGTGGACGGGGCGTCAGAAGCTGCTCCGGTAGGTTGGATGAGGGTGCGATGAAGCGGATCTGTGGCTGTGGACTTGTGAGTTGGCAGAGCGGCCCCGGTAAGGTTGAGAATGGTATAGGCAAAGCTACTCCGGTAGGGTTGATGATGGTGTCGCCGAAGCAGCTCCGGTAGGGTTGAGGAAGGTGTCGGCGTAGAGGATCGGGAAGGCCGTCGGCGGGGGCATCGATGGGGCGTGCTACGGGGGAGACGAAGCGTCTCCGGTGGGGAGTACGAATGAGCCGCTACAGATGCGCTGCGGTTGATGAGAGTACCGGCGAAGCAGATCTGGCTCCGTGGACAAGACCGACACTGAATGTGTTGTTGTATAGTGGTGGATGAGTAGTCTACTTGTTTCTAGTGGAGGTGGGAGGGGTAGATGCGGCCGCAGAAGTAGATCCGGCGCTGTGGACACCTCTAGCAGTGAATGAGCTCTGGTACACCAGTGATGAGCAGTCTAGGGTTTCGAGAGGGGAGGGGTAGAAAGGCCGATGAAGTACGGACGACGTGATGTAAGATGCTTTGGTGCTGTGGAGTTAGTCGTTTTTGCGGGAGGGGGAGAGGAAATGGGGGTGTCGTGTGGTGGGGGGAACCGAAAGTTACCAAAGTAGTCCCGACCTATTATGTAGATGAGGGCGGTATTGTAACTGTTTTTCTCCGTGCACCAAGGACAAAAGGGGAATTTCGCATGCTAAAGACTAGGTGGCGGAAATTTTAGAAGGAGGCGGGAGATTTTGCCGCCCGCGGGATCGTTCGTATCCAGTTTCAACTAATTTTGGACCGTGCTAGCGGGAAGATCATGCGAGACTGTGTACACGGGGCACGCGGTAGCATGTAATAACTGGTGTGAAGTCCGACCCAGAAAAAAGACAATAACTCAGGATAATGCGCCGATAACTTGGACGTTCACACGAGCGCGGCCAATCGTACGGGTGTAGAGGCGCGTTCACTTAAAAGGGATCAAACACTCAGCCTATGTATTTCTTGTGTAAATAGATAATTTAGTGCCATTGGTTATTTACTTTAAACATAATGCATTGACGTGTTAGTGTAGAGGCGCACAAAAAGAAATGGATAGTGTAGTCTGATACGTCTCCAACGTATCTATAATTTTTTATTGTTCCATGCTATATTATATTCTGTTTTGGATGTTTAATGGGCTTTATTATACACTTTTGTATTATTGTTGGGACTAACCTATTAACCGAAGGCCCAGCCCAAATTGCTATTTTTTTTGCCTATTTTAGTGTTTCGCAGAAAAGGAATATCAAACGGAGTCCAAATGGAATGAAACCTTCGGGAACGTGATTTTCAGAACAAACGTGATCCAGAGGACTTGGAGTCTACGTAAAGCAATCAACGAGGAGAGCACAAGGCAGGGGGGGCGCGCCTACCCCCCTGGGCGGGCCCTCCACTCTCGTGGGGCCCATGTTGCTCCACCGACGTACTTCTTCCTCCTATATATACCTACGTACCTCCAAACCATTAGACATGGAGCCAAAACCCTATTTCCACCGCCGCAACCTTCTGTACCCATGAGATCCCATCTTGGGGCCTTTTTCGGCGCTCCGCCGGAGGGGGCATTGATCACGGAGGGCTTCTAATCGACACCATAGCCTCTCCGATGATGTGTGAGTAGTTTACCTCAGATCTTCGGGTCCATAGTTATTAGTTAGATGGCTTCTTCTCTCTCTTTGGATCTCAATACAAAGTTCTCCTCGATTCTCTTGGAGATCTATTCAATGTAATCTTCTTT
Organism: Aegilops bicornis; assembly: GCA_021605145.1. Lineage (NCBI taxonomy): Eukaryota > Viridiplantae > Streptophyta > Magnoliopsida > Poales > Poaceae > Aegilops > Aegilops bicornis. Next base: position 236,688,016 of record CM038669.1, read on the forward strand.
TGCGGTGTGTTTGTCGAGATCCGATGAATTGTGGGTTTATGATCAATATTATCTATGAACAATATTTGAATCTCCTCTAAATTGTTTTATGTATGATTGGTTATCTTTGCAAGTCTCTTCGAATTATCAATTTGGTTTGTCCTACTAGATTGATCTTTCTTGCAATGGGAGAAGTTCTTAGCTTTGGGTTCAATCTTGCGGTGTCCTTTCCTAGTGATGTAGGGCAGCAAGGCACGTATTGTATTGTTTCCATCGAGGATAAAAAGATGGGGTTTATATCATATTGCATGAGTTTATCCCTCTACATCATGTCATCTTACTTAAAGCATTACTCTGTTCTTGTGAACTTAATACTCTAGATGCATGATGGATAACGGTCGATGTGTGGAGTAATAGTAGTAGATGCAGAATCGTTTCGATCTACTTGTCGCGGACATGATGCCTATGTACATAATCATACCTAGATATTCTCATAACTATGCTCAATTCTATCAATTGCTCAACAGTAATTTGTTTACCCACCGTAATACTTATGCTCTTGAGAGAAGCCACTAGTGAAACCTATGGCCCCCTGGACTATTTTCCATCATATTAATATTCCGACACTTAGCTATTTTTATTACCGTTTATTTTACTTTGCATCTTTATCATAAAAATACCAAAAAATTTATCTTATCGTATCTATCAGATCACACTCTCATAAGTGACCGTGAAGGGATTGACAACCCCTTTATCGCGTTGGTTGCGAGGTTCTTATTTGTTTGTGTAGGTGCATGGGACTTGAGCATGATCTCCTACTGGATTGATACCTTGGTTCTCAAAAACTGAGGGAAATACTTACGCTACTTTACTGCATCACCCTTTCCTCTTCAAGGGAAAACCAATGCAGTGCTCAAGAGGTAGCAAGAAGGATTTCTTGCGCCGTTGCCGGGGAGATTCGCGCCAAGTCAAGTCATGACATACCAAGTACCCATCACAAACTCTTATCCCTCGCATTACATTATTTGCCATTTGCCTCTTGTTTTCCTCTCCCCCACTTCACCCTTGTCGTTTCATTCACCCTCTCTTTTCCGTTCGCCTCTTTTTCGCTTGCTTCTTGTTTGCTCGTGTGTTGGATTTCTTGCTTGTCACGATGGCTCAAGATAATACTAAATTATGTGACTTTACCAATACGAACAACAATGATTTTATTAGCACTCCGATTGCTCCTCTTACCGATGCTGAATCTTGTGAAATTAATCCTGCTTTGTTGAATCTTGTCATGAAAGATCAATTTGCCGGCCTTCCTAGTGAAGATGTCGTTACCCATCTGAATAGATTCGTTGATTTGTGTGATATGCAAAAGAAGAAATATGTGGACAATAATATTGTTAAATTGAAGCTATTTCCTTTTTCGCTTAGAGATCGTGCTAAAGTTTGGTTTTCGTCTTTGCCTAAAAATAGTATTGATTCATGGAATAAGTGCAAAGATGCTTTTATCTCTAAGTATTTTCCTCCCGCTAAGATCATCTCTCTTAGAAATGATATCATGAATTTTAAGAAACTTGATCATGAACATGTTGCACAAGCTTGGGAAAGGATGAAATTAATGATACGTAATTGCCGTACACATAGTTTGAATCTTTGGATGATTATACAAAAAAATTATGACGGATTGAATTTTGCTTCTAGAAATCTTTTAGATTCAGCCGCGGAGGTACTTTTATGGAAATCACTTTAGAAGAATCTACTAAACTACTAGATAATATTATGGTTAATTATTCTCAATGGCACACTGAAAGATCTACTAATAAAAAAGTGCATGCGATAGAAGAAACTAATGTTACTAAAAGTGTTTCTTCTGATCCTAATGATATGCCTTTGTCTACTTTGATTGAGAATAATAATGAATCTATGGATGTGAATTTTGTTGGTAGGAATAATTTTGGTAACAACGCGTATAGAGGAAACTTTAATCCTAGGCCGTTCCCTAGTAATTCCTCTAATAATTATGGTAATTCCTACAACAATTCTTTTGGAAATTTTAATAAGATGCTCTCTGAATTTGAAACTAGTGTTAAGGAGTTTATGAATTCGCAAAAGAATTTCAATGCTTTGCTTGAAGAAAAATTGCTTAAGTTTGATGAATTGGCTAGGAACGTTGATAGAATTTCTCTTGATGTTGATTCTTTGAAACTTAGATCTATTCCACCTAAGCATGATATCAATGAGTCTCTCAAATCCATGAGAATTTCCATTGATGAGTGCAAAGAAAGTACCCCTAGGATGCGCGCTAAGAAAGATTGCTTTGTGAAAGCATGTTCTTCTAGTTTCTATGAAAATAAAGATGAAGATCTAAAAGTTATTGATGTGTCTCCTATTAAATCTTTGTGTTTCCAATATGAATCTTGATAATGATGGGACTGAAGATGAGTCACCTTTACCTAGAGGCTTCCCAAAAATTCGGAGTTTTTAGATCTTGATGCAAAAATTGGTAAAAGTGGGATTGAAGAGGTCAAAACTTTAGATATTAATGAACCCACTATTTTGGATTTCAAGGAATTTAATTATGATAATTGCTCTTTGATAGATTGTATTTCTTTGTTGAAATCCGTGCTAAATTCTCCTCATGCTTATAGTCAAAATAAAGCTTTTACAAAACATAGCATTGATGCTTTGATGCAATCTTATGAAGAAAAACTTGAGTTGGAAGTTTCTATCCCTAGAAAACTTTATGATGAGTGGGAACCTACTATTAAAATTAAAATTAAAGATCATGAATTCTATGCTTTGTGTGATTTGTGTGCTAGTGTTTCCACGATTCCAAAAACTTTGTGTGATTTGCTAGGATTCCGTGATTTGATGATTGTTCTTTAAACATGCACCTTGCGGATTCCACCATTAAGAAACCTATGGGAAGAATTAATGATGTTATTATTGTTTCAAATAGGAACTATCTGCCCGTAGATTTCATTGTTTTGATATAGATTGCAATCCTTCATGTCCTATTATTCTTGGTAGACCTTTGCTTAGAACGATTGGTGCAATTATTAATATGAAGGAAGGGAATATTACATTCCAATTTCCGTTAAGGAAAGGCATGGAACACTTCCCTAGAAATAATATTAAATTACCTTATGAATCTATTATGAGAGCTACTTATGGATTGCCTACCAAAGATGGCAATACTTAGATCTATCCTTGCTTTTATGCCTAGCTAGGGGGGTTAAACGATAGCGCTTGTTGGGAGGCAACCCAATTTTATTTTAGTTTTTTTGCTTTTTGCTTCTGTTTAGGGATAAATATTTTATCTAGCCTCTGGTTATATTTGTTTTTATGTTTTAATTAGTGTTTGTGCCAAGTTAAACCTATAGGATCTTCTTGGATGATAGTCATTTGATCTTGCTGAAAATTCCAGAAACTTTCTGTTCACGAAAACAATTGTTAAAAATCACCAGAACATGATAAAATATTGATTCCAATTGCAGTAGATCAATAAACAAATTTTATAGTCCATCCTACTTTGGTAGATTTTTATGAGTTCCAGAAGTTTGCGTTAGTTACAGATTACTACAGACTGTTCTGTTTTTGACAGATTCTGTTTTTTCATGTGTTGTTTGCTTATTTTGATGAATCTATGGCTAATAAAATAGTTTATAAACCATAGAGAAGTTGTAATACAGTAGGTTTAACAGCAATATATAAAAAGAATGAGTTCAATACAGTACCTTGAAGTTGTGTTTTGTTTCTTTCGCTAACGGAGCTCACGAGATTTTCTGGTAAGTTTTGTGTTGGTGAAGTTTTCAAGTTTTGGGTAAAGATTTGATGGATTATGGAACAAGGAGTGGCAAGAGACTAAGCTTGTGGATGCCCATGGCACACCAAGATAATCCAAGGACACCAAAAATCCAAAGCTTGGGGATGCCCCGGAAGGCATCCCCTCTTACGTCTTCGTCCATTGGTAACTTTACTTGGAGCTATATTTTTATTCACCACATGACATGTGTTTTGCTTGGAGCGTCTTGTATGATTTGAGTCTTTGTTTTTAGTTCACCACAATCATCCTTGCTGTACACACCTTTTGATAGAGACACACATGATTCGAAATTTATTAGAATACTCTATGTGCTTCACTTATATCTTTTGAGCTATATAGTTTTTGCTCTAGTGCTTCACTTATATCTTTTAGAGCACGGTGGTGGATTTGTTTTATAGAAACTATTGATCTCTCATGATTAACTTATATTATTTTGAGAGTCCTACAAAACAGCATGGAAATTTGCTTTAATTACGATAGGCATCCAAGATTAGTAAAAAAAATCTGATGAGTGTGTTGAATACTATGAGAAGTTTGATGCTTGATAATTGTTTTGAGATATGAAGATGGTGATACTAGAGTCATGCTAGTTGAGTAGTTGTGAAATTGAGGAATACTTGTGTTGAAGTTTGTGATTCCCGTAGCATGCACGTATGGTGAAACCGTTATGTGATGAAGTCGGAGCATGATTTATTTATTGATTGTGTTCCTTATGAGTGGCGATCGGGGACGATCGATGGTCCTTTCCTACCAATCTATCCCCCTAGGAGCATGCGCGTAATACTTTGCTTTGATAACTTGTAGATTTTTGCAAAAAGTATATGAGTTCTTTATGACTAATGTTGAGTCCATGGATTATACGCACTTTTCTTCATTCCACCATTGCTAGCCTCTATAACACCGCGCACTTTTCGCCGGTATCATACACCCACCATAAACCTTCCTCAAAACAGCCACCATACCTACCTATCATGGCATTTCCATAGACATTCCGAGAATATTTACATGCAACTTACCACCGTTCCGTTTACTATGAAACGCTCCATCATTGTCATATTGCTTTGCATGATCATGTAGTTGACATCGTATTTGTGGCAAAGCCACCGTTCATAATTCTTTCATACATGTCACTCTTGATTCATTGCATATCCTGGTACATCACGGAGGCATTCACATAGAGTCATATTTTGTTCTAAGTTTTGAGTTGTAATTCTTGAGTTGTAAAGAAAATAAAAGTGTGATGATCATCATTATTAGAGCATTGTCCCAAGTGAGGAAAGGATGATGGAGACTATGATTCCCCCACAAGTCGGGATGAGACTCCGGACGAAAAATAAAAAAAGGAAATAAAAGAGGCCATAAAAAAGAGAAAAGGCCCAAAGAAAAAAATGAGAGAAAAAGAGAGAAGGGACAATGCTACTATCCTTTTTCCACACTTGTGCTTCAAAGTAGCACCATGATCTTCATGATAGAGAGTCTCCTATGATATCACTTTCATATACTAGTGGGAATTTTTGATTATAGAACTTGGCTTGTATATTCCAGTGATGGGCTTCCTCAAAATGCCGTAGGTCTTCGTGAGCAAGCGAGTTGGATGCACACCCACTTAGTTTCTTTTGTTGAGCTTTCATATACAAATAGCTCTAGTGCATCCGTTGCATGGCAATCCCTACTCACTCACATTGATATCTATTGATGGGCATGTCCATAGCCCGTTGATACGCCTAGTTGATGTGAGACTATCTTCTCCTTTTTTGTCTTCTCCACAACCACCATTATATTCCACATATAGTGCTATGTCCATGGCTCACGCTCATGTATTGCGTGAAGATTGAAAAGATTGAGAACACCAAAAGTATGAAACAATTGCTTGGCTTCTCATCGGGGGTGTGCATGATTAAATACTTTGTGTGATGAAGATAGAGCATAGCCAGACTATATGATTTTGTAGGGATAACTTTCTTTGGCCATGTTATTTTCAGAAGACATAATTGCTTAGTTAGTATGCTTGAAGTATTATTATTTTTATGTCAATATTAAACTTTTGTCTTGAATCTTTCGGATTTGAATATTCATACCACAAATAAGATATTTACATTGAAAAATATGCTAATTAGCATTCCACATTGAAAAATATGCTAAGTAGCATTTACATAGAAAAATATATTGTTTTTATCATTTACCTACTTGAGGACGAGCATGAATTAATCTTGGGGATGCTTGATACATCTCGAACGTATCTATAATTTTTGATTGTTCCATGCTATTTTATATTCTGTTTTGGATGTTTAATGGGCTTTATTATACACTTCTATATTATTTTTGGGGCTAACCTATTAACAGGAGGCCTAGCCCAAATTGCTTTTTTTTGCCTATTTCAGTGTTCGTAGAAAAGGAGTATCAAACGGAGTCCAAAGGGAATGAAACCTTCGGGAACGGGATTTTCGGAACAAACGTGATCCAGAGGACTTGGAGTCTACGTAAAGCAATCAATGAGGAGAGCACGAGGCAGGGGGGCGCACCTACCTCCCTGGGCCCACTTTGCTCCACTGACGTACTTCTTCCTCCTATATATACCTACGTACCCCCAAACCATCAGACAAGGAGCCAAAACCCTATTTCCACCGCCGCAACCTTCTGTACCCATGAGATCCCATCTTGGGGCCTTTTTTCGACGCCCACGGAGGGGGGCATTGATCACGGAGGGCTTCTACATCAACACCATAGCCTCTCCGATGATGTGTGCGTGGTTTACCTCGTAACTTCGGGTCAATAGTTACTATCTAGATGGCTTCTTCTATCTCTTTGGATCTCAATACAAAGTTCTCCTCGATTCTCTTGGAGATCTATTCGATGTAATCTTCTTTTGCGGTGTGTTTGTCGAGATCCGATGAATTGTGGGTTTATGATCAAGATTATCTATGAACAATATTTGAATCTCCTCTGAATTCTTTTATGTATGATTGGTTATCTTTGCAAGTCTCTTCGAATTATCAGTTTGGTTTGGCCTACTAGATTCATCTTTCTTGCAATGGGAGAAGTGCTTAGCTTTGGGTTCAATCTTGCAGTGTCCTTTCCTAGTGACAGCAGAGGCAGCAAGGCACGTATTGTATTGTTTCCATCAAGGATAAAAAGATGGGGTTTATATCATATTGCATGAGTTTATCCCTCTACATCATGTCATCTTACTTAAAGCATTACTCTGTTCTTGTGAACTTAATACTCTAGATGCATGCTGGATAGCGATCGATGTGTGGAGGAATAGTAGTAGATGCAGAACCGTTTCGATCTACTTGTCGCGGACGTGATGCCTATACACATGATCATACCTAGATATTCTCATAACTATGCTCAATTCTATCAATTGCTCGACAGTAATTCGTTTACCCACCGTAATACTTATGCTCTTGAGAGAAGCCACTAGTGAAACCTATGGCCCCCGGGTCTATTTTCCATCATATTAATCTTCCGACACTTAGCTATTTTTATTACCGTTTATTTTACTTTGCATCTTTATCATAAAAATACCAGAAATATTATCTTATCATATCTATCATATCTCACTCTCGTAATTGACCGTGAAGGGATTGACAACCCCGTTATCGCATTGGTAGTGAGGTTCTTATTTGTTTGTGTAGCTGCATGGGACTTGAACGTGATCTCCTACTGGATTGATACCTTGGCTGTCAAAAACTGAGGAAATACTTAAGCTACTTTACTGCATCACCCTTTCCTCTTCAAGGGAAAACCAACGCAGTACTCAAGAGGTAGCATAGTCCCACAAATGAAATGGATATTGTAGTCCGCTACTTAAAAGTGTTACCTCATATGATTACATAGCCTCCATTTCATAAATTGCGTACCCTTTGAATTCATATATGAATATTACATATATTACTTCATAATAGAACCTTAAATCATCCAAAAATAATGAATTTGAATGCAAGAGTAACAATGGTGCATGTACATGATAGCTACATTGGTTGTTTGAAGAAACGTCACTGTAACTTTGGAATGCACAATTGAAAAGGTTTATTCAGATAGAATAAAATATGATATGTGAGTGTCCAGTCTTTATAGCGTTGAATCGATATTGTACCTTTGTCCACGATGCAAAGTAGATATTGATTTATGTTCAAGCGATGCACGTCCACGATCGCTAGATAGTGATATGTGAATGAATTGTGCAATCTCTCTCACACGCATACATATCTCATTTCCCCATGGGCATCGGAATCAAAAACGCGCACGTCGTGTATTTCTCTCCCTCCGTCAAGGTTAGAATTCGTCTTTCTACCCCGTCCTATAAGTCTCTCACATAGAAACACACACGCTCTCTCTGTCGAACACGCCCACCCCTTTAGTTCAGCCCACCCACAACCACTAATGTATCAAAGGATAATTATGTCTCTCACACATATGCCTATGGTTAACTCGAGTTCCGGAACCATATGAATACATACAATGGGATTCCAGCAGAGCACCTTTTGTTTTGATATTTCTCTCTCTCTCTCTATCTCTCTCTCTCTCCCACACACACACACACACAAACGCGCGCGCGCGCGTAGACATTGTTTATCGCTTCATTTTTTTCGGCACTTGCATGCACACCGTTTGTTTATCTCCGTGATGCTTTAAGTATGCCTCGCACACATGCTATCTACCTAGCCCTTAATATAGATATGTGTCACACAAACTCCTTCTCCCTACTAGCAAGATGCCCATGTGTTGCATGGAACATCAAGATGCATTTGTATGAGTAGTTCATCTTGTGGGAGAAAAGAATGAACGAGGGAATGGCTTATTTGCAAATGTGGAGAGGGCTGTGGGTATCTTTTTGCAAAATTGCCATAGTTTCCTTCCTATCCGTCAGATATAAATCGGATGGCCTATATTGCAGGATGGCAGGAACACCATCATCACCAACTCCGTTTTTTATAAGAGTAGAGATATGTAAGTGTCACTGCCTCCACCCCCCCACACACACACTTCCCGACACCGAAGGAGTAGGGTGACCCCTCGATCTTGATGCTAATCTATCGACTAGCTTCTCTCTCAAACACACACACACACACACACACACACACACACACACACACACACACACTACCCGACACCGAAGGAGTAGGGTGGCACCTCGATCTTGATAGTAATCTATCTACTCCTCTTTCAAACACACACACATACACACACACTCACTAGTTGTGCCTCTGTGCCTACCGCGCACACTCTCTATACGTCTTTCTCTCCACCTCCCCACCCCCCCCCCCCAACCCCAACAATGACAGCAGAAGGGTGAAAACTCGATCTGATCTTAATCTGTCAATTGGTTTCTCTCTCAAACATTGTGTCTTTGTGCCTCACTCAGACACACTCGATACATCTTTTTCTCCATAGCCCCCTCGATATGCAGACATCTCGCGCACGCACAGCTGTAGTGATGATGACGCTGAACCCAGTGTGCCTTGTTTTTACCGGCCTCATGCGATAGTTTTCACCATGTTTTCTGTTAATTAACAAGACAACCTTTTCTTTGTTACTACTAGTGAATTTGAAATCATTCGGGCAGACATAAAATATATCACTTCAACCCAATTATCGCAGTAACTATTTTAAAAGAAACTAGCTAGATGCTCGTGCGGTGCACGGAACATCAAGATGCATTTGTATGAGTAGTTTATCTTGTGAGAGACTAGTGAGATGCCCATGCGTTGCACGGAACATCAAGATGCATTTATGTGCGTAGTTTATCTTGTGAGAGAAAAGGATGAACGAGGGAAGGCCTTATTTGCAAATGTGGAGAGGGGTGTGGGTATCTTTTTGCAAAATTGCCATAGTTTCCTTCCTATCCATCAGATATAAATAAGACGGCCTATATTGCGGATGGTAGGCACACCATCATCACCAACTATGTTTTTATCTCTACTCCTATAAAAGACTCGGTTGGTGATGATTGTGTGTCTGCCATCCGTCATTTCTGACCGTCAGATCTGCATCTAACGACTATGATGTAAGTCGTGGCATTTTTGCAACAAGACCCCACTTTTCCGCTCCAATTTGCAGAAACCCCTTAGTATATTGAAACCAACCACATCCCTCCCCCACCTCATCAAAACATCCACAAGGAATATATTTTGAGTGAAACCTAATACGAGTATATTTTTAGTTATATATACACCAAACTAGAGTGTTTTTCTTTCAAGTTTGTGAACATGTATAATTCTATTTTGGATCCGTTGCAACGCACGGGTACATTGCTAGTAAGAGTAGAGAAAAGGATGAACGAGGGAAGGCCTTATTTGCAAACGCGGAGAGGGGTGTGGGTATCTTTTTGCAAAATTGCCATAGTTTCCTTCCTATCCGTTAGATATAAATCCGACGGCCTATATTGCAGGTTGGCACGCACACCATCATCACCAACTCTGTTTTCAACTCCCTCCATTCCTAAATATTTATCTTTTTAGAGATTCCAAAAAGTGACTACATCCGGAGCAAAATGAGTGAATCTGCACTCTAAAATATGTCTACATACACATCCGTATGTGGTAGTCCATTTGAAATCTGAAAAAGGAAAATATTTAGGAACGGATGGAGTATAAGAGTAGGCATGGAGATATATCTCCAGAATGGTCTACAACAAAAATGTGATGGACTGGTTAGCGCCGGATGCTCGCAACGCGATGACCTGAGTTCGAATTCTGCCTTTAACTTGTGTTTTTTATAGTATATATTGCTTATTTAATATATACTTCTTTCGCTACTGTACTGACAGTGCAACCCACAGAGTACTTAGAATACAAGATTAAGGATGGACTTGTTTCTTTTGAACTTTCTGTACAAAGCCGTAGCCACCATGCAAGTCACGTGTACACTATACATGCAATTAAACTTTTATAGAGGGAGAATCATAAACGCAATTAAGTCAAATTGATCAGATTGACTCTATTATTTCCAGCATAAGAGCATCTCCAACGGCAGCCGGCAAATTTCCTCCCGCTTCCTTCGGCGGAGGACGACATCAAACGCCAGCGGCATACATTTTCACAACTCTAACCAACCAGATGAAATTCGTGCAAACACGGACTGTTTTCATATAAGCATGAATGATTTTGTATAAAAAAGCCGGATCTTCATATAAACATGATGGATTTCATTAAATTTACATGAACTAAGCGGTGCTAATCCGGCTCTCTTGGTATAATTAATACTCCCTCCGTCCGAAAATACTTGTCCTAGAAATGGATGTATCTAGACTTACTTTAGTTATAGATACATCCAATTTATCCATTCTTAGAAAAAATATTTCCCGCCAGCCGGAGAGGGAGTACCTAATCTAAATGGCCGCCCACAGATCCCTTTGTCTTCCTCATGTCCCGCAGACACTTGCGGGATAGACGAAGGTCCTCGGAAGAGACGAAGTAGCAAAGAAACTACCTGAATGCGCAGTCGTCGCCTCGGCGGTGGCCTTCATGGGACCCAAGTGGCAGCGGCCTCCTGTGTTCTACTTCTCCTTGATGATGGCGGCGGACAGGGAGAAACTGGCCACCGACTCATCGCTCTCCACGCACCCGGCTTCTGCCTCTGTCTGCATGGCGTTGCCGCAGGCACGAAAGGCGCGGCCGCAGGCACGGGAGGCACGCCCATAGACGCGGGAGGCGCGGCTACTGCAGACACTGGTGGCACGGTATGATACGGCAGCGACGATGCCCGTACCGGCATCCTCGCCGCCGTGCTGGCATGGAGCAACTCGCCACTCCTCAAAGAGCTGAACTGGAGCGCCGAGTTGCTGAACCACGCGCCGGATTGGGGCGGCAACTGGCTCCATCAGATTAAGCGAGGTTGGTGAAGCACCGAGCGGCCTCGCCCGTATCCGGAGGGCTCGGCCGGCCACCCAGCCGGGTAGTATGCCGGAGAACGGCTCCTCGGAAGCCATCAGAAGAGTGGAGAAAATGGTGAAGGTGGAGATGGGGGAGCGGCTGAGGGGTGCGATTCTTGCCCACTGTCTGTCTGGCCTCGTTTAAATAGAGGGCAGATGTCAGGAGCTTGGTCGACGTCTGGCCTCGTTTAAACTAAGGGCGGACGGGAGGAGCTCGGCTGGTGTTGCATTTAATTCCGGCCCGCTCATGAACAGACGTGTGGCCGGAGTAGATTTCTTGGTTTGCATGCGGGTTTAACGGAGGGGTTTGGTGGAGGCGAGGAGGCGTGTTCAGCCGGGCGTGCAGTGGGCGATGCAGTACTATTCAATTTGACAGCGGGCGGCGCAGTTCCCAATACGGCTTTAATGCAGACGAGGGAGGGGTAGCGGTTCCCGAAATGTTGAACGGCCAATGATGCATCCTCCTTCAATTAGCATCATGAATGCATGAGGGAAGTAATGGGAGGAGGACCACAAAAAGAGGCTGCACGATGTGAATGCAACGCAGTTTGCACTCATATAATGGCGCCCCTCCATTCCAATGCATCTACCACATCATACACACCTAAGCATTTTCCTAAACACCTACACTAAGCACAAAAGTTCTCACTAAAGACCCATGGCGGCAATGCGCGCGAGCGGCCAGCGGCTGTGCCAGATGGTCCACAGCGCCGGCCTATGGCATGGCGCCGAGGATCGTCTCTAGACGGTGTTCGCGGCTGGCTGGTGGTTGGCCACCATCGACGCCAAGTACGACTCTCAGTTGGATCAGATGATCGTTCCCACCATCAACAAGTTCACCATCCTCAAGAAGCTCGCGAACGACATAGCCGTACTCCTCCAGCCCGCGCGCCCGGGCTCCTCATTTCCTGCCACCCTAATCGGCCTCCATGGCCGGAACCTCTTTCAAGCACTAGTGGCCCTGCGACTGCCCACCGACGCCACAAAGAATGTCCACCGGGAGGTCGCGCTCACCGCGAGGCGCCTTGCCCTGCAAGAATTCATCGACCTACACATCCACATGTACAAGCAAATCGTGTACATAGGTATCTACAAGGCCATTGAGGATACTACGACGTTGGCCTTCCTCAACCGGCTGGAAGCCATGGATGCCTTTGCTGAGAAGTACCTTGACCTCGCCACAAAAGCCGCTGCTCCTTAGCTGCCGGTCGGTGGCCCGACGCACTAAGTTGAGGAGGAGGAGGTCGTACGTTGATGGATGCATCTTTCTTCCTGCCTCCTATAACCACCACTATGATCGCATCTCGTGGCCTTAATTATTATTATACCATTGCATTCTCATTCCAGTCAATACCGACATGTGCAATCCCTTTGCTTAATTATATGCATCACTGTAACTAGTACACCATCCGTCAATTTATAAGTTGGCTTACCTTTTCCATTAACTTCGTGCAACGCACGGGCATCTTGCTAGAAACACTAGAACATGTCGGACCGCATGTGACCAAACCGACGATGCGCCAACCTAGCTACTACGTACCCTGCTTATCTGACGGAAATAGCCCCGCCCTAGCATTTCCAATCATTATTTCTATCTATCGATCATGCCAAGGAGCAGAACCAAATGTTACAATTTATACATTTTTCTCTACTCCTACTCCTACAAAAGACGGTGATGGTGGTGTGTCTGCCATCCATCATTTCTGACCATTAGATCTGCATCTAACGGCTGTGAGGTAAGTTGTGGCATTTTTGCAATAATAGCCCACTTCGCTGCTCCAATTTGTAGAAAACCCCTTATTATCTTGAAAGCAACCACATCCCTCCCTCACCTCATCAAAACAGCCTGAGAAATATATTTTGAGTGAAATGTAATATATTAGGAGGATATCAAAACAAGAGTGCTTTCTTTCAAGTTTGTGAACAGGTACTACTATTCTACTACTTTGGATCCATCGGAACACACGGGCACATTTAAACATATAAGAGCATTACTAGTAGTACCCTTAAACCCTCGAACCCTAAAAAATAACCGCTTTTTTACGGGTTGAGACGAAAAAATCGCAAAGAATAGAACCCCTTAACCCTTAAACCCTTAAATTTTTTTAGAGGCTCAACCCCTATTCTCCTTCCCACTGTAGAAAGCAGGGGTTGGTAGCCCAACCCCTCCAGGCAGTTCTCTCGTCAATTTAGCGGGGAGGAGTTTTTAGCTCCCTCCCAGGATCGCGCCGCCTTGACCTCGGCCACCCTGCTCGGCCCTCCCGCATGTGCCCGTCGCCCGCCCGGCCAGCCTCCGCCTCGCCCGTGCCACCGCCGCCTCACTCCCTTGGCGTCCCTCCTCCTCCTTGCGCATGGCTTGCCTCATCCCTCCGCCTCCTCCCATGCCTGCCTCATGTGGCCGCCTCGAGGCCGCCCGATCGCCAGGCGGTCCAAGCCGGCCGCCGCCTGCCCTCCCGCCGTGGCAGCTCCGCCCTAGCCCTCCGCCGTCAAGCCGCGCCCGGCCGCCCTCCCTTTGCCCGGCCGGCGCCGCCTCGTCAGAGAGGTGAGGTATGTGCTTTTTCATTTTGTTTCATTTTCTTTTTGTTTCATTTTTAGCACTAATTAGTATTTGTCCTTTGCGAGATGGAGATGAACAATGAGGAGATTGTCATGTCCGATTCGTCGGATTAGTCGACATCAAGCGATTCCGACATTGATGAGTTGTTGCAAGATGACGACGTCGAGATGATGAGCCTCCTCATCGACGTGCAATCGTTTGAAAACCGCGTGAAGCTGATGGATCAGAGGAGAGGGTCGAAGATGGGGCGAGATGATGAGCCTCCTCATCGACGTGCAATCGTTTAACTAGAATGATTATTGTTTTATGTCAAATGTGATGGAATTTGTGATATGTCATATGATGAAATGTGATGAAATGTGTGATATATGAAATGACAGTTTTAAAGGTTGGGGTTGAGGCAAAGACTAAAACCCTCAAATCCAACCCTTAAAGCGGTTTACGGGTTGGGTTTGAGGTTCTAGTCTCTTCGCTGTTTTTCAACCCTTAAAAGTGTCAAAAACTGGCACTTCTCAACCCTTAAAACTGCTATAAGGGTTTGAGGGTTTGAGGGTTCTACTAGTAATGCTCTAAGGCTGCTAGCCAACTTGCCTCCACGGTGCTCTCCCAATTGGGCCTTCATCGGGCGTTGGATCTGATCATTTAGAGCGTTTGAGCCGTTGGATCTTTACCTGCTCTCAAACCCAATTTCACCTTGCGATCATTTTTGCGGTCCAATGACTGGTGGGTCGCGCTATGCGTTTATTGGCTGGGTTGATCGACCTCGCCTGGAAGAGGCTTTTGCCCAATCCCCGCGCTTGCTCCGCTTCCAATCCTCCTCGCGGGGTTTCTCCGCCAAAGCCCACACCCGCTCCAACCCTAGCCGCCACACCTCTCCTTCCTCCCTCGCTTGACACTATAGGCGCTGCACCCCGTCCCCTCCTTCCCGCTCGGGCGGATAGCCGCCGGCCACCGCATTCCTTCTCCCCCTTCCTCCTCCTTCCTCCTTCCCGCTGGCGCCCCTCACCCTCGTCCTCGGACAAGGGGCCTTCCGCAGGGATGGCCATGTCTTCAAACCAGGGGTAGAGGAGCAGGGGAGGGCCAAGAAGCCAGAACTGGGGGTGGAGCAGCCAGGCCAAGGAGGACCCAGGTGGTGGACGTGTCAAGGGGCCTTCTCAGAGCCGGCAGGGAGCACGTCACAGTAGGCGTCAAGGGAGCCATGGACAAGCCGTCAGGAGGAGAAAGCTCCCAGTTTGTGGAGGAGACTATGAGACAGGTATGTTTCTTCCTGTTTTTCCTTCCCCCTTTTCTCATCTTTCCATGACGACCTGCAAATTTTTCAAGTTTTCCTGGTGGTGTTTTGGAATCTAGATTGATTTGGTACTGTATGTTGTGTGATGTGCCCTTGCCAGGAATATTTGATGTGTGTGATGACTGATGACACAAGCAATTGTAGAGGTAAAGATTGCTCTCTCTGGTTCAAAGAGCATTTAGATTTCAAAAGTTGATTGCTTGTATCATTGTCCAAAGTTGTGAACACCATGCTCGATTAGTGGACTGTCGCTTGAGAAGAAGCTTGTCATTTGTCTCTTCGAGCCGTGGCGGATAGGGGCCTTCGAAGAACTTGGTATTTGACATAGCCATCGAGGAAGTGCAGGGTAATACTTTTATATGAAGTATGATAATTCCACATGTGGTGATGTTGGTATATGTTTTGGTATGATAAACTCCAAAAAAATACTGAAACGTGGAGCTACAGCCTGTGGATAATATAAGACAGCCAAGGTGGCACTGCTTCAGTTGATGTGATGATAAATCCATTTTAAGTGCAGCTCACTAGAAAGTGATTGATCTTAGTACATGTATTTTTTCCTCTTACTGGACGCAAGAAGCAGCAGTGTTAGTAGAGAAGAGGTGGTGTTAGTCAGGATATTCGTGAGCTATGAGAAGCCTCTCTTATACTACTGAGTTTTTTAACTCCAAGCAACCAAATGTTCAAACTATGCTTTCTTTTTATTTGAAAACTACTTATTAGATTGGGATCTGGGAGACGATCATGTTGCAGCTCATCTCAATTCTCGATAGTTAGAAATCAATATTTAAGAACATGCATGCAATATTTTTTTGAAGCATTATATTGTAAATCTTCACCAAGCTGC
The DNA here is from genome assembly GCA_021605145.1 of Aegilops bicornis. Taxonomy (NCBI): domain Eukaryota; kingdom Viridiplantae; phylum Streptophyta; class Magnoliopsida; order Poales; family Poaceae; genus Aegilops; species Aegilops bicornis. The sequence continues at coordinate 236,704,383 of CM038669.1, forward strand.
CATTTATTTTTTGCAGATACAAACCAAGTGTAATCAAAGAGGATATGGATTCAGTACGGCCATGAGTGAAGGAACGCTACTCCAATTTGGTACTTTAGTTTATTGTTTTCATTTAGTCTGTATTAGCTTAACAAAATAACATTTGTAGGACAACTAATATTTGAACATGGATTTTTTCAGGATCTTGGAGAATGTTTTCTCAGTGTGGTTCAGGTTAAATTGTTGTCCTATTGTTTCTACTCAGCCTCCTAATGTTCTATGTCTTCGCCGTGCCTTCTTCCAGCTTCTCTATTGGTTTTCTCTTCACACTGATGAAAGTGCATGTTCCTCCCTTCCTCCAAATCTTCTCCAGCCATGGTTGTTTGCATCTGGTCACAGTTGTTTCATGTTTCACTTTTGTTGGTGGTTCACGCGTCGGCCTTAGTGCTCTAAGCAAAGCAACATTTCTCATCTTGGCGATTGTATTATTGGGGCTTTGCTACATCTGTAGGTTTGAATCTCATGTGGCTCCTGCGCCCAGCCACCATCTCCTCCCTAGCTAAGCAAGAGGTTCGAAGGCCACCGCTACCTCTTCCTTGCCGCCCAGCAGGAGGGGCACTAGGTGTGCCTCATGTTTAGTTAATGCCCACTGATTGTGATGTTCATTCTATGGGGATTTTTGTTTACTTTTTATATTTTGTGCATTTTCTATTTCATGTATTGGTCAGTGGTCCTAAATCCCACGTGATTTCTTCATTCTTCAGGCAAATTACATATCAGGAGAGCCATTTATTAGAGGATCTTCTTGATGGTTTTTTACATTTGGTTACTGATGTTCTGCTTCTCGGGGTTTGCTCACTTCCTTTCTAGCTAGAAATACCATATTTTCCTCTTTGCGTGTACTGTCTTGGTGTTTGGTTCGCTGCTTGTCTTAATATTCCGGATTTATCCGGGCATCATGTTTTGTTCAGCCTCATGCTCCTAAGTGTATCTCACATTGTATAGGAACCTGTCATGCGGGGACCTTGCCTTTTATGCTTCTTCTTGATAATAGAAGTATTGAATATACCTGTTTCTTCTGCTCAAACATTTTGGCTAAGTGGCGATATTCGAAATAAATGGATGCATCTTGAACAAAGGAGATGTCTGATGGTTTCTTAGTTTCGTTGACTAACTAGGGAGTTCAAGGATGATGACTGAAAGTTTTGTCATTACTGGCTAACACTTGGCGACGATGTGTCCATCAGAAATGATCCTATTATCCTCTGTTGTATTATATTTCCTACTTTTTTGTAAATATGTATGGATGTACATGCACACTCTTTCGATGTCTGAAAATGACCGTCATCCCTCAGTGGGCAAAGATGATTTTGTTGAACAGTTTCAGTATATGTTACATAGCGTATTCTTTCCAATGTAGAAGGTAGCAGCTGACTCTGCATTGCTGTGGTGCTTATATTATGGAGTAGTTAAGTTATTCTCCCTCTGTAAAGAAATATAAGAGCGAAACACTCTTATATTTCTTTACGGAAGGAGTATTCCACAATATTTAGGATGTCAACTTTCAGCCAATTGGTTAGTGGATGTAAGAGCATCTCTAGTCGATCCTTAAAAATCTTTAGCGGATAGTCCAGTCGGATACAAGCTGACTGTTCCTCAGGAAGGCTTGCTGTAGGTTACCAAACACTAGCAGGCGAGGTATGCACTTGAACTTATTTGCTCTGTATTATGCTATCTATTTGATCTGCCAGCTATTTTATTGCTTCATTTCTCCCTGATCGCATTTCTGTATACATGCACGCACTCCCACTTCAAAAATCAGTGACGGTCTCCTTCTAGCTGCACTGCTACTGCAATAGAACAGTGATTTATACTTAGACCGCTTGCTTGCGCTTTATTTGTCTGTTTTCTATTCTAGCAAATTGCCATGCCCTAGGCATAGTGCCAAACACGTCTTGTTTGTGGCTGACCCCAAATGGACTTCTGCACTAGAAGAACATGTCCTCAAGGCCGTGACAAAGCAGCAGAGGTTATATAATTTACATATCTGGAACTTCTCTAGACCATTGGTGTTATTAGTACGACGAATTTCGGTCCTATAACTGAACTATTCCTTTTCCCGTTGTATTTATAAGTGACATGTGTGTGGTTTTGTGCAGTACATAGTATATGTATGCATTTCTTCAGTGGGGAGATTAGTGCATGATGTTATATACACAATTCAGAAAACTTGTTTGATAATACTTAAGTGTAGGTTAGTCTATTCTTTCAAGGAGAAAAGAGTAGGTCAAATTAATGAAAGACTGAGGTTGTTTGACGGCCGGACCAGCAATAGCAAGGAGCCATCAGTGGTCAATTTCTTGCATCCCATCCTGGACTCTAAAAGATTTTAGTTTGCTATAGGCTATAGTTCGACTTTTTTGCTTCGTGAAGTGAATGATAAAGAACCATGTTGGTTACATTAGATTTGTTTGTCAGGCTTGTCTAAAGTCAATAATTTCTTGATCCATTTTCAATTTAAGTAAACCATCCAGATAATCATGATTTGTTTACCCTATTAAGTGTTTCTGTTGTGCTTTGTTTTTGTTTGAAGGTTTGGGCTGGAATTGTTGGATATCCAAATGTTTGTGAATTAAACTTGATTAATTGCTTGCTAAAACAAAGAATGCGTCCAACAGCACCTCGACCAGGTGTCACAAGAGAACTGAAGTAAATTTCTCAGCTGCACATGTAGTCTTAACATTGCTAGCTATTGTCCCTAGAAAACATTTATAGCTGTTGTATAAGGATATTGTAGTTTATCTTAGTAGGGAATAGTGTGATGTTTTCTCTATTTAAATTCTAACATTTTAAACCTCAAACAGGTGGGTTTGTTTGGGAAGGATCTTGAGCTGTTAGACTCAGCTGGAATTTTGCCAATAAGAATTAGAGACCAGACAGCTGCACTTAAGCTTGCTAAGCTACCCATTTATTCCTTCTATTCGTTGATTATAGGAACAACACACGCATTCATCATACAAACCTGCAGCTTATGTGCGATAAGATGGACTCGACATAAATTTTTTTCTCTTCGTCTGCTCTGATTTTTGAGCCAAGATCCTTGGGAGTTTGTCTAGCCTCATTATCGAAAGTGTGCATCAGTTAGTTATGACCTCATCTCTTCAGTGAGATGTTTTCCTCCATGGAAGGTTCCTCCTTACATTGCGTTTATCATCCTATTACGCGTGCTTGATTTCTATTGGATATTTTTTGCCGATGATGGATTTCCGTATTGTTCTGCAGGATATCCCTGACGATCACAGGGAATGCTCCAAACAAAAGAAAATAATTATATCAGGTAAGCGCAATAATTTGTTGATCTCTGCAAGTAAAGAGGAAGGAATCTGTTTCTTACTTTGGTGTGTGTGACATGAAACATCGTTTCCTAAGTAAACAAATTATTTGCTTGCCATTGAAAACAAAAATTTGAGCAAATATATATTTTATTGTTCATGATCTTTCTTTTTTGTCTGTATCAAAGTTGATGGTCGCTCAATATATATGATGTTGTGATCGTGTCTGATTTGTGCATACTTAATTTTTTTCTTCAGTTCTACCTTATTGATAAAGAATGCATCATCACAGTAGTTTTTATTTAAAATCTGTATGGATTGGTGCATCTGCATTCATAGAATGATCTTTCTTTAGATTGTGTGTGAAGTTTTTAGATAATGCACCATGTCTGACTTCATAAAAAAGCCATCAATGGCAAGATCAAGTCACACTGAAGTTAAGTTAAAAGGTTACAGAACAAAGCGGTTTGATATGGAATACACACTATTTTCATTTTCATTAACATGAAGTCTGCCATTATCTTACTTTTTCTTAACATTTTTTTTACCAAATGCCGGGGAATGTCACCAATATTTTTTTCTGATGTGCTATCACCACTGATAATTATCTTTACCGTTTGTCCTTTGAATTGCAGCCTGCGAAGCGTAAATGCTGGACTATTGTTTCTCCCCTGATGCACATGTTTCGCCACAGACAATATAGTGTGTGTGTGTGTGTGTGTGTGTGTGTGTGTGTGTGTGTGATCTCTGGAATTAGTTTTTAGGTTATTCTATGTGTTGAGTACTTCTGTAATTTCCACGGGCGTGTTTCATATTTTCTGTGTATTGTTTATCATTCTTTTAAGTGTTTAATGTTTCTTGTAGATTTCCATATTTAGTTTCAGCCATGTTTCATTTGTCGCAGACCTACACCTATTAGGAAAAGCATAGTTTCATTTTGATCATGTTTCTTTTAGATGTTCAGTGTTTGTTCATTAATGTAGCAGAGTAAGCAGTACATTTTGTCCATTAGTTAAATCACTCATGTCACATTCAGTTGATTAGGTTCAGTTTTTCTTCCTTCTTCGTTCCTTCAGTTTTTTGTTCCTTTATTTGAGTCAATATAACTATTTAGTCCATCTCAATAGACCCTTATGGTTCTTGATAGTTTCTCTCTTTCATAGATCAGACTTTTCCGCTTTTTCAGTTAGGCTAATTTATGCTTTCCATTTTAGTTTTTAGTCTTCGCTTGATTTAGTTGGACAGTGTGTTCAGTATTTCAATAGTTCAGTTGTTTCATTGATTGATATGTGCATTTTTGTACCTAGTGAAGCATCTTAATGCATTTTCGTACTTTGTGAAGCATCTTAATTTGATTGATATGTGCATTCAGTTGAGAACTCACAAGTAGAACAACTGTGCTTCACTTCATCAGATGGTAATTTTTATCGGTTAGACTTATAGTTACAATTACTAGAAGTAGCAAAGGTCTGGGTTTGTTTAGACCTTGAGTTGGTAGCTGGTAGCTATGCTTTTTTTTTTGTTTCAGATCATATGTTGGTGCTTCATTTTACTCAGATCATATGAAGGTGAGTGTAATTGTGTAATCTGGATTAGACGCAATGAAATTCAGAAGTAGTAGAAGTATACTGTTTTTTACTTTCTTTCAGAATGATTACTATATAAGTACACCGCTGCATGGTAAATTATTGCCATGGCCTCAATGGCAGGTTGTACCTGATAGTGATATATCCTACGAGTACCGGATGGTCAACATCCTTACCTGACAGGTATAGATTCCACATAGTAGCCTAGCAGTGCATGGAAAACTAGGTTCGGTCTGAAGTCTGAACCCCTGAAGAAGCAAAAGCCAAAAAACAGAGATCAGACGACTAAATACGATAGTGCATCTTCTCCTTTTTTGTCTTTTTGTTGAGTGTGCATCTTCTAACCTGGCTGTAGGCTATAATCAACTCAATTTTGTTTTCTCCATGTGATAGCCAGGTAGGCGGCTACGTGGTAAAATAAGCTCAACTTTCTTTTAATACATCTGGATCATGTCTTTAGAGTGTAGAGCTGCAACATCATATACGTACAAGGAATGGTTGACGACCACTTTTACATTCATCTTTTTTGTTTGTGAATTCAGAGCTTCTATTATTATAACTGCACGCTCCAGTCATGCTGAATACATGGGAGCAGTACATTCAGTAGAAGGATATACAGATTTAAGCTATGCTCGTCATTCAACTTTTGCCACACTCGTTCAGTAATCAGTACTACTCATTCTGCTTCAGGATGGAAGCTTTGAATGGCTAGCAGAACCAAGGCCGCTGGGACACCGTCACATTGAGGTAGTGCCATGGCCGTAGGTGCTGATGTCGCATGGGCAGCACCGCGGCCGCGGGATCGCTGTTGTGTAGTGCCACAGCCTCCAACTCGGTGTTGCGTGGTGGAAGAGCAGTGGTCAAGTTCGACGGCATTGAAGCGAGATGTGAGATCCCAGTGCTCCAAATGACGGGTCGTGGCCGTCGGAGGGCCAACAGAGGACAAGGGCTAACAACCGGTGGTGGAGAGTGAGTCTGAGAAATGATGAGATTTTTCCTTCTATGAAAAGTGATAAAGTTGCAACATAGTTTGCTCAAAGGTGTGCATCAGTGCAGATTGAGCAAGGCACAATCTGAGAAGAAACACACAAAATTAGAAACAGTGTGCATCATGTGTATGTTGGCTAAGCGACGCTGTTGGGGGCCTGATTGTGGCGCAGCCCTTCGGCGTGGTGCCCTCTTGCATTGCCGCTATGGTTGCCTCGCATTGGACGAGAGGAGATAAGTAAATCCCCAATTAAACTGGCAACATCATTATGGAAGGGAAATGATTGGATAACAAACTTTATAGATTTAGTATCATATCATTCATTTGTGATAGCATGATCTTAATTGCACATCTCTGAATATTTTAGGCCCTTGCTCTTGGAAGATTAGACTGATGTGGTGTTGCTTTATAAATAAATGACATGCTAACTTACGGGTTTGATTTAGGTGTGTAGGCAGAGGCAAAAAAAAGAATCACAATCTCAGGTTTAGGCATGCACATGGCCATGCTCACAAAATAAGTAGGCACAGATGCAGTATTGTGATTTTCAGCAAGAGAAAGAGAAGTAAAGTTAATTGTTCAGATTTTAAGCTACACTTGAACCTTGTCCTAATAACTACAACTTGTTCAAATTTTAAGCTACACTTGAACCTTGTCCTAATAACTTCAACTGTTGTGATGTTGCTCTATTATATAAGTGCCTTGCTTAAATGCTTGGTCAGGTCGAATGTATAACAAAGAGAAGGCTAGCTAAACCATGCTAGAAATAACATTAACGTGTAAAGCTTCAAATAAGCCAAATATCTTGCAAGAAGCTTCTATGGGAATTACCTAAGTATGACAAGAAAGCACAGATGTAGCTATCCGATGTTCTGCATGCAGGCAATGCTTGCGTGATAAACATATTGTCAATATAGCAATGATTTAACACATGGGCTTTACCAATATCAAAAATGTCCTTGCAAATTGAAACTATTTTCATGGACAACATGGCTTTAGCGGGTCTCTACGCCATTTGGCGCAACGGGTCAACTAGTTGCCAGTAAAAGGAAAAGGCTTGCCGCGTTCACGTCGCACCCCCACACACCCGGGAATCGGGAGTACTCCACGGCCCGTCCGGCACGCCACATAGCTATGGAAGGCGTGTTGCCTAGCATTTTCACTTTCATGTGGGACTGTCGTTGAGCAAACCGATTATTGGCAAACCGCACCCCGCCCGCCGCCTAGTTGGAAAACAGAAACGAGGGGAAGATCTAGCTGTAGCACATAAGCCAAGAAATTTGGTGTCTGATGGGGCTCATTGATAGAGTGTTAGAGCATGGTTAATAGTATAGCCACCTACTGGCTATAAGCCATTGCTATGTCATATATAGCCCATCTTGTAGCCAATATGTACAATAGTTTATTAGAAGAGTGTACTATTTTTTTATTATATGGCCCACTTTTCACTCTCACAAAGTGCCTAGAGCTGGTGAAAGTGCTAGTTATCGACTAGAGGGGGGGGGTGAATAGGCGAGTTTTAGGAAAGTCTTCAAAACACGGATGTTTCGAAGACAAACAATAGAAATGACCTAATTGATATGCAGCGGAAGATAAACTACAACAAGCAAACCATAGTCAAGTATGCAATAGCATTGAAAGTACAAGACTAATAGCGACTTGGTAGTAGGATCAAGATGAAAGATAGTGAGAAGCCAATCAACAAAAGTAGTCAAGCAATGAAGTCAAACAGGTATGACAAATAGGCAATGACTTCACGAAGACAAACTCTAAGTAAGGAGAGGGAGAAGATAGAAGCAGTCACTTGTTGAAGACGCAGGATTTGTTGGACCAGTTCGATTCTTTGTGACAAGCTGTACATCACAGGTTAGGGAGGCTGAGATTCAACTCAAGACCGCGTCTTCACCTTATTCCCCTTGAGCTAAGGACACACAGTCCTCGCCCAATCACTCTGGTAAGTCTTCAAGGTAGACTTCCGAACCGTCCTGTTGCGTTCACCGGCAATCCACAATGACTCTTGGATGCTCGAACGCGATGCCTAAGCGGGCCGGAGGATTCACAGTCCTCAAGTGTAATAAGTCTTCAGTCACATGATGTAAAGACTTGATGATGCCTAACACTCTTTGGCTCTGGGTGTTGGGCTTTGTCCTCGCAAGGATTTCTCTCTCTCAAAGGCTTCGAGGTGGGTTGCTCTCAAACGGCAGGAGCCTTGCACTAACTCTGAGCAGCCACCAATTTATGGTGTAAGGGGTGGGCTATTTATAGCCACTAGGCAACCCGACCTGATATGTCCGAAATGACCCTGGGTCACTAAGGAACTGACACGTGTTCCAACGGTCAGATTTCAAACACACACGGCAACTTCACTTGGGCTACAAGCAAAGCTGACTCATCCAGCTCTGGATAAGTTTTGCTCTCATTGTCTTCGATCGAAGACATAGGATTTGGGTTGAGCATCACTTCACTCATTCTGACTTTGATCACTTGGACCCCACTTAACAGTACGATGGTTCCTATGACTCAATAAAGAAGAAAAGGAAACAACGAAACGACCACGGTCTTCAAGGCGCTCCATAGTCTTCACTCAATGTCTTCTCATGTCATAGTCTTCAATGTGAATATCTTCACATGCCACCATTGTCGTCAATGTCTTCATACATTTTTAGGGGTCATCTCCGGTAGGTAAACCGAATCAATGGGGGACACTACCTGTGTTATCCTGCAATTCTCACAAACGCATTAGTCCCTCAACCACATTTGTCGTCAATACTCCAAAACCAACTAGGGGTGGCACTAGATGCACTTACAATCTCCCCCTTTTTGGTGATTGATGACAAACTGGTTGAAGTTTTCAATGGGGATAAAGTATGTGAAATTGTAAAGGATAGGAATTGTCTTCATAAGTGGCAAAGGCTCCCCACGAAGATGTGCATATAAGTAGTTTGCTTTTGGAATGCAAATGCACATGGCGAGTTGTACTTGTGGAGATCCTCTTCAACTTATGAAGATAATTCATCATGCATGAAATGATATAACTAAGAGAATGACATGCATAATGAAAAATGGACGTCTGCAGAATGATCTAAGTGCGGAAGTTATCATCGCACATGCGGAATTTATCATCGCACCAGAGTAAATCAAATAAGTAGCAGACGGCCATCGAGTTTAAGTGTTACAACTCAAAGAACCAAATGTATCAAAAACGAGAGTTGTAAACACTAGGCAAAATATTATGCAACCGCCGTTATGAACCCGCTTGGAGACTATCAAACTCATATGCTTCTCCCCTTTTTGTCAGTAATGACCAAAAAGGTTTGAAGACATAGAGCATCTACTCGCTTTCATCAGGAGAAGGTGAAGCAGCAGGGTTGTCGTGGTTGTTTGACGGTGCAGACGAACTTGGTGCAGTGTCGATGCGTGCAGAAGTAGGGGGCGGTGAAGTAGCATCGGCTTCATCATCGATCACTCTAGCATTCACTGTTGCCGCGGAGGAAGAATAGTCAGAGTCTTCAAGTGATGGAGTTCGTCGTAGTACTGCATTCCGTGGAGGAGTCGAGTCAAACTTGAAGCGTTCAGTGAAGCCATCATCTTGAAGATCTCGTACGACCGGCAAAGGTCAAACTCTTCCATGATCGCCGACAGGTCTCATGAGTGACAAAAGCATTCTTGGTGGCAAGATTCCGAATGCGATTGACGTCCACCAAGAGGCTTTGCATCTGTCGCTTGAGCCAGGAGTGATGCTTATCTTGTTTCTGATGCAGTGCCACAAGAAGTTCTCGGTTATTTAGGACGCGAGAGCGCTTCCGAGGCCTTTGTGCAATAGTGCTCTCAGTAGCTTCAGTTTGCGCACGGTGAGGCGGGGCAGTGTTCCCAGCCGGAGGATAGACACGAGATCTTTGCTTGGGCGCCTTCCATGGTTTGAGAGAAGCTATGTTGATCTGCATTACGAAGACAAAGTGGCATTTTGGCGGGCTCGGGGTATATGGCTTCAATCGACATATCAACCTCTGGTAGAAAGATCAGATGATTGCGAGCAGAAGGCTGATAGTTGATAGCAGAGTGCATCTTGATGAGGCGCATGACCCATGGAGCATAAAATTTCAGACCAAAAAGATCAGATCCAGAGCAGCCAATTGCCGGATGAAGAATTCTTGCGTATTGAAGCTGATGCCATTGAGGATGTAAAAGACCAATGTCTTCATGGCTCCTTCAAGTTTTACAGATGATGAATGCCCTTTGATAGGCCATAGAGTTCGCCTGATGATGTGATATATTATGCGAGGCAGATACTCAAGGTCATTAACAAAGAATTCCTGAGGGTATTCAGCGTCATGTGGCAGAGGCTTCATCATGCTCAACATCTGACTCATGTTGGGCTCTGGCTTATGAAAGATGCTCTCCAGTGCATCGCGGTGGAGTTGACAACCAGGTTCAAACATATCCCTGGGAGTGGGTAGGCCTGTGAGCTCAATGACGTCAAGAGCTTTGGCTTCATGACGATCATTTCCTGTCATCCACTCGAGAACCCATGTCTTTGTATCTCTGTAGTAGCCGCGGATGTGGAGGGTAGCATAGAATTGAAGCATAAGTTCTTCATTCCAATGTTCTTTATGCATCACAAAGCCTAGCAGACCAGCATCACGAAAGCAATCAAGTGCTTCCTCTAAGCAGGGCAGTCCAGCAATGGCTTCAGTGTCGAGGCGCATATGAGGAAAAATACGCCCTTGATCATGCAGAACGCAGGAGTAATAGCTTCGTTGCTGATAGCTCCAGAAACGGTCAGATGATATCCTTGGCCTTGTGTAGGGGTTCTTTGCTCTGTCAAAGAAAGTGTTGTGGGCTTTGAAGCCATTTTCATTGAAAGACCACAGAGGTGGCAGTGCCTGGAAACCTTGGCAGTCGTGGCTTTGGTTTCTGGACCAGAGGCCTATGCCCAACATGATATTCAAACTGAGGACCAGAAGCATGAGGCGGAGGGACCATAACGGGCCATCTTACTATGATTAGCTGACCATAATTGTATGCTTGCTCAATTGTGTAGGGCCTTGGTGGCGGAACTGGAATAGTGGCAACAACTGAGGCTTCAGTGCTCGGCCAGATGCTTGAGAGCGATTGCCTCATTGGCTTCAGCACATTTGGTGCAGGCTCCACATTTGCTTGACCATGACTGTGTCATTGGCTTCACTGGTGTTGGAGGTGGCAGCCTCAATGTTTTCAACCTCCACTTGAGGAGCTGGAGGGTCGGGCACCGCACGTTGATATCGTGAATAACTTCTTCAATAACGGGGGTGTAGGGACACGTTCTTCTTCTTCTTGGGTGTCTTGGCCGATGCACCGGATTGTCTTCAGCAGCTTTGGCTTGGACTCGGAGACATTCACGCTTGGAGTGGCTTCGAAAACACTTGACGTGCAACAGGTTGGTGGTGCACTTCTCCTTCTGGAACGCTCGAGAGAGGTACTTGAGGCCTTTGACCTTTGCGAAGCCTGCGTAATGCCGGCGACGCCTTTGGAGATGGAGTTGGCTAGGCCTCAAAGTCTTCCTCTTCTTCTTGTTGTTGGGGAGTACTAGGGGAGTCTTCTGGTTGTGGGTGATCAGCCCATGATGCATCCTGAGCAATTGGCGTCAGAGGGCGACCTGGTCTTGATGAGTTTGCTGTTCGTGAGAACAGGCGATGATACTGGGTTTGGTTTAATCTGAGGAAGAACTTCATCATCTTCAACATTGTCATGGTGACCAATGTCTTCAGGCCAGTGGGATCAAGCTGCTGGAATGTCTTCGACTTCATGAGCCTCGTGGAAGCGGGCTCATGAACTATCATCCGTCATTCTTGGATTTCGGATGCGTGGCGAATCACGTAAATAGGTTCAACAACCAAGGGCTCTGTGGGAGCAGCCCGATTCTTCTTGCTTTTGAGTTTCTTCTTGGAGGAGCACCATCGAGGAGGCTTGATTTTCCTTTTTCCGGCTTCACCTCGGCAGCCCTCGTCTTCTTACATTGAAGCGGTTGACTGACCTTTGGCTTCGAGCAGTCATGCTGCTTGGGAAGACTATGCGGGTTCTTCCCGCCTTGAAGGTGCAGATTGATCAGTTGATAGCTTCTTCCTCTTTGCAGCCATTCTGGGTCAATGCCGGGGCGGCCAAGAGCCTTGCGCTTCTCAAATTTCATTGTAGGCTAGCACACACTTGTCGCCAGACTCTTCATGCCCTCACGAGAGCCTCTAGCTTCTTCACGCTTCTTGAGAAAGGCTTCTTTGAGCTCGTGCATCATGATCTTGAAGTTTTGACATCTTGCACGCCGGCGCAGCCATATGCTTCTTGAACTGAGCCTTCTCATAGTCAATCTTATGCTTCAGTTCAACAATGCGCGGAGCAAGAGCTAGCTCAGAAGCAATGGCGCCATTGAAAGAGACGCTGAGGCCAATAGGAAGTTGAAGATCTTCAAAACTTATGTTTGGGGTGTCAAACCACTCATCAATGAAGTGATGGATGATTGCCACATCAAAGAGAGGCAAATTGTTGAAAATTTCTGCTTCTTCCTTGCTCTTGATTAGTTGCTCAAGTGCATCATCTGCAAGATCTTCATCATTTGGACAGATCAATGTGCTCTTAGCGCAAAATGGCAGCAGGAGTCGATGTCGGTCGGTATTCTTGACAATTTTCTTTTTCTTCTCCGTCCTCTTGGAGATACGTGATTGATCTTCGATCGCAGACCGGCTTCGTGGAGGTGCGGTGGCTAGTGGCTTCACACGTGAAGCTTTTGGAGGAAGCGGTGACTTTGAAGCCTTAGCCTTCTTTGGCTTCAACGACTTTGGGGGAGGAGCTGGGGCTTCATCAGTGTCAGAATCATCATCTGAATGATCCACTTGTGCACCTTGGACCGCAATGTAAGTGATGAGGCCATCAAGGTTGTAGAAGGGACCGATGACATTGGGTTCAGCATCACGTGAGCCGTCAGCACGGGGAGCAGAGGGACCAGGGTTGAAGTCTAATCCCAATGACTTCTTGTTTTCTTTGGCCGAAGCCTTTGCGTGCTGAAAGTTGCACTTGAAGAGATTATCGTCATGACACCAGAGCAATGACGTTGGGTCGGCATTCTCAGGCTGAGGTCCACGGACCATACAAGGATAGAAGCCCTGTGCAATATCTTCAACCCTGTTCTTGGGTGGAAGGCCTCGAAAGAGAATATCACCCAAAGGGCTTTTGATAGCATTCTTCTCGGTGTATTCCTGGGTCTCGAACTTGTACTTGAACCATTGTTTAGCCCAATATCGACGAATCCATTGGATTCGCGTCTTCATACCGATTGTAATTCTCTTCGGGATCTGTCTTGTAAAGCTCTGCGAGGTCATCAGTAGATCTTTTGAGGTTCCCCCACGCTGCTCGCCACCCTTCCTAATCGATTTATCTGCAGCCATGAATTTCAAACTGAATGGCTTCAATACGTTCGAGGCTTCAAAGGCTTGCGTTCTTTGGACAAACGAGGCGGCTTCGGGAGAGTTAAGTTGATCTGTAAGGATTACGCAAGCGAATGCGGACTATGAGAACCAAGGGATTCTCCCACGGACATGTACTGCGTGACAGCATTAGAGATGCGAGGGAAGGGGAAGAGGTCATATGCATTCTCGTAAGATTTTGAAGATAAATCAGTTTGAAGACATTGACCTCATGATGCGAAGACATTCACTTATCTGTTGAGAGTTGGTTCCAGATTTATGCGAATCCGTGAATAAGTACAAGTGAGGAATCTAACTAATTGTGAAGCTTAAGTGAATATACTAGGCGATATGAGATGCGCAGAATAGATCTAACATTGTATAGGCAGAAACCAATTTTGGTAAGAAGGATGAATCTTTGAGGATCAAAAAGATGGTCAAAATAGAGTTATATTTACCACTCGAAGAACTGCTAGACGGGAAGAAAAGGAGACCGAGCAGTTCAATCCACCGTGCCCTAACTTGGCGATGGAGGACACCTACGGCGGCGGCGGAGAGGATGATGTTCGCGGCCGGCATGAGGACGGCGTCGGAGAAGTCGTGGCGGCTAAGCGCTTCATCGCCGGCGTCGTCGAGAGCTAGCGGTGGCGCTAGGGTTTTGACGAGGTGGAGAGGTGGAAGAAGGTTTTCTTTACCGCAGGGGACATGTATTTATAAGGAGGTGTGCTGACGCAGTGCAATTACGCAGGTGCCCCTGGCGGTTCACATCTGAGGGGCACGTGGCAAGCATGCAACATACTCTGAGTTGTCCCACATTCCCACGCCCGCCAGGTTTGCCGGATGGTCGTTCCGGCTTCTCCGAATTTCAACAATAAGGATGAATCATTTAAAACAGACTTAAAGTGTGTCTCTGTGTCTTCTGCTGACAAGGACGTAGAGAAGACATTCGACAATTTCAATAGAATGCATATGATTTGGACAGATAGAGTTTGAGATAGAAAGCATAGAGAGATTAGGGTCCGATCACATTCACTTAGTTCAAAAGATTCAACTTGGAAGACATAGCTATAAGTGAATGCTGTAGAGGACAGAACAATATATATATATATATATATATATATATATATATATATTATGTGCACCCATATATATATAGGGATTGACTATTCGTCACCCTGGGTGAGGAATAGTTATTCTTCACCCACCTCTATTTTAACATCTATGCACCGTAATTTTACGTTTACGTAGAATTTTGTCTTATTTTAGACATAAAAGAGAACGTAAGAAAACCTATAATCATCGTAATTTTTTTTATGTTATGTAAAATTACAAATGTAAAAATATAGTGTAAAATGTACATAAAATACAATTTTGACCTATTTTTTTGTTATGCCAAATTTTATGCAGTAAATCAATACGGATGTAACTATTTGTATTTCAAATGTAATTTATTTATGAAATGATTGTAAGATTACCTCGGGTGAAGAATAACTTATTCTGCACCCTGGGTGATGAATAGTAACACTATATATATATATATATCAGACAGCAACCAAATCAACATAGTGAAGAAAATCATGAAGATAGGTTGAAGTTGAAGACAAATCAAATGCGAAGACATTGCAGAAATAACGCCATGAGTGAAACACTTCAAACAGAGAAATTTGATGGTGGCGTTACCCACCGTATAGGAAGAATTAAACCCAGACACGGCACACAATTATCGTGGCGCTCCAAAGTCAAATTCCACGTTAATGTATTCACATTCAGAATGTAAGTCTTCATTGATTGAAGATATACTTTACTTCGTGTGTTGCACATCTAACTCATCAACATGCATAAGTGTTAGGATGTGTGCTTGATCACAGGACATTTGAGGATTCCAAGATATTTAGCTCACACCGTAACTTGCAAAACATTTTCTCATCCAAGGGCTTTGTGAAGATATCTGCCAATTGCTCTTGATGTTGACGTGAATGATGTCAATATCTTTCTTCATGACATGATCCCTCGTAAAATGATGACGAATTTCAATGTGCTTTGTCTTCGAGTCTTGGACTGGATTGTTGGCAATCTTGATGGCACTTTCGTTGTAGCGAAGAGAGGTACTTGTTTCAGATTGATGCCATAGTCCTTGAGAGTTTGCTTCATCCATAGAAGCCGAGCACAACAAGATCCAAAGCAACAATGTATTCAGATTCAGCAGTTGAGAGTGATACAGTTTACGCTTCTTTGAAGACCAACGGACAATTGATCGTCCCGAAAGTGACATGTGCACGATGTAGACTTGCGATCCACCTTGTCACCAGCATAATCAGCATCCGAAAATCCAACCAAATCAAATTTTGAGCCCTTTGGATACCATAATCCGAGTGTTGGGGTGTGAGCCAAATACCGAAGAATTCGCTTCACTGCTAAGTGATGCGATTCCTTTGGTGCCGCTTGGAATCGAGCACACATGCAAACACTAAGCATAATATCTGGCCTAGATGCACATAGGTAAAGTAAGGAACCAATCATGGAGCGGTATACCTTTTGATCAAACTCTTTACCATTGTCGTCGGGACCCGGATGGTGTTTGGTCGGCATTGGTGTCGTGTATCCTTTGCAATCTTGCATTCCAAACTTCTTGAGACAATCTTGGAGGTATTTTTCTTGAGATATAAAGATGCCATTCCTTTCTTGTGAATTTGAAGACCAAGGAAAAACTTGAGCTCTCCCATCATGGACATCGATATTGTTCTTGCATCATGTATCCAAAATCATCACTATACTTACGGTTGGTGCGGTAGAAGATAATGTCATCCACATATATTTGGCATACAAACAGTTCACCATCATATGTCTTCGTGAAGAGTGTGGGATCAAGGGATCCAGGTTTGAAGCCTTTGCTCTTCGTGAAGTGTTTGATAGTATCATACCGGTAGCGAGGAGCTTGTTTGAGGCCATACAGTGCTTTATTTAGCTTGTACACCATATCAGGATGTTTTGGATCTTCAAAGCCAGGTGGTTGAGCGACATATACTTCTTCTTCAATCTTACCGTTGAGAAATGCACTCTTCACATCCATTTGACATAGCAAGATGTTGTGGTGGTTAGCATAGTCTAGTAGTATGCGAATAGCTTCAAGCCTAGCTACAGGAGCAAATGTTTCATCGAAATTAATTCCTTCAACTTGAGTATATCCTTGAGCCACAAGACGTGCTTTGTTTCTAACGACTTGACCATGCTCATCTTGCTTGTTTCGATATATCCATTTGGTGCCAATAATGTTATGCTTGCGAGGGTCAGGACGCTTGACAAGTTCCCAAACATTGTTCAGCTTGAACTATTGGAGTTCTTCTTGCATAGCTTGTATCCATTCTGGTTCCATAAAGGCTTGACAACTTTCTTGGGTTACGATATTGACACAAAAGAAAAGTGCCCATGAAATTTGCTAGTTGTGTTGCTCTTGAGCGAGTAAGCGGACCAGTGCATTGATGCTATCAATTATCTTCTCAATCTATACTTCATTTACCTTTCGAGGATGAACGGGACGAAGACTTTGCTCTTCCGATCATTGTCATCATTGGGAGGGTTGTCTTGAATGAGCATTGTCTTCAGTTGGTTAGGTGCGAAATGATAAGTTCTTATTCAGCTGTGCTTGAAGGCATGATTTCACGGTTCCCATCGCCTTGATAGATTTGCTGGGTGGAGCTTCGTCTAGTGTACTTGGCAGCAGCTCTCTTTGTGAACCATTGGTTTCATCAAATCGCACATCCACAGTTTCGACGATTTTGTAGTGATAGAGGTTGAAGACTCTGTAGGAGTGCGAGTCCTTTCCGTAACCGAGCATGAAGCCTTCGTGAGCCTTGGGTTCAAATTTTGACTTGTGATGGGGATCCTTGATCCAAAGACTTAGCCCCAAATACTCTGAAGTAGGCGACATTTGGCTTCTTGCCAAGAAGGAGCTCATAGGATGTTTTGTTCGAAGCTTATGGACATAAACACAGTTGATGACGTGACATCTTTGTATCAATAGCTTCGTGCCGTAACTTTCTTGGTGTCTTGTACTCGTCGAGCATTGTTCGAGCCATCTCAATGAGGGTTCTATTCTTGCGCTCCACGATGCCATTTGCTTTGAGGTGTGTATGGGCAGAGAACTCATGAGTGATTCCCATGGTATCCAGATAAAGATCAAGTCCGGTGTTCTTGAATTTAGTGCCGTTTTCACCGATATGCTTGATCTTGACGCCATAATTGTTCATTGCTCGATTGGCGAAGCGTCTGAAGACATCTTGCACTTCAGTCTTGTAGAGAATTATGTGCACCCATGTGTATCTTGAGTAGTCATCAGCAATGACGAAGCCGTAGAGACAAGCAATTGTTGTGAGGGTAGAGTAGTGAGTAGGGCCAAACAAATCCATGTGTAACAGCTCGAAGGGTTGAGATGTCGTCATGATTGTCTTCGAGGGGTGCTTTGCCCTAGTCATCTTTCCAAATTTCGCAGCACCACACAAATGATCCTTCTTGAACTTGACACCTTCGATGCCTATGACATGCTTACGCTTGGCGAGTGTGTGTAAGTTCCTCATGCCAACATGCCCCACCTCCGATGCGAGCCAAGATTCGAAGCTTTTGCAAGAAGACATCTGACAAGCTGTGGACCTCTTTGAGAAATCTACCATGTATAGATCATCTTTCCTATACCCTTCAAAGACTAGAGACTTGTCAGATTCCATTAGTACAAGGCAACGATATTTTCCAAATATCACAATCATGTTCAAGTCACAAAGCATTGAGACAGACATCAAGTTGAAACCAAGGGATTCAACAAGCATCACTTTATCCATGTGTTGATCCTTTGAGATTGCAACTCTATCTAGACCCAATACCTTGCTTTTACCGTGTCAAGAAATGTACTGTGACTCTTGTCTGATGGACGTAAGGTTGAGTCCATGAGAAGACTTCAATCACCAGTCATATGATTAGTGCATCTGCTGTCCATAATCCATTCTGAAGGATGAGGTGTCATACCCTACAGTACAGTTAGGGGGATAGGCTTCACCAAGAGTATTGTGAAGCATAAACATTTGACGGACAAGAGGATTATTGAAGCTTAGATCAAGATTAAGACAGATATGATGAATGGCAAACGATTCAGGAACAAAATACATAGTGAGATCATTTGGGCATTTGATCTTGCGTCCTACAAGATGTTTTAGGTCCCCAGCAATAGCATCAGACGCCTTTGATTTTCGGCTGGAGACCCTTTCACCGCAAAAGAGAGTTATTCTTCTTAACCACCCACATCTTGAGGGTGGCTTAGAAGCAATGAGTCTAAGTGCAGCATCTGAGAACTTCGGCTTTGGAGCCCTAGCAAATAGCCTTGCAGGAGATGAATGATACTCATATGAATAAGCAGAAAAGTTCTTAGTTCTATGAACATAGCGGTTTGAAGACACATGCTCAAATTCATAAATTTGAGTACGGTTTCCCTGCAAAACATTGGCGTTAGGGTGACTCAGGTGAGTCCTCATGCATGTATGAAGCCTTTGGACCATATGACACCTTAGGTGCAGGGTTTGTCTTCTTCCTGTGGTATCATGATGACATTCACCGGAAGATTCTCAAGACAGCTTTTGGGAACCCGGATCTTCTTCATAGGTGGTCCATTCCTACGATTAGTACCAATATACTGGCAAACACTTCACCATTCGATTCTTGAATAGCTTATAGTTTGCATCAAAGGATTCATCAATGATAATAGGGTTATACAGGTAAAGCCAGATAAGGTGGATGGATCCTTTGAAGGTCCCTTTTTGACAACCCATGTGGTTTTGGGATACCGCTCGGGGCTTCGATGGGAACCATCAACATTCATTTTCCTCTCGAACCCAACACCCTCTTTCCTAGGGTTTCGGTTCGAGAATCTGCTTTGAGGACATTGCAAAGTGTCGATGCCCTTTCAGACTTGTATACATCCTGTTTCAAGAAATGTCTTCAACCTAGCATTTTCATCGCAATAGCGGTGGTATCCTCCGCAGAGGGTTAGTTACCACATTAGTAGTTGAAGACAATGCAACGATGGCAGCGATTGAACATTCAGCAACAGAGGTAGCGATATCACGCTCAAGACATTTTAGACATGGTGGTTCAAATCCATCTGGCGGGCCCGATACATTGAGCTGAAGTGACTCATTCTCTTTTGAAGATCTTCATGAGCCGCTCTCAATTTCTCAAGCTCTTGCTTCCTTTGAAGATCATCATAGGAGAGCTTTTCATGAGTAGTTGAGGCGTTTCATGACGACTTTCAAGTTCTTGGTACTTAGCATGAAGATTTTAATGTCTTCAACTAAGGACTGTGAGCGTGTCATTTCGCGTCCAACGAGGTCATCGCTTTTGTCTAACAGTTTTGAGTATGTTCCATAGCTCTTTGTTGTTCGGTTGCAATTTTAGCAAGTGTTTTGTAGCTGGGTTTGGATTCACAATCGAGTCATCTTCACTTGATGTTTGAAAGTAAGCATCATGTGATTTTACCTTGGCACCACGTGCCATGAAGCGATAGGTGGGAGCAGGTCGTCCTTGTCATCGCCTTGACGTTGGTGTGGAAGTCATTGTCTTGATGTTGAAGATGGACTTGGCAACATAGGTCGTGGCTAAAGCCAGACTTGCAACGCCTGGTCGGACTCCTCTTGGACTCCACCTCCACCTCCTCGAGCGGACTCCTCCTCTGAATCCATTTCCTTGCAAAAAGCACGAGCCTTGCCAGATGAGCTCTTCTTATGAGATGAAGACTTAGATGAGGACTTGGAAGAAGACTTTGAAGATTTCTTCTTCTTCTTGTCATCGTAATCATATTCCTTGCTCTTCTTCTTCTTCTTCTTCTCATTGTCCCACCGTGGACACTCGGAGATATAGTGTCCGCTTTTCTTGCACTTGTGACATGTTCTCTTCTTGTAGTCATGAGTGGAAGCTTCATCATTTCTTGAGCTGGATCGTGAAGACTTTACGAAGCCTTTCTTCCTAGTGAACTTACGGAACTTATTCACAAGCATAGCAAGTTCCTTTCCAATGTCTTGGGATCATCGGAACCATGATCGATTCTTCTTCGGATGAGGAAACAACTTTTGCCTTCAAAGCGCGAGTTCGGCCACAGTTGGGACCATAGATATCTCTTTTCTCGAGAAAATTTGGAAGTCATGTGTGTTGAGCCTCTCAAGTATATCAGACGGATCGAGTGTCTTGAAGTCGTATGCGTTCTTGTATCATGAGGGCAAGGGTGTCAAAAGAGCTGTCAAGTGATCTCGGTAGTGTCTTGACGATTTCATGCTTGGTGATCTCAGTGGCGCCGAGAGCATGAAGCTCATTTGTGATGTCAGTGAGGCGATCAAACGTGAGCTGGACATTTTCATTGTCGTTTCTCTTGAAGCGGTTGAAGAGGTTGCGAAGAACACTGATCCTTTGATCTCCCTGGGTTGAGACGCCTTCGTTGACCTTGGATAGCCGGTCCCAGACTAGCTTCGACGTTTCCAGAGCACTCACACGGCCATACTGTCCTTTGGTTAGATGACCACAGATGATGTTCTTTGCAGTAGAGTCCAGTTGATTGAACTTCTTGACATCGGCAGGGGTGACCCCTTCACCAGTTTTGGGAACGCCGTTCTTGACGACATACCAGAGGTCGACATCAATGGCTTCAAGATGCATGCGCATCTTATTCTTCCAGTAGGGATAGTCAGTTCCATCGAACACGGGGCAAGCAGCAGAGACTTTGATTATCCCTGCAGTCGACATAGCTAAAACTCTAGGTGGTTAAACCAAATCACACAGAACAAGGGAGTACCTTGCTCTGATACCAGTTGAAAGTGCTAGTTATCGACTAGAGGGGGGTGAATAGGCGATTTTTAGGAAAGTCTTCAAAACACGGATGTTTCAAAGACAAACAATAGAAATGACCTAATTGATATGCAGCGGAAGATAAACTACAACAAGCAAACCGTAGTCAAGTATGCAATAACGTACAAGACTAATAGCAGCTTGGTAGTAGGATCAAGATGAAAGATAGTGAGAAGCCAATCAACAAAAGTAGTCAAGCAATGAAGTCAAACATGTATGACAAATAGGCAATGACTTCATGAAGACAAACTCTAAGTAAGGAGAGGGAGAAGATAGAAGCAGTCACTTGTTGAAGACGCAGGATTTGTTGGACCAGTTCCAGTTGCTGTGACAACTGTACATCTGGTTAGGGAGGCTGAGATTCAACTCAGAAGACCGCGTCTTCACCTTATTCCCCTTGAGCTAAGGACACACAATCCTCGCCCAATCACTCTGGTAAGTCTTCAAGGTAGACTTACGAACCTTCACAGACTGCGTTCACCGGAAATCCACAATGACTCTTGGATGCTCAGAACGCGACGCCTAACCGGCTGGAGGATTCACAGTCCTCAAGTGTAATAAGTCTTCAGTCACATGCATGTAAAGACTTGATGATGCCTAACACTCTTTGGCTCTAGGTGTTTGGGCTTTGTCCTCGCAAGGATTTCTCTCTCTCAAAGGCTTCGAGGTGGGTTGCTCTCAAGCGACAAAAGCCGTGCACTAACTCTGAGCAGCCACCAATTTATGGTGTAGGGGTGGGCTATTTATAGCCACTAGGCAACCCAACCTCGATATGTCCGAAATGACCACAGGTCACTAAGGAACCGACACGTGTTCCAACGGTCGATTTCAAACACACACGTCAACTTTACTTGGGCTACAAGCAAAGTTGACTCATTCAACTTCTGGATAAGTTTTTCTCTCATTGTCTTATTTCGAAGACATAGGATTTGGGTTGAGCATCACTTGGTCATTCAGAATTTGATCACTTGGACCCCACTTAACGAAGACGGTGGTTCCTATGACTCAACAAAGAAGAAAAGGAAACAACGAAAGCGACACGATCTTGGCGCTCCATAGTCTTCACTCAATGTCTTCTCATGTCATAGTCTTCAATGTGAATATCTTCACATGCCACCATTGTCGTCAATGTCTTCATACATTTTTAGGGTCATCTCCGGTAGGTAAACCGAATCAATGGGGGACACTACCTGTGTTATCCTGCAATTCTCACAAACGCATTAGTCCCTCAACCACATTTGTCGTCAATACTCCAAAACCAACTAGGGGTGGCACTAGATGCACTTACAGCTGGCTCTTCACCAAGAGCCCAATTACCTTCTCTCTCCTCTTTTCTTTCCTCCAACTAAGCAAGAATATACTAGTTTATTTTTTATAGCCAGCTGACTCAACTCTATTGTACTTGCTCTTATTTATTCATAACTAGCAAGATGCCCATGCGTTGCACGGATAATCAAGATGCATTTGTATGAGTAGTTTATGTTGTGGGAGAAAAGGATGAACAAGAGAATGCCTTATTTGCAAATGTGGAGAGGGGTGTGGGTATCTTTTTGCAAAATTGCCATAGTTTCCTTCCTATCCATCAGATATAAATCGGATGGCCTATATTGCAGGATGGCAGGCACACAATCATCACCAACTCCGTTTTTATAAGAGTAGAGAGTACAGATTTGGTTACCAAATCTCATGCATGCAATGCATGTGTACCTTACTAGTTGGTAGTAGTAAGAAACAAATTCCGGGTTTGGCAGGAGCTCGTACTGCAGGAGCACCACAAGGCCTGCCGCAACAGTTATATTTCCCTCTTGGGGCCCACGGGACCGAGCTTCAGTGGCTTAGTGCACCGGCATATGAGTCAATGACATGCGGTCCTTAAATGCGGCTGGCCCACATGTCATTCTCATGGTGGTGGCATGGTTCACGACTAACTCGTTTGAGATGAACCGGCGGGTGCCACAGCTGGGCGTCGAGGCGTTATGAGGCGTAGATGGCCACACCGGCGGGTACTACCTATAGTACAGAAGTACTCCAGCTAAGGATTGATGCCCGGGACGAAATGTGTCATAGCCGCTGGGAGAAAATTCAATGGTGCGGGAGTACAAATCGGATCACAGGAGCGGAGGAGGCAAACCACGTCCAATCGGGTGTGGCTGTGGAAGAAAGTTGATGGTCGCCGCAATTCAGCTGGCCCGCATGTCATGCACACAAAGGCAGAGGAGCGGTGGGGCCGAGAGGGATGAGGCGCACATCGGGGGACATCGTGCCGTGGGTTGGAGCGGCGTCGTGGGAATCGCGTGTGGGTGTGGCTGTGGTAGAAACAAGAAACGTGATGGTCGTCGTGGTTCAACTTCCATGGACAAGCTGTAATGTCTGCTGACACATGCATTGCATACCGCTCACTGCAAGGAGCAGTAGTAGAGAAAACTTGTTCCAAAGATACCATTTTTCTGATAAAATTATCAAGATATCATTAGTTTTTCCACATGGGATTACTCCTGCAAGGGTCAATCACAAAAGGTGTTTTGTAAAAAAATGCATCTTGATGTTCCCTGCAATGCACATGCATCTTGCTAGTTATAGAAGAAGCCCACACGGGCATCTTGCCGCAGGGTGTGCCACCGACCCAAACTCAATTTTTTTCAGACGCTTAGGTGCGCTGGATGCCGTGCCACGCTACAAAATGTAAAAAAGAAACAGCTCCAATTTTTTTTAAACCTGTTATCTTCAAACCAGCCACACCCGTCCCTCGCCTCATCAAAACAGCCCGAGGAATATATTTTGAGTGAAGCATGATTTACTTTTAGTGATATATGTATATCAAAACTAGAGTGTTTATATTTCAAGCCCGTGAACAAGTATTATTCTACTACTTTGGATCCATTGAAACGCACGGCCAAAGACACATTGGTAGTAGTAGTCTCTATCTCTATCTCTACTCTACTCTTATAAAAAACAGAGTTGTTGATGATGGTGTGCCTGCCATCCTGTAGTATAGGCCGTCCGATTATATCTGACGGATAGGAAGAGTCGGTGTCAAAACCGGCGGATCTCGGGTAGGGGGTCCCGAACTGTGCGTCTAGGCGGATGGTAACAGGAGACAAGGGACACGATGTTTTTACCCAGGTTCGGGCCCTCTCGTTGGAGGTAATACCCTACTCCTGCTTGATTAATATTGATGATATGGGTAGTTGATGCGGAGCATCCCACGATCATCCCCATGGACTTACAACCGTCTCATCAAGAGCCAAGAGGACCCATGACACGGGCTAGAGCTAGAGCTCTCGAGAACGAGGTGACCTCTTTCCTTATTGATATCACATATGATCCACTCGAGACATGGCTACTACCTAAGTCCGATATGCTATGCATGATTAGGTGTCAAGGGAACCTCCCGAGGACGACGTGAAGATGGACAAGCCACCAAGTCCGCGGATGAAGAGAACCATCGGAGAAGGCCAAGAGCACCTTCCGGGCCTGGACATCCGGCCTTGGCCGGGACATCCGACCCTGGAGCTTCTACCTCAACAGGATCCAATCGCCAAGTCTCCGGGACCCGGACATCCGGCGTCCAAGCCGGACATCCGCCCCTGCCGGATATCCTGGCCCCAAATCCGGCGCCCTTTCCCGATTAATTTGAAAGCAGTCGCCCGGCCCGGACATCCGCCCTTGGCCGGACATCCGGCTCTTCCGGAAGCCGGATATCTGGCCCCTCGGGAAATCCGGCCCCCCATCACCGATTGCGTTTGGAAGACCCCGCCAGCCCGGACATCCGGCCCCCTAGTCCAGACATCCGGCGTCTCGGGAAAGCCCGGTCATCCGGCCCGACGCCCGGACGTCCGGCCTCCCCTGCCTGCGCGCAGTGCCTCAGGGCCTTGTCCCTTGTACCCCTTCGCCCGAGACTATATATACTTATTCCCTTTCCTCTTTCTAGGGTTAGCATTGGATTAGCTCATATTCTTGTGTGAGAGCCTTTGCTCATCCACTTGGCTACTTCTCCACCGAGATCGGGACCTCTCAGGAGAAGATCCCCCAAAGCGGATTCAAGACCCCTTCTAGGGTGGACCCCTCAAGGCCTCCTAACGGAGAAGAACGGCTACCGTTTGTATCTTACCTTTGTTGATCTTGAATCTTGTGCCACTCTATGCGATCGATAATCTAGCACTTGTGTGATTGATCTCTTGTCGGTTTCGTGATTTCTCTCTCGTTTCTCTCGTGTTCTTCCGCGTGTCCCTCGTGATTCCGCGTAGGATCCGCTCCAACGTGAAAGATCGCCCACGTAGGGTTCCGCCCTACATCATCTATGGTATCATGAGCCACGTTGATCACGTTATTGGAGCCCCTACCCCTCTTTTCTAGCTTGATTTTGTTGTTTTCGACCTAATTCCGAAAATTCCCCACAAAAATAGCCCCAATTTTTTTTTTGTGATTTGTTCGTGTGATGAAGTTTTGTTGGATTTGATCCATGGATTTCGTGTGTTGCAGGTAGATCTAGCTTTCTCCTACCATTTCCACAATTTCCATCCACAAAATCCATGAATTTTGCCTCGGTTCCCACCTTCCCAGCGGTGTTCATCGAGCAGGACATCTGCCCGAGCAGCCCGGACATCCGGCAGCCCGGACATCCGGCCCGATCAGCCGGACATCCGCTTCGGCCGGATTTCCGACCCTAGTAACAACAATCCCTTCCACCACCCGATCTCCGCCTAACTTTCGCCAAATTTTGTCCCGTGCCCACATACACTTCCACTTACCTCCACCACTTCCGCATAACACCACATTAGCCTTTCCCACTTCCAATTCCGACAATGTTGCCAACTTTTGCCTTGAGAATTTGAGTTGAGGTTTTCCGTATCCTTTTGTGTTTCGGCTATCAAGGTGCGGTTCAACATCAACATCACCACCGCTCATCTTCGTCAAGGACGGTAACATCATCGACACCTTTGACATTACTTGCAATTGCATTGATAACCATCATAGCCCATCTTTCGCCGCTTACCCATCGAGACTAGCCATTGAGTATTGCCGCAAGCGTGACTTGTGCACATTAGTGATCATACTCCATAGCATACATACCATACCAAAGTGGTGCATATCTTACCATCAACTTGTGTGTCACAAAGTTGTCATCGCATACACAATTGCTATCTTGGTTCGTGAAGTTTTGCATGAGAAAAGAGCTCAAAAGAGAAAGAGCCATTCAAGCTTTTAAGCAAGAGAGGAAGATAAGCAAAGAGCTTATTAGCAAGAACCATAGCATCATACAACATTAAGATTGTCATACTTGATCATCTTGGATCAACACATCGAAACACCATACATATAGCATACTTGGGTAGAAGTCGTTGCATTTTGCTTAGTAGGTTGTGCACAAGTTCGTATCCGCCTATTGTGCAATCGTGCTAGCGTCTCTCTAGTGTTGTGCAACAAGAGCATCTTCGTGAATTCCACATTTTGGCTCATCCTTGGTTGCATAACCCCATATTATCTTTTGCGTGTGTGTTTCCGTGTACCTTATCTTGCTATTGGTCTACTTGTTGCATTTGCAAATTTGTGAATCATTTCCAACTTTATTGAGTCTCACTTACAATTGCATCAAATTTTGTGCCACCATCCTAACCGAGCTCCACCATAAAGCTTTTACTTGTGTAGGTGTGAGAACCGACAAGAATCGGTACCAAGAGTGCTATTTCATTATCCGCATTTGAGTGAACCTGATTCATCTTCAACATCGGTCAAAGGTACATTGGTATAAGTTCTTTTTCATTCTACCACTCACATTTTGTTTGGAATGATGGATAGGCCAAGTTCTTCTACCAACCCACTCTTCAACGAGCAAGACGACGACATGTCTTCATATGTCACCAAGAACCACCTATTTGGTGCTGTGACGTTGCACCAAGAACAACAAGCAATGAGCGACCGCGCCGACAACCTCGCCACCGACTTGCGACTCTCCGAGCAACGTACAAGAGACTACTTCGACAACAAGTTCGAGGCTCACAAGCAAGAGAATGATGCAAGAATGGACGAGATCCAGCGTTGATGAGAGACGGCGTCATTCAACTTCTTCATCATCAAGACGGAGCCGCCGAGTCGACATTCCGACGACACCTCCTACGACTCAAGTACACCGTCATCGAACACTCTTCGACGAGCAGCAAGGCCAAGACCGTCATGCATCTACGCAACCCGCTACATGTCAAGCATTCACAAGAGCAAGTTGATGATCAAGTTCCTCGTCCTCAATCTAATCAAGAGGCTTTTGCTCAAGCTCAAGAACGACAACGTCTTCGCCGCCAACAAGAGGAAGAACGAGCACGTCTTCACCAAGGCGAACAAGACGCCAAGGCTCAACGTGTTCAACAACAACAACGTGAGGCGCAAGCTCTTGAGGCGCAACGTGCCCTTCAAGAATCAAGTAGAGCCTTCGCCAACCGCAATCGCGCAGGCGCAATCAAGAGGAAGCCCTTCGAGAAGAAATCCAAGAGAGGAACTACCAACCTCATGCACAACGACAAGTTCCCCAAGCTCCTCCACAAGCTCGTCAAGCTCCACCTCAACATGAAGTTCAACAAGGGCAAGTTGATCATGGTCTTCCTCCGCGCCAAGAGCAACATGAAGACGAATACACTCCACGCCAAGGGCGTCATCATCAACATCGCCAACAACACAATGAAGAGCAACGCTTCTGACAAGCTAAAATTCACCATGCCCAAGTTCAATGGAAGCAATGACCCGAAGACTACCTCTCATGGGCATTGAAGGTTGACAAAATCTTCCGCTTGCACAACTATGATGAAGCGAAGAAAATCGCTATGGCATCACTTGAGTTCCAAGACTATGTGCTCATATGGTGGGAACAAATCATTGAGCGACGACAAGCAAGAGGTGAACCTCCAATCACCACTTGGGCTCAAATGAAGGATGTCATGCGAGCACGTTTTGTGCCAACCTACTACAACCGCGACCTCTTCAAGAAACTCCAACTACTCAAGCAAGGAACAAAGAGCGTTGAAGAATATTACAAGGAAATGGAGATAGCCATGATTCGAGCCAATGTCAAGGAAGATGATGAGCAAACTATGGCACGTTTCTTGAATGGACTCAATCATCCCATCAAGAAGATTGCCGACTTCCAACCATACTCATCCCTCATTGAGCTCGTGCATCAAGCTACAAAGGCGGAACGCCAAGTACAAGATGACTTCAAATGCATGAAAGTACTCATCCAATACCTCTGGCTTCTCCAACAACCAAGCGTCAACGACTCCTTCAACATCTACATCAACCAAACTTTCTTCAAGAAAGCGACGACAAGTCAAGTTACAAGAAGACTTCGACAAGCTCAAGTCGTCCTCCTCCTACTACAAGCAACATCAAGCCGCGTGCTTCATCCCCTACTCTGACCGATGAGACCATCAAGACAAGCTCCTTCAAGTGTTTCACTTGCGGCGGCCGAGGCCACAAGTCATTCGAATTCACCAACAAGCGCACCATGATCCTCAACGACGATGGCACATATGACTCCATGAGTGAAGAGGAGATGGAAGCTCTTGAGCAAGTGGCCATGCACCGGCAAGTGAGCGAAGAAGAAGATGATCAAGTCTTTTGTGATGAGGATTCGAGCCCGCCCTCGTTGTCTCAAGGTCTTGACTCTTCAACATCAACAAGAAGAAGACCAACGATGCCACATCTTCCACACAAAAGTCGGCATCAATGGACGGTCCATCAAGGTCATCATCGATGGAGGTAGTTGCCACAACTTGGCAAGTGAAGAACTATGCTCCAAGCTCCAATTGGTTAAGAGGAAGCACCCGCACCCTACAAGGTTCAATGGCTAAGTGACTCCGGCACTATCTGAGTCGAGCATACGGTCCAAGTCTCCTTCAAAATTGGTGCTTATGAAGACACGTTGGAATGTGATGTGGTCCCAATGACCGTTTGCCACCTACTTCTAGGTCGACCATGGCAATTCGACCGTGGTGTCATCCACAATGGGCGCACCAATCACTATAGCTTCAAGATGAAAGGGAAGGAATATGTGCTACGACCTTTGTCTCCTACTTAAGTGATAGCCGATAAGCAAGCCACACATCATAGAGAAAAGAGTGAGAAA
The DNA here is from genome assembly GCA_021605145.1 of Aegilops bicornis. Classification (NCBI taxonomy): domain Eukaryota; kingdom Viridiplantae; phylum Streptophyta; class Magnoliopsida; order Poales; family Poaceae; genus Aegilops; species Aegilops bicornis. Next base: position 236,733,695 of record CM038669.1, read on the forward strand.
GTGATCCACCCAAAAGTGAGTGAGAGCCACAAGCCAAATTTGAGCGACTCTTCGCCTAGAGAGAAAAACCTCATTCTATTTGCCACCAAAAGTGAGATGAGAGAAGTGTGTGAGAACCCATCGAGTGTGATGCACTTTGTCCTTGTGTGCAAAGATGGAGAACCAAAAACTAACACCATTCACGAGCTACCTTTGGTGTTTCAATCTCTTTTGCAGGAATTTCAAGATGTCTTCCCCGATGAGCTACCTCCGGGTCTACCTCCTCTTCGAGGCATAGAGCATCGAATTGACCTCATCCCCGGAGCGCCTCTACCAAACAAAGCTCCATACCGAGTCAATCCGGAAGAAACCAAGGAGATTCAACGGCAAGTACAAAAACTCATCGACAACGGTCATGTACGTGAAAGCTTAAGCCCTTGTGCCGTTCCGGTTATTCTTGTACCTAAGCCCGATGGAAGTTTCCGCTTGTGCTCCGATTGTCGACCTATCAATGCTATTACCGTCCGATATAGGCATCCCATTCCTCGCTTAGATGATATGCTTGATGAACTTAGTGGAGCCAACTTTTTCTCAAAAATTGATCTTAAAAGTGGCTATTATCAAATACGCATACAAGAGGGTGATGAATGGAAAACTGCTTTCAAAACCAAATTTGGTTTATATGAATGGTTAGTGATGCCTATGGGTCTTTCGGAAGCTCCGGTACTTTTGTCGTCTTATGCATCATGTGCTTCGTCCTTATATCGGAGTCTTTGTTGTGGTTTATTTTGATGATATTCTTGTGTTTAGCAAAATCATGAAAGAGCACATCAATCATGTAAAATCTGTGTTGCAAACTCTTCGCAAGGAAAGCCTTTATGCAAACTTGAAAAAATGCACTTTTGGAGTTGACAAAGTGGTTTTCTTGGGTTTTGTAGTTTCCTCAAAGGGTGTCCATGTTGATGAATCTAAAATTGAAGCAATTAAAACTTGGCCCCAACCCACCAATTTGCAACAAGTGCGAAGTTTTCTTGGTCTTGCGGGTTTCTATCGTCGCTTTGTGAAAGATTTTAGCACAATTGCCGCTCCTTTGCATGCTTTGAGCAAGAAGAATACTCCCTTTGTTTGGGGAACTTTGCAATCAACCGCTTTTGATGAGCTCAAGTCTTTGCTTACTCACGCTCCGATTCTTGCTTTGCCCAATTTTGACAAAACTTTTGAGGTTCATTGTGATGCAAGTGGTACCGGAATTGGCGGAGTTTTGATGCAAGAAAAAGCGAGCCATTGCTTATTTTAGTGAAAAACTCTCCGGTGCTCAACTTAATTATCCCATCTATGACAAAGAATTTTATGCTTTAGTGCGTGTGCTACATGTTTGGGAACATTACCTTAGACCTCATGAGTTTGTCATCCATACCGATCATGAAACGCTAAAGTACCTCAAAGGTCAAACTAAATTGAACAAGCGTCATGCCAAATGGAGTGAATTCATTGAATCTTTTCCTTATGTGATCAAGTACATTAAGGGTAAAGAAAATGTAGTTGCCGACGCGCTTTCATGCATATGCATGCTTGTCACTCAACTTGAGTTGAATGTTATTGGTTTTGAGCATATAAAAGACTTGTATGAGCATGATCCATCTTTTGCTTCTCCTTATGCTAAGTGTTTGACGCATACGTCTTGGGAACAATATTACATCAAGGATGGTTATCTTATGAGAGCTAACAAACTTTGCATTCCGAGTCTTCTCTTCGTTTGCTCCTTTTGCAAGAGGCTCATGGAGGCGGACTCATGGGACACTTTGGACGCGACAAGACATTCGCCACGCAGCTCTCCAACAACTACTTTTGGCCCAAGATGTTCATGACGTCTCACGCTTCACCAACCGATGCTATACATGTCGCAAAGCTAAGTCTAAAGCTCAATCTCATGGTCTTTACATGCCCTTCCAATTCCATATCAACCATGGGAAGACATTAGTATGGATTTTATACTTGGTTTGCCTAGGACTCAAAATGGCAAGGATTCCGTCTTTGTTGTTGTGGATAGATTTTCTAAGATGGCACATTTCATACCTTGCAACAAGATAGACGATGCTTCACATGTTGCCAATCTCTTTTGTAGGGAAATCTTGCGACTCCATGGCGTACCAAAGACAATCGTCTCCGATCGTGACGTCAAGTTCTTGAGTTACTTTTGGAAGACCCTATGCGCCAAGCTTCGGCATCAAGCTCTTGTTCTCCTCGGCATACCATCCTCAAACCGATGGCCAAGCGGAGGTGACGAACCGCACACTATCCACTCTACTTCGTGTCTTGATCAAGAAGAACATTAAGGAATGGGAAGCATGTCTACCCATCGCCGAGAAGCACGCCTACAACCGTGCAAGACATTCAACTACCGGCAAGTCCCCTTTCGAGGTCGTCTACGGTTTCAACCCATTGTCCCCATTGGACATTCTACCACTTCCTCTCCACGAGGCGCACCAACATGGATACAAGTGAGCAGGCAAGCTACATCAAGAAGATGCACGAAGACACAAGGCACACCATTGAGCGCCAAGTACAACGTCAAGCAAACAAGCTCAACGCAAAACAAGCAACCCATCGTCTTCAACATTGGTGATCTCGTGTGGCTACACCTTCACAAGGACCGCTTCCCCAAAGAACGCAAGTCCAAGCTTCTCCCTCGAGCCGATGGACCTTTCAAGGTGCTAGCACGCTACAAGCGACAACGCCTACAAGATCGACCTACCTCGAGACAAATACAGCGTGAGCGACATCTTCAACGTCAAGGACCTCGCACCATTCCATGGAGATGAAGCTTTTGATCCGAGGTTGGATCTCTCCCAAGGGGGGAGATGATGCGGAGCATCCACGATCATCCCCATGGACTTACAACCGTCTCATCAAGAGCCAAGAGGACCCATGACACGGGCTAGAGCTAGAGCTCTCGAACGAGGTGACCTCTTTCCTTATTGATATCACATATGATCCACTCGAGACATGGCTACTACCTAAGTCCGATATGCTATGCATGATTAGGTGTCAAGGGAACCTCCAGGGGCGCGTGAAGATGGACAAGCCACCAAGTCCGGCGGATGAAGAGAACCATCGGAGAAGGCCAAGAGCACCTTCCAGGCCCCGGACATCCGGCCTTGGCCCCGGACATCCGGCCACTGGAGCTTCTACCTCAACAGGATCCAATCTGGCCAAGTCTCCAGGACCCGGACATCCGGCGTCCAAGTCCGGACATCCGGCCCCCTGCCCGGATATCCGGACTGACCGAAATCGGCGCCCCTTTCCCGATTCGGCTGAAAGCAGTCGCCCGGCCGGACATCCGGCCCTTGGCGGACATCCGGCTCTTCAGGAAGCCGGATATCCGGCCCCTCGCCCGGAAATCCGGCCCCCATCACCGATTGCGTTTGGAAGACCCACTTGCCCGGACATCCGGCCCCTAGTCCGGACATCCGGCGTCTCGGGAAAGCCGGTCATCCGCCCGGCCTTGGACGTCCGGCCTCCCACTGCCTTGCTTGATGCCTCGAGCCTTGTCCTTGTACCCTTCTTGAGAGACTATATATACTTATTCCCTTTCCTCTTTCTAGGGTTAGCATTGGATTAGCTCATATTCTTGTGTGAGAGCCTTTGCTCATCCACTTGGCTACTTCTCCACCGAGATCGGGACCTCTCAGGAGAAGATCCCCAAGCGGATTCAAGACCCCCTTCTAGGGTGGACCCCTCAAGGCCTCCTCACGGAGAAGAGCGGCTACCGTTTGTATCTTACCTTTGTTGATCTTGAATCTTGTGCCACTCTGTCACGATCGATAATCTAGCACTTGTGTGATTGATCTCTTGTCGGTTTCGTGATTTCTCTCTCGTTTCTCTCGTGTTCTTCCGCGCGTCCCTCGTGATTCCGCGTAGGATCCGCTCCAACATGAAAGATCGCCCACGTAGGGTTCCGCCCTACATTAGTAGTACAAGAGTAGATCTACCACGAGATCAAGGAGGCTAAACCCTAGAAGCTAGCCTATGGTATGATTGTTGTTCGTCCTACGGACTAAAACCCTCCGGTTTATATAGACACCGGATAGGTTAGGGTTACACAGAGTCGGTTACAATGGTAGGAGATCTACATATCCGTATCGCCAAGCTTGCCTTCCACGCCAAGGAAAGTCCCATCCGGGCACGGGGACGAAGTCTTCAATCTTGTATCTTCATAGTCTAGGAGTCCGGCCAAAGATGATAGTTCGGCTATCAGGACACCCCATAGTCCAGGACTCCTCGGTAGCCCTTGAACCGGGCTTCAATGACGACGAGTCCGTGGCGCATATTGTCTTCGGCATTGCAAAGGCGGGTTCCTCCTCCGAATACTTCATAGAAGGTTTTGAACACAAGGATAGTGTCGGCTCGCAAAACAAGTTCCACATACCACCGTGAGAGAGAATAACTTTTGCCTGATCGGTGGCGTATTCCGTGGCGTGACATCACACCACGGCCAAGCCTTTATTCGAATCGTTTTTTACTGTTCCACCTTAACGCGTTTAGCGAGGCGGTTTCCTTGGCACATCTTATCAAAGCATAGATCATGCCCCCTTATTCCAGGATTCTCATCAATACGGACGTGGGTAACCCATCCACGCCATTGATTACGGCGCTTGGGAGATAAGCGAGTTTTACCAGGCTGGTGGGCCACGCATAGCTTCGTCCGTCCATATAAGGGGATAAGGATCCACCTTTTTCACCTACGCCTTCTTCCTCCTTTGCTCATCCATTTCCGTGCACTCGAGCTCCGATTGCCCAAGTCCGCACATCCCACCTCAACCTTCTCCAACTATGTGGGGCGGGAGGTAGGTGGATGGCCTCCTCCGTCACGGAGGGGCACATCACAAAGCTGCGGGAGGCGGATACTTGTCTGGCGACATCGCGTGTCGGCTACCCGGCGAGGCAGCTCATTCCAACCCCAGGCCCCATGAGAGGGTGGTGTTTCTCCCCACTTCCTCCATGGACTAGGTTTTCCACTTCACCCATTTGTCCGGGGCTCATGTTCTACTACGGCACAGAATTCCACGATCTGGCCCAATTTCATCCTCAACATCTCGGCGTTCATCGCCGTGTCGAAACCTTCCTCTGCATCCAGCCCCACTTGACTTATGGTGAAGATCTTCAATGTCGAGCCGAAGGTAGTGGGCGGCCGTCAAGCGAGTCTTGGAGGCACCATGGTTGGCAAGATGGCCAAAGTCCTATGGCTCGAGGGCTCCTTCGTGGAGACAATAAAGGGGTGGCAATCGGTGGTTCTACATCACCGAGCATGTGACTCCAAATGGTGGCGGCCCCAATTCAGATCTGGCTTCCCCACACGCCTCTCATCATGGAAATAGGCGGGCACGGCGTGGGAATTGACGAGCTATCCGGACTCCAAACATGCGTCCGAAACACGGTGGACAAGAATCTCGGGCTTGTCAGCGTAATCCGGTGATGCTCATCCGCCGGATTCTCCCATGCCAACAACGGGCCTTCAAATTGTGGGAGTTCGATCCGGCACAACACCCAACTCTGACAAGGCTCTTCCACACTACGTACGAAGATGCCTGGAAGGTGCTGTTCAAGGGTGCCGAGGCTCCCACATCCACTACCGAAGATCGCGGATTCATTTCATGACATCAAGCCAGCGAGGTAAGTTATTTTACCCTTTACGGGACTCTTTTTTCATAGATTGACTCTATATGGGATCTAAAACTCCCTAACCTTTGGCGGGTAATTTGAAGGCGTCGGACAGATTAACTGTCCGGCTCCTTTGCCAGAAGACCAGTGGACGCCTTGATTGACGGGGCTGCTGCTGGCTCTGGTACCTCATGTGGTGCCGGAGAAGAAGGCCAGAAAGGAGGCCACGGGAACTCGAAGGAGCTCCCGGCGCCAGTCTTTATTAGATTGAAGCGAGAATCTTCTCCACGAGAACGAGGAGGAGGAAAAAGCCTCTCCCCAGTGGGAGGAGAGGAAAAGGAAGGCCGCCCCAAGCCCCAGGAGGCGGAGGGTTCAAGAAGGGAAGAACCCTTCCTCCGGACTTCTCCACCAACGCCGACAACGACGAGGAGGAGTGGCCAACAAGGGCCAAGCCCCTGGCGAGATCGTAAGTGTTCGGATTCCAGAATAACTCATGGATTTTCATTTGTCGCATAGTATCTTCTAACGCCGAATATAACCATGTAGCCCGCCCAAGGACGATCTTGCCACTTCGTCGAGCGGCTCCCTGGATACGTCGGATGTGAATAGCACTTCACTTCCGACCGCCTCCTCTTCTTGTGATGCAGATGACACCGCGGTGGAGTCCCAAAAGGGGCCCAACCAGGAGGAGGTGGTCCTGGAGGCGCCGGAAGGCGACCTCCCGAACGCTGGGCGCAAAGGGGGCAAAACCCCAGAGGGCTCTAAGTCCGGCACTGTGCCGGACTCTATGCCGGAACCAGCAGTGGTTCCGAAGACCGGCAGGCGGCCCTTAAGAAGAAGGGCAAGACTGCGACACCGGTGACCTCCGTCCCAAGGAGGCACCGGATAACCTGTTGGAGGCGCTTCATGGCGCCTCCATCGACGATGAGCATCGCACTATCATGAGTGCGGTGATCCGAGAAGATTCGATCCGCCAAGAGCGGGCTGAAAGCTTATACTAGCCTTCTAACATGTTTTGAGGTAAGTTTAGAATATGTAAAAATATTACCGCATAGGCAGAAGCCCACGATGCTTAGTTCGGTGTTAGGAAAGAAAAGCGGACTAAGGATCTAAAAAGATATATGCAGGAGTCTAACATAAGTATGTCAATATGGGAATGCAGGCTGCACTGCGATCTCTGCCGCCTTGCGGAGGTCAATGCATTGAAGCGAGCCTCGGCGATGCGAGAACGAGCTCGGCCTTGCCAAGAAGCAGCTCGAGGACAAGGAAGGTAAGTAATACCTTATTAAAGAAATACCTTATAGAAAGGATTTGGTTGCAAAAAATAACAGAAATAACATGGGTACTGCAGGGGCCACGAGCGAGGTGGCGACCCTGAAGGAGGCGGTGTCCGCGGCCGAAAACAAAGCGGCTGCGGAGCGCACCGAGCGAGAGAAGGGGGAGGCGCAACTGGCGGAGGTGCGGCAAGAGCTCCAGGCTCTCGTGGAAAAACACGAGGGTTTGGAGCGTGACTCGAAGACCCGAGAGTCCGAGCTTGCTTTGGCCCTTGAGAGTGCCAAAGCTGCTAAGGCCGAGGCCCAAAAAGCCCTCCACGAGATTGAGGCGATAAAGAAGATCGCGACGGGTAAGGCATTCTTTATGCAGAGCAAGAATGTGAAAGTGAATGACCTATTACTTAGCGGATTGAAGCTCTCCGGGAGCATTCGCAGATCTGCCCGTGGTGTGTCGATCTTGCCGCATTCTACAGCGCCAAGGAGGGGAGCTTCGGCGGAGAAAGGTGTTACGGTCTCGATGTCACGGAGGCGGACATCCAGTGCCCCTAAGCGACCAGCTGAAGCAGCTAGTCGAGCTCCACAAGGTCGTGACCGGCCATGAGGGGCCTCATAGTTCGGCTGTGGCCATTGGAAGCCATGCCTGGGAGCTACTTTGGGCTAGTGTGGCGTCTGGTGGACACCTGTCCATGGATTGAAGTCATCAAGCGCTCCGTCCATATTGAAGGTGTCCGTCGGGCCCTTGCCCGTGCTAAAGTGCTTTGGGGCAAATTTGGATCGGAGAAAGCTTGACGGGCCAGACCCTTAGAAGGGCAAGGAGCATCATGCGCCCAAAATGTACTATGAGGGCCTCTGAAGGGTGACCGCCGTATAAGCGGATGAGTGCACCAAAGATGTAATTTTGAATAGACTACGCATTTGTTATCCTGTCGCTGAAAACTTGTTCATATCGCTAAGCAGCAACTTGTTAATTTAAAATATGACCTTCAATGCGGCCGTTTATCAAATTTGAGAGATGGCAAGTCGTTGGCTTGACCCCCATGCCACGAGTCTGGGGTGTTCTGGATAAACTTGAGCGCTCTTGTTCCCATTCTTGGGTCCATCGAGGGAGGCGCTCAACACAATGAACAAGGCAACCGGACTTATAATGCTTGAACACTCTCACTTAGCCATAGAATTCTATAATTTAAAATTTCAGCGAAGCCCCTAGTATTCGGAAGACCGAGTTCGGGGCGCTATCCACGCCTTGGCCGGACAATTCCGGTTCCTCGCTCTAAGCGGCATAAGTCTTTAGGGATCCGAAAAAACCTCTCAAACAGCGACCGGCTCTCGCCCTATCATGGCCAGTCAGTTTTAGCTTTCTCCGAGGTGCTCAACCCAGCTCAAGGGGCACAATCGCAATGGTTCTCCTAGTGCTACCTTAGCCGATATAACGGAACGTAAGGTACCAAAACATAGGGCAGGCAAACCCAACTATTGACCCAAGACATGATTGAACCGATGCATATAATGCTATAAGTTGAGTGCCGCACTTGTAAAGTGTTCGGACTTATCACACCATAATTTTGGGGTACTTAAGCCCTGGTGTATTAGCCATACCAGATTGTCCGGTTAGCAATGTAAGTAAATGAACATATAAAATAGGAAAGAATGCAATAATAGGCAAGAGCTATATATTGGTTATTAAAAAGCGCAAATAAAAGCGAGCGATACAAATTGTGCGATAAGCAAGGGATGGGACTATTTAACATGTCCCCCTCGAGGTAAGCTGCGGGATGGTATGTAAAACATGTATAATGCTCATAGTAGAGACCACACGAACACTCGGCGTAGCTTTACGCTTCCACGGCTGTTGCATCATGAGTTCGACAATTCTAGTGCGGACGAGTTTACGGAAAGCGGAGTCACGAAAGTAAGAAAAAGAAGAAAGAAAAAGAATGACCCAATTGGGAGCCACAGTGCGGTTGAGCCGCGTGCAGGCGTGCCGTGGTCGTGCCCCTCCCTTATGCCCATGGTATCTCGGGCGTAGCTATATGCAGCGTAATCTTGGCCGCCAATTTCGCGAGGATGGGGTTGAGGCCGGATTACTCTGGCGATGCTTGAATCGTGCCAGGCGGTCTTGTTGTAGGTTACTCGGTGGCGCTTGGCAGCGGTGTCCGGGGCGTTTAGTGGTCGGACTCGAGAATTGCTGTGAGAGGCTGCCGCACCTCTGCCGCGAGGGCCGCCATGTGCTCCTCCGTTCGGAGAAGGCGTTCGGTGTTTCCATTGACCGTGATTACTCCTCGAGGTGCGGCATCTTGAGCTTGAGGTATGCATAGTGCGGCACCGCATTGAACTTTACCGTCACGATTCGTCCGAGCAATGCGTGATAGCCGCTTCTGAGCAGGACTATGGCGAAGATTAACTCTTCGCCGGAAGTTATCCGGGGATCCGAAGACCGCCGAGTGTGGCGAGCACTGTACAATTGGCCTCTACACGGTATTACGCCTTTAAAGGTCGTCTTTGTAGGTTTAATCCTTGAGGATCTATGCCCATTTTGCGCCTTTGTATCCACGATAAAGCAGGTTCATTGCTGCCGCCGTCCATCGAACTCTAGTGAGGTGAAATCCGTCAATAATTGGGTCAAGAACCAATGCGGCGAAACCGCCGTGACGGATGCTAGTGGGGTGGTCCCTTGATCGAAGGTGATCGGGTAGGAAGACCATGGGTTGAACTTGAGGCGGCTGGCTCCATCGCATATCGTCCCTTAGTGCGCGCTTCCGCTCCCTTTTGGTATGTGGGTTGCGTATATCATGCTCACCGTCCGCACTTGTGGGGAAAGCCCTTACATCCTCTATTGTTCGGTGGTAGGGGCTCTTCCTCGTCATCCCTATGCAGCCCTTGTCATTGAGTTCGACACTTAACTTGCACCTTGCTTGAACACCCAACAATCCTGTTGGTGTGATTGGCTAGTTTTCGGGGTGCCATGTATCTGGCACAAGCGATCGAGTATTCGGTCCAAGTTGGACGGGCCCTGGGTATTTCTTTTGAATGGCTTCTTCCGCTGACCGGGTTTAGAGCCTCTGAATCCGGCATTTACTGCCGTATCTTCAGCATTATCGCCGTTAATGCGGCGCTTGTTCTTCTTGCGACGCGACCTGCCATTGCTGTCCTTAGTATCCGAACTATCAGGGTGTTTGGCCAAGTTGTTACTACGAGCTAGCCAGCCGTCTTCTCCCGCGCAAAAGCGGGTCATGAGTGTGGTGAGGGCTGCCATGGATTTCGGCTTTTCCTGTCCTAGGTGCCGGGCAAGCCATTAAATCGCGGATGTTATGTTTGAAGGCTGCAAGGGCCTCTGCATCCGGGCGATCAACGATTTGATTTTTCTTTGTTAGGAACCGTGTCGAGAATTATGCGGCGATTCTTACGGCTGCTGAATTATATGGCTAAGGTCATCGGCGTACGGTGGTCGCACATATGTGCCACTGGAAGTTATCAAGGAATGCGGCTTCGGTCCTCCCAACAACCAATTGATTCTGGCGGCAAGCTGTTGAGCCAATGCCGAGCTGGTCCTTTAAGCTTGAGTGGGAGGTATTTGATGGCATTTAGATCATCACTGCGGTCCATGTGGATATGGAGGAGATTGTCCTCTATCCAGTCCGCTGGATCTGTGGTACCATCGTATGATTCGATGTTTACGGGTTTGAAGCCCTCAGGGATTTGATGATCCATTTCTTCATCTGTGAAGCATAGTGGGTGTGCGGCGCCTCTGTATTGGGCTATATCACGACGTAGCTCATATGAGCTTTGTCTACTGTGTCCGGCCCGACCTGGTTTGCTGTATCCGGCGCGACGGTAATCATCCCGAGTCGTTATGTGCCCACGTGATCCGTAGATCGATCTTGTATGTTTTGCCTTATCCTCCAATATATCTCGCAAGTCCGGTGCGTTTTCCCATGCCTTGGTACTTTTTGAGCGGCGTCGGGGTGTGGCCTGAGCGGAGGGCCGAGAGGCTTCTCTGTCATGACCCGCAGGGTGTGATCTGCCATGTCGTGTCTTTGGTGACTTGGGTGCTTCCTCCTCTGATCGAGGCAGCGGCCTGCATTTGGGGTAGCTTTTGGAGGCGTTCGAGTTCATACTCTTGGTGAGAGGACTTGGTCCATCTGTCGACTAGCAGGTCTTAGTCAGCTCTAATTTGTTGCTACTTTTCTTGAGGCTGCTTGTCGTGGCCATAAGCCTGCGTTTGAAAGCAGCTCTGTTCGGGATCCTCGGGCACAGCCAATTAAATCGTCGTTGAGGCTTGCCTCATCTTCGGAGGGCGCGCATAATTATCGTCCTCTACCTCTCTTTACGCCTTGTCGTGCGGACTTGCTTCTCCCTCCTCTGCTGCTGAGTCCTGCTGGAGGGTTGTCTTCGGCACTTGTCCGGGGTGTTATTATCTCCGTGCGGAATCACCGTTTTCTTTGTGGAGGGATTTAGGCGGCGCTTGGCGTCGGCGCTTGGTTCACTTCTTGGAGGGTCATCCTCCGTTGTTCCATCGCCGTTCTCATCTTTTGGGATGTCCACCATGTATATGTCGTATGATGAGGTGGCCTTCCGGTTGCCTGTAAGTATTTGGGTCTTGGTAAATCTCCGGCATCGTTGTCCATACCGTCGATGTCTTGGTCGAAATCGAGCATGTCGGTTAAATCATCAACAGTGGCTACAAAGTGGGTGGTGGGTGGGCATTGAATTTCTTCGTCGTCCGCATCCCAACCTTCCTGGCCCTAGTCCGGCCGGGGCTCTCCTGATAAAGAGAGAGACTTTAGTGAATTCAGAATGGCGCCAAAGGTCGAGTCTTTGAAAGATGTCATGGCGATGAACTCCATGACCGGCGCCCAATCGAATTCGATTGGCGGTATGAAGGGTTCGGAGTCCGGAGAGGAGTCCGGCACCCTGGAGTCAAGGTCTTCACAAAGGACAGGGATGGAGTTTGGCTCAATCGCCGTAGAGATCATAGCCCCCGAGGCGGTGTCCAACCACTCGTCCTCGATCGGGGAATCCGGCTCCGGATTGAGGGTCGGAGCGGATCTTTGATCTTGACCTCGAGCCTTTGTTGTGTGAGCTAGATCATACCCATCGAGATAGTGCGGCACGCTCGGTACGTGGCAGAATCCGTCGAAGATCAAGTCTCCGCGGACATCGGCCGTATAGTTCAAACTTCAAATCTGACACGATGGCGGGCGTAGCTTCGATCTGCTCGGATGGCCAGCGAATTGGCCCTTGATGCAAAGCTGCCGAATCTGAAGATCTGCGGGGATAAAAGTCTCACCACTGGACGCGTTGTTGTTGATGATCGGAAGGAGCCATCGGGCCCTATCGGTGGCGACACGAGGAACTCTCAATGAAAGCACCAATGTCGATTGTCAAAACCGGCGGATCTCGGGTAGGGGGTCCCGAACTGTGCATCTAGGCGGATGGTAACAGGGAGACAAGGGACACGATGTTTTTACCCAGGTTCGGGCCCTCTCGATGGAGGTAATACCCTACTCTGCTTGATTAATATTGATGATATGGGTAGTACAAGAGTAGATCTACCACGCGAGATCAAGGAGGCTAAACCCTAGAAGCTAGCCTATGGTATGATTGTTGTTAGGCCTCTGGACTAAAACCCTCCGGTTTATATAGACACCCGGATAGGTTAGGGTTACAGTCGGTTACAATGGTAGGAGATCTACATATCCGTATCGCCAAGCTTACCTTCCACGCCAAGGAAAGTCCCATCCGGACACGGGACGAAGTCTTCAATCTTGTATCTTCATAGTCTAGGAGTCCGACCAAAGATGATAGTTCGGCTATCCAACACCCCCTAGTCCAGGACTCCCTCAGGAAGGAAACTATGGTAATTTTGCAAAAAAATACCCACACCCCTCTCCACATTTGCAAATAAGGCCTTCCCTCATTCATCCTTTCTCCCGCAAGATAAACTACTCATAAAAATGCATCTTCATGTTCTATGCAACGCACGGGCAGCTTGCTAGTCTACTACTCACTTAAACTAGCGAGAAGCCCATGAGTTGCTGGTATCAAGATACATTTTATAGTAATCCGTGGGAAAAGGATGAATGAGGAAAACTAAAATGTGAAGAAGTATCTTTAAAATTGCCATAATTCCTTCCTATCCGAACAGATATAAATTGGATGGCCTATATTGCAGGATGGCAGGCACACCATCATCACCAACTCTGAATTTTATAAGAGCTCTTATAAAAAAGCAGAGTTGGCAATGATGTGTGGCCATCTAATATAAACCATCAAATCTATATCTAACGGATAGGAAGGAAACTATGACAATTTACCGCACTCCTCTCCACATTTGCAGATAAGGCCTTCCCTCGTTCATCCTTTTCTCCCACAAGATCTTGATGTTCCGTGCAGCGCTGCAACATCTTCTAGTCTCTACTCTTATAAAAAAACAGAGTTGGTGATGATGGCGTGCCTGCCACCCTGCAATATAGGCCGTCCGATTTATATCTGATGGATAGGAATAAATATTTTGCAAAAACTATGGCAATTTTGCAAAAAGAAACCTATACCCCTCTCCACATTTGCAAATAAGGCCTTCCCTTGTTCATCCTTTTCTCTCACAAGATAAACTACTCATACAAATGTATCTTGATGTTCCATGCAACGCACCAGGATGTTTCCTTGGGGGTCTCTCCAGTGCGGTGTGGCCGTTGTTGCAAGTTGATGCCCCTTGAGATGCCGCCGTTCAGGGGCACTCGGATTTTGTCCGATGAGCAGGTAAGATGAGTTTGATCACGTAGTAAATGCATTCTAAAGACTACTTCCGTGTCCATTTCCTAATTCTCCCCCTACCCAATATTTCACAGGTTAGGCTCGGTGCGAGTGGAGATTGGCTTGGATATGTACAGGAGGGTACCAACATCAATTTGCACAACATTTACAACAATGACACCGTTCCCGTAGAACCTTTGTCGAACATTGGGATCAACCATGCAACAGGCCACCGCCTGAATTGGTACGATGGAACCACGGTGAGATTGAAGAAGATAGCACGAACCTTGCACACGGCGGTCAAAGGTGGACGATGCTTACTGCGGCCGATTTGTTGTCGTCTGCAGTCTGAAAAGCGTGCTCCTTTCTAACCACATCTCCGCGTTGACAAACCAGGGGACTTATTTCGTATGGGACACATCCTACGGTATACTCCGTCTCTCCCAGTTTATTTGTTTTGAATTTTTTCATTTTATAAGCTTCAAATTCAAATTTAGAGCTCCCCATCACATGTTGAGATTACAATGTCCATTAAATCGTTGCGTGCATGTATAGTAAAGAAACAAATATCGATTTTGGCACGAGTTCGTGCAGCGGTAGCACCACAAGGCCTTGCGCAGGAGTTACATTTACCTCTTGGGGCCCTCGAGTCTGAGCTTCAGCGCCTTATGACACCTGCCTTTGAGTAAATAACATGTGGACCCGATAGGTGGCTGGTCCACATGCAATGATCCTGAAGGCAGAGGGGCAGTGGGGCCGAGAGGGGTGAGCCACCTATGGTGTCATGGGTTCGTGCGGCATCATGGGAATCACGTGTGGCTATGGTAGAAACTTGGTGCTCGCCGCATTTCAGTTGGCCCACATGTCATGCACACAAAGGCAGAGGGGCGGTGCGACCGAGATGGGTGAGGCGCACATCGGGGGATGTGGTGCCGTGGGTTGGAGCGGCGTCGTGGGAATCGCGAGTGGCAGTGGATGAAACGTGATGGTCGCCGTAGTTGAACTTCCATGGACAAGCTGTCATGTCTACGGACACATGCATTGCATACCAATCCTTTGGAAGGAGTAGTAGAAAGCCAGGCAGATAAATAGTTCTTTATAGTCAAGCGGACCCATGCTACTACTTGTTCCAAAGACATGCACACCATCGAAATAGTCCATCTATATCAATATACACAGATAGGGAATAATTTTTTTTACAAGAGAGGAAATAGTTCTTCTTCTTCTTCTTCTTCTTCTTCTTCTTCTTCTTCTTCTTCTCCTTCTTCTTCTTCTTCTCCTTCTTCTTCTGCTTCTCCTCCTCCTCCTCCTCCTTCTTCTTCTTCTTCTTCTTCTTCTTCTTCTTCTTCTTCTTCTTCTTCTTCTTCTTCTTCTTCTTCTTCTTCTTCTTCTTCTTCTTCTTCTTCTTCTTCTTCTTCTTCTTCTTCTTCTTCTTCTTCTTCTTCTTCTTCTTCTTCTTCTTCTTCTTCTTCTTCTTCTTCTTCTTCTTCTTCTTCTTCTTCTTCTTCTTCTTCTTCTTCTTCTTCTTCTTCTTCTTCTTCTTCTTCTTCTTCTTCTTCTTCTTCTTCTTCTTCTTCTTCTTCTTCTTCTTCTTCTTCTTCTTCTTCTTCTTCTTCTTCTTCTTCTTCTTCTTCTTCTTCTTCTTCTTCTTCTTCTTCTTCTTCTTCTTCTTCTTCTTCTTCTTCTTCTTCTTCTTCTTCTTCTTCTTCTTCTTCTTCTTCTTCTTCTTCTTCTTCTTCTTCTTCTTCTTCTTCTTCTTCTTCTTCTTCTTCTTCTTCTTCTTCTTCTTCTTCTTCTTCTTCTTCTTCTTCTTCTTCTTCTTCTTCTTCTTCTTCTTCTTCTTCTTCTTCTTCTTCTTCTTCTTCTTCTTCTTCTTCTTCTTCTTCTTCTTCTTCTTCTTCTTCTTCTTCTTCTTCTTCTTCTTCTTCTTCTTCTTCTTCTTCTTCTTCTTCTTCTTCTTCTTCTTCTTCTTCTTCTTCTTCTTCTTCTTCTTCTTCTTCTTCTTCTTCTTCTTCTTCTTCTTCTTCTTCTTCTTCTTCTTCTTCTTCTTCTTCTTCTTCTTCTTCTTCTTCTTCTTCTTCTTCTTCTTCTTCTTCTTCTTCTTCTTCTTCTTCTTCTTCTTCTTCTTCTTCTTCTTCTTCTTCTTCTTCTTCTTCTTCTTCTTCTTCTTCTTCTTCTTCTTCTTCTTCTTCTTCTTCTTCTTCTTCTTCTTCTTCTTCTTCTTCTTCTTCTTCTTCTTCTTCTTCTTCTTCTTCTTCTTCTTCTTCTTCTTCTTCTTCTTCTTCTTCTTCTTCTTCTTCTTCTTCTTCTTCTTCTTCTTCTTCTTCTTCTTCTTCTTCTTCTTCTTCTTCTTCTTCTTCTTCTTCTTCTTCTTCTTCTTCTTCTTCTTCTTCTTCTTCTTCTTCTTCTTCTTCTTCTTCTTCTTCTTCTTCTTCTTCTTCTTCTTCTTCTTCTTCTTCTTCTTCTTCTTCTTCTTCTTCTTCTTCTTCTTCTTCTTCTTCTTCTTCTTCTTCTTCTTCTTCTTCTTCTTCTTCTTCTTCTTCTTCTTCTTCTTCTTCTTCTTCTTCTTCTTCTTCTTCTTCTTCTTCTTCTTCTTCTTCTTCTTCTTCTTCTTCTTCTTCTTCTTCTTCTTCTTCTTCTTCTTCTTCTTCTTCTTCTTCTTCTTCTTCTCCTTCTTCTTCTCCTTCTTCTTCTTCTTCTCCTTCTTCTTCTTCTTCTCCTTCTTCTTCTTCTCCTTCTTCTTCTTCTTCTTCTTCTTCTCCTTCTTCTTCTCCTTCTTGTTCTCATTTTCTGTGGGAGACGGCTTCGCAACAAGCTCTCTTGACCTTGCAGCTATCTCGAAACTCACACGGGCATTGAGGGCAGCCTATTTTATCCGCTCATACGTCAAGGGATAATTCTCCCATCCAGACAACCTTAATGGCAGCGCCTCGTCACCCTTCTGAAGATTTGTTCCGAGCACAAAATTTGCTTTCGTGGAATAGGGATGGTGTCGGTTTGTCACAATCTTCTACAGGAATTTTTATTTTGGTTTGTACGTCAGTGATGCTTTTCAAATCAAGGTTGTACGGCTCCAAGTTCTGTTTGTCCCCTGCGATGGATGCCCCACAGAAGTATATGTCCTCCCGAGACAATAAATCATGAAGTTCACCTGGTATGGAGGGCGCATGTATGATGTGTTACACCAAAACATCATCTTCGAGGCACAGCTGAAGGACAGCGGCACATTGGATCTTCCCAGTGGCACGCTCCGTGTACTCTGCGTCGAGACCGATGACATTCATCTCCACCTTTTGGAGGGAGTTGGATACATTGTTGATCCACTTCGAACAACCCTTGGGTGGTCGGTGGCTGTGGCAACTATGCTCAACGAGCCTTGACGAGGACATGTTGGACGCTAAAAACCTGCATCTCGATCTCTTTCGCCATTTGGAACCGCTGGACTGGAGGGCTATGGTTTGGAGAATTAGGATTAGATGCCTAGTCTAACTGAAGAAGATGATTATTTATAGGGGATTTGGATTACTCTAGGACGATGTGAAGAGGTTAAAACAATGTGAATGCAGTGTGGTTTGGATGCAACTGAAGATGAAGGAGTAGTGAAGAAGCCGAGGAAAATCGGTTCCCTATGGAGAAGTAAATGGGAGAAGTGGCTGTGAGCAGTTGATTAGATGGCTAGGTAGACTAGGCGAAAAGGCTACTGTGGTGGGCGAGGAGTGGGGCCTATCCCTGTACGTGCCCATCCTTCTAGCGCTACATGTGCCACTGGCTAGTTGAGGTCTCTCTTTCGAATCACCGTGGTGAGACATTTTATGATTCCTTTCTATTTCTGCACCCCTCCTGACAGGTGGGACCTATGCAAACAAATAAAAAAAATGTGTCGTAGCTGGTTCAGATGGATATTGGCGCGTGCGTGGAAGACACAACATTCTCTAGTTAAGGAATATGCAGTTATCCTCAAAAAAGAAAAGTCCTTCTTCGCACTTCCGCATGCAAGAGAATTTGGTTCTTCTCGCAATAGGATGATACCTGGAGGATGAAGTGAACCCGAGGCATGCTAGCACGGGAGTACTAATGTTCCTACTACTCCTACTAGTAGTAGTAGTACAATTGTGGTACACTTGATGGTCAAAATACTATTATTCATCCGGTCCTCACAGTGAAGTGACAAAACCCTGCGCCCGAGGTGACACCAGTCCAGGCGGTGTGTCCGGGTTACCAAAGTCAGCCTGACCTTGTGAACCATGCACTCACTATCACCGTCGATGTATAGCATGCCTCGCCTCGTCTTCCTCTCCCCTAGCACCACTCCATCTCCATATCCGTCTCGCCGGATATCCTGAGGTCACTCTTCATCATCTCACTGTGCCCCAGCGTACCCTCGCCTCACTCGCCTCCCCCAGTACCACTATTCGCTCGCTAGCCGCTCCAGCACTGAGAGCCTTCTCCCCCATAAATTGAGCCCCCCAAAACCCCACCTTCCAAACTCCACCATGGCCGACCGTGAACCATGCAGCATCCATATGAGCCGCGATTGGAGCAATCTCCCCAGTGACATCCTCGACCTCTGTTGTTCGTGTATGGATATGTTGAGTGCCCTGCGGCTAGTTGCTTGCTCGAGGGGCATGCACACGGCCATCGTCTAAGCAAGTCCTAAGCTTTTCAAGACACCCTGCTAGCTGCTACCTGGTCTTGCGAGATTTGCTCACCATCATACAGAGGCGTACATGATGCCCCTCGACTTCAATCCGACCTCCATTAGCCGAAACTTCTTTGCAGGTATGTAGTGGGTCGCCTTACATCATTTCCCTCGACTTCGATCCGATCACCATCGCCCAAAACTTATTGCAGGTATGTACTGGGTCGGCATGAACTCCCACTAGATGGCTGCCGTCAGAGAAGACGGGAAAAAGTTGGTGCACATGAACTTCCAGACCTCCCATGAGATTATCATTCCTCCGTTGGATGATATAGAGTTTTACCGCCGCGGTCCAAGTCATCTAGATTATGTTGTCAGTTGGACGCACCTTGTTTTGCAGAAGATTCTAATCTGCCAAGTGCCCACATGACATGCAGATTACGCAGACTTCAAGCTAATTGCCTTGTTCGACAAGGGACTCGCCTATCTTTCTGCTAGTGCCTTCTTTAGCTGGAGATAGCTCAGCTCGCAGTGGATCGTCGTCAAAGCTAGTACGCACTTCTGTGATGCTATTGAACACAATGGCATCATCTACTCGATCGACAAAGCAGATGACACCACGTATTGCTAGGACGACGCGTGTAAGTTGTTTCGTCTGATGTTAATGATGACGCCATGACACTGTTTGAACTTTTTGTGATGATTGCCATATCCCTGTTTGAGCAGAATTTGAGTAGAACTATGACAATGTAGTAGAGACGCAGTGAATCAGCTATATTTGGAATGAGTTAATTCATGCAATTGTGACCATGTCATTACAGCCAATTTGTACCCCTGAATAATCAAACGGTTAGGAAGATATTGATATTCTCCTTATTTTATAGTAATCTATATACTATTAAATATGAGTGTGTATCAATGGCCATGTTAGTTTCCTCATTTTCATGATGTAGAAACATGCATCACACTATTGGTTTCATCTGACCATACATTAGGGAAGTAAATGTGCATATGGAGAACTCTATATTTGGAAGTAGTGAAATCTGTAATGCTTACCACAATGTACATACCTATGTTAGCCCTTGACCAATCAATGGCTAGAATAATATGCTCACAAAAATTTTGCCCATAGAACATGAGTATATAACAATGCATGGTTTGTTAGTTTCCTTGAAGAATTTGTTTGTGAGGACAGAAGATGATTACATAACATGCATGAAATGGTAGTTTCCTGTGAAGAATCGATTCTGACATAACATGAGTATAACCATGCATGGCACTTCTATATTTTCGAACCCAGTATACATTTCCCTTTATTTTCCTCCCAGTTCCAACAGGGACATATCAATGTTGTTTCTTGCATTATCCTACTCATGCTCTGAATAATGCTGATCTTACATTAAAAATTCCTGTCCTTTTTGATATGATGCAGTGTCCCTACAGTTACTGCCCTTTGTAATCGCACCACCTTTGCCAAAAACAGGGAAGCACAACTGGCTCCTCACTCGATCAGTCGACGGCAAAAGACTGATGATCATTCGGACACATGAGCCGGAAAAGTTATATTGCAAAAAACCCACTGTACGCAAACACCGTGAAATACGTGAGTATCCGGATAGTGGTTGTTACGTTTATGAGTAGGATACCAGCTTCTTGGGGCCTTCAGGATTTTTGAGTTGGAGGCGGGTAAACAGCCTTGGTTCACACTCTCCGTTTCTCAGACTCAATTATCCTATTAACCAGGAGATCACCGTTGGCAAGGACCTTGATGGCAGAGAGGCTCTGTTTGCTATGCAAAACTATGTCTACACGGCCAGCCCTAGGAGTTTGGGAGCAAACTCCCCTGATTGTCAACGATACAGCCTGCAGCCAAAAGAAGGTGAGAATGAAAAAGACATCTGGATTAAGTTTGATCCTTGGATGTGTCGAGTTCGACAGGCAGTGATGTGGTTCAAGCCTTCATGTTGATAGGTAATTGGGTTTTTGCGTCGAAAGGGTGGAGTACTGGTGTCTCCATATCTGGTGGCTGAACAGGGGCTGCAAATTATGATGGTGTTGGATCATCCCTCTTCGAATGACTTGTTGTTTTTGCTGCTTCTTCTGGATGGGTTGTTCTCTCTTTTGTTATGCATATTCCTTGTCATTTGGTCATCCTCGTCTATGTCACTCTTACTATGTAATAGTTGCCTCTATTTAGAATGTGATTCTCGTCTGGATCACGAGAGTCTGAGCGCTGCAGATGGGTGTGTTTTGGTGGTGTAGCAAGACTTCTTATGAACTATCATGTCTTGCTATTTATGACAGTAGTAGTCACTATTTAGAGTTTGAATGTTGTATATATCGTTGTTTCGAACTGTTTATTGTCTCGAACTGTTGGTGGGCTAAATGAGGGCATCACCATTCTCCAGTGTTCAGAGTATATCTCCTTTTTTCAAGTTACTAGCAAGATGCCCGTGCCTTGCACGAAACATCAAGATCTTGTGGCAGAATTGGGACTCTTGCACGCCGACATGTGGGCGCCACCGGTGTTTTCGTGCGCTTGCGCGCCGAGAGCATATTGGCGCATGTTCGAAATTCATGCTGCATTTTCATCCCGAATCTCCTGCCCCTCCCCCACCTCTGGAATCTCGATTCCTACTCCAGTTCCCCCAAATCCCCCTCCTGTACTCCCTATACTCAAGAGCACTACCATGTCGCCGGTCAACGCGGATCTCCGAGCGGAGATCACGAGGTCCATCACGCCTTGGCGGCTGCGTCTTTGTCGCTCAACAGTGGCATGGCGGTGCTTGACGACCAGTTTGCTGACAAAGTGCTCATGGTAACCATCAACAGCGACCGGCCTCCCGTCTCACCGGACAACCTTGTCAAAGCTCTTGGCATTGCACACGATATCCAAATAAGTGACTTGCTCGTCGAAGTCTGTCCGCCACCGGCTGATTTCTTCGTCAGGTTCCGGACAACTTTTGACTGTAGTCGTGTGTTCGAATCTTCCCAGCGTTTGTTCTGCGATGGCGCGCTGGTGAGCTTTGATTGGTGGCACCCAGTATGGGGCTCGATGCCCTCTGAGCTTGAGTTTTTAACAAAGCTTACTTTCCACGGCATCCCTCGACGTGCTTGGAACAACGAGTCCATTTATAATCTTATCAACGACCTTGGAGGTGAGCTCGTAAGTATGTTTCTTCCTCCAGACAGCTGGGCTCTAATGGTTATGGCATGGATGAAGAAGCCGTCCACCATACCGAAGGTGATTGGTGTTGAGGTACTGGTGCAAGAATCGGGGTTGTACTATTCCTCGCCACCAAGGCCGCCGCGGACCACATTAGGGATGTACATGTATCGAGTGTTCGTGCATGTCGAAGAAGTGGTGAATCCATCAATCGAAGTCCTTCCGCCGCCGCTGGTGCCGGGTCCGTCGATGATGTCTATTACAGGAGTCAACGTGAGACTTTCCCCGTGTTGCTCGGAATGATGGATGGCACCGGGCCTACTCCATCATGCGGCGGAGGCCACTGCTTCTTTGGGAGAAGAGGCAAGGCTGGCTGCCTGGATGTGCTCTAATTTGAGGTAACAATTGAATCTTGTCAGATACTGTACTAGTTAAATCCGAGCTATGGGTGTGAAGCACTAATGTGCCAGTACATTTGATTGTGACCTGTTCTATTTTTTACCCGAATTTTTTTAGAAAGGGCTATCGTCAACTTAATGTTCTAGTAGAACTTATATATTGTGTTGTTTATGCATTTTTTTCTTTGCACAGCATTCAAGATATTTCCCGTCATTGATAAAGGCGATGAACCGTTATGTCTGAGTTCGTTGGTTTCAACATAGCCCTACCGTAGTGATCCGATTGCTTCCAACCTGATTGTATGCGCTGCGTGAAATTTTTGTATTCAAGTTCGGTGTGCTATCATGTTCTATATGATTGTGTCAACTATATAAGTTTTCTTGAGCATCATCAATGCATATGGCTGAAAGATGTATTTACGAGCATCGACCGATGGGTCTCTCTCTCTCTCTCTCACACACACACACACAAACACACACACACACACAAGTGGGACCCGTTGAATTATTTCTTCGTTCGTGATAGATTTTAATTAGGTTCCACTGTACTCTAACTTTTTTCTTAAGTTATTACTTGAGCTGAGTGACTTCAAAAAGTTGTACAGAGTCCTTGTTTGGTCCTTTCCGGCGTCGCTGAATGTGGGCTGAGTAGCCTTGTAAGGTTGTACTGTACTACACAGGCCTTCTTTTTTTCAACATCAGCAACGCAACTGGGTCGACAGTTGTACACAATCTGGGGCAACTTGTTATTCTCCGCCCCGCTGGGCTGCAAATCTTTCCTAGGAGGGATGCATTAGGCTTAACAAGAAAATTGGCTTTACGAAATAATAAATGGGATGTAATTATAAAAACTGGGCAGTAACTATTAAAAATGCACCCAACACATAATTAGTTTATAAAATATTACTTTTCGATTTTGAAAATTTTAATTTCATTAATTGTTGCACACGCAATGTTTCGTTGGATTTTTACGTAATACAAATTTATATTGAAATTGTACTTAATCTGACTAGAAATTTCGGGATAAAATCATTTTAGATCCCATCAAAATGTGGGAAATTTTATTGAACTCTGTTTTGAACGTTTGGTTGAAATTATTAATCGTTGTCCTAGCTAGAAAATGGGATGTACTTTTAACAAACTGTAAATGGGTTGTAGTAAATTCCATTAGAATAAAAAAATGGGCTGTACATTCTTATAAATCGCAAATGGGCTATAAGTTCTCTTCCACACACTTGTGGGCCTACTAAGTTGATGCATCCCCAAAAAAAAGTAAGTTGACGCGTATGCAAGGCTTTGTCAACTTATAGTCAACACACGGTTCTAGCAGCAGTGTCCGTTGGATGTCCATCCAACGGATGTCGTGCTTCTTCTTCAATCTTGGATATTATAGCTTCAGCCGCCCAAAAAATGATTCCTCCCACGACATCAGGGTGCACCGTTTAGTGAGGCTGACTGTGGGCCTACTAAGTTGGACGCGTACCAAGGGCTTTGTCAACTTAGTCAATATAAACGATTCTAGCTGCAGTGACCGTACGATGTCCATCCAACAGCCGTCGTGATTCTTCGACCTCTGATCTTCTTGCTCCAGCCGCCCAAAGCAGCACCGGTCATGCCGCTTGCTCTTGCCGCGTGTGGCCGGCTGTGCTGTCGTGGAGGCCTCATCACCCCTACCACTCCCACCGCTAGCAATGCACTGCGAC
The DNA here is from genome assembly GCA_021605145.1 of Aegilops bicornis. Classification (NCBI taxonomy): domain Eukaryota; kingdom Viridiplantae; phylum Streptophyta; class Magnoliopsida; order Poales; family Poaceae; genus Aegilops; species Aegilops bicornis. The sequence goes on from CM038669.1 coordinate 236,757,268, forward strand.
GACGGCAGCCTCACACCACAGCCGAACCAGTGAACCCTCGTACTCCTCTCCGCTTGGGCATCCACTGCCACGTCTTTCCCGGCTCCACGTCATCCCCTTCCTAGGCCTCGCCGTCATCCACCGCCTTGGTGCTCTCGGCACGGCGTGGTCAATGTGGTTTACGAACGACTTCCATCGGAAGAGTACTGTATGTGGAGAGGCTGACAACTGGGTCCACGGCCGCAGCAAGGAAGTGCCTTCTTATTACGCACAAAATAATGATTCCTCCACCTGATAGCAGTGACCCACTGGACGAGCCACCGTATTTTGCAAAAAATGTTCCCCCTGACCAGACTGTTGGGACCCACCAGCTACATCTTCGCACGTAAGGAAGTGTGTCCATATTACGGGAAAAAAATGACCCCCCCTGATGCTACCTCTTGAGCACTACGTTGGATTTCCTTGAAGAGGAAAGGGTGATGCAGCAGAGTAGAGTAAGTATTTCCCTCAGTTTTTGAGAACCAAGGTATCAATCTAGTAGGAGGCTACGCGCGAGTCCCTCGTACCTACACAAAACAAATAGCTCCACGCAACCAACGCGATTAGGGCTGTCAATCCCTTCACGGTCACTTACGAGAGTGAGATCTGATAGAGATGATAGATAATATTTTTGGTATTTTTGGTATAGAGATGCAAAGTAAAATAAAAGGTAAAGTAAAAAAGCAAAGCAATAATAAAGTGATGGAAGATTAATATGATAAAGATAGACCCGGGGGCCATATATTTAACTAGTGGCTTCTCTCAAGAGCATAAGTATTCTACGGTGGGTGAACGAATTACTGTTGAGCAATTGACAGAATTGAGCATAGTTATGAGAATATCTAGGTATGATCATGTATATAGGCATCACGTCCGAGACAAGTAGACCGACTCCTTTTGCATCTACTACTATTACTCCACTCATCGACCGCTATCCAGCATGCATCTAGAGTATTAAGTTCAAGAAAACAGAGTAACACCTTAAGCAAGATGACATGATGTAGAGGGATAAATTCATGCAATATGATAAAAACCCCATATTGTTATCCTCGATGGCTACAATACAATATGTGCCTTGCTGCCCCTACTGTCACTGGGAAAGGACACCACAAGATTTAACCCAAAGCTAAGCACTTCTCCCATTGCAAGAAAAACCAATCTAGTAGGCCAAACCAAACTGATAATTCGAAGAGACTTGCAAAGATAACCAATCATACATAAAAGAATTCGGAGAAGATTCAAATATTGTTCATAGATAGACTTGATCATAAACCCACAATTCATCGGTCTCAACAAACACACATAAAAAGTAGATTACATCGAATAGATCTCCACGAGAGAGGGGAGAACATTGTATTGAGATCCAAAAGAGAGAAGAAGCCATCTAGCTACTAACCTATGGACCCGAAGGTTGAGGTAAACTACTCACACTTCATCGGAGGGGCTATGATGATGATGTAGAAGCCCTCCATGGTGGATTCCCCTTGGTGAACTCCGGAACAGGCCCCAAGATGGGATCTCGTGGATCTGAAGGCTGCGGCGGTGGAATTAGGTTTTTTGGCTACGTGTCGATTGTTTGAAGTGCGTAGTTATATATAGGAGGAAGGAGTATGTCGATTGGAGCAAATGGGGGCCCACGAGGCAGGGGGCGCGCCCTAGGGGGGCGACCTCCACCCTGGTGGCCGCCTCCCTTCTTTCTTGACGTGGGGTCCAAGTTTCCTGGATCATATTCGGTGAGAAAATCACGTTCCCGAAGGTTTCATTCCGTTTGGACTCCGTTCGATATTCCGTTTCTTCGAAACACTGAAATAGGCAAAAAACAGCAATTCTGGGCTGGGCCTCTGGTTAATAGGTTAGTCCCAAAAGTAATATAAACGTGGAAAATAAAGCCCAATATAGTCCAAAACAGTAGATAATATAACATGGAGCAATCAAAAATTATAGATACGTTGGAGATGTATCACCTGACTGTTGGGACCCACCAGCTACATCTTCGCACGCAAGGAAGTGCCTGACAGTTGGGACCCACCTGGTCGAAGCGTACGTAGCGTTGTCATTCTGGTCGCGAACATGTACGTACATACTGGTCGATTGGTCTGTCTACAGGCTGCAGCGATGAACCGTGGCTGTGTAAGGAAGGGCACGTGTCGTAGTAGAGGCGCGCACGTAGCATGTACACATACGTATAGCCAGGGTGCAAGAAATTAAATACGGCCACATACGTACATACGGGCGGGGTCTCGAACGCCTACTCGCGCATACGTAGGGCCAGGGCTCGTGTACATGGCTGGGTCGGAACGGAGAAACTGTGTCGGTGTCGTGTTCATGGGAAGGCAACGGAATGCGTCGTGTTCATCGGGAGGCAACGGAACACGTGCTGTTTATCGGGAGCCAACCGGCTTGGACGGAGCAACCGATGGAAACAAGGCCTAGCGTACCGCATGACGGAGGAAATGGCCTTGTGTTCGACTGACCACGATCGAAATGGGATCCTGTTCATTGGGAGGGGTCTGGTGTACCACAAAACGGAGGAAACATACTTCTCTTGGTCGAAACAGGGTCCTGTTGATCGGGAGGGGTGTGGCTGTGATGCCCGGGGTAATCAAGCTACAGTAACCCTCTGGTAATGATGCCATGTCACCACGATTACCGTTGTTAATCTCGTATTAGTTCGAAACCGTTTCAAATTCAAATTCAAAATCTAGTCAAACGGTAAAAGTTTTGAGAAAGTCAAATCTAAAATGTTCAAAGTGTAGCAAATAAATCATAGATGATTATGGTGGTGGATCCAAATTAACATACAATGTTTAAGTGCATTAGATAATAGGAAGACGACATTTGAAACAATAATTTAAACGTCTCTTAAATAATTAAATTATTAAAAACTACTTTTTACAACTACAAGAATAATTGTGGCAGTGGTATAAATACTATTAGTAATTTAGGTGCTAACTATATGTTTTACAAAACTAAAACAATTAGAGTAATAAAATTAAAACAAAAAAAATAAATAAAAAATAAAAACAAAACAAAACAAAACAACAGAAGCGCCCCCATTTGGGCCTCTTGGCCCGGCCCTACCTGTGACCCAATCGGCCCACCCGGCGGATAACCCTCACTCCACCCGAAACCCTAACCGAACCAACCCCTCCCCTCACTCCTCGTCTCTCCCTCTCCCCGATCCAGATCGGATCGGGCCGACCATGATGTCAGTGCCGCCTCGCCAGCCCCGCCCTCGTCCTCATGACCCGTCACCTCTCCCTCAACGACGCCCCTCGCGCATCGGCGGCGACCACGCCCGCCCGGCGACCCGCCGCCAGACGGATCGACCCGCCCGCCGCCCGAAGCCTCACCGTCTCCGGCGCCAAGCCATCGCCCGTCGCCCGCTTCTCCGGCCTTCCCCGGCGCCTTTGCACCTCTGAGGCTGGTGAGCCCCTCCGTCCGACTCCCTCCACGAAACCCCCATCACGCGTGTGTGCTCCGGCCAGCGTCCTTGCGCTCACCGCGGCCGTCGACGCCAGCGCCACGACCACTGCGCTCGGCAGCGCCTTTGGCTCGCCCGGCTCGCGCCGTCGCCCCGACCACGTCGCCATGCGTCCCGCCACCGCAGCTTGCCGCTCGGCCGCTGGCGGCGCCGTAACCTCGGCCCCGCCTTGCGCCACCACCTCCCTGCTCGGCCGCCTCGGCCATGGCCTCGCCCTCTCCCGCCCTTTGCCGCTGCGGGCGCAGCTCGGCCGTCCTTCTGCATGGCAGATGCCGCCTCGCCCTTTAGCCCACGCGCCTTGACTGAGCCCCTGATGAACGGGACCCACACCCCTGTTAAAATGAAAATTAGAAATAAAAATATTAAATTAAATAGTTAATTAAATTAATTAACTTAATTAATTAGGTTCAGTTAAACTAATTAAAATCTATTATGCTAATAACCTAGTTAGACTAAATTAACTATTTGTTAATGTAACAGCCAATGACAGGGGCCCCACCTGTTGACGATCAACGTTGGTGGTGAGCGAGACCGACCCACTGTCGACCTCTGGTACACTTACGTATGCAGCAAGTGCACCTAGCATTTAGCTATTTAATTTCGAATTAAATTAAATCCAGAAAATCTAGAAAATGATTAAATCTTTATAAATTAAAATATAATAATCTATACCTCGGATGGATAAACTTTGTACATGAAAATTGCTCAGAACGACGAGACGATTCTAGATGCGCGACCCGTTCGTCCGCCACACACCCCTATCATATCAAACTCGCAACTTTTCCCTCGGCTCCTCGCTGAAAACATGAAACACCGGGGATACTTTCCCGGATGTTTCCCCCCTTCACCGGTATCACCTATCCCTGCGTTAGATCACCTCTAGCACCGCATTTGTCATGTTATGCTTTGATTGCTCTGTTATTTATTATGTTCCCCCTCCGTTACTTTTTCCGGTAGACCCTGAGACCGCTGCCGGTACCCCTGTGATCGACTACGGTGTTGACGAACCCTCTCTCTTGCCAGAGCAACCAGGCAAGCCCCCCTTGATCACGGATATCGCCTATTCTACTCTATACTGCTTGCATTAGAGTAGTGTAGCGTTCTTGCTTCTGTTATACCTATCCCGATGCATAGCCTTTGTCCTTGCTACTCTTGTTGTTACCTTTACCGCTATCCTACTTGCTTAGTATAGGATGCTAGTATTTTCATCCGTGGCCCTACATTCTTGTCCGTCTGTTTGTGCTATACTATCGGGCCGTGATCACTCCGGAGGTGATCACGGGTATATACTATATACTTTATACATGATACATGTGGAGACTAAAGTCGGGTCGGTGGTGGAGCACCAGCGAGTGGATCTTTGTGGCGGAGGCGGCAGGCAGGTTGAGACCGCCTAGGAGAGAGGTGGGCCTGGCCTGCTCGGCGTTCGCGGATACTTAACACGCTTAACGAGATCTTGGTATTTGATCTGGGTTGGCTCTGAGCCTATACGCACTAACCAACTACGTGGGAAAGATATGGGCACTCGGCGTCGTGGTATCGGTAGAAGCACTTCGTGACGCCCGGCCCGAGTGGCGTGCGGCCGGATTGGAACGTAAGCCTCGCTCTTGTATTAAGGGGCTAGTTACGCTTTCGGCGCGTCACATAGCGTGCAGGTGTGCATTGGGCGATGGGCCGGACCCACTGTGCGCTTAGGTTTAGACCGGCGTGCTGGCCTCTCTGTGCGCCTAGGTGGGGCTGCGGCGTGTTGATCTTCCGCGGCGGGCATGACCCAGGAAAGTGTGTCCGGCCAAATGGGATCAAGCGTGTTGGGTTATGTGGTGCACCCTGCGGGAAGTTAATCTATTGAATAGCCGTGATCTTGATAGCAGGGCGACTTGGAGTTGTACCTTGACCTTATGACAACTAGAACCGGATACTTAATAAAACACACCCTTCCAAGTGCGGATACAACCGGTGGTCGCTCTCTCTCGGGGATACGAGGAGGGATCGCGGGTAGGATTATGCTATGTGATGCTACTTGGAGGACTTCAACCTACCCTCGCTACTGTTGCAAGGCGAAGGTGACGAAGCGTAGTCTTCGATAAGACTAGCTATCCCCCTCTTATTACGGCATTCTGCGATTCGGTCCAATCGATATGGCCGTTTACATATATCCATGCATATGTAGTGTAGCTCCTTGCTTGCAGTACTTTGGATGAGTACTCACGGTTGCCTTTGTTCCCCCTTTTCCCCTATCTCTACCCGATTGTCGCAGCAGACGATGGAGCCGGGGCGACGCCACCGTCGATGGCGACTACTACACTAGAGGTGCCCTACTACGTGCAACCCGGCGGACGACCGGGGAGTAGTTAGGAGGATCCTGCAGGAGGCCTGCGCCTCTTCGATCTGTATCCCGGTTTGTGCTAGCCTTCTTAAGGCAAACTTGTTTAACTTATGTACGTACTCGAGATATTGTTGCTTCCATTGACTTCGTCTATGATCGAGCACTTGTATTCGAGCCCTCGAGGCCCCGGCTTGTATTATGATGCTTGTATGACTTATTTATGTTTTAGAGTTGTGTTGTGATATCTTCCGTGAGTCCTCGATCTTGATCGTACACATTTGCGTGCATGATTAGTGTCACGATTGAATCAGCGTCCTGAAGTTGGTATCAGAGCCGACTGCCTGTAGGAATCCCCCTTCCACACTCCTTGGCCGAAGTTGAGTCTAGTCAATTGCAAAACTTTTACTAACATGGTTGTGTGGCTTACGGGCCCACGTCACCATTGGGTGGTATTAGGATCTTTTACTCCTCGACCTTTACTCTGGGATTCTGAACGCTCTTCTATTCGGGTTAAATGAATTTTACTAAATCTAACATTAGGATCTCGTTAACACTTTCACCGGAGAGCCCTTATTGCGATGATCGTCTGGCCGCACGAGAAGACCACGAAGATACTCTCATTGTTAACTCGAGAACTTATGTTCATCGCGTTTGCAATTCCCTTCCACCGTTAACCCTTATGGATAACTACTTGCGGTTGTTATTCTTACCCTCATCCCCAGTTGGTCTTGTTATTACAAGATACCACGAAAAAACTAAATCGTTGTTTCGATAATCCTTTGAGCTTACTGCCGTGCTGTTCCTTGTCACCTGAATACCCCTACCGTTAATTCTCGCACTTATCGAGTATCCACTCATCCCCCAGTTGTTCCTGTGTTACACAAAAGTCTTCGAAATACCATTCGATCTTCCGAGAATCCTCAGCAGCTTATTGCCCTTGGAATTCTTGCTTGCTGCATTATGGTTAATCCCATAAGTAATCTTATTGGCATCCTTGTCACTATCATTTTGAGTCCATTGGTTCAATAAGTTGCGAATGCTCGCGATCCTCAATCAGATCCTAGAATTCATCCTTACGGCTCGGGCGTCATTTCGAACATGAGCTGGATCTCGACTAATCAAAATGCCATCGATTGTACCCCTAAGGCTATTCAACTTATCCATCCCTAATCAGAGCATTGTTTCTGATCCCTTGATTTGAAAATCATAATTCCTTTGCATTTGAGCTCTAGATTAGTTAGTTGTTTCCATAATCCAATGCCTTTGCATGGTTACTTCCTCTGGTTGTGTGCCGATGCTCACATTAGCTACATTATGGACGGCAGATCCTTTAATGGATTTTATCCGACATCGTCCTCCATATTCAATAACCTTTTGAGATTTCCCTTGGATACGTAATGCCTTTGGTAAATTGTATCATCTACTTGCTCAACCTTGCTCTACTTTCGTTGGTGGTATCTACTATTGAAGCTTGGGGTATATGTTTCCATGATGCCCCGATAGGTTAAACCTATGCCTTCCTTAATATTTGTGAACTCGGAAGTTCCCACGAGTCATACTCTTACGGTATTTTGCGGATAAAATTTCAACAATACAACTTCATCGAACGCGAGAAGTGGATGAAAGGTTATGCATTGGAGAAGTGGGAGTCGACCTTGAACTTTATGTTCATGCCCATGGACACGATGTACATCTTCTCATCGAAGCTTCTTTTAAAATTAATTATTCCCTTGATATAAGTTCATCTTATATCCGGGTCCGCCTTTACAATCGTGGTTCCGACCATGTTCTCCTTTAAATACCATTTTTGATGCAAGTGTAAGCACTTGTCTTCTGTGGATCAATACCCCGATACAACCTCTACTTTGATCTGTCGTCGAGTAATACCCCCTGGTATCTCGAGAATATCATGGAACTGCATAACTTTTTATGAGTTCATCAAGTACTACCTTCCCACTGATTCCAATTTTTCACGGGCTCGAAGTTATTAAACCCTCAAAGACACCGATAATGAATCGAGTCCGCTTTCACGGTTCAACAACTCTTAGTAATCTTCTTTAAGTACGAGTTTGTACCCGATCATGTCGTTCCTAGCCTGATCGACTATATCCCTGTCGTGCTAAATTTGAAGTGTGCTACCTGGTCCTTCTTCCCAGAGCACCAAAATTTTTCGACGATGAGCTAAGCTTACGTCGATCTTCCTCGTCATATCAGTTCGCCTTGGACAACAATCCTGATTTCAAGTTGGTGTCCTACCCATGGTTCCAATAACCTTCCGCTACCTCATTCCTTTGACTTATTGTCGTCGCTGATTGATTACATCTTCATGGAATCTCTCGACAAATGTATCGTGATCATCATGACCGTTCTGAGCTCTTCTAGGATATCATCTGAACTCATGATGACAAATACCTTCCTTTCCCTCGTTGATTTGTGTTATCCTTGCCAACATTATTGCCTTCCCTCCGAGGCAAACCTGCTCATGTTTTGTGTTATACCTTGAGTTCCTTGCTACCCAGCATTGTTGTTCTTTACCTTGGAGTATTACCACCTTTTATGTCAAGAATGTCATGGGAATTTCACCACCTCTTAAGAATTCTTGGTATAGTGATACTTCTCACTATCACCAATTCCTTCTTGGTCCTCGTGTTGATTCCAACCGGGGTACCAATAAGTGAACGGTGATGTTTGGATTCCGCACTTCTAGCAACCCTATTTACGTGAAGATTAATGGTCGGCCGTTTATTCTTAGACTATTGATTATTGAATCACCAATCGACATTGGTCGTGCAACCCAACCCATATTTGGGCGCACCTTTCAACCAATGTTTAATTGTGTATGTTTCCTCGAGCATACATCATTATACCATTTGATCCGACAAATGTTATCTCCTTGTTCACATAATTGTGGAAATCCATCTTGTCGGAAATTTTGATGAATTGTCGCTGAGTCCCTCAGTCACCTCCTTGTCCTCTCCTTGATTTAATGATGAACTCTTGTTTCGGAACTCGCTTCCATAGTTCAATTCTCGAGAAATCTTATGCTATCATCTCAACAATTTGTGTTGCACCTTTCTTCTCGAACATCCTGAGTCTGAGGTAACATGACACCAATCGGATCTGAATCTCGGTCAGATATGATGGTTGGGACAACTTTCCAGGAGTTAGGTTGTTGGTCCTTTGATGACCGGTAATATGATGTCATGCCTAGCAGCCCCCCTGGCTGGAGGACCTATCATTATAATTTCTTTTGCAAGGATAACCATTCTTCCTGGAGGAAATTGTAAGACTTATTCTATAAGTTATTCCTGATGAATCCTTTGTGTATCCGAATTATGATCTTTACATGAAGACCATGTCAATGCTATCTCGAAGCATGTCTATGGTACTCCGATGTTTCAACAAGAACATTCGGAGCCCAATGCTAAACATTTCTTGCTCAATTATCCAAACACCGCTGTATGGATAATGTCATGAAAATTTCTCTCCCCTCACCTAGAGGCTTTTCTACTTAATATCATGTCATGGTTATCATGTTACCTTGTCCTTGTGAAGGATATACCCACGACATATGCGTTTGAACACATTTTTCTTTCCCATTACATTTTAATCGATGATCACATTTTCCTTTCCATTGTCTTGTTTAACAATTCTCGTGGTTTATATGATCTAAGCGGTAATGATTCGCTGCTTATATAAACACCTCAGTTGTACAACTCTGTCAATAAGACCCTGTTACTATTGTTGATGACATCCCGATAACCACCGATGGACGAGAACTTTGCCTATTGGTCCGCCTCGTTCAACGAGCGGGAAAATGGTTCTCTTCGTCCCTCGCCCTTGGTACCGATGTTGTTGTCGACATAACCGGCAGACTAACCTCTGACATGCCTTGCTTACATGACTGTGCAAGATGTCAACGCCCTTCCTACTTTTAAACCGCATGGTGGGCCCATAACCCACAGTTTCACAGGATCGAAACCTAACTCTCCTGTACACCCTAGTGTCAAAGTTATTCCTCGCGCGTGGCCTCGTGGGTAATTCATGAGCCACCTTCAGGTCTGGTATCGGACACAATACTTATTCCCGTTGTTTTGACCCTTTCACGCCCTATAACAGGCATCGAACGATTGCCTGCCCGCTCGAAACTTCCCAGGTTACCTCCTTACTTTGCTCTCGATATTTTCTTAAGATTCGATTCGAGAGTTACTTTCCGCCACCTTCCTCGATGTTGTTGACCCGATAGTCAACCTTGCCGACGTCCGTTCTCCCAGAGTGCCCACCCTTTATTCTTTCGTAAGTACGATGGAGTTCCTGAAGAAAAGGCGCCGACTTCATCATGATGACCTGAAGCGGAGAAATGAAGACATCAATGTATTGAACCGGCCTCTTCGAGAAGAGCAAGCCATGATGAGAAGACCCTCTAGATTCGTTACCAAACCTTCCCCCTTACTCCCCTCTTAAATCTCGGGACGAGATTTCTTGTAGTGGAGGAGAATTGTGACGCCCGGGGTAATCAAGCTACAGTAACCCTCTGGTAATGATGCCATGTCACCACGATTACCGTTGTTAATCTCGTATTAGTTCGAAACCGTTTCAAATTCAAATTCAAAATCTAGTCAAACGGTAAAAGTTTTGAGAAAGTCAAATCTAAAATGTTCAAAGTGTAGCAAATAAATCATAGATGATTATGGTGGTGGATCCAAATTAACATACAATGTTTAAGTGCATTAGATAATAGGAACAACCATTTGAAACAATAATTTAAACGTCTCTTAAATAATTAAATTATTAAAACTACTTTTTATAACTACAAGAATAATTGTGGCGATTGGTATAAATACTATTAGTAATTTAGGTGCTAACTATATGTTTTACAAAACTAAAACAATTAGGGTAATAAAATTAAAACAGAAAAAAAATAAAAAAATAAAAACAAAACAAAACAATTAGGGTAATTTAGGGTCATGTTATGCTTTGATTGCTCTGTTATTTATTATGTTCCCCCTCCGTTACTTTTTCCGGTAGACCCCGAGACCGCTGCCGGTACCCCTGTGATCGACTACGGTGTTGACGACCCTCTCTCTTGCCAGAGCAACCAGGCAAGCCCCCCTTGATCACCAGATATCGCCTATTCTACTCTATACTGCTTGCATTAGAGTAGTGTAGCATTTTACTGCTTTCTGTTATACCTATCCTGATGCATAGCCTGTCCTTGCTACTACTGTTGTTACCTTTACCTGCTATCCTACTTGCTTAGTATAGGATGCTAGTATTTTCATCTGTGGCCCTACATTCTTGTCCGTCTGCTATGCTATACTATCGGGCCGTGATCACTCGGGAGGTGATCACGGGTATATACTATATACTTTATACATGATACATGTGGAGACTAAAGTCGGGTCGGCTGGTGGAGCACCCGAGTGGATCTTTGTGGCGGGCGGCAGGCAGGTTGAGACCGCCTAGGAGAGAGGTGGGCTGGCCTGTTCGGGCGCTCAGCGGATACTTAACACACTTAACGAGATCTTGGTATTTGATCTGAGTTGGCTACGAGCCTATACGCACTAACCAACTACGTGGGAAAGATATGGGCACTCGGCGTCGTGGTATCACCCGAAGCACTTCGTGACGCCATGGCCGAGTGGCGCGCTACGGATTGGAACGTAAGCCTGCTCTTGTATTAAGGGGCTAGTTACGCTTTCGGCGCGTGCATAGCGTCTTGCAGGTGTGCATTGGGCGATGGGCCCAGACACTGCGGCGCTTAGGTTTAGACCGGCGTGCTGGCCTCTCATTGCGCCTTGGTGGGGCTGCGTCGTGTTGATCTTCCGCGGCCGGGCATGACCCAGGAAAGTGTGTCCGGCCAAATGGGATCAAGCGTGTTGGGTTATGTGGTGCACCCCTGCAGGGAAGTTAATCTATTCGAATAGCCGTGATCTTCTGTAACAGGACGACTTGGAGTTGTACCTTGACCTTATGACAACTAGAACCGGATACTTAATAAAACACACCCTTCCAAGTGCCAGATACAACCGGTGGTCGCTCTCTCTTAGGGATACGAGGAGGGGATCGCCGGGTAGGATTATGCTATGTGATGCTACTTGGAGGACTTCAACCTACCCTCTGCTACCTGTTGCAAGACGGAGGTGACGAAGCGTAGTCTTCGATAAGACTAGCTATCCCCTCTTATTACGGCATTCTGCAGATTCGGTCCACTGATATGGCCCTTTACACATATATCCATGCATATGTAGTGTAGCTCCTTGCTTATGCAGTACTTTGGATGAGTACTCACGGTTGCCTTGTTCCCCCTTTTCCCCCTATCTCTACCCGATTGCTGCAACCAGACGATGGAGCCCAGGAGCCAGACGCCACCGTCGATGACGACTACTACACTGGAGGTGCCCTACTACGTGCAGCCCGCTGACGACGACCAGGAGTAGTTAGGAGGATCCCAGGCAGGAGGCCTGCGCCTCTTTCGATCTGTATCCCAGTTTGTGCTAGCCTTCTTAAGGCAAACTTGTTTAACTTATGTCTGTACTCAGATATTGTTGCTTCAGCTGACTCGTCTATGATTAAGCACTTGTATTCGAGCCCTCGAGGCCCCTGGCTTGTATTATGATGCTTGTATGACTTATTTATGTTTTAGAGTTGTGTTGTGATATCTTCCCGTGAGTCCCTGACCTTGATCGTACACATTTGCGTGCATGATTAGTGTACGATTGAATCGGGGGCGTCACAGTGGCGTACCGCAAAACGGAGGAAACAGACTTGTGTTGAAGCGCTACGGTCGAAACGGGGGTCTTGTTCATCGGGAGGGGTGTGGCGTAGCGCAAAACGGGACTCCACGGGATACTGTTCATCTCCACTGTCGACCTCCTCCAGCCTCCACGGGGCTACTGTTCATCCACCGTCGACCTCCTCCAGCCTCCACCTGCGACTGTTCATCCACGGGCTCCTGTTCATCCAGCCTCCACCGTGCGCTCATCCACCGGCTACTGTTCAACTAGCCCTCTCCACGGAGTCCTATTCAAGCACCCCTCCACGGGCTACTATTCATCCAGCCCTCCACCGGCTACTGTTCAACCAGCCCTCCACGGGGTCGTCCTGTTCATCCACCCCCAACTGGCTCGATCGTGGTCCTGTTCATCCAACGGCAACGACCTCTACTACCAGGGTGTCCTGTTCATGCAACCCCCCACCGGGAAATGTTCATGGAACCCCCCACCGGGAACTGTTCATCCAAACCCCGCCAACAACACTAACTGTTCATCTAGAGGTAGCATCGATCGGCTTCAGTTAGCAGCAGTAGCGAAGGAATGACTCGGGTTCAGTTAACAGCAAGGGGTCGATCGATCGCTCGGATTTAATAACGCGTAGCCTGCAGTACAATCGCTCGGGTTCAGTTAGAGCCCAACGCTTCGCTCCGGTTCAGTTAGAGCGCAACACCTCGCACACGCGTGTACGTGTACGAGAGAAACGCGCATCGCTCGGCCCCGGACCACCCACCGTAACCGGGAACTCCCCGATATTTTCCTCACCCTCGCTTCTACCAAGGTTTTTTCCATCATGGACGGCCCAAAGAATGTCATGCAGCTGCGTCTCCAGCCCGCCCAGGACGAACAACCCATTTTATGTCATTATTTTTTTTCATAGCAGTAGGAGCCCACCACATATATGATGATACCGTGGTTTGTCAGTATTATCGTCATAGAAGTGTCATAAGCATGATAGAAAAAAAAATCGTTCGGCCCAAAATGTCACGGATGTGTCTTTTTTTGTAGTGGGACGCGTGCCCCTCAGAGAGGGGCTCGCCCTGCATCATCTCACCTCCTCCTCCGCTAGGGGGGATGGGGAGACCGTCCCCATCGCCTCCGGTGGATGGGACCAAGTCTCTGCTCCCGGGCCGAGAGCTGGACTGGGGGCTCGGCATAGGGTCTTCTGCATCATCCCTCGCCAAGGCTGAGCTCTCTACGCCCTTCAGCGACCTAAGGCGCTGGAGCCTCTACCGGGAACGGTGGATGACGGTTTTCGTGTCCTCCTCCACCTCCCTGCTGGCAACAACAAGAACAAGAGGTTAGTCAGCAAAAGCATTCAAGTCAGCCTAAGATATATCTGCCACAAAGGATAATCTTCCTTACTCTTCTGCAATGAGCATGGAGTTTAGTTGAACTTCATGGGAGGTGGAGACTTCCATCCTCTCTTCAGAGACGGAGGGGCAGAACTCCCCGCTAGCTTCGGTGCTTGCGGTGGCGCCAGGAGCTCCGGGGAAGGCGAGCTCTGCGAGGAGCTCGAGTCGTAGCGGGGGCTGGACTCCGCCTTCACGCCCGCCGACCGCTTGGCGGATGAGGCCTTGGTCTGGGCGAGACGGGGAGATTGGTGGCATGCCATCTTGCCCTTGGTAGACTTGGTGGTGGTCTTCTTCACCCTCTTGGCGGCTGGCGTTGGTTTGGAGGTCGCCGCCCCTCGGGCTACGGCGCGCCTGCGGGTGCGCTGATCTGGGTCCGGTTCGGGGGCTTGCGGCCGAGCCGCGAGCCACTCTTCGCCAAGGCCCGCCATCGTGCTGACCTCCTCCTCCTCCTCCTGAAGCCCCATTGCTGCCATGGCTAGGGCCTCTAGCCCGACAAAGTTATCCCCGGCAAGTTCTTCCTCGGCGGCTCCTTCCATGGTTTGCGCCTCGCTGCCGCCATAGGAAGAACTCCCGTCCCCAGCTTTCCCTTTGCCCTTCCTGGCCTTCGCGGCCTTCTCCATCTCCGTGAGGCGGGCGGCCTTGTCCTCCTCGACCCTCTTCAGGATATACGCCACCTCCGCAACGAAGGTGCATTTATACATCCCAGTTTTAGCCCTGGTGGCCCTCTCCTCCAGGGTGCTCGACCACTGGAGCTCTTCGTCTAGGGTGGGTAGCTGCCAGGTGCTCGCTACCCCTTCAGCATTGCAGTTCGGCATCCATTCTAGTATCTGGTCTCGAGCAGAATTGATGTTCAGAGGGTTGACGATTGCCGGGAGCTTGAATAACTCAAAGCGACCAAACAGTTGGTCGCGCAACCAGCCATGGCCGTAAACTGACAAGTTATTGGCCAGCCCTGGGAGCAGCCTCATCCTATCCGCAACATCACCATACAGCCACGCGGGTCTGTCCCTTTCCTGCAGCGGTGGAAAAGAAAGTCTGCCCCCACATGTTCAATGGTTAACCCGGCAGTCCTCAAATGGGTAATCCTATTGATTGCCGGGCGCAGCCAATCCTCAGCAAGGCCTTTATCACTCCAATCCTTGCCGTGCTCGACGCATTACTTCCATGCTTCACAGAACTCGGGGGCTTCCTTATCTTTGATCTAGCAACAATCCCCTCTCCATTCGTCCAACCACTCGCGCTGGTACCCAGGGAGGTAATCCAGATCTTCCTCGCCACGCGCGACATCCAGCTAATGATTCCGGAGCGGATAACTTTGCTCTCTACTCGCGAAACGAAGTAATGCCGGAACAGATCCACATTGGGCCTAACTCCAACGAAGTTCTCGCACAAATGCTCGAAGATGGCCATGGTCGGCATTGCATTTGGCATGAAATCGAGGAGGTGGAATCCATAGATATTCATGATTGCTTAGAAGAACTCAGAGAAGGGGGGACAAAGGCTGCAGATGAAGCAAGCACAGAAGAATCGATAAGAATACAACAGATCTTCCTTCCCTACCACATAAACTACGGGCACTCCATGCCCTTTCTCAACGGGCCTCCCCCACAGATACCCATACCTCGCTTGAAGGACTGAACCGCCCAAGTTCGACGGGATGAAGACGACATCTTCACTCCGCTTCTTGTTCAGCTCCATCCCCCTCTTGCTTCCCTCGGAGGTGGCCTACTTCGCCGCAGCTGTTGGCTTTCTCTTCTCCTCGGGTCTCTTCCCCATTCCTACGGCAGCTATGCGGAACGGAGAGGGATTCGATGGGAAGGGCGACAACAGATGGGAGAGCGAAAGGAGAGACTGTCACTTGGCTTGCGGAGGAATAAGATGGGAGAGCGGGGCAAGAGACAGGTGAATCGTGTAGTTCTGATTTTCCCTGCTATTAAGGGGGGAAAAGCGAAACGGGAGTGCGACGCTTCAGAAAATTACCATTTCCCCTTAACTCCAACAGTCCCACGACCCCACAACGCGCAGTAATTGTGCAAAATGAATGTTGGATTGACTAGTCGCCATGGCAAACCAGCATGCACATCCCTCTCCTGCCACGAGTCCGCGCACTCTTTGGGGCCTAACCCAACGTGCCATGCGACACGTGTGGCTCAGGCCCGGGGGCTTATGTCGGGGAAAACAGACAGGGGTATATGTTTTCCCCTGACTCGTGCACGGATAAGCCAAGGCCGAGCCAAGATGAACAAGGAACCAAGAGCATCGAAGGACCAACATGGAGATCAGAGATACCAAGATCAAGCCAAAGAAGCAAGACACCATCGGAGGAAAGGCCTCCCTTGCCGGGTAGGCTAGCCCGGCAAGGGGCGAGGCCACACTTAGGAGTGGAGAGCCAAAGGCGCCCCAGCAGGGCCTGCCGGGACTCACGAAGGCGAGACCACCTCACCAACCATTCCACCATGAATCACGTCATCTATCAGTGCGGTCAAGCCGCAGAGTGACTAAGTGACAGCCATTCGCGACATGGCAGTCTCTCCCTACAGGAAAAACCCACAGAAGACACCGGTCCTGCGGCGTGTCAAGCGAGCAGGCACGGAGCTGGCAAGATAGCCCGGCAAGCCTTGTCGGGCAACCAACGATGTGACAATGAGCGGTGCATTTGATACACCCTGTCAACTGATGTCTACTACGCAACTTTATTCTTGTAGACACGTGTTGGGCTTCCAAGCGCAGAGTTTTGTAGGACAGTAGCAATTTTCCCTCAAGTGGATGACGTAAGGTTTATCAATCTGTGAGAGGTGTAGGATGAATATGATCTCTCTCAAACGACCCTGCAATCAAATACAAGAAATCTCTTGTGTCCCCAACACACCCAATACAATGGCAAATTGTATAGGTGCACTAGTTCGGCGAAGAGATGGTGATAAAAGTGTAATATGGATGGTAGAAATATACTTTTATAATATGAATAAGTAAAAACAACAAGGTAGAAAATAGTAAACGTGCACAAAAACGGCATTGCAATGCTTGGAAACAAGGCCTAGGGTCCGTACTTTCGCTAGTGCAATCTCTCAACAGTGCTAACATAGTTGAATCATATGATTATCCCTGAATGTGCAATAAAGAATCACTCATGTGTTCCTATTAGCAGAGAACAAAAGACAGGAATTGTTTGTAGGGTACGAGACCACCTCAAAGCTATTCTTTCCGATCAATCTATCCTAGAGTTCGTACTAAAGTAACGCAAGCTATTCTTTTCGATCGATCTAATCAAGAGTTTGTACTAAAATAACACCAAAGAAAATTGATATTCATAATACTCAATCCACACAAAGAACTACAGAGAGACCCCAAAGTTTCTATCGGAAAAAAGATAATAAAAACGTGCATCAACCCCTATGCATAGATTTTCCCAATATCACCTTGGGAATCCGCAAGTTGAGTGCCATAACATACATCAAGTGAATAAATATGATACCTCATTGTCACCTCAAGTATTCATACCGACAGACATACATCATGCATGTGTTCTCATATCTGAATATTCAATCCGACAAGACAAAACTTCAAAGGGTAAAGATTCAATTCATCACAGCAAGAGTATAGAGGGGAGAAACATCATATGATCCATCTATATTAACAAAGCCCGTGATATAGATCAGGATAGAAAGAGAGAGAGAGAGAGAGAGAGAGAGAGAGAGAGAGAGATTAAAAATGTAGCTACTAGTACAAACCCTCAGCCCCGAGGGTGGACTACTCCCTCCTCATCGTGGAGGCCGCCGGGATGATGAAGATGACCACCAGAGATGATTCCCCCCTCCGGCAGGGTGCCGGAAAGGGTCTAGATTAGTTTTCGGTGGCTACAGAGCCTTGCGGCGGCAGAACTTCTGATCTAGGTTAACCCAGAGGGGTGTCGGAATATTTGGGAATTTATATTGCAAAGAAGGGGTACGGGAGGCCACCGAGGTGAGCACAACCCACCAGGGCACGCCTGGGGGCCTAGGTGCGCCCTGGTGGGTTGTGCCCCCCCGGGCACCCCCCAGGTTCAGCTCTGGCCCATTGGGTTGCTTCTGGACCAAAAAATCTCCAAATTTTTTTGTGGTGTTTGGACTCCATTTGATATTGATTTCCTGCGATGTAAAAACAAGCAAAAAACAGCAACTGGCACTGGGCACTAGGTCAATAGGTTAGTCCCAAAAAATGATATAAAGTTGCCATAAAATGATTGTAAAACATCCAAGAATGATAAAATAACAGCATGAATACTTCATAAATTATAGATACGTTGGAGACGATCAAGATCCCCAAGCTTAATTCCTACTCGTCCTCGAGTAGGTAAATGATAAAAGAAATAATTTATTAAGTGTGAATGCTAGCAAAGTGCATAAGTTTGATCCATGATTATTTCAATCACTTTTCCTAGCATCATAACAACAATTCTTTCTTATAAAACTTCTCATGTTATAGTGGCAACCAATTCACATGTTAAGGTTCAAACAATGAATTCTCTTGAAACTCACCAACCTATGTTCTCAGTCACCAAGCAATTGCAATTCAACTATTCAACATATTTTAAGTAAGAGCTCCACATACTCAACCATCATATAGTCTTCTATGATTTCTAAGACTCACCGCATACACATGAGCAAAACATTTCAACCGGACACATAGAAAGATAGGCGCTTATTGTTTTGCCTCCCAATGTATTCACCTCAAGGGTGATGTCAACAATAATAACTCATGCTACCCATATTCAACTGGACATATGTGCCCAGATCTTTCCTAACCACACGATGCTTGCCAAAGTAGAAAAATAAAAAGGAATAGAGAGAAAAACTTTGACTCTTTGCATAAAAGTAAATACGGAAAAGTAAAAGATAGGCCCTTCGCAGAGGGAAGCAGAGGTTGCCATGCGCTTATTTGTTTGTATGCTCAACCCCGTGCAAAATAACGTCACATTATATTGCCCCTTATGATAGCAACCTTTATTATGTAGTCTGTCGCTTTTATTCTTTGCCATCACAAGTTCATACAACGCTCAATTTTCTCTTACACTAAATGAGCTAACAATTCTAGAAGCAATTTTTATTGCCTTATTGCATCGATGACAACTTACTTGAAGGATCTTTAGGTAGGTATGGTGGAATCTTGAAAATAAGATTTGGGTTTAAGGATTTTTGGATGCACAAGTAGTATCTCTACTTGAATTTTTGGCTAGCAAATATGGGGGCAAGCACCACATGTTGAAGGATCTATGACAATATAACTTCTATGTGAATATTAACAAACATAAATCATTACGTTGTCTTCCTTGTCCAACGTCAACAATTTTTGCATATAATATTTTGATGGGGGCTCACAATCACAAAAGATTTCCAGGATAGTTTATTTGCATGTGAAAGTTCTCTTCCTTATACTAATTATTCATGAATTGCTTGTATGGCCAAAATTGTAATTGTCAAGCCACAAAAAATTTCACTTTCTAAACCCAATGTGAAGCTACCACTAGGCATGATATGATTTCAACTTCATGACATTCAATTTATTGAACAATTTACTCATAGGATATAAGTGAAGCACAAGAGCAATTCCAAAGAAAAGAGATTTGTCGACGGGATGTGAATGCCGCTTACTTACCCTCCTTGGCAACTATTTGAGGACTCTATTTTATTTAAAACATTCAGATGTAATTATTTTATTAAAGCAGCAAGTAAAGCAGAAAAATGACATTCTAAGTATAGCACAACTCATGTGAAGAAGGAAAAAACTTAGGCTCAATTAATACTAACTGATAATTGTTGAAGAAGAAAGGTGGGATGCCTACTGGGCCAGCCCATGCTTAGATGCTTGAGACTTCTTGAATATTATCTTGGGATGCCTTGGGCATCCCCAAGCTTGAGCTATTGTGTCTCCTTAATTCTTCTCATATCACGGTTTCCTAAATCTCAAAAGCTTCATCCACACAAAACACAACAAGAACTCGTGAGATAAGTTAGTATAAACTAATGCAAAAACCTTATCATTCTCTACTATAGCAAATCACTAAGCTAATTATTCAACATTGGATACTAAATGCCTCTGCATATTTGATACTCCTATCCTCAAATAGAATCATTAAATAGGAAAACATATGCAAACAATGCAAACATAACAGCAATCTGCTAAAACAGTACAGTCTATCAAGAATGCAAGAGTATCAATAATTATTCAACTTCAAACATTATGAGAATTTTCCACACTGTAGGAAATTTTATCAGAGCTTAATATGCAAAAAGTTTCAACCGTTTATCACACACTGACTTTTCTAGGGAATTTTTGCAACAGCGGTAAACTTTCTGTTTTCAAACAGCAACATGTATACTTGTAAAATAAGCATGGCAAACCCTATCAATGCCACTTTTATTGAAATAAAAGATGCAAAACATTATTATAAATAACAGAAAGAAAATCGTAACAAAATAAATTGACACTCCAAGCAAAACACATATCATGTGACGAATGAAAACATAGCTCCAAGTGAGGTTACCGATAGTGTTGGAGACGAAAGAGGGGATGCCTTCCGGGGCATCCCCAAGCTTAGTTGCTTGGATCTTCCTTGAATATTACCTTGGGGTGCCTTGGGCATCCCCAAGATTAGGGTCTTGTCACTCCTTATTCTCCTCACATCGACTTCTCACACAAAACTTGAAAACTTCAATCACACAAAACTTAATGGAACTTTGTGAGATAGGTTAGTATGATAAAGAGCAAACCATTTCATTTTTGGTACTGTCAAAGACAATATTCATAAATGTTTCCACACAAATCCTGCTGTATCATATCATTTCCACAATTTATATTGACCAATATAAGCCATAGAAACTAAAAACCAAGCAAACTATGCATTGAAAACATAATCTGTCAAAAACATAACAGTCTGCAGTAATCTATACTCAAACCATACTTCTGCTACTCCAAAATTCTGAAAAGATTAGGACCACATGAGCAATTTTTATATTAGTCTTCTGCAAAAAGAATCAACTCAAAAGCACTCTTCTGTTAAAAATGAGAATTATTTTTGTGAGCGCAAAAGTTTATGTTTTTCAGCAAGATCAAATCAATTATCACCCAACATGATCCCAAAGGCTTTACTTGGCACTTTATTGAAATAAAAGCTATAAAACATGATTACTACAGTAGCATTGTCGGCGTTCTGGGAACGGGGGTCCCCAGACTTGCCTGCCTGCGGCCCACGGCGTGGCTCCTCTAGCGGCCTGGTACGGCCCACCTTCACCAGCAAACACTCAAGACCCTCGCGAGGGGCCAAGCCTCGCGAGGCGGATCACACAAGACCCCTTCAGGGGTGGCCTCACTAGGCTGGCTCGCGAGGAGCGGAGAGATCAAGGCGAGGGGCACCTCGTGAGGTTCCCGTGATGTGAGCCGTGACCACCAAGGCCAGGGGGCGCCAACGGGCGCAGAGTACTTGTTGCCTCGTTGGTCCTAAAGGGGCAAGCGCAGGCGAGGAGTCACGAGTCATCAGGCAAAGGTTTCCATATTGGTGCAACGAGACCAAGACCAGCAGGACGGCAGGATGGAGGTCATCACGGAGCCCACGACGGCGTCACCACCAGAGCCTTTAGCAGGCGAAGACCACCTTTTGTCAGGATAGCTTGTACTAGATGTCCCCCTTCAAATTGGCCGTTGTGGGATCCCTTCCTGCCTAACATGCGGGGAGAGGACCACGCCTCTATAAATAGGACTAGCCACCACCTTAGCAGGAGGACGGATGATATGTCTCCAACGTATCTATAATTTTTGATTGCTCCATGCTATATTATCTACTGTTTTGGACTATATTGGGATTTATTTTCCACCTTTATATTACTTTTGGGACTAACCTATTAACCGGAGCCCCAACCTAGAATTGCTATTTTTTTTGTCTATTTCAGTGTTTCGAAGAAACGGAATATCAAACGGAATCCAAACAGAATGAAACCTTCAGGAACGTGATTTTCTCACCGAATATGATCCAGGAGACATGGACCCCACGTCAAGAAAGAAGGGAGGTGGCCACGAGGGTGGAGGGCACGCCCCCCTGCCTCGTGTCCCCCCCTTTTCTCCATCGACGTACTCCTTCCTCCTATATATACCTACGTACCCTCAAACGATCAGATATGGAGCCAAAAACCTAATTGCACCGCCGCAACCTTCTGTATCCACGAGATCCCATCTTGGGGCCTGTTAGGAGCTCCATGGGAAGGAATCCACCACGGAGGGCTTCTACGTCTTCATCATAGCCCCTCCGATGAAGTGTGAGTAGTTTACCTCAGACCTTCGGGTCCATAGTAAGTAGCTAGATGGCTTCTTCTCTCTTTTTGGATCTTAATACAATGTTCTCCCCTCTCTCGTGGAGATCTATTCGATGTAATCTTATTTTTGCGGTGTGTTTGTTGAGACCGATGAATTGTGGGTTTATGATCAAGATTATCTATGAACAATATTTGAATCTTCTCTGAATTGTTTTATGTATGATTGGTTATCTTTGCAAGTCTCTTGAATTATCAGTTTGGTTTGGCCTACTAGATTGGTTTTTCTTGCAATGGGAGAAGTGCTTAGCTTTGGGTTCAATCTTGCGGTGTCCTTTCCCGATGTGAGGGGCAGCAAGGCACGTATTGTATTGTTGCCATCGAGGATAACAGGATGGGGTTTTTGTCATATTGCATGAATTTATCCCTCTACATCATGTCATCTTGCTTAAGGCGTTACTCTATTTTCTTGAACTTAATACTCTAGATGCATGCTGGATAGCGGTCAATGAGTGGAGTAATAGTAGTAGATGCAGTGTGAGTCGGTCTACTTGTCTCGCACGTGATGCCTATATACATGATCATACCTAGATATTCTCATAACTATTCTCTATTTTGTCAATTGCTCAACAGTAATTCGTTCACCCACCGTAAAATACTTATGCTCTTGAGAGAAGCCACTAGTGAAATCTATGGCCCCCGGGTCTATCTTTATCATATTAATCTTCCATCACTTTATTACTGCTTTGCTTTTTACTTTACCTTTTATTTTACTTTGCATCTCTGTACCAAAAATACCAAAAATATTATCTATCATCTCTATCAGATCTCACTCTCGTAAGTGACCATGAAGGGATTGACAGCCCCTAATCGCGTTGGTTGCGTGGAGCTATTTGTTTTGTGTAGTTACGAGGGACTCACGCGTAGGCTCCTACTGGATTGATACCTTGGTTCTCAAAAACTGAGGGAAATACTTACTCTACTCTGCTGCATCACCCTTTCCGCTTCAAGGAAATCCAACACAGTGTTCAATAGGTAGCAGGAAGATTTCTGGCGCCGTTGCCGGGGAGGTCTTCGCAAAAGTCAACATACCAAGTACCCATCACAATCCCTTATCTCTCGCATTACATTATTTGCCATTTGCCTCTCGTTTTCCTCTCCCCCACTTCACCCTTGCCGTTTTATTCACCCTCTCCTTTTCGTTTGCCTTTTTCTCTCTTGCTTTTGATTTGCTCGTGTGTTGGATTGCTTGTTTGCCACGATGGCTCAAGATAATACCAAATTGTGTGACTTTACCAATACCAACTATAATGATTTCCTTAGCACTCCAATTGCTCCTCTTACCAACACTGAATCTTGTGAAATCAATACTGCTTTGTTGAATCTTGTTATGAAAGATCAATTTACCGGCCTTCCTAGTGAAGATGCCACTACTCATCTGAATAACTTCATTGATTTATGTGATATGCAAAAGAAGGAAGATGTTGATAATGATATTGTTAAATTGAAGCTATTTCCTTTGTCGCTTAGAGATCGTGCTAAAGCTTGGTTTTCGTCTTTGCCTAAAAATAGTATTGATTCTTGGAACAAGTGCAAGGATGCTTTTATCTCTAAGTATTTTCCTCCCGCTAAGATCATCTCTCTTAGAAACGATATTATGAATTTTAAGCAACTTGATCATGAACATGTTGCACAAGCTTGGGAGAGAATGAAATTAATGATATGTAATTGCCCAACTCATGGTTTGAACTTCTGGATGATTATACAAATTTTTTATGCCGGATTGTATTTTGCTTCTAGAAATCATTTAGATTCGGCCGGGGGAGGCACTTTTATGGAAATCACTTTAGGAGATGCTACTAAACTCCTAGATAATATTATGGTTAATTATTCTCAATGGCATACTGAAAGATCTACTAATAAAAAAGTGCATGCGATAGAAGAAATTAATGTTTTGAGTGGAAAGATGGATGAACTTATGAAATTATTTGCTACTAAGAGTGTTTCTTCTGATCCTAATGATATTCCTTTGTCTACTTTGATTGAGAATAATAATGAATCTATGGATGTGAATTTTGTTGGTAGGAATAATTTTGGTAACAACACGTA
The DNA here is from genome assembly GCA_021605145.1 of Aegilops bicornis. NCBI lineage: Eukaryota > Viridiplantae > Streptophyta > Magnoliopsida > Poales > Poaceae > Aegilops > Aegilops bicornis. The sequence goes on from CM038669.1 coordinate 236,781,615, forward strand.
TAGAGGGAATTTTAATACTAGGCCTTATCCTAGTAATTCCTCTAATAATTATGGAAATTCCTACAACAACTCTTACGGAAATTTTAATAAGATGCCCTCTGAATTTGAGACTAGTGTTAAAGAGTTTATGAATTCACAAAAGAATTTTAATGCTTTGCTTGAAGAGAAACTACTTAAAGTTGATGAATTGGCTAGGAACATTGATAGAATTTCTCTTGATGTTGATTCTTTAAAGCTTAGATCTATTCCTCTTAAGCATGATATCAATGAGTCTCTCAAAGCCATGAGAATTTCCATTGATGAGTGCAAGGAAAGAACCGCTAGGATGTGTGCTACGAAAGATGCCTTTATTAAAGCATGTTCTTCCAATTTCCATGAAAATAAAGATGAAGATCTAAAAGTTATTGATGTGTCCCCTATTAAATCTTTGTTTTGCAATATGAATCTTGATGATGATGGGACTGAATATGACCCACCTTTACCTATAAGGCGTTCCAAGAAATCGGAGTTTTTAGATCTTGATGATGAAATTGATAAAAGTGGGGTTAAAGAAAGAAAAACCCTAGATGTTGCTAAACCCACTATTTTGGATTTCAAGGAATTTAATTATGAAAGTTGTTCTTTAATTGATTGTATTTCCTTGTTGCAATCCGTGCTAAATTCTCCTCATTCTTATAGTTAAAATAAAGCCTTTACCAAACATATCGTTGATGCCTTGATGCAACCCTATGAAGAAAAACTTGAGTTGGAAGTTTCTATCCCTAGAAAACTTTATGATGAGTGGGAACCAACTATTAAAATTAAGATTAAGAATCATGAATTTTATGCTTTATGTGATTTGGGTGCTAGTGTTTCCACTATTCCCAAAACTTTATGTGATTTGCTAGATTTCCGTGATTTTGATGATTGCTCTCTAAACTTGCACCTTGCAGATTCCACTATTAAGAAACCTATGGGAACAATTAATGATGTTCTTATTGTTGCAAATAGGAATTATGTGCCTGTAGATTTTATCGTTCTTGATATAGATTGCAATCCTTCTTCTCCTATTATTCTTGGTAGACCTTTCCTTAGAACGATTGGTGCAATTATTGATATGAAGGAAGGGAATATTAGATTCCAATTTCCATTAAACAAAGGCATGGAACACTTCCCTAAAAAGAAAATAAAATTACCATATTAATCTATCATGAGAGCCACTTATGGATTGCCTACAAAAGATGGCAATACCTAGATCTATCCTTGCTTTTATGCCTAGCTAGGGGCGTTAAACGATAGCGCTTTTTGGGAGGCAACCCAATTTTATTTTTAGTGTTTTTTTGCTTTTGCTTCTGTTTAGGAATAAATAAGCCATCTATTTTCTGTTTAGATGTGGTTTTATGTTTTAATTAGTGTTTGTGCCAAGTTAAACCTATAGGATCTTATTGGATAATAGTTATTTGATCCTGCTGTAATTTCCAGAAACTTTCTGTTCACAAAAACAATTGTTAAAAATCACCACAACGTGATAAAATAGTGATTCCAATTGATGCTGATCAATAAACAAATTTCCTAGGCCTTCCTAGTTCGGCTGAATTTTTGGAGTTCCAGAAATTTGCGTTAGTTACAGATTACTACAGACTGTTCTGTTTTTGACAGATTTTGTTTTTCGTGTGTTGTTTGCTTATTTTGATGAATCTATGGCTAGTAAAATAGTTTATAAACCATAGAGAAGTTGGAATAAAGTAGGTTTAACACCAATATAAATAAAGAATGAGTTAATTACAGTACCTTGAATTGGTCTTTTGTTTTCTTTCGTTAACGGAGCTCACGAGATTTCTGTTGAGTTTTGTGTTGTGAAGTTTTCTAGTTTTGGGTGAAATCTTTTGATGGATTATGGAACAAGGAGTGGCAAGAGCCTAAGCTTGGGGATGCCCATGGCACCCCCAAGATAATCTAAGGACACCAAAAGTCAAAGCTTGGGGATGCCGGAAGGCATCCCCTCTTTCGTCTACTTCCATCGGTAACTTTACTTGGAGCTATATTTTTATTCACCACATGATATGTGTTTTGCTTGGAGCATATTGTATGATTTGAGTCTTTGTTTTCTAGTTTACCACAATCATCCTTGCTGTACACACCTTTTGAGAGAGCCATACATGAATTGGAATTTGATAGAATACTTTATGTGCTTCACTTATATCTTTTGAGCTATATAGTTTTTGCTCTAGTGCTTGACTTATATCTTTTAGAGCACGGTGGTGGATTTGTTTTATAGAAACTATTGATCTCTCATGCTTCACTTAGATTATTTTGAGAGTCATAAATAGCATGGTAATTTGCTTAATAATAATAATATGCTTGGTATTCAAGATTTGTAAAACTTTCTTTTGAGTGCGTTGAATACTAAGAAAAGTTTGATGCTTTATAATTGTTTCGAGATATGAAGATGGTGATATTAGAGTCATGCTAGTTGAGTAGTTGCGAATTTGAGAAATACTTGTGTTTAAAGTTTTTGATTCCCGTAGCATGCACGTATGGTGAACCGTTATGTGATGAAATCGGAGCATGATTTATTTATTGATTGTCTTCCTTATGAGTGGCGGTCGGGGACGAGCGATGATCTTTTCCTACCAATCTATCCCCCTAGGAGCATGCGCGTAATACTTTGCTTTGATAACTTGTAGATTTTTGCAATAAGTATATGAGTTCTTCATGACTAATGTTGAGTCCATGGATTATACACACTTTTCTTTCTTCCACCATTGCTAGCCTCTCTAATACCGCGCACTTTTCGCCGGTATCATACACCCACCAAATACCTTCCTCAAAACAGACACCATACCTACCTATCATGGCATTTCCATAGCCATTCCGAGATATATTGCCATGCAACTTTCCACTGTTCCGTTTATTATGACACGCTCCATTATTGTCATATTGCTAGCATGATCATGTAGTTGACATCGTATTTGTGGCAAAGCCACCGTTCATAATTCTTTCATACATGTCACTCTTGATTTATTGCATATCCCGGTACACCGCCGGAGGCATTCATATAGAGTCATATTTTGTTCTAAGTATCGAGTTGTAATTGTTGAGTTGTAAGAAAATAAAAGTGTGATGATCATCATTTTTAGAGCATTGTCCCAAGTGAGGAAAGGATGATGGAGACTATGGTTCCCCCACAAGTCGGGATGAGACTCCAGACGAAAAAAAGAAGAAGAAAAGAGGCCATAAAAAAAGAGAAAAGGCCCAAATAAAAAAATGAGAGAAAAAGAGAGAAGGGACAATGTTACTATCCTTTTACCACACTTGTGCTTCAAAGTAGCACCATGATCTTCATGATAGAGAGTCTCTCATTTTGTCACTTTCATATAGTAGTGGAAATTTTTCATTATAGAACTTGGCTTGTATATTCCAATGATGGGCTTCCTTAAAATGCCCTAGGTCTTCGTGAGCAAGCGAGTTGGATGCACACCCACTTAGTTTCTTTTGTTGAGCTTTCATATACTTATAGCTCTAGTGCATCTGTTGCATGGCAATCCCTACTCACTCACATTGATATCTATTGATGGGCATCTCCATAGCCCGTTGATATGCCTAGTTGATGTGAGACTATCTTCCCCTCTTTTTGTCTTCTCCAAAACCACCATTATATTCCACATATAGTGCTATATCCATGGCTCACGCTCATGTATTGCGTGACGATCGAAAAAGTTTTGAGGATGTCAAAAGTATGAAACAATTGCTTGGCTTGTCATCGGGGTTGTGCATGATTTAAATACTTTGTGTGGTGAATATAGAGCATAGCCAGACTATATGATTTTGTAGGGATAACTTTCTTTGGCCATGTTATTTTGAGAAGACATGATTGCTTTGTTAGTATGCTTGAAGTATTATTATTTTTATGTCAATATGAACTTTTTTCTTGAATCTTTCCGATCTGAATATTCATAGCACAATTAAGAGGAATTACATTAAAATTATGCCAAGTAGCACTCCGCATAAAAAATTCTCTTTTTATCATTTACCTACTCGAGGACGAGCAGGAATTAAGCTTGGGGATGCCTGATACGTCTCCAACGTATCTATAATTATTTATTGCCCCATGCTATATTATCTACTGTTTTGGACTATATTGGGCTTTATTTTCCACCTTTATATTACTTTTGGGACTAACCTATTAACCGGAGGCCCAAATTTAATTGCTGTTTCTTTGCCTATTTCAGTGTTTCGAAGAAACGGAATATCAAACGGAGTCCAAACGGAATGAAACCTTCGGGAACATTATTTTCTCACCGAATATGATCTAGGAGACTTGGACCCCACGTCAAGAAAGAAGGGAGGCAGCCACGAGGGTGGAGGGCACGCCCCCTGCCTCGTGGGCCCCCCTTTGCTCCACCGACGTACTCCTTCCTCCTATATATACCTACGTACCCCCAAACGATCAGATATGGAGCCAAAAACCTAATTCCACCGCCGCAACCTTCTGTATCCACGAGATCCCATCTTGGGGCCTGTTCCGGAGCTCCGCCGGAAGGGGAATCCACCATGGAGGGCTTCTACATCATCATCATAGCCCCTCCGATGAAGTGTGAGTAGTTTACCTCAGACCTTCGGGTCCATAGTTAGTAGCTAGATGGCTTCTTCTCTCTTTTTGAATCTCAATACAATGTTCTCCCCCTCTCTCGTGGAGATCTATTCGATGTAATCTTCTTTTTGCGGTTTATGATCAAGATTATCTATGAACAATATTTGAATCTTCTCTAAATTCTTTTATGTATGATTGGTTATCTTTGCAAGTCTCTTCGAATTATCAGTTTGGTTTGGCCTACTAGATTGGTTTTACTTGCAATGGGAGAAGTGCTTACCTTTGGGTTCAATCTTGCGGTGTCCTTTCCGGTGTGATGAGGGGCAGCAAGGCACGTATTGTATTGTTGCCATCGAGGATAACAGGATGGGGTTTTTATCATATTGCATGAATTTATCCTCTACATCATGTCATCTTGCTTACATGCGTTACTCTGTTTTCTTGAACTTAATACTCAAGATGCATCTTTGGATAGCGGTCGATGAGTGGATTAATAGTAGTAGATGTAGGCGAGTCAGTCTACTTGTCTCGGACGTGATGCCTATATACATGATCATACCTAGATATTCTCATAACTATGCTCTATTACATCAATTGCTCAATGATGAATTCGTTCACCCACCGTAAAATACTTATGCTCTTGAGAGAAGCCACTAGTGAAATCTATGGCCCCCGGGTCTATCTTTATCATATTAATCTTCCATCACTTTATTATTGCTTTGCTTTTTTACTTTACCTTTTATTTTACTTTGCATCTCTGTACCAAAAATACCAAAAATATTATCTATCATCTCTATCAGATCTCACTCTCGTAAGTGACTGTGAAGGGATTCACAACCCCTAATCGCGTTGGTTGCGTGTAGCTATTTGTTTTGTGTAGGTACGAGGGACTCGCGCATAGCCTCCTACTGAATTGATACCTTGGTTCTCAAAAACTGAGGGAAATACTTACTCTACTCTGCTGCATCACCCTTTCCTCTTCAAGGAAATCCAACGTAGTGCTCAAGAGGTAGCAACGGACGGACGGACGGATCATTCAGATCACCCTCGACCACACAAGCTCACCGAGCTCAAGAACACCTCCCCTTAGGAGGCTATTCTTCCCTTGTACTTGTTCATCCTCAGCCTACAAGGCAATCCACCACACCACACTAGAGTAGGGTATTACACCACATCGGTGGCCCGAACCAGTATAAACTCTTGTGTCCCTTGTTCTTCGAGTTCGGTGTGCCGAGCTTTGAGATCGTGGCGAGTGAGCGAGCTAGAGGGAGGGAGAGATCTTCGTGCGCACCCCAGAGTTTGAACCTTGAGGGTTTTGCCGGAACCCGAAATCCAACATTTGGCGTGCCTGGTAGGGATGCGCTGAAGCTTTCCTTTCGTCGATCCACGCTCCACCGCTCCACCACGTCCATGGCAGACGTGCACCGAGCGCCGGGCTGCCCTGGCCGCCCGCGTCCCTCAGATGGCCCTTGTCGGCGGGCCTCCCCGTCGTTCTCCATCACCCGCTGCCACCGGCCCGGCGAGAAACGAGCAGCAGACATCTTCGCTGCACCCCTCGGTGCGGCGGGACGGCCGCACCGCTAACCCATCGCTGACTCCGGTCGGTTCATCGTCCCACGCTCGTCGCGCGCCCACGAACGCGTAGGCCGCAGTGCTCACGACACGCGAGCTCTTTCGCTACCCCCCGGTCGACGACCTGCACGAGGACTGGCTGGACCGCATCGCTAAGCTTGTCAATGCCGCTGGGGGCTCACCTGTCCCGTCTCTCTCACTACCTCGCCCTCCTCCAGCCGCGGGTGACGTAGCCCACGGAGCACCTCCGCCACCTCCACACCAAGACGACGCCCTAGCGCCAAGACGCGCAGCCCCTCGGCGCAATCCGCCGCGCCGGGCGCCTGCGCGTGAAGAAGGAAGCTGCCAAGAAGTTCCCTGGCCGCAAGAAAACGCTCCCGCGCTCCCGGCACCACCATGACAAGACCGCATGCCGCCTGCGGTGGCGGTGCGCGGGAATCTAGAGCAAGCTCCGCCTCTACAAAGGGCCCCGATGGCCACAATAGGCTGTCGCGCCTTCATTCTGGAGCTGCGTAGCGTTGTCTGGCAAGGCAAGTTCAAGCCAAACCTGCCTCCTCGCTATGATGGCACCCCTGACCCTGCGGAGTTCTTGCAGCTCTACGAGCTGAGCATCGAGGCGGCCAACGGCGATGAGAAATTTATGGCGAACTGGTTCCCCATGGCTCTCAAGGATGGTGCTCGCTCGTGGCTCCTGTACTTGCCCCGAGGGTCAATCTCTTCCTGGGGTGAGATGCGCGACCGCTTCGTCGCCAACTTCCAGGGCACTCGCGACCGCCCTCCGACCGCGGGTGACTTGCACCACATCAAGCAGCAGCTAGGAGAGACCTTGCAGAAGTACATCCAGCGCTTCAACAGCGTTCGCCTCAAGATCCCCAAGGTGACAGACGAGGCCATCATTTCAGCGTTTTCCGATGGCGTCCGCGACGTCATGATGAAGGAGGAGCTCGCCATCCACGAGCAGTTATGCACGGCTCTGGAGATGTTCAACATGGTGACCAAGTGCGCGAGAGCTAAGGAAGGGAGCCTTTCCCTCCTCGAGCTCCCTGCTACCGACCTAGAGGAGAAGAAAGCCAAGGCCAAGGACGTGAAGCGCAAGGGGGTGGCCGTGCTCGTGGCGGAGCCAGACACGGAGCGTGGCCGGGACCACGCCGAGTCGTCCAAGGGCAGAAGTCCGTTGTGCGCCTTCCACAACGTACACAACCACAACACCAACGACTGTCAGGAGCTCAGGGCCATCCGACATGGACGCTTCGGTCGACGCACTGAGCGCAACGACCGGGGCTACGGCCGAGGAGGAGGATGAGGTGGGGGGCGCTGGGACGACTGCGGCCCCTGCCAGGAGTGGCGCTACCGGCCTCGTGAGGACCACTGGCAGGACCGACCTTGTGAGGGCGCCTGGAGGGACCAACCGCGCGAGGACAGCCCTCAAGGAAATGCTGGTGTCCCTCCAATGCCGCCACCACCAAGAAGAAACAACGACCACCATCAGGACGAGGGGGCTGGGGGGTTCCAGGAACCGCGCGCTATCGCCTGCATCTTGGGCGAAGCTTAGGCCCCGGCATCCTAGCACGTCTTCAAGCAGTTTGCTCCTGAGGTGAACGCGGCCCTTCCTAGGCTTGAGCCCACGCGCCCGCTCAGGTGGTCCAAATGTGCCATCACCTTCAGCTCGTCGGACCAGCTCAAGTGTGCGGCGACTGCCGGCGCCCTCCCGATGCTTTGCTCGCTCGTCGTCAGCAACGTCCAAGTCACCAAGACCCTCATCGACGATGGCGCAGGGCTCAATGTCCTGCCCGTCGAGACATTCAATAGCCTCCAAGTGCCATACGATGAGCTGCAGCCTACCATACCCTTCTCAGGAGTGACCGACGGCTCTACCACCCCGGTAGGGCAGATCCGTCTCCCTGTCACCTTCGGCCAGCGCGACAACTACCACACCGAGCTCATCGACTTTGATGTCACCCACATCTGTTTGCCATACAACGCCATCCTTTGGTATCCAACAGTAGCCAAGTTCATGACAGTGACCCACCATGGCTACAATGTCCTCAAGATGCCATGAAGCGGCGGAATCATCATAGTCCCTTGTGAAGAAAGAGATGCGGTGTGCTCCCTGGAGTGCGCCTTCCAAGCAGCAACAATCGAAGACCCCGACAACGAGGGCACCTTGTACCCTCCTGAGGCCATCCCCAAGAAGAAGAAGCAACTACTCCGCACATGGCCTCAAGAGAGCAGCGTCTCCAGCGGCGCCGCCTCAGGATCAGCGCACGCTCCTGGGGCGCCTCACTCCCTCCCATAGGAAGGCGCGCCCGACGCCCTCCTCGGGCGAGGCTCGGGGGCTCTCTTCTGGAGGGCCTCAGACCTAGCCAACATCACAAGGGAGGCGCTCGGGCACCACGTGGAGGCATTCTTTGCGGCACATTTCCCTCAAGAGGGCATTGGACGAGAAGCGCCCAGTGCTTAGGATTTCATCATCAATGCCACCCAGGAGCTTCAAGAAGCAAGGATCATGCGCGATGACTGCCGCCCACCTGGCGCAGCTCCCCATCCTGGCGAGGACAGCGGGCTGCATGTATGCATCAACATTCCAGGGCTCAATAGGGCCGCATCTCAGGAGCCCTTATGGCCTTCTCGCGTTGGGTGTTGTGAGGGTCCACCTCACAGCTACGCCTGCATGCCATTTGGCCTGCCGAGCGTGGCAGCCGCCTTCCAGCGCCACTTGTGGAGTGTCCTGTCTGCTCAGGAAGCCAGGCATCACGCAGTCCTAGCAGAGATGGCGACGGTCCTCAAGGAACCACCGAGCTCCCAGAGCCTCCCGAGGCTCAGGGTCCTGGCGGCTCATGACGAGCGACTCCTTCATCGCGCGCCATCGGCTACCTCACCCTCCTTCGACAACGGTACCAGGTGGCATTTTCCAAGTTTACTCAGCTAGGAGCGCCCCTCAGGCTGCACGATTCCCAGTTCGCATGGGCCTGTCCCTGCGGCATGTACCCTTTTTGCATATTTAGCTTACTCTACTCGGGGTGCCCCTCGGGCTGCATCATCCCGAGGCTGCTCGGGTCCATCCCGGTGGCATGTATCGTTCTTGTATCTATCCAAGCTAGTTTGTTCCCTCGCATGAGTTACCTATGCCTGCCCGGCACTTTGATGCCATGAACGTCACGCGCCCTAGCAAGCCCACCCACGACCGCCTCATGATGAAGGACTGGCACGGCGTCTGTGCTCGGGTCCGTCCCTGCAGCGTCGCCAAACCCAAGAGGCTGTGCTCTGGCTCGCGGGCCCGCTCCTGTGTACGTCACCTCCCGTGGCCCTTGGTGCCTTGTTCTCACATGAGCTAATCATGGATGGGCGGGTTAGGGCACGCGACCGGGTGCCTCGCCGTCGTGGGAGCCGCACGTCGGTCGTCTTTCTTCAGGATTCTTCGCATGAGAAAACTAGGCATGGCGTCTGTGCTCGGGTCCGTCCCTGCAGCGTCGATAAACCTTGGTGAGCTCGATGCGGCGGGCGGCCCGCTCACGTCACCTCCTGTGGTCGTTTGTGTCTGGCCTTCTCATGTGATCGCCTCAGGTGATTCTCCCGGCGTAGGTTACCTAACCATCTCGCAGGACCGTCACAACCATCAGGAATCAAGACCAGGTGCAACCCCCCTTGAGGTAGGGCCTCGTGAGTCCCGCCCTGGCTCACGAGTGCCTAGAGACACCTCGTCTAGCCTTGCCGTGCAAGCCACGTGTCAGGGCGGGGCTGTACACGCCCCGGGGGCTCCACTCAGAGGGAGCCCTCACCCACGCACCAGTGGAAACACCATGCTCCGTGCTGGCAGTCGACACGGTTGAGGAGCAGCTATGCCCGTGCAAGTGCGGAAGCGCTATGCTCCACGCTGGTGATAAACAACTGAGGGCGGCCCCATGGTCGTACCAACCTCAGGGAGCCACACGGCTCAGTGTCCAGCCTCACCGCAATGCTTTCCCCTCGAGAGAGCTGCGCGAGGGGGCTGGGCACGGGGGCTACGCTCGCGTCACGCCCAAGCGTATGCCGCCCTCCCAGGTCTCTTGGACCTGGTTGTCACGTGCCGTCCCGAGAGAAGCCAAGGTATGAAGGTCGTTTGGACGTCAAGGGGGACTCCTGAGCATCGTGACTCAGGAGCCTAACTGGCCACGTAGCCCCTCACCCGTTGGTCTCATCCTGGTGATCCGGGCGATCCAACGGCGGCTGAGGTATGCGCGGGGTCGGGCCCCGCCGGCATAGAACACTAGGCCTACTCCTGCATCTCCTTTATGTAAGCTGTTTGTGCGTCAATGGGGACTCCTGAGCATCGCGACTCAGGAGCCTAACTGGCCACGTAGCCCCTCACCCCTTTGTCTCGTCCCGGCGATCCGGACGATCCAACGGCGGCTGAGGTATGCGCGGGGTCGGGCCCTGCCGATGCAGAACACCAAGCAAACGGGAAGGAAATTGCAGAATCTCAAACAAATAGTATGTCAGGGGAAAATGACACCTATGGGATCATTGGAATCCCTTCTACGGTTGGCAGGCACAGGGTTGTGCAAAGAGCGAGTCTAGAAGCCAGCACGAAGGTCGTTTACCCAGGTTCGGGCCGCGAGGATGCGTAATACCCTAGTCCTGCTTTGGTGTATATTTGAGTGTTCTTGAACTTTTGAACTAGCTACGGGGCGTGCATCGTCCAAAAGATCCGAATCCCCCTCAGTAGGCCGCGGGCCTCCTTTATAGACAAAGGGGCTGCCAAAGTGGCACACATGAGGTGGAAAGGTATACAGTGTCCAAGCTTATCGCCTGTCATTACAGGACAAGGCACATTAAATGTGCTACTTATGTGTCCTCTTGCTTTATTGGGGATGGTAACGAGGCCCATCCCATCCGTCGCCGCTCTGCCTTGCTTCGATGCGCGTCCAGGCCAACGAGGCATGCAGCGCCATGTAGGCTGACAGGCTGCTGAGTTTGCTGTGTGGTAGGGTCTTCATGAAGATCTGCATGCCACCACGTAGGTGCTCGCTGAGTTGGCCTAGAGGCCGCATGCATGCACGTGGGTGCTCGCCCTAGTTGTTTAATTTGGCGGTGGCATGGGAACGTCTGTGGAATCTTGGAAGATGTGGGCCTGGCTGCAGCCCCGCGGATGTCTTCGGCAAGAGTCTTTCCGGGGCCCCGGCAAGGGTCTTGCCGTGGCGTTGTGGTCGTCCCCGGCAAGGGGCTTGCCGGGGGTCTCATGGGTATCCTCGGCAAGGATCTTGCTGAGGATCGTCATCTTCTGGTTCTCATCTGATCTGGTATGCTTCTGGTCTTCACAAATATCTGCATGCCACCATGGAGGTGCCTCCCGAGCCTTGGTTCCAATGTGGTTGATGGTGTTGGAACTCTTGGGGTCAAGGGTGGCTGCTCCGCTGGTGTTGGGCAAGTTTCCCCGGCAAGGCTCTTGCCGGGGCTGTGGAGGCCGCCCCGGCAAGGGTCTTGCTGGGGGAGTCCACCTCACCCATACATTCTTCTTTGTTTACATCTTGGCGTTAGTGCGGTTGGTTTGTGCCTTTGCTTCCTCTGCCCCGCTAAGCGTGGTCAGGGGCGTGAGGCTTCGACTGCCCACGCACAAGTAAAGGGGTGCAAAAAAGGGACCCTACTTTTGTACACCGACAGGAGCCCCCGGGCGTGGGCCACATATAAGCGCGGAGCATTATTGGGCCAGGCCCAGAACGGTGCGCGGGCGTGTGTGCGGTGGAGTTTTTACCGTAGTAATTCCCCCGCTCGCTTGAGCTTCCTCACGACCCGCACTGAATGCGTGACGTGGGGGTCGCGCGTGGGATGATCGCCGCGTGCTTGCGTCATCCCGTGGTGAAGAGGCGGCTTGCATGTTCCTTCGGAACTGCAAGGCCGCTGCTCATTTACTCTCTCCGCCTTGGAACCGTCGTTCCACGTTTCCCACTATGCCTGTCCCTTGCGCCACGTACGCCACATGCACGGCGTGGGGTACATGACAGACGCATGGAATATGGTAAGGCGCACGCGGGGCCTGATACTCACGTGCCTTTGATTAGGCGGGGAGGGCGGTTGATGGCCTTGTTCGCTGCCACTTAATGAGCCGGATTTGAGCGGGCTCTTCAGAGGCGTAGAGCTAGCCTTTCGGCCTGCCCCTCCCAACTATAAAAAGGAACTTCGAGGGTAGGAGGAAGAGCGTCTCCCTGCGTCTCTCCTCTGCCTCCATCCCTCACCCACGGTCATGGCGAGAGGGCGTGGCCGCGGCCGTTCTTCCGCGGAGGCGACCAGGTCCTCCTCCAGCCAGAGAGCTGCGGTGGCTAAGGCAGAGCCAGACGCTTAGGGTGAAGGCCATGCTCGAGGCGGGGGCGCCGGACGGGGCTGCAGTTGGCGGGTGGCCGAGGCAGAGGTGGGCGCGGAAGGGGGATGCCTGCATCGTCTCCATCTCTGTCACCATCTCCCCCGCTAACTCCTCCTGCTTCACCGAGTGGTCATGTTGGGGACACGACGTTCGATTTTATCCTGCAGCTGCATGGGCCGCTGCACCGCCGCCTTTGTCTTCCCCGGGCGTTCGCGAGGGTGCTGGAGATCGACCAGCCACCGCGGTTGAGGCTTCACATGAAGGGGTGTTGCCATGGCGACATGTGGGTGAACACAGGGTTCCCCGCCCCTCAAGTAATTCTCCTTCGCCGGGGTTGGAAAACCTTTGCACGCGCCCATTGCTTGATGGATGGGCACGTCCTATGCTTCAAGCTAGCGGAGAGCGACTTGCTCTTCGTCAAGGTCTTCGGGCGCTCGGGACACAGGCTAGGGTGCTGTGCAGAAAGCTTCACAGACGACGAGGGCTCCTCCTCAGGCGACAACGACGAGGAGGATAGCAGCGGCGAGGTCGAGGGTAGAGGGCGGGAGGAGGACGGGTCCGACTAAGTGTCGGACACACCGTTCCCAGGTGACGCCGGTAGCACCACCGTCTGCACCGCCAACTCCTTGAACTTCCCGGGGCTGCCACTCCCGGTAGCTGGCGCTGGAGGGCCGGAGAAGGCGAAGAAGGCAGGTGGCGGGCCGTCAACTCGGAGTACGATGGCACTGACGACTTCGTCGCGTATTGCCGGCCTGCTGCCTCATCTTTGGGCCTCTTCCTCGGCACCGTCATCACCAGCCTTCTCTTGGTGTCTTCTGCAGCTCGTACCTCGCCTAGGCGCCCCTTTTGCCCTCCCGTTTATCCTGATCTGCTCCCTGAGGAGAGGGACAAGAAAGGGATTATAGGCATCTTATCTCTTTTTAGTTTTTAAGCCTGCGGGCACTTGTTAGATTTAAACCTTGTAATCCCCTTGCTCATGTTTGCATTCCATACGAACTGTACCTGTTTGGAACGTATTAATGAAAAAGGGTGTTTGCCAGGTTTTTTGTGCGTGAGCGGGGCCCATGCCAAGGAACGAATCCTTGTTATTTTTAAGATAAACATTGTCGCCCGGCAACAGGCCTTGCCGTACCCTTACTTCATTCACGGCCATGCTCACGCCCTCGGCGGAGGCAGGGGCGAAGTAGGTTTAGGCCCTTCGTTCGCTTCCTTGTCACCGCAACTACAACCAAGTTCCGGCCCAGGAAATAATTCTTGGGCACAGGAAAGGGGGAGCACGGTGGCCCAGGAATAAACAAGGTTTCATAAGTCCCAATTCCACACGGAAATGCATAACAGGGGATAAAGGACTTATCTGGATCTGCAGCCCCCGGCAACCTTGGCTTGCCGTGGTCGTGTGCTTTGAATCTGCAGCCCCCCGGGAACTTTTTGCCGGGGTCGGGGATGTCGATCCGTCTCCCCGCCCTTAAATGGCTTAGCAGAGACGCCTGTGCAGCCTGTGAACCAAAGAAAATACTGGAAAGGACAGAAAGACACACACCAAACCTCTATGCTAGGGGTTAGTTGCCGCCGGGCACTATCAACCCTATCAAAGAGAGACTTAACATAGCATGCATGCTAAAACTTAGGGCGCCAGCACTTCATTTATTTATGCTCAGGGTCTGCGCTTGGCTTTGTACAAAGGGTTACATGCCTTATTGGCAAAGCTTGCAGAAAAGGTGGCTTGCCGGGAGGCCCGGCAACCGCGCCTCATGGGTAAAACTTACGAAGATGTTTGATATTCCAGAGTTGCTCATCGGATACCATCTTCGGTCTCCAGCGGATCGCGCCAGTTCGGTGACTCGTATTACCCGATAAGGGCCTGCCCACTTCGGCGTCAACTTGTTGGAATTCTTGGCCGACTGAACACGCCGAAGAACAAGGTCGCCTTCCTGAAAGCTTCGGGCATGAACCTTGCAGCTATGGTAGCGGTGCAAGGCTTGTTGGTAGTGCGCTGCTCGCACAGCCGCCCGAAGACGGCCTTCCTCAAGGAGCATTGCGTCATCTTGCCGCAATTGCTCTTGCTCAAGCTCATCATAAGCGAGCACTCGGGGTGACCCGTATGTGAGTTCCATGGGGAGAACTGCTTTTGCCCGGTAAATGAGGGAGAAACGTGTCTGGCCGGTGGCTCGATTTGGTTTCGTTCTGATCGACCAAAGAACCATCGGCAACTCATCAATCTAGCGCTTTCCACTCTTGTGCAGCCTGTCAAAAGTCTTCGTCCTCAGGCCTCGCAGTACTTCAGCGTTTTCCCTCTCCGCCTCACCGTTGCTCCGGGGGTGTGCCACCGAAGCGAAACAGATCCTGCTATGGAAGTCCTGGATGTATTGCATGAAGGTGCGGCTTGTGAACTACCTACCGTTGTCGGTGATGACCCTGTTCGGCACACCAAAACGGCAACTAGCCCCTTGAAGAACTTGACGGCTGACTGTGCTGTCACCTTCCCCACTGCCTCAACTTCGGGCCACTTTGTGAACTTGTCGATTGCGACGTACAAGTACTCAAAGCCCCCGACAGCATGGGGGAAGGGGCCCAGTATGTCGAGCCCCCAGACCAAAAATGGCCAGGAGAGAGGGATTGTTTGAAGGGCTAGAGCTGGTTGATGAAGCTTCTTCGAATGGAACTGACACGCTTCGCACTTGGTTACTAGCGCAGCTGCATCCTGGAGGGCTGTGGGCCAGAAGAAACCTTGTCGGGATGCCTTGCCGGCAAGGGCCCTTGACCCTATGTGGGAGCCACACATACCTCCATGTATCTCTGCCAACAGCTCTAATCCGTCCTCTTGAGGAATGCACTTCAGCTTGACTCCGTTCGGCCTCATTCTGTACAGGGTATCATCCACAAACTGGTACATGTTGGACCAATGGGCTACTTTCTCTGCTTCTTCCTGCTCATCGGGGAGCTCTCCTGTTTGGAGGAAATGGACAGTGGGCTACGCCCATGCCGGAGCCTGGGCTCGACGACAAGGACCAAAGGCACATCTTGGGCCGCAGGGGCAGCTGCCTCTACGATCAGGGGCTGAGGCCTCGTCGGAGGTAGTTGCCCCTCGACAAGCTTGGGGTACCCGGCAACCTCCTTGCCGGCGGCTCCTGGGAGCTCAGCGGGAAGGTACTTGCCGGGGCTCGTCTTCCTTCGCTTGTTCTGCCCCGCTGATGGCTCTACGGATAGTTGTATTAACTGAAGTACATAGGTACTTGGTTCCACAGGCAACTTGAGGGCAGCGCGTTTCGACAGGTCGTCGACAATGCTGTTCTCCGCTCGGGGAACATGTTCTGCCTGTAAGCTGATACATCTCCAACGTATCTATAATTTTTGATTGTTCCATGCTATTATATTATCTGTTTCGGATGTATAATGGTCTTTGCTAAGCACTTTTATATTATTTTTGGGACTAACCTATTAACCGAAGGCCCAGTGCAAATTGCAGTTTTTTTTGCCTATTTTAGTGTTTCGTAGAAAAGGAATATCAAAAGGAATCCAAACGGAATGAAACCTTCGGGAGAGTTATTTTTTGAACAAACATGATCCAGAGGACTTGGAGTGGATGTCAAGAAAGAAGCAAGGAGGCCACGAGGCAGGGAGGCATGCCTGCCCCTGGGCGCGCCCCCACCCTCGTGGGCCCCTTACAGCTCCACCGACCTACTTCTTCCTCCTATATATATCCATATACCCCAAAAACATCCAGGAGCACCACAAAACCCTATTTCCACCGCCGCAACCTTCTGTACCCTTGAGATCCAATCCCGGGGCCTTTTCCGGTGCTCCGCCGGAGGGGGAATCGATCATGGAGGGCTTCTACATCAACACCATAGCTTCTCCGATGATGTGTGAGTAGTTTACCACAGACCTTCGGGTCCATAGTTATTAGCTGGATGGCTTCTTCTCTCTCTTTGGATCTCAATACAAAGTTCTCCATGATTCTCTTGGAGATCTATTCGATGTAATTCTTTTTTGCGGTGTGTTTGTCGAGATCCGATGAATTGTGGGTTTATGATCAAGATTATCTATGAACAATATTTGAATCTCCTCTAAACTCTTTTATGTATGATTTGTTATCTTTGCAAGTCTCTTCGAATTATCAGTTTGGTTTGGCCAACTAGATTGATCTTTCTTGCAATGGTAGAAGTGCTTAGCTTTGGGTTCAATCTTGCGGTGTCCTCTCCCAGTGACAGGAGGGGCAGCAAGGCATGCATTGTATTGTTGCCATTGAGGATAAAAAGATGGGGTTATTATCATATTGCTTGAGTTTATCCCTCTACATCATGTCATCTTGCCTAATGCGTTACTCTGTTCTTATGAACTTAATACTCTAGATGCATGCTGGATAGTGGTCGATGTGTGGAGTAATAGTAGTAGATGCAGAATCATTTCGGTCTACTTGTCGCGGACGTGATGCCTATATACATGATCGTGCCTAGATATTCTCATTACTATGCACTTTTCTATCAATTGCTCGACAGTAATTCGTTCACCCACCGTAATACTTATGCTATCTTGAGAGAAGCCACCAGTGAAACCTATGGCCCCCGGGTCTATTTTCCATCATATAAGTTTCCAATCTATTTTACTTTGCAACCTTTACTTTCAATCTATATCATAAAAAATACCAAAAATATTTATCTTATTATCTCTATCAGATCTCACTTTTGCCAGTGGCCGTGAAGGGATTGACAACCCCTTTATCGCGTTGGTTGCGAGGTTCTTATTTGTTTGTGTAGGTAAGAGGCGACTTGCGTGTAGTCTCCTATTGGATTGATACCTTGGTTCTCAAAAACCGAGGGAAATACTTACGCTACTTTGGTACATCACCCTTTCCTCTTCAAGGGAAAATCAACGTAGTGCTCAAGAGGTAGCAAGAAGGATTTCTGGCGCCGTTGCCGGGGAGGCTTACACCAAGTCAAGTCAAGATTTGATCTCCCTGCAACTAGCGATTTCTGGCGCCGTTGCCGGGGAGATCTACGCCAAGTCAAGTCAAGTCAAGACATACCAAGTACCCATCACAAACTCTTATCCCTCGCATTACATTATTTGCCATTTGCCTCTTGTTTTCCTCTCCCCCACTTCACCTTTGCCGTTCTATTCACCCTCTTTTTCCATTCGCCTCTCTTCGCTTGCTTCTTGTTGCCTGTTTTCCCTAATGGCCCTGCCTAAAAACGTTGATCCTCACCTTAAAAGGTTGGAAGAAATTGAAAACAACATCAGAAGCTTTATGACTTTGCACTTTGAGCATAATAATTTCTTTAGAAACGAGCTTAAAGAACAAAAATGCTTTATGGAGTACATGAATAAAGAGCTTGATGATATGTCTAAGGAATTTTATGGTTTGAAATCTCAGTTTGCTCATCTTGAAAAATTAATAGGCCAAATTTCGGATAAGCAGGCCACCTTAGTCAATAATATGGCCGCCAAACCGGAAGATCTAGAAAGTAATAGGGATGAAGATCTAAAAGTGATTGATGTGTCTCCTATTAAATCTTTGTTTTGCAATATGAATCTTGATAATGATGGGACTTGAGATGAGTCAACTTTAGTTAAAAGGCGTACCAATGATTCGGAGTTTTTAGATCTTGATGCAAAAATTGGTAAAAGTGGGATTGAAGAGGTCAAAACTTTACATAGCAATGAACTCACTATTTTGGATTTCAAGGAATTTAATTATGATAATTGTTCTTTAATAGATTGTATTTCCTTGTTGCAATCCGTGTTAAATTCTCCTCATGCTTATAGTCAAAATAAAGCTTTTACTAAACATATCGTTGATGCTTTAATGCAATCTTATGAAGAAAAGCTTGAGTTAGAAGTTTCTATCCCTAGAAAACTTTATGATGAGTGGGAAACTACTATTAAAATTAAGATTAAAGATCATGAATGCTATGCTTTATGTGATTTGGGTGCTAGTGTTTCCACGATTCCAAAAACTTTGTGTGATGTGTTAGGTTTCCGTGAATTTGATGATTGTTCCTTAAACTTGCATATTGCGGATTCCACCATTAAGAAACCTTTGGGAAGGATTAATGATGTTCTTATTGTTGCAAATAGGAATTATGTGCCCGTAGATTTCATTGTTCTTTACATAGATTGCAATCTTACATGTCCTATTATTCTTGGTAGACCTTTCCTTAGAACGATTGGTGCAATTATTGATAAGAAAGAAGGAAATATTAGATTCCAATTTCTGTTAAGGAAAGTCATGGAACACTTTCCTAGAAAGAAAATTAAATTACCTTATGAATCTATTATGAGATCCACTTACGGATTGCATACCAAAGACGATAATACCTAGATCTATCCTTGCCTTTATGCCTAGCTAGGGGCGTTAAACGATAGCGCTTGTTGGGAGGCAACCCAATTTTATTTTTTTTCTTGCTTTTTGGTTCTGTTTAGTAATAAATAATTCATATAGCTTCTTCTTAGATGTGGTTTTATGTATTAATTAGTGTTTGTGCCAAGTAGAACCTTTGGGAAGACTTGGGTGAAGTCTTTATGATCTTGCTGTAAAAAACAGAAACTTTAGCGCTTACGAGATTAGCTGCCATTTTTTACTGGAGAGCGCTATTATTTTTATTATTTTTGAAGATGATTAATAGATAAATTCCTCACATCCGCCAATTTATTTCAGAATTTTGGGAGTTACATAAGTATACATTTGATCCAGATTACTACAGACTGTTCTGTTTTTGACAGATTCTGTTTTTCGTGTGTTGTTTGCTTATTTTGATGATTCTATGGCTAGTATCGGAGGGTATGAACCATAGAGAAGTTGGAATACAGTAGGTTTAACACCAATATAAATAAATAATGAGTTCATTACAGTACCTTATGGTGGTGATTTGTTTACTTATACTAACGGAGCTCATAAGATTTTCTGTTGAGTTTTGTGTTGTGAAGTTTTCAAGTTTTGGGTAAAGATTTGATGGATTATGGAATAAGGAGTGCCAAGAGCCTAAGCTTGGGGATGACCAAGGCACCCCAAGGTAAAATTTAAGGACAACCAAAATCCTAAGCTTGGGGATGCCCCGGAAGGCATCCCCTCTTTAAATCTTCGTCCCATCGGTAACTTTACTTGAGGCTATATTTTTATTCACCACATGATATGTGTTTTGCTTGGAGCGTCTTATATGATTTGAGTCTTTGATTTTTAGTTTACCACAATCATCCTTGCTGTACACACTTTTTGGGAGAGACACACAGGAATCAGAATTTATTAGAATACTCTATGTGCTTCACTTATATCTTTTGAGCTAGATAATTTTGCTCTAGTGCTTCACTTATATCTTTTAGAGCACGGTGGTGGTTTTATTTTATAGAAATTATTGATCTCTCATGCTTCACTTATATTATTTTGAGAGTCTTTTAGAACAGCATGGTAGTTTTCTTTGGCTATAAAATTAGTCCTAATATGATGAACATCCAAGATGGGTATAATAAAAACTATCATATAAAGTGAATCAAATACTATGAGAAGTTTGATACTTGATGATTGTTTTGAGATATGAAGATGGTGATATTAGAGTCATGCTAGTTGAGTAGTTGTGAATTTGAGAGATACTTGTGTTGAAGTTTGTGATTCCTGTAGCATGCACGTATGGTGAACCGTTATGTGATGAAGTCGGAGCATGATTTATTTATTGATTGTCTTCCTTATGAGTGGTGGTCGGGGACGAGCGATGGTCTTTTTCTACCAATCTATCCCCCTAGGAGCATGCGCGTAGTACTTTGTTTCGATAACTAATAGATTTTTGCAATAAGTATGTGATTTCTTTATGACTAAATGTTGAGTTCATGGATTATACGCACACTCACCCTTCCACCATTGCTAGCCCCTCTAATACCGCCAAGACTTTTGTCTCAGATTACATACACCCACCATATACCTTCCTCAAAACAGCCACCATACCCACCTATTATGGCATTTCCATAGCCATTCCGAGATATATTGCCATGCAATTTACCATCGTTCCATATTTTATGACAAGCTTCATCATTGTCATATTGCCATGCATGATCATGTAGTTGACATCGTATTTGTGGCAAAGCCACCTTTATAATTCTTTCATACATGTCACTCTTGATCCGTTGCATATCCTGGTACACCGCCGGAGGCATTCATATAGAGTCATATTTTGTTCCAAGTATTGAGTTGTAATTTTTGAGTTGTAAGTAAATAAAAGTGTGATGATCCTCACTATTAGAGCATTGTCCCAAGCGAGGAAAGGATGATGGAGACTATGATTCCCCCACAAGTCGGGATGAGACTCCAGACAAAAAAAAGAAAAAAAAAAGAGGCCACAAAAAAAAGAGAAAAAGGCCCAAATAAAAATAAAAAAAATAAGAAAAAAATGAGAGAAAAAGAGAGAAGGGACAATGTTACTATCCTTTTACCACACTTGTGCTCTAAAGTAGCACCATGATCTTCATAATAGAGAGTCTCCTATGTTGTCACTTTCATAAACTAGTGCGAATTTTACATTATAGAACTTGGCTTGTATATTCCAATGATGGGCTTCCTCAAAATGCCCTAGGTCTTCATGAGCAAGCAAGTTGGATGCACACCCACTTAGTTTCTTTTGTTGAGCTTTCATACACATATAGCTCTAGTGCATCCGTTGCATGGCAATCCCTACTCACTCACATTGATATCTTTTGATGGGCATCTCCATAGCCCGTTGATACGCCTAGTTGATGTGTGTCGGGGGTTGGGTGCGACATATGCCAATGGATGGCTTATCATGGTGGGAGCGAGTAGAACGTCGCCGGTGCCTGGAAGCGGGATGAGGCGTAGACATGAACGCCGACGCACTTTACCCAGGTTCGGGGCTCTCCTAGGATATAACACCCCTAGTCCTGCTCTGCGGGGTCTCCGCATGATCACTAAGGCACTAGTGAGTACAATGGTGCTCCTCGAGCTGTATGCTAGAGGTGGAAGAAGGCAGGTGAGGGAGTCCTGGATTAGGGGGTGTCCGGATAGCCGAACTATCACCGTTGGCCGGACTCCTGGACTATGAAGATACAAGATTGAAGACTTCGTCCCGTGTCCGGATGAGACTTTCCTTGGCGTGGAAGGCAAGCTTGGCGATAAGGATATGTAGATCTCCTACCATTGTAACCAACTCTGTGTAACCCTAACCCTATCTGGTGTCTATATAAACCGGAGGGTTTTAGTCCGTAGGGCGAACAACAATCATACCATAGGCTAGCTTCTAGGGTTTAGCCTCTCTGATCTCGTGGTAGATCCACTCTTGTACTACCCATATCATCAATATTAATCAAGCAGGAGTAGGGTTTTACCTCCATCGAGAGGGCCCGAACACAGGTAAAAACATCGTGTCCCTTGTCTCCTGTTACCATCCGCCTAGACACTGATTCGGGACCCCCTACCCGAGATCCGCCGGTTTTGACACCGACATTGGTGCTTTCATTGAGAGTTCCTCTTTGTCGTCAGCCGGGAAGGATGCCTCATCCGTCTTTAAAGACGGCACCGTTGCTAAAGGAGCTTTGGCCACCGCCAAACTCTACAGCTAGGCGGTTTTCTTATGACCGCCTATTCGCCGCCGCACCGACGATGACTTCTCGGTCATCGAAAGCAATCTTCACGTTAACTCGAACTCGCCGGCGGTTAGATCCGATGGAGCTCTCTTCCTTAAACGAGCTCTTGGATCGCATCGCCGCATCGGGAGTCGCTTCTGAGACTACGATCAGATTGGGCCTAAAACCGATCTGAGAGAGATCAACTCTCCCCAGGCTACCAACCACGTTGCTGTGGTAGAGGAACAATTCGGCGACTCTTCTCCTACCTTAAGGACTAGCTATGTCCGGATTGCTGACCCCTCCATGCCGGATTCCCGCGGAGGGGAGGACACCACTAAAGCCCTGAACTTAAAGTCAGGCAGCGGGCTAGATTCATTGGACAACCTCCAAGAACCCAAGCTTCCAAGTTCGAAACTTCTTGGCCCTGAATCTTAGATCGGACGGGGTTCGGAATTTAATTCCACCCGCCCACCCAAACATAAGCGATCTATCCCAAACCCGGCAAGAGCCGGTGAAACAAAGACATCATTCTTTGGGCGATTCCTCCCGGTTATGGATGGATAAAGGATTGCCGCGAGGAGGACGCAATCTCATTCTTCCGCAATAATTGCACGGACAAGGGAATCCTAAACACCATAAGTCGTCAGGAAATTACACGCCACGACTTGGCATCCATAGTACGATGCATCTTGCGATGGAGAGCGCCTCGAAAACCAAAATCAAATTTTGGGATAATCCGCCTCGAATATGACCCTAGTCTGAAATAAAAGGGTGCATCATCACTGTGCACAGGTTACATACCAAAAGCAAAAACCCCCAAAGGGCATGTGACCGTCTTTGGAGGGATGGCTCAATGGACCCTGCAAAATTCATAGCACAAAGGGCGCCACTCCAACTCATAGCCTTAGAGCATGTTGGATACTACGGCAGGTGGCCAAAAGTGGCGAAGAGCTTTTAGCTCCAGAGCACCAGCCCAGCAATACCAGTACGGTATTAACAGTCTTCGAGACTTTCGCATCAAATAATATGCGGAACGAACACTCCGCAGCCTTGTCAAGTCTACCAGATAGCAACAATAAATCCATGGAGTGACACGGCTATTACCTTTAACGCCAGTGACGAACCTAAATTCCGAACAGCCCGAGCACCAGCCGCATTGGTCCTCAGTCCAATAGTGGACGGCTTTCGCCTTACCAAGGTACTCATGGACGGCGGCAGTGGATTAAACCTCATCTACGAGGAAACCCTTCGAAAAATGCAAATAGACTGGAGCCGCATTGAGCAAAGCAGCACAACCTTTAGAGGAATAATCCCCAGTCTGGAAGCAAGCTTTACAGGAAAGATCACACTGGATGTGGTGTTCGGCATGCCGGACAATTATAGGTCCGAGGAGGTCACATTCCAAGTGGCCCCATTCAGCAGCAGATACCACACTCTATTAGGGTGAGAGGCATTCACAATTTTTCAAGCTATACCCCATTACGGGTACATGAAGCTCAAAATGCCCGGACCCAACGGAATTATCACTCTCGCTAGTGACCCGGACATAGCGCTCCGCGCCGAAAAATAAAACAGCCGCACTTGCCCTTGAGGCACTATCCAAGCCCTAGCGGTAGAGGAACTCATCGCATCAAGGCTCCACGGTGAATGAGGGACGATGTGATACTCGATAAGAGATCCAAGTCCACCTCTTTTAAACCGCGCATTTAAATAGTCAAATTCCTAGTCCATCCAACGGACCCTACAAAAACAGCCTCCATCGGGCACAATTAAACCTCGATGTGGACGCCAGACCACGAGAATTCCTACGCCGAAAATTGGGACATTTTTGCTCGCACCCTTCAGACATGCCAGAATCCCACGCCGGGCCGAGCACAGCCTAAATATCCTAAAAGGATTCAAGCCACCAAACAAGCTCTTGGCGTTTCTCGAACCCAAGAGACAGGCCATGGGAGAGGAGCTAGCCAAACTATTGGAGGCCGGATTCATCGTAGACATTAAACATCCGGACTGGCTAGCAAACCTAGTAATGGTACCAAAGAAGGACAAATCCTGGCGCCTATGTGTCAATTTTAAGGACCTTAACAAGGCTTGCCCAAAGGATCCCTTCCCCCTCCCCCGCATCGATCAAATTATCGACGCTACCGCAGGACACAATTCATTGTGTTTCCTCGACGCATACTCCAGCTACCACCAAATTAAGATGGCAGAGCCAGACCAAGCTGCAACGGAATTCATCACTCCATACGGCCCATTCTGCTTCAACACAATGCACTTTGGGCTCAAAAACGCCGGCGCAACATATCAGCGCATGATTCAGACATGTCTGGCAAACCAGATCGGCAAAACAGTGGAGGCATACGTGAGCGATGTGGTCGTCAAATCCAAGCATGTCGAAACCGTGAGTCGATTTACTTGAGACTCACATTCGATAATCTCCGAACATATGACATCAAGCTCAACCTTAAAAAATGCGTTTTCGGTGTAGCGGTAGGAAAGCTCTTGGGCTTCATTGTATCCGTAGAGGAATTCAAGCAAACCCAGCCAAGATCCGAGCTCTGTCACAATTGGATATCCCCAAAGACCTCAAACAAATACAAAAATTGACTGGATGCGTGGCGGCTCTAAGCCGCTTTATCTCCCGCTTAGGAGAAAAGGCATTACCCCTTTATCGCCTCCTTCGGCGCACCGAACACTTCGAGTGGACGAATGCTGCCACGGCCGGACTCGAAGAAATCAAAGCCATATTGGCAACAAATCCAGTCCTGGCCGTGCCCAACATGGGCGAACCAATGCTATTAAACATCGCAGCAACCCATCAAGTTGTAAGCGCGGTGCTCGTTGTCGAACGAGAAACGGACGGACACAAGTTCCTTCTCCAAAAACCAGTTTACTACGTGTCCATTGTCCTAACTCCATGCAAGTCACGGTACCTGCATTATCAAAAGATAGCATACGCGGTGTTCATGGCATCCCGGAAGCTGCGACACTACTTTCAAGAGTGTTCGATAACAGTAGCCTCCGAAGTACGTCTTAATGACATTATAAACAACCGCGACGCAACGGGCCGGATCGCTAAATGGGCCATTGAGCTCCTCCCGTTCGACATAACCTACAAGCCAGGACGAGCTATTAAGTCGCAAGTTTTGGCCGACTTCGTCGCCGAATGGATCAAGTCGAACTCCCTAAAGAGTACGACGCATATTCCAACCGGATCATGCACTTCGACGACTCCAAAATGTTGGCGGCCTAGGGGCTGGCGCTGCTCGACGTCCCCAACCGGAGATACAGTCCAATACGCATTTCAAATAATTTACACGGACTCCAACAACGCAGCCGAATACGAGGCCCTTCTACATGGTCTCCGGATGGCAGTCTCCATGGGCATTCCACGCCTAGAGCTGCGCGGGGATTCGAACCTTGCGATATCGCAAATAAATGGGGACTTTGATGCCAAGGATCCGAAAATGGCAGCTTATCGCAATGTCGTCCTAAAAATGTCAGCTCGGTTTGAGGGGCTTGAATTTCACCATATAGCCCGGGATAACAACCAGGCAATGGACGTGTTAGCACGCATTGGCGCAAAGCGATGCCGTTCCCCCAACATCTTCCTAGAGAGGCTTTTTCAAGCCATCCGTATTATGGGAGGGAGAGTCCGAAATAACAACCCGGACCCAACAACACTGCCCCACACCGAACATTCCGACATAGTTGGTGGTTCCGCCAACGAAATAACACTGTCAGCCGCGCAATAATGGCAGTCATTGCCCCGTGGACAGAACCATTCCTAGCCTACCTAACTAGGCAGGAGCTTCCCGAAGACCAAAACGAGCCCCGCTGCATAGTGCGGCGGTCTAAAGCCTATAAGGTCCATGAGGGAGAGCTTTATAAGAAAAGCACAACCAGAGTCCTTCAAAGGTGTATCTCCGAAGAGGAAGGGCGGAATCTCCTGGCTGAAATTCATGGCGGACTGGGTGGGCACCACGCCGTAGCCCGGGCCCTTGTAGGCAAGGCCTTCCGTACATGATTTTATTGGCCGACGGACCGGGCAGATGCACATACTTAGTCCAACGATGCGTCGGTTTCCAGCTTTTTGCTAACCAAAGCCACATGCCACCCGCCGCCCTTAAAACTGTACCCATCACCTGGCCCTTCGCGGTTTGGGGGCTTGACATGGTTGGACCCCTTAAAGGAGGAACCCACAAGCAAAAATACCTATTGGTCATGGTGGATAAATTCACCAAATGGATAGAGGCCAAGCCTGTAAAGACGGCCGAATCCGGACCTGTGATAGACTTCATATCAGGGGTAGTACACTGCTACGGCGTCCCCCACAGCATCATCACTGATAACGGCACGAACTTAACGGCCGACGAGGTCAAACTCTGGTGCAAAAACATGGGCATCAAGCTCGACTACGCTTCAGTCTATCACCCCCAAACTAACGGTCAAGTCGAGCGAGCAAACGGTCTAATCATGAGTGGCATTAAACCCAATCTAGTGCGGTCCCTCAAGGAATCTTACACGCACTGGGTTGAGGAGCTCGACTTCGTACTCTGGGGGCTGCGGACCACGCCGAATCGCACTACCGGATTCACACCATTTTTTATGGTATACGGCGCAGAGGCAGTTTTGCCCTGCGACATAATTCATGACTCACCTCGCAGACGACAAATGCGAAGAAAGAGAAGCCGAGCTCGATCGGCAGGACAGTTTGGACACCTTGGAGGAAGAGCACGACGTGGCAAAAGCTCGTTCCACATTCTATCAACAGCAGGCTCGAAGATATCAAAGCAGGGAAGAGCGGGCCAAAGCTTACAACGCTGGCGAACTAGTTCTACGCCTGCCGGACAAGAAAAAGGACAAACTCAAGCCCAAATGGGAGGGCCCCTTCATCATCGACCAAGTCCTGACCGGCGGAGCGTGCCATCTGCGAAACACATCGGATAACCGACTCGAGCCGAACCCATGGAACGCAGCCCGTCTCCGAAGATTCTACGCCTAAGCGCCGATTACGAGTTTGTCTCCTTCCTCCGTCTATATTTTATACTTTAAGCTGTCTTTTATTTCTCTCCTTCTTCCTCCTTTTTTCCGAAGCCGTTAAAGGCTCGTTCGCGCATTGTTCGCACACACTTGACGCACTATCCGCGCTCATTATACATGGGGGCTTCTCTAATAGAAGCTTATTTATACGGGCTTTATGCCCAACACATGTGTCACACTTCCGCATGTACCTTTTATTCACCATTATATGCATCGATATGACTTAAGTTTTGGCCAAGCTTGGTTGCCTGGCTCCTGTGCTTACCCCTACATTCCCGAATGTTCGGCTAGGTGGTAAAGGGAGCACCTCTGCGATTGTTACCGCCGGGTCAGCCAGACGTCGTGTACCTCGGGGTGAAGCCGAAAGCTAGCGTTCTTAAGGGAATATTCGGTCGGTGAACTAAAAGACGATTTTTTTATTTTTTCATTTATCTGCCCCCAGATGCTTTTCTGCTTTTTTCGCAGTCCGGACATGCACTTTAGGGCATGCCTCCCAGGGAAAGGAACCCCTAACGGAACTATTCTCCCTGGAAGATGTTTCTTGCTAACCATGTAATATAACATAACTAGTTGGGAACTTGTCGATAAAGCACTCATGACCCCTATGCCCGGTCTCCACGCATGCCCCGGTTTTACATAACCGCGAGGGTATTCGGACACACTCCAGACTATTGGGTCCCGAGGTTGAAGCGAAAAGGTCCGCTACGACAAACGATCTACAATCCGGCTAGAAGGCATTTTACATAGTCAAATTGACTGATTGTATTCCTCTTCAATACCATCTAACAGGCTGTCTAGTATACAGTCCTGCTGGGAATACTTTGCGGCCAACTCTACTTGGCCGTACACTAAGCTCACAGGGATCTCCTTCCTGCTGGGCCCCACAGAGTCCGACCTCGGCCATGTGGTTTGGATGCACGCCGTGCTGCGTCTTCACCATGGCCCGAGCCTCCCTAGCGCCTTTGACGACAGCCGATATCTTCCATAGTCGGAAGCGCCCGCGTGCTCCTGAAGCTTCTCTACAAGCTCTCCAAGGCCTTCGGGCAGGGAGATAGATGGCCACAAGGCCTGTGCGACGCCTTTCATCACCTGCAGAACTCATTCGTGCAGTTGCAATAGCTCGGGAAGAAGGTCACCCGTCGAACCGGGCATTTCCTCTGCAGGACGACCCGTGAGCATACCTACAGACATATCTCTGTTAGTCGACTTCCTCGCCCAACTCTTTTTCAAAGTTCGCTCAAGCACTTACTATAAATGCCGCGACGAAGTCGCCGATTCTCCTGCACGGAGTCAGACAGCTGGGCACGAACATCCTTTAGTTCCTCACCCAGCTGGGTGTTGGCATCTGGAGATTATTTTTCTCTTGCCTCACCCTTGTAAGCACATTCTCGCCGCCTTCAACCGCGCAAGAAGAGCTGTTGCTTGTCCGGATCTAGTCCGGCGCCATCTGCAATATTATTGTCAGATTTACACACACGCCGCACTTCACAAACTACTTACCTTTTGAAGCATATATTACCATAGGGGGTCTCTGTGGCTCCCCCTGTAGCGGCTAGTGCGGCCTCAAGTTGGGCCTTGCATTCTTCAAGCTCCTGGGACAGTCGGGTATTCTTTTTTGTAAGATCCTGCATAAAAATGATCCTTAAATCAGTTATTCTACCTAGTTTAAGTCTTGGGGGCTACTGGCATATATAACCGTCAAATTTCCTCACCCGTATGTCCTTTACATACTGCTCCGT
Source organism: Aegilops bicornis (assembly GCA_021605145.1). Classification (NCBI taxonomy): domain Eukaryota; kingdom Viridiplantae; phylum Streptophyta; class Magnoliopsida; order Poales; family Poaceae; genus Aegilops; species Aegilops bicornis. The sequence goes on from CM038669.1 coordinate 236,810,446, forward strand.
GGCTCTGGCTAGACCATCTTGAGCGGCACAGAGGTGCGCATCTCCCGAATTGAAGGCATTCAATGCCTCTCGGGAGAAACATGTCGCCACGAAGAACTGTCCCGGGCGGGCGCCTGTGATTCATGGCGCTCTCCACCTCGGAGTTGGTGGCGGACAATCTGTCGGCATCCTCTCGTCGGAGGAGCATCCGGCCTTGCGCCTCGTGCTTTCGCCTCCGCTTCTCGACCCGGCTTTGGAGCCCGGCTGGCGGAGGCTCGATTATAACCTCTCCGGACACAGTCCGCGAGCGCTTTTTCCTAAAAAGAGTACCAGCGTTAGTACGCCTTCAGAATCAATCCTGGGAATATGGTGACGCGCCATACCGCTGGCGGGCGGCGTTCGATCCGGACCGCACTTCTTTTTAGCTCAAGGGGCCGTGCTGCCTTGTTGGCTAGCCGCCAAGGCTCGGCCTCCCCGCCTCAAGGCACCCCACGAAACACCATTGGTATACGGTGATCGAAAATAAGCACGGATGGGTCATTATCGAGTATTGGGACCTCGGTCTCGCCACTGTGAGGTCGAAGTATTCCGGGGTAATCGGCCGTAATGGCAACCAAGGAATTATCGATGATCAGTTGGTGAAATACCCCATCAATCAGCTCCACCAATATGTCCGGATCCTCTTGGGAGGCCGGATCAAGGAGCCGTTCCGGATCCTCGGGTTGTGGAGGCGGGCTGTTTATGTCTTTTACGGCCTGGCGCAGTTCCTGCGTCAAAATCACAAAATGAGATACCTAACCATGGGAATATAGATCGGATGTGCAAAAAAGAAATGTCCGCTTACTCAGCTTCAAGGATTGTTCATAGAAAATCCGTTCAATGGACTGACGCGGAGAAAATCCGCCTCTTCTCCCTTGTACAACACGGACAAGATCTTCACCAGATCGGTGACCGATCCCGGCCCCTTACGGCCATGACGGGTGGCATCGCCCTCCCGCTGAAATCCCACATGGGGTGGCCCCTATACCGGAGCGGGCTGCACCCCGCATAATACATGTGGCCATGACACCAATCATGGTCAGTCCGGAATGAGCTAACAATCTTATTCGGCTCATCAGGTAAAGGACGTCCCTGTCGTCTTCCCTCTGGGAGCTCCGCGGGCGCCAACTCAGGCGTTTCATCAAAGGAGCATTGCTGAACTCCGGGGGACCAATCCGAAAAGGATCCGGCAGCAGGATGTCCTCTATATAAAACCATTCCGAAGGCCAGTCTTCGGACGCCTTCTTCGGGGTTCCGGATAGATATCTGGTCCCGGCGATGCGCCATAGCTCGGCTCCGCCCACTTGATATATTGACCCCTCATGAGAACGGGGTACAAGGCAGAATAATCTCTTCCACAGCGCAAAATGAGCCTCGACGCCCAAGAACAGTTCACAAAGGGCCACGAAGCCCGCGAGGTGCAAAATGGAGGCAAAGCGTAAGGTGGTGCAACTGAGGTCAGAGAACTCCAAGAGCCCCGGAGAAACGGATGAATTGGAAATCCGAGTCCTCTTACTAGATAAGAGACAGAGCATACCCGCTCTCCTTTGGAGGAATCGGGACACTCTCCGCTTGCTTTCCGCCCTTATAGGTGGCGAGTCCATTTAACCGGAACCATGAAGGCCGGGGAAGAAATCCTTTGGTTTGGAGTGTCACTAGCTCGCTATGCAGGAATCGAGCATCTATCCCAATTTCAGTGCTGAGGGCTGGGAGCACGAGAGGAGGAGCTGCGTCGACTGTCCATGATGGAATGGATTTTTGTCAGAGGCGCTCCGATGAAAGCTCGCGGAGGGGGGATGGTGTGACTCAGATCTAGATCCTTGTCCCTTTTATAGGCGGCTCATTTGCGCAGCTAGGGGAATAAGTGTAAAAATACCCTGGCTTTTCGCATTCACTCAAACACATGGAAGATGGCCATTATTGGGCGTGGAAGCCAAGGAGCGCAGCATTTATCAGAAGCCGGACACTATTCGAAAAGTATATGGAATTTGGAGAAGAACCTGCCTCGCAATGCCGAAGACAATCTACGCGCCGGACTCATCGCCATTGAAGCCTGGTTCGGGGGCTACTGAGGGAGTCCTGGATTAGGGGGTGTCCGGATAGCCAAACTATCACCGTTGGCTGGACTCCTGGACTATGAAGATACAAGATTGAAGACTTCATCCCGTGTCCGGATGGGACTTTCCTTTGCGTGGAAGGAAAGCTTGGCGATAAGGATATGTAGATCTCCTACCATTGTAACTGACTCTGTGTAACCCTAACCCTATCTGGTGTCTATATAAACCGGAGGGTTTTAGTCCGTAGGACAAACAACAATCATACCATAGCCTAGCTTCTAGGGTTTAGCCTCTCTGATCTCGTGGTAGATCCACTCTTGTACTATCCATATCATCAATATTAATCAAGCAGTAGTAGGGTTTTACCTCCATCGAGAGGGCCCGAACCTGGGTAAAAACATCGTGTCCCTTGTCTCCTGTAACCATCCGCCTAGACGCACAGTTCTGGACCCCCTACCCGAGATCCGCCGGTTTTGACACCGACAGCAGGGCTCGCCCTCTCCTCTCTCTTTGTGTGAGTCTACTTCTAATAGGTTGGGAACCCTTTGCATGGGTGCCCTGGGGGGTTTATATAGGCCTACCCTCCAGGGGTACAATGGTAATCTGGCCAGGTGTAGGACCCGGTCGTTGTCTTTGGTCGCCGGGCTTCTCTGTCAGCTCGGTGGGGCTGGCCGCCGTGGGCCCCGCCAATCGCCTGCACGGAGCCGACAGGCCGCTCCCGCCGCTGGTCTTGGCTGGCTGCCGACATCAGAGTTGATGCCAATGACGCATGCTTGGTCAGGGAGCGTGGCTACTGATCCCCGCCACCGGTGGGAGATCACTGTAGCCACACCGTGTCTCATCTGGTTAATGGTGCCCGGGCCCCAAGGAAGGAACGGGCCGCCTGCTGGAAGCCGGCCTCCCTTAGGTCCGACTAGTCAGGCTTCCGCCGTCTTCCGGGCTCTCGCTGCCTGGTAGGGCTCGCTGCCTGCAAGCCCGTCTTGATCGAGAGCCGTCGTGGGGGGTGGCACCGCCGACAGGAGTGGCGTCAAGGCGGAGTGGCAGTGACCGAAAACCGTGGGCCACGCCTGCCCTGGATACGGGGGTGATGGACTACACTGTAGCCACACCCTGTCTTGTCTTCTTAAAGGAGGCGCAGACTTTGAGGGCGCCGCGGGCCGACTGCTAGGAGCCGGCCTCTCTGGAGGCCGCCTGTAAGGAGTCGGCCCGTCTTGGTGCCGCCTTCTGGAGCTTAGCCACCTTCTGGCAGCCGGCCGCTTGGGCCAGCCAACCATCAGAAGGCGGCGCTTCATCTTGATGTCCTGAGGGGCGCACCCGGCCCTGATGTCTTAAAGGTTCAAGGACACGGGTTAGGCTACCCGTGGCCCATTACTCTGATAGTAGTCCCCGAAGCTGGTGAGGCGTCGCGGCTACCGAGCTGAGAAGCCTCAGCAGTTTGCTTCCCCGGGTGCTCTGTACGGAAGCTTCATCCGACTCCCTGCAAGCCACGTGGAGGGAGTCGGCCACGTACAGACGGATTTGTCTGAAACTTCGAACGCAACGGCGGAAACTAGTTGGCGTGCTAGCCAAGCCTGCAGGCCCGCCGCCCGTCATGGGCACGCCACATGGCATCAGCCAGCCGGGCCGGCCTGCTAGCGCACGCGCTATGGGACGCGACAGCAGGCTGGGCCCGCCACCACAGGGCTTCGGCACGCGAGCGGATCCGCTGCGGCCGAGGCAGGCGGTTGAGCTTCTTCCGGAGTTACTGCACGCAGTAACTTGCGTGATAAACGCGGGAACATGGGGTCGTGGGCACAGTTAATCCCACGATCCCACGCCTCGCCCCCTCGGCTTCATAGCCCACCGGCTATAAGTAGGGGGAGGAGGGGGAGCGGCAGAGCACGCGCGCCCCTCCTGCCCCGTCCTCGTCTCCTTCTTCCTCTTCTTGCTGCAGCGCCCCCGAGCCACACCGGAGTGCTGCAGCTGCTCGTCTCCGTTGAGCTCTTCCGCCCCGAGCCCTCTTGGCCCCGCGCCAATCCCTAGTTCCCCCGCCACACCATTTTCCTCGCCGAGCTCTCCATGGCGCGCGAGCGGGGAGGAGACTGGGACGGGTCGAATGTCAACGAGGACCGCTTCGCCTTTCTTCGTGACACACGACGCCTTCCTGGCGCGGGCTTCGTGAAGGCGCGCGTGCCTCCTGCGAGGGAGATTTTGCCGGCGCCGGGGGAGGGCGAGCGGGTCGTCTTCTGCTCGCACTTCATCCGTGGCTTCAGCCTACCGGTCAGCGACTTTCTCCGCTCGTTCCTCGAGTTCTATCATCTCCAACCGCATAACATCATGCCCAACACTGTGATGCTTCTGTCTGCCTTCGTCACGATGTGCTTAGGCTACCTCGGCATCCTCCCCACCATCAAGTTGTGGGGAGCGTTCTTTTACACCAAACTGGGCACCTCCACCAAGGAGAAGGCGTCCCAGTGTGGTGCCTTCATCGCGGTGCGTCGGCCGTCGCCGAAGAACGCCTTCCCCGCCATCAAGCTGCCACAGTTAGTCAAGATGTGGCAACAATCTTACTTCTATGTGGAGAACGTCAACCCGGCCGTCGACTTCATCAACCTGCCGACCTATGAAGCCGGCCCACCGGCTGAGCCTCGGGCCAACTGGGGCTACAAGCCGAAGCCTGTGTTAGCTGACGGCGCCGCCGCCATCACCCGACTCCGGGTGCTAACAGAAGCCGAAGGCCTCAAGGCATCTGACTTGCTGGTCGCCTTTGTCGCGCGCCGGGTTCTCCCGCTCCAAGGTCGGCCTCACTTGATCAGCCGAATGAGCGGGCATCGCGACCCGTGTCGGCTGAGCATCAAGGAGATGCCGGCTGCTGAAGTGGCGAACTTGGTGAACGAGATCTCCGACCTCAAGCTGGAGGGGTCCTGGCAGTTCGGCAAGCAGCCGTACTCCCGTGCAGACCCGCCGCCTACCGTAAGTTCCTCAATATTTTCTCCCTTCAGAACTTCATCTTGATTCTGTCTTGTTGTATCGAACAGTCAGCCTCTTGCCTTTTGAAACAGATCTATATGTCTGAGGCGAGGGCCGCCGTTGTGGGGGCGGGTGGCCCCTAAGAACAGGACCGAGCTGTGAGCGACGTGGACGACCCTGACTTGGGGGCGGCCTCCTTGGTAGATGACGCCACAGGCGGCGTCAACGGAGCAGGCGGCCCCGAAGAAGGGGGGCAGCGTCGAGACGTGGCCGGACGACTTCGAGGAGGAGGAGGACGAGCCGCGCCCTTCACGAGGCGCCGACAAGGAGGATGTGGGCCCCTCCGCCGAGCCGACTGCTCGAGGCGGCACGCGAAAGCATAAACATGGCGCCGCCTTGTTCAGCAGCGTGCCGAAGAAGACCAAGAACCCGACCGCCGCGGCTAGGCGAAAGGAGGCCGCTGCGAAGGTGGCGAAATTTCAGAAACTCCCGAAGGCGCCTCTCATGGTGTCGGCGTAAGTATATTTTCTTGTGCTTTCCTTCCTTGCTGATTCTGTATGAGTTTCTTCGCTTTAGTTTTCTTGACTTATGGCCCCGCTCTCTCTTGAAAAGTCGGCCGCTGCCTCCATCATTGGGTCGGCGGAGACCTCCACCACCACCCGGCGAATCGATCCGGCCGCCGACCTCTAGGAGGCGCAGGAGCGAAACACGCGGTAGGCGCGCGAGGAGCAGGAAGCCGCCCGTCTTGAGAAGGCAGAGGCAGACAAGGCAGAGGCCGCTGCGCTGAAGGAGCTGGCGGAGGCCGAGGCTGACGCCGCAGCGAAGAAACGGCTTGAAGAAGCCGCACGCCGCCAGGAGCCGCTGTTCATCATACCCTTGAACTCAGCGCCGCCTCCACCAGAGTTCACGACGCCGACTGGGGGAGCCGGCGACGAGCACCCGATCATGGAGAGGGACGGCGGCGATGTCATCATGCCAGACGTGGCCGTGCCTCCGCCACTACCATTTGGAGGAGCGCGAGATAAGCAGACGGCGGCCCCGCCTGAGCCACCAGCCGGAAACGAGGTAGTGAAAGCCCCGACTTCTGAGGCCCTCACACCATCGCACCGTCATTTTGCGAAGGCGGCCTCGGCGCCACGACCGCTAGGAGCCAGCGCCGCGAGCACATCAATCCCAGATGCCGAGGCGACCAGCGCCGCGCCCGCTGACTGGGTGTGGGGAGGCGGAACGGGAGCCTTAAATAAGGTGATCCTAGATGTCGATGTCAAAACCGGCGGATCTCGGGTAGGGGGTCCCGAACTGTGCATCTAGGCGGATGGTAACAGGAGAGAAGGGACACGATGTTTTACCCAGGTTCGGGCCCTCTTGATGGAGGTAAAACCCTATGTCCTGCTAGATTAATATTGATGATGTGTGTTACAAGAGTAGATCTACCATTTAGATCAGAGAGGCTAAACCCTAGAAGCTAGCCTATGGTATGATTGTTGTTCGTCCTACGGACTAAAACCCTCCGCGTTATATAGACACCGGATAGGCATAGGGATACACAGAGTCGGTTACAATGGTAGGAGATCTACATATCCAGATCGCCAAGCTAGCCTTCCACGCCAAGGAAAGTCCCATCCGGACACGGACGAAGTCTTCAATCTTGTATCTTCATAGTCTTGGAGTCCGCCGATTATGATAGTTCGCTATCCCGGACACCCCTAGTCCGGAACTCCTCAAGAGTCTCTTTAACCAGGCTTCAATGACGACGAGTCCGGCGCGCATATTGTCTTCGGCATTGCAAGGCGGGTTCTTCCTCCGAATAATTTATAGAAGATTGTGAACACCAGGATAGTGTCCGGCTCGGCAAAAATAAATTCCACATACCACCATAGAGAGAATAATATTACACAAGATCAACCTGCTAACGTATTTTGTGGCGTGACGTCGTACCACTACCAAGCCTTTACTCAAATTGTTTTTTATTGTTCCACCTCGCATGAAGCGAAGCGGTTTCCTTTGGCACGCCTCTTGTCGAAGCAGAGGTCGTGTTCCCTTATTCCGGATTCCCATCAATACGGACGTGGTAACCCAACCGCGCCATTGATTGTGACGCTTGGGAGATAAGTTTAGTTTTACCAGCCGATGGGGACACATGTTTTTGTCCGCCCATATAAGTGGATAAGGATCCACCCTTTCACCCACGCCTTTCTTCCTCCTTTGCTCATCCATTCCTGTGCACTCGAGCTCTAGCGCCCAAGTCCGTGACTTTCCTCCTCAACCTTCTCCAACCATGTCGAGAGCGGGAGGCAGATGGATGGCCTCCTCCGTCACGGAGGGGCACATCACAAGATTGCGGGAGGCAGGATACTTGTCCGTGATATCACAGACAAAGCTGCCCTGACGCGGGGCAGCTCATTCCAACCCCCAGTCCCCATGAGAGGGTGGTATTTCTCCCCCACTTCTTCCGCGGACTAGGTTTTCCACTTCACCCATTTGTCCGGGGGCTCATGTTCTACTACGGCATGGACTTCCACGACCTGGCCCCGAATTCCGTCCTCAACGTCTCGGCGTTTATCGTCAGGTGCGAGGCCTTCCTTCTGCATCCAGCCCCACTTCGGCTTAGGCTCAAGACCTTCTGTGGTCAAGCCGAAGGTTGTGAAGGGCAGCCAAGCGAAGTGCGGAGGCGCCATGGTCGGCAAGATGGCCAAAGTCCTATGGGTCGAGGGCTCCTTTGTGGAGACAATAAAGGGTGGCAATCGGGTGGTTCTACATCATCGAGCCACGCGACCACGAATGGGTGGCGGCCCCAATTCAGATCTGGATTCCCCACACGGCTCTCGGGCCATGGAAAGAGACGGGCCTGAAGTGGGGGGATTCGGACGAGCTATCCGGACTCCAAACACGCGTCCGGAACCTAGTGGACAAGAATCGCAGGCTTGTCGACGTAATCCAGGTGATGCTCATCCGCCGGATTCTCCCATGCCAACAACGAGACTTCAATTTGTGGGAGTTCGATCCGGCACAACACCGAATTCTTGAGCCGCTCTTCGATACCACGCATTTAAGATGCCTCGAAGGTGCTGTTCAAGGGCGCCGAAGCCCCGCATCCGCTAACAAAGATCGCTGGTACAGCTCGCGTCAAGCCGGGCGAGGTAAGTTATTTTACCTTTACGGGACTCTTTTTCATAGATTGACTCTATGTGGGATCTAAAAACTCCCTATTCTTCGACAGTTCGGCTGAACACGCCCGACAGATTAACTATCCCGGCCTTTGCCGTAAGACCCAGCTGACGCCGATTGACGGAAGTTGGCTCCGCACCCCATGTGGTGCCGGAGAAGAAGGCCAAGAAGGAGGCCACGGAACTCGAAGGAGCTCCTGACGCCAGTGCCGTCGATTCTGAAGCGTAATCTTCTCCCAAGACGCAGGAGGAAGAAGAAGAAGCTTCTCCCCTGGGGAGGAGAGGAAAAGGAAGGCCGCCCAATCGGGAGGCCGGAGGGTCCAAGAAGGGAAGAACCCTTCTCCGGACTTCTCCACCAACATCGACGACGACGAGGGGATTGGCCTACGAGGGCCAATCCTGGCGAGATCGTAAGTGTCCGGATACCCATGGCTTTTATTATTGCAGAGTGTTCTCTAATGTCGAACACCATTGTGCAGCCCGCCCAAAGGCGAAGTTTGTCGATTCATCGAGCGGGTCCTCGGGCTCGGCCGGAAATGGAGAGTACTTCGCTTCCGACCGCCTCCGCCTCATGCTGCGGACAACGCCATGGCGGGGCCCCAAAGGGGCTTGGTCCCGAGGAGGTGGCGCAAGAGGTGCCACAAGGCAACCCCGGACTCCAAAGCGCGGGGGGCAAGACCCCTCAGGCTCTAAGGTCGACCCTTGTCCGGACTCCATGCCGGAACCTTCAAAGGGTTCCGAGTCCGGCAAATGATCCCTTCAAGAAGAAGGGTAAGACGCCGTGTCCTTCGCCCAACCGGAGGCACCGGATAGCATCGAGGCGCCAACAGCGCCCATCATGGGAGGAGCACCGCACCGTTATGAGTGCGGTGATCCTGACAGTTCAGTCCGCCAAGAGCGGGCTGACCAAGCCTGCACTACTCTTCTAACAGGCTTTGAGGTAAGAAATTTTAATATATGTAAAATGGTACCGCATAGACAGAGAGTCTCGATGCTCGGTTCGGTGTCTGGAAAGAAAAGCCGGACTGAGGATCTTTAGAAAGATAAACGCAGGAGTCATAAAAAATATGTCAATATGGGATTGCAGGTTGTCATTGACTACCAAGACCGATCATGGAGGTCAATAATTTGAAGAAAAACCTCGAGCGGTCCGAGAACAAGCTCGGTCATGCCAAGAAGCAGCTCGAGGAAAAAGAAGGTGAGTAATACCTTATGAAAATTGTACCTTACAGAAAAGGATTTGGTTGCAAGAAAAATGACAAGGATAACGTGGGTATTGTAGGGGCCACTAACGAGGTGGCGACCCTGAAGGAGGCGGTGGCCGTGGCCGAACGCAATGCGGCCGTGGAGCGCACCGAGCGAGAGAAGCAGGAGGCGGGGGTGGTGGAGGTACAGCAAGAACTCCAGGATCTCGTGAAAAAACATGAGAGCTTGGAGCGTGACTCGAAGACTCGAGAGTCCGAGCTTGCAACGGCTCTTGAGAGTGCCAAAGCCGCTAAGGCCGAAGCCTACAAGGCCCTCCAGGAGACTGAGGCGGTGAAGAAAATAGCAGCGGTAAGGCATTTTTCATGCAGTAGGCATGTGAGTGTTAATTACTCGTTGCTTACCCGACTGGAGCTCTGTATGCGTTCGCAGATCTTCCTCGCAGCGTGTCCGATGCTGCCGCATTCTACCGGGCCGAGGAGGGAGCTCGACGGAAAAGGTCTTCTGGTCTCAGATGTCGAGGCCGGATATCCGATGCCTTTAGCGACCAAATTAAAGCAGCTGGTCGAGCTCCACAAGGCGGCCGAACAGGCCATGAAGGGCCTCATAGTTCGCTGTGGCCTAAGGAGGCCATGCCCGGGAGATACTTTGGCTGCGCGGCTGGTGGATGCGCGTCTGTGGTTGAAGTTATCAAGCATTCCGCTTGTATCGAGGTTGCCTGTCGGGCCCTTGCCCGCCAAAGGTGCACCGGGGCAAGATGGATGCCTGTAAGCTTGTGACGGACCCGCCACCAGAGGGCAAGGAGCATCGCACGCCCGAGATGTATTATAAGAGTGTGTCAAGGGCGCCCGCAGACTATTGCGGGTGAGTGCTCCAAAGATGTAATATTTGAGTAGACTCGCATTTTGTTATCCCAGCGCTGAAAACTTAGTTCATATGCGCTTAAGCAACGCTTTGTTAATTTAAAATATTGCCTTCTATGCGGCTGTTTATCAAATCCGAGAGATGGCAAGTCGTCGGCTTCAGCCCCCATGCCACGAAAGTGCTTTGGGGTGTTCGATAAACTTGAGCGCTCTTGTTCCCATTTTTGGGTCCATCTAGGAGGCGCTCAACATACGTAGAACAAGGCAACCAGACTTATAATGCTTGAACACTCTCACTTAGCCATAGAATTTATAATTTTAAATTTCGCCGAAGCCCCTAGTCTTCGGAAGGTCAATTTGGGGCGCTATCCACGCCTTTGGCCGGACAAAGATCCGACTCCTCGCTCTAAGCGCATAAGTCTTTAAGGACTCGCAAAAACCTCTCGAACAGCGATCGTCTCTCGCCTCATCATGACGGTCAGTTTTAGCTTTCCATCGAGGCGTTAACCCGGCCAATCTGGGCGGAATCGCAGTGGTTCTCCCGGTGCTACCTTAGCCAATATAACGGAACGTAAGGTACCAAAACACGGAGCCGGGCAAACCCAACTATTGACCCAAGACATGATTCGAGCCGATGCATATAGTGCTATAAGTTCGGGGTGCCGCACTTGTGAAAGTGTTCGGACTCATCACACCATAATGCGGGAAACATAAGCCCCTGGTGTATATTAGCCGTACCAAAGTGTACGGATGCAACATGTCGTGAATGAACATATGTATGAAAAAGAAATGCAGTTATAAACAAAAAGGTGCTGCTACGAATGCAGAACGATACAAATAGTGCGATAAGCAAGGTATGAGACTGTTAAACATGTCCCCCTCCAGGGGTAGGCTGCAGATTGGTGTATTAAAATGCTCGTAATGGAGATCACCTGTATATTCGTTGTAGCCTTTTATCCTTTCCTGGCTTTTGCATCGTGAGTTCGGCAGGTCTGCTGCCGGACAGGGCTTCTGACAAACGGAGTCCTGTGGGTAAAAAGTAAAAGGTAAAAAGAAAAGAAAAAGGAACGACACACTTGAGAGCCCTTGGTGTGGTTGAGCCGCAGTCTGGGTTTATTGTGGTCGTGCCCCTCTCCCCATGCCCATGGTGCCTTCAGAGCGTAATGGTGTACGCGAAGGACCTACTTTTGACGCTTTCGCAGAGCTGGGGTTAGCTGCACTGCCACGCTGCGTTTTAACGTGCCAGGTGGTCTTGTTGTAAGTTACTCCGGCGCTTGATCGCAGGTCCGCCGCTTAACGGCCGGACGAGAATTGCCTTTAAGAGGCTGCATTGCACTTCGCGCGAGAGTCATTGTATGTTCCTCCGCGGAGAGAACGCTCGATGTTTCCGTTGACCGTGATGACTCCTCGAGGGCCCGGCATCTTGAGCTTGAGGTATGCGTGGTGCGGCACCGCGCTGAACTTTGCAACGTGGTACGTCCCGAGCAAGGCATGATAGCCGCTATGGAACGGGACTATGTCAAGATTAACTCCTCGCTTCGTGGTTATCCGGGGATCCGAAGACCACTTCAGTGTAATTGAGCCTGTATAATTGGCTTCTACACACTGGTATGACGCCTTTAAAGGTCGCTTTTGGTAGGTTTAATCCTTGAGGGTCTATGCCCATTTTGCGACCTTGTATCCCGGTAAAGCAGGTTCAGTTATCGCCGCCGCCCTTCGTGACTCGTTAGGTGAAATCCATCGACGCATTGGGTCTAAGACCGGTCGCGGCGAATCCACCGTGGGCGGATCTTGGTGGGGTGGTCCTTCGTCAAAAGTGATTGGGCAGGAGGACCATGGATTGAACTTCGGCAACTGGCTCCATTGCGTAGACATCTCGAGTGCACGCGCTTCCGCCCTTTTGGGTATGTGCGTTGCGTATATCAAAGTTCACCGTCCGCACTGTGGGGAAACCCATACATCCTCTATTGTTCGGCGGTTGGGTCTCGTCCTCGTCATCGCTATGCAGCCCCTTGTCATTGCTTTCGCAATTAACTTGCTCACTGCTTGAATACCCAACTGTCCCTGTTGGTGTGGTTAATGGTTTTCGGTGCCATGTATCCGCACAAGCGGTCGAGTATTCGGTCCAAATTGGACGGACCGGAGTAGTTCTTTTGAATGGCTTTTTCCGTTGACGGGTTTAGAGCCTCTGAATCCGGCATTGACCGCCGTATCCTCAATATTGTCGCTGTTAACGCTGGGCGCTTGTTTTGTTACGACGCTGCCTGCCATTTCGGTCCTTGAAGTCCGGACCGCCGTAATTTTTCTTGAGGTTGTTGCTGCGTGCTAGCCATTGTCCTCACCAGCGAAGCGGGTCATGAGTGATGTGAGGGCTGCCATGGATTTCGCTTTTCCTGTCCTAGGTGCCGGGCAAGCCACTCGTCACGGATGTTATGCTTGAAGGCCGCGAGGGCCTCCGCATCCGGACGGTCGACGATTTGGTTTTTCTTGGTTAAGAACCGTGTCGTAATTGTCCGGCCGATTCGTCTGCTGCTGAATTATGTGGCTTAGGTCATCGTGTCGTGGTCGCATATAAGTGCCCTCGGAAGTTATCGAGGAATGCGGTTTCCAAAGTCCTCCTAGCTCCCAATTGACTCTGCTGGCAAGCTGTTGAGCCAATGTCGGGCTGGTCCTTTAAGCTTGAGGGGGAGGTATTTGATGGCATGAAGATCGTCACCGCGGGCCATGTGGATGTGAAGGAGATAGTCTTCGATCCAAACCGCGGGGTCTGTTGTGCCATCATAGGATTCAATATTGACGGTTTAAACCCTTCGGGGATTTGATGATCCATTACTTCGTCTGCGGAAGCATAGTGGGTGTGCTGGCGCCTGTACTTGGCGATATCACGACGGAGCTCAAAAGAGCTTTGTCTGTTTTATTCGCCCAGCCGGACTTAATGTGTCCGCGCGACGGTTGTCGCCACGCACTGCGGCCCACGCCGATCCATAGATCGATCTTGATTGTCTTGCCTTGTCCTCCAATATATCTCGCAGGTCCGTAGCGTTCCCCTTTGGCCGTGGTGCTTTTTGGCGATGCCGGAGTGCGGTTCTAGTGAAGGGCCTAGAGGCCTTCTTCCGTCGCGACCACGGGGTGGTCGGTCAGCCGTATTGTCTCCTGGTGATGCGGGTTCGTAAGCCTCCTCCTCTAATCGGGGAGCAGCTATGCGTTTAGGGTAGCTTTTGAGGGACGCTCGAGCTCATGCTCTTACCTCATGAGGACTTCATCCATCATCGGCTAGCAGATCTGATCAGCTCTAAGTCGTTGTCGCTTTTTCTTGAGGCTGTTCGCCGTGGCCATAAGCCTGCCTCTAAAACGCTCTTGTTCGACGGGATCCTCAGGAACGACGAATTCATCGTCGTCTAGGCTTGCTTCGTCTTCGGAGGGCATATAATCCTCTACCTCTTCTTCTGCCGCTCTCTCGTGAGGGCTGGCGTCTCCATCCTCCCCTTATTTGGATCTTGCCGGAGTGGATTGTCTTCGCACCGTCCGGTGTATTGTTATCTTCGTGCGGAATCTTCATTCTTGCTTTGTGGCGGGATTTAGAGCGGCTGGCCACAAGGCCGGGCGCTTCGGTTGCTTCTTGGAGGGATCATCCTCCGCTGTTCCATCACCGTTCCCATCTTTTGGGATGTCCACCATGTATATGTCGTATGACGAGGTAGCCTTCCAAAGGTTCTCAGAGGCGGCTCTTGGTCGTCTCCGGCATCGCCGCCCATACCATCGATGTCTTCGGAGTCGTAGTCTAGCATGCTCGGTTAGATCGCTGATGCCGGCTACCAAGTGGGTGGTGGGTGGGCGTTGAATTTCTTCGTCGTCCGCATCCCAACCTTCCTGACCGTAATCCGGCCGGGGCTCTTCGGAAAAAGAGAGAGATTTTAGTGAATTCAGGATGTCGCCAAAGGGCGAGTGCTGAAAGATGTCCGCGGCCGTGAACTCCATAACGGGCACTCAATTGGATTCGATTGGTAAGGGCGCGGAGGGTTCGGAGTCCGGCACCCTGGAGTCGAGGTCTTCGCAAAGGACAGGGATAGAGTTCGGCTCGATCGCCGTAGAGATTAAAGCCCCCGAGGCGGTGTCCAACCACTGCCCTCGATCGGGGAATCCGGCTCCGGATTAAGGGTGGAGCAGATTCTGGTGTGGCCTTGTGGCACCGCTTGTTCCGCAGTAGCTAGATCATGCCCATCGAGACAAGTCTTGGCGCTTACTGCGGCCGAATCCGTCGAAGATCAAGTGTCCGCGGATATCGGCCGTATAGTTTAAACTTCCAAATCTGACTCGACGCGGCCAGGCGTAAGCTTCGATCTGCTCCAGATGGCTGCTTAATTGGCTCAAAGGTAAAGCCGCCAACCACGAAGATCTGTCCGGGAGAAAAGTCTCACCTGGACCGTCGTTGTTGATGATCGAAGGAGCCATCGGGCCTATCGGTGGCGATTTACACAGAGGAACTCTCATTGAAAGCACCAATGTCGGTGTCAAAACCGGCGGATCTCGGTAGGGGGTCCCTAACTGCATGGCGTCTAGCGGATGGTAACAGGAGACAAGGGACACGATGTTTTACCTGTGTTCGGGCCCTCTTGATGGAGGTAAAACCCACGCCCCGCTAGATTAATGTTGATGATGTGTGTTACAAGAGTAGATCTACCACGAGATCAAAGAGGCTAAACCCTAGAAGCTAGCCTATGGTATGATTGTTGTTCGTCCTACGGACTAAAACCCTCCGGTTTATAGAGACACCGGATAGGGTTAGGGTTACAGTAGTCGGTTACAATGGTAGGAGATCTACATATCTCAGACGCCAAGCTTGCCTTCCACGCCAAGGAAAGTCCCATCCGGACACGGGACGAAGTCTTCAATCTTGTATCTTCATAGTCTTGGAGTCCGGCCGATGATGATAGTTCGGCTATCCGGACACCCCCTAGTCCGGAACTCCCTCACTAGACATCCAGGTTAAGCTCCGAGCTGAGGCCGACGCTCTCAAGCACTGCAACAAGGCGTTCTTGGACTCGCGAGCAGCCATCCGGGTATGTTTCTTACTTCTTCATTTCTGATTCTTGTACTTCTCTATGGGGGCGGGCCAGCGCACCCACTGGGTGTAGTCCCTGAGTTTCGGGCCGGCTGCTGAGCAGGCGGCTCGGAACTTTAATTGGCAAGCTCCGAGTACTAACATTGTCTGATCTCTTCACTGCAGGATTATCATAACCTTCGCGCGGCCACCTTCAACTCCAACGTCCGAGAGCTGGACCAGCAGACCACCGACTTGATGGAGAGCCGGAGTAAGTCTTCGTCTTCTCTTTCTGCGGGGGCGCGCTGGCGCACCTGCGGGCTGTAGTCCCCGAGATTCGGGCCGACTGCTAAGCAGTCGGGTCGGATCTCTCCGACAACTGCACTTTCTCTTTGTATTGACAACTTTCTTCTCTGTGGGGGCGCGATAGCGCGCCCGCGGGCTGTAGTCCCCGAGATTCGGGGCGACTGCTGAGCAGTCGGGCCGGATCTCCCGGCCGATTGTACTTCTTCTCTGTGGTTGCTGACGTCTTTTTATTTCTCTTTTCTTGCAGAGGCCAATGCTACTTTGCAGCAGCAGCTAGGCGAAGCCAATATCGCGTTGCGCGCCTAGGAGGCGGAGTGCAACGAGCTGGTCCAGGAGCATGACCGGCTGGTCAAGCAGCTGACGGAGCAGGCGGAGCTTCTCAAGAAGGCCCAGAAGGAGGCGGAGCTCAAGGAGTCCAATCTCCTTGCTAAGTTCGAGACTGAATGCTCCGCCTAGACCGACAAGGAGGCGTTCCTGACTGCCGGCTTCGGCAAGATTGAAGACATGGTTGACGGTAAGCTTCCTTCTTCTTCTTTCTTTGGGTTGTCGGCTGCTTATCGGGCCGACTTCTAGCCTCTGACTTCTGGCTCCTTTGCTTTCTATTTGAGCATATTTCTTCCCTGGTCACTCTGGCACTGCCAATCAGGCCATTGAGGCTGACCGCGAAGAGCGGAGGGCGGAAGGTGCGTAGATTGCTGCCAACGCCCCCCGGACCCTCAGCGAATAGCTTCTTAGCATCCAGGCCTGTCTTCGGCCGACTCATCGGATGATGTGCCGCTCTTCGCTGGCTAGCGCAGGCCATCTCTCGCCATGTGGCCCAGACATGCCGCTCACGCACTCCCCGGACTGCCGACCGGGCCGAGGTGGCGGCCGGCCTGCCTGAGGCCCGGAAGGGTTCCTCACTCGGCTGGAGCACGCCGGCCTTGAGTTCATCAAGGTGGTACCGGGCTAAATCCCAGCCCTGGACCACATTTTGATAGGAGGCCCAGGAGGAGCTGGTGGTGGTGGAGCGTGATCTTATCAAGCGGGTGGCAGCGATCGCCGAGTACACCAACACCAGCATCTTCGTCCCGGAGCTGGCTGAGAATGCTGCCGAGGTGCCACCAGAGTGGTTCGGGCTGAACCCGGAGGATGGCGAGGACTTGGCCGAAGTGATCGACTCCAGCGACGAGGGGGAAGGCGAGGATGACGAAGAAAGTGAAGAGGAAGCGCCAGAGGTTGAAGCGGACGGCCAGCCTCAGCTTGACCGCGCCTCCAACAACGAGCCACTCACAAGCGAGCCGACTGCTGCTAAGGGCGACCAAGCGGAGACCGACCAGCCGGCCGCTCCACCAACCAGCGCCGCCAACTCCACCGTTCCACCGGACCCGTGCTGCTCCCTAGGCTGCCAATCTATCTTTCGTTTTTTCCTGCTTATCAGTCTCGACAAATTTTGTTAACTTCACACAATTCCACCCGCGGGGTGTATTTCAAACTTTTTTTGAATGCTGGCCAAGGGCCTTTTGGTATGTAAATATTTTTGCCGAGTTCTATCTTTCCCAGCTTTGTGCTCCTTTGCTTTTTTCCTTTGCCGCCCTCCCTGGGCTGCCGTCTTGCCAGCCAAACAGCGGCTCTGCGGACTGCGGCTGGGTCAAGTACTTGGCCGCTTTTGGAGGCTAAGTACTTAGCCGATTAGAGTATTTTTAGCAAGTTAGGTAGAAGCCGCCAATCGCTGCTCAAGAGCTTGGCCGTTGAGGCGGAAGCCGGCTTGAACTATGTGCATGCTTTGGGTCCTTAGCCATTTTTCATGTGGGCACCCTTTTCTACCTTTGACCCCTGCCTGTCGAACAGTCACTCTGCGAGCTGCGGCCTTGGCAGGAGAAGGTTTAAGTGCCAACACACTACTTGTCCGGCTGCAGGAAGCACTACATAGTACAAGGCGGCGAGCCCCCGGGCCGAATCGGGATTAACCCGTGCCAAAGTGGAATAATGAAATAACACATTCATAGGCATAATACTTATCATATAGATAAAAAGGGGAGTCCCCAAGCTCTTCTTGGGGGACCCGGAGTCTTCATACTTAATACAAAAGGTAGCATGGTACATACTGCATCAACTGTAAAATCTCCGAAGGAGATTTGCATTCCATGGCTGCTCTGTCTCCTTGCTGGGGTCGTCTCTTTTGCGTGCTCTGGGCTTCTGAGCGTCGATCAGGTAGTAGGAGTCGTTGCCCAGAACTTTGCTGTTGATGAAAGGGCCTTCCCAAGGTGCCGAGAGCTTGTGCTGGCCGGCTGTTCGCTGGATCAGCCGGAGCAGAAGGTCTCCCTCTTGGAAGGATTTTAGTGACCTTCCGGTTGTAGTATCGGCGTATACTCTGCTGGTAGATGGTGGACCGGCTGAGTGCCAACAGTCGGCCCTCTTCCAGCAGATCGACACCGTCTTCTCGTGCTTCTTTTGCCTCCTCTTTGGTGTACATGGTGACTCGAGGGGAGTCAAATTCTATGTCTGTCGGGATGACGGCTTCGGCACCGTTGACGAGCAAGAAAGGCGTGAAGCCGGTTGACTTGTTCGAAGTTGTGCGCAGGCTCTAGAGGACGGCCGGCAGCTCATCGAGCCAACAGCCGGCCGAACGCTCCAGAGGCTCGACTAGTCGGGGCTTGATGCCGGAAAAAATGAGGTCGTGTGCTCGCTCTACTTGGTCATTTGACTGTAGATGGGCAACGGACGCTAAGTCCAGCCGGATGCCCTGCGTCACGCAGAAATGAGCCAAGGCACCCTTGGCGACATTTGTGCCGTTATCGGTGATGATGCTGTGCGGTATGCCATACCGGATGGCGATGTCGGAGATGAAAGTCACAGCAGTCGGACCATTCAACTTCTTGATCGGTTTTTCTTCTATCCACTTGGTGAACTTGTCCACTGCGAGAAGAAGATGAGTCATGCCACCGCGTGCTGTCTTGAACAGTCCCACCATGTCCAGGCCCCAAACGGCAAAGGGCCAGGCAATGGGGATAGTCTTGAGTGCAGAAGCCGGCAAATGTGGCTTGGAGTGGAACTTCTAGCACCCTTTACACTTCTGGACCAAGTCTTTGGAATCTTCTAGAGCAGTCGGCCAGAAAAAACCATGGCGGAAAGCTTTTGCAACAAGTGATCTTGAAGCCGTGTGGTGACCGCACTTTCCTTGGTGGATATCTTTGAGGATTGCTTGGCCTTTCTTCGGCTCCATGCAGTGCTAGTACACACCAGTGACACTGCGCCTCACAAGTTCTCTGTTAACAATGGTGTACGCTACTGCTCGACGTTGCATTTGCCGGGCCGAGATCTCATCAGTCGGCAGCTCTTTGTTCATAAGAAAGTTGACGATGGGCTGAGCCCATGAAGGTGCTGCTATTTCTTCGACTGCCAGAACTGCAATTTGCACGAGGGCGGTTGGGCTGGGAGGCAGCGGGTTGGAGTCGGCTGCCGCTTGCTGAATCGGTGAAGTCCCCGGGCCGAATGGTGCAGTCCCCGGGCCGGGTGCGACCGCTGCTGTCCCCGAGCCGCCTGCCAAAGTCCCTGCGCCGGCTGCTGAGGTTGTCAAGTCGGATCCGACTACTTCGGGAGGAGCCAGCACGAAGATGGCGTCTGATTCTGGCGACGGCTTGACAGACGGTTTGAGGAGGCATTGCAGGGCGACGCCAGCGGGTATTTCTTGCCAGGTGGAGCCGATTCGTGCCAAGACATCTGCTTGCTCATTGTCATTTCTTGGCACATGGAGGAACTCGCACCCTTCAAAGTATCCACTGAGTTGCTAGACGAGGAAGCGTTAGCTGGCCATATTTGCATCCTTGGCGTCCCAGTTGCCAGACGACTGTTGGACCACCAAGTCGGAGTCTCCATAGCACAGGATCCGGCGAATGCCGAGTTCCCTGGCAAGCCGGAGCCCGTGTATGAGCGCTTCGTATTCAGCTACGTTGTTGGAGGCGGCAAAGTGAATCTGCAGCACATATCTGAGCTTCTCGCCTTTGGGAGAGGTGAGGACGATGCCGGCTCCCAAACCGGCACGCATCTTGGAACCATCAAAGTGCATTCGCCAATGGGTGGAGTCCGGCGCTGGCGGCAGGTAGTGGGTCTTGGCCCAGTCGACGAGGAAGTCTGCCAGTGCTTGGGACTTGATGGCGGTGCGGGGCTGGTAGTAGATGGTGTAGGGGGGCAAATCTATGGCCCATTTGGCCACTCGGCCCGAAGCATCTCGACTTCAATGATCTCGGCAAGCGGAGCAGTGCAGACAATAGTGATTGGGTGCTCTTGAAAGTACGGCTTGAGCTTCTTGGCGAAAAATGCACGCCGTAGCACATCTTCTGATAGTGGGCGGAGGCGGACAACACTTCACTCAGGTAATAGTGCTATAAGTTCACGCCGTAGCACGCCGTAGTTCTGCTTGGAGGCGGACAACACTTCACTCAGGTAATACACCGGCCTCTGGACTGGTAGTGCTTTGCCTTCTTCCTTGCGCTCCAGAACTATGACTGTGCTGACCACCCGACTGGTAGCGGCGATGTAGAGAAGCATGGGCTCCTTCGCAGTCGGAGCCGCCAGACAAAGGAGTGGTCAACATTTTCTTGAGCCGGAGAAAAGCTTCGTCCGCCTTATCGTTCCACTCGAAAAAAGTGCTCTTCTTCATGAGCTGGTACATGGGAAGAGCCTTCTCACCCAGCCGACTGATGAAACGGCTGATGAATGCCAAGTAGCCATTGAAATTTTGCACGTCCAGCAGTCGGGTGGGCACCTCCATCCTCTCGATGGCCTTGATCTTCACAGGGTTGCACTCTATGCCGCGCTCTAAGACCAGGAAGCCAAGAAGTTGGCCGGCTGGTACTCCAAAGACGCTATTCTCCAGGTTGAGCTTGATTTGAAATCGGCGCAAGTTTGCAAAGGTTTCCTTGAGGTCTTCTAGCAGCGTGTCGCGCTTCTCCGTCTTCACCTCAATGTCGTCCACATAGACATGGGCGTTTCTGCCAAGTTTCTTGAGGAGACACTTCTGCATGCAACGTTGAAACGTGGCGCCGGCGTTCCTCAGGCCGAACGTCATGGTCAAGTAGCAGAAGGCTCCGAATGGTGTGATGAAGGCGGTCTTGAGCCTGTCGGCCGGGTTCAGCTTGATCTGATGGTACCCTGAATATGCATCCAAAAAACTCAACAGCTCGCATCCGGCTGTGGAGTCTATCACTTGGTCAATTCTTGGCAGGGCAAAGGGATCTTTGGCACAAGCTTTGTTGAGGCTGGTATAATCGATATACATGCGCCACTGCTTATTCTTCTTCAGTACAAGGACTGGGTTGGCTAACCATTCTGGAAAGAACACTTCCATGATGAAGCCAGCTGCTAGAAGCCAGGCTATCTCTTCTCCAACAACTCTTCTCTTCTCTTCTGATAGGCAGCGCAAGGGCTGCCTGACTGGCTTGGCATCAGGTCGGACATGTCCTTGGGAGACCATGCAAAGATGTCCCGATTCTCACGGAGGAAATCGACGAGCTCGCTTTCCTATTCACTGTCGAGGTTTGCACCTATGACAGCGTGCCTCTCCGGGTGCTCCGGGTCCAAGGTTATCTTCTTTGTTTCTTTTGCCGGCTTGAATGAGCCCTCAACTTTCGACTCCTTGGGGTTGGGTGACATTTCCGGCTGCTTGCCTGCCATTGCCACAACCCGGTCAAGGAGCCGCTTCTCTGCTGCAATCACAAGGGACTCCTCTAGCCGGCTACTGTCTGCCGCACAGGCGGACGACTTCTTGTAGTCTCTGGTTATGGTCAGGATTCCCTTGGTGCTCAGCATCTTCATCTTGAGGTAAGCATAGTGGGGGACCGCCATGAACTTGGCCAGAGCAGGTTGGCCAAGTAGCGCATGGTAGGGGCTCTCAAGGTCCACCACCTCAAACAAGACTGGCTCTCGGTGGAAGTGATCTTTGTCCCCAAAGAGGACATCTATCTGTGTCTTGCCGATTGGTGAGCAGGAAAGGCCATGAACTATGCCATGGAATACAGTCTGACTGGGCTGAAGCTGCCTCTGCTTGATTCCTGACTTCTCCATAGTATCTCGGTACAGGATGTTGATGTTGCTGCCGCCATCTATCGGGACTCGGGAGAAGCGAGCAACCCGCCTCTCTGTTGCGAAGGTGGCATCTATGACCAAAGCATAAGAACCAGGAGAGGGCATCACCTCCGGGTGGTCAGCCCCGCCCAATCGATAGGCTTCTCGTGACAATGCATGAACACGGGGTCTCGATGCTCTTGCATTTACTTCTTGTTGCCGCTGTTGCTGGGTTGTGTGCTTGTTGTCAGCCACACTATTGAACACGACATAAGCTCCATGCTCTTCAGGATACTCATCTTGTATCGCAAGACCGACAGCCGATCCGCCGCTGGGAGGAGGAGGAGGTGGCGGACAAAGAAAGTGAGGAGGCAGGAGTCCATCACCCTTGGCAATCCTGGTGAGCCAGTGGCATTTTTGAGTGGTGTGGTTGGACGGCTTCACGCCCCTGTGGAACTTGCAGGGTGCATCAAGAGTCTGCTCGTATTAGAAAGCGGGCAGCCCATTGGGCTTGCCTCCCTTCTAACGCTTGGGTGGAGGCTGCCCTTTTGGCTGTTGATCTTCGACTTTCGCCACCTGCCGGCTTGTGGAAGCCGGTTGCGTGGCCTTCCGCTTGTTGTCATTCGGTTGCTGACCCCGACTGGTGTCGCCAGGCGGAGTCCGAGGAGCATGAGGAGCCATTTTGCCAGATGCGTCAACTTGGATTTCCGCCTTCATGGAGGAGTCGGCAGTGGCGTACTTGTCTACTATGATCAGCAGTTCATCGAGGGTCACCGGCTCATCGCAGAGAAGCTTGTGCTTGAGGAGGGTGCCTTCTCGGCACCCGGCAGTGAAGTACTCGATGGCCTGCACCTCATGCACGCCCTCGCAGGAGTTGCGCAGCTCGGCCCAACACGTGAGGTAGTCGTGAGTAGACTCATTAGGGCCTTGGACGCATAAGGAGAGCTGGCGAGGCTTGGGCGGCCGCTTGTACGTGCTGGTGAAGTTGCGGATGAAGGCTTCGGTGAAATCAACACATCTGTTAATGCTGCGGGGCTTCTGGCTGTTCAGCCATGTCCGGCTGTGCCTCGAGCATCGGGCTGACGTACTTCCGCGGCTACGCGCTTGTTGCCATTTGCGATGTTGACGGCTGTGGAGTAGCCGACCAGCCAGTGTTCAGGCTTCACGGAGCCAGTGTACTTGGGCGTATCTCTCGGGAGCGTGAACCCTTTGGGGAAGGGCTCATCTCAGATGCGGGGGCCAAAACAAGGCGGACCCAGCTCGTCTTCCTCTTCTAGTACCAGGGATCGGTTGAGGCGGTCGATCCGGTGGCGGGTGTTGTTCTCTCCGACTCCTTCCCGGCGGCCAAGGCGGTCGCCGAGTGTCGGGTGGTCAACAGGCGGTGGGGAAGCGCGCCTCTCTCTTTGCTAGGGGGAGGCGGACAGTCGTCCCATTGTTCCACTGCTCTTGGGCGGCCGTCTTGGTCGCGCTCGATAGTGATGCGAGTCCGGCTGCGGCTGGCAGCCAACTTCTTGTCTCTTCTACCGCGGATGCCACCAGTCCGCGTACGGGATGTCGCGCCCTGATCTCGGCGAGGAGGCGGATCATCATTTTGCCGGTTGGGCACTTCAGTGCGGCAGCCGGCCTCCTGCTGCTCAGCAGCCGCGTCTAGGAGCTGCTAGACGCGCTCCATCATGTGGCAATGCTCGTCGCTCTCAAGCTTGTCTAGCTCGTCTGCTGCCGCCTGGGCAGCTAGTATGTTCTCTACGGGCATGGCGTAGACGGGATGATCTGTCCCGAACATGCTAGCGATGGTCGCACCACGCTACCGAATCAGGTCAATGCGGCTAGGCCCACCAGGAGTCGGCGTGCTGCCGACGGCACGGTCCATCTCACGCTGGTAGGCCTCCGAAAGGCGTCTCATGCTGGCCAGCCAGTTGGCGCTTTCGACGAGCTAGACACGGTGTGCCTACAACGTCTCAGCGTCGGCGTCTTTCGGGATGGGCGCAGTCAAGTCTTGCAGCGCTACCTGCAATGGATCCTGGCCACCTCCACTAGAGTGCTCGCCGTGGCTGATGACGAGCACCTCCGTGACGGTGCTGCCACCGTTGTCCGCGTGAGGAAGCGATTCGTCGTAGACCACCATGTTGGTGGGGAACGCGTCAAGCAACGCTGTGTCGGAGTCGACGAGCATCGGGTCGGTGGAACCAACCGACTCCAAGTCCATAGCAGGCTCGCTGGCGACGTGGAGCTGATCGAGGAGGCTGATGAGGCGGCTCTCGGGGCCATCGGTGCCCGCATCAGACGCGGGCTCGTAGGAGAGGCGAATCTCGCCAACAAGATCGGCGAGGCAGCTCGCCACGCAGGCGACCTCCACACCGTGCAGCGCGTCAGCACAGACGCCGTCTAGCGTGCCGGGCTGGCTGCGTTCGCCAGGAAGGAACAAGGTTCCCGTCCAGAACAGGTCTCCGGGAGACGGTGCACCTCGCCCCATGGTGGGCGCCAAATGTCGGGGGTTGGGTGCGACATATGCCAATGGATGGCTTATTATGGTGGGAGCAAGTAGAACGTCGCTGGTGCTTGGAAGCTGAATGAGGCGTAGACACGAACGCCGGCGCACTTTACCCAGGTTCGGGGCTCTCCTAGGAGATAACACCCCTAGTCCTTTCTCAAGGGGTCTCCGCGTGATCACTAAGGCACTAGTGAGTACAATGGTGCTCCTCGAGCTGTATGCTAGAGGTGGAAGAAGGCAGGGCTCGCCCTCTCCTCTCTCTATGTGTGAGTCTACTTCTAACAGGTTGGGAACCCTTTGCATGGGTGCCCTGGGGGGGTTTATATAGGCCTACCCTCCAGGGGTACAATGGTAATCTGGCCGGGTGTAGGACCCGACTGTTAGTGTCTCTGGTCGCCGGCTTCTCCGCCGTCTGTTGGGGCCCGCCGCCTGGTGGGCCCCGCCGACTAGTCTGGTACAGAGCCGACAGGCCGCTCACAGGTCTTGCCGGCTGCTGATTACTGTAGCCGCGATGCTAATGACGCATGCTTGGTCAGGGGAGCGTGGCTTCAGTTCCGCTGCCTGGTGGGAGATCACTGTAGCCACACCGTGTCTCATTTGGTTAATGGTGCATGGGCCCCGAGGAAGGAACGGGCCACCTGCTGGAAGCCGGTCTCCCTCAGGTCCGACTGGTCAGGCTTCCGCCATCTTCCGGGCTCTCGCTACCTGGTAGGGCCCGCCAGGTGCCGTGCATCGACAGCCGCCGTGGGGAAGGGCACCGCCTGACAAGAGTGACGTCAAGGGCGGAGTGGCAACAATGCTGCACCTGGCGGAGATCTCTGCCTGTACGGAGCACTATGGCCATGCCCGGCCCTGGATACGGGGGTGATGGACTACACTGTAGCCACACCCTGTCTTGTCTTGTTAACGAAGGCGCAGACTTTGAGGGCGCCGCGGGCCGACTGCTAGGAGCCGGCCTCTCTGGAGGCCGCCTGCAAGGAGTCAGCCCGTCTTGGTGCCGCCTTCTGGCAGCTGGCCGCTTGGGCTAGCCGGCCATCAGAAGGCGGCGCTTCATCTTGATGTCCTGAGGGGCGCAGCCAGCCCCGATGTCTTGAAAGGTTCAGGGACTCGGGTTAGACTACCCATGGCCCATTACTCCGACAATGTGAGACTATCTTCTCCTTGTTCTCTTCTCCACAACCACCATTCTATTCCACATATAGTACTATATCCATGGGTCATGCTCAAGTATTGCGTGAAGATTGAAAAGGTTTGAGAACATCAGAAGTATGAAACAATTGCTTGGCTTGTCATCGGGGTTGTGCATGATTAAATACTTTGTGTGATGAAGATAGAGCATAGCCAGACTATATGATTTTGTAGGGATAACTTTCTTTGGCCATGTTATTTTGAGAATACATGATTGCTTTGTTAGTATGCTTGAAGTACTATTATTTTCATGTCAATATTAAACTTTTGTTTTGAATCTTTCGGATCTAAACATTCATGCCACAATAAAGGAAATTACATTGAGAAATATGCTAGGTAGCATTCCACATCAAAAATTCTGTTTTTGTCATTTACCTACTGGAGGACGAGCAGGAATTAAGCTTGGGGATGCTTGATACACCTCCAACGTATCTATAATTTTTGATTGTTCCATGCTATTATATTATCTGTTTTGGATGTTGTCAGGACCCCGATTCCAAGTCACATCGATCTAGCCGGTAACACCTCATATCACTTTGCGGCCTCACGCACGGTATTCCCACGGGTGTCGCCTTACCATGGCCCGGGACCGTTTGCGCCTTTTGGCTCACGTATATGATAGTGTCGCTAGCATCCATATGATAGAGAACCCGGGCCGACATGACTAGTCGTCAACCCAAAGTGGCACTAACTTACGGGGACAGGCATACATGAATCAACAATCGAGCATGTCGGCCGCCAGCAGCGAATCCGGGCTGTAGCACTTGGGCTAACAGGACTCCGGTGAACCGGCTGTAGCGGGCTAGGCAGGACTCGGATGTCACCGCGTGACATTTCCCGAAGGACGGAACCACGAGCAGAAGTGAATCACATGCCAACCAGTCAAGTGTTCCGGAGGCGGTAGTCTTTGGGCTAGCAGGACTTGGTGAACGGGTCAGAAGCGGACTACTATGGCTCATGGAAGCACAAGACTACATTTCCCCATAAGAGAGGCTACCAAGGATAAACAACTTGGTTGTCAGATCCCACACATACCAAGCATTTCAATCATACACACAATATGCTCGATATGTGTAAATACAACATGGCATCACAACAAAACTCTACGACTCGAGTATTTATTCATTAGGCTCCGAGGAGCGAGATATTACAAACATGGGTCTCATGACCCAAAATTCAGAGCATACAAGTCAAAGCACATGCGGAAGCTTAACATGTCTGAGTACAGACATCTACAAATGAAAAAGGCTGAGAAGCCTGACTATATAGAAGATCCTGCCGAGGGCACAAGATCGTAGCTGAGGTAACAAGCTAAACGTCGAAGTCCATGCAGAACTACTAGCAAGACTGAAGTCCCTCTGCAAAACATAAAATAGGCAAAACGTGAGTACAAATGTACCCAGCAAGACTTACATCAGAACTATCTACATATGCATCGGTATCAACAAAGGGGGTGGTGGAGTTTGACTGCAGCAAGCCAGCTTTGACTCGGTGGCTATCCTGAACTACATTTGCAAGTAACTCTTTTGAGGTGGTGCACACGAGTCCACATACTCACCATATCAATACACCACTATGTATCCACTCCGCCTTCCCACGAGAACGCCATCCATAGCACTCACGCTTATCTTGCGCATTTTAGAGTATCCACTTTCACTTGTCTATGAACTGCACAGCAACCTGTAAGTCCTTTACCGCGGACACGACTATTCGAATAGATCATTTATAACCCTGCAGGGGTGTACTTCTTCACACACGCTCTCGCCACTTACCACCATGTACACATCGTGTATCTCGACAACCTTCAAGCGGAAGCCTGGCGAGGGAGTCGGCCACGACCTGACTAACCAGACAAGTCCCTAGTCCAGGTTTATCGCCTATTCGGGTTCCATCCGCGAGGAGATCCGGCCGGGGTTTCGCTCACAGCCCCAAACGATGTGTGTAGGGTTCCCGAGACACCAAACGGGCGCCCGGTACACCATGCCATGGTGTATCTACCGCATCATAGCCCACCCCTAGGGTCATTGCTACGCACGACCTCCAACACATATCCTACAAACATCAGAAACTAGTTGCAACTCCTGGACAGAGATCAAGGCGATTAAGAAGTCGAGAGGGTCCATTGGTTTTGGGACCAACGCGTGGTAGTAGCTGTTCATGGATCACAAACACAGAACTCAGTTGCTGAGGACGGTTTCAATGAGACAACCCACCATGTACTCCTACATGGCCTCTCACCGCTACCTTTACCAAATCGTATTCACACACTTAGCTCACACACAGTAAGACATGTTCATCACCATTCCAATTCATCCCCAATGAATCAGGCCCGACTCAACTCTAAGCAGTAGCAGGTATGACAAACAAGCATGAATGAGTAGGCACATCAGGGCTCAAAACAACTCCTACTCATGCTAGTGGGTTTCATCTATTTACTGTGGCAATGACAGGTCATGCAGAGGAAAAGGGGTTCAGCTACTGCAGCATGTAACAGTTGAATCGATGTTGTCCTAATGCAGTAAAAGAGAGCAGGAGCGAGAGAGTGGGACTGTATCGGAATGAACAAGGGGGTTTTGCTTGCCTGGCACTTCTGAAGATAGTATAGCTCTTCATCAGTGTCATCGATCACATCGCCGGATCAACGTCTAATGAGGGGAACAAATACCGGCAACAGAGAGGAAACACAATCAATGCAATGCACAATATGATACATGATCATGACATGGCAATATGAGTGTGTTGGGCTAATGCAACTACAACCAGATGGGTCTGAACTTATTTGAACCAAAGATTCAAATACAAACTCAAGTTATGGGTTCATATAAGTGCATTAACATGTTTGACCTAAACAGCAAGGTTAAGTTGCTCTAACATGCATGAAACCAGTACAGATGGATAGATTGGATTTTTCTTATCATTTTTCATATATAACTTATTTCATTCTAAGTTACAGATTAATTTCTATGAATTTTAGAAGTTAGCACTATTTTCTGGAATTTCCTGAATAAGAATAAATCTAGAAAATAATTAACTGGCCACAAGATCGCGTCACTTGTGTCCCCAAAGAGTCAACGGGGCCTCGCCCTGTGTAAATCTGGCCAGTGGGTCCCGCATGTCAGTGTCATTAGTCTAACAAACTAAATTAGTATTAGATTAACTCCTAATCTAGGTTTGACCAGGGGGACGGGGCCCACATTGTCAAATGGGTCAAACCCATCGGTGACATGATGCCGGCGAGGCCCGAGACAGCGGCGCGGTTCAGAAATGCAGCACAGGCAACGAAACGAGCAGCAGTTTGGCTTGGCGTGAAGCTGGTGCTCGTCCGCATCCAACGGAGCCATCAGCTCGCGCCGGAATGGACCTTAACGACGGTGGCAATGGCAAGCGCGGCGGCCGGAGCTTGGACAAGCTCGGCAACGATGCTGCGGTGCACGGGAGGACTAGCTGATGGTGGTGTTGGGCTTCTGGGAACATGCTAAGCACGTGGCAAAGTTGCTCAGACGCGATTGCTAGCCTATTCATTTGGCGGGCGATGGCGAGCGGGCGGCGATGAGCTCTCGGGTCCGGTGGCTAGCACGCCTAGAGCATGCAAATGAATGCGGGAGAAGGGGGGAAAGATGGTGGGGCTCACGGCGAGTCTTTTGGTGCGGTCGTTGAGCTCGGGGAGGCACGGACGACGTCAGAGCATCTCCGGCGATCTCAGAGCCAAAGGTTGAAGACGACGACATCGGCGTCACTGTAGGGCTCCCGGCGTCGCTTGGTGCGGTGAGGAGGAAGAGTAGGTTGAGGCGGTGCTTTGGGATGCGTCGGGGAGGTGAGGCGGTGGTTGTGGCCGCGGCAACGGCGGTCGGCGGCGGCGAGCATGCTCGGCTGTGGTGGGGAAAGGCGAGAGAGAGGCGTTGGGGCGAATGGAGTGGTACAGGGGGTCGGGGCGACGACGTGGAGATCGTACAGACGTCCAAGGGCGCGAGCGACAAGCAGGTGGCGCCGTGGCGAGCTCAGGCACGCCGGTGCTCACCTCTCTGCCTGCCTGGCGAGAGGAAGCAGCTGACTGGCCATGGGCCAACACAGTGTTGGGCCGCCAGGTAAGGCCGGGTGAGTTCTCTCTCTCTCTTTTTATTTGTTTCTGTTTTCTATTATTCTGTACTATTAGGGCTTTATTAAAAATACTTCAACAGATCCATAAATCATGAAACTGCTCAATGCCACTGTTTGGAATATAACCAACATCAAACATTTTAGTTTATGATTATTTGAGCATTTAAAATATTTAATAGCATTTATATGCCCAAATGCAAATACTATATGATTTAATTTAGAGCCCAAATATGTCATGGAAAAATGTGCAACACCTCTGGTTATTGCTTCTAGCATTTTCTAGAAATGATGAACATTTTTGAAACCATTTGGATTCACTGAGAATATTTTAGTTGAACCCAGTGAATTCCTATGATGCTAGGGTTTAAACAATCCCCATTTCAAGTTCATTTGAAACTTAAACATGATGACACTCATGAGGCTAGCCTAGTGCATTGCCGGAAGCTTGGGATGTGACAACTCACCCCCACTAAACAAGAATCTCGTCCCGAGATTCAAGCGTAGGGTAATATGGAAGGGGAACGCAAACTAACACAATCTTCACGATCCAGGTTGCACTTCATAAGAAGTTGATTCGATCATGATCTTTGTCTCGACGTCATGCTATGGGAACTTCATCCAACATGATGATGACAAAAAGAAATCCTATAGAACTGATCTCCTCAAAGATCGAGCAACTGACGATCAGCTCATGAAATGAAACATAACATCTCTTGAGCTGAGACACGATACACACATCAAGAATGATGGAAATGAGCATATGACAAGGTTTAAACAAGTAGCGGAATTTCCACACTTAGGAGGGTGGTGAAGGTGTCAACGTAGTAAGGATTTGGTTGCCCTTCGGAACAAACGAGGCACCTCTGGGAAGATGACTGGTAGAATTATTCCCTTAAGTGGCAAAAAGAATTACTTTTGATTTAGAAATCATTGAGACTCTTTATACCAGCCTAAGTCAATCACAATCGATCATTTGAAGGAGTTCGAAGGAATGTCATACCCGGACAAGAATGGACAACGCAAGGAAAGATTTTGCTTGTCATCGGAAATGGATGGACCCATGGTAGGACCACTTCTGAAGATGATCCTGAACAACAATTGCTGAGAAGGGCAGTCCAAGGGAGATTGGCACAAGGCAGTGCAAGCTGGGCACGAAATGCAAATGTCGGGAATGTTCCAACCATCATATCTGCCTGAGATTCAGATCTGGTTGGTGTCAGGACATTCCAGACTCATCAAGTCTAGAAAGAGAAATGAAAGTTTGCAACACAAATCGACGAGATGACGTTGCGAGATTCTCGGGAAATGAACTACGATAGCAAGCTCCAAAACATGAGTTGGTTCTGCTACAAACCTGTGAACATGTTGTCCAAGACAAGAATGACCACATAGTAGTCTTATAATAAAACACTATCGAGTTCTGGTTAGGATCCATCATCAAGGATTTCAAAGTCTTTACACGCGCTAGACTTCTTTTCCTTGAACAAGTCAATCAGTGGCTTGGGTGCTATGAATTCATATGGAACGAAGATGATCAGTCTAACATACCACAGAATACTTTGCACGTGCATGGCTGACTTGGGATGATTCCAGAGGAAGCAAAAACAAGCTTTCTCGAATTCACGATGGCAACTTGCATCAATTGCACGTGAACTTAGAGGAAGTCGATACTTTCATCCAAACATATGCTTCATGAACGAAACATGAAGGCATTGTTTACCAAGTTTTCAACACTAGGTTGATGTTCAACATGAATTATGGGGGAGACAAAATGCTGCTGATGGGTTCAAGAGCAACTCATCGGAATTTCCATATCACTGGACTTCCACCATCATGTGAACATGGTGATAGCATTGGTCAGACCAAAAGATGTAATGGTGTATGCTCGAGGGATCAACCACGAGTAAGACAACATTACGAACAATGTTCGTTCTGATTTGACTTGACGATAGCCCATACTCAAGTCAAAGTTTTGACAAGGCAATAGATCCAATAACTGATCACGAGGACCAGTCGATGGAGATATCATCTTTCTTCAACACACACACACACACAAGATATACCTTTGGAATGAACTAAGTCAGATAAAGCTTTATCTTCCAACTCCCCAAGTTGTTGTTTAGCTCAACCGACTAGTTCAGGGTATCCAACACAGAATCTTGGAGAATGGGTGGTTTGGAGGAAAACCAACATGATCACGAACTCAACATAGCGGTCAGGTGACAACCTGGTAATACATCTGAGATATTCGGAACATCACGAACCACTGATATGTTACTAAGCTCGAGAACAATCTTGCTTTTCAGAGCAATACGATATGATCAAATAAGCAAGGGATTGAATAATCCTGACTCATTGATCGAAGAGTGCACCAGAAATAAGGACTAGGTAGAACAATCTATCTTAGAATGATGATTCAATAACCAACACGCTAAGAATGAGAATATTGTCCATTTACTACCAAGCAACGAGTTGCTCGGAGTATTGATTTCACACATCATGATTCACTTGTCAGTATTCCGGTCGCAGCAACACCGGAACCGAGGAATGAACAACGATGGTGAGAGGTATCACTGTATCAAGAATTCATAAGATGGTGCGCAATTCCCATGACATTCTTGACATAAGACGGTAATACTTCAAGGTAGAATAGAATCATAAGCTGGATTGGCATTTTAATCTGCGAAATACAACTACTTTGACCCAATCCTAGATATGGATGAGGTACTGGAGTTTGTTTCTCCTAGTCATTCTGAAATAGAATGGCTTGACGGACCACTAGAGTAATAAGCATCGATAAACACGATTGCCAATCGTCCTTACTATCAATTGATAGACGAGGCCGAAAAATAATCTGAACAGGGACAACTCAAAAGAACATCCGATTTTCTGAGTTGTGGATGCATAGATTAGTATGTCGAAAGAAAGCTCAACCTTTCTTAGGATAACCCATGCAGAAAGGTAGAACTGGCAGATTCACAATGTAGAACGAAGAACTCATCAAGAGCACTCTTATTGTGATCTTTTGGTTCAAAGGAACTCCTGCCAAGGATGGTTCATGGTATTTGGAAGAATGATATACCATGGACCTCGAAGACTATCACAAAGGTTACTAGAATCCTAAAGGTACGAGCAACACTATCAACACGACGTAAGTAGAGTGAATCTTGGGTCAAGAACCCAGGAGTAGAATACCTACTACTAAATGGCATCACGGGATGCTTTCGAGAATAATGGCCAGAATCATCACATCGGGGATACAAAGCATTGCTAGATTACGTAGTGGTTCTCTAAGATGATTGGGGTCATAATAATAGCTCCAACATATATGCCTAGGCAATGGAGTACCTCAACACACTAATTTGTGTGATTAATCTGGCCCAAATGAACATCAGAAACGGGAAGAAGGGATTTGCAAATGCATCAGACTATTTAGAAACCTGGGATGACTCAGATAGCATAACGGCTGTAAATGCTCAGAAAAAGATTTGAGACATTCACAAGGATTTGCATAGTCACTTAACAACATCATATCAAGGTTCTGGTTCAACTGACAACATACTAAAAGTAGTATAAACTGAACAGGGCTTGAATCCAACAATCCTATAAATCTATGGATTAGTAACACGTGATCCTGATAGAAAGATGAGAAGCCTAGTTCTTAATCCCCGTAGAAAAGAAGAGGTTGACTCAGATCAGAAGGGCATGAGGTATAAGGAGTAAAAAGAGCCTTACGTTCCCTTCCCCAATCAATTCCCTTACATAACTAAAGCATTTCTAGACACAACTTCGACCAGTTAGGCTTGGTTATCCTACAGGCAGTCAGGATCTGATACCAAAGCTGTCAGGACCCTGATTCCAAGTCACATCGATCTAGCCGGTAAAACCTCATATCACTTTGCGGCCTCACGCACGGTATTCCCATGGGTGTCGCCTTAACATGGCCCGGGACCGTTTGCGCCTTTTGGCTCACGTATATGATAGTGTCGCTAGCATCCATGTGACAGAGAACCCGGGCTGACATGACTAGTCGTGAACCCAAAGTGGCACTAACTTTCGGGGACAGGCATACATGAATCGACATCGAGCATGTCAGTCAGCAGCGTGCGAATCCGGGCTATAGCACTGGGCTAACAGGACTTTGGGAACTCGGGCTGTAGCAGGCTAGGCAGGACTCCGGATGTCACTGCGTGACATTTCCCCGAAGGGACAGACACAGAACGGCAAGTGAATCACATGCCCGGCTACCAAGTGTTCCGGAGAAGTAGTGCTGGGCTAGCAGGACTCAGGTGAACCGGGCAGAAGGACTACTATGGCTCATGGAAGCACAAGACTACATTTCCCCATAACAGAGGCTACCAAGGATAAACAACTAGGTTGTCGGATCCCACACATACCAAGCATTTCAATCATACACACAATACGCTCGATATGTGTAAATACAACATGGCATCACAACAAAACTCTATGACTTGAGTTTTTATTCATTAGGCTCCGAGGAGCGATATATTAGAAACATGGGTATCATGACCCAACATTCAGAGCATACAAGTCAAAGCACATGCGGAAGGTTAACATGTCTGAGTACAGACATCTACAAATGAAAAAGGCTAAGAAGCCTGACTATCTACAAGATCCTGCCGAGGGCACAAGATCGTAGCTGAGGTAACAAGCTAAACGTCGAAGTCCACGCGGAACTACTAGCGTAGATCGAAGTCTCTCTGCAAAAACATAAAATAGGCAAACGTGAGTACAAATGTACCCAGCAAGACCTACATCAGAACTATCTACATATGCATCGGTATCAACAAAGGGGGTGTTGGAGTTTGACTGCAGCAAGCCAGCTTTGACTCGGTGGCTATCCTGAACTACGACTACAAGTAACTCTTTTGAGGTGGCGCACACGAGTCCACATATTCACGATATCAATACACCACTATGGATCTGCTCCCGTCTTCCTACAAGAACGCCATCCGTAGCACTCATGCTTATCTTGCGCATTTTAGAGTATCCACTTTCACTTGTCTATGAACTGTACAGGCAACCAAGAAGTCATTTACCGCGGACACGGCTATTCGAATAGATCATTTTGTCGGATTTCGGGTTTCGGCAGACCCTTGAGGTTCGAACACTGGGGTGCGTGCGGAGATCTTTCCCCTACCATCTCATGCGTGAATGATTAGCGAGGGATCTAAACTACCAACGACGAACAATGCAGTGACATGATGTTTATACTAGTTCGGGCCACCATTGTGGTGAAATACCCTACTCTAGTTTGTGGTGTAATACCCTACTCTAGTTTGTGGTGTGGTGGATTGCCTCAGGGGCAGACGATGAACAGTACAAAGGAAGAACAGCCTCGCGAGGGGTGTTCTTGAGCTGGTACGATGAACTGCTTCGGGGAGTTCAGTCGCCTCTCTCTCTCTCTCTCTCTCTCTCTCTCTCTCTGTTAGGGCTCTATCCGATCGGTCGATCTATGTGTGCCCTCCCCCCCTTCGTTTGGTGGCTAGTCCTATTTATAGAGGGAGGCCCTGGGCCTCTTCCCAAATAATGAGCGGGAAGGGCGCCAACAATTGGCCATTTTGAAGGGGAACATCTAGTACACTTATCCTCGACTAAAGTTGGTCTTCGCTCGCCAAAGGCTCGATCAGGACGCCGCCCCTGGGCTCCACGATGACCTCCATCCTGCCGCTCTGCTGGTCTTGGTCTTGTCGCACCGAAGCGGTAACCTTTGCCTGATGCCTTGGCCTGTGCTTGCCCCCTTTGCACCAAAGGGGAAGCGAGGACACTGCGCCGGCTGGCTCCCGCCTGGTCTCGATCGTCATGGCTTGCGTCACGGGGCACCCTCGCGAGGTACCCTGCCTTGATCTCTCCGCCTCCTCGTGAGCCTGCCTGACGAGGCTGTTCTTGAGGACGGTTCCTGTCGTCCGCCCCGCGAGGCATGGACCCTCAGGAGGGTCTTGAGCTTGAGCTGATGAAGCTGGGCCGCGCTGGGTCCCCACTTGAGCCACGCCGCAGGCCGCAGGCAGGCAAGTCTGGGGACCCCCGTTCCCAGAACACCGACAGTAGCCCCCGGGCCCAAGGCGCGCCCGGACTTGGCTTAGCAGGAGAAGCTGGCGGGCGTGTAGCAGCGCCACGGGCCCCAACAGCCTGCGGCCTTGGGCGCTGCGTGGCGATTGGTAGGTCGTGGGCGTCTCCGCTTCCCACGGCGCCTCGGCAACCGCATGACTTGACAAGTCCCTGCATGCAGAAATGTGTCATGATTACCTGTGATCGTGGAGGCCGACGGTTGGCCTCCCCCAGCTATAAGTATGGAACGACGTGAGCCCTTCCAGTCCATCTCTTCTGGCTACGCTTTCTTCTCCATGGCTCCGTCGAAGAGGTTCTCGGCCACGGAGAAGGGGAAGGCTCCCCAGGTTGGGCCCGACTCTCCCCCGGCAAAGCGTGGTCGAGGCCGTCCTCGCAAGCATCTTGTGGCTCCCATAGCGGATTCCTGTGGTCGCGGAGGCGGCCCCCTGCGCGGCGATGGGCGCCAAATTGTCGATGGGGGGCGTGTCGTGACTGCGCGGCCCCCCAGTCCGCGCTTCCACTCGGCGGAGGTGCTGCCGGAGTTCGTTGTGTGGTCGGTGGAGCCGACCAGCACCTGGCTCCAGCTTCCCCACTTCCTTCTGGGTGAACTTCCGGCCGGTGCTCCGGGCGGCCTCTGGCTCCAGGCGGACGGCTGTTCCAGCCGGGCCTCCTGGGCTTCGCTGGAGGTCTCTGCCGCCGGGAGTGTGGCCCTGACCCGCGGCTGGCAAACATTTGCCCGCGTGCATGGCCTAAGCCGGCGGTGCACCCTGCACTTCAAGTTCGACGGCGATGCCACCCTCTACGTGAGGGTGTTCGGAGAAGACGGTCGCGACCGGTGTTGCCCGAAGACGCATTTACCGCGCCATGGACCCAGCACCGGCGATGATCGGGATGAAGATGACAGCTGGCGTGGTCGGCGGGCGCCGGGCTCGTCGAAGCCGGCGGCTCTCCTTCTGGACAACAACTTATCCGGTGGCCGCGACCAGCCCCCTGCGGCCGTCGCTACCGCTTGAGGGAGGTAGCGGTCAGCCCGCCGTCAGCGCCCTGATGGAAGCGAGAGGTGTCCAACTGAGCTCCGGAGGCGGTACGAGCCGTTGCCGCGAGTTGGTGCCGAGCAAGCCGTGTCCATTTTGTTTTTCTCCCTTTCCTGTGCAAAGAGAAAGTAGTGTAGGGCCTCGTGGGGGCGTGCTGGACTGTTGCTGTAAATTACCATGTTGTTTTCGCTATTTCTGTGCTGTGCTTTTGTGTCGCATGCCCGCGTGTAGGAATTACTTAGCTCGGGGGGACCTGTTGCGGTCTTCACTTCCCGAGGCCGAGGCCTCGTCAAACGCTTCATGTCCTGCAAGGATTAGTCAGGAGGGGTAGCTTCCGGCCTCGGTTGTGGAGGCGACCGACCCAGGTCCTGTGTTGGACCCGGATAGGAAAGCCTCAACGATAAGGGCAGAAAACGCTCGCGAGGGTGCCCGCGCTGCTCCCTCGCGAGACTTGCGCGAGAGAAACCGAGGCAGGAGAACGAAAAAGACAAAGAGTCACAAGCCAAAGACGGCAACAACTTCAATAAAACTTCAAATAGGAATGAACAAGCCAACTGCAGAAAGCAAATGAAAAAAGCCGGGTCCGGCACCTAATCTAGTCTTCGACGTCTTCCCACCAGTGCGGAGCTAAGTGCTGCCACTAGGCGTGGGAGGGAGCCCTAGGGCCTGAGGCCGGCGCTCCTGAGACTCCGGGGCGTGTACAGACCCAACTCATTATTACGTGAGAGTGTCACGGGCGGCGAGCTTCATAGGCATTGGCCTTCTTCACAGGCTCCGGGCCTTTCTCGGGGAAATGAACTTCACAGGCGTTGGCCTTCTTCACAGGCTCCGGGCCTTTCTCAGGAAAGCGAGCTTCACAGGCGTTTGCCTTCTTCACAGGCTCCGGGCCTTTCTTAGGAAAACGGGC
This sequence comes from Aegilops bicornis, assembly GCA_021605145.1. NCBI lineage: Eukaryota > Viridiplantae > Streptophyta > Magnoliopsida > Poales > Poaceae > Aegilops > Aegilops bicornis. Next base: position 236,847,882 of record CM038669.1, read on the forward strand.
TTCACAAGCGTTTGCCTTCTTCACAGGCTCCAGGCCTTTCTCAGGAAAATGAGCTTCACAGGCGTTTGCCCTCTTCACAGGCTCCGGGCCTTTCTTCAAGGGTAGAACTTTCGGAGATGCTGGATGTTCCACGCGTTTGGGATGGGCACCCCTCCCGAGTCTCCAAGCGCATGGAGCCGGGCCCGAAACATGAAAAACCTTCAACGGGCCCTCCCACATGGGAGAAAGCTTATGCAACCCTTCCTGGAGAGGACCCGTCCGAGCACGAGGTCCCCTATCTCAATAGTCACAGGGCGGATGTTGCGGCAGGTGGTACGCCCGCATGGCGCTGTTGATACCTTGCCGCTTGCAGCGCGGCCTCTCGACGATGTTCCTCCCCCAGCACGAGATCCGCCCCCCGCATGGCGTCCTGCTGCGCCTCGTCGAACGTCAGGACCCATGCGGAAGCGATGCCTGACCTCGTGAGGGAGGACAGCTTCTGCTCCGTAGACGAGGAAGAACGGGGTCTCGCCAGTTGGCTTGGGTGCGGTCGTGCGGATGGACCACAACACAGACTGGAGCTCGTCGTGCCAGCCGCAGCCTCCGCCTTCTTCCTCAAGGTCCCGGTTTTGAGGCCCTTCAGGACCTCCGCTGGCTGCTCGCTTCGCCTGGCCGTTGTTTCGGGTGCACCACCTGCGTAGCATATCTCTGCTCCAAGGTTAGAACAATACGCTTTTGAAGAGATTGCTGGTGAATCGCGAACCGTTGTCGGTGATGATGCAGTTAGGCACCTAAACCGCTCACGAGGCCCCTGGTGAACTTGACCGCAGAGCCTGCTGGGATGGTGCGGACAGCTTCCACCTCAGCCCACTTGGTGAACTTGTCCACGGCGACGTAGAGGTAGTGATAGCCCCCTGGCGCCCGAGGGAACGGGTCCAGAATCTCCAGCCCCCAAACTGCGAATGGCCATGAGAGGGGTATAGTTTGCAGACCTCCCGCCGGCTGATGGATCTGCTTGGCGTGAAATTGGCAGGCCTCGCAAGCCTTACCAGCTCAACTGCGTCGCTGAGCGCTGTGGGCCAGTAGAACCCACTACGGAACGCCTTGCCAACGAGGGTTCGCGACGATGAGTGGTGCCCACAGTCTCCGCAGTGTATGTCTTCCAGCAATTCCTTCCCTTGCTCTCTGGGAATGCAGCGTAGGGACACGTCATTCGGCCACCTCCGGTAAAGCTCTCCATCCCTAATGCAGTAAGCCGTGGCTTGCCGCGCCACACGCTCCGCCTCCTCCTCCTTCTCCGGCAGGGTCCCCTATATTAAGTAGCTCTTGAGCTCTGTGATCCAGCACCCCTCCTGAGGTTCCAACGCCAGGAGCAGGCGTGCTCCTGACGCCGGGCCACAGGCCGGGGCTCCCGAGGCAGGCGGCTGGGGGAGCTCCTCCCGAGGTTGCGCCGCGCTTGATAGTAATGGTGCCGCTGAGGGCTTGAAGAGTCGTTCTTCAAAGACGCCAGGCTCCTGAGGCAGCCGCCTGGACGCCCTCTTGGCGATGTCATCTGCCTCTTGATTGGTGCAGCGTGGCACATGCTGCAGCTCCAGCCCCGTAACTGCTTTCTCCATCCTGCGAACCTCCGTGAGGTAGGCTTCCATGTGCTCGTCCTTCGGCTCATATATCTTGTTGGAGAAGTTGACGAGGAGTTGTGAATCGCCCTTGATGATGAGGCGCTTTACCCCCAAAGCGATTACGGCTCTCAGGCCAGCTATCAGGCCTTCATATTCTGCTATATTGTTGGAGACCTTTTCCCCATGCTGGAAACAGAGCTACACGTCGTAATAGAGCTTGTCCTGAGTAGGGGATACGAGCACTGCGCCGGCCCCCGCGCCATGTCGGGAGAATGCCCCGTCGAAGTACATGACCCAGCCGTCCGATGCCTCGCTCCCCGGAGAAAGCGATCGGTCTTCGCCTGCTTCGAGGCCGGGTGCCTCCGTCCATTCTGTCATGAAATCTGCCAATGCGGCCCCCTTGATGACTCCGGTTGTGCTGAATTCTAGCTGAAACGCTTGCAGTTCGATGTTCCACTCGGCGACTCTTCCAACTGAGTTGGGGCTCCTGGGCACCCTCTCCAGAGGGTATGCTGAGACGACTTTGATGGGATGACCTTGGAAGTAGTGCCGCAGTTTGCATGAGGCTACCAATAACGCGAGGAGGAGTTTTTGGGGCATGGGGTACCGCGGCCTCGCATCCGGTAGCACCGTGCTGACGATGTACACTGGGTGTTCGACAAGAGTAGGAGTGCTGATGAGGCCCGTGTCCTCCGGAGGGTCTGACACCTCCTGAGTCGACGGAGCCCCCAGCGCCTGGCTGCCTGGCGCGGCCTCTTCGGCCCTAGGGGCACCTTCCTGCTGAGGTTGGGTTCCATCTGCCGAGGTCGTGACCTTCGCGAGGCCTTCTTGGTCGTGTGCCGCCACGGCCGGGGCCATGGCCGGGCGTGACACAGCCTTGATCTGGCGCTCTTCCCGAACCGCCACTAGAGTTGCGCTGGCGGAGTAGGGTGTGGCGGCGAGGTAGAGCACCAGGGGCTCGAGTGGGCGTGGCGCGACCATCACAGGAGGGCTGGTGAGGTACCTCTTGAGTTCTTGGAATGCCTTGTCGGACTCTTCAGTCCATTCAAAGGGCCCCTTCTTCTTCATCATCTTGAAGAATGGCAGTGCTCGTTCCCCCAACTTGGAGATGAAGCGTCCAAGCGGGGTCACGCGCCCGGTCAGTTTCTGCATTTCTATGAGGGTCTTTGGCGGGCTCATGTCCTCGACAACTTTGACCTTTTTCGGGTTGGCCTCGATGCCCCTATGGGACACGAGGAAACCCAGGAGCTTGCCCGAGGAGACTCCAAATACGCACTTCTCCGGGTTGAGCCGCAGCTCCACTTTACCGAGGCTCGCGAAGATTTCTTCCAAGTCCTGTATCAGGGTCTTCGCCTCCCGAGACTTCACCACAATGTCATCGACGTACGCCTCAGCATTCCTCCCGAGCTGCTGGCCCAGGGCGATGTGCATCAGCCGCTGAAAGGTTGCGCCCGCATTGCGCAACCCAAACGGCATGCAGGTATAGCAGTACACCCCACATGGGGTCAGGAAAGCCGTTTTTCCACGTCTTCCACTGCCATCTTGATTTTGTGATAGCCTGAGAAGGCATCCAGGAAGCACAGCAGGTCACACTCAGCGGTGGAGTCGACGATCTGGTCGATGCGAGGAAGCGGAAACAGATCGTGTGGGCAGGCCTTGTTGAGGTTGGTGAAGTCGACACACATACGTTCCTTTCCCCCTTCCTTTGGCACGACAACTGGGTTGGCCAACCAATCCGGGTAGCGGACCTCACGAATAACCCCTGCTGCTTCTAGCTTGCGAGTCTCTTGGACGATGAAAGCTTGTTTCTCTGTGGACTGTCGCCTCGCCTTCTGCTTCACAGGGCGCACATTGGGGCACACGTTGAGGTGATGCTCAGTCACGCCCCACGAGACCCCTGCCAACTGATTAGGTCCCCATGCGAATACCTTCTTGTTTGCGCGCAGGAACTTCACCGAGGCCTCCTCCTGCTCGGGTTCGAGGTTTGCACCTATGGTGAAGATGGCGTCAGTGGACCCGTCCTCGCTGACTGGTACATGCTTGGTTTCCGCCTTGTTTTCAGTGAATAGCTGCTTCTTCTTGGACGGCGCAGCCCCCTTGGGCTCGGGGGCGTCAGCGCTGGCGGGCCGTGCCACCGCAGCTGCCTTGAAAACAAGCTCGAGCGCCTGCAGTGCATCTCCGGTGTTTCCTGACACGGTAAGGACGCCGCTGCTCCCGGGCATCTTCATGAGGTTGTACGCCGGGTGAGTTGCTACCATGAACCGGCCAAGGCCGGGTAGCCGAGGATGGCGTTGTAGGGGAGGCCGATGGGGCGATGTCGAAGTCGATCAGCCTGCGGCGGTAGTTGTCGCGGGTGCCAAAGGTCACCGGGAGGCGGATTTGTCCCAGGGAGGCGGTGGAACCGACTCTGACTCCCGAAAAAGGCCTGCTGGGCTGGAGCCGCTCTGGCGGCACATGGAGGAGGCTGAAGGCCTCCATAGGGAGCATGTTGAGGCTGGCTCCGCCGTTGATGAGGGTCCTGGTGACTGCCACCTCGCAGATGGTGGGGGTGCACAACATTGGAAGCGCACCCGACCCGGCGGGGTTGGAGGGGTGATCGTCCGAGTTGAAGAGCAGGTCAGCCTCGGGCGCCACCCAGCCCGGCGGGGCTCCCTGGTGCTTGGAGGCGGCGGCGATCTGGCGGGTGAACGGTTTGACGTGGCGCCAGTGAGTCACCCAGGAGAGCTGCGACGACCGGGGGCGCCGGCCCGACACGATGGGTGAGATAGAGGTTGCGCAGCTCCCCCCAACTGGCCTGCTGCTCGTTCCCCGCTGGTCCGGTGGCGGTTTTGGCGGCAGGCGACGTGGAACGACGGGGGCGTCCACCAACGAGAGCTGTCTGGGCGACTCGAGTGGCGCGATTAGCACGACGCTCGGCGCGGGCTCGGCGAGCTTCAGCCATGGTCATGACGGAAGACCACACGCGACTAGCGGAAGAAAGATTCCGGCGCACCCCTACCTGGCGCGCCAAATGTCGGATTTCGGGTTCCGGCAGACCCTTGAGGTTCGAACACTGGGGTGCACGTGGAGATCTTTCCCCTACCAGCTCATGCGTGAATGATTAGCGAGGGATCTAAACTACCAACGACGAACAACACAGTGACACGAGGTTTATACTAGTTCGGGCCACCATTGTGGTGTAATACCCTACTCTAATTTGTGTTGTGGTGGATTTCCTCAGGGGCTGACGATGAACAGTACAAAGGAAGAACAGCCTCGCGAGGGGTGTTCTTGAGCTCGTGTGATGAACTGCTTGGGGGAGTTCAATCGCATCTCTCTCTCTCTCTCTGCTAGGGCTCTATCCGATCGATCGATTGATGTGTGCCCTCCCCCCCCCTTCGTTTGGTGGCTAGTCCTATTTATAGAGGGAGGCCCTGGGCCTCTTCCCAAATAATGAGCGGGAAGGGCGCCAACAATTGGCCATTTTGAAGGGGAACATCTAGTACACTTATCCTGACTAAAGTTGGTCTTCGGCTGCCAAAGGCTCTGACGGTGACGCCGTCCTGGGCTCCATGATGACCTCCATCCTGCCGCTCTGCTGTTCTTGGTATTGTTGCCCCGAAGCGGTAACCTTTGCCAGATGCCTTGGCCTGTGCTTGCCCACTTTGCACCAAAAGGGAAGCGAGGACACTGCGTGGGCTGGCGCCCGCCTGGCGCCCGCCTGGTCTTGATTGTCATGGCTTGCGTCACGTGGCACCCTCGCGAAGTACCCTGCCTTGATATCGCCGCCTCCTTGTGAGCCTGCCTGACGAGGCTGTTCCTGAGGACGGTTCCTGTAGTCCGCCCCGCGAGGCATGGCCCCTCGCGAGGGTCTTGAGCTTGAGCTGATGAAGCTGGGCCGCGCTGGGCCCCCACTTGAGCCACGCCGCAGGCCGCAGGCAGGCAAGTCTGGGGACCCCCGTTCCCAGAACACCGACACATTTATAACCCTGTAGGGGTGTACTTCTTCACACACGCTCTCGCCACTTACCACCATGTACACGTCGTGTATCTCGGCAACCTTCAAGCGGAAGCCTGGCGAGGGAGTCGGCCACGACCTGACGAACCACACAAGTCTCTAGTCCAGGTTTATCGCCTATTCGGGTTCCATCCGCGAGGAGATCCGGCCGGGGTTTCGCTCACAGCTCAAAACGATGTGTGCGGCGTTCCCGAGACACCAAACGGGCGCCCGGTACACCGTGCCACGGTGTATCTACCGCATCATAGCCCACCCCTAGGGTCAGCACTATGCACGACCTCCAACACATATCCTACAAACATCAGAAACTAGTTGCAACTCCTGGACAAATATCATGGTGATTAATAAGTCGAGAGGGTCCATTGGTTTCGGGCCCAACGCGTGGTCGTAGCTGTTCATGGATCACAAACACAGAACTCAGTTCCTGAGGATGGTTTCAATGAGACAACCCACCATGTACTCCTACATGGCCTCTCACCGCTACCTTTACCAAATCGTGTTCACACACTTAGCTCACGACAAGAGGGACATGTTCATCACCATTCCAATTCATCCCCGATGAGTCAGACTCGACTCAACTCTAAGCAGTAGCAGGCATGACAAACAAGCATGAATGAGTAGGCACATCAGGGCTCAAAACAACTCCTACTCATGCTAGTGGGTTTCATCTATTTACTGTAGCAATGACAGGTCATGCAGAGGAAAAGGGATTCAGCTACCGCCGCATGTAACAGTTGAATCGATGTTGTCCTAATGCAGTAAAAGAGAGCAGGAGCGAGAGAGTGGGATTGTATCAGATTGAACAAGGGGGTTTTGCTTGCCTGGCACTTCTGAAGATAGTATAGCTCTTCATCGGTGTCATCGATCACATCGCCGGATCAACGTCTACTAAGGGGAACAAATATCGGCAACAGAGAGGAAACACAATCAATGCAATGCACAATATGATGCATGATCATGACATGGCAATATGAGTGTGTTGGGCTAATGCAACTACAACTGGATGGGTTTGAGCTTATTTGAACCAAAGATTCAAATACAAACTCAAGTTATGGGTTCATATAAGTGCATTAACATGTTTGACCTAAACAGCAAGTTTAAGTTGCTCTAACATGCATGAAACTAGTAGAGATGGATAGATTGGATTTTTCTGATCATTTTTCATATATAACTTATTTCATTCTAAGTTACAGATTAATTTCTATGAATTTTAGAAGTTAGCACTATTTTCTGGAATTTCCTGAATAAGAATAAATCCAGAAAATAATTAACTGCGTCACTGTGATGTCGGCAGTCAACGGGGCCGGTCCAGGTCAAACCTGGCCAGTGGGTCCCGCGTGTCAGTGGCATTAGTCTAACGAACTAAATTAGTATTAGATTAGCTCCTAATCTAGGTTTGACCAGGGGGCGGGGCCCACATGGTCAAATGGGTCAAACCCACCGGCGACATGACACCGGCGAGGCTCGAGACGGCGGTGCAGTTTGGAAATGTAGAACAGGCGAAGAAACAAGCGGCGGTTTGGCTTGCCGTGAAGCTGGTGCTCGTTCGCATCCAACTGAGCCATCAGCTCATGCCGGAGTGGGCCGTAACAACGGCGGCGATGGCAAGCGCGGCGGCTGGAGCTCGGACAAGCTCGACAACGATGCTGCGGTGCACAGGAGGACTAGCTGATGGTGGTGTTGGGTTTCTGGAAACATGCTGAGCACGTAGCAGTGCTCGTACGCGACGGTTGCTAGCCTATTCGCCGGCGACGACAAGCGCGGCGGCGGTGAGCTCTCGGGTCCGGTGGCTAGCACGGCTAGAGCACGCAAATGAATGCAGGAGAAGGGGGAAAGATGGTGAGGCTCACGGCGAGTCCTCTGGTGCGGTCGCTGAGCTCAGGGAGGCACGGACGGCGTCAGAGCATCTATGGCGATCTCGGAGCCGAAGGTTGAAGACGATGGTGTCGGCGTCACTACAGGGCTCCCGGCATCGCTTGGCGCGGTGAGGAGGAAGAGTAGGTCGAGGCGGAGCTTTGGGATGCGTCAGGGAGGTGAAGCGGTGGCTGTGTCTGCAGCAACGATGGTCGGCGGCGGTGAGCACGCTCGACTTTGGTGGGGAACGGCGAGAGAGAGAGGCGTTGGGGGAGAATGGAGAGGTCCAGGGGGTCGGGGCGACGACGTGGAGGTCGTCCAGATGTCCAGGGGCGCGGGCGGCAAGCAGGTGGCGCCGTGGCAAGCTCAGGCACGCCGGCGCTCACCTCTCTGCCTGCCTGGCGAGAGGAAGCAGCTGACTGGCCATGGGCCAGCACAGTGCTGGGCCGCCAGGTGGGCCTGCCAGGTAAGGCCGGGTGAGTTCTCTCTCTCTCTCTCTCTCTGTGTGTGTTTTTATTTGTTTATGTTTTCTATTATTCTGTACTTTTAGGGCTTTATTAAAAATACATCAACAGATCCAAAAATCATGAAACTACTGAATGCCACTATTTGGAATATAACCAACAGCAAACATTTTAGTTTATGATTATTTGAGCATTCAAAATATTTAATAGCATTTATATGCCCAAATGCAAATACTATATGATTTAATTCAGAGCCCAAATATGTCATGGAAAAATGTGCAACACCTCTGGTTATTGCTTCTAGCATTTTCCAGAAATGATGAACATTTTTGAAAGCCATTTGGATTCACTGAGAATATTTTAGTTGAATCTAGTGAATTCCTTTGATGCTAGGGTTTAAACAATCCCCATTACAAGTTCATTTTGAACTTAAACATGATGACACTCATGAGGCTAGCCTAGTGCATTGCCAGAAGCTAGGGATGTGACAGATGTTTAATGGGCTTTACTAAGCACTTTTAAATTATTTTTGGGACTAACCTATTAACCGAAGGCCCAGTGCAAATTGCTGTTTTTTTGCCTATTTCAGTGTTTCGCTGAAAAGGAATATCAAACAGAACCCAAATGGAATGAAACCTGCAGGAGAGTTATTTTTGGAACAAACGTGATCTAGGGGACTTTGAGTGGACGTCAAGAAAGAAGTGAGGAGGCCACGAGGCAGGGAGGCGCGCCTGCCCCCCTGGGCGTGCCCCCCACCATCGTGGGCCCCTCGCAGCTCCACCGACCTACTTCTTCCTCCTATATATATATCCATATACCCCAAAAACATCCAGGAGCACCACGAAACCCTATTTCCACCGCTGCAACCTTCTGTACCCGTGAGATCCCATCTTGGGGCCTTTTCCGGCGCTCCACCGAAGGGGGAATCGATCACGGAGGGCTTCTACGTCAACACCATAGCCTCTCCGGCGATGTGTGAGTAGTTTACCATAGACCTTCGGGTCCATAGTTATTAGCTAGATGGCTTCTTCTCTCTCTTTGGATCTCAATACAAAGTTCTCCTCGATTCTCTTGAAGATCTATTCGATGTAATTCTTTTTTGCGGTGTGTTTGTCGAGATCCGATGAATTCTGGGTTTATGATCAAGATTATCTATGAACAATATTTAAATCTCGTCTGAATTCTTTTATGTATGATTTGTTATCTTTGCAAGTCTCTTTGAATTATCTGTTTGGTTTGGCCTACTAGATTGATCTCTCTTGCAATGGGAGAAGTGCTTAGCTTTGGGTTCAATCTTGCGGTGTCATTTCCAACTGACAGCAGGGGCAGCAAGGGACGCATTGTATTGTTGCCATCGAGGATAAAAAGATGAGGTTTATATCATATTGCTTGAGTTTATCCCTCTACATCATGTCATCTTGCCTAATGCGTTACTCTGTTCTTATGAACTTAATACTCTAGATGCGTGCTGGATAGCGGTCGATGTGTGGAGTAATACTAGTAGATGCAGAATCGTTTCGGTCTACTTGTCGCGGACGTGATTCCTATATACATGATCATGCCTAGATATTATCATAACTATGCACTTTTCTATCAATTGCTTGAAAGTAATTCATTTACCCACCGTAATACTTATGCTATCTTGAGAGAAGCCACTAGTGAAACCTATGGCCCCCGGGTCTATTTTCCATCATATAATTTTCCAACCTATTTTGCTTTGCAATCTTTACTTTCAATCTATATCATAAAAAATACCAAAAATATTTATCTTACTATCTCTATCAGATCTCACTTTTGCAAGTGGTCGTGAAGGGCTTGACAACCCCTTTATCGTGTTGGTTGCAAGGTTCTTATTTGTTTGTGTAGGTACGAGGCGATTTGCGTGTAGTCTCCTATTGGATTGATACCTTGGTTCTCAAAAACTGAGGGAAATACTTACGCTACTTTTCCGCATCACCCTTTCCTCTTCAAGGGAAAACCAACGTAGTCCTCAAGAGGTAGCATAAGCCATCAAAACGTTCTTCCAACTTCCTCACTTCATTCACGTAGGCCTCCATCAGCGGGCTCTGGTAATCCTTGTTGACTTGCTTGATGACGAGCTGCGAATCACCTCTGATGATGAGCTTCTTGATTCCGAGGTCCGTCGTGATCCTGAGACCAGCAAGCAACCCCTCGTACTCCGTATTGTTTGTTGATTTTTCCCGGGGGGGAGTGCATCTTGATTACGTACTTGAGGTGCTCTCCGGTGGGTGCGACGAGTAGCACGCCAGCACCAGCACCTTGGAGTGAGAAAGCTCCGTCAAAGTACATAAGCCACTCGCTACTCGTCTCCTTGCCGGGAAGGGTGGTCTCTTGGATCTCCTCGTCGGGCGTCGCGGTCCATTCTGCTATGAACTCCGCCAAAGCTCGGCTCTTGATCATTGAAGTACTTTCAAACCTGAGGCCAAAGCTCGACAGCTCCAATGCCCACTCCACAATCCTCCCTGTCGCATCCGGGTTGTGCAAAATCCGTTACAAAGGGAGGCCGGTCACGACGGTGATCTCATGCGCTTGAAAATAGTGGCGTGGCTTCCTCGAGGCCATGAGAAGGCTGAAAAGCAGCTTCTGCATTCCAGAATATCTTGACCTAGCCCCCTGCAAGAGGGAGCTGACAAAATATACTGGGTGCTGCACCAGCTCCTTCTTTGGTCCCACTTCGCCCATCCGCTCAGGCTCTGCCTCGCCGGGTTCGGGCCTTGCCGGGGGTTCTGGTTTGCCGGCGGCTACCGGGGAAGACCCCGGCCCGCCATCCGACGGCTCTGCTGCACCTGCTGCCTCTCCCTCAGGTTCCCTCTATGCCACCAGCGCAACACTGACCACTTGATTTGTTGCGACTAAGTATAGCAGCAACGGCTCTTGTGGTTTAGGCGCGACTAGTGTTGGTGTGGAGGAGAGGTACCTCTTCAAATCTTGCAGTGCTTCCTCTGCCTCTGGAGTCAATTTTACTGGACCCGCCTTTTCAAAACTTTGAAAAAGGGGAGGGCGCTCTCAGCAGATTTGGAGATGAACCTATTCAGGGCAGCAACGCAGCCGGCGATCCTGCATACGTCTTTGACCCGTTTCGGCGCCTCAATCTGCTCAATCGCTTTGATCTTGTCGGGATTTGCTTCGATTCTGCGTTGAGACACAAAGAACCCAAGAAGTTTGCCGGAGGGGACACCGAACAAGCACTTCTCTGGGTTGATCTTGAGATTGATCTTGCGTAGGTTTGCGAATGTTTCTTCCAAATCTTGCACGAGCATGGCCCTGTCCTTGGTTTTGACCACTATGTCATCCATATAAGCTTCCATATTTCTATGTAGCTGGGGTTCGAAACCAATCTGGACTGCTCGGGCAAACGTCGAACCAGCGCTCTTCAACCCGAAAGGCATTGGTACAAAACAGTACGCACCACATGGGGTGATGAACATGGTCTTCTCTTCATCTTCCTTCATCATGAAGATCTGGTGGTACCCTAAGTAGGCATAGAGGAATGACAGCAGGTCACACCCGGCAATGGAGTCTACAATCTGGTCGATGCGTGGCAGAGGGAAAGGATCCTTTGGACAGGCTTTATTGATGTCTGTGTAATGAATACACAGCCTCCACTTCCCGTTTGCCTTACGCACCACTACCGGATTGGCCAACCACGTGGGGTGGAGTACTCCTCTTACCAGGCCTGCCGCCACCAACTTCCTGATCTCTTCGATGATGAACTCTTGCCGCTCCAAAGCTTGCTTCCTGACCTTCTGCTTGACGGGCCGCGCGTGAGGACAGGCAACAAGATGGTGCTCAATCACCTCCCTGGGAACACCCCTGATGTCAGATTCTTGCCATGCAAATACATCAACATTCACCAACAGGAAGGCGATGGGCGTGCTTTCCTATTTGCTGTCGAGGGTGGAGCTTATGGTGAAATCCCCGCCCGTGTCGTCCTCCTTGACGGACACCTTGTTGGTTTCTAGTGGCACAGCCTTGGACTTCTTGCTCTTGCCGATGGAGCTCTTTGGCACGTCCTCAACGGGTGCACAACACTCCGAAGAGGTGTGCTTGCCGGAGTGGGTGCAAGAGGTCTTGCCGGAAGAGGTCTTGTCGGCCTTCTTCTTCCCTGGAGCTTCAGCGGCAGGAGCAAGTGCCCTGGCGGCAGTTGCTGCAAGTGCCCTGGCGGGGGAAACGACACCTATGGGATCACTGGAATCCCTTCTACGGTCGGCGCAGATGAGTGCATCTTTCTTGTCAGAGGGGACGATGATGATGGTCAGCGGACCCGACATCTTCAACGTATTGTTGGCGTAGTGGGACGCCGCCATGAACTTGGCCAGCGCGGGGCGGCCAAGGATCCCATTGTATGGCAAGGGGATCTCGGCGACATTGAAGAAGATCTTCTCCATCCTATAGTTCAGCTCACCCCCAAACGTAACAGGCAGCGTGATTTTACCTTTAGGCTGGCTCCTTCCTAGGTTGACCCCTTGAAACGTGCCCGTTTCCTTGAGGTCTCCATCAGGAATCTGTAGCTTCTTGATCACAGCGGGCGAGATCAAATTCAGACCGGCCCCACCGTCAACAAGCACTTTGGTCACCTTGAGGTTGCGTATTGTTGGTGAAACCAACAATGGCAAACACCCGACCGTAGTTGTGCGGTCAGGGTGGTCCTCAGTGTCAAAAACGATGGGCGTGCGGGACCACTTCAGTGGCCTCTGGGCATCGAACGATGGCTCCGCCGTAGTGATCTCACGCGTCCACTGCTTCAGCTGGTGTGAAGTGTGCAACGAGGCGCCACCGTCGACGCAGATAGCCTCTGTAGCCTTCTGGAACTCATGCTCACCGGACTCGTCATCCTCGTCATGATCATCATCCTCCTCTTTCTTGTCGTGCCCCCAAGCGGGCCTCTCTTGTTGGTTATCTTTGCTGCGGTGACCCCCTTGGCCGCCACGCTTCTTGCCGGATCCCTCAGCACCATCCTGACCCTTGTCCTTGTCTCACCTTTCATATTCAGCCTTCTGCTTTTCTGCAAGCAGCTCAACTTGTCGGCAGTTCTGGAGGTCATGGCCCTTGGTGCGGTGGATCTTGCAGTACTTCTTGTCGAACCGCTGGCTTGCCGGGCCGCCGCCAGCGGTAGCGGCGCACCCGACAACCTCCTTGCCGGGGTCGTCAGCCTTGGACTTTTTTGCAGCGCCGAGCTTGCCGGATCCCTCAATGGCAAGCATAGTGTTGCCCTTGCGCTTCCTGTTGTGGCGCCTGCCCTTTTTTGTCGGGGCGGCGGCGTCTTTGTCTGTGGAGTCGGTTTCCGCACCGGCGTCCTCGCCGGGGTACTTCCTCCCCTCTTCAGCTCGAGCACATCTATCGGCCAGAACATAAAGTTCGGCCACATCTTTGACCTTGTTCATCGCCAACTCTTCACGCATCTTGCAGTTGCGCACATTCTGATGGAATGCGCTGATAACGGAGGCGGGATGAACATCTGGGATGTTGTACTGCACCCGGCTGAACCTCTGTATGTATTTGCGCAAGTTTTCACCTTCCTTCTGGGGGATGATATGCAAATCGCTTGCCTGGCCATGAGCTTGGTGGCCTCCAGTGAAGGCGCCAACAAACTCATGACACAGATCCGACCAAGAAGAAATGAAATCCACCAACAAGTGCATCAACCATGACATGAAATTGGGTTTGAGTGCTAACGGGAAGTAATTGGCAAGCACCTTGTCGTCGCGGGCTCCAGCAGCTTGCATCGCGATGGTGTAGATGCTGAGAACTCCGACTGGTGGGTCTTATCGTTGTACTTCTCGCCAACATCGGGCTTGAACGTACAGTGGGAGGGCCACTGGAACTGTCGGAGCTCTCGGGTAAAGGCCAGACAACCCACCTCGTAAGGCAGCTCACCGGGGCCCCCCGACACCGGGTGGTCGATAGTAGGCCCCGCACACCGATCTGACTGATGGCGCGTCTCCCATCGTTGTTCGATGGTAGTTCGAGCGACTTCCTGGGCCCACTCCCAAAGGACTTGACGTTGGTCGCGGCGTGTCTGCGTGTTGGACGACACCGTGGAAACGTTGTCGCCGACGTCGGGTCGACGGGCCGATGGCTGTTGCCGCGGCCACGGGGGGGGGGGGGGGGGAGTGTAGCGTGGTCGCAGCGTCTCTGGTCCCCCACCACCGGCATGCACCTTCTCGTCAGGACGCTGGTGCGAGGGTCCCGCCAGGAGCGGCTCGTCTTTGTTGGAAGCACGGCCCCGCCCCCGGACCCAGCGGCGCGTGGCTCGTCGTCTCGGATTCGGATGACGCCATTCTCCTGGCTCCAATTGCCAGAATGTTGTGTATGCTCGCGGGCCACGTCTCCAGCCCCATCCGTGGGCACCCGGTCGCCTACTCGCGCTGGCGCGGACGGGCCGGCCCCGGACGAGCCGATCGGTGTGAGCCTCTTCTTGTTGGGAGCCATGGTGATGAAGAACTGCTAGACTAGCTGCTAAAATGGATTCTCACAACTGCGCCCCCTACCTGGCACGCCCAAGATGTCGGGGGAAAACAACACCTATGGGATCACTGGAATCCCTTCTATAGTTGGCGGGCGCGGGGTTGCGCAAAGAGCGGGTCTAGAAGCCAGCACGAAGGTCGTTTACCCTGGTTCGGGCCGCGAGGATGCGTAATACCCTAGTCTTGTTGTGGTGTATATTTGAGTGTTCTTGAGCTTTTGAACTAGCTAGCTACGGGGTGTGCATCATCCAAAAGATCCGAATCCCCCCTCAGTATGCCGCGGGCCTCCTTTTATAGACAAAGGGGCTGCCACACTGGCACACAGGAGGTGGAAAGGTATACCGTGTCCAAGCTTATAGACTGTCCATACAGGACAATGCGCATTAAATGCGCTACTTAGGTGTCCTCTTGCTTTATTGGGGACGGTAACGAGGCACGTCCCGTCCGTCGCCACTCTGCCTTGCTTCGACGCGCGTCCAGGCCAACGAGGCATACAGCGCCATGTAGGCTGGCAGGCTGCTGAGTTGGCGTGGTGGTAGGGTCTTCATGAAGATCTGCATGCCACCACGCAGGTGCTCGCTGAGTTGGCCTAGAGGCCGCATGCCGCCACGCAGGTGCTCACCTAGTTGTTTGGGCTGGCAGTTGCATGGGAACGGCGGTGGAATCTTGGCAGACGTGGGCCTGGCTGCGGTCCCGTGGATGTCTTCGGCAAGAGTCTTGTCGGGGCCCCGACAAGGGTCTTGCCGTAACATTGTGGTCGTGTCACATCCCTAGCTTTACCTTGGCCTTGGTCTAGCTTGGTTGTTGCATCATGTTTAAATTCAAATAAAATTTGAATTGAGGAATTTTCAAAGCCTCAGAATCCTTTTAAAAATGATCAAGATAAAATTGCTTCAAATAAGTCCAAGAAAATGTTCATGTTATTCTCTGGAAATATTGGCAAGAGGTAAAATCCAAACCAATATTTTTGGTGTCTCAGAAACATTTATTATGGGCATTTGAATTAAATCAATAGCTATTTGAATTGGATTTATATCTACTATTAATAAATATAGGTCCAATAATTCTGAAATATTTTGTGGAGCTTTGGTTTAATTCTTTTAGCTTCTAAAAATATTATCAGAAGCAACAAAATTGAATTGGTATCAAAACCAAATTCAAAACAAACCTGCAAAACAGAAACAAAACAGAATCAGAACAAACACACACACAGAGAGAGAGAGAGAGGAAAAACCCACGACACTTTCATCAGAGCTCCAAGAGGGTCGGCCCAGCCAGCCTAGCTGCAGTAAAGTCGTCACCTTCCTCGCGCCAGGATGACAGGGGCACGCGCAACCACGCGTCCGGCCGGGGCCACGTTCCCCGCCACCTCCTGCTTCTCCCCCTCGTCGTCTGGATGCCCCGCGCGACGCCACGCGCCGCCCCGACCTCTCTCCCTCTCCCTCGCTCTCCCTCCTCCCCTGGTTCTCTCCCGCGCGACCGCCCGAGCACCACCGTCGCCGCCGCACGCCATTGCCGCGGCCACCGCCTCCCCCTCGCCTCTCCGACCAGCTCAGAAGCTCCGCCACGTCGCCGTCCACCCCTCCGTCGAGCCACGCGACGCGGGAAGCCCTGGAACACCGTCAACATCACCATCTTCGCCTCCGGCCGCCGGAGATCGTCCTCGCCGCCACGCCGCCGTCCGGCCTTCCCCGAGCTCTCCGTCGACACCGTCGAGTCCGCAGTGAGCCTCTGCTCCGTTTCCCTCTCCCCGTTCCCCCGTTCCCGCGCCGTAGCCCCCTTCCCCCGCCATGGCCGTAGCTCCTCGCCGCCGGTCGTGTCGCCGCCGTCGTTCTAGCTCGCGTTAGTCGCACCCGAGCACACGGTCGTGCTCCTGGTGCCACGAGGGTGCCGCAGAGCCCCTCGGGTGGCCTGCCGTGCCCTGCAGCCCGCTCCGCTTGAAGCCGTGCTCCGGCCGCCGCCCGAAGCCGCTCCGGCGAGCTCCGCCACCCTCCTCCTCCTTCACCTTGCCCCCTTTGGATGCGGACGAGCCGGGTTACGCCCGGTGGTCTCCATGGACCATTTGGACGCCCGGAGATGCGACCTCGAGCCCCTCCGCCGTGTTCGGCCTCGGCCAAGTGACTAAACGCCGGTGGGGTTTGACTCTTTGACCTCGCCCGGCCCATCAGGTGGGCCCGTGGGTCGGTGATTAACAAGGCTAATCACCGTTAACTAACCCCCTTACTCTGACCAGTGGGCCCAGTGCCACTAATCCTTTAATTAAAATAAAGCTAACCCCCCTGTTTAACACGTGTCACTAACGTGTGGACCCCACACGTCAGGTTTGACTTGGTCAGCCGCAGTTGACCTGCTGACGTCACTCCTATGTCATGCTGACGCAGTAATTTATTTTTTGGATTTATTTTTATACAAGAAATTCCAGAAAATAACCAAAACTTCTAAAATTCATAGTAATTCAACCGTAACTCCAAATCAAACAAATTATATATGAAAAATGATCAGAAAAATTCAATCTATCCATCTGTACCTTTCTCATGCATGTTAGAACACTTTAACCTTGCTGTTTAGGTGAAACAAATTAATGCACTAATATGACCTCTTAAAATGGGTTTGCATTTGAATCTTTGGTTCAAATGGACTCATCTCAATCTGTTCTAACTTGCATTAGCCCAAAACACATTCATATTGCCATGTCATAGCATGCATCATATTGTGCATTGCATTGATCGTGTTTCTTCTCTGTTTGCCGGTGTTGTTCCCCTTCGGTAGACGTTGTACCGACGTTGTGATCGTTGACACTAATGAAGACTCAATGCTATCTTCAGAAGTGCCAGGCAAGCAAAACCCCCTTGTTCATTCCGTTACAATCCCACTCTCTCTCTCCTGCTCTCTTTTACTGCATTAGGACAACAACGATTTATCTGTTACTTGCTGCGGTAGCTGAACCCCTTTATCCTCTGCATGACCTGTCATTCCACAGTAAATAGATGAAACCCACTAGCATGAGTAGGAGTTGTTTGAGCCCTGTTGTGCCTACTCATTCATGCTTGTTTCTCATGCCTACTACTGCTTAGAGTTGAGTCAGGTCTGATTCATCGGTGATGAATCGGAGGTGTGTGAACAAGTGTGTGAACACGATTTGGTAAAGGTAGCGGTGAGAGGCCATGTAGGAGTACATGGTGGGTTTTCTCATTGCAGCTGTCCTCAGGAACTGAGTTCTGTGTTTGTGATCCATGAAACAGTTACTACCACACATTGGGTTCCGGTAACTCGGCCCCTCTCGGCTTATTAATCGCCTCGATCTCTGTCCAGGAGTTGCAACTAGTTTCTGGTGTTTGTAGGATATGTGTTGGGGGCTGTGCGTAGCGCTGACCCTAGGGGTGGGCTATGTTGCAGTAGAGACATGAGGCACGGTATACCGGGACGCCCGTTTGGTGCCTCGGGAACGCTGCTCTCATCGTTTGGGGCCGTGAGCGACACCCCGCCCGGATCTCCTCGCGGATGGAACCTGAATAGGCGATAAACCTGGACTAGAGACTTGTGTGGTTAGTCAGGTCGTGGCCGACTCCCTCGCCAAAGCTTCCGCTTGAAGGTTGCCGAGATACACGACGTGTACATGGTGGTAAGTGGCGAGAGCGTGTGTGAAGATGTAAACCCCTGCAGGTTAACATCATCTATTCGAATAGTCGTTTCCGCGGTAAAGGACTTCTGGGTTGCCTATGCAGTTCATAGACAAGTGAAAGTGGATACTCTAAAATGCGCAAGATAAGTGTGAGTGCTATGGATGGCGTTCTCGTAGAGAGACGGAGCGGATCCATAGTGGTGTATTGATATGGTGAATATGTGGACTCGTGTGCATACCTCAAAAGAGTTATTTGCGATCGTAGTTCAGGATAGCCACCGAGTCAAAGCTGGCTTGCTGCAGTCAAACTCCACCACCCCCTTTGTTGATAATGATGCATATGTAGCTAGTTCTGATGTAAGTCTTGTTGGGTACATTTGAACTCACGTTTGCCTATTTTATGTTTTGTAGAGAGATGTCAGTCTCGCTAGTAGTTCCATGTGGACATCGACGTTTAGCTTGATACCTCAGCTACGATCTTGTGCCCTCGGCAGGATCTGGTAGTTAGTCAGACTTATCAGCCTTTTTCATTTGTAGATGTATGTACTCAGACATGTTAAGCTTCCGCATGTGCTTTGACTTGTATGCTCTGAATATTGGGTCATGAGACCCATGTTTGTAATATCTCGCTCCTCGGAGCCTAATGAATAAATACTTGAGTCGTAGAGTTATGTTGTGATGCCATGTTGTATTTACACATATCGAGCATATTGTGTGTATGTTTGAAATGCTTGGTATGTGTGGGATCCGACAATCTAGTTGTTTATCCTTGGCAGCCTCTCTTATGGGGAAATGTAGTCTAGTGCTTCCTTGAGCCATAGTAGTCCGCTACAGCCCGGTTCACCGGAGTCCTGCTAGCCCAGCACTACTGCTCAGGACGCTTGACTGGCCGGCATGTGTTTCACTTTGTTCCTGTGTCCGTCCCTTCGAGGAAATGTCATGCGGTGACATCCGGAGTCCTGTTAGCCCAGTGCTACAGCCCGGATTCACACGCTGCTGACCGACATGCTCGAAGTTGATTCATGTATGCCTGTCCCCATGGGTTAGTGCCGCTTTGGGTTCACGACTAGCCATGTCGGGCCGGGTTCTCTGTCAGATGGATGCTAGCGACACAATCATATACGTGAGCCAAAAGGCGCAAACGGTCCCGGGCCATGGTAAGGCGACACCCGTGGGAATACCGTGCGTGAGGCCGCAAAGTGATATGAGGTGTTACCGGCTAGATGGATGTGACTTGGAATCCTGGTCCCGACAGCTTTGGTATCAGAGCCTGACTGCCTGTAGGATTAGCAAGCCAAACTGGTCGAAGTTGTGTCTAGAAATGCTTTAGTTATGTAAGGGAATTGATTGTGGAAGGGAACGTAAGGCTCTTTTTACTCCTTATACCTCATGGCCTTCCTCGATCCGAGTCATCCTCTTCTCTTCTAGGGGGATTAAGAACTAGGCCTTCTCATCTATCTATCAGGATGACGTGTTACTAATCCATAGACTTATAGTATTGATAGTTTCAAATCTCAGTTCAGTTTTTACTTCTTCCGTGTGTTGTTAGTTGATCTCAGAACCTTGTTATTGTGATGTTGAGTGGTCATGCCACTATTTTGCAGGATGTCTCAAATCATTTTGAGCATTTACAGCCGTTATGCTGTCCGAGTCATCCCAGATTTCTAAATAGTCTGATGCATTTGCAAATCCCTCCTCTTCGTTTCTAATGTTCATTTGGGCCGGATTAATCACACAAATTAGTGTGTTGAGGTACTCCGCTGCCTCGACATATATGTTGGAGCTATTATTATGAACCTAGGTGTTTTAGGGAGTCACCTAGTAATCTAGCCATGTTTTGTGTTCCCGGTGTGATGATTCTGGCCATTATTCTCGAAAGCATCTTGTGATGCCATTTAGTAGTAGGTATTCTATTCCTGGGTTCTTGAACCCAAGATTCACCCTACTTACCTCCTGTTGATAGTGTTTGCTAATTCCTTTAGTATATTAGTAACTTTGCGATATTCCTCGAGGTTCGTGGTATTTCCTTCTTCCAAATACTATGAACCGCTTATGGCAGAAGTTCCTTGCTGAACCGAAGGATCACAATCGGAGTACTCTTGAGGAGTTCTCCATTCATAATTGTGAATCTGCCAGTTCTACCCTTTCCGCATGGGTTATCCGGAAGAAATGTTGAGCTTTGCTCGACATACTAATCTATGCATCCACAACTCAGAAAAAAATCATATGTTCTTTTGAGTTGTCCCTTTTTAGTTGTTTTCTGACCTTCGTCTATCAATTGATAGTCAAGAGTATGCGTGCCTTTGTTCATCGATGCCTATTACTCTTGTGGTCCGTCAAGCCATTCTATTCCAGAATGACTAGGAGAAACAAACTCCAGTACCTCATCCATTTGCAGGATTGGGTCAAAGCAGTTGTAATCCACAAATCAAATGCCAATCCAGCTTTGTTCTGTTCTACCTCAGAGTATTACCCCCTTTATGTCAGAATTGTCATGAGAACTGCACCAACTCTCATGAATTCTTGACGTAGTGATACTTCTCACCATCATCATTCATTCCTCGGTCCTCGTGTTGTTGTAACCAGAATGCCGACAAGTGAATTGTGATGTGTGAAATCAATACTTCGAGCAACTCGTTGCTTGGTAGTAAATGGACAATATTCTCATTCTTAGCGTGTTGGTTATTAAATCATCATCCTAAGATTGATCGTGCTACCTAGTCCTTATTTCTGGTGCACTCCTCGATTAATAAGTTAGCATTATTCAATTCCTTGCTTATTTGATCATATCGTCTTGCTCTGGAAAGCAAGATTGTTCTTGAGCTTAGTAACATACCGGTGGTCCGTGATTTTCCGAATATCTTCTCAGAAGTATTACCGGGTTGTTTCCTGACTGTTATGTTGAGCTCGTGATCATGTTGGTTTTCTTCTAAACCACCCATTCTCCAAGAATCCGTGTTGGATATCCCTGAGCTGGTTGGTTAAGCTGAACAACAACTTGGAGAGTTGGAAGATAAAAGCTTGCCTAACTTAGTTTGTTCCAAAGGGATATTCTTGTGTAGTGTGTGTTGAAGAAAGATGATATCTTCATTGATTGGTCCATGTGATCAATTGTTGGAACTATTGTCTTATCAATCCTTTGATTTGAGTGTGGGCTATCGTCAAGTCAAATCAGAACCAACGATGTTCATAATGTTGTCTTACTCGTGGTTGATCCCTCGAGCATACACCATTACATCTTTTGGTCTGACCAATGCTATCACCGTGTTCACATGATGGTGGAAGTCCAGTGATATGGAAATTCTGATGAGTTGCTCTTGAGCCTATCAACAACATCTTGTCTCCCCCATGATCCATGTGGAACATTAAAGCTAGCATTGGAAACTTTGTAAGCATTGCCTTCATGTTCCTCTCATGAGGTATACGTTTAGATGAAAGAAGTGACTTCCTCTAGTTCATGTGCATTTGAAGCAAGTTGTCGCCGTGAATTCGAGAAAGTTTGTTTTGCTTCCCCTGGAATCATTCCAAGTCAGTCATGCATACGTGCGAAGTATTCTGTGGTCTGGAGACTTGCAACCTTCATTCTATATGTATTCTTAGCACACCAAGCCACTGATCGACTTGTTCAAGGAAGAGAAGTCTATGCTTGGGCTCTAATCCATGGACTTGCGTAAAGACTTCGATATCCTCGATGATGGTTCCCCACCTGAACTCGGTAGTGTTTCATTATAAGACTACTACGTGGTCATGCTTGTCTGGGACAACATGCTCACATGTATGTAGCAGAACCAACTCATGTTTTGGAGCTTGCTATCGTAGTTCATATCCCGAGAATCTCGCAATGTCATCTCGTTGATTTGTGTTGCAACCTTTCTTTTCGGACATGCTGAGTCTGAAGTATCCTATCACCAATCGGATCTGAATCTTAGGCAGATATGATGGTTGGAACATTCCCAACAGTTGCATTTTGTTCCCAGCTTGCACCGCCATTGTGCCAATTCCCATGGGCTGCCCTCTCAGTAATTGTTGTTTAGGATCATCTTCAAAAGTGGTCCTACCATGGGTCCCATCCATTTCCGATGATAAGCAAAATCATCCATCATGTTGTCTTCAACAAGGTAGTCCTCATAATCAATTCTAGTCTGAGTATGTCATTCTTTCGAACTCCTTCAAATGATCGATTGTGATTGCCTTAGGCTGGTATGAAGAGTTTCAATGATCTGCGAACAAAAGTAATTCTTTTGCCACTTAAGGGAATATTTCTGCGAGTCACCTTCCCTAAGGTGCCCCGTTATGGAGTCATGGCAATTAACTCCTTGCTACTTTGAAACCCATGCACCATATTATCTAAGCATGGAATTGTTGCCTATCAAATTGAACCTTTGTTATCAGTTTCTTTCCATCCGTCTTGATGTGTGTTTTGTGCCTCAGCTCAAGAGATGTTTCCACCGTCTCACTCCATGAGTTGATCTTGAGTGCTCGATCTTCGAGGAGATCGTTTCCTGTAGAGTTTATCTCTGTCATCAACGCGTTGAATGAAGATCTCGAAAGCAAAGACGTCAAGATCAATATGATGCAATGAAGCTACTTCTTCGAGAAGGGCAGTTGGATCAAGAAGTTTGTGATAGTTTGTGACCTCCTTTCTTCTTACCTCACGTCTTGAATCTCGGGACAAGATTCTTTTTTAGTGGGGGTGAGTTGTCACATCCCTAGCTTTACCTTGGCCTTGGTCTAGCTTGGTTGTTGCATCATGTTTAAATTCAAATGAAATTTGAATTGAGGAATTTTCAAAGCCTCAGAATCCTTTTAAATATGATCAAGATAAAATTGCTTCAAATAAGTCCAAGAAAATGTTCCTGTTATTCTCTAGAAATATTGGCAAGAGGTAAAATCCAAACCAATATTTTTGGTGTCTCAGAAACATTTATTATGGGCATTTGAATTAAATCAATAGCTATTTGAATTGGATTTATATCTACTATTAATAAATATAGGTCCAATAATTCTGAAATATTTTGTGGAGCTTTGGTTTAATTCTTTTAGCTTCTAAAAATATTATCAGAAGCAACAAAATTGAATTGGTTTCAAAACCAAATTCGAAACAAACCTGCAAAATAGAAACAGAACAGAATTAGAAAAAGCAGAGAGAGAGAGAGAGGAAAAACCCACCTGGCACTTACCGCAGCCCAGCAGGCCGGCCCAGCCAGCTGGCCGTGCTAGTCGTCACCTTCCTCGCGCCAGGAGGACAGGGGCACGCGCGGCCACGCATCCGGCTGGGGCCACGTTCCCCGCCACCTCCTGCTTCTCATCCTCGTCGTCTGGATGCCCCGCACGACGCCACGCGCCGCCCCGACCTCTCTCCCTCTCCCTCGCTCTCCCTCCTCCCCTGGTTCTCTCCCGCGCGATCGCCTGAGCACCAATGTCGCTGCCAAACGCCATTGCCGCGGCCACCGCCTCCCCCTCGCCTCTCCGGCCAGCTCAAAAGCTCCGCCACGTCGCTGTCCACCCCTCCGTCGAGCCACGCGACGCGGGAAGCCCTGGAACACCGTCAAAATCACCATCTTCGCCTCCGGCCACCGGAGATCGTCCTCACCGCCACGCCGTCCGCCTTCCCGAGCTCTCCGTCGACACCGCCGAGTCCGCGATGAGCCTCTGCTCCGTTCCCTCTCCCGTTCCCCGTTCCCGCCGTAGCCCCTTCCCCGCCATGGCCGTAGCTCCTCGCCGCCGGTCGTGTCGCCGCCGTCGTTCTAGCTCGTGTTAGTCGCACCCGAGCACACGGTCGTGCTCCTGGTGCCACGAGGGTGCCGCAGAGCCCCTCGGGTGGCCTGCCCGTGCCCTGCAGCCCGCTCCCGCTTGAAGCCGTGCTCCGGCCGCCGCCCCGAGCTTCGCTCCGGCGAGCTCCGGCCACCCCTCCTCCTCCTTCCTGCCCCACTGGATGCGGTCGAGCCCGGGTTACGCCCCGGTGGTCTCCGCGGGCCATTTGGACGCCGGAGATGCGACCCCGAGCCCCTCCACCGTATTCGGCCTCGCCGGCGGCTAAACACCGGTGGGGTTTGACTCTTTGACCTCGCCGGCCCGTCAGGTGGGCCCCGTGGGTCAGGTGATTAGCTCAAGGCTAATCACCGTTAACTAACCCCCTGACTCTGACCAGTGGGCCCAGTGCCACTAATCCTTTAATTAAAATAAAGCTAACCCCCCTGTTTAACCCGTGTCACTGACGTGTGGACCCCACACATCAGGTTTGACCTGGTCACCCGCAGTTGACCTGCTGACGTCACACCTATGTCATGCTGACGTAGTAACTTATTTTCTGGATTTATTCTTATACATGAAATTCCAGAAAATAACCAATACTTCTAAAATTCATAGTAATTCAACCGTAACTCCAAATCAAACAAATTATATATGAAAAATGATCAGAAAAATCCAATCTATCCATCTGCACCTTTCTAATGCATGTTAGAACACTTTAACCTTGCTGTTTAGGTGAAACAAGTTAATGCGCTAATATGACCTCTTAAAATGGGTTTGCATTTGAATCTTTGGTTCAAATGGACTCATCTCAATCTGTTCTAACTTGCATTAGCCCAAAACA
Organism: Aegilops bicornis; assembly: GCA_021605145.1. Lineage (NCBI taxonomy): Eukaryota > Viridiplantae > Streptophyta > Magnoliopsida > Poales > Poaceae > Aegilops > Aegilops bicornis. The sequence continues at coordinate 236,872,500 of CM038669.1, forward strand.
CATTCATATTGCCATGTCATAGCATGCATCATATTGTGCATTGCATTGATCGTGTTTCTTCTCTGTTTGTCGTTGTTGTTCCCCCTCGGTAGACATTGTACCGACGTTGTGATCGTTGACACTAATGAAGACTCAATGCTATCTTCAGAAGTGCCAGGCAAGCAAAACCCCCTTGTTCATTCCGTTACAATCCCACTCTCTCGCTCCTGCTCTCTTTTACTGCATTAGGAAAACAACGATTTATCTGTTACTTGCTGCGGTAGCTGAACCCCTTTATCCTCTCGTGATGACCTGTCATTCCACAAGACATAGATGAAACCCACTAGCATGAGTAGGAGTTGTTTGAGCCCTGTTGTGCCTACTCATCCGTGCTTGTTTGTCATGCCTGCTACTGCTTAGAGTTGAGTCGTGTCCGATTCATCGGGATGAATCGGAGGTGTGTGAACATGTCCTACTGTTGAGAGCTAAGTGTGTGAACATGATTGGGTAAAGGTAGCGGTGAGAGTCCATCTAGGAGTACATGGTGGGTTGTCTCATTGCAGCCGTCCTCAGGAACTGAGTTCTGTGTTTGTGATCCATGAAACAGTTACTACCACACATTGGGTTCCGGTAACTCGGCCCCTCTCGGCTTATTAATCGCCTCGATCTCTGTCTAGGAGTTGCAACTAGTTTCTGGTGTTTGTAGGATATGTGTTGGGGGCCTTGCGGAGCGCTGACCCTAGGGGTGGGCTATGTTGCGGTAGAGTCACGAGGCACGGTGTACCGGGACGCCCGTTTGGTGCCTCCGGAACGCTGCTCTCATCGTTTGGGGCCATGAGCGACACCCCGGCCGGATCTCCTCGCGGATGGTACCCGAATAGGCGATAAACCTGGACTAGAGACTTGTGTGGTTAGTCAGGTCGTGGCCGACTCCTCGCCAAAGCTTCCGCTTGAAGGTTGCCGAGATACCACGACACTGTACATGGTGGTAAGTGGCGAGAGCGTGTGTGAAGAAGTACACCCCTGCAGGGTTAACATCATCTATTCAAATAGCTGTGTCATGTAAAGGACTTCCGGGTTGCATGACAGTTCATAGACAAGTGAAAGTGGATACTCTAAAATGCGCAAGATAAGCGTGAGTGCTATGGATGGCGTTCTCGTAGAGAGACGGGAGCGGATCCATAGTGGTGTATTGATATGGTGAATATGTGGACTCGTGTGCGCCACCTCAAAAGAGTTATTTGCAGGCGTAGTTCAGGATAGCCACCGAGTCAAAGCTGGCTTGCAGCAGTCAAACTCCACCACCCCCTTTGTTGATAATGATGCATATGTAGCTAGTTCTGATGTAAGTCTTGTTGGGTACATTTGTACTCACGTTTGCCTATTTTATGTTTTGTAGAGAGATGTCAGTCTCGCTAGTAGTTCCGTGTGGACTTCGACGTTTAGCTTGATACCTCAGCTACGATCTTGTGCCCTCGGCAGGATCTGGTAGTTAGTCAGACTTATCAACCTTTTTCATTTGTAGATGTCTGTACTCAGACATGTTAATCTTCTGCATGTGCTTTGACTTGTATGCTCTGAATGTTGGGTCATGAGACCCATGTTTGTAATATCTCGCTCCTCGGAGCCTAATGAATAAATACTTGAGTCGTAGAGTTATGTGGTGATGCCATGTTGTATTTACACATATCGAGCATATTGTGTGTATGTTTGAAATGCTTGGTATGTGTGGGATCCGACAATCTAGTTGTTTATCCTTGGCAGCCTCTCTTATGGGGAAATGTAGTCTAGTGCTTCCTTGAGCCATAGTAGTCCGCCATACATCCTTGCTTCACCGAGTCCTCGCTTAGCCCAAAGACTACAAATGTGACGCTTGACTGCCGGGTATGTGTTTCACTTCGCTCTCGTGGTTCCGTCCCTTCGAGGAAAAGTCACGCGGTGACATCCGGAGTCCTGTTAGCCCAGTGCTACAGCCCTGATTCACACGCTGCTGACCGACATGCTCGAAGTTGATTCATGTATGCTTGTCCCCATGGGTTAGTGCCGCTTTGGGTTCACGACTAGCCATGTCAGCCCGGGTTCTCTGTCATATGGATGCTAGCAACACAATCATATACGTGAGCCAAAAGGCGCAAACGGTCCCGAGCCATGGTAAGGCGATACCCGTGGGAATACCGTGCGTGAGGCCGCAAAGTGATATGAGGTGTTGCCGGCTAGATCGATGTGACTTGGAATCGGGGTCCTGACAGGTCGTCCCTGGCAAGGGGCTTGCCGGGGGTCTCGTGGGTATCCTTGGCAAGGATTTTGCCGAGGATCGTCGTCTTCTGATTCTCATCTGATCTGGTATGCTTCTGGTCTTCTCAAAGATCTGCATGCCACCACGGAGGTGTCTCCCGAGCCTTGGTTCCAATGTGGTTGACGGTGTTGGAACTCTTGGGCTCAAGGGTGGCTGCTCCGCTGGTGTTGGGCAAGTTGCCCCGGCAAGGCTCTTGCCGGGGCTGTGGAGGCCACCTTGACAAGGGTCTTGCCGGGGGAGTCCACCTCACCCTTCTGTTCTTTGTGTTTCTGTCTTGGCGTTGGTCTGGTTGTTTTGTGCCTTTGCTTCCTCTGCCCCGCCAAGCGTGGTCAGGGGTGTGGGGCTGCGACTGCCCACGCACAAGTAAAGGGGTGCAAAAATGGGACCCCCACTTTTGTACACCGAGATATTACAAGACATATTGTTCTCCCAATACCAAACACAAATTTAAACGCCTCCACGAGGCATGGTGCATGTTGCAGGAGCAAAACAGGAAAGGAGCCGCCAGCAAGCCATCTCGTCATCCCTGGACGCCGCCGTCACTTGCAAGGGATGCCCCTTCCACAGTGATGTTGCCCTAACCTGTGCGACCCGCCGGAGTTGCAGGTTCAACAGCACCACCAGTTGAGGGCGCAGGGTCGAAGGCGCGGAACTTCTTCAGCAAGGCCTCGACCTGGCTCTTCACGGCTTCGGCAGCAGCTGCGTAGCGCTCGTCATCTACAGGCTCGAGCAGCTCATCAAAGTCGGCGTCAGGATCACGAAGATGGAGGTGGCTGAGGACGCGCGTCAGTGCAGCTGTGGAGAGCGCAAGGTCTTCCCCCTCCACCAAGGGGCCGATCCCGTCCACGACGTCCTGAAGTGCCGCGACCAGATGGGGGAGCAGCTGGGTGGGGCCCTCGTCATATGTCACCAGCGGCTCCTCCAAGCCCTTCTCGTAGAGTGCCCGCAGCGCCACACGGGACTTCTCCTCAAGGGACTTGAAGGCCACGCGGTCCTCAGCCAGGACCTTCGCTTTGGCTTCTAGCTTGGCCTTCTCTGCCTTCATCTCCTGCTCCAGCTTCTCCAGCCGGCTGCACTCCGTGGCCTGCGCCTTCGCCAATTGCTCCACCTCGGTGTCGCGACCCCTGACAGCGTCCTCTCGGGCCTTCATCTTCTCCTCCTCCGCCTGGCGGCCTCGAGCCTCGGCCGCACGCTCGTTGTGCATGGTCTCCAGGTCGGCCTCCAGCGACCGACAGCGATCCTGGGCAGCTCCGGCGTCCTTCCGCGCCACCTCGCAGGTAGCCGCGGCTTGGGCGACGGCCTGCTTGTCCTTCTCAGAGGCTGCCGCAGCCTAGCTCAGCACCGCCCCGATGGACATATTGGAGTGGAGCCAGCCGGAGATCAGCTCTAGGCGCCCGGCCACCAGGAGACGGTCGGTGCCTTGAAGATCCTCCCGCAGCAGGGTGAGCACAGAAAGAGCATGCTACAGGACGTCAGGCGAGGAAGAAGGATTGTGAACTGATTGTGAGGCGGAAGAAGGAGGCAGCATTGGCGCCAAGACCTGCAGGCTGATGGCAGTAGAAGAAGAGGCCAGGAGTTCTGAAGCCTCCAGGGCCTCGGCCGGCGGGCTGGGGACGAGCGCCTCAGGAGTTGGCGAGGCCTTGGCGGTCGCCCTCTCCTGGGGGCGCTCCTCTTGGCCTCACGAGGACGACCGGGCCAGAGAAGTGCGGGCGCCATCGCTGCCCTTCTGTGTCGGAGGAGGTGCGACTGTGCCAGGCTGCTGGGCCCCTGAGGGTATGGCCGCCCCTTCCTTCTTCTTCTTTGACGACGACGTCAGCCTAGAAGATCAATGAGGAATCATCAGGAAGCCGCAAAGAAAGCAGGAACAAGGGCAAGGTTAGGGCCGGGAACTCACTGGTCCACGGCGGTGTAGTCCCGGCGCCTCTTCAGAAGTGCATAGCTTAGGGGCCTCGTGGCCTGGGGCGCAGGCGCGCGGTCCCCAGGAGTCCGCGAGGCCGCGGTGACCCCGGGTGGCGGTGAAGCAGGGGCATCACCCCGAGAGATCAGCGACAATCTGCTCTTCATCGGGACGTCGGACGTCGGCTTCCCCGAGGGGGAGACCCTGGACCTCGTGGTGACCCCAGCGGGAGGCGGGACTTCCTTCACCAGGTGGTCGCCGGCGTCGTCGGCGTTGGGAAAGGCGCGAAGAAGATCAGCCTTGCTCGGAGGGGAGGTCTCCCCAGACCCTTCCAGGGTGGCCACCGAGTCCTGCTCCTCCTCCTCGTCGGAGGATACCACCACCGGAACCTTCGCCACCAGGGCCTCAGAGGGCGTCAGCGGCACAAGACCCCGCCCATCGAAGACAGGCATGGCGGCAGCAATCTTTGCCCCATCCGGGCGGCGGTACAAGGGAGCGAAGTTGTCCGGCGGGTACCCATGGTCATCCCCAACCAAGGAACAGAGGGCCATGCCCAGCTCCTCATCATACAGGGCCTCCAGACGCAGGGGGAGGTCGTCTCCTTCATCCCCGAGCTTCCACAAGGGACGCGCGCGCGCTTGGAGGGGAGCCATGCGCATCACCATGAACCCCTTGACAATCATGGGTCCCGTCAGCTTCACCGCCCTTGAGTCGCCAGGCTTCACGTCGGCGGTCATCCTCTCCAGCACTAACTCCGCCCGAGCGTTGGTGAGCTTCGCGCGGAACCACCCATTGTGGGACACGGGCATCTCCGCTGGCAAAGACCAGCTGGGTGGGAGCACTTGGCGTCCATCAGGACCCACTTGCTCTGGAAGCCCTCGGCCTTCTTTCCGGCCTTCGAGATCGCGTTGGTCTTGTTGGACGCGACAAAGTTGACGCACCCCGAGCGGTGGCCCTCATTGATCCGGAGGAAGAAGAAGTGGCGTAGCAGTGCCACAGATGGCATCACTCCGACGTATGCCTCGCAATAGAAGGCGAAGATCGACAGGAGGAGGATGGAGTTGGGATGAAGATGGAGGGTGTGAATCTAGTAATGGCTGAGGACAGAGAAGAAGAAGTCAGAGAAGGGGGAACCAACCTCGCGATGATGCCGCTCATGAAGAAGGGGTAGAAGGTGCTGCCTGGGGCCTCCGGCTCGGTGGAGCCAGCCTGGAGCGCAGTCTTCCTCTTCTCATCGCCCTCCGCCCTCATCAGGAGCATGGCAGCAAGGTTATTCTCCGAGACGCTCGGTGCATTGAGTGCCGGCTCATACCAGGATGGTGGAGGAGCAGCCCGAGCTTTGTTGGGCGCCATTGGCGGAAGGCTTGAAGGAGGACCTGGGCGGATCTGGAGTCCTTGGAAGCGAGGAGCAAGATAGGGGATCTGGAGTAGGATGAAGGAAAGCAATGAAGGTAGCGCATCCCGCGCCAACCTTTTGTCAGTCGGGCAGTTGCCGAGGCAGCGTGGGGAAGCAGAGACGCCCACGTCCCGTCGGTCGCCACACGTCAATCAAGGCCGCAGGCGGTTGGGGCCCGCAGCACTCCGCGCTTACCCCTTGGATTTGCCTCGAAGCCAAGTATGAGCGCGCCTTGGTCCCGGGGGCTACTATCAGCGTTCTGGGAACGGGGGTCCCCAGACTTGCCTGCCTGCGGCCCATGGCGTGCCTCCTCCAGTGGCCTGGTACGGGCCACCTTCACCAGCAAACACTCAAGACCCTCGCGAGGGGCCAAGCCTCGCGAGGCGGACGACACAAGACACCTTCATGGGCGGCCTCACTAGGCTGGCTCGCGAGGAGCGGAGAGATCAAGTCGAGGGGCACCTCTCGAGGTTCCCGTGACGTGAGCCATGACGACCAAGGCCAGGCGGGCGCTAGCGGGCGCAGAGTACCCGTTGCCTCTTTGGTGCTAAAGGGGCAAGCGCGGGTGACGAGTCCCGAGGCATCAGGCAAAGGTTTCCATATCGGTGCAACGAGACCAAGACCAGCAGGACGGCAGGACGGAGGTCATCGCCGAGCCCACGACGGCATCACCACCATAGCCTTTAGCAGGCGAAGACCACCTTTTGTCAGGATAGCTTGTACTAGCTGTCCCCCTTCAAATTGGCCATTGTGGGATCCCTTCCCGCCTAACATTCAGGGAGAGGACCCGGCCCTCTATAAATAGGACTAGCCACCACCTTAGCAGGAGGACGGATGGACGGATCGTTCAGATCAGCCTCAACCACACAAGCTCATCGAGCTCATGAACACCTCTCCTCAGGATGCTATTCTTCCCTTGTACTTGTTCATCCTCAGCCTACAAGGCAATCCACCACACCACACTGGAGTAGGGTATTACACCACATCGGTGGCCCGAAACAGTATAAACTCTTGTGTCCCTTGTTCTTCGAGTTCGGCGTGCTGAGCTTTGAGATCGTGGTGAGTGAGCGAGCTAGCGGGAGGGAGAGATCTTCGTGCACACCCCAGAGTTCGACCCTTGAGGGTTTTGCCGGAACCCGAAATCCAACAAGCATAATCATGTGAAAACACAAAAACTGTAGGTAAAAGTGTTGGGTTGTCACCCAACAAGCACTTTTCTTTTATGTATTTTAAGCTAGGCATGATGATTTCAATGATGCTCGCATAAAAGATAAGAATTGAAATATTAAGAGAGAATCATGAAGCATCTGACTAGCTGTCGGATTTCGGGTTCTGGCAAAACCCTTGAGGTTCGAACACTGGGGTGCGCATGAAGATCTCTCACTAACTAATCTCGCCCTCACTCTCACCACGATCTCAATGCCTAGGTCGACGAACCCACAGAAAGAGAGACACATGAGTCTATATTGGTTCAGGCCACCGATGTGGTGTAATACCCTACTCCAGTGTGGGTGTGGTGGATTGCCTCTTGGGCTGAGGATGAATAGTTACAAGGGAAGAACAGCCTCCTGAGGAGAGGTGTTCTTGTGCTTGGTGAACTTGTGTGGTTGCGGGTGATCTGAGTGATCCCTGATCAGTTGAGTTCCCGTTGCCTCCTACTGTGGTGGCTAGTCCTATTTATAGAGGCCCTGGTCCTCTCCCCAAATATTGAGCGGGAAGGGATCCAACAACAGTCCAATTCTAAGGGAGACAACTAGTACAGGTTATCCTGAGTAAAGTTGGTCTTCGCCTGTCAAAGGCTCTGGTGGTGACGCCGTCTTGGGCTCCACGGTGACCTCCCTCCTGTCGTCCTGGTGGTCTTGGTCTCGTTGCACCAATATGGAAACATTTGCCTGATGCCTCGAGACTCCTCGCCTGCACTTGCCTCTTTAGCACCAAAGAGGGAACGAGGACACTGCACACACTGGCGCCCACTTGGCTCTAGTCGTCATGGCTTGCGTCACAGAAACCTCGCCAGGTGTCCCTTGCCTTGATCTCTCCACCCCTCGCGAGCCGGCCTGGTGAGGCAGCCCCTGAGGAGGCCTTGTGTCGTCCGCCTCGCGAGGCTTGGCTCCACGCGAGGGTCTTGAGTGTTTGCTGGTGAAGATGGGCCGTACAGGGCCACTGGTGGAGCCACGCCGTGGGCCACGGGCAGGAAAGTCTGGGGACCCCCGTTCCCAGGACGCCGACAGTAGCCCTCGGGCCCAAGGCGCGCTCGGACTTGGCTTCGAGGCGAAGCCAATGGGAAAGTGCAGAGCGCCACGGGCCCCAACAGCCTGCGGCACCACTTGACGCGTGGCAAGTGATTGGACGTGGGCGTCTCCGCTTCCCCATGCTGCCTCGGCTACTGCCCGTTTGACAAAAGGCTAGCGCGGGCAACGCTTGCCTTCATTGCTTTCCTTCATCTTGCTCCAGATCCCCTTTCTTGCTCCTTGCTTCTGAAATCTCCAGATCCGCTTCAACCTCCTTCCGAGCTTCCGACCAATGGCGCCCCGAAAGGCCAAGGCCGTTTCGGCGCCCGCCTGATACGAGCCGGCTCTGGACGCGCCCAATGTTCGGAAAAGAACCTCGCTGCCACGCGCCTGCTGACAAAGGGGGAGAGCAACAAGAGGGGGAGCACCTTCTACCCCTTCTTCATGAGCAGCGTGGTCGCGGGCCTGGTTCCCCCCTTCTCCGACTTCTTCTACGCCGTCCTCCGCCATTACAGGTTGCAGGACCTTCATCTCCATCCCAACTTCATTCTTCTCTTGTCGATCTTTGCCTTCTACTGAGAGGCGTATGTCGGGGTGATGCCGTCCATGGCTCTGCTGCGCCACTTCTTCTTCCTCTAGATCAACGAGGGCCACACCTCAGGGTGCGCCAACTTCGTCGCGGCCGGCAAAGCCAACGCGATCTCGAAAGCCGGGAAGAAGGCCGATGGCTTCAGGAGCAAGTGGGTAATGATGGATGCCAAGTGTGTCCACCCATGGTTGAGGCGGCCGACGGAGATGCCCCAGTCTGACGAGGGGTGGTCCCGTGCAAAGCTTACTGACCACCGGGGTGACGCCGGTGCTTGAGAAGATGACCGTCGACCTGAGGCCGGGCAACGCGAAGGGGGCGAAGCTGACAGGGGCCATGCTCCTGAGATAATCTTGATGATGCGGGTGGCTCCACTCCAGGCACACTCGCGCCCCTTGTGGACACTTGGGGGCGAATAAGACAAGCTTATCCTTAGTCCGGAGGCCTTGTCTGACGAGGAGCTGGCTGTGGCTCTCTGCCTCTTGGTCGGGGACGACCAAGAGTATCCTCTGAGTGCTGTCATTCCCTTGTTCCTTTGCAAGGACGGGGCGGAGGTTGCGGCCGCCATGCCCACCTTTGACGGGCGCGGCCTGGTGCCTGCGGCGCCCCCTGGGGTCCTGGATGCGGCGCCGCCGGTGGACGTGTCTTTTGGCGATTCACGCAAGGAGGAGGAAGAGGAGGAGGGCGATGAGTGTGGCTCTGAGGCGAGCCCCGAGGGGATGGGGGAGACCTCCCCCTTGCGCAAGGCCGGCATCCTCCGCACCCTGCCTGATGACGATGACGAGGCCGGCGTCCTCCCGTAGAGAGAGGAGCCGCCCGTGGTTTCGACGAGGGGCAGGTCGGCGTTGATCTCCTGACATGACGCTCCTGCTCTGACTCCGCCTGGAGCTGCTTCTGGTCCATCTGGTGCCCCTTCTTCCGCTCTTGGAGCCCGCGCGCCCGCGCCTCAGGCTGTGAGGCTCTCTGGCTTCAAGCTTACGAAGCGGAGGGACTACACCGCGGTAGATCAGTAAGTGCTCTTGCCCTGTTTTGTTCCTACTTCTGCTGCTTCCCCTTGATGCTTCTCCATTGTGCAATTAGGCCGACGCCCGCGGCGAAGAGGAGGAGGGAGGACGAGGTGGCGCTGCTCGGGACCAGATCCCCTATGATGGCCGCACCCCTCTCCATGAACAAGGGCAGCGATGGTACTCGCGCTTCTCTGGCCCGTCCTCGCGAGGCTTGGGGGAGCATCCTCGGGAGGAGTCAGCCCCCGTGGCCCCGCTGGCTCCGTATGTGCCAACGCCTTGCTCGGTCGCCGAGATCGCGAAAGCTCTGATGCCTCCGTCCTCCTAGGCCATGGTGACGATGTCGCCTCCTCCCCCTTCTGCCGCACTGCAACCTCTGGGTCCTTCGTCCTCCCCTGACGTTCTGGAGCACGCTCTTTCTGCGATGACCCTGCTGCGAGAAGATCTTCAAGGCACCGACCGTCGCCTGGTGCCCAGGCGCCTGGAGTTGGTCTCTGGCTAGCTTCATTCCGATGAGTCTGTCCGGGCGACGCTGAGCCACGCTACAGCGGACTCCGAGAAGGATAGGGAGACCGTCGCCCAAGCTGTGGCCGCCGGCGAGGTGGCGCTGAAGGATGCCGAGGCCGCCAAGGACCGCTGCCGGTCGCTGGAGGCCGAGCTGGAGACCGCGCGGAGGGAGCGCGAAAATGAAGCCCGAGGCTGTAAGGCGGAGGAGGAGAAGATGAAGGCCCGAGAGGACGCCGTCAGGGATCGCGATGCTGAGCTGGAGCTGTTGGCGAAGGCAAAGGCCATGGAGTGCGGCCGGCTGGAGGAGCTGGAGCAGAAACTGAAGGCGGAGAAGGCCGAGCTTGAAGTCAAGGCGAAGGTCCTGGCTGAGGGCCGTGAGGCCTTCAAGCTCCTCGAGGAGAGGTCTCGAACGGCGCTGCGGTCACTCTACGAGAAGGGCTTGGAGGAGCCGCTGGCCGCCAGCAACGAGGGCCCTGCCCAGCTGCTTCCTTATCTGGTTGATGCGCTTGAGGACGTCGTGAGCCGTATCGGCCCCATGGCAGAGGAAGAAGCCCGCGTCCTTTCCTCGGTCGCATTGACGCGTGTGTTCAGCCACCTCCATCTTCGCGACCCTGCCACCCACCTTTACGAGCTGCTGGAGCCTGTGGACGATGAGCGTTGCGCGGCTGCTGCCGCAGTCGTGAAGGGTCAGGTAGAAGCCATGCTGAAGAAGTTCCTCGCCTTCTCTCCCGCGCCCTCGACCGGCGGTGCTACTGATCCTGCGACTCCGGCTGGTGCCACAGGTGAAGGCGACGCCGTTGGAGAAGAAGCATCCCTTGCAGCTGACGGCGGTGTCCAGGGATGACGGAATGACTTGCTGGCGGCTCCTTTCCTACTTAACTCTTGCAACATGTACCGTGCCTCGTGGAGGCGTTTAAACTTGCGTTTGGTATTGGAGAACAATATGTCTTGTAATATTTGCTCGAGATTTTGCGATTTCCTTCCCATTTGCTTTACGTTCTACGTCGGCAGGGCACGACCCAGCGCATACCTCAGCCGCCGTTGGGTCATCCGGATCACCAGGACGAGACCAAGGAGTGAGGGGCTACGTGGCCAGTTAGGCTCCGGAGTCACGATGCTCAGGAGTCCCAATTGACGCGCAAACAGCTTGCAGAAAGGAAATGCAGGAATAGGTCTAGTGTTCTACATCGATAGGGCCCGACCCCGCGCATACCTCAACCACTGTTGGGTCGTCCGGATCACCATGACGAGACCAGGGAGTGAGGGGCTACGTGGCCAGTTAGGCTCCTGAGTCGCGATGCTCAGGAGTCCCCCTTGACGCTCAAACGACCTTCATACCTTTGCCCTCGCAGAGGCTCGGCACGGGAGGGGCGCGCGACGACCAGGTCCGGGGGACCTGGCTGGGTGGCGTATGCTTGGGCTTGACCCGAGCGCAGCCCCCGTGCCTAGCCCCCTCGCACGACTCTCCCGAGGGGAGGTGTTGCGATGGGGCCAGACACCAAGCACTACAAAAAATAGACTTCCGTGATGATACGTGTTTGTCACAGTAGGTCACGTTTTCTGTCATGCATTTATATCCATGACAAATTTATGACAGAATCAACATAGTCATACATGTGCTGTCGTAGAAGTGTTTCATGACATTACCAAAATTATCATCACGGAAGTGTCCACTTCCATGACGATAAATCGCGCGTCACAGAAGTGCTTTCGTCAAGGGTGACCGACACGTGGCATCCACTGTAATTTAACACCGGTAAGCTATAGGGTCCGGTTTTGGATACGATAAACCCTTAACATCCCGGACCAATGGGGATTTTCGGTGTAAAATCATCATTGGCTGGAGGAAACACGTGTCGGCTCACCGTTGGGACAGATGTCATCCACTCATTGGACCCAAAGCGCCTATGATACGTCGACACGTGGCACGGCCCAACAGAGGCCCATTCCTATAAAAAGGCCGGCCCGTTTGACTTGGTCAAAAGGTGACGGGCCGGCCCACGGCAATCCTGTTAACGGCCTGTTCGCATATAGCCCATTTACAGCCCACTAGCCCAGGGCCCGTTTACGGCCTATCCGAATTAGGCCCAATAGCGTCATCTGGGCCGTCCAATATAATTCCAGCCCATTTTAAGTTCCAGTCCATGTATGGCCCATGACGTCTTTCGACCCATATGAGGCCCTTTGTAACTCTTTGCCCATAATGGCCCATGGTGAAACTGGCCCGTAATGAACAGTGTATCACTTTATACCCATTAATGGCCCATTAATCCATTGGACCGTTTGCAGCCCATGTTATCTTCGGCCTTCTCGGGGCCCATTTGTTCTTAGGCTCATTTCGGATTCGGTTACTTACGGCCCGTTATCGCCATTTTCTCGCTTGTGGGCCAAATTCAGCCCGTAATTCTGATCGGCCCGTTTATGGCCCGTTAATACGTTGAGCGTTTTCATAGCGTCATCAACACGGCCTATTAACGACGGCTGTTATGGTCGGCCCATGAACGGACGACTCCAACTCTAGCCCGCTTACGGCCATAATGCGGTCTGCTTTTGGCCCATGTTTCATTAATCGATCATACGGCCAGTATAAGGCCCATTCATGATACGGCCCGTACAAGGCCCATTGTTTCTACGGCCCGTAGAAGGCCCATTGTTTCTACGGCCCGTAGGAGGCCTAGTGTCACTACAGAAAATATATAGCCCATGGTTATTATGGCCTAGTTTAAAAAAATAAGTTATTGCGGCCACTAGGAAATCGCGGAAAAAGAGCTGCACTAACTACAAGCAAACAAATAAACAAGACAACAAGGAAATAAATAAGCAGCAAACTTACGCTAGGCTATCACGGCTATTACACATATTACATCCACTGGACATAAAAGTTCACCACCAGTGCAAATAAACGCACCGACAAAAGAATATACAAAACTAAGAGCACTTCAGAAGGCACTAGGCCTGGCCAGGTCGAGCCCCCCAAATAGCCGAACAAGCTGATTAGACCTCAGTTGTGTCAACGATAGATGCATCACCCGTAGCTGTATGTCATGATGTTGCGCAAGGCAGTCCTCTGACATCTTCATTACATCTTTGACTTCAAGTCGGAGCTGACCTGAAGCAAGCCTTTCCGCTTTAAGTTGAGACTGTAGAAGTCGAACTGATTGAGGCAGTGCTACCTCTTGAGCACTGCGTTGGTTTTCCCTTGAAGGGGAAAGGGTGATGCAGTAAAGTAGCGTAAGTATTTCCCTCAGTTTTTCAGAACCAAGGTATCAATCCAGTAGGAGGCCACGCTCAATTCCCTTGCACCTACACAAACAAATAAAAACCTCGCAACCAACGCAATAAAGGGATTGTTAATCCCTTCACGGTCACTTACGAAAGTGAGATCTGATAGATATGATAAGATATTAGTTTTGGTATTTTTATAATAAAGATGCAAAGTAAAATAAAAGGAAATAAAAATAGCTAAGTGTTGGAAGATTAATATGATGGAAAATAGACCTGGGGCCATAGGTTTCACTAGTGGCTTCTCTCAAGAGCATAAGTATTACGGTGGGTGAACAAATTACTGTTGAGCAATTGATAGAATTGAGCATAGTTATGAGAATATCTAGGTATGATCATGTATATAAGCATCACGTCCGTGACAAGTAGACTGACTCCTGCATGCATCTACTACTATTACTCCACACATCGACCGCTATCCAGCATGCATCTAGAGTATTAAGTTCAAAAGAACAGAGTAATGCTTTAAGTAAGATGACATGATGTAGAGGGATAAACTCATGCAATATGATATAAACCCCATCTTGTTATCCTCGATGGCAACAATACAATACGTGCCTTGCTACCCTAACATCCTTTGGGAAAGGACACCGCAAGATTGAACCCAAAGCTAAGCACTTCTCCCATTGCAAGAAAGATCAATCTAGTAGGCCAAACCAAATTGATAATTCGAAGAGACTTGCAAAGATAACCAATCATACATAAAATAATACAGAGAAGATTCAAATATTGTTCATAGATAAACTTCATCATAAACCCACAATTCATCGGTCTCAACAAACACACCGCAAAAGAAGATTACATCGAATAGATCTCCACGAGAATCATGGAGAACTTTGTATTGAGATCCAAAGAGAGAGAAGAATCCATCTACCTAATAACTATGGACCCAAAGGTCTGAGGTAAACTACTAACACATCATCGGAGAGGCTATGGTGTTGATGTAGAAGCCCTCCGTGATCAATGCCCCCTCCGTGAGTCATTTAAAAAGGCCCCAAGATGGGATCTCACGGGTATAGAAGGTTGCGGCGGTGGAATTAGGTTTTCGTGGATGCTTCTGTTGGTTTGGGGGTACATAGGTATATATAGGAGGAAGAAGTACGTCGGTGGAGCAACGTGCACCCCATGAGGGTGGAGGGCGCGCCCAGGGGGGGTAGGCATGCCCCCTGCCTCATGCTCTCCTGGTTGCTTTCTTGACGTAGGGTCCAAGTCCTCTGGATCACGTTCATTCCAAAAATCACGTTCCCGAAGGTTTCATTCCGTTTGGACTCCGTTTGATATTCTTTTTCTGCGAAACTCTAAAATAGGCAATTTAAAAACAACAATTTGGGCTGGGCCTCCAGTTAATAGTTTAGTCCCAAAAATAATATAAAAGTGTATAACAAAGCCCATTAATCATCCAAAACAGAATATAATATAGCATGAAGCAATAAAAAATTATAGATACGTTGGAGACGTATCGAGCGATGTTATCGCAGAGGTTGTCTCACACCTGCTGGTGAGTAGCTTCAACTCACTGTCTTCATCAAGACAGGACCTTGGGGTCATCTTGCTGTCCTCAAGATGGTTTGGCTCACTATCTTCCCAAAAGTTCTGCCTGGCATAAGAGATACGACTCTGAAAGAGAAACAAGGAGACACATAACATGTTTCACAATTATATAAGCAAATAAATGGATCTGTTCTACATAAGGAACATGTTTTTACAACTACAATTTGAAACTGGTAGTTGTTGCAAACATCCAATCAGATGTAAACAGCAAAGCAAACAGAAGTGGAGGAAATGATGCCTATCCAAATCTATACTAGAACAAAGTTTGAAGGCTTGAGAAGGATGAACTTACATTACATGTTAACACGGGCTGGACAAAGCCCTTCTCCATGTTGATGGAAGGATAATTCAATAAATTCTCCAAATAAAATTCTTTATAAGCTTGCCATTATTCTACATTTTGCAAAGAGTAAATATAGATCAAATAATATTGGAAGAAACAGAGGATAATGAAGCTCAAAAGTGCATCGATGATACATAATCAAATAGCAATTAATTAAGTACAGCGTTACAAGGCAAAAGGGAGAGAGGGACTAACAAGAGCAATGCAGAGCCCAGTATTGTTGTGAAATCGTATGATCCTTTGAGCAAGGAGATTCATCTGAAATTAGTTTTCATACAAGAGAGAAGGTAAGGCACATGCAGAAATTTAGGAGTTCAAATTTTGAATTGATATCATAGATAGTACCTGACGCTGGGCTCCCAGCAGTTCTAATAGGGGTTTGTCCACTGGAGTAGGGGTAAAGTGTGGTACAGTTGGGCCTGTATTTTCTGTGGCTGCTGATCTATCTAATTTAACAGGTATCGCTACCTTTTCCAAATACCTAGTTTGTACTCCTTGAGGACCTGCACTCACCCTCTTCCTTTTGGACATCTATTACGAAAGAACAATATTTTACTAGAAAAACATAGTATGACAACACATGGAATAGGTACAGAAAATGGATAGGTATGGCATATACTCATATATGATGCTTAAACTAAGCAGATGGTGTAACAAAGTAGAAGTAATGCAAGAGGTCAGATGCAAAATATGTGCGACCAATACAACCTTGCCAAGTTAGAGCAAGCACCTTGATGGGTGAATAAGATAGGCCATTCTCCACCATGCCAATTTTGTTACTTGTGGATTGTTCCACAATATTCCTCTCATCCGCCCATTCTCATATTCATTTTGATAATGTTCAATATCTGACATGCATGAAAACATAAAAACAAGTGAGATTATCTTTGTAATGCAGAAGTGATTCTAATCCAATGATGCCTCCTTGTAAACCCCTTTGTGCTATCTCTGCAATTCTTTTAAGAGATGCCATGCATGCTATAATTTTATGTGTGCATTAATATAATGTGGCCTACTACTCAAACTGTGAGAGCTCCAGAAGTGATGACACTTCGCAGATGACAGCTTCAACATATAGTAAAGAAGAACAAGTCGACCTGACCTGACAGATTCAAAATATACTAAGGGAGAACAACTCGACCTGACCAGTCGACCACAAGAGAAGAGGATCATCTTAAAGAAGAGCAGAAGAGCAAGAAGATTGAAGATATTACAAGTCTTTCAACACAATGTTGGTTGGCCACCCATGATGAACCAGAGTGCACAGAGAAATACTATTCTTTCCGGTCTCTCCATATGTGGCTCACATGCATTTCGAAACTAAAGTAGGAACATTTAGCTGACCAATTAAACATCTCTCAGTTTTACTAATATCAACATTAATATCATATATGAATTTGTACAACTAAGCTTGTTTAGCTCGATGGGTGGAGCAGTGCTATTACGACCTAACCACGTGAGGTTGATCGTGGTCATCATAAAATGGGAAACCATAAGCATGATGAGTACAATGTTGACCGTGGTAGTGGGATGGCAGATCTGAAGTCGCAAACCGCAAGAAAGGGTAGTTAGCAACCGATATTTGCTTTGAAATAACAACTAAGATTTGGTATGGACAAGAAAGTACAGTCAACAAGTGACAAAGGAATGCAATTCTGCTGTCTCTCTATATGTCGCGACATGCATTTGGAAACTCAAGTGGGACCTTTAGCTAACCAATTAAATGTGTCTGTTAACTAATATTTCAACTGGTTTCACAATCATATTTGAACAACTAAGCTTTCAAATTTTGAGTGTTCTCTTGTTTAGCTTGAAGGGTGGAGTAATGCTAGTACGACAGAAAGCACCTACGCAGATCATAGTAGAGTAGATAAAAGGGGAAAACCCTAAGCATCAAGAGAAAAATCAGGAAAGTGGAACTAGCTGGACCAGTGGGTGGCGCACATGCTTTTCAAAACGAATATAGGAACATTAGATGACCAATTAAACATTCTCTGTTTTAATGATATGAGCATCATATCAGATTCGTATTTCAACACGTAAGCTTTGGGTTGAGGTCTTGAGGAGCAATGCTAGCACGACACGAAGCACCTACGATGATGGTAGTGAATATAAAGGGGGAAACCATAAGCTTTACGAGTATAGTGCCCGTGCCATGGCGGATCTGAAGGTGCAAACCGGACAAAGCTACTTCACAACCAATGTTTGCTTTCAACTAGCCACTACGATTTGGTACAGACAAGAAAACTACAGTAAACAAATTACGGTCTATTTTCTGGCTGAGATCAATAACGTAAGCACATATGGAAGAGTAGCACCTCTCTTGCGATGCCGTGTAGGACTCCGCTGATACGTCGAGGGTGTTGCGGGTGCGATGGCTGTCAGCGGCGGGGAAGAAGACTTTAGACGGCAGACGGCCGGGTCAGGGGATAAATCATGTTGCCGTCGACGAGGCAGTTGTAGGAGTGGCAACGGCAAGGTGGACGACAGTGCCGATGAAGCGAGAGGACGCGATGAAAGGATCCTGGTCCAGCGCCGTCAATGAGAGACGTCCATCTCTTGTAGTGGACGACGGGGTCGGGGTAGCGGCTCCAACAAGGTGGAGGATGGGGTGGCGGACGGAGGAGGCTGGCCGCAGTGGGGAGGTTGTCGTGGCGCCGACGGTGTATGAATGGGGAAATGGAGGGGAGGGGGATCTCAAACTTTGGGACGCGCTTCTCTGAAATGTGGGAAAGTTATGAACTTATCCCCCATTTAAAATTTCAGACATCGCGTCAGTTGGGGATAGGACGGTAATCTCGCATCTCCCAAATATTTGCCGGTAACTATTTCGGGCGAGGAGAGGGTGTTTTGCCGCCCACGGTAGGCGCCCACGGTGTATGAACGGGGCTGACAGGTAGGGCGTTTGTGTCACGTCTGCGGGAAGTTACACATCTGCCCCTATTTAAAATATTAGCCTACATCGATTTCGGACGAGGAGAGTTTGTTTTGCCGCCCACCGTGTATGAATGGGGAAATGGAGGGAGAGACACATGTCTTTCGGACGATCTTGAATCAAATGTGTTTTGCCGCCCACGTTTGGTGCCCATCGTGTCTAAATGGGTCCAGAGACCGTCGTGTCACGTCTGATTAAAGTTACTAGTCTACCCCTATCGACAACAGTGTAAATCTGGTCGATAAGGATGTAAGTGTCAGGGGTAGACAGTAATTTCCATCTCGCAAAAACTTGCTTCGAGCAGCCCACAAATTATAGTGGGTGTTTAGCCGCTTCGTTCAAAACTTGGGAGAATTAGCATTCACGTTTGCCACAGGCCTGGCAAACTAAATTCAAATCCAATTTGTATTCGATTACAAATATCCACAGATAATTCTACGCTTTTGTTATTTATTTCTTCAAAACCACAACAAAGATTTATTCCACCTTTATATATGATTATGATTTAGAAATGTCGTGATCTTGAATTCAAAGAGGTTGGATACACTTTGAGTCAAACAGTTATTTCATCCAATACAATATGCTCACACGAAAAACAGTTCACCTTATGTCAATCATACAAGTACTGAGGATTACCTCGCCTAAAAAAGTCGGATCATTACAACACATCGAAAACATAGGGGATCTTACAACATAATCCATTCAGAGACATGACACAACATGCAAGTACAATAATCTGATGATAATTTCAACTGGTTTCTAAGAATAACCGGGATTACCCTGGGCTTCAGATAGCAGAAACAGCAGGACCTCCTCCGTCTTCAAATGCAACATTCTTACTTCCTCCAATTCTTGGGTTGCTTGCATAATGCGTGCCGCTAATTCCATAATTTCCAGCCTCAAGATAAATATTACCTCATTCATGGCAGCCACACCATCTCTTTCTGCCTCTAGTAGAGCCTCAAGAACTAAAATATACGTGCTCAGGACTGCTCTCCGGGCGGTGTTGCCTCTGAATCGCTACCATCTGGTAACATGGATGGCGACCGCTTCAACAAATAGATTCTAGGGTTGTACATTGTGTCCTAGTGTGAACGGCATCCTGAAAGGTTTCACCGGATGAAGTAAGAGATAGTTATCGCATGATCCAGCAAAGAAGCTTACATGGTAAACGACATACGAATTATTGTCGAGCATGGCAAGCTATATTTAAATGGTTCGAAGCAGCATCAGCCGAAAAGAAATTAAAATGGTAAGATGGAAGTTAAAAGGGAGTGTACCACCGCTATATTTAAGTTGCCAAGGCATCTAAGCAGTTGAAATAATCTGAGAAAGCACTTAACAGTGTGGCCTCATATAAACTACAAAGACAGTCTTGTGATGAAGTTCAGAGGAAAAGTTACAGACTCAAATGAACTAGGCATTCATTTCTTTACGATAGTACAGAAGGCACTGCTGACATATTGGCCAACTCGGGTATAGCGTAACAACAAACAAGCATTCGAATCAAGCAATACAAAGAAAGCGCATAACTGAACTATTTGTAATTCTATAGGATTACAGGTTGAGGCCACAAGCCAAGAAAGCAGCCCACTCGCATTACATTTCACATGTACTAAAACACACTGGCTTACCATATGTTGCTGTGAAGCCTCGCTGCTGTTGCAATGTTCTTTGAAGATATCGTCAGCATACGTGGTTGCAAATATAATTGTTGTAGTTTATTCTGCAACCTCTATTTAGGTAAAATTAATTTTAATCGCATGCACTGGTCCGAATTGATCATCAATGGTTCATGTAAACTAATGAAAGAAGGGTGTGTGCATACACGACAATATATCTGCTTCCCTCTATTTTTATGCTTGTTCGAGGTGCCAGCCCCAAAAGAACAAATATTTTGCTTGTTGGGGTTGGCAGCTGCATAATTAATAGAAGCATCAAATTAGTCATGCATCTTGGGAAGATCAAGAACACACTAACAAGTAATGAACAGAGGCTCGGAGCAGTGATGTAATAGCTAGCATCAGAAAATGTAGGGTAAAACGAACAAAAAGCAGCGGAACCACATGCTAGTTTGCTGATGTGTAATTTAGCATAGAGAATATTAAGCAGTCTGATGGAACCAACAGGTGGCATCAGAACAACACCGTTATCATAAATATAGCATTCAAGAATTAAAATAGTAGGCAGTGATATCTAGGAAGTACAGTAATACTTAGGACAAAACTAAAGCATATTAACTGTAAGTGCACTGGTATGTACTTTAGCACATGTAACATGTTCACTGCCAGAAGTATGGCCCTACAGGTGCAAGCAGAATAACGCGTCGCATGAAAAACTGAATGATGCCCTGAAGAAATTCAAAGTTGCGGTGCTTATGCTAAGAAAGTGAACGTAGGTGCCGACCGTTGGATAATAGTACCTGATTCTCGGCGGCGTATGGGTATCGTTGTCATACTTGATAGCTAAGGATCATCGATGGTGCTCGTGTTGCGGTTGAGTTTGGGCCGGCTGTCGCCGCCCGCTTGAAGCGGCTCGGTGCTACGGTTATGCGGTGCTGTCGATATACAAGAAAGCTCATCCGTGGTAAGTGAATAGTTGTATGATAAAGAGAAAACCAAAGGAGTACAAATAGAAATAACTCGATGAGGCTGCTGGCGTCGGTAAAGCAGGGCGGTGGAGTTGAATATGGCGTCCGTGGAGCGGGTCCGGTGCGATGGACGAAGGCTTCGGTAGCGCGTTGTCTGATGCTTTCGATGAGGCGGACCTGTTGCGGCAGACGAGGGCTTGTATGAAGGGCCAGCGAAGGGGCGAACGAGGGAGTCAGTGAAGGGCCTACATTGTGGTGGATGAGGGCGCCGGTTAAGCAGATCCGATGCGGTGGACCATGATGGCGGTCAAGGAGATCTGGAGCAGTGGACAAGCCAGTCGCTGAAGCGGCTCCGGTGAAGTGCTGAGTTGGCAGTTGGGGGTTCTGTCGGTGTCAAAACCGGCGGATCTCGGGTAGGGGGTCCCGAACAATGCGTCTAGGTGGATGGTAACAGGAGACAAGGGACACGATGTTTTTACCCAGGTTCGGGCCCTCTCGATGGAGGTAAAACCCTACTCCTGCTTGATTAATATTGATGACATGGGTAGTACAAGAGTGGATCTACCACGAGATCAGAGAGGCTAAACCCTAGAAGCTAGCCTATGGTATGATTGTTGTTCGTCCTGCGGACTAAAAACCCTCCGGTTTATATAGACACCGGATAGGGTTAGGGTTACACAGAGTCGGTTACAATGGTAGGAGATCTACATATCCGTATCGCCAAGCTTGCCTTCCACGCCAAGGAAAGTCCCATCCGGACACGGGACGAAGTATTCAATCTTGTATCTTCATAGTCCAGGAGTCCAGACAACGGTGATAGTTGGCTATCCGGACACCCCTAATCCAGGACTCCACTGAGTAGCCCTCGAACCAGCTTTCAACGACATTTAGTTCGGGCGCGTAGATTGTCTTCGGCATTGCGAGGCGGGTTCTTCTCCAAATTCCATATACTTGTCGAATTGTGTCCAGCTTCTGATAAATGTTGCGCTCCTTGGCTTCCACGCCCAATAATGGCCATCTTCCACGTGTTTGAATGAATGCGAAAAGCCAGGGTATTTTTACACTTACCCCCCTAGCTGTGCAAATGAGCTGTCTATAAAAGGGATGAGGATCTAGATCCGAGTCACACCATCCTCCCTCCGCGAGCTTTCATCGGAGCGGCTCTGACAAAAATCCATTCCATCATGGATAGTCGACGCGGCTCCTCCTCTCGCTCCAGCCTCGGCACTGGAAATTGGGAGAGATGCTCACCCAGATAGCGAGCTAGTGACACTCCAAACCAAGGGATTTCTTCCCCCGGCCTTCATGGTTCCGGTTCGAGCCGGACTCGCCACCTATAATGCGGAAAGCAAGCGGAGAATGTCCCCGATCCCTCCAAAGGGGAGCGGTATGCTTTCTCTCTTATCTAGTAAGAGGACTCGGATTTCCAATTCATCTATTTCTCCGGGGGCTCTTGGAGTTCTACGGCCTCCAGTTGCACCCCCTTATGCCTGCCTCCATTTTGCACATCGCGGGCTTCGTGGCCCTTTGCGAAATGTTCTTGGGCGTCGAGGCTCATTTTGCGCCGTGGAAGAGATTATTCTGCCTTGTACCCCGTTCTCATGAGGGGTCAATATATCAAGTGGGCGGATCCGAGCTATGGCGCATCGCCGGGACCGGATATCTATCCGGAACCCCGAAGACTGGCCTTCGGAATGGTTTTATATGGAAGACGTCCCACTGCCGGATCCTGTTCGGATCGGCTCCCGGAATTCAGCAATGCTCCTTTGAAGAAACGCCTGAGTTGGCGCCCGCGGAGCTCCCAGAGGGAAGACGACAGGGACGTCCTCTACCTGATGAGCCGAATAAGATTGTTAGCTCATTCCGGACTGACCATGATCGGTGTCATGGCCACATGTATTATGCGGGGGGTGCAGCCGCTCCAGTATAGGGGCCACCCCATGTGGGATTTCAACGGGGAGGACGATGCCGCCCGTCATGGCCGTAAGGGGCTGGGATCGGTCACCGATCCGGTGAAGATCTTGTCCGCGCTATACAAGGGAGAAGAGGAGGATTTTCTCCGCGTCAGTCCATTGAACGGATTTTCTATGAACAATCCTCGAAGCTGGGTAAGCGGACCTTTCTTTTTTGCACATCCGATCCGTATTCCCATGGTTAGGTATCTCATTTTCTGATTTTGACGCAGAACTGCGCCAGCCGTAAAAGACATAAACAGCCCGCCTCCACAACCCGAGGATCCGAACGGCTCCTCGATCCGGCCTCCCAAGAGGATCCGGACATATTGGTGGAGCTGATTGATGGGGTATTTCACCAATCGAGCATCGATAATGCCTTGGTCGCCATTACGGCCGACACCCCGGAATACTTCCAAATTTCACAGTAATCGAGACCGAGGTCCCAATACTCTGATAATGACCCATCCGTGCTTATTTTTTATCACCGTATACCAATGGTGTTTCGCAGAGGGTGCCTTCGAGGCAGGAGGCCGAGCCTGCGGCGGCTAGCCAACAAGGGGCAGGACGGCCCCACAGGCTAAAAAGAATGCGGTCCAGATCGAAACGCCGCCGCAACGGTATGGCGTGTCACCATATTCCCAGGATTGATTCCTGGAAGGCGTACTAACGCTGGTGCTCTTTTCAGGAAAAAGAGCGCTCGCCGGACTGTGTCCGGAGAGGTCGCCAATCGAGCCTCCGCCAGCCAGGCTCCAAAGCCGGGTCCAGAAGCGGAGGCAAGCACAAGGCGTGCGTCGGTACTCCTCCGACAGAGGATGCCGACAGATTGTCCGCCACCAACTCCGAGGTGGAGAGCGCCATGAATCACAGGTGCCGCCGGACTGTTCTTCGTGACACATGTTTCTCCCAAGAGGCATTGAATGCCTTCAATTCGGGAGATGCGCACCTCCATGCCGCTCAAGATGGTCTAGCCAGAGCCACGGAGCAGTATGTAAAGGACATCTGGTGAGGAAATTTGGCGGTTATATATGCCAAGAGTCTCGAGACTTAAAATAGTTAGAATAACTGATTTAAGGATCATTTGTTATGCAGGATCTTACCAAAAATACCCGACTGTCCCAGAGCTTGAAGAATGAAAGGCCCAACTTGAGGCCCGCACTAGCCGCCATGGGGGAGCCACAGGGACCCCCTCTGGTAATATATGCTTCAAAAGATAAGTAGTTTGTGAAGTGCAGCGTGTGTGTAAATCTGACAATAATATTGCAGATGGCGCCGGACTAGATCCGGACAAGCAACAGCTCGGCGTGTGTGTAAATCTGACAATAATATTGCAGATGGCACCGGACTAGATCCGGACAACCAACAACTCTTGCCGGTTGAAGGCCGGCGAGAATGTGCTTACAAGGGTGAGGCAAGAGAAAAATAATCTCCAAGATGCCAACACCCAGCTGGGTGAGGAACTAAAGGATGTTCGTGCTCTGTCTGACTCCGTGAAGGAGAATCGGCGACTTCGTCGCGGCATTTATAGTAAGTGCTTGAGCGAACTTTGAAAAAGAGTTCGGCAAGGAAGTCAATTAACAGAGTTATGTCTGTAGGTATGCTCACGGGTCGTCCTGCAGAGGAAATGTCCGGTTCTACGGGTGACCTTCTTCCCGAGCTATTGCAACTGCATGAATGAGTTCGGCAGGTGATGAAAGGCGTTGCCCAGGCCTTGTGGCCACCTATCTCCCTGCTCGAAGGCCTTGGAGAGCTTGCAGAGAAGCTTCAGGGAGCACGGCGGCGCTTCCGACTATGGAAGATATCGGCCTGTCGTCAAGGCGCCAGGAGGCACAGGCCATGGTGAAGACGCGGTACACGAAGGTGGACCCAAACCACATGGCCGAGGTCGGACCTGTGGGGTCCGACGGGAAGGAGATCCCTGTGAGCTTAGTGTACGGCCAAGTAGAGTTGGCCGCAAAGTATTCCCAACAGGACTGTAAACTAGACAGCCTATTAGATGGCATTGAAGAGGAATACAATCAATCAATTTGACTATGTAATTTAAAATGACATGTAAAATGCCTTCTAGCCGGATTGTAGATCGCTTTGTCGAAGCGGACCTTTTCGCTTCAACCTCGGGACCCAATAGTCCGGAGTGTGTCCGAATACCCTCGCGGTTATGTAAAACCGGGGCATGTGTGGAGACCAAAGTAGGGGTCATGAGTGCTTTATCGGACAAGTGCCCAACTAGTTATGTTATATTACATGGTTAGTAAGAAACATCTTCCGGGAGAATAGTTCCGTTAGGGGTTCCTTTCCACAGGAGGCATGCCCTAAAGTGCATTTCCGGACTGCGAAAAAGCGTAAAAGCATCCGGGGCAGATAAATGAAAAATAAAAAATCGTCTTTTAGTTCACCGACCAAATATTCCCTTAAGAACGCTTAGCTTCGGCTTCACCTAGTTCGAGGTACACGCTCGGGTCAATTCGGGCGGTAACAATCGCAGAGGTGCTCCCTTTACCACCTAGCCGAACAACCGGCAACGTAGGGGTAAGCACAGGAGCCAGGCAACCCAGCTTGGCCAAAACTTAAGTCATATCGATGCATATAATGGTGAACAAAAGGTACATTCTGAAGTGTGACACATGTGTTGGGCATAAAGACCGTATAAATAAGCTTCTGTTAAAGAAGCCCCCAGGTATAATGAGCGCGGATAGCGCGTCAAGAGTGTGCGAACAATGCGCAAACGAGCCTTTAACGGCTTCCAAAAAAAGGAGGGAGAAGGAGAGAAATAAAAGACAGCTTAAAGTATAAAATATAGACGGAGGAAGGAGACGAACTCAGAATCCGGCGCTAGGCGTAGAATCTTCGGAGACGGGTTGCGTTCCATGGGTTCGGCTCGAGTCGGTTATCCGATGCGTTTTGTAGACGGTACGCTCCGCCGGTCAGGACTTGGTCGATGATGAAGGGACCCTCCCATTTGGGCTTGAGTTTGTCCTTTTTCTTGTCCGTCAGGCGTAGAACTAGTTCGCCAACATTGTAAGCTTTGGCCCGTACTTCCCTGCTTTGATATCTTCGAGCCTATTGTTGATAGAATGCGGAACAAGCTTTTGCCACGTCACGCTCCTCCTCCAAGGCGTCCAAGCTGTCCTGCCGATCGAGCTCGGCTTCTCTTTCTTCGTACATGCGCACGCGAGGTGAGCCATGAATGATGTAGCAGGGCAAAACTGCCTCTGTGCCATATACCATAAAAAATGGTGTGAATCCGGTAGTGCGATTCGGCGTGGTCCGTAGCCCCCAGAGTACGGAGTCGGGCTCCTCTACCCAGTGCGTGTTAGATTCCTTGAGGGACCGCACTAGTCTGGGTTTAATGCCACTCATGACTAGACCGTTTGCTCGCTCGACTTGACCGTTAGTTTGGGGGTGATAGACTGAAGCGTAGTCGAGCTTGATGCCCATGTTTTTGCACCAGAGTTTGACCTCGTCGGCCGTGAAGTTCGTGCCGTTATCAGTGATGATGCTATGGGGGACGCCGTAACGGTGTACTGCCCATGATATAAAATCTATCACCGGTCCGGATTCGGCCGTCTTTACAGGCTTGGCCTCTATCCATTTGGTGAATTTATCCACCATGACCAATAGGTATTTTTGCTTGTGGGCTCCTCCTTTAAGGGGTCCAACCATGTCAAGCCCCCAAACCGCGATGGGCCAGGTGATGGGTATAGTTTTGAGGGCGGTGGGTGGCATGTGGCTTTGATTAGCAAAGAGCTGGCAACCGACGATCGTTGGACTAAGTCCCGAGCATCTGCCCGGGCCGTCGGCCAATAAAATCCTCAGACGGAAGGCCTTGCCTACAAGGGCCCGGGCTGCGGCATGGTGCCCACCGAGTCCGGCATGAATTTCAGCCAGGAGATTCCGCCCTTCCTCTTCGGAGATACACCTTTGAAGGACTCCGGTTGTGCTTTTCTTATAAAAGCTCTCCCTCATGGACCTTATAGGCTTTAGACTGCCGCACTATGTAGCGGGCCTCATTTTGGTCCTCGGGAAGTTCCTGCCTAGTTAGGTAGGCTAGGACAGAGGCAATGACTGCCATTATTGCATGGGCTGACGGTGTTATTTCGTTGGCGGGGCCACCAACTATGTCGAAATGTCCGGTGTGGGGCAGTGTGGTTGGGTCCGGTTTGTTATTTCCGGACTCTTCCTCCCATAGTACGGATGGCTTGAAAAGCCTCTCTAGGAAGATGTTGGGGGGACGGCATCGCGCTTTGCGCCAATGCGTGCCAACACGTCGCTGCTCGGTTGTTATCCCGGGCTATATGGTGAAATTTGAGCCCCTCAAACCGAGCTGACATTTTTAGGACGGCATTGCGATAAGCTGCCATTTTCGGATCCTTGGCATCAAAGTCCCCATTTATTTGGGATATCGCGAGGTTCAAATCCCCGTGCACCTCTAGGCGTTGAATGCCCATGGAGACTGCCATCCGGAGACCATGTAGAAGGGCCTCGTATTCGGCTGCGTTGTTGGAGTCCATGTACATTATTTGAAGTACGTATTGGACTATATCTCCGGTTGGGGACATCAGAACGACGCCAGCCCCTAGGTCGGCCAATGTTTTGGAGCCGTCGAAGTGCATGATCCAGTTGGAATATGCGCCGTACTCTTTAGGGAGTTCGGCTTCAGTCCATTCGGTGATGAAGTCAGCCAAAACTTGCGACTTAATAGCTCGCCGTAGCTTGTAGGTTATGTTGAACGGGAGGAACTCAATGGCCCATTTAGCAATCCGGCCCGTTGCGTCGCGGTTTTTTATAATGTCATTAAGAGGTACTTCGGAGGCTACTGTTATCGAACACCCTTGGAAGTAGTGTCGCAGCTTCCGGGATGCCAAGAACACCATGTATGCTATCTTTTGATAATGCGAGTACCGTGACTTGCATGGAGTTAGGACAGTGGACACGTAGTAAACTGGTTTTTGGAGAGGGAACTTGTGTCCGTCCGTTTCTCGTTCGACAACGAGGACCGCGCTTACAACTTGATGGGTTGCTGCGATGTATAATAGCATTGGTTCGCCTGTGTTGGGCGCGGCCAGGACCGGATTTGTTTCCAATATGGCTTTGATTTCTTCGAGTCCGGCCGTGGCAGCATCTGTCCACTCGAAGTGTTCGGTGCACCGGAGGAGGCGATAAAGGGATAACGCCTTTTCTCCTAAGCAGGAGATAAAGCGGCTTAGATCCGCCACGCATCCAGTCAATTTTTGTATTTGTTTGAGGTCTTTGGGGATATCCAATTGTGGCAGAGCTCGGATCTTGGCTGGGTTTTCTTCAATTCCTCTACCGGATACAATGAAGCCCAAGAGCATTCCGGCTGGTACGCCGAAAACGCATTTTTCTGGGTTGAGCTTGATGTCATATGTTCGGAGATTATCGAATGTGAGTCTCAAGTCGTCGACTACGGTTTCGACATGCTTGGATTTGACGACCACATCGTCTACGTATGCCTCCACTGTTTTGCCGATCTGGTTTGCCAGACATGTCTGAATCATGCGCTGATATGTTGCGCCGGCGTTTTTGAGCCCAAAGGTCATTGTGTTGAAGCAGAATGGGCCGTATGGAGTGATGAATCCCATTGCGGCTTGGTCTGGCTCTGCCATCTTAATTGGGTGGTAGCCGGAGTATGCATCGAGGAAACACAATGAATCGTGTCTTGTGGTAGCGTCGATAATTTGATCGATGCGGGGGAGGGGGAAGGGATCCTTTGGGCAAGCCTTGTTAAGGTCCTTAAAAAAGACACAAAGGCGCCAGATTTGTCCTTCTTTGGTACCATTACGGGTTTGCTAGCCAGTCCGGATGTTTAATATCTACGATGAATCCGCCTTCAATAGTTTATCTAGCTCCTCTCCCATGGCCTCGCCTCTTGGGTTCGGAGAAACGCCGAAGAGCTTGTTTGACTGGCTTGAATCCTTTTAGGATATTTAGGCTGTGCTCGGCCAGCCGGCGTGGGATTCTGGCATGTCTGCAGGGTGCCAGGCAAAAATGTCCCAATTTTCACGTAGGAATTCTCGTAGTGCGGCGTCCACATCAGGGTTTAATTGTGCCCCGATGGAGGCCGTTTTTGTAGGGTCTGTTGGATGGACTTGGAATTTGACTATTTCGTCTGCCGGTTTAAAAGAGGTGGACTTGGATCTCTTATCGAGTATCACATCGTCCCTGTTCACCGTGGGAGCCTTGTGCGATGAGTTCCTCTGCCGCTAGGGCTTGGATAGTGCCTCAAGGGCAAGTGCGGTTGTTTTATTTTTCGGTGAGCGCTATGTCCGGGTCACTAGCGAGAGTGATAATTCCGTTGGGTCCGGGCATTTTGAGCTTCATGTACCCGTAATGGGGTATAGCTTGAAAAATTGTGAATGCCTCTCGCCCTAATAGAGCATGGTATCCGCTGCTGAACGGGGCCACTTGGAATGTGACCTCCTCGGACCTATAATTGTCCGGCGTGCCGAACACCACATCCAGTGTGATCTTTCACAGACAAAGATGCTTCCCAACCGGGATTATTCCTCTAAAGGTCGTGCTGCTTTGCTCAATGCGGCTCCAGTCTATTTCCATTTTTCGAAGGATTTCCTCGTAGATGAGGTTTAATCCGCTACCACCGTCCATGAGTACCTTCGTAAGGCGAAAGCCGTCCACTATTGGACTAAGGACCAATGCGGCTAGTGCTCGGGCCGTTCGGAATTTAGGTTCGTCACTGGTGTTAAAGGTAATAGCCGTGTCACTCCATGGATTTATTGTTGCTATCTGGTAGACTTCGGCAAGGCTGCGGAGTGTTCGTTTGCACATATTATTTAATGCAAAAGTCTCGAAGACTGTTAATACCGTACTGGTATTGCTGGGCTGGTGCTCTGGAGCTAAGAGCTCTTCGCCACTTTTGGCCACCTGCCGTAGTATCCAACATGCTCTAAGGCTATGAGTTGGAGTGGTGCCCTCTGTGCTATGAATTTTGCGAGGTCCATTGAGCCATCCCTCCAAAGACGGTTCCATGCCCTTTGCGGGTTTTTGCTTTTTGGTATGTAACCCAGGTGCCTGGTGATGATGCACCCTTTTATTTCGGACTAGGGTCGTATTCGGGGCCGGATTATCCCAAAATTTGATTTCGGTTTTCCAGGCGCTCTCCATCACGCAGTACTTTCGTACTATGGACGCCAAGTCAGCGAAGCGTGTAATTTCACAACGACTTATGGCGTTTAGGATCCCTTGTCCGTGCAATTATTGCAGAAGAATGAGATTGCGTCCTCCTCGCGGCAATCCTTTATCCTGTCCATAACCAGGAGGAATCTGGCCCAGTAATGATGTACTGTTTCGCTGGGCTCTTGCCGGGTTTGGGATAGATTGCTTATGTTTGGGTGGGCGGGAGGAATTAAATTCCGAACCCCATCCGATCTAAGATTCAGGGGCCAAGAAGTTTCTGAACTTGGAAGCTTGGGTTCCTTGAGGTTGTCCAATGAATCTAGCCGCTGCCTGACTTTAAGTTCAGGGCTTGAGTGGTGTCCTCCCCTCCGCGGGAATCCGGCAGGGAGGGGTCAAGAATCCGGACATGGCTAGTCCTTAAGGTAGGAGAAGAGTCGCCGTATTGTTCCTCTACCACAGCAACGTGGTGGGTAGCCTGGGGAGAGTTAATCTCTCTCTCAGATCGGTTTTAGGCCCAATCTGATCATAGTCTGTAGCGACTCCCAGGGCGGCGATGCGATCCAAGAGCTCGTTTCAGGAAGAGAGCTCCATCGGATCTAACTGCTACGCGAGTTCCGAGTTAACGTGAAGATTGCTTTCGATGACCCGAGAAGTCATCGTCGGCGCGGCGGCCGAGCAGGCGGTCATAAGAAAACCGCCTAGCCGGAGAGTTTGGTCGGTGGCCAAAGCTCCTTTAGCAACGGTGCCGTCTTTAAAGACGGGATGTGGCATCCTTCCTGACAGCGACGGCACAAAGGAACTCTCAATGAAAGCGCCAATGTCGGTGTCAAAACCGGCGGATCTCGGGTAGGGGGTCCCGAACTGTACGTCTAGGCGGATGGTAACAGGAGATAAGGGACATGATGTTTTTACCCAAGTTCGGGCCCTCTCGATGGAGGTAAAACCCTACTCCTGCTTGATTAATATTGATGATATGGGTCGTACAAGAGTGGATCTACCACGAGATCAGAGAGGCTAAACCCTAGAAGCTAGCCTATGGTATGATTGTTGTTCGTCCCCACGGACTAAAAACCCTCCGGTTTATATAGACACGGATAGGGTTAGAGTTACCTGTAGTCGGTTACAATGGTAGGAGATCTACATATCCGTATCACCAAGCTTGCCTTCCACGCCAAGGAAAGTCCCATCCGGACACGGGACGAAGTCTTCAATCTTGTATCTTCATAGTCCAGGAGTCCGACCAACGGTGATAGTTCGGCTATCCGGACACCCCCTAATCCAGGACTCCCTCAGGTTCCAAGGTGCGCAAGGTAGATCCGTCGGGGTGTGTGGTCCACCGTTGTGGCGGAGGACTAGGTTTGGCGGCTTGCCGTGGTTGGGGGCCATGGGAAGCCAGTTGGCCATGACCTTGTTGTCCCCTTCGACCTCGAAGACGGCCTCTTTGTATGCCACCAGGAAAGCTGACAGGTCTGCCGCGCCGTTGTAGCGCGGCATCATCTCCAGCTTGAACTTGGGCGGCCACAGCACCCGCCGCAAGGCGGGGGCCAGGGCTCGGAGCCCCCTGGCCCCGTCATCGGTGTCGGCCGCCGAAGCTGGGAGCGAGATGCCTGCTTTGAGGGTGGAGCGCGGTGGTGGAGGAGCGCAGATCGACGGGAGGGAAGCTACGGCGCACCACTACCTGGAACACAAAATGTCTGATCACGGGTTCCGGAAAAACCCTTAAGGTTTGAACTCTGGGGTGCGCGCGAAGTTCTCCCCCTACCGATCCATGTCCTAGCTTGCTAAGATCTCACAGACGAACTCGACGAACTCGCAACACAAGGGACACAGGGTTTATACTGGTCCGGGCCACCGTTGTGGTGTAATACCTACTCCAGTGCGTGGTGGTGGATTGCCTCTTGGGCTGATGATGAACAATACAAGCGGAAGAACAACCTCCTGAGGTTGAGGTCTTCTTGTGCTTGGTAAACTCGCGTGGGTGAGGATCACTCAAGATCAGATGCCCCCTACGGTGGTGGCTAGTTCTAGTTATATACGCCCTGGTCCTCTTCCCAATTATTGAGTGGGAAGGGAGGCAAAAACGGCCAATTTGAAAGGGGACAGCTAGCACAGCTTATCCTGACAAAAGCGGTCTTCGCCTGCAAAAGGCTCTGGTGGTGACGCCGCCTTGGGCCCCATGGTGGCCTCCTTCTTGTCGTCCTTCTGGTCTTGGTCTCGTTGCACCGATATGGAAACCTTTGTTTGACGCCTCGGTACTCCGCGCCTGCGCTTGCTTCCTTAGCACCAAAGGGGAAAGAAGGACACTGCACGCGCTGGCGCCCGCCTGATCTTGATCGTCATGGCTCACGTCACGAGAACCTCGCGAGGTTTTCCTTGCCTTGATCTCTCCGCCCCTCACGAGCCAGCCTGGTGAGGCTGCTCCTGAGGAGGTCTTGCGTTGTCCGCCTCGTGAGGCTTGGCCCCTCGCGAGGGTCTTGAACACCTTGTTGATGAAGATGGGTCGTACGGGCCCACGCGTAGAGCCATGCTGTGGGCCACAGGCAAGCAAGTCTGGGGACCCCCGTTCCCAGAACGCCGACAGATGTATCACTCAATAAAGTCATGACCTCTCCAAATCCACTTTCATCAATATTGTAATAAGATTCAACACCCTCCAAAATAGTGGGATTACTACTACCTAGAGTTGACACTCTTCCAAACCCACTTTCATCAATGTAATCATCATAAATAGGAGGCATGCTATCATCATAATAAATTTTCTTAACGAAAGTAGAAGGAATCAAAGGATCATATTCATTAAGCAAAGCATCCCCAAGCTTAGGACAAGCATTATTTCCAGCAAATAAATCTTCAAACATGTCATACTCATTAAACATAGCACCCCAAGCTTGTGGTTTTGCATATCATCACAATCATTCTTATCAATAACATGAATGGCACCAATAGTATAGCAAACATTATTATCATATTCTTCCAAGCAAGTGCTAAAAAGATTTTCAAGATCATAAGGGATATCATTGTCTTCCCAATCATAATCATTACAAAAACTAGTAGGTATCACAAAATCATACTCAATATCATCATCCTCCATCAACATATTTGATTCACTTTCATGAGGCACAATGGTGATAGGAGCAACATTTTTTTTGAACCTGAAACAGTAGGAGCACCAACTACTGCAAATAAATTAAAAGAATAAAAGTCTTACAAGTACATGGTGTTTTACATTCACCCCATTTTGGGGTGAGGGGGGGGGGGGAAGATTGTTTATTACAAGGTGTCTAAGAGGGCAGGGATGAGATGCTTGTGTTTCTCCTTAACCCTAAAAGTTAGGAGAGAGTAGTCCTCCTTGAATCTTTTTAGCCAGGAATCCATGGAATGTGCTATACCTCTAAAATGTTTATTGTTTCATTCCTTCCAAATGCTCCAGGCTGCAAGAAGAAAAGCTTCCATAAACAGTGGCTGAGCCCATGTCTCTGTGGCAACCTCAATATTTTCAAGTCTGGTCCCTCCTTGTTTCCACGTCAAGCCCAGGCTCGCCCAGCAAAGTTGTGAGAAATGACATTCAAAGAACAAGTGTTCAATTGTTTCCTCAATGTGCAGGCCACATAGGATGCAATCATGGTCATCTCCAATAGGAGCAACATTATTTGGGAGAGATACCTTTTTACCTTTATTCTTTCTTCTTTTCTTCTTCACCACATCATGTGTGGGTTTAATTAATTTTTTCAAGCTTCTTGTTGAAGAGATTGATCGGATAGGAAGCTCCTCCTCGTTACCTGATTCGTCATAAAAAACACTAGGGGGTATTTGGAAACATTTTCCCTTTCATTAGTACTCTCTTCATATTCTATTTGTTTTCTTGACTTTAGATAATTTGCAATATAAGGATTCTCAATGCAATTTACCGGACAAAACATATAAATTTCCTCTAGATCAAAATCAAGAAATCTCTCGAGATTAAATTTTGGAATACCCTTAGTTATACGTTTCATTTCTTCATACCCCAAAAGAAGACCAACCTCTTTATGGTGCTCAAGGGTAATCAAGTTATCACAATTTTTGGACAGGATTTGATCATAAAAGAATTTGCATTGGAGATTTAAATGACCACGTTCATTGCAAAGTTCACAAGGATGGCGAAAAAATTAAATCTTTCAGCACAATCATCTAGCCTCTCTTGCAACCTTTTTGTTTCTAAATATTTATGCTTCTTACAAAATCTATCTTCTCTTTTTGGCGTGCAATTTCACTCCCAATTCACTCTGCAAAAAGTGACATGCTTATAACACTACTGGAATCAGCTACTTTGCCATCTGCCAGATCTTTGTCGTCCGCTAGCGGACGGCAAAGAAGCTCTTTGCCATCAGCCACCGAAAAGCCGACGGCAAAGAAATGGCAGACGACAAAGAAGCTCTTTGCCATGCGCCATTGCTTTGCCGTCCGCCAGCTGACGGCAAAGAGGGAGGTGCCCCCCCCACCCGCCCGTTTAAAAAAAACTTAACGTCCCACCTCTTTGCCGTCCGCTAGCGACGACAAAGAGCAAAAAAGCGGACGGCAAAGGGGGGCGGACGGCAAAGATTTAACTCATCTAACGGCGGCAGCGCCCCACCCAGCCCTCTCTCTGCTTTCTCTCCTCTCTTCACACGGCCTTCCACCACTCTCCGCCCGTCGCCCCACCACTCTCCGCCCTGCCGCCCACCACTCTCCGCCGCCACTCTCCGCCACCCGTGCCCCACCACCCGCTGCCCACCGCCTCGATGCCATCCGCCTTCGCCGCTTCTGCCGTCTCGGCGCCACCCGCCTGCGCCCCACCGCCCCGGCCCCCATTAACCACCGGCCCCACCCCTTGTCGCCTTGCCCCGCCCTGCCGTCTCGGCGCCGCCTGCCTCAGCGCCCGCCCCATGGCCCAGCCGCCCTTGTGCCGCCCGCCCCCTCCTCCATCGGCCACCTCCTCCACCTGCCCTGCCCCAGGTGAGCTCTACCTCCTCTTTTTTTTCTGTTTTTTTCTGTTTTTTTAGTTTCAGGTTTATGTTTAGTTTAGATTTAGTTTTAGTTTTAGTTTTATTTTTAGGTTTAGTTTTAGGTTTAGTATTAGTTTAGTTTTAGGTTTAGATTTAGTTTTTTCCTTTTTTCTGTTTTTTCAGTTTTAGGTTTATGTTTAGTTTAGATTTAGTTTTAGTTTTAGTTTTGTCGGTGTTCTGGGAACGGGGGTCCCCAGACTTGCCTGCCTGCGGCCTGCGGCGTGGCTCAAAGGGGGGCCCATCATGGCCCATCTTCATCAACACATGCTCAAGACCCTCGCGAGGGGCCAAGCCTCGCGGGGCGGACGACAGGGAGCTTCCTCAGGCACGGCCTCATCAGGCTGGCTCGCGAGGAGGCGGAGAGATCAAGGCGGGGTACCTCACGAGGTGCCCATGACGCAAGCATGACGACCAAGGGCGCCAGGTGGGCGCCAGCCCGCGCAGTGTCCTCCTTTCCTCTTTGGTGCAAAGGGAGCAAGCGCAGGCGAGAGCATCAAGCAAATGCATCCATTTCGGTGCAACAAGACCAAGACCAGCCCAACGGCAGGAAGGAAGTCATTGTGGAGCCCAAGCAGGCGTCACCACCAGAGCCTTTGACAAGCGAGGACCAACTTTAGTCAGGATAAGTGTACCAGATGTTCCCCTTCAAAATGGCCAATTGTTGGCGCCCTTCCCGCTCAATATTTGGGAAGAGGCCCAGGGCCTTCGCCTATAAATAGGACTAGCCACACACAGAGCTAGGGGAGTCGAATCAAAGAGAGAGAGAGAAAGAGAGGGAGCGACTGAACTCCTCCTAGCAGTTCATCATCCGGCCAAGAACAGACCCTCGCGAGGCTGTTCTACCTTGTATTGTTCATGACCATCAGCCCAAGAGGCAATCCACCACACCACAAACTAGAGTAGGGTATTACACCACAATGGTGGCCCGAACTAGTATAAACCTTGTGTCTCTTGTGTTGTTCCTTTCGTAGTTTAGATCCTAGCGAGGCGGCGGGTGCGAGTAGGTAGAGGGTGAGATCTCCGGCGCACCCGGTGTTCGAACCTCAAGGGTCTACCGGAACCCGAATCCGACATTTGGCGCGCCAGGTAGGGGTGCGCCGGAATTCGTCTTCCGCCGCCCTGTTCTCCGTCGACCACCGCATCCATGTTCGACGCTGTCGGCCCTACGCTGAGCGCCGAGCCGCTCTCGCTTCCCGTGACGCCAGACGGCTCTCGCCGGCGCCCTCGTCGTTCCCGTCGCCGCCGTCAACGCCGCCACTGGTCTGAGGGACTCCCAGCTCGTCCCCATCAAGACCGCACCCGCCTGCTTGGGCGATGACGCTTCGGGGCGCCTGCCCTCCCCTCAACAAGGCGCCTGGCCCCAAAGGCGCGTGGTCCCTGGGCGGAACTCCGTCCGGCACTGTGAGGCAAGAGCGAGCTGCCAGAAGTCCCTCGCCAAGAAGAAGCTGCTGCGTGCTCCCCACTCCAGCTCCCAAGACGTCAAGACCCAGCTGCTCCCGGCTACGCATGGGGACCCGCAAGACCAAGCTCTTCGTCACCCAAGGCCTCCGTGGCCACAGCAGTCGTCGTGCCTTCACCACCGAAGGCGCAGCTGTCGCGTGGCCCGGCAAGTTCAAGCAGACCTGCCTCCTCGCCACGACGGTACGGCCGACCTCAAGAGTTCCTCCAGCTTCACGAGCTGGGTATCAAGCCGCCAACGGAGACGAGAAGGTCATGGCGAACTGGTTTCCCATGGCGCTCAAGGACGGGCCCAAGACTGGCTCCTGAACCTGGCCCCAGGCACGATCTCCTCCTGGGACGAGATGCGCACCCGCTTCATCGCCAACTTCCAGGGTACTCGGGACCGGCCACCCGCCGTGAGCGACATGCGCCGCATCAAGCAGCAACCGGGGGACACGTTGCAGAAATACATCCAACGCTTCAACAATGCACGCCTCAAGATTCCCAAGGTGACCGAGGAGGCCATCATCTCCGCCTTCTCCGACGGTGTGCGCGACGTCAAGATGAAGGAGGAGCTGGCGATGCATGAAGACTTGTGCACTTCCTTGGAGCTGTTCAACTTGGCAACCAAGTGCGCCAGGGCCGAGGAAGGGCGTCTCTCCCTCCTCGAGCTGCCTGCCGCACTCCGAAGAAAAGAAGCCCAAGGCCAAGGATGTGAAGCGCAAGGGGCTGCCGTGCTCATGCGTAACCAAACACCAAGCGGGCAGAGATCAGCCCGAAGTCTTCCAAGGGCAGCCGGTATGCTGCGTGTACCCCACCTCCACACCCACAACACCAGCCGAATGTCAAGAGCTCCGAGCCCGGCGAGAAGGGAGGATCGGCCGACGTCCCGACCAGCAGCGACGGGGCTACGGCCGAGGAGGAGGAAGGAACACAGACGCTGGGAAGACCATGCCCTCGCAAAGGGTGGCGCGACCAACCTCGCGAGGATCGGCAAGGGACCCGCTGCGAGGGAGGCCGGAGGGATCAGCCTCGCGAGGATCGCCTGCAAGGAAACGCATGCCTCCCTCCTCTACCGCAGCCAAGGAGAAATGAAGACCATCATCGGATTTAGGGGGCCGGGGCTTCTGTGAGCAGCGCCATCGCCTGCATCCTGGGCGGAGCTCAAGCCCCAGCCTCTCCACGCATCTTCAAGCAGTTCGCCCGCGAAGTGAATGTAGTCCTCCCCAAGCTCTAAGCCACGCGCCCCCTCAGGTGGTCGGCGTGCGCCATCACATTCAGCTTGGCGGATCAGCTCAAGTGTGCGGCCACAGCCGGAGTCCTCCCGATGCTTTGCTCCCCAATCATCAGCAACGTGCTGTTGGAAATATGCCCTAGAGGCAATAATAAATTAGTTATTATTATATTTCCTTGTTCATGATAATCGTTTATTATCCATGCTATAATTGTATTGATAGGAAACTTAGATACATGTGTGGGTACATAGACAACACCATGTCCCTAGTAAGCCTCTAGTTGACTAGCTCGTTGATCAATAGATGGTTACAGCTTTACGACCATGGACATTGGATGTCGTTGATAACGGGATCACATCATTAGCAGAATGATGTGATGGACAAGACCCAATCCTAAGCCTAGCACAAAGATCGTGTAGTTCAGTATGCTAAAGCTTTTCTAATGTCAAGTATCTTTTCCTTAGACCATGAGATTGTGCAACTCCCGGATACCGTAGGAATGCTTTGGGTGTACCAAATGTCACAACGTAATCGGGTGGCTATAAAGGTGCACTACAGGTATCTCCGAAAGTGTACATTGGGTTGGCACGAATCGAGACTGGATTTGTCACTCTATGTAAACGGAGAGGTATCTACGGGCCCACTCGGTAGGACATCATCATAATGTGCACAATGTGACCAAGGGGTTGATCACGGGATGATGTGTTACGGAATGAGTAAAAGACTTGCCGGTAACGAGATTGAACAAGGTATCGGTATACCGACGATCGAATCTCGGGCAAGTACAATACCGTTAGACAAAGGGAATTGTATACGAGATCGATTGAGTCCTTGACATCATGGTTCATCTGATGAGATCATCGTCGAACATGTGGGAGCCAACATGGGTATCCAGATCCCGCTGTTGGTTATTGACGGAAGAACGTCTCGGTCATATGCGCATGGTTCCCGAACCCGTAGGGTCTACACACTTAAGGTTCGATGACGCTAGGGTTATAGGGAATAGATATACGTGGTTACCGAATGTTGTTCGGAATCCCGGATGAGATCCCAGACGTCACGAGGAGTTCCGGAATGGTCCGGAGGTAAAGATTTATATATGGGAAGTCCTAGTTTGGCCACCGGAAAAGGTTCAGGATTTTTCGGTATTGTACCGGGAAGGTTCTAGAAGGTTCTGGAGTGGGGCCCACCTGCATGGGGGGACCCACATGAACGTGGGTAGTTGGGGCAAGGCCCCACACCCCTGGTCAAGGCGCACCAAGATCCCCCCTTAGAAAGAATAAGATCATATCCCGAAGGGATAAGATCAAGATCCCTAAAAAGGGGGGATAACAATCGGTGGGGAAAGGAAAGGATGGGATTTCTTTCCTCCCACCTTTGCCAACGCCCCAATGGACTTGGAGGGCAAGAAATAATCCCCCTCCACCCCTATATATAGTGGGGAGACGCATGGGAGCTGCACCCTTGCCCCTGGCGCAGCCCTCCCCCTCTCCCAAGTCCTCCTCCTCTCCCGCGGTGCTTGGCGAAGCCCTGCAGGATTGCCACGCTCCTCCATCACCACCACACCGTCGTCTGCTGCTGGATGGAGTCTTCCCCAACCTCTCCCTCTCTCCTTGCTAGATCAATGCATGGGAGACGCCATCGGGTTGTCATGCGTGTGTTGAACAGCGGAGGTGCCGCCTGCTCGGCACTAGGATCTCCAGTGATTTGGATCACGACCAAGACGACTCCTTCAACCCCGTTCTCTTGAACGCTTCCGCTTAGCGATCTACAAGGGTATGTAGATGCACTCTCCTTCCCTCGTTGCAAGTTTCTCCATAGATAGATCTTGGTGACACGTAGGAAAATTTTGAATTTCTGCTACGTTTCCCCTAGCAAGGGCATCATGAGCTAGGTACATTGCGTAGATTCTTTGCACGAGTATAACATAAAGTAGTTGCGGGCGTTGATTTTGTTCAATATGCTTACCGTTACTAGTCCAATCTTGATTCGGCGGCATTGTGGGATGAAGCGGCCCGGACCGACCTTACACGTACACTTACGTGAGACAGGTTCCACCGACTGACATGCACTTGTTGCATAAGGTGGCTAGCGGGTGCCAGTCTCTCTCACTTTAGTCGGATCGGATTCGATGAAAATGGTCCTTATGAAGGGTAAATAGCAATTGACATATCACGTTGTGGTTTTGCGTAGGTAAGAAACGTTCTTGCTAGAAACCCATAGCAGCCACGTAAAACATGCAAACAACAATTAGAGGACGTCTAACTTGTTTTTGCAGGGTATGCTATGTGATGTGATATGGCCAAGAAGAATGTGATGAATGATATGTGATGTATGAGATTGATCATGTTATTGTAATAGGAATCACGACTTGCATGTCGATGAGTATGACAACCGGCAGGAGCCATAGGAGTTGTCTTTATTTATTGTATGACCTGCGTGTCATTGAACAACGCCATGTAATTACTTTACTTTATTGCTAACCGGTAGCCATAGTAGTAGAAGTAATAAGTTGGCGAGACAACTTCATGGAGAGACGATGATGGAGATCATGATGATGGAGATCATGGTGTCATGCCGGTGACGATGATGATTGTGGAGCCCCGAAGATGGAGATCAAAAGGAGCAATATGATATTGGCCATATCATGTCACCATTTGATTGCATGTGATGTTTGTCATGTTTATACATCTTATTTGCTTAGTACGACGGTAGTAAATAATATGATCCCTCATTAAAATTTCAAGAAAGTGTTCCCCTAATCGTGCACCGCTATGTAAAGTTCGCTGCTTCAAGCACCACGTGATGATCGGGTGTGATAGATTCTTACGTTCACATACAACGGGTGTAAGCCAGATTTACACACGCGAAGCACTTAGGTTAACTTGACGAGCCTAGCATGTATAGACATGGCCTCGGAACACAATAGACCGAAAGGTCGAGCATGAGTCGTATGGAGGATACGATCAACATGAAGATGTTCACCGATTATGACTAGTCCGTCTCACGTGATGATCGGACACGGCTTAGTTGACTCGGATCATGTAATCACTTAGATGACTAGAGGGATGTATATCTGACTGGGAGTTCATGAGATGAACTTAATTATCCTGAACATAGTCAAAAGATCTTTGCAAGTTATGTCGTAAGCTCGCATTTTAGTTCCACTGTTTAGATATGTTCCTAGGGAAAATATAGTTGAAAGTTGACATTAGCGATTATGCGGACAGAAGAAAGCTTATGTCCTTAATGCACCGCTTAGTGTGATGAACCCCAAACGTCGTCTGTGGATGTTGCGAACATCGGACATACACGTTTTGATAACTACGTGATAGTTCAGTTAAACGGTTTAGAGTTGAGGCACCAAAGACGTTTTTGAAACGTCGCGGAACATATGAGATGTTTCGAGGGCTGAAATTGGGTTTTCAGGCTCGTGCCCACATCAAGAGGTATAAGACCTCCGACGATTTTCTTAGCCTGCAAACTGAGGGAGAAAAGCTCAATCGTTGAGCTTGTGCTCAGATTGTCTGAGTGCAACAATCACTTGAATCGGGTGGGAGTTGATCTTTCAGAGATAGTGATGTTTCTCCAAAGTCATTGCCACCAAGCTACTAGAGCTTCGTGATGAACTATAACAAATCAGGGATAGATATGATGATCCTTGAGATATTCGCGATGTTTGACACCACGAAAGTAGGAATCAAGAAGGAGCATC
Organism: Aegilops bicornis; assembly: GCA_021605145.1. Taxonomy (NCBI): domain Eukaryota; kingdom Viridiplantae; phylum Streptophyta; class Magnoliopsida; order Poales; family Poaceae; genus Aegilops; species Aegilops bicornis. The sequence goes on from CM038669.1 coordinate 236,913,618, forward strand.
AATTGTTGATGGTTGGTGAAACCACTAGTTTCAAGAAGGGATACTTCATGAAACAGCAAATCAGCTGATGCTCTAATGAAGAAACCCAAGGTTGAACCCAAACCCGAGACTAAGTGCTTCTGTAATAAGGGGAACAGCCACTGGAGCAGAATTACCCTAGATACTTGGTAGATGAGAAGGTTGGCAAGGTCGATAGAAGTATATTGGATATACATTAAGTTATTGTGTACTTTACTAGTACTCCTAGTAGCACCAGGGTATTAGATACCGGTTCGGTTGCTAAGTGTTAGTAACTCGAAATAAAAGGCTATGGAATAAACAGAGACTAGCTAAAGGTGAGCTGACGATATGTGTTGGAAGTGTTTCCAAGTTTGATGTGATCAAACATCGCACGCTCCCTCTACCATCAAGATTAGTATTAAACCATAATAATTGTCATTTGGTGTTTGCGTTGAGCATAGACATGATTGGATTATGTCTATCGCAATACGGTTATTCATTTAAGGAGAATAATGGTTACTCTATTTATTTGAATAATACCTTCAATGGTCTTGCACCTAAAGGAATGGTTTATTGAATCTCGATCACAACAATACACATTTTGATGCCAAAAGATATAAGATAGTAATGATGGTACCACTTACTTGTGGCACTACCATGTAAGTCATATTGGTATAAAATGCATGAAGAAGCTCCATGTTGATGGATCTTTGGACTCACCTGCTTTTGAAAAGTTTGAGACATGCGAACCATGTCTATTGGTGTATACGCATGAAGAAACTCCATGCAGATGGATCGCTTTGGACTCACTTGATTTTGAATCACTTGAGATATGCAAATCATACCACATGGGCAAAATGACTGAAAAGCCCGGGTTTCAGAAGATGGAACAAGATAGCAACTTGTTGGAAGTAACATATTTTGATGTGTGCAGTCCAATGAGTGCTGAGGCATCGATGAATATCGTTATGTTCTTACTTCACGGATGATTTGAGTAGATACCGAGTGTATTTACTTGATGAAACACAAGTCTGAATTATTGAATGGTTCAAGTAATTTCAGAGTGAAGTTGAAGATCATCGTGACAAGAGGATAAAATGTCTATGATATGATCATAGAGATGAGTATCTGAGTTACGAGCTTTGGCACGCAATTAAGACATTGTGGAAATTGTTTCACAATAAATACCGAACACCATAGTGTGATGGTGTGTCCGAACATCATAGTTGCACCCTATTAGATATGGTGCGTACCATGATGTCTCTTATCGAATTACCACTATCGTTCATGGGTTAGGCATTAGAGACAACCGCACTCACTTTAATAGGGCACCACGTAATTCCGTTGAGATGACACTGTTTGAACTATGGTTTGGAGAAACCTAAGTTGTCGTTTCTTAAAAGTTTGGGGCTGCGACGCTTATGTGAAAAAAAAAATCATCGTGATAAGCTCGAACCTAAAACGGATAAATACATCTTCATAGGACACCCAAAAAAGTTGGGTATACCTCCTATCTCAGATCCGGAAGCAAAAGTAATTGTTTCTAGAAACGGGTCCTTTCTCGAGGAAAAGTTTCTCTCGAAAGAATTGAGTGGGAGGATGGTGGAGACTTAATGAGGTTATTGAACCATCACTTCAACCAGTGTGTAGCAAGGCACAGGAAGTTGTTCATGTGGCACCTACACCAATTGAAGTGGAAGCTAATGATAGTGATCATGATGCTTCGGATCAAATCACTACCGGACCTCGTAGGTCGACAAGGACAAGTACTGCTTCAGAGTGGTACGCAATCCTGTCTTAGAGTTCATGTTGCTAGACAACGATGAACCTACGAGCTATGGAGAAGCGATGGTGGGCCCGGATTCGATTTAATGGCTCGAGGCCATAACATCCGAGAGAGGATCCATGACTTTGGAAGAAATACTTGATGGTCGTAAGGGGCGTTGGGTAAAGATGGATTTTAAAAGGAAGATGACAATGATGGTAAGTATCACCATTAAGAAAGCTCGACTTGTCGTTAAAGATGTTTTCCGACAAGTTCAAGGAGTTGACTATGGTGAGGCTTTCTCACCAGAAGCGATGCTAAGAGTCTGTTGAATTGGATTAGCGATTCTTGCATTATTTATGAAATCTTGCATATAGGATGTCAAAACATTGTTTCCTTGACAGCTTTCTTGAGGAAAGGTTGCATGTGATACAACCAGAAGGTTTTTGACAATCCTGAAAGACGCTAACAAGTATGCAAAGCTCCAGCAATCCTAATAGGACTGGAGTAAGCATCTTGGAGTTGGAATGTATGCTTTGATGAGATGATCAAAGATTTTGGGCCTATACAAAGTTTATGAGAAACTTGTATTTCCAAAGAAGTGAATGGGAGCACTATAGAATTTATGATGAGTATATGTTGTTGACATATTGTTGATATGAAATGATGTAGAATTTCTGGAAAGCATATAGGGTTATTTGAAAGGTGTTTTTCAATAGAAAACCTGGATTAAGCTACTTGAACATTGAGCATCAAGATCTATGAGGATAGATCAAAAATGCTAAATGGTACTTTCAAATGAGCACATACCTTGACATGATCTTGAAGGTGTTCAAGATGGATCACCAAAGAAGGAGTTCTTGCCTGAGTTGTAAGGTATGAAGTTAAGAGTTAAAGCTCGACCACGACGTAAAAGAGAGAAAGGACGAAGGTCGCCCCTATGCCTTAGACGTAGGCTCTACAAGATGCTATCTTTGTGTACCGCACCGATGTGTGCCTTGCTACATATCTGGCAAGAGGGTACAAAGGTGATCAAGGAGTGGATCACCAGATAGCGGTCAAAATTATCCTTAGAGGAATAAGGATATGTTTCTCGATTATGGAGGTGATGAAGAGTTCGACGTAAAGGGTTACGTCGATGCAAGCTTTAACACCTATCTGAATAACTCTGAGTAGCAAACCGGATACGTATAGTGGAGCAACCATTTGGAATAGCTCCAAGTGGAGCGTGGAAGCAGCATTTACAATATGACCTAGAGATTTGCAAAGTACATACGGATCTGAATGTTGCAGACCTGTTGACTAAAACCTCTCTTACAAGCAAAACATGATCAAACCCCGTAACTCATTGAGTCTTAATCACATGATGATGTGAACTAGTTTAGTGACACTAGTAAACTCTTTGGATGTTGGTCACATGGTGATGTGACCTGTGAGTGTTAATCACATGGCGATGTGAACTAGATTATTGACTCTAGTGCAAGTGGGAGACTGTTGGAAATATGCCCTAGAGGCAATAATAAATTAGTTATTATTATATTTCCTTGTTCATGATAATCGTTTATTATCCATGCTATAATTGTATTGATAGGAAACTCAGATACATGTGTGGGTACATAGACAACACCATGTCCCTAGTAAGCCTCTAGTTGACTAGCTCATTGATCAATAGATGGTTACGGTTTCACGACCATGGACATTGGATGTCGTTGATAACGGGATCACATCATTAGCGAGAATGATGTGATGGACAAGACCCAATCCTAAGCCTAGCACGTAGAGATCGTGTAGTTATTATGCTAAAGCTTTTCTAATGTCAAGTATCTTTTCCTTAGACCATGAGATTGTGCAACTCCCGGATACCGTAGGGAATGCTTTGGGTGTACCAAATGTCACAACGTAATCGGGTGGCTATAAAGGTGCACTATGGTATCTCCGAAAGTGTCTGTTAGGTTGGCACGAATCGAGACTAGGATTTGTCACTCTGTGTAAACGAAGAGGTATCTCTGGGCCCACTTGGTAGGACATCATCATAATGTGCACAATGTGACCAAGGGGTTGATCACGGGATGATGTGTTACGGAACGAGTAAAGAGACTTGCAGGTAACGAGATTGAACAAGGTATCGGTATACCGACGATCGAATCTCGGGCAAGTACAATACCGTTAGACAAAGGGAATTGTATACGGGATCGATTGAGTCCTTGACATCGGGGTTCATCCGATGAGATCATCGTGGAACATGTGGGAGCCAACATGGGTATCCAGATCCCGCTGTTGGTTATTGACCGTAGAACGTCTCGGTCATGTCTGCATGGTTCCCGAACCCGTAGGGTCTACACACTTAAGGTTCGATGACGCTAGGGTTATAGGGAATAGATATACGTGGTTACCGAATGTTGTTCGAAGTCCCGGATGAGATCCCGGACGTCACGAGGAGTTCCGGAATGGTCCGGAGATAAAGATTTATATATGGGAAGTCCTATTTTGGCCACCGGAAAATGTTCGGGATTTTTCGGTATTGTACCGGGAAGGTTCTAGAAGGTTCTGGAGTGGGGCCCACCTGCATGGGGGACCCACATGAACGTGGGTAGTGGGGGCAAGGCCCCACACACCTGGTCAAGGCGCACCAAGATCCCCCTTAAAAGGAATAAGATCATATCCCAAAGGGATAAGATCAAGATCCCTAAAAAAGGGGGATAACAATCGGTGGGGAAAGGAAAGGATGGGATTTCTTTCCTCCCACCTTGCTAACGCCCCAATGGACTTGGAGGGCAAGAAATAATCCCCTCCACCCCTATATTTAGTGGGGTGGCACATGGGAGTTGCACCCTTGCCCTTTGCGCTGCCCTCCCCCTCTCCAAAGTCCTCATCATCTCCCGCGGTGTTTGGGTAAGCCTTGATTGCCACGCTCCTCCATCACCACCACACCGTCGTGCTGCTGCTGGATGGAGTCTTCCCCAACATCTCCCTCTCTCCTTGACTGATCAAGGCATGGGAGACATCATCGGGTTGTACGTGTGTTGAACGTGGAGGTGCCGTCCGTTCGGCACTAGGATCTCCGGTGATTTGGATCACGACGAGTACGACACCTTCAACCCCGTTCTCTTGAACGCTTCCGCTTAGCGATCTACAAGGGTATGTAGATGCACTCTCCTTCCCCTCGTTGCTAGTTTCTCCATAGATAGATCTTGGTGACACGTAGGAAAATTTTGAATTTCTGCTACGTTCCCCAACACGTGCTAGTCACCAAGACCCTCATCGATGGCGGGGCAGGGCTCAACGTCCTGTCTGTGGAAACGTTCAACAATCTCCAAGTGCCTTACAATCAGCTTCAGCCAACCAAGCCTTTCTCTGGGATCACCGACGGCTCCACGGTCCTGATCGGGCAGGTTCGCCTCCCTGTCACCTTCGGCGCGCGCGACAAGTACCGCACCGAGCTCATCGACTTCGACGTCGCCCACATTCGCCTGCCATACAACGCCATCCTCGGTACCCAGCACTGGCCAAGTTCATGGCCGTAACCCACCACGGCTACAACGTCCTCAAGATGCCAGGAAGCGGCAGAGTCATCATGGTGCCCTGCGAAGAGAAAGACGCGGTGTGCTCCCTGGAGCGAGCCTTTCAGGCCGCATCACTGGAAGACCCGGATCGGGAAGGGGAGGCTTCTGAGACCGCCCCCAAGAAGAAGAAGGCGTCAGACGGCCCGGCCCCTCGGAGGCAGCCGCCTCGGTCCGCGCCTCCTCGGGGAACCTCCTTCTATCGCATAGGAAGCGCAGGCGCCCTCCTCAGGCAGGGCTCGGGGGCTCCCCCCTGGAGGGCCACCGACCTTGCTAAGGTCACGAGGAAGGCGCTCGGGCACCACTTGGAGGCGTGTTTTGAAGCACGTTTCCCTCAAGAAGGAGCAAGGCAAGGAGGGCCGAACCCTCAGGAATTCGTCAGCAAGATCAGTCAGGAGCTGCAGGAGTCAAGAGTCATGAGTGGCAGCCGCCCGGCCTGCCGTAGCTCCCCATCCAGGCGACGATGGTGGGCTGCACGTCTGCATCGACATACCAGGGCTCAACCGAGCCGCCTCTCAGGAGCGCCTCTGGCCCTCTCGCGTGGGACGCTGCGAAGGTCCACCCCACAGCTACATTCGCATGCCTTACGGCTTACTGAACGCGGCTGCCACGCGCCAGCGCCTCATGAGGAGCATCCTGGAGGCTCAAGAGGCCAGGCGTTCCGCAGCCCTGGCAGAGATGGAGATGGTCCATGAGGAGCCACCAGCGCCTCCGGAGCCTCCCGAGGCCCCTGAGCGTGGGGGCTCGTGAGGATCGGCTCCCGCAGCCCACCGAGTCTGCTGCACCAACACCCTTTCGTCTTCAACACTATCAGGTGACATCTTTCAAGTTTCATTTCCAGCAGGGAGCGCCCCCAGGGCTGCATTATTCCCAGGCCGCGTGGGTCCGTCCCTGCGGCGTGTATCCCTTTTACTTCATGTTCCTAGCTTATCTTGTTGGGGGCTCGGGCCCGACCCGGTGATGTTCGTCTTCTTTGTGCTTATCTAAATGGACTTGCTCCTTCGTGATTAACATGCTTGACCTAGTTGCCCGCTCAACTGACACCAACTGATGGAGCTGCTCCCTAACGGCACGACTCTTGCGCATGGGTCCGTCCCTGCAACGTCGACAAACCTGAATGGCTGAGCTTTGGTCGCGGCAGCCCTTCATAGCGCCACCTCGTCGAGCCTTCAGTGCCTCGTCACCCCTCCGGGGCAGCTAACGGCTGACTGTCGATTGTCACGGCGAACTTGCGTTCTTTCTGTGATGAGCCTGCGGGATCTCTTCAAGGAGCAGCGTCAGGCGAGGCCCCCACGATGTCTCCTTCACTCTCATCCGCGCGAACCGCTTGCACGTTAAAGGGGGGTAACTGAGCATCGCGGCTCAGGGCTCCTACTGGCTCTCCAGCCCTCACCCTCTGGCCTTGACCACGGCATCGCGACACAGCATACCAGCGGCAGGTGAGACTGGCTCGAGGGCCGGGACCCGAGGACGAGAGCGAGAAAAGGGGAGCAAAGGCGAGAGGGGAGGGACACGTGAGGACCTCGCCAAGCGACCCCTCGCCTGCCGATGTACGGACCCGACAACACACCAGGAAGCGGCTCCTGATTCTCAAGATAAGTCACCCCCCGGAAAGCACTAACTAACATGGCACCGTCCCCTCACCCAACGCAATCCCGTGTTAGCGAGTTGCTCTCCTTTCTCACTGAACGATGGCTGCTTGAGCGCTAAGGGGGACCTCTTAAGCATCGCGACTCAGGGGCTCTTACCGGACCTCGGGCCGCTCACCTCCTGGCCTTGACCACGGCATCACGACCTGGCATACCAGCGACGGCTGAAGCCTGCTTGGGGACTGAGACCTGTTGGCGCAGAGCGTCGAGCCCTCCGAGGTTCAAAAGGGAGAACTGAGCTAAGGCGGAATGAGCAGCTCGCACTGCTTCACGACAAGGATTATATTAACAAACAGGACCACATGCACCTTACAAGCCCCCACGGGGCGCGCTTTTGATTCCTCGCAGGGAGCAGATCCTAAAGAACGCTAACTATATGCGCCCCTGCAAAAGACGCCATCATCAACAGTGGGCCGTCGGGCACCAGCGCCAACCCCATCCAGATCAAAGGCGGCAACGGCCTGCCGAGCCCACCCTGCTCCGAGAGCGGCGCAGGCTCGGGGCTCGTGGAGTCGCCGCCGTCTCGAGAGTCGTGAAGAGCTCGGCAGTCGCTGGATCCTCCGACGCCACCACGCTGAGGAGCTGCCGAGGAGCGGTCGGCGAGCCTAGCCTCGCCGGGCGAGGCCCCGATCACATCTCCCGGGTAGCACTCCAGCGGCACCCTTCCGCATCGAAGACCTTGAAGAGCATGACCAAGCGCCCGTCAGACTCTGGTGGATCGCGAGGCGCCCCTTGTCCTGCAGACCTGGCGATCTCGCCCCAGCCTCGGGTCATGAAGACCTCGCCCGGGCAACGATCAAGAACCTCTGCCCCGGTCGCAAGGGTGCCGCAGCCGGTGTGCTGCAGCCAGAGCTCCAGGGATCCTCCCCGCGGAATCGCGGAGGCGAAGAAGGGAGGAAGGCGAATCCAAGACCGAGGAGACATGGCAGCGTGGAGCACGAACTCTCGGGATGAGCCCTCGGCGTGGACTCCAGGGGGAACGCCACGCACCTTCGTGACCCGCCGGCGCCGACAGCGGCGTCGCCCGTGGCGTTCGGCATCAACTCCTTCAGAGCCCTCGATGTGGGCGTACAAGGGAAGCGGGAACCCTGCTGGTGGCCGCTCGCACCAGGTCCTCGACACCACCTGGTGGGCATCCTCATTCCGATGGCAGAGGGCTAGCCGCTTCTTCGGCGGAAGCGGGTCAGGGCCCTCTCGGGGAGCCTTTCCCTCCTCTACCGCGGAGAACCGGCGGATCGGAGCCATTGCAGCAAGACAGAGCAAGGACCGGGAAGAAGGAGAAGCAAGAAGAAACGGGCCAGAGGAGCGCTCACCGTTCCGTACTTAAAGCCAGGGGAGGCTGAAAGGACATGCGGTGCCCCCATGTTTGGTTTTGGTAATTGATGACAATCTCTATGGACTAATGGTTGCCTTGAGTTTATTTGAAGGTTTTGTCCATAGGCTTTTCTTGGAGTACATGTGTTGGTTTCAAGGAGAGTTTGTGTCGACCAAGGATTTGAGAGTTGAGCTTATTGTAAGCATGTCTTGAAGAAGAAGATTGGTTGATCATTCATGATTACCTTCAAGACATCATCCAAATGAAGAGAGTTGGAAAGAATCAAGGTTGATCAAGACTAAGTCAAGAGTGAATCAAGTTGATCAACAGACAAAGCGTACAAGATGTCTGAGAGGGATCAAGTGGTATGGTAAGCATTGTCCATTACGCTTTGTGTACTAACCCATGGTCTTCGTGAGAGTTCTTTGTGGGGTTAGTTTTGCGGTGTGCAAATTCAAGTGAAGCATCACGAAGAGATCAAATGCTTGAAGCTTGCCGTCCATTTGGTGACAATGGACTTGTGAAGATGTCTTGGAAGAGTGGCTCACCCATAGTGGAGTATGGGGGAGCAATCAACTAGTCTTCTTCGAGCCAACGCAATCAAGAAAGGTGGTCCAACTTGAGGGAGTCTAGATCGTCATCGTCTAGCTCAAGTGGACCATGTACAAGGCAAAGGTTTGCCCTTGATAGGTTTTCTATTTTACCGGTCTCATGATGGTAGTTGGGAGACCGGGTTATAGGATCGATTGCCGTACTATCAAGGGGGGCTCTCGATGAGTAGCTTGATCGTATCATTCGTAGAGAGCTCAAACCATTGCATCCTTGCATCATCTTTTGGGTTCTTGTTTGGTTCTTCTCCTTGTGAGATTTGGAGCTTATGGTCATTTTATGACAAGCTCGAGCTCATCGAAAATGGAGTTCACTTGCATCTTCTATGATGTTTTCGATGTTGGAGGATATGCCGTTTCTTCTCTGTTGGAGGTTTCACTCCTTTGTTTGTTAGGCATACCTCCTCTGCCTCTTCTTACTATATCCCGTCGCTGTTTTGATGCTACTCGTTGTCTTGTTTCCAACAAGCTTGAGTTTGCTCAATTCGGAGCTCATTTGTAGAAGTTATGGCTGTTCTGGTTTTATTGTTTCCCTCTGTTGTCTTCTCTGCAAAATGAAGGACTCCTAGTGTTGCTAATCTGGGGCATGCGGTAATCTTGCTCTCCTGAGCGGTAGTACCGCAGCCCTTCTTGATAGTACCGCAGTCCACCGCGGTAGTACTGCAAGTGCTCCTGATAGTACCGCTCTGTGGAGCGGTAGTACCGCGGCCTCGTGCCAGCGCTTGACTACTCGGCGTAGTAGGGGCGGATGTAATTTTTACATCCGTGCCCTCTGTGATAATACCATGCATGGTAGCGGTAGTACCGTGGGCTCGCCAGGCTTAGCGACATGAGAAGAAGTAGGCGGATGTAATTTTTACATCCGCGCCCTCTGTGATAGTACCACTCTTCGTGTGCGGTAGTACCGTGCGGATTTTGGCGAGGTCCTCCCTCGGCGGAGTAGGTGCGGAAGTAATTTTTACTTCCGTGCTTTCTCTGACTAGTGCTTTGCCTTACGGTAGTCTGCCGTGAGAAGCAGTAGCATGATACCGCTCGGCGGTTCTACCGTTCGTTGCCAGCTGCAACGAGCCTTCATCGGCGATCTTTGCACTTGCGGTACCGCAACCTAGCGGTAGTACCGCTTGACCCGACAATGATAGTACCGCAGCTCCGTGTGGTAGTACCGCGTCGTGCGGGCTGAGTGAGGGGATAACGGTTGGTTTTTCTCCCCACCTATAAAAGGGGGTCTTCTTCCCCCTTGAGACCTAATCTTTTGAGCTCGTGTTCTTCCCCCATTGTTGACCTTCTTCGAGCTTGCTAACTCTCAATCCCGCCAATGATTGTTGCTAGTTCTTGAGGGAAAAGAGAGAGGAGATCTAGATCCACGTTTCCACCAATCACTTTCTCCTCTTAGTGAGGGGAACCCCTTGGATCTAGATCTTGGAGTTCTTCGTGTTCTTATTTCGTTCTTCCTCTCATTTTCCTCCCTAGCATTAGTTGCTTTGGTGGGATTTGGGAGAGAAGGACTTGGGCACTCCGTGTGCCCTTGCCATTGCTTTTGGTGCATCGGTTTGAGTTCTCCACGTGATACGTGGAAGTTACAAGTTGAGAAGCTTATTACTCTTGGGTGCTTGGTGCCCTTGAGCTTGTTCCTCTTGGGTGCTTGGGCGCCCTAGGCGGTTGGTGGTGTTCGGAGCTCAATCATTGTGGTGTAAAGCTCAAGACAGCGTGGGGAGTCTCCAATTAGGTTGTGGAGATCGCTTGAGCAATTTGACGGTACCGGTGACCGCCCTAAGGGTTGCCAAAGTGTACGGGTTCGGTGACCGCCCACAAGGGTTGCCCTTTGTGCGGGTTTGGTGACCGCCCTCAAGTGTCCCTTAGTGGAATCACGGCATCTTGCATTGTGCGAGGGTGTGAGGAGATTACGGTGGCCCTAGTGGCTTCTTGGGGAGCATTGTGCCTCCACACCGCTCCAAACGGAGATTAGCATCCGCAAGGGTGTGAACTTCGGGATACATCGTCGTCTCCGCTTGTCTCGGTTATCTCTTACCCGAGCCCTTTACTTATGCACTTTACTTTGTGATAGCCATATTGTTCTTTGTCATATATCTTGCTATCACATAGTTGCTTATATTGCTTAGCATACGTTGTTGGTGCACATAGGTGAGCCTAGTTGTTTTAGGTTTTGTCCTTGACAAATTAACCGCTAGGTTTATTCCGCATTTGTTCAAGCCTAAACCGTAATTATTTTAAAACGCCTATTCACCCCCCCCCTCTAGGCGACATCCTCGATCTTTCAGAGGCCAACCGCCGACCTCCACGATCGCAGGTAATCATGACCCGCTTTGCATGCAGGGACTTGTCAATTCGTGCAGTTGCCGAGGCATCATGGGGAAGTGGAGATGCCCACGTCCAATCAGCCGCCACGCGGCGCCCAAGGTCGCAGGCTATTAGGGCCCGCGGCGCTTCGCACTTGTCCTTTCGCCTCTCTGCTCGGCCAATCCCGGGCGCGCCTTGGGCCCGGGGGCTACTGTCGGCGTTCTGGGAACGGGGGTCCCCAGACTTGCCTACCTGCGGCATGCGGCGTGGCTCAAAGGGGGCCCCATCATGGCCCATCTTCATCAACACAAGCTCAAGACCCTCGCAAGGGGCCAAGCCTCGCGGGGCGGACGACAGGGAGCTTCCTCAGGCACGGCCTCATCGGTGGCTCATGAGGAGGCGGAGAGATCAAGGCGGGGGTACCTCACGAGGTGCCCATGACACAAGCCATGGCGACCAAGGGCGCCGGTAGGCGCCCGACCAGCAAGAGGTCCTCCTTTCCTCTTTGGTGCAAAGGGAGCAAGCGCAGCGAGAGCATCAAGCAAAGGCATCCATTTCGGTGCAACAAGACCAAGACCGCCCAACGGCAGGAAGGAAGTCATTGTGGAGCCCAAGCCTGGCGTCACCACGAGCCTTTGACGGGCGAGGACCAACTTTAGTCGGGATAAGTGTACGGATGTTCCCCTTCAAAATGGCCAATTGTTGGCGCCCTTCCCGCTCAATATTTGGGAAGAGGCCCAGGGCCTTCGCCTATAAATAGGACTAGCCACACACAGAGCTAGGGGAGTCGAATCAAAGAGAGAGAGAGAGAGAAAGAGAGGGAGCGACTGAACTCCTCGTAGCAGTTCATCGCCCGGCCAAGAACAGACCCTCGCGAGGCTGTTCTACCTTGTATTGTTCATCACCATCAGCCCAAGAGGCAATCCACCACACCACAAACTAGAGTAGGGTATTACACCACAATGGTGGCCCGAACTAGTATAAACCTTGTGTCTCTTGTGTTGTTCCTTTCGTAGTTTAGATCCTAGCGAGGCGGCGGGGTGCAGGTAGGTAGAGGGCGAGATCTCCGCGCGCACCCCAGTGTTCGAACCTCAAGGGTCTGCCGGAACCCGAAATCTGACAAGTTTTAGTTTTAGATTTAGGTTTAGTTTTATGTTTAGGTTTAGGAAAGAAGAAGAAGAAAAAAAGAGGAGAGGAGGAGAAGAAGAAGAGGAAAAAGGAAAGGAAGAAGAAGAAGAAGAGGAGGAGGAGAAGAAAAAAGAAGAAGAGGAAGAAGAAGAAGAAAAAAGAGGAGAGGAAGAGAAGAAGAAGAGGAAAAAGGAAAGGAGGAAGAAGAAGAAGAAAAAGAAGAAGAAGGAAAAAAAGGAAGAAAAGGAAGAAAAGGAAGAAGAGGAAGAAGAAAAGGAAAAAAGAGGGGAAAAAACCCGACCCGACACGGCACCCCGACCCCGACACGACACCCCGACAAGACACCCCGACCCCGAGACCCCGACCACGACCCCGACACCCCGACCCGACCCCGACTCCGACACCCCGACCCCGAGCCTGACCCGATCGACACCCCGACCGCGACACCGACACGGCACCCCGACCCGACACCCGACTGACACCCGACCACGAGACCGACCCGACCCGACACCCCGACCAGAGCCTGACCCGACACTGACCCCGAGCCTCGACTGACCCGACACTCGACCCGACAACCGACCACGACACCCCACTCGACACGACACCCCGACCTCGAGACCCCGACCCCGACCCGACACCTCGACCCCCCGACCCCGACCCTCGACACACCGACCCAGCTGACCCGATCGACACTCGATCATGACACCGACCGGCACCCGACCCGACCAAGACTCGACTTGACACCCCGACCCGAGACCGACCCGACTCGACACCCGACCCCGAAGCTGACCCGACACCGGACCACGAGCCTGACCCGACACCCGACCTCGACACGACCCGACCCCGAGACCCCGACCCGACACCCCACCCCGACCCGACACCCGACCCCGAGCTCGACACCGATCGACACTGACACCGACCACGGCACCCGACTCGACTCGACCAAGACCTGACTGACACCCGACCCGAGACCGACCCCAACCCCGACACACCCCGATCCCGAGCTCGACCCGACACGGGACCCCGAGCCCGACGACCCGACACCCCGACCCGACAACCGACTCGACACCCTCGACCCGACTCGACACCCGACCCCGAGACCAAACAAAGACTCGACCCGACACGGCACTCGACACCGACAAGACACTAACCCCGACATCAAATAAAGACCCGATCCGGACGACATGCTTTGCTCCGGATCCGACGCATAAATTTCGTCAGTGCCTATTAGAGTGTAGGTTGCATGGACGTAATAAAATTGACAAAGTAGATCAACTGCTGAATATATACATGGTGAATTATATATATAATTGCTGTGTGTCCAGTGATGATGATGATGATTATAGATAGTGATGATGATGATTATAGTGAGCCCATCATTGATTATAGTGATGGTGATGATTATGCATTTATTGATGATACTGATCGAGATTATTAGTAGTGTCAGGTATTCAATTTTTTATGTTGTACTTGATGATGATACACTTAAGTGATATACATATTATTATTCATGTCGGTACTTTTTTTATGTTGTACTAATTTCGTTTATTCTTTGTCATGGCAGGTGTTGAAAGATGGTGGGCGCTGGTCGGGAGCGTGCCGAGGCCCCTTCTTCGTCGGCGCGTGTTGCGAGGTCTTCCATTGCACACACACCTCTCCGCCGAGCGTTGTTGGACAGTATGTCGACACCACCGGGCCCTTCTTCGTCGACTGCGGTGCCAAAGTAGGGACGAGGTAAGAAGAAGAGAGGAGGTGGAGCACGTGGTCGCGGGAAAGGAGGTAGGGTGACTCTTCTGGCGCCTTCCTCGCCGCCACCCCAATTGTTTCATCCGAGCACGTGGCGCTAGGGTGGACTCGTCCGAGGAGGAGGCTACACGGACTCCGGTCCACGAGCCTCCGGTCCACGGGTCTTGGTCCACGAGCCTCGGGTCGGCCAGACCTTCGGCCCACGAGCCTCGGTCGATGGGGCCGACGAGACCGGAGGAGCACAAGTGCGGATGGGGTACTGGTCGGGTCAGACTGAGGAGCCGAGTGGCCATCGCGATGATGGCGGGAGCCGAGTGGCCATCTTGATGATGACGGGAGCCGTCGATATTGAGGAGGAGGGGGCAACGTCTACCAGCGTGGTGCTACGGCTCCCCCGTCCGTGCCACGACCATGAAAGCAGAGGTGGTTGATTTTCCACGATGGGGAGAGGTAAGTGCATTTAATCTTTTGTACCTTACGCATTCACGCTTTCTTCAAATAACTAATGCGTTGGCCTTGTCATGCTGCGGGGTTGGGACCACCATGAAAGTGTCCGCCGCCCAACTCCGTCCTTGGAGTTACGATTCGCAAAACTTCACAGGGTTTGTCACGTTGCACAGTGAGGGTCGGCTTCGAGGTTGGATTGAGTTGTGAGCACTACTTAGCTGCCCCGGCCCCGCCGGGTGAGATTATCGTCGGTGTCTTGTGCAAGACGAGGGCAGACGTGGTGATCAGAAAGTTCTGGGTAATTTATCCTTTACACAATTAAAAATCTTGAACTAGCTAGTTATTAATTGTACTAATCAATATTGTCTCATTTGATTGCAGACATTCTACAGGTGTGAGGAGGGATACGAGGAGGCGGCGGATGTTATCGACAAGGAGTGCAAGCGACTACTTGAGAACTTACGGCATGAGGTTGGTGCGGGCTGTTCGAGACTACTACATGGCGTGGTATCAAGAAGCCCAAGCAGGAGTGCCGCGATAAGTTCTTGAGTAAGGAGCAGTACATGAACGTAATTCTTAAGGCCTTGTACTTACTTCCTTCATTTAGTAATTCATAGCCGTAGCGCTCAAGTTTCTATTTGCTAACTTAGGCCCCTCCGAGATGGTGTGCGGATCGGATGGATTGTTGGGAGGTGTTGGTCAATGCGGGGTGCTCAAAACAATGGCGGGCCTCCCACAACGAGGCCAAGGACAAACGTGCCCAAATGGAAGGTGTGCCACACCACCAAGGCAACTCCAACTTATTCCAGTTCGGGCGGAACTGGGTATGTGGTTTGCTTCATGATTCATGCAGTTCATTCATCATGCTAGCTTTAGCCCTTTAATTACTAATTTACTTTTTTTCTCTCTTTCAGGCATGCTACAATAAGGCGGATAAGGTGCGGAGGTGTACGACACTGTATGCCATGGCCCACACTGGCTCTTACAAGAAAGTCAAGGCATTCTCTGCGTCTGACCTCGATGATCCAAAGAACTACACCAACATCTCCGCCCACGACAAGCTTGTGCAATATAGAGATCGGGGGAAGGCAAGGAAAGGGGAGGACTTTAACCCGAGCTGTGGTCCCATTGATCTGAGCTGCTGATGATATCCGGTGGCGGGAGGTCCCATGGCTCCATAGCCATGGGAGATGCACTTATCCATTGTCCTAGCACTCTCCCGGAGATCAAAGCGCGCCACCGAGCTCCGCTCTGAGATAAGGCCTCGTGAACGGCCAGTCCAACTCGCCTTCAAGGTTAGTTATAAGTACTCAGCTATCTTTCTCCATTACATTGTGTGCGCTTCCATCAATGATTACAAATGGTCATGTGAGTGGTGTTGCAGGCTGCTATCTGAGTGAGAGAGAGAGAGAACGGAGAAACTTCTGGCGGAGGCGGCGAGAGGCAGCGGGAGTTGGAGGAGAGGACGACAAAGATGTTGGAGGAGGAGAGGGCACGGAATGACATGCAGGCAAGGGCCATGTACGAGCTCCTTGTGGTAAGTTTCTTCTGCAGATTACTTGCTAGTCTTAACATTTGAGTCTCATTACTAACTAGTATGCCTCTATTGTGAAAACCAAATGTGCGGTCTGTATGCGAGAAGTGGTCAGACCGCCTCACGTGATGCTTGATTGCTCCTGGGAGCACGGTGAGTTTAATTAGAATGGACATTACTTGCTAGTCTTAAAATTTGAGTGTCATAATGCTAACGAGACATTGGAAATGATCTTTGGTGCAGCTTAACTCCAGAAACACATCGCACGATCCTTCTCCAGCTACCGGCGCGAACCAGCCCGCTCGTACACCTCCCTGATCGGTAAGTTTCTCTAGTGTTTTGCTTAACAAATGCATAAAGACCTAGAATTAGCTTTATTTCCTCCAATATGCTTACCATAATGACTTTGAGTTAGCTTCTTTTCCTCCAAAATGACTTAATATGCTTACCGACCTCATAAACCATCCATTCTACCTAACTTAGCTCTAAAACGATATGTACTTAGGTTACTTATGTCAAAAATTGCATAATTAGCTTAGTTAGCTCATAAACGATCCATTTTAACTAAGTTAGCTCTAAAATGACTCATTTTACCTTAGTTAGCTTACAAGTGATCCAATTTATCCAAGTTAGCTCTAAAATGACCCATTTTACATAGATTAGCTCCTAAATGATCCATTTTACCTACGTTAGCTTTAAAATGACCCATTTCACCTAGGCTAGCTCCAAAATGACCCATTTCACCTAGGTTAGCTCCAAAATGACCCATTTCACCTAGATTTGCTCCTAAGCGATCCATTTCACCTAAGTTAGCTAAAAAGCGATCCATTTCACCTAAATTAGCTCTTAAATGATCCATTTCACCTAAGTTAGCTCAAAAACGATCCATTTCACCTTAGTTAGCTCAAAAACGTGGCATTTCACCTTAGTTAGGTCATAAACGACCCATTTCAACTAAGTTAGCTCATAAAAGCTCATAAATGATCCATTTCACCTAAGTTAGCTAA
The DNA here is from genome assembly GCA_021605145.1 of Aegilops bicornis. NCBI lineage: Eukaryota > Viridiplantae > Streptophyta > Magnoliopsida > Poales > Poaceae > Aegilops > Aegilops bicornis. Next base: position 236,930,675 of record CM038669.1, read on the forward strand.
AAAACGATCCATTTCACCTTAGTTAGCTCAAAAACGTGGCATTTCACCTTAGTTAGGTCATAAACGACTCATTTCAACTAAGTTAGCTCATAAAAGCTCATAAATGATCCATTTCACCTAAGTTAGCTCAAAAACGATCCATTTCACCTTAGTTAGCTCAAAAACGTGGCATTTCACCTTAGTTGGGTCATAAACGACCCATTTCAACTAAGTTAGCTCATAAAAGCTCATAAATGATCCATTTCACCTAAGTTAGCTCAAAAACGATCCATTTCACCTTACTTAGCTCAAAACGTGGCATTTCACCTTAGTTAGCTCATAAACGACCCGTTTCAACTAAGTTAGCTCATAAAAGCTCATAAATGATCTATTTCACCTAACTTAGCTCAAAAACGATCCATTTCACCTTACTTAGCTCAAAAACATGGCATTTCACCTTAGTTAGCTCATAAACGACCCATTTCAACTAAGTTAGCTCATAAAAGCTCATAAATGATCAATTTCACCTAAGTTAGCTCAAAAACGATCCATTTCACCTTACTTAGCTAAAAAACGTGGCATTTCACCTTAGTTAGCTCATAAACGACCCGTTTCAACTAAGTTAGCTCATAAAAGCTCATAAATGATCCATTTCACCTAAGTTAGCTAAAAAACGATCCATTTCACCTTACTAAGCTCAAAAACGATGACCTTCACATTAGTTAGCTCATAATCGAACCATTTCAACTAAGTTAGCTCATAAATGATCCATTTCAACTAAGTTAGCTCATAAACAACCCATTTCAACTTAGTTAGCTCATATATGATCCATTTCACCTAAGTTAGCTCATAAATGACATATACTTCTTGTTCTAGTCTTCTTCTTGTTCTAGTCACCTATTTCTAACTTTCTTATTTACCATTTTGTAGATTTCATTCACTTCATGGAAGCTAGCTTGCTATGATGGAGTGCTTGCTTTTCCTTTGATGAAACTTTGCATTGTATCTAGCTTGCTATGATGGAACTTGCTATCTTGATGAAACTTTGCATTGTAATATGTATACGGATGGAACAATGTGTATGGATGGAACTTGCTTATGTATGAACAATGTGTATGGATGAAACTGATGTGATATGTGATATGAAAATTATGTGTTGGATATGTGATATGGAAATATATCTATATATGTCATATATATTTGCTGTGAAAATTGTTGGATTAAAAAAACAGAAAAAAGAGACAATATGAGGCTCTTTGCAAATGCATACCGACGGCAAAGGTATCTTTACCATCGGCAATGACGACAAAGAGGCCACGCGTGGCAACAGCTGTAGCTTCACGGGAGGTGACCAATTTGGTCGGTTTGCCTCTGATGGTCGACGGCAAAGGCTTTGCCGTCCGCAGCGGACGGCAAAGGCCTGCCGTTAACCACCTAACGAAGTAACAGCGCATTTATTGTCGTCGGCCTTCTTTGCCGTCCGCTGCTGATGGCAAAGGGCCTTTTGCCGTCAGCTGCCCGAAGCAGATGGCAACGTAGCTCTTAGACGTCCCCTACTTTGACGTCCCCTTATGCCGTCTGCGGCAGACGGCAAAGGTCTTTGCCATCCGCCATCCATGCCTTTGCCGTCCGCCGTGGCTGATGGCAAAGTAGATGATTCCTGTAGTGTAAGAAACATTTTGGTCATGACTTGTGCAATCATCATTAGCATTTTGGATATTCAAAGAATTCATACTAACAATATTGCAACCATGCTCATCATTCAAATATTTTGTGCCAAGCATTTTATTGGCTTCTTCTTCTAACAATTGAGCATAATTTTCCGAACCATCATTTTCAAGAAAGACATTATAAAGATGATCAATAATATTATGCAACCTCAATTCCATTTTTTGTAGTTTTATTTTTATAAACCAAACTAGTCACGAAACAAGAAACTAAAAGATTCGATTGCAAGATCTAAAGATATACCTTCAAGCACTCACCTCCCCGGCAACGACGCCAGAAAAGAGCTTCATGTCTACCATGCCACTTTATTCTTGTAGACACGTGTTGGGCCTCCAAGCGCAGAGTTTTGTAGGACAATAGCAATTTTCCATCAAGTGGATGACCTAAGGCTTATCAATCCGTGAGAGGTGTAGGATGAAGATGGTCTCTCTCAACGACACTGCAACCAAATACAAGAAACCTCTTGTATCCCCAACAGACCCAATACAATGGCAAGTTGTATAGGTGCACTAGTTCGGCGAAGAGATTGTGATAAAAGTGTAATATGGATGGTAGAATAATATTTTTATAATCTGAATATATAAAAGCAGCAAGGTAGCAAATAATAAATGGGCACAAAATAGGTATTGCAATGCTTGAAAACAAGGCCTAGGGTCCGTACTTTCGCTAGTGCAATCTGTCAACAGTGCTAACATAGTTGGATCATATGATTATCCCTCATAGTGCAATAAAGAATCACTCCCGAGTTCCTATTAGTGGAGAACAAAAGATAGGAATTGTTTGTAGGGTATGAGACCACCTCAAAGCTATTCTTTCCGATCAATCTATCCTAGAGTTCATACTGAAATAACGCAAGCTATTCTTTCCGATCGATCTAATCAAGAGTTCGTACTAAAATAACACCAAAGCAAATTCATATTCATAATACTCAATCCATACAAAAAACTATAGAGAAACCCCAAAGTTTCTATTGAAGAAAAGATAATAAAAACAGGCATCAACCCCTATGCATAGATTACCCCAATATCACCTGGGAATCCCCAAGTTGAGTGCCATAACATACATCAAGTGAATAAATATGATACCTCATTGTCACCTCAAGTATTCATACCGCAAGACATACATCATGTGTTCTCATATCTGAATATTCAGTCCGACAAGACAAAACTTCAAAGGGTAAAGATTCAATTCATCACAACAAGAGTATAGAGGGGAGAAACATCATATGATATATCTATATTAACAAAGCCCGTGATATAGATCACGAGACAGAGAGAGAGATTAAACACGTAGCTACTGGTACAAACCCTCGGCCCCGAGGGTGGACTACTCCCTGCTCATCTTGGTGGCCGTCGGGATGATGAAGATGGCCATCGGAGATGATTCCCCCCTCCGGCAGGGTGCCGGAAAGGGTCTAGATTGGTTTTCTGATCTAGGTTAACCCGAGGGGTTTCAGAATATTTGGGAATTTATAGTGCAAAGAAGGGGTATGGGAGGCCACCGAGGTGAGCACTACCCACCAGGGCATGCCTGGGAGCCCAAGCGCGCCCTGGTGGGTTTTCCCCCCTCGGGGCACCCCCCCCCCAAGTGCAGCTGTGGCCCATTTGGTTTCTTCTGGTCCAAAACAAATCTCCAAAAAAATTCGTGGTGTTTTGACTCCGTTTGATATTGATTTCCTGCGATGTAAAAACAAGCAAAAAACAGCAACTGGCACTGGGCACTAGGTCAATAGGTTTGTCCCAAAAATTGATATAGAGTTGCTATAAAATGATTGTAAAACATCCAATAATGATAAAATAACAGCATGAATACTTCATAAATTATAGATGCGTTGGAGACTTATCATCAGCCCGTAGAGTTAGGTATGATAGCACTGTTGCTATCTTATCAGTGCGTAATGACTACTTTATCATTCTGGAAACCCCTTGATCTATAAAAGGAGGCTCGTGGAAACCGTAGAAAGGGTTAGAAGGTTGGATAACTCACACCCCCATACGTGCGTAGCCACCTCGCCCTGAGGCAACCCCTAGTAGGAAGTGTACTACGCTCCATCACCACCTTTCCACCATCAATCCACTAAAGCAAGAGTAGGGTTTTATGCCTCACGGCGGCCCGAACCTGGATAAAATTGCATGCGTGATCTCTGTCGTGCTGCCCTACACTTGTCTACTCTTTGTGTAATGCGTCGCCCCCCTGCCGAACTAGCAAGGGGCCTCTTGGTCCCATAGGTGGTTGTGGTTTCCCGCAACAGTATTAATATAGTGGTATAATACACTTTACATTTGGTAACTTTACACACAGGAAAAGGAGATAGTATTTGCTGAACTATTTAACTGTTGTATGGTATCTAGGAGGGCAGTAATAAACTGCACTTTGGAGTGTTGTACCTTGTATCTAAGATTAGAGAAATCAATTTGAATCTTTGTTTCTAGGCTGCTGTAGTAGGCTTCACCTTTCTGAAATGGTGCTTGTTGCGTTCTTTCCAAAGGCTCCAAGCAGAGATCAAGAAAATATCCATCCACATCTTGCGGGGGTGAAGGTTTTTCTGATGACTTATCAGCTGTAGTCTATGGTTATGTGTGGACCAAGGTTATATTGTAGTGTCTTCTGTTGAGCATGTTTCTGGTATTGAGGCGGTCGGACAGAAGGAACCACCCAAATACTTCGATCTTGGGTATGCATTTGGCTTTATAGAGCCACTTGAATGCATCATGTGCGACCACCTCTCTGAACAAGAAGTTGTAGTAGGCTGTGGTTTTAAAAGTGTCACCCCCCCAGATGCATTTCCAGGTGTCATGCATGTTAAGTGGAGTGACGGTGGCCAGCTCAGATTGGATCTGCCGTAGTTCATCTCTTGCCTGTATTGAGAGTGGAAGTTAAAAGTTTGCATGCAGGTCAACAGGCGTCAGGAGGTCTTGTACCGAGATGTCTTCATTTAATGTGTAAGACAAGCCCCTAGGATATTGTTCAGCATAAATTGCTTGGTTCCAATTATCTTTCCAGAAGAGGGCAGAAGACCCATTTCCTATCTGAACTTTTGTCACTCCTCGGTAGACGGGCATGAGTTGGATCAGATCTTTCCACCAAATGGAACCACATGGGTCCTAGGCATGAGGGATTGAGCTGCTATAGTAAGACTTCCAAATTAAGTTTACCCAGGGTATATCTTGTCTATTGTAGAACTTATGAAGAGACTTGAGCAGCAAGGCATCGTTCTGAATATGTAAATTAATGATCCCCAAACCTCCGCTCTTCTTCGGTCTGCACACCATGTCCCAGGCCACAAGTGAGTTGCATTTGATCCCATCATCAGTCTTTTTCCTCCACAAGAAGTGTCTCCTGATCTTGTCTAGTTGAGTCACAATCTTTGGGGAAGCCTAATGGTGCCCATTGAGAACATAATTAGAGAGGTGATCATTGAGTTCATGAGGGCTAGTTTGCCAGCATATGACATCAAGGACATGGCCGCTGTAATGTTTCTTTCTGCTTTGCAGACTAATGGTGTCTGTCGGATTTTGGGTTCCGGCAAAACCCTTGAGGTTCGAACACTGGGGTGCGCATGAAGATTTCCCCCAGCCTAATCATGCCCTCAGCCTCACCGCGATCTCAAAGCTAGCTTGACAACCTCGCAACACAAGAGACACGAGATTTATACTGGTTCGGGCCACCGTTGTGGTGTAATACCCTACTCCAGTGTGGTGTGATGGATCCCTCTTGAAGAGGATGAACAGTACAAGGGGAAGAACAGCCTCCTCAGGCGAGGTGTTCTTGTGCCTGGTGAACTTGTGTGGTTGAGGGAGAGCTCAATGATTCGTCCCCTCTCTATGGTGGTGGCTAGCCCTATTTATAGAGGACCTGGTCCTCTCTCCAAATATTGAGCGGGAAGGGAGCCTACAATGGCCAATTTGAAGGGGGACAGCTAGTACAAGCTATCCTGACTAAAGGTGGTCTTCGCCTGCCAAAGGCTCTGGTGGTGACGCTGTCTTGGGCTCCATGGTGATCTCCGTCCTGCCATCCTGCTGGCCTTGGTCTCGTTGCACCGATATGGAAACATTTGCCTGATGCCTCGGTACTCCTCGCCTGCGCTTGCCTTCTTAGCACCAAACAGGAAACGAGGACACTATGCGCATTGGCGCCCGCCTGGCCTTGGTCGTCATGGCTTATGTCATTGGAACCTCGCGAGGTTTGCCTTTCCTTGATCTCTCTGCCCCTCGCGAGCCAGCCTGGTGAGGCCGCCCCTGAGGAGGCCGTGTGTCGTCCGCCTCGCGAGGCTTGGACCCTCGCGAGGGTCTTGAGCGTTTGTTGGTGAAGACGGGCCATATTGGGCCGCGAGTGGAGCCACGCCATGGGCCGCATGCAGGCAAGTCTCGGGACCCCCGTTCCCAGAACGCCGACAGTAGCCCCGGGCCCAAGGCGCGCTTGGACTTGGCTTCGAGGCGAAGCCAAAGGGCAAGTGCGGAGCGCCGCAGGCCCCAACAGCCTGCGGCCTTGGTCGACGCATGGCGATTGATTGGACGTGGGCGTCTCCGCTTCCCCACGCTGCCTCGGCAACTGCCCGTGTGACAAAAAGCTGGCGCGGGCAACGGTTGCCTTCACTTCTTTCTTCCGCCTTGCTCTAGATCCCCTTTCTCGCTCCTCGCTTCCGAAATCTCCAGATCTGCTCCCATCCCTTCCGAATCAGCGACCAATGGCGCACCGGAAGGTCAGTGTTTCTTCGTCGTCCGCCTGGTACGAGCCGGCTCTGGATGCGCCCAATGTCTTAGAGAAGAACCTCGCCGCCACGCACCTACTGACGGTGGGAGAGAGCAACGAGAGGGGGAAGACCGAGCTCCGGGCTGGCTCTGCCATGCCGGAGCCTGCGGGAAGCACCTTCTTCCCCTTCTTCATGAGCAGCGTCGTCGCGGGGCTGGTTCCCCCCTTCTCCGACTTCTTCTATGAGGTCCTTGGCCATTACGGGCTGCAGGCGCTGCATCTTCATCCCAACTCTGTTCTCCTTCTGTCGATCTTCGCCTTCTACTGCGAGGCATATGTCGGCGTGATGCCATCCGTGGCTCTTCTGCGCCACTTCTTCTTCCTTCGCATCAACGATGGTCGTACTTCCGAGTGCGCCAACTTCATCGCGGCCGGCAAGGCCAACACGATCTCGAAGGCTGGGAAGAAGGCCGACAGCTTCCGGAGCAAGTGGGTCATGATGGACGCCAAGTGCGTCCACCCACGCTTGGTGCTGCCAACCGAGATGCCCCAGTCTGACGCGGGGTGGTCTCGTGCGAAGCTCACTGATGACCAGGCAACTTCGATGCTGGAGAAGATGAACACTGACCTGAAGCCGGGCAACGCGAAGGCGACGAAGGTGACAGGGGCCATGCTCTAGAGGGAATTCCTAATGCTGCGTGTGGCCCCGCTTCAGGCGCACAAGCGCCCCTTATGGAGGCTTGGGGGCGAAGATGACAAGCTTCGCTTGAGCCCGGAAGCCTTGCCTGACGAAGAGCTGGCTGCGGCTCTCCGCCTCCTGGTCGGGGACGACCAGGAATACCCGCCAAGTGCCTTCATTCCCTTGTTGTTCCGCGCAAGGGCCAGGCGTAGGTCGTGGCTGCCAGGCCAACCTTTCATGGGCGCGGGCTGGTGCCACCAGCGCCTCCTGTGGTCCCGGCTGCGACGGTGCCGGTGGAAGTGTCTTCTGACGACTCTCGCAAGGAGGAGGAAGAGGAGGAAGAAGGGGAGCGCGACTCGGAGGCGACCCCCAAGGGGATGGGGGAGACCTCCCCCTCAAGCAAGGCCGACATCCTCTGCACCCTTCCTGATGACGACGGGGTCGACGTCCCCTAGGAGAAAGAGGAGCCGCCCGTGATCCCGACGAGGGGCAGGTCGGCGTTGATCTCTCGAGATGCTGCTTCTGCTCCCACGCCGCCTGGAGCCGCTTCCGGCCCATCTGCTGCTCCTTCTTCGGCTCCTGGAGCCCGTGCGCCCGCGCCCCAAGCTGGGAGGCTCTCGGGCTTCAAGCTTAGCAAGAGGAGGGTGGACTACACCACGATGGACCAGTAAGTGATCTTGCCTTGTTTCATTCTTGCTTCTGTTGGGCCTACGGCAAAGAAGAGGAAGGAGGAGGCGGTAGTGCTGCTCGGGACCAACCTGCCTGCTCCGGCTGCGTCTCCATCCGTGGAGAAGGGTAGCGTTGGCACTCATGTCTCTCCGGCTCGGTCGTCCTCACGAGGCCTAGGGAGATTCCTCGGGAGGAGTCAGCCCCCGTGGCCCCGCTGGCTCCGGAGGCACCGGTATCCGGCTCGGCCGCTGAGGTCTCCAAGGCTTAGGATCCCACAGTCTCCCAGGCTATGGTGATGATACCTTCTCCTCCTTCTCCCGCTGCAGTGTTGATTCCAGGTCCTTCCGCCTCCCCTGACGTCTTGGAGCACGCTCTTTCTGAGATGACCTGACTGCGAGAAGATCTTCAGGGCGCCGACCCCCGCATGGTGGCTTGGCGCCTGGAGCTAGTCTCTGGCTGGCTCCATTCCGACGTGTCCGTTCGGGCAGCGCAAAGCCAGGCGACGGCGACCTCCGAGAAGGAGAAGCAGGCCACCGCACAGGCAGCGGCTGCTCGCGAGGCAGCGCTAAAGGACGTCGAGGCCGCCCAGGATCGCTGCCGGGCGCTGGAGGCCGAGCTGAAGACCCCGCGCGATGGGCGTACGAAAGAAGCTCGTGGCCGCAAGGCGGAGGAGGAGAAGATGAAGGCCCGGGAGGACGCCATCAAGGGTCATGATGCCGAGCTGGAGCAGTCGGCAAAGGCGCAGGCCGCTGAGCGCGGCCGGCTAGAGGAGCTGGAGCGGAAGGTGAAGGCGGAGAAGGCCGAACATGACGCCAAGGCGAAGGTTCTAGCCGAGGACCGCGCGGCCTTCGCGCTCCTCGAGGAGAGGTCTCGCGTGGCACTGAAGACTCTTTATGAGAAGGGCTTGGAGAAGCCACTGACCACCAATGAGGACGGCCCCACCCAGCTGCTTCCCTACTTGGTCGAGGCGCTTGAGGAAGTCGTTAGCGGCATCGGCCCCATGGCAGAGGAAGAGGCTCGCGTCCTTTCTTCAGCTGCGCTGATGCGCGTCTTCAGCCACCTCCATCTTTGCAATCCTGCCGACCGCGTTGACGAGGTGCTAGAGCCTGTGGACGACGAGCACTTCGCAGTCGTTGCCGCAGCCGTGAAGGGTCAGGTGGAGGCCCAGTTGAAGAAGTTCCGCGCCTTCGCTCCCGCGCCTTCGACCGGCGGTGCTACTAATTCTGCAGCCCCGGCCGGTGGTACAGGTGAAGGTGACGCCACCAAGGAAGGAGTGCCTCTTGCAGGCGCCGGCAGTGTCCAGGGATGACTTGCTTGCGGCTCCTTTCCTGTTTAAACTCCTGCAACATGTACCATACCTCGTGGAGGCGTTTAAACTTGCGTTTGATACTCGATGAACAATATGTCTTGTAATATTTGCTTTGAGATTTTGCGATTTCTTTCCCATTTGATTTACGTTCTACGTCGGCAGAGCCCGACCCCGCGCATACCTCAGCCGCCGTTGGGTCGTCCGAATCACCAGGACGAGACCAAGGAGTGAGGGGCAACGTGGCCAGTTACGCTCCTGAGTCGTGATGCTCAGGAGTCCCCCTTGACGTGCAAACAGCTTATGGAAAGGAGATGCAAGGTTAGGTCTAGTGTTCTACGTCGGCAGGGCCCGACCCCGTGCATACCTCAACCGTCGTTGCATCGTCCGGATTACCAGGACGAGACCAACGAGTGAGGGGGTACGTGGCCAGTTAGGCTCCTGAGTCGCGATGCTCAGGAGTCCCCCTTGACGGTCAAACGACCTTCATACCTTTGCCCTCACCGAGGCTCGGCTCGGGAGGGGCGCGCCATGACCAGGTCCGGGGGACCTGGCTGGGTGGCATACGCTTGGGCGTGACCCAAGCGCAGCCCACGTGCCTAGCCCCCTCGCGCGACTCTCCCGAGGGGAGGTGTTGCAATGAGGCCAGACACTGAGCTCAAGGGCTCCGTGAGGTTGATACGGCTGCGAGGCCGCCCTCAGTTGTTTATCACCAGCGCTTCCCACTTGTACGGGCATAGCCGCTCCTCGGCAGTGTCGACGGCCAGCGCGGAGCATGGTGCTTCCACTGGTACGTGGGAGGGGACTCCCTACTGCGGAGAGCCCCCGGGGCGTGTATTGTCCTGCCCTGACACGTGGCTTGCACGGCAGGGCTAGACGAGGTGTGTCTGGGCACTCGTGAGCCAGCACGGGACTCACGAGGCCCTACCTCAAGGCGGGTTGCGCCTGGTCTTGATTCTTGATGGCTGTGGTGGTCCTGCGAGATGGTTAGACAACCTGCGCCGAACGAATCTCCTAAGGTTATCACGTGAGAAGGCCAAGCACCAACGACCCGAGGAGGTGACGTGAACGGGGCCGGCCCGCCAGACAGAGCTCAGCCATTGGATTTATCGACGCTACAGGGACGGGCCCGAGCACAGACGTCGTGCCTAGCCTTCTTATGCGAAGGGCCCTGAAGAAAGACGGTCGGCGCGCGGCTCCCATTGTGGGTGTCAATCAAGCAGGTGATAATCACAGATAGGTGATGCATGAGAAGCGAACTAGCTTAGGTAAATGCAAGAACGATACATGCCACTGGGCTGGACCCGAGCAGCTTGGGGATGATGCAGCTCGAGGGGCGCCCCCAACAGATTAAGCTAAAGATCTAAAGGGATACATGCCACAGGGACGGACCCACGTGGCCTAGGAATGATGCAGCCCGAGGGGCGCTCCCAGCTAAATAAACTTGGAAAATATCACCTGGTTCTATTGTTGAAGGAATGTTGGGGCAGCTGAAGACGCGTGGTGAAGGGGTTGCTCCTCACGAGCCACCGGGGCCCTGATCCTCAGGGGGCTCTGGGGGTCTAGGCGGCTCTTTGAAGACTGTCTCCATCCCCGCCAGAACTGTGTGGTGCCTGGCCTCCTGAGCCTCCAGGATGATCCGCAGGTTGCGCTGGAAGGCGGACGCCACACTCAGCAGGCCAAAGGGCATGCGAACGAAGCTATGAGGTGGGCCCTCGCAGCATCCCACGCGCGAAGGCCAGAAAAGCTCCTGAGATGCGACCCTGTTGAGCCCTGGGATGTCGATGCACACGCGCAAACCACCATCCTCGCCTGGATGGGGAGCCGCGCCAGGTGAGTGGCGGTCGTCGCGCATGGCTCTTGCATCCTGCAATTCCTGAGTGGTCTTGGCAATGAACTCCTGAGCGTCGGGCGCTCCTCGCCCGGTGTCCTCCCGAGGGAAACGTGTCGTGAAGCATGCCTCCGCGTGGTGCCCGAGCGCCTCCCTCGTGACATTGGCAAGGTCAGAGGCCCTCCAGAAGAGAGCCCCCGAGCCCTGCCCGAGGAGGGCGTCGGGCGCGCTTTCCTATGCGAGGGAGGGAGGCGCCCCAGGCGCAGGCGCTGATCCTGACGTGGCTCCACTTGCGGCGCCGCTCTCGTGAGGCCCTGTGTAGAGTAGCAGCTTCTTTTCTTGGGGACGACCTCAGGAGGGTACCGTGCTGCATTGCTGTCCGGGTCTTCGATTGACGCTGCTTGGAAGGCGCGCTCAAGGGAGCACACCACATCTCTTTCTTCGTAGGGGACTGTGATGATCCTGCCGCTTCCTGGCATCTTGAGGATGTTGTAGCCGTGGTGTATCACTGCCATGAACTTGGCCAGGGACGGATACCCGAGGATGGCATTGTATGGCAGACGGATGTGGGCAACGTCGAAGTCGATGAGCTCGGTGCGGTAGTTGTCACGCTGCCCGAAGGTGACAGGGAGGCGGATCTGCCCTATCAGCGTGGTGGAACCGTCGGTCACTCCTGAGAAGGGCTTGGTAGGCTGAAGCTTATCGTAGGGCACTTGAAGGCTGTCGAACGTCTCGACAGACATGACGTTAAGCCCTGCGCCACCGTCAATGAGGGTCTTGGTGACTTGTACGCTGTTGATGACGGGTGAGCAAAGCATCCGGAGAGCGCCAGCAGTGGCCGCGCACTTGAGCACTTGGACTTGGACCACCTAAGCGGGTGTATGGCCTCGAGCCTGGGGAGGGCTGCGTTCACCTCGTGAGCAAACTGCTAGAAGATTCGCTGAGAGGCTGGGGCTTGAGCTCCGCCTAGGATGCAGGCGATAGCTCGCGGCTCCTAGAAGCCCCCAGCCCCCTCGTCCTGATGGTGGTCGTCGTTCCTTCTTGGTGGTGGCGGTAGCGGAGGAAGACCAGTGTTGCCCTGGGGGCGGTACTCGTGAGGATCTCTCTCACGAGGCTGGTCTTGCCAGTGGTCCTCACGAGGCCGGTCACGCCACTTCGAGGACATGGAGCCTGGAGGCAGGTTTAGGAGCCATGAGCGGGCGCCATCCTTGAGATCCATGGGGAACCAGTTCGCCATTACTTTTTCGTCGCCGTTGGCCGCCTCGATGCTTAGCTCGTAGAGCTACAGGAACTCCGCGGGGTCGGGGGTGCCATCGTAGCGAGGAGGCAGGTCTGGCTTGAAGTTGCCCGGCCATGCGACGCTACGCAGCTCAGGAGTGAAGGCGCGGCAGCCCGCGGTGGCCACCGGGACCCTTTGCTGATGTGGAGCCTGCCCTTGATGCTCGCGCACCGCCACTGCAGGCAGCGCGCAGACTTGTCATAGTGGTGCTGGGAGCGCGGGAGTGTTTTCTCGCGAACGGGGAACTTCTTGGCAGCTTCCTTCTTCGCGCACGGGCGCCCGACGTGGTGGGTCGCGCCAGGGGGGCGCACGCCTTGGCGCCAGGACGCCATCTTGGTGTGGAGGTGGTGGTGGTGGCTCTCCATGAGCCACATCGCTCGTAGCTGGTGGAGGACGAGGCAGCGAGAGGGATGGCGCAGGGGAGCCCCCTGCAACGCTGATGACCTCGGCGATGCTGTCCAGCCAGTCCTCGTATAGGTCGTTTTCGGCGTTCTGGGAACGGGCGTACCCAGACTTGCCTGCCTGCGGCCTGCGGCGTGGCTCAAGGGGTGGCCCAGCACGGCAAATCTTCATCAGCACAAGCTCAAGACCCTCGCGAGGGGCCAAGCCTCATGAGGCGGGCAGCGAGGAAGCTTCCTCAGGCACGGCCTCGTCAGGCTGGCTCGCGAGGAGGCGGAGAGATCAAGGCGGGGTACCTCACGAGGTGCCCATGACGCAAGCCATGACGACCAAGGGCGCCAGGAGGGCGCCAGCCCGCGCAGTGTCCTCATTTCCTCTTTGGTGCAAAGGAGGCAAGCGCAGGCAAGAGTATCAAGCAAAGGCAACCATTTCGGTGCAACGAGACCAAGACCAACACAACGGCAGGAAGGAGGTCACGTGGAGCCGAATGCCATTGTCGTGAGCCTTTTGACAAAGGCGAGGACCAACTTTAGTCGAGGATAAGTGTACTAGATGTTCCCCTTCAAAATGGCCAATTGTTGGCGCCCTTCCCGCTCAATATTTGGGAAGAGGCCCAGGGCCTCTGCCTATAAATAGGACTAGCAACCCACAGGGTAGAGGCATCTAGAGGATAGCTAAGGATCGAGCATCTTGAATCCAGAGAGAGAGAGAGAGAGAGAGAGAGAGAGAGAGAGAAGCGACTAAACTCCCCCTAGCAGTTTGTCGCACTGGCCAAGAACAAACCCTCGCGAGGCTGTTCTACCTTGTACTGTTCATCATCAGCCCCTGAGGCAATCCACCACACCACACACTAGAGTAGGGTATTACACCACAATGGTGGCCCGAACCAGTATAAACCTTGTGTCCCTTGTGTTGTTCTTTGTGTAGTTTAGATCCTTGCGAGGCGACGAGGTGTAGGTAGGTAGGGGGTGAGATCTCCGTGCACCCAGTAGTTCGAACCTAGAGGGTCTGCGGAACCCGAAATCCGACATTTGGCGCGCCCGGTAAAGTGCGCCAGAATCCGCCTTCCGCCGCCCTGTTCTTCGCCGCCTAGCATCCATGTTAGACGCTGTTGCCGGGCCACAAGCGGGCGGGTCGCTCTCGCATTGCGTCGCTTAGACGGCCTCTGCCGGGCGGCCGCTTCGCTGTTCCTCGCCGCCGTCATTAACGCCGCCACCGGCCCGGCGAAACGAGCAAGATAGCTGCCACAAAGATCCATCCGTGAGGCGAGACGGCCGCACCGCTACTCCTTCGCCGCTTCCAAATTGGTTCTTTGTCTCGCGCGGTCCGAAGCGCCCATGGAGGCTCGAGCCGCGCCATCGCGCAAACGAGCTCTGCGCTACCGCTTCTGGCCGACGACGCCCACGAGGGAGTGGCTCGACTGCGTCGCCGAAGCTCGTCTGCGCCGCAGGGGCTCCGCGCCGTCCTTCTCACTGCACCGCGCCCCGCCATGCGCAGGCGATGAAGCTCCGAGGGCGCCTCAGCCGCCTCCCCCTCAAGAAGGCACCTTGGCCCCAAGGCGCATGGCCCCAGGGCGGAACCCGCTCCGTTCGGCACCAGCGCAACAAGAGAGGAGCTGTCAAGAGGTCCCTCGCCCCCAAGAAGCTGCCCGAGTGCTCCCTGCACCGGCCCACACGCATCAAGGCTCCTACTCCAGCATGCCAAGACCCCGCTGCTCCTAGCGGCAGACGGGGACCCGCAAGACCAAGCCCTCCGTCACCAAAGGCCTCCTGTGGCCCGCTGCAGGCTGCCGCGCTTCACCACCGAAGCTACGCAGCGTGGCGTGGCCAGCAAGTTCAAGCGGACCTGCCTCCTCGCCATAACGGCACGGCCGACCCTGCGGAGTTCCTCCAGCTTCTGAGCTGTGCATCGAAGCCGCCAACGGGTACGAGACGTTCAAGGCGAACTAGTTTCCCATGGCGCCAAGGACGGTGCCCTTTTGGCTCTGAACCTCAGCTCTGGCATTATCTCCTCCTGGGACGAGATGCGCACCCACTTCATCGCCAACTTCCAAGGCACCCGCGACCGGCCTCCTGCCGTGAGCGACATGCGCTGCATCAAGCAGCAGCCAGGAGAGACCCTGCAGAAGTACATCCAGCGCTTCAACAACGCACGCCTCAAGATTCCCAAGGTGACCGAGGAGGCCATCATCTCAGCCTTCTTCGACGGTGTGCGTGACGTCAAGATGAAGGAGGAGCTGGCGATGCATGAAGACCTGTGCACATCCCTGGAGTTGTTCAACTTGGAGACCAAGTGCGCCAGAGCTGAGGAAGGACACCTTTCCCTCCTCGAACTACCGGCTGCCGACCCAGAAGAGAAGAAGCCCAAGGTCAAGGACGTGAAGCGCAAGGGTGCTGCCGTGCTCACGGCAGAACCAGACTCCAAGCGAGGCAGGGATCAGCCCGAGTCTTCCAAGGACAGCCGGTACTGCATGTACCACGACCACCAGACCCACAACACCAACGAATGTCAAGAGCTTAGAGCCGTGCGAGAAGGGCGAATCGGTCGACGCCCCGACCGTAGTGATCGAGGCTATGGCCGAGGAGGAGGAAGAAACACAGGACGCTGGGAATACCATGGCCCTCGCCAAGGGTGGCGTGACCGACCTCGCAAGAACCGCTGGCAGGACCTGCCTGGCGAGGGAGGCTGGAGGGATCAGCCTCGCGAGGATCGCCCGCAAGGCAACACAGGCCTCCCTCCTCTGCCACCGCAGCCAAGGAGAAACGAAGACCATCATCACGATGAGGGGGGTGGGGACTTCCAGGAGCCACGCGCGATCGCTTGCATCCTGGGCGGAGCTCAAGCCCCAGCCTCTCAGCGCATCTTCAAGTAGTTCGCCCGCGAAGTGAATGCAGTCCTCCCCAAGCTCGAAGACACGCGCCCTCTCAGGTGGTCAGCGTGCGCCATCACGTTCAGCTCAGCGGATCAGCTCAAGTGCGCAGCCACAGCCGGAGTCCTCCCGATGCTTTGTTCCCCAATCATCAGCAACGTGCAAGTCACCAGGACCCTCATCAATGGCGGAGCAGGGCTCAATGTCCTGTCCGTAGAGACATTCAACAATCTCCAAGTGCCTTACAATCAGCTTCAGCCAACCAAGCCTTTCTCCGGGGTCACTGATGGCTCCACAGTTCCGATTGGGCAGGTCCGCCTTACTGTCACCTTCAGGGCGCGCGACAACTACCACACCGAGCTCATTGACTTTGACGTCGCCCACATTCGCCTGCCATACAATGCCATCCTCGGGTACCCAGCTCTGGCCAAATTCATGGCCGTGACTCATCACAGCTACAGTGTCCTCAAGATGCCAGGAAGCGGTGGAGTCATCACGGTGCCTTGTAAAGAGAGAGACGCAGTGTATTCCCTGGAGCGTGCTTTTCAAGCCGCGTCACTTGAAGACCCAGATCGCAGGAGTGGGAGGCTCCCCGAGGCTGATCCCAAGAAGAAGAAGACATCGTCTGGCCCGACCCCTCGGGAGGCAGGCCCCTCAGGGTCCGGCCCTGTTCACGGGGCACCTCCTTCTGTCGCATAGGAAGGCGCGCCCGGCGCCCTCCTCGAGCAAGGCTCGAGGGCTCTCTCCTGGAGGGGCACCGACCTTGCTAAGGTCACGAGGGAGGCGCTTGGGCACCACTTGGAGGCGTGTTTCAAAGCACGTTTCCCTCGGGAAGGAGCGAGGTAAGGAGGGCCAAACCCTCAGGAGTTCATCAGCAAGATCATTCAGGAGCTACAGGAGTCAAGAGTCATGAGTGGCAGCCGCCGCTTACCCGCCGTAGCCCCCCATCCAGGCGAGGATGGTGGGCTGCGCGTCTGCATCGACATACCTGGGCTCAACCGAGCCGCCTCTCAGGAGTGCCTCTGGCCCTCACGCGTGGGGCGCTGTGAAGGTCCACACCACAGCTACGTTCGCATGCCTTACGGTTTGCCGAACGCGGCTGCCACGCGCCAGCGCCTCATGAGGAGCATCCTGGAGGCTCAAGTGGCCAGGCGTTCCGCAGTCCTGGCGGAGATGGAGATGGTCCGCGAGTAGCCACCAGCGCCTCCGGAGCCTCCCGAGGCTCCTGGGCCTGGGGGGTCGTGAAGATCGGCTTTCGCAGCGCACAACGTCCGCTACTTCAGCATCCCTTCATCTTCAACGTTATCAGGTGACATCCTTCGAGTTTCATTTTCAGCTGGGAGCGCCCCCCAGGGCTGCATCATTCCCAGGCCGCGTGGGTCCGTCCCTGCAGCGTGTATCCCTTTTGCTTCATGTTCCTAGCTTACTTTATTGGGGCTCCCCTCGGGCTGCATCATCCCCAAGCCACTCGGGCCAGACCCAGTGGCATGTATCCCTCTTGCGTTTATTTGGGTTGTGTGTTTGACCCATCATGATTGTTATTTGGTGCCTGTCCACGGCACCCCTCTTCCTTCATGTCGGCTGCTTGCACGTTAATGGGGGGGTACCTGAGCATCGCGACTCATAGGCTCCTACTGGCTCTCCAGCCCTCACCCTCTGGCCTTGTCCACGGCATCGCGACCTGGCATACCAGCGACGGCTGAGCCCCGCTCGAGGGCCGGGACCCGAGGACGTAGAGTGTCGACATCTAACCAAATTTGCAGGAACACATCACAAGTTAAGGCCCAGTGCCAGGCGCAACCCGCCTTGAGGTAGGGGCCAGTGAGTCCCGCGCTGGCTCACGGGTGCCCAGATACACCTCGTCAGGCCCTACCGTGCCAGCCACGTGTCAGGGCGGGGCTGTACACGCCCCTCCCACGCACCAGTGGAAGCACCATGCTCCGCGCTGGCTGACGACACTGCCGAGGAGCGGCTATGCCCGTACACATACGGAAGCGCTATGCTCCGCGCCGGTGATAAACAACTGAGGGTAGCCCCCGGCCGCATCAACCTCAGGGAGCCCAGAGCTCAATGTGTGGCCTCATCGTAACGCCTCCCCTCGGGAGTGCCGCGCAAGGGGGCTGGGCACGGGGGCTATGCCTGGGTCACGCACAGACACACGCCACCCAGCCAGGCCCCTCGGGCCTGGTTCGTCACGCCTCTCCCGAGCGGAGCCAAGGTACGAAGGCCGTTTGAACGTCAAGGGGGACTCCTGAGCATCGCGACTCAGGAGCCTAACTGGTCACGTAGCCCCTCACCCCTTAGTTCCGAAAGGCTAACGGCGGTTGAGGTATCCGCGGGGCCGGGCTCTGCCGACGTAGAATGGTAAATTCACCCATACATCTCGCCTACCTACTTGCTGTTCGTTCGTCAATGGGGACTCCTGAGCATCGCGACTCAGGAGCCTAACTTGTCACGTAGCCCCTCACTCCTTGGTCCCGTCCTGGTTTCTGGTCGGGGCTAACGGCAATCGAGATATATGCGCGGGCGGGCTCGCCGACGAGAACATAAGCAAGTAGGAAGGAAAAGCGCAAATCTCAAGGAATTTAAAAGCAAATATTACAGTCCATAATTGTTTTCACAACGCCAAACGCAAGTTTAAACGCCTCCACGAGGCATGATGCATGTTGCAGGAGCTGAAAGCAGGACAGGAGCCACGAAGGAGTCACTTGTTGGCAGCACCGTCGCTTGCGGCGGAGCTGCGCTGGGCGGGTTCGCCTCGTGAAGCCTCAGGATCTGCAGCGCTTCGCTTCGGCCTGGTGCTTAAGGCCACGAACCGCCAAAGAAAGCCTCGCTCGAACCTTCATGGCCTCGGCGGCAGCGGCAAGCTCGCCGCTCCACGGGCTCCAACAGGCTGTCAAGATTAACGTCGGGTCGCGAAGGTGAGGCGTGGGTGAAAGCAGCGTCAGCCTAGAGAAAACGAGACATGCGCCTCGGCCTCAGCCGTGGGGCCAAGGCCAAGGATGACATCTTCAAGGGCTCGGACTAGGAAGGGAAGCAGGTTGGTGGGGCCGTCCTCGGTGCCGGCCAGCGGGCTTTCCAGGCCGCTGTCGTAGCGACCTTGGCAAGGTGCGAGCCTTCACCTCCAGCTTCACGAAGGCCACGCGGTCCTCGGCGAAGACCCGCACCTTGCCGTCCAGCTTGATCCTCTTCGCCTCCAAATCCTGCTCCAGCACACCCAAGCGGTCACGGCGCTTGTCAAGCTTGGCATCCCGGTCCTTGGCGGCCGCCTCACGAGCCTTCATGTCTTCCTCCTTCTCTTGGCGGACGCGGGCCTCCTGGGCAAGCTGGTCACGCGGGCCCTGCAGCTCGCTCTCCAGCGCCTGGCAGCGACCTCGGACATCGGTTGCCTCCCCCAAGGCGGCGTCGCGAGCGGCCTTTGCCCCAAGGACGGCCTGCTTCTCCTCGTCGCAAGCCATCGCGGCCTGAACCAGCGCCGCTCGAATTGAAGCATCAGAGCGAACCCAGCCGGAGGCCAGCTCCAGGCGTCCGGCCACCAAGCGAGGGTCGGCGCCCAGAAGATCTTGCCGCAGCCGGTCCAGTTCAGCAGCAGCACGATCCAG
Organism: Aegilops bicornis; assembly: GCA_021605145.1. Taxonomy (NCBI): domain Eukaryota; kingdom Viridiplantae; phylum Streptophyta; class Magnoliopsida; order Poales; family Poaceae; genus Aegilops; species Aegilops bicornis. Next base: position 236,949,708 of record CM038669.1, read on the forward strand.
GACAGTAGAAGGAGTCGGAGAGACAGCAGTTGGCGGAGTAGGAGGAGAGGACGGCAGCGTGATCACAGCACCATGGGTCGGGACCTTCTGCGCCCCGACGACTGCGGCAGTGGCATCAGGCAAGGATACTTCGGGAGTCGCTTGGGCCATGGGGGCTGAGCTCGCCCCAGCTAGCCCCGCCAGGCCTCGTGAGGATGACCGGGCAGGAGAGGCCCGCGTCTTGCCATCCCCTTCTTCCGTGGATGGAGGCGCTGCCCCGGACGAAGCCTCGGAAGCCCCCTTTAGCTTTTTCGCCGCAGGCGCCGACCTAGCCAAGGAATACGGATATCAAGCCTCAACGACAAAGCAAGGAGCAAAACAAGAATCAAGCACTTACTGGTCATCGCTCGCGGGCTCGAGCAACCTCCGGCCGAACTTGAAGCCCGAGAGCCGGCTGCAGGGATCAGCCTCAAGAGGCTCGAGAGCAGGAGGCGCGTCTGCAGATCGCCTCGGAGCCGAGGCAGACCCGCGGGGAACCAGCCCCGTCATGTCCTTCTTCGGGATCAGGGGCGAGCTCTCGCCGCCCCGCTCATCGCCGTCCTCATCGTCATCCGGCAAGAGGCGGAGAGTGCGGGACCTGCGCCGGGGGAGGGGCGCTCTCGACTCCCCATCGGTCGCCTCGGAGTCGAGCCCCTCTTCCCGCTCCTCTTTGCTGGAGTTGCCGGAGGACACGTTCACCGTCGCCAGGGCCGCCGGGTCCTCAGGAACCTCCGCGGGCACAGGCCCGTCCCCGTTGAAAGCGGGCATGGAGTCCACCACCTGCCCCCAATCATCTCGAAGGGATAGGGGTACAGGAGCGCCCTCCAGCCTCGCCACGTCTCCCCCGACCAAGGATTGGAGGACCGCGGCCAGATCTTCATCGGCCAAGACTACGGGGCTCGGGCGAGGCCTCCATAGGGGAAGCGAGTATTGACGAAGCGGGGCCACCCGATGCTCAAGGAACTCCCTCAGGAGTGACGCTTCGGTCAGCTTCGCCGTTGCCATGTTGCCCGGCCACAGGTCCGCGTCCATCTTCTCCAGCACTCGCTTCACACGGGGATCCACGAGTTCCGTGTGAGACCGAACGTCGATGGGCGTGGGCTGCTCCGTGGGCAGAATCAGCCGAGGATGGATGCGCCCAGCATCTACCATGACCCACTTGCTCCTGAAGCCTTCAATCCTCTTCCCGGGCTTCGAGATGGCGTTGGAGCTGTCGTACGCGACAAAGCTCGCGCACGTGGTGATGGGGCCGCGAGTGGTCCGGAGGTAGAAGTAGTGGCGCAGCAAGGCCACTGAGGGCTGCACCCCGACATGAGCCTCACAATAGTAGGCAAAGATCGCCAGGAGAAGAATAGAGTTGGGGTGGAGGTGCAGAGCTTGTAGTTTGTAATGGCGGAGGACAAAAAAGAAGAACTCAGAAAAGGGAGGCACCAGATCAGCGGCAATGGCGCTCACGAAGAGCGGATAGAAGGTGCGTCCTTGATCCTCAGGAAGGGCAGAACAAGCCTTGAGCACCGCTGCCGCGTCGTTGCCTTGCGCCGCCATCATCCGGCGCGCTCGGGAAAGGCTCTTCTCCGACACGTTCGGGGAGTCCAAAGCAGGCGAGTACCAAGCTCCAGCCGGGGTCTGGCGAGGCGCCATGTCTTGCTAGGGCATGCGGTCGGAGTAGATCTGGGGATTTCGGAAGCAGGAAGGATAGGCGCAAGAAAGGGGATCTGGGCAATGACTGGAGAAGGCAAAGAAGTAAAGCCTAGAACGGGCACCGCTCTCTTGTCGGTTCGTGCAATTGCCATGGCGTCGCGGGGAAGGAGAGATGCCCATGTCCAATCAACCGCCACGCGGTGCCCAAGGCCGCAGGCTGTTAGGGCCCGCGGCGCTTCGCACTTGCCCCTTCGCTTCTCTGCTAAGCCAAGTCCAGGCGCGCCTTGGGCCCGGGGGCTACTGTCGGTGTTCTGGGAATGGGGTACCCAGGACTTTCACACTGCGGTCTGATGGGCGTGGCTCAAGGGGTCGCCCAGCACGGCCCATCTTCATTAGCACAAGCTCAAGACCCTCGCGAGGGGCCAAGCCTCGCGGGGCGGATGACAAGAAGCTTCCTCAGGCACGGCCTCGTCAGGCTGGCTCGCGAGGAAGCGGAGAGATCAAGGCTGGGTACCTCACGAGCTGCCCATGACGCAAGCCATGACGACCAAGGGCGCCAGGCGGGTGCCAGCCCGCGCTGTGTCCTCATTTCCTCTTTGGTGCAAAGGAGGCAAGCGCAGGCGAGAGTATCAAGCAAAGGCAACCATTTTGGTGCAACGAGACCAAGACCAACACAACGGCAGGAAGGAGGTCATCGTGGAGCCCAAGCCGGCGTCATCGTCAGAGCCTTTGACAGGCGAGGACCAACTTTAGTCAGGATAAGTGTACTAGATGTTCCCCTTCAAAATGGCCAATTGTTGGCGCCCTTCCCGCTCAATATTTGGGAAGAGGCCCAGGGCCTCCGCCTATAAATAGGACTAGCCACCCACAGGGTAGAGGCATCTAGAGGATAGCTAAGGATCGAGCATCTTGAATCCAGAGAGAGAGAGAAGTGACTGAACTCCCCCTAGCAGTTCGTCGCACCGGCCAAGAACAGACCCTCGCGAGGATGTTCTACCTTGTACTGTTCATCATCTGCCCCTGAGGCAATCCACCACACCACACACTGGAGTAGGGTATTACACCACAATGGTGGCCCGAACCAGTATAAACCTTGTGTCCCTTGTGTTGCTCTTTGTGTAGTTTAGATCCTTGCGAGGCGACAAGGTGTAGGTAGGTAGGAGGTGAGATCTCCGCGTGCACCCCAGAGTTCAAACCTAGAGGGTCTGCCGGAACCCGAAATCCGAAAGTCGTCGACGGGGCGGTAGCGCTGGATTTCGCGTGCCATGAGCAACGCGGCCTGCGCGTCCGTGGGAGCGCGACAAGCGTGAGACGACGAGCCGGCCGGCATCAGCGACAGAGTGGCTGTGCCGCCGTCTCGCCGCACCGAGTGGTGCAGTGAGGATGCTTGCTGCACGTTCTCCGCAGGGGTGGTGACGACATTGGCAGCAGGTGACGGAGAACGACAAGGAGGCACGCCGAGGGGAGCCATCTGAACAACGCAGGCGTCGAGGGCGACCCGGCGCTCAGCACGAGCTCGGCGAGCGTCCGCCATGGATACGACGAAGCGACGAAACGCGGATCGACGGAAGGAAGGCTTCGGCGCACCCCTATGTGGCGCGCCAAATGTCGTATTTCGGGTTCCGGCAAAGCCCTTGAGGTTCGAACACTGGGGTGCGCGCGAAGAGTTCCCCCCTCCTAATCACGCCCTCAACCTCACTGCGATCTCAAAGCCTAGCTCGACGAACTCGCAACACAAGAGACACGAGATTTATACTGGTTCGAGCCATCGTTGTGGTGTAATACCCTACTCCAGTGTGGTGTGGTGGATTGCCTCTTGGGCTGAGGATGAACAGTACAAGGGGAAGAACAGCCTCCTCAGGTGAGGTGTTCTTGTGCCTGGTGAACTTGTGTGGTTGAGGGAGAGCTCAATGATTTGTCCCCTCCCTATGGTGGTGGCTAGCCCTATTTATAGAGGCCCTAGTCCTCTCCCCAAATATTGAGCGGGAAGGGAGCCTACAGTGGCCAATTTGAAGGGGGACAACTAGTACAAGCTATCCTGACTAAAGGCTCTGGTGGTGATGCCGTCTTGGGCTCCACGGTGACCTCCGTCCTGCTGGCCTTGGTCTCGTTGCACCGATATGGAAACCTTTTCCTGATGCCTCGGTACTCCTCGCCTGCGCTTGCCTCCTTAGCACCAAAAAGGAAACAAGGACACTGTGCGTGCTGGCGCCCGCCTGGCCCTGCCTGGCCTTAGTCATCATGGCTGACGTCATTGGAACCTCACGAGGTTCGCCTTGCCTTGATCTATCCGCCCCTCGCGAGCCAGCCAGGTGAGGCCACCCCTGAGGAGGTCTTGTGTTGTCCGCCTCGCGAGGCTTGTCCCCTCACGAGGGTCTTGAGCGTTTGCTGGTGAAGACGGGCCGTACTGGGCCGCGAGTGGAGCCACGCCATGGTCCGCAGGCAGGCAAGTCTAGGGACCCCCATTCCCAGAACGCCGACAATGTCATGTCTTGAACGGTTGGTCTGGTGGTGCCCAACGGGGGTCCAAGGTACGTGAATGGCATGGTGCCAACAGTACAACCAAATAAAGCAGCCAGGTCATTACACTTGTCTGCTGGAGTGTTGATGGGGACTAGTGTTGACTTATGAAAATTAATCTTGAGCCCAAAGGACGTGGCATTGTCAGCAAGAGTATCTCTTTTATAGTTTGTTCTTGGTTCAGGCGGGCAGGCATGATTATGATGGTGTCGTCCGCGTATTGTATAACCGGATAGTCTTCATTATTATATGGTCTAATGGGGTAGGCCAAAAGATTCCTATGCAGAGCATCATTGATTGCAGTTTGAAGAAGATCCGCAGCAAGAACAAAGATAAAAGGTGACAGTGGATCACCTTGTCGGACACCACACACACAGTGAAAGATTTTTCCAGGGGTGCCATTAAGCAGTACCGAGGATTTTCCTGAAGAAAAGATGCATTGAATCCATTGGATCCATTTGTCATTGAAGCCCATGTTCTTCATAATTTGCAGCATGGTAGAATGTTGGATTGTGTCAGAGGCTTTGGAGAAGTCGAGTTTGAGAAGAACCACCTCTTTTTGTGACGTCTGGCATTGATGTATATACTCGAACGCCCACGCCAGACAATCGTGAATAGTTCTCCCTCGAAGGAACCCGTACTGGTTGTGGTGAACTATCTGCAAAATGATTTTCTGAAGATGATTTGCCAGAATCTTGGTGATCATTTAAAGGCAGCAATTGAGCAATGTGATCGGGCGTAAGTCATTGACCGTTTCTTGCAAATTATTGTTCGGTATTAGCATGATGTAGCCATTGTTCAGACTTTCCAAGTCAAGCTCTCCTTTATGGAATTCATCACATAATCTATAAAAAATAAATTTGATGTTCGGCCAGCAGGCTTTCAGAGAGGCCCCATTAAAACCATCCGGACCAAGAGCCCTGTCAGGAGGCATTTCGTTTATCACCGCATCCACTTCAGCATGGGAAAAGGGAGTGGTCAGGCTGTCAAAATCCATGTTTTGTCTGAGAAGGGCTGACGGGTTAAATTTCATGTGTGGAGTGCAGCGAGTACCTAAATGTTGTTTAAAGGCCTCAAAAAGAATGGCTTCTTTACCCGCGTGATCGTCCACAAGCACTCCTTGATCAGATTCCAGAGTTGCAATACAATTACGCCTGAATCTCTCTGTTGCCATGGTCTGAAAAAAATTTGTGTTCTCGTCTCCAACTTTAATCTAGCGAATGGTGCATCTTTTCTTCTAGTACTCTTTTTGATAATGAAGTAATCTAAGGAGATGATGCTTGAGGATGTTTCTGAAGTTACCTTCAGGTAATGGCGTCTAGTTTGAAGATAGCATTATTAGTGTTTTCTATAGCAACTTTGAGACGAGAAATTTTCTTGCTCCAATGACTGAGAGCATGTCTCACTACTTTGAGCTTTTGACAGAGAATGGTAGCAGAATTCTTGTTTTTCCCAAACTTGATTGGCTTATTCTAGGCACTATCAAATACATTCATGAAGCCCGGATGTGTAATCCAATATGATTCAAATCTGAATATTTTGCTCTTAGGTATAACAACTGTGCAGGGTATATGGACAGACACTGGGCGTGCCAAAGGGTTTACCATAGTGTTGGGGAAGGAAATGGTCCAGTTCAGAGTGGTAAAAAACCAATCAAGTTGTTCGAGTAGAGGGTTTAGCTGCATGATGGACCACGTGTAGGCTCGACCTTTAATAGGAAGTTCAGTGAGCTCTTGGGCACGTTGAAGGTAAACATGTCTTGTGTATTTCCACCAGGCATGTTGTGATTATCAGGAGCATGAATGTAATTGAAATCGCCAAGAAGTAACCATTCCTCAGTGGAGGGAATGTGAAGATCAAATAGCCATTGTGTAAATTTAGCCCGGTGCTCCCCCTGACATGGCCCGTAGATGTTTACCAAGTTCCATCTATGAGCATTTTGGGTGGATATAATATTGATGCCTAACGCAAATTGTTCTTCAATAACAACAGTGCCAGTGAATATGCTACTATTCCAGATCGTCACTAAACCCCCGAGGCGCCTATGGAAGGAATGAAAGCATATGGCGTTTAGGGCAGAGGGACTTAAGCGTTGTGGCATCAGAAGTCGTCATTTTTGTTTCCTGCAAGCATATGATGACGCACCCACTACTTTGGATAGCATTCGAAAGCGCTAGCTGTTCTTTGGAGGAATTAAGTCCACGAAAATTCTAGCATAAAACATTCCAGTCCTGAAAGAGTGCCATTAACTGAAAATAAAGTAAAGTGAATCAGCACTTAGGCAGAGGTAGCAGAACCGGACTTGTCTTCAGTGAGAGTGGCAGTGGAAAGCTCCTCTTCAGGAATGGTAAAAAAAGTTGTGTGCCGATGGCTTGCATAGTGGTGATGGCAGTAGGTGGAGGAACTGCGTCAGATTGTGCCTACAAAGATGAAGCAACATTTGTGGCAGCAGCAGAGGGTATGACATGCGGCTTCACTTCGGTCTTGCATGGACAAGCGTCAGAGAGAGAAGTGGTGCGACAACCATCATATTTGTTGGAGCGAGTGCTGCGCCTGAGAGTGGAAGTGTCAATAGGAGCAGGCAGTTTGCCCTTGCGCTTGCGAGCCGCTGAACTGTTAGAGGGCTGATGATCAGTTATCACCCCAGTCGTGAGCTGCAAAAGACCTGTTTGAGTTTCAGAGTGATGAGCCACCAGACCATTGAGAGATGATTCGATTTCATTATTAGTAGGAATAGTAAGAGTGTCATCTATCTCATGCTGAGGATCAGACGTTGTAGCATCAGTAGTAGTCATCCTGTCATCCACCTCTTCAATTATCACTGAAGATTCCATCCCATAAGTCTGAGTAAACTACAGTCCATCAGAAATAGCCGAGACATGAACCTCATTGTGATAAACCTCTTGATGAAAGCCATAACCAGCAGCCCAAGGGCCCCTCGAAGCAATCCAGGGACAGACAACATGCAACAAGGCAATGTTGAGCTTTTGATGAGGAATAGGGTCTGACAGCATAATGGCAAGCAGATCATTGCCCTGGGAAGATTAGCCAAATCGCATACCTTGGCCATGAATATCCACAGAGACAATGAGCACATTTTCAGTGTCTTGAACTTTAGCTAACTGGTTGGGCTATGGTGCAGAAGTGTTTCCATCAACATATGTAGGGATAATGATCATGTCTGACTGCGCAGAGGAGCTATCATCAGAAACAGTAGCTGAATCATGCCAAGCTTGCATTGGGTTGTCAGAAATATTGTTCTCAGGAACCACTCCATGCATAACCGTGAGCCCCTGGGAGGCAAGCCAAGCTTGATAGTTCATGAGGTGAGGTGGCATAGGAGTGGCAGGGGGTTCAGGCCAGGCACCCCAGCCCCCATTGTGAGCCTGTCCAGCATGGGGAGCAACATTGTTGTGTGGAGCACCATTGGGGGGTGCCGCGTTTTTGAACCAGCTAGTTATGAACTTGCTTTTGATACAATTGTTCCGCGGTAAGCTCCAGACCGAACTGAGGGTGTGGGTTGCCATTAGGTGTGGGTGGTTCCTCACCGGTCGAAAGCATTTTAGGGAGCAATCCATTCCAATCATTACTATGAGGGATAGTGATCTGAATTGTCCAACAGTCGCCTACACCTCCCAACTGCCAAACCATGAAGCTTTTGGGAATCAAATCCAGATGAATCACTCGTGCTTTGATAAGGATGAAGCGCCTATCCTGACAAGGGTTATACCAAGAAACCAGAGAACCATATCCCCCCAAAGCCATGTTGATGTAATAATCAGGTGATAATCATAGGGAAAACTAAAAAACATGAGCCAAATCTCTAGACCGAAGGAAGTGGTGCGCCTATTGAAGGCTTAATTGTGAGGCACAAAGGAGATTAACAGACCTTCATCTTCCAGTTCAAGGGGAGTGGCAACAGCAGTATCACGCATAAAGGAATCCACAAAGCCGAAAACCCCTATTCCGAACGGATGGTCGCTGGATTCAGTAGTAAAAAGTTGGGCTTCATGAAGCAAACTTTCGACCATCATGCGAATGGCGGCCTGTCAGTGAAGAGGAACATAATGACTAGCCTCTACCGCCAAGAAGTCATGGTTGAGTGGTGCGATTGGACCGACCACCATTCCCGACCATACCAATCGGTCAGCAGGGCTAGGTTCCACCACGAAGCCCGGTGGCAGGAAGGGAACGGGGTTCAGAGGGTAGTTTGACATGACCGATGGGATGTAGCTGGCGGTGTCAATGGTGGTGGTTGCAGAGTGGTGGCAGGGAGGGTTGGAGTGGAGCAGAGGGGTGGCGTTTGGGCAATTGAGGTGGAAGACGGAGCGTGAGGGGTAGAATCGACAGTAGGAGTTGATTTCGGGACCCATATCCATTTTTGGGCTCTGATTCTATGAAAGCACTGCCGATCCTCATGCCTGTAAAAACCACACGATCTGCATCGCACGGTTGACCTCCTTTTCTGGTTACAGCGAGGGGGAACCAAAGGTGCTTAAATGTCGTGGTGATTGAGATGATTCCCGGGGTTAACAGATACTTGACCAGAGGTGGGATGATGTTGTGTAATCAGGGGACAGTTAATAGCCTTGTGGTCAGGTGCAGAGCATTTAAGATAGATTATCATAGCTTGGCAAGATATATTTTTATGGCCCCATTGGAGGCATCTCGAGCAGAGGAAGCCCTATTAGAGGGTATTTCCATAATGTCCTCCTCCCGAGTATTGGGCTTGGGCCATATCGGCCTTGTAGCATTTTCTGAGCGTGGGAGGCTAGCTCGCATGCGGAGGGGCATATTTGAATACTGAGTTGAGAAAACATTATGGCGATGATGGATATTGTGCCTTAAGAGAGCATTTAAAGCTGCCCAAATAAATGTATGCCACTGATTGAGCATCCTCAAATTTCTCCTGCCTAAGAAACAACTGCATTAACGAAAGATGTGAATGATCCGCCTGGGAAGAATGTGAATTCAAATCCGAATGAATGAAAGGATGAACAATAGCATTGGAGCTATTCTCGATTGGACAGGAGGATGAGGCTTTATTAGAATGGTTATTCGAGAAAACCATGTGATCAATTGGAGCCAGCTTGAACTTGCTAAGAGGATGAGCTGAATTGGAGCCCAAACTAGCATTCTTCGTAGGTGAACATAGATGAGTTTTGATCGTAATGGGATTTCTCTTAGAGATGTCTAGCAAGTCCTCATCATCATGCCAGGAAAGCTCAGAAGTGGGAACTCCACTAAAACGGCCATTATAGAGATGAAAATGGCAAACAAAATCCGGCCAAATACGATCTTTCAAACCATGCCCCACCTTGTTATTGGCAACAAAAAATTGGAATGATCGGGAATTGATCTGAACAACCTTAAAACCAGTGCATAAACCACCAAGGCAGCATTGTAAAGCAATTCCAACTGATTCCTCGGAGAGAAGGAAGGAGGCTGAAGAAAATGTGACCACCAGAAAGAACTCCTTGTGGTCCCGAGAGGGAGAAAATGAACTGTTGATCCAAACCTATGTCTCACCTGATCTGCAAGGGCCAGGCCCGGAGCAAAATCCCAGTGTAGGAGACCTTCCATTAGGGGTAAAGCTAGAGATCTCCAGTATCGGAGGTGAGGAGGTGGGGGGGGAGAGGCAGGGTGGGGTGGGATGGGGTGGGGAGGGAGCCATTTGGTCAATAGGACATGCTACAGTTGCGGCAATGTGAGTCACTTTGTGGTGGATTGTCTTTATGAGAAGAGGGAAGACAACGGTGGCAAACTCATTCGCAAAGACAAAGCCAAGTCCTTCCCGAACAAGAACAACTTCACCAAGAACATGCCTCCAAAGTGTTTGGTGGCACATGAAGAACACCCCTCCGATGATGATGATGAAGATATAAGTGGTGAAGGAATGGCAACGGCAACCGTGGCCATTGCCACCTCTTGCCCCTCCAAGGTGTCTCTCTTCGGTGCCCCCATCGGGAACCTCTTTGCTAAGTGCCTAATGGCCAAAGGTATCAACAAGGTAACCCCCAACATCAAAACCACCATCACTACTATTCGTTCATTGTTAGATTGTGTACATGATAGTGAGGTGGAGAAATTTGATGGGAATGGGTTTGACAAATTCTTGAGAAAGCTCAAGGGTGAATCCAAGAAGCACTTTGTTGCTCTCTTGGAACAACTTGGTGAGGCCAATGATATCATTTAGTCTCATGAGGATACGATCTCCAAGTTTGAAGGGCATAGTCATGATTATGCCGATGAGATTGCGTATCTTTCCATTGCTCTAGAGGAAGATCGTGGTCTTCGGTTGGTCATGCTAAACTGGAAAAGGATCTTGATCATGCTATTGTTCTTACTCATGTGCTTAAATCCGAGAAAGTTGCACTTGGGGTTAGCTGTCGGTGTCAAAACCGGCGGATCTCAGGTAGGGGGTCCCGAACTATGCGTCTGAGGATCAAAGGTAACAGGAGACAGGGACACGATGTTTACCCAGGTTCCAGCCCTCTTGATGGAGGTAATACCCTACTTCCTACTAGATTATCTTGGATGAATATGGGGTTACAAGAGTTGATCTACCTCGAGATCGTAATGGCTAAACCCTAGATGTGTAGCCTGTATGATTATGATTGCCTCTACGGACTAAACCCTCTAGTTTATATAGACATCAGAGGGACCTAGGGTTGTACAGAGTCGGTTTACAGAGAAAGGAATCTTCATATCCGAACGCCAAGCTTGCCTTCCACGCAAGGGAGAGTCCCATCCGGACACGGGAGGAAGTCTTCTGTCTTGTATGTTCACGGCCCATTAGTCCGGCCCACGTCCTATAGCCCAGTCGCCCGAAGACCCCTTAATCCAGGACTCCCTCAGTAGCCCGTGAACCAGGCTTCAATGATGATGTGTCCGGCGCTCAGATTGTCTTTGGCATTGCAAGGCAGGTTCCTCCTCTGAACACTTCAAAGTAGTCCTCGAACACAGAAAACGTGTCCGGCTCTGCGAAACAGACACCACATACAACCATAACATGATACAATTTTTAACAAGTCCCATCTACTGACAACTCTGGTGGTGATACGTTAGGTCCCTTGCTTGGTTATTATTTCCAGCCGTCTTTCAGCCTCTTGCTCCACATTACGAGACGCGGTTTTTATTGGCACATCTTGTCAAAGCAGGGATCGTGCCCCCTTATCATGGGATTCCTATTAATATGGGCGTGGGTAATCCAACTGTGTCGTTTGCACGATCCCTTGGGAATAGGCGAGCTTTAAGGCCCGTGTCGGATTTCGGGTTCCGGCAGACCCTCTAGGTTCGAACTCTGGGGTGCACGCGGAGATCTCACCTCCTACCTACCTACACCTCGTCGCCTCGCAAGGATCTAACTACACAAAGAGCAACACAAGGGACACAAGGTTTATACTGGTTTAGGCCACCATTGTGGTGTAATACCCTACTCCAGTGTGTGGTGTGGTGGATTGCCTCAGGGGCTGATGATGAACAGTGCAAGGTAGAACAGCCTCGCGAGGGTCTGTTCTTGGCCGGTGCGACGAACTGCTGGGGGAGTTCGGTCGCTTCCCTCTCTCTCTCTCTCTCTCTCCCTGGATTCAAGATGCCCCCTCTACCCTGTGGGTGGCTAGTCCTATTTATAGGCAGAGTCCCTGGGCCTCTTCCCAAATATTGAGCGGGAAGGGCGCCAACAATTGGCCATTTTGAAGGGGAACATCTAGTACACTTATCCTGACTAAAGTTGGTCCTCGCCTTTGTCAAAGGCTCAGCGATGACGCCGGCTTGGGCTCCACGATGACCTCCTTCCTGCCGTTGTGTTGGTCTTGGTCTTGTTGCACCTAAATGGTTGCCTTTGCTTGATGCTCTCGCCTGCGCTTGCCTCCTTTGCACCAAAGAGGAAACAAGGACACTTCTTGTGGTGGCGCCGCCTGGCGCCCTTGGTCGTCATGGCTTGCGTCATGGGCACCTCGTGAGGTACCCCGCCTTGATCTCTCCGCCTCCTCACGAGCCAGCCCGACGAGGCCGTGCCTGAGGAAGCTTCCTGTCGTCCTCCCCGCGAGGCTTGGCCCCTCGCGAGGGTCTTGAGCTTGTGCTGATGAAGATGGGTCGTGTTGGGCCACTCCTTGAGCCATGCCGCAGGCCGCAGGCAGGCAAGTCTAGGTACCCCCGTCCCCAGAACGCCGACAGTAGCCCCCGGGCCCAAGGTGCGGCTGGACTTGGCTTAGCAAAGAAGCGAAGGGGCAAGTGTGAGGCGCCACGGGCCCTAACAGCCTGCGGCCTTGGGCGCCGCGTGGCGGTTGATTGGACATGGGCGTCTCCACTTCGCCACGATGCCTCAGCGACTGCACGAATTGACAAGTCCCTGCATTCAAAGCGGGTAATGATCACTTGTGATCGTGGAGGTCGACGGTTGGCCTTCCCCAGCTATAAGTACGGAACGACGTGTTCCCTTCCAGTCCATCTCTTCTTGCTTCTCCTTCTTCTCCATGGCTCCGCCGAAGAGGTTCTCGGCCACAGAGAAGGGAAAGGCCCGCCAGGTGGAGCCTGACTCTCCCCCAGCCAAGCGCGGCCGAGGCCCTCCTCGCAAGCATCCTGTGGCTCCCGTGGAGGCGATCTCCCACGCTGTGACGGGCGTCAGGCCGTTGATGGGGGCGCGCTACGGCCGTACGACCCCCTAGGCCACGCTTCCACTCGGCAGAGGTGCTGCCGGAGTTTGTCGTGTGGTCGGCGGAGCCGACCAGACACAACTCCAGCTTCCCTTCCTTTTAGGTGAACTTCCGGCGGCGCCCGAGCGGCCTCTCGGCTCCATGAGGACGGTTGCTGCAGCCGGGCCTCCTGGCTTCATTGGAGGTCTCCGCCACGGAGTGTGGCCTGACCATGGCTGGCAAACATTTGCCAGCAGCGTGTGTTCTCGAGCCGGGCGGTGCACCACTGCACTTCAAGTTTGTGGCGATGCCACCCTCTATGTGAGGGTGTTGGGGAAGATTTGCCGTGCTGGGCCCAGGCCCGGAGACGATCGGGATGAAGATGACACACACAGCGTGGTCGTGGCGCTCGGGGTTCGTCGAGCTTCGGCGACTCTTCTTCAGACAGCGGCTCCTCCAACGGTGGCCATGCCCAGCCTCCGCGCCGCCGTGCTAGCCTGGAGGGAGGTAGCGGGTCTGCCCGCCGTCGCGCGTCGGTGAAGCGCGAGAGGGAGTGCGCCTGAGCTCCGGAGGCAGCTCGAGCCTTCGCCGTGAGTTGGTGTCAAGCGAGCCGCGCTTGTTTTGTTCTTTTCCTTTTCCTGCGCAAAGAGACAGTAGTGTAGGGCCCCGCGGGGGTGTGCTTGGACTATTGCTGTTAATTATCGTATTGTTCCCTCTATTTATGTATTAGGCTTCTGTGTCACACGCCTGCGTGTAGAAATTACTTAGCTTGGGGGCGACCTGTCGCGATCTTCGCCTCCCGAGGCCGAGGCCTCGTCGAACGCTTCATGGCCTGCAAAGATTAGCCAAGAGAGGTAGCTTCCGGCCTCAGTTGCGGAGGCGACTGACCCAGGTCCTGTGTTCGCGTCGCGGTGCCCGTGGGGCACGGACTGGAGGGGTTCTCCCGTAGTAGACCCGGTTAGAGAAGCCTTAAACAATAGTGGCAGAAAACACTCGCGAGGGTGCCCGCGTTGCTCCCTCACGAGACTCGCGCGAGAGAAATCGAGGCAGGAGAGCGAAGAAGGCAAAGAGTCACAAGCCAAAGACGGCAACAACTTCAATAAAACTTTAAATGGGAATGAACAAGCCAACTGCAGAAAGCAAATGAAAAAGCCGCGTCCGGCACCTAATCTAGTCTTCGACGTCTTCTCACCAGCGTGGAGCTAAGTGCTACCACTGGGCATGGGAGGGAGCCCCAGGGCCTGAGACCGGCGCTCCTGAGACTACGGGGCATGTACAGCCCCAACTCATTATTACGTGAGAGTGTCACGGACGGCGAGCTTCACAGGCATTGGCCTTCTTCACAGGCTCCGGGCCTTTCTTGGGGGAAGCGAACTTCACAGGCATTGGCCTTCTTCACAGGCTCCGAGCCTTTCTCAGAAAGATAAGCTTCACAGGCGTTTGCCTTCTTCACATGCTCTGGACCTTTTCCAAAATGCAACAACTTCACAGGCATTCGCCTTCTTCACAGGCACCGGGCCTTTCTCAGAAAGATAAGCTTCACAGGCACCGGGCCTTTTTAGGGGTAAAACCTCCGGAGGTGCTGGATGTTCCACGCATTCTGGACGGGCACCCCTCCTGAGTCCCCAAGCGCGCGGAGCCGGACCTGGAAACATGAACAACCTTGAACGGGCCCTCCCACATGGGAGAGAGCTTATGCAGTCCCTCCCTGGAGAGAACCCGTCTGAGCACGAGGTCCCCTACCTCAAGAGTTCTGGGAGAATGTTGCAGCGATGGTATCGCCCATTGTGCTTGTTGGTACCTCGCCGCCAGAGCGCGGCTTCTCGACGATGCTCCTCCCCCAGCACGAGGTCCGTCCCCCGCATGGCGTCCTGCTGCGCCTCGTCGAACTCCAGGACCCGTGCGGAACAACGTCTGACCTCGTGAGGGAGGACCGCTCAGCTCCATAGACCAGGAAGAACAGGGTCTCGCCAGTCGGCTTGGTCGCGGTCATGCGGATGGACCACAACACAGACTGAAGCTCGTCGTACCAGCCTCTGCCGCAGGCCTCCAGCTTCTTCTTGAATGTCCTGGTTTTGAGGCCCCTCAGGACCTCTGCGTTGGCCCGCTCGGCCTGACCGTTGCTCCGCGGGTGCGCTACCGAAGCGTAGCATACCTGCGCCCCAAGGTTAGCATAGTATGTTTTGAAGAGGTTCTTGGTGAACTGCGAACCATTGTCGGTGATGATGCGGTTCGGCACCCGAACCGGCTCACGATGCCCTTAATGAACTTGACTGCGGAACCTGCGGGGATGGTGCGGACGGCTTCCACTTCAGCCCACTTGGTGAACTTGTCCACGGCGACGTAGAGGTAGCGATAGCCCCCTGGCGCCCGAGGAAACGGACCCAGGATATCCAACCCCCAGACTGCGAATGGCCACGAGAGGGGTATAGTTTGCAGACCTCCCGTCGGCTGATGAATCTGCTTGGCATGGAATTGGCAGGCCTCGCAAGCCTTCACCAGCTCCACGGCATCATTGAGCGCAGTGGGCCAATAGAACCCGCTGCGGAACACATTGCCAACGAGGGTCCGTGATGATGAATGATGCCCATAGTCTCCACCGCGTATGTCTGCCAGCAGCTCCTTCCCTTGCTCCCTGGAAATGCAATGTAGGGACACATCATTTGGTCGCTTCCGCTAGAGCTTTCCATCCCTGATACAGTACGTCGTGGTTTGCCGCGCCAGACACTCCGCTTCCTCCTCCTTTTCCGACAAGGTCCCTTAAGTCAGGTAGCTCCAGAGCTCTGTGATCCAGCACCCCTCCTGAGGCTCCAGCGTCAGGAGCAGACACGCTCCTGAGGCCGGGCCACAGACCGGGGCTCCCGAGGCAAGTGGCTGGGGGAGCTCTTCCCGAGGCTGCACCGTGCTTGACAGTGATGGCGTTGTCGAGGGCTTGAAGAGCCGCTCCTCGAAGACGCCAGGTTCCTGAGGTAGCCGCCTGGATGCCCGTTTGGTGATGTCGTCAGCCTCTTGATTGGTGCCACAAGGCACATGCTGCAACTCCAGTCCCCAGAACTGCTTCTCCATCCTGCGGACCTCCGCGAGGTAGGCTTCCATGTGCTCATCCCTCGGCTCGTATACTTTGTTGGAGAAGTTGATGAGGAGTTGTGAATCACCCTTGATGGTAAGGCGCTTCACTCCCAGGGCAACCACGGCCTTCAGGCCTGCTATCAGGCCTTCATATTCTGATATATTGTTGGAGACCTTTTCTCCGTGCTGGAAACAGAGCTGCACGACGTAGTAGAGCTTGTCTTGAGTAGGAGATATAAGCACCGCGCCAGCTCCCGCGCCTTGTCTGGAGAACGCCCCGTCGAAGTACATGAGCCAACCGTCCGGTGCCTCGCTTCTGGGGGAGAGGGATCGATCCTCATTAGCCTTGAGGCCCAGCACCTCCGTCCATTCCGCCACGAAGTCCGCTAGCGCGGCTCCCTTGATGACTCTGGTGGTGCTGAATTCGAGCTGAAATGCTTGCAACTCGATGATCCACTCAGCGACTCTTCCAGCCGAGTTGGGGCTCCTGAGCACCCTTTCCAAGGGGTACGCTGAGACAACCTTGATGGGATGGCCCTGAAAATAGTGTCGCATGACTTGGCGAGGCCACCAAGAGCGTGAGGAGGAGTTTACGGGGCATGGGGTACTGCGCCCTCGCGTCCCATAACACTTGTCTTGACAGAAGTACAGGGTGTTCGACGAGGTTGGGAGAGCTGGTGTTGTTGGCGTCCTCCGGAGGCCGTGGCGCCTCCTGAGACAGCGGAGCCCCCAGCGGCTGGTCGCCAGGGGGAGCGGTCTCTTCTGTTCCGAGTGTGCTTCCCTGCGGCAGCTGATCCTTCTCGGCTGTGGTAGTGGTCTCTGTGAGGCCCCCTTGATCCTGCTTCGCCTTGACCCGGGTAGCTGCCGCAGCTTTGGTCCAACGCTCCTCCCTAACCGCCACCAGGGCTGCGCTGGCAGAGTAGGGAGTGGCTGCAAGGTAGAGCACCAGGGGCTCTTGAGGGCGCGGAGCCACCATTACCAGAGGGCTGGTTAATTACCTTTTGAGATCTTGGAACGCCTTGTCAGCCTCTTCAGTCCATTCAAAGGGGCCCTTTTTCTTCATTAGCTTGAAGAAGGGTAGCGCTCATTCCCCCAACTTGGAGATGAAGTGTCCCAAAGGCGGTCATGCGCCTGATGAGCTTATGCATTTCTCACGAGGGTCTTGGCGGGCTCATGTCCTCGGCTGCCTTGACCTTTTGCAGGTTAGCCTCGATGCCCGGTGGGACATGAGGAAGCCCAAGAGCTTGCCCGAGGGGACCCCAAACACACACTTCTCTAGGTTGAGCCGCAGGTTCACTGCGTTGAGGCTCGCGAAGGTTTCCTCCAGGTCTTGTATCAGGGTTCTGGCCTCCCAAGACTTCACCACAATGTCATCGACGTAAGCCTCAACATTCCTCCCGAGCTGCGGACCCAAGGTGATGTGCATCAGCCACTGAAAGGTCGCTCCTACGTTGCGCAGCCCGAATGGCATGCATGTGTAGCAGTACACTCCACACGGGGTCAGGAAAGCCTTTTTTCCATGTCTTCTATCGCCATCTTGATCCGGTGATAGCCAGAGAAGGCATCCAGGAAACATAACAGGTCGCACTCGGCGGTGGAATCGACGATCTGATCGATACGAGGGAGCGGTAATGGATCCTGCGGGCAGGCTTTGTTGAGGTTGGTGAAGTCGACACACATGCGTTCCTTTCCCCTTTCTTTGGCACAACAACCGGGTTAGCCAACCAATCTGGGTATCGGACCTCGCGAATGACCCCTGCCGCTTCTAGCTTGCGGGTCTCTTGCATGATGAAAGCTTGCTTCTCAGTGGACTGCCGTCTCGCTTTCTGCTTCACGGGGCGTACGTTGGGGCACACATTGAGGTGGTGCTCGATTACGCCTCTCGGGATCCCTACCAACTGATCTGGTTCCCATGCGAATACCTTCTTATTCGCGCATAGGAACTTGAACAGGGCCTCCTCCTGCTCGGGCTCGAGGTTGGCGCCTACGGTGAAGGTGGCGTTAGTGGATCCGTCCTCGTCGACTAGTATCTTCTTGGTTTCTGCCTTGTCTTGGGTGAACAACTGCTTCTTCTTGGCCGGCGCAGCCCCCTTGGGCTCAAGGGCGTCTGAGTCGGCGGGTTGTGTCGCCGTCGCAGTCTTGAAGACGAGCTTGAGCACTTGCAACGCATCCCCGGCGTCTCCGGACACGGTGAGGACGCCGTTGATCCCGGGTGTCACAGCCCTAGATTAGCCTTGTTGTCCTTGCTTGATATTCATGTCATCATGTCTAAATTCAAATGAAATTTGAATTGAGGAATTTTCAAAGCCTCAGAAACCTTTTAAAAATGATCAACATTAAAATCTTCTCAAAGAAGTCCAAGAAAATGTTCCTCATAGTCTCACGAAAATATTGCAAAGAGGTAAAACTCAAAACAATATTTTTGGTATCTCGAAGATAATTATTTTGGGCCTTTGAATTAAATAAATAACTATTTGCATTGGATATATATTTGTTAATTAATTAATATATGTCCAATAATTCTGATCTTGATGAAGGACTTTGGAATAATCCAACTAGTCCCTACAATAATTCTCAGAAGCAATAAAAATGATTTAGTGTCTAAAACTAAATCAAAACAAATTCTGAAAATGCAAAAGGAAGAAAAGAGAGAGAGAGAACTACCTGGGCCCTTACAGGCGGCCCATCTACTCAGCCCGGTATTTGGCGCGGCCAGTCGTCGTCTCCACCGTGCGGAAGGGCGCCGAGCGTGCTGCCAGGCGCACACAGCGCCCATGCCACCTCCTGCCTGCTAGCCTGCGTGGCGCCGCGGACAGACCCGCGAGAGCCGTCTGGATCGCTCCGACCGCCCCGCATTCTCCCCCTCGTCTCCCTCTCGCCCTCTCCACCATGGCCGAGACGCCCGCCGCCGCCGACGTGCACCACCGCAGCCACCGCCTCCCCCTCGCTACTCTGACCGGCCCAGAGGCTCCGCCCCGAACCCCTCTCTCTTCCACCCCGAGCCACGCCACCGCGAGAGCCCCACATCGCCGCCACGAGTCGTCTTCCCCGAGCACGGCCGCCGGACTCCATCGACGGATTCGCCGTCTTCCGGTCATCCCCGAGCCAGCTGAGCCGTCGTCGGTCTCACCATGAGCTCCCGGTTCTTTCCCCCTTCTCCCTGTGCTCTACTTCACTCTCTAGCCGCCACGCCCCTCTCGCCCGATGCGCCGCCACCTGCGCTCGTCGCCGGTGCTGCTCCGGTGACCATTTGGTCCCGGGCATGCGCCCATCAAACTCACCGCACCACGTAGACGCCGTAGGTGCTAAACGCACATCGCCACGGCCACCACAACCGCGTCCCCGCTCGCGCCCGAACTCCGGCGGCCGCAACCGAGCTCGCCGCCGTTGACTCCGGCCACCCCAGGCCCAGTCACGGCCACCAACGGACGCGCCGTTGCGCCAGCTACCCGTAGAGTCCAACGGCGCCTCGAACGGATGCCGTATGACAGCTACCCGTGAAACCCGCCTGCGTTCGGCCTCGCCGGCTAAACGCCGCGAAGTTGACCCTGCTTGACCTGGTTGACTCCGTAGGGCTCAGGTTGACTTCGATCGCATGATGGTGGCGCCCGTCTTCTAATTAAATTGGTTAGTGCTAACTAAAAACTAGTTAGGCTAATTACACTGACACACGGGACCCACAGGTCAGGGTTTGACCTGGACCGCCGCATTGACCGGCTGACGTCATAGTGACGCTTAATCTTGACACGGTAATGCCTTTTACGGATTTATTCTTTTAGGACATTCCAGAAAATAGCCAAAACTTCTAAAAATCATATAAAATCAACCGTAGCTCAGAATGAAATAATTTATATATGAAAAATGATCAGGAAAATCCAATCTATCCATCTGTACCATTTCCATGCATGTTAGAACAACTTATAGCTGCTGTTTAGCACAAAGCATATAAATGGCAATTTAATATCCATATATGGAGTTTGAATTTGAATCTTGGATTCAAACCAACTTCATTTAATCTGCTGCTAGTTGCATTAGCTCAAATCACAGTATTCGACATGTCATGATCATGCATCATATTGTGCACTGCATTGATTGTGTTCTTCCTTGTTTGCCGGTATTTGTCCCCTCTCAGTAGACGACGTACCGACGATGAGTTCGGTGACACCGATGAAGAGCTATAATATTTTCAGGAGTGCCAGGCATGCAAAACCCCCTTATTCATTTCGATACAATCCCACTCTCCCGCTCCTGCTCTCTTTTACTGCATTAGGACAACAACGATTCATATATTACTTGCTGTGGTAGCTGAACCCCTTTATCCTCTGCATGACCTGTCATTCCACAGTAAATAGATGAAACCCACTAGCATGAGTAGGAGTTGTTTGAGCCCTGTTGTGCCTACTCATTCATGCTTGTTTGTCATGCCTGCTACTTCTTAGAGTTGAGTCAGTCCGATTCATCGGGGATGAATCGGAGGTGTGTGAACATGTCCTACTGTGTGTGAGCTAAGTGTGTGAACACGATTTGGTAAAGGTAACGGTGAGAGGCCATGTAGGAGTACATGGTGGGATGTCTCATTGAAGCCGTCCTCAGGAACTGAGTTTTGTGTTTGTGATCCATGAAACAGTTACTACCACACATTGGGATCCTTAATTGACTCTCTCGGCTTCTTAACCACCCTTGTCCTCTGTCCAG
Organism: Aegilops bicornis; assembly: GCA_021605145.1. Lineage (NCBI taxonomy): Eukaryota > Viridiplantae > Streptophyta > Magnoliopsida > Poales > Poaceae > Aegilops > Aegilops bicornis. The sequence continues at coordinate 236,970,287 of CM038669.1, forward strand.
GAGTTGCAACTAGTTTCTGGTGTTTGTAGGATATGTGTTGGAGGCCGTGCGTAACGCTGACCCTAGGGGTGGGCTATGATGCGGTAGATACACCGTGGCCCGTTGTACCGATTCGCCCGTTTGGTGTCTCGGGAACCCTGCACACATCGTTCGGGGCCGTTAGTGGAAACCTCGGCCAGACTCCCTGCGGATGGAACCCGAATAGGCGATAAACCTGGACTAGGGACTTGAGTGTTGAGGTAGGCCGTGGCCGACACCCTCGTTGGGCTTCCGCTTGAAGGTTGCCGAGTACATGTCGTGTAAACGGCGATAAGTGGTGAGAGCGTGTGTGAAGAAGTACACCCCTGCAGGGTTAATATGATCTATTCGAATAGCCGTGTCCGCGGTAAAGGACTTATGGGTTGCCTATAACAGTTCATAGACAAGTGAAAGTGGAGACTCTCAAATACGCAAGATAAGCGTGAGTGCTATGGATGGCGTTCTCGTAGGGGAGACGGAGGCGGGTCCATAGTGGTGTATTGATATGGTGAATATGTGGACTCGTGTGCGCCACCTCAAAAGAGTTACTTGCAGTCGTAGTTTAGGATAGCCACCGAGTCAAAGCTGGCTTGTTGCAGTCAAACTCCACCACCCCCTATGTTGATACGGATGCATATGTAGTTAGTTCTGATGTAAGTCTTGTTGAGTACGTTTGTACTCACGTTTGCTTATTTTATGTTTTGCAGAGAGACGTCAGTCTCGCTAGTAGTTCCGCGTGGACTTCGACGTTAGCTTGTTACCTCAGCTACGATCTTGTGCCCTCGGCAGGATCTGGTAGATAGTCAGGCTTCTCAGTCTTTTCCATTTGTAGATGTCTGTACTCAGACATGTTAAGCTTCCGCTTGTGCTTGATGCTTGTATGCTCTGTATGTTGGGTCATGAGACCCATGTTTGTAATATCTCGCTCCTCGGAGCCTAATGAATAAATATTTGAGTCGTAGAGTTATGTTGTGATGCCATGTTGTATTTACACATATTGAGCATATTGTGTGTATGTTTGAAATGCTTGGTTTGTGTGGGATCCGACAATCTAGTTGTTTATCCTTGGCAGCCTCTCTTATGGGCAAATGTAGTCTAGTGCTTCTTGAGCGATAGTAGTCCGCTACAGCCCGGTTCACCGGATTCCTGCTAGCCCAACACTACTGCTTTGGACACTTGACTGGCCGGCATGTGTTTCACTTCGTTCCTATGTCTGTCCCTTCGGGGAAATGTCACGGTGATATCCGGAGTCCCGCCTAGCCTGCCATGTACCCCGGGTTACCGGAGTCCTCATAGCCCAAAGGTGCTACAGCCCGGATTCATACGTTGATGACCGACATGCTCGATGTGATTCATGTATACTGTCCCCATGGGTTAGCGCCGCTTTGGGTTCACGACTAGCCATGTCGGCCCGGGTTCTCTGTCATGTGGATGCTAGCGACACTATCATATCACGTGAGCCAAAAGGCTAAACGGTCCCGGGCCATGGTAAGGCGACACCGTGGGAATACCGTGCGTGAGGCCGCAAAGTGATATGAGGTGTTACCGGCCAGGTCAATGTGACTTGGAATCGGGGTCCCGACAGCGTTGGTATCGAGCCCGATCGCTCAGAGGTTTACCAAGCCAAACCGGTCAAGTTGTGTCTAGAGATGCTTTAGTTATGTAAGGGAATTGATTGTGGAAGGAACGTAAGGCTCTTTTTACTCCTTATACCTCATGGCCTTACGATCCGAGTCATCCTCTTCTCTTCTACGGGGATTAAGAACTAGGCTTCTCATCTATCTATCAGGATGACGTGTTACTAATCCATAGACCTTTAAGATTGTTGGATTTAAGCCCCAGTTCAGTTCCTACTATTTCTGTATGTTAACTATTGATCTCGGAACCTTGATATGGTGTTGTTGAGTGGTTATGCCACCATTTTGCATGATGTCTCAAATCTTTTTGAGCATTTACAGCCGTTATGCTGTCCGAGTTATCCCAGGTTTCCAAACAATCTGATGCATTTGCAAATTCCTTCTTCCCGTTCCCGATGTCTCTTTGGGCCAGATTAATCACACTAATCGTCTATTGAGGTACTCCTTGCCTTGACATATATGTTGGTGCTATTATTATGAACCTAGGTGTTTTAGGGAGTCACCTAGTAATCTAGCCATGTTTTGTGTCCCGGTGTGATAACTCTGGCCACCATTCTCGAAAGCATCCCGTGATGCCATTTAGTAGTAGGCATTCTATTCCTGGGTTCTTGAACCCGAGATTCACCCTACTTACCTCCTGTTGATAGTGTTTGCTAGTTCCTTTAGGATATTAGTAATTTTGTGATAGTCCTCGAGGTCCGTGGTATTTCCTTCTTCCAAATACTATGAACCTCTTATGGCAGAAGTTCCTCGCTGAACCGAAGGATCACAATCAGAGTACTCTTGAGGAGTTCTCCATTCATAATTATGAATCTGCCAGTTCTACCCTTTCCGCATGGGTTATCCGGAAGAAATGTTGAACTTTGCTCGACATACTAATCCATGCCTCCACAACTCGAAAAGTTATATGTTCCTTGAGTTGTCCCTCTTTAGTTGTATTCTGACTCTCGTCTATCAATTGATAGTCAAGAGTATGCGTGCGATCGTGTTTATCGATGCCTATTATCCTTGTGGTCCGTCAAGCCATTCTATTCCGGAATGACTAGGAGAAACAAACTCCAGAACCTCATCCATATCTAGGATTGGGTCAAAGCAATTGTAATCCGCAGATCAAAATGCCAATCCAGCACGCTCGCTCTACCTTGGAGTATTACTCTATTTATGCCAGGAATATCATAGGAATTACACCATCTCCTATGAATTTTGACGTAGTGATACTTCTCGCTATCATTATTCATTCCTCGGTCCCGTGTTGTTGTAACCGGAATGCCGACAAGTGAATTGTGATGTGTGAAATCAATACTCCGAGCAACTCGTTGCTTGGTAGTTAATGGACAATATTCTCATTCTTAGCGTGTTGGTTATTCAATCATCATCCTAAGATTGATCGTGCTACCTAGTCCTTATTTCTGGTGCACTCTTCGATCAATGAGTTAGGATTGTAACAATCCCTCACTCTCTTGATCATATCATCTTGCCCTGCAAAGCAAGGTTGATCTCGAGCTTAGTAACATAACGGTGGTTCGTGACTTTCCAAATATCTTCTTGGAAGTGTTACCGGGTTGTTTCCTGACTGTTATGTTGAGCTCGTGATCATGTTGGTTTTCTTCTAAACCACCCATTCTCCAAGAATCTGTGTTGGATACCCCTGAGCTAGTTGGTTGAGCTAAACAATAACTTGGAGAGTTGGAAGATAAAAGCTTGCCTAACTTAGTTCGTTCCAAGGGATATCCTTGTGTGCGTGTGTGTGTGTTGAAGAAAGATGATATCTTCATCGATTGGTCCCTCGTGGATCGATTCTTGGACCTATTGTCTTATCAATCCTTTGATTTGAGTGTGGGCTATCGTCAAATCAAATCAGTACCAACGATGCTCGTAATGTTGTCTTACTCGTGGTTGATCCCTCGAGCATATACCATTACATTTTTTGGTCCGACCAATGCTATCACCGTGTTCACATGATGGTGGAAGTCCAGGATATGGAAATTCCGATGAGTTGTTGTTGAGCCCATCAAAGCATTTTGTCTCCCCCATGAGTCATGTTGAACATCAACCTAGTGTTGGAAACTTGTGTAAGCATTTCTTCGTGTTTCGTTCATGAAGCCTATGTTTGGATGAAAGTAGTGACTTACTCTAATTCATGTGCATCTGATGCAAGTTGCCGCTGTGGATTTGAGAAAGTCAATGTTTCTTCTTTTGGAATCATCCCAAATCGGTCATGCATACGTGCGAAGTATTCTGTGGTTCGGAGACTTGCAACCTTCGCTCTACATGTGTTCCTAGCACACCAAGCCACTGACTGATTTGCTCAAGGAGAAGGAGTCCCTTCATAAGAGCTAATCCGGACTTATGAAAAGATTTCGATATCCTCGTTGATGGTTCCCCACCTGAACTCGGTAGTGTTTTATTATAAGACTACTATGTGGTCATGCTTGTCTCGAACAACATGTTCACATGTTTGTAGCAGAACCCGCTCATGTTTTGGAGCTCACTACCATAGTCCATCTCCGAGAATCTCGCAACATCATCTCATCGATTTGTGTTGCACCATTCCCTTTCGGACATCTTTGAGTCCGAGTATTCTATTACCAATCGGATCTGAATCTCAGCAGAGATATGATCGTTGGAACATTCCCAACAGTTGCATTTTGTTCCCAGCTTGCACCCCATTGTGCCAATTTCCATGGGCTGCCCCTCTCAGTAATTGATGTCTAGGATCATCCTCAAAAGTGGACTTACCATGGGTCCCATCCATTTTCGATGATAAGCAAATCATCCATTGCGTTGTCTTCAACAAGGTAGTCCACATCATCCATTCTAGTCCGAGTATGTCATTCTCTCGAACTCCTTCAAATGATCGATTGTGATTGCCTTAGGCTGGTATAAAGAGTTCCAATGATCTATGGATCAAAAGTAATTCTTTTTGCCACTTAAGGGAACAGCTCAACGAGTCACTTTTCCCAAGGTGCCCCGTTACAGAATCCTGGCAATTATTTCCTCACCATCCACCATCTCTCTAAGCGTGGAATTGATGCCCACCAAATCAAACCTCGTTGTTTGTTCTTCCATCCCTCTCGATGTGTTTTGTGTCTCAACTCGAGGTGTTTCTACATCTCATTCCGTGAGTTGATCATGTTTTACTTGATCTTCGTGAAGATCGAATCATGTAGAGCCTCCCTCTCTTTCCATTGTCGTGTTTGATGGAGTTCTCAAAGCAAGATGTCAATATCATGATGATGTTCGAATCATCGTTCTTATGAAGTGCAACATGGATCGTGAAGATCGTGATAGTTTGTGCCCCCTCTGTCTTCTTACCTCACGTCTTGAATCTCGGGACGAGATTCTTGTTTAGTAGGGGTGAGTTGTCACAGCCCTAGATTAGCCTTGTTGTCCTTGCTTGATATTCATGTCATCATGTCTAAATTCAAATGAAATTTGAATTGAGGAATTTTCAAAGCCTCGTAAACCTTTTTAAAAATGATCAACATTAAAATCTTCTCAAAGAAGTCCAAGAAAATGTTCCTCATAGTCTCCGAAAATATTGCAAAGAGGTAAAACTCAAAACAATATTTTTGGTATCTCAGAGATAATTATTTTGGGCCTTTGAATTAAATAAATAACTATTTGCATTGGATATATATTTGTTAATTAATTAATATATGTCCAATAATTCTGATCTTGATGAAGGGCTTTGGAATAATCCAACTAGTCCCTACAATAATTATCAGAAGCAATAAAAATGATTTAGTGTCTAAAACTAAATCAAAACAAATTACGTAAAATGCAAAAGAAGAAAGAGAGAGAGAGAGAACTACAGGCCACTTACAGTGGCCCATCTACTCTCACCTGGTATTTGGCGCGGCCGATCGTCATCTTCCGCACAGAAGGACGCCGAGCGCGTGCTCGCCGTGCGCACACACGCGCCCATGCCACCTCCTGCCTGCTAGCCTGTGTGGCGCCGCGGACAGACCCGCGAGAGCCGTCTGGATCGCTCCGACCGCCCCACATTCGCCCCCTCGTCTCCCTCTCGCCCTCTCCACCATGGCCGAGACGCCCGCCGCCACCTACGTGCACCACCGCAGCCACCGCCTCCCCCTCGCTACTCTGACCGGCCCAGAGGCTCCGCCCCAAACCCCTCTCTCTTCCACCCCGAGCCACGCCACCGCGAGAGCCCCACATCGCCACCACGAGTCGTCTTCCCCGAGCACGGCCGCCGGACTCCATCGACGGATTCGCCGCCTTCCGTCATCCCCGAGCCACCGAGCCGTCGTCGGTCTCACCGTGAGCTCCCGGTTCTTTTCCCCTTCTCCCTGTGCTCTACTTCACTCTCTAGCCGCCACGTCCCTCTCGCCCGACGTGCCGCCGCCTGCGCTCGTCGTCGGTGCTGCTCCGGTGACCATTTGGTCCCGTGCATGCGCCCATCGAACTCACCGCACCACGTAGATGCCGTAGGTGCTAAACGCACATCGCCACGGCCACCGCAACCGCGTCCCCGCTCGCGCCTGAACTCCGGCGGCCACAACCGAGCTCGCCGCCGTTGACTCCGCCCACCCCAGGCCCAGTCACGGCCACCAGCAGGACGCTGGCGCCAGACTAATGGTAGAGCCTTGGCGCCTCGAACGGTGCCACAGAGGTGAAATCCGAGGTGCCCCGCCGCGTCTGGCCTCGCCGGCGGCTAAACGCCGACGAGTTGACCCCCTTTGACCCTGGTTGACTCCGTGTGGGCCCAGGTTGACTTCCCCTGACTCCATGACAGGTGGGGCCCGTCTTCTAATTAAATTGGTTAGTGCTAACTAAAAACTAGTTAGGCTAATTACAGCGACATCGCTGGGACCCACAGTGTCGTGGTTTGACCTGGACCGCCTCGATTGACTCCGCCGACATCATAGTGATGCAATCTTGGCCTTGATAATGCCTTTTCTGGATTTATTCTTTTCAGAAATTCTGAAAATAGCCAAAACTTCTAAAAATCATATAAAATCAACCGTAGCTCAGAATGAAATAATTTATATATGAAAAATGATCAGAAAAATCCAATCTATCCATCTGCACCATTTTCATGCATGTTAGACCAACTTATAGCTGATGTTTAGCACAAAGTATATAAATGGCAATTTAATATCCATATATGGAGTTTGAATTTGAATCTTGGATTCAAACCAACTTCATTTAATCTGCTGCTAGTTGCATTAGCTCAAATCACAGCATTCTGACATGTAATGATCATGCATCATATTGTGCACTGCATTGATTGTGTTCTTCCTTGTTTGCCGGTATTTGTCCCCTCTCAGTAGACGACGTACCGACGATGAGTTCGATGACACCGATGAAGAGCTATAATATTTTCAGGAGTGCCAGGCAAGCAAAACCCCCTTGTTCATTTCGATACAATCCCACTCTCTCACTCCTGCTCTCTTTTACTGCATTAGGCCAACAACGATTCATCTGTTACTTGCTGCGGTAGCTGAACCCCTTTATCCTCTGCATGACTGTCATTCCACAAGAAATAGATGAAACCCACTAGCATGAGTAGGAGTTGTTTGAGCCTGTTGTGCCTACTCATTCATGCTTGTTTGTCATGCACTGCTACTGCTTAGAGTTGAGTCGGGTTTGATTCATCGGGGATGAATCGGAGGTGTGTGAACATGTCCTCACGTGTGTGAGCTAAGTGTGTGAACACGATTTGGTAAAGGTAGCGGTGAGAGGCCATGTAGGAGTACATGGTGGGTTGTCTCATTGAAGGCATCCTCAGGAACTGAGTTCTATGTTTGTGATCCATGAAACAGTTACTACCACACATTGGGATCCTTAATTGACTCTCTCGGCTTCTTAACCACCCTTGTCCTCTGTCCAGGAGTTGCAACTAGTTTACGGTGTTTGTAGGATATGTGTTGGAGGCCGTATGAAGGCTGACCATAGGGGTGGGCTATGATGCGGTAGATACACCGTGTGGCCGGTGTACCAATTCGCCCGTTTGGTGTCTCGGGAACCCGGCACACATCGTTCGGGGCCGTTAGTGGAAACCTCGGCCGGACTCCCTGCGGATGGAACCCGAATAGGCGATAAACCTGGACTAGGGACTTGAGTGTTTAGGTAGGCCGTGGCCGACACCCTCGTTGGGCTTCCGCTTGAAGGTTGCCGAGTACATGTCGTGTAAACGGCGATAAGTGGTGAGAGCGTGTGTGAAGAAGTACACCCCTGCAGGGTTAATATGATCTATTCCAATAGTTGTGTCCGCGGTAAAGGACTTCTGGGTTGCCTATAACAGTTCATAGACAAGTGAAAGTGGATACTCTAAAATGCGCAAGATAAGCGTGAGTGCTATGGATGGCGTTCTCGTAGGGAGACGGGAGCGGGTCCATAGTGGTGTATTGATATGGTGAATATGTGGACTCGCAGCGCCACCTCAAAAGAGTTACTTGCGTTAAGTAGTTTAGGATAGCCACCGAGTCAAAGCTGGCTTCTGCGGTCAAACTCCACCACCCCTTTGTTGATCTTGATGCATATGTAGTTAGTTACGATGTAAGTCTTCTTTGATGCGTTTGTACTCACGTTTGCTTATTTTATGTTTTGCGAGAGGCGTCGGTCCTCGCTAGTAGTTCCGCGTGGACTTCGACGTTTAGCTTGTTACCTCAGCTACGATCTTGTGCCCTTGGCAGGATCTGGTAGATAGTCAGGCTTCTCAGTCTTTTCCATTTGTAGATGTCTGTACTCAGACATGTAAAGCTTCCGCTTGTGCTTGATGCTTGTATGCTCTATATGTTGGGTCATGAGACCCATGTTTGTAATATCTCGCTCCTCGGAGCCTAATGAATAAATATTTGAGTCGTAGAGTTATGTTGTGATGCCATGTTGTATTTACACATATTGAGCATATTGTGTGTATGTTTGAAATGCTTGGTATGTGTGGGATCCGACAATCTAGTTGTTTATCCTTGGCAGCCTCTCTTATGGGCAAATGTAGTCTAGTGCTTCCCGAGCGATAGTAGTCCGCTGACAGTTCACCGGAGTCCTGCTAGCCCAAAGACTACTGCTTTGGACACTTGACTGGCGGCATGTGTTTCACGCCGTTCCTATGTACGTCCCTTCGGGAAATGTCACGCGGTGATTTGAGTCCTGCCTAGCTGCTACACCCGGGTTACCGAGTCCTGTTAGCCTGCTACAGCCCGGATTCATACGTTGATGACCGGCATGCTCGATGTGATTCATGTATGCCTGTCCCCATGGGTTAGCGCCGCTTTGGGTTCACGACTAGCCATGTCGGCCCGGGGTCTCTGTCATGTGGATGCTAGCAACACTATCATATACGTGAGCCAAAAGGCGCAAAAGGTCCCGGGCCATGGTAAGGCGACACCCGTGGGAATACCGTGCGTGAGGCCGCAAAGTGATATGAGGTGTTACCGGCTAGGTCAATGTGACTTGGAATCGGGGTCCTGACACCGGGCATCTTCATGAGGTTGTACGCTGGCTGAGTCGCGGTCATGAATCGGGCTAGTGCTGGGTAGCCGAGGATGGCGTTGTATGGGAGGCCTATGGGGGCGATGTCGAAGTCAATTAGCTCCGTGCGGAAGTTGTCGTAGGTGCCAAAGGTCACCGGAAGACGGATCTGCCCCAGGGAGCCGGCTGAACCGCCTCCGACTCCCAAGAAGGGCCTGCTGGGCTGAAGCCGCTCCGGTGGTATGTGGAGGAGGCTGAAGGCTTCAACCAAGAGCACGCTGAGGCCCGTGCCGCCGTTGATGAGAGTCCTGGTGACGGCCACCTGGCAGATGGTGGGGGTGCACAGCATTGGGAGCGCGCCCGAGCAGGCTGAGTTGGAGGGTTGGCCCTCCGAGCTGAAGGCCAGATCGGCCTTGGGTGCCGACCGACCTGGAGGAGCCTCATGCTGTGCGGAGGCGGCGCCGATCTGGCGGACGGATGGCTTGATGTGGCGGCCTGAAGGTGGCGCCTGCGAGCCACCCAGGAGAGCTGCGACGACGGGCGCCAAGGCAGCTGCGGCCGGGTGAGGAAGAGGTCGCAACTCCTCCCAAGAGGCTACGAAGCAGCTGGCGGTGGAGCAGCCACATGCGCTGGGCGCCGTGAGGGCCATGGGAAGCCCGATTAGCCATGACCATGTCGCCGCCTCCTGCTCGAGGACGGCCTCCTCGTGACGCCAGCCAGGAAGGCGATGGATCGATCGTGTCGTTGTAGTGCGGTGGCGTCTCGGCCTGAACTTGTTCGCCACTTGCACTGTCGTGGGGCTGGGGCCAAGGCTCGAGCCCCTCGGCCCTGCGCGGCTTGGCCGGAGTGGCGGCGCTGCTCATCATAGGGCGAATCGCGATGTTGGCGGAGAGCGGGTCGGCGGAAGGGAAAGCTCCGGCGCACCCCTACCTGGCGCGCCAAATGTCGGATTTCGGGTTCCGGCAGACCCTCTAGGTTCGAACTCTGGGGTGCACGTGGAGATCTCACCTCCTACCTACCTACACCTCGTCGCCTCGCAAGGATCTAACTACACAAAGAGCAACACAAGGGACACAAGGTTTATACTGGTTCGCGCCACCATTGTGGTGTAATACCCTACTCCAGTGTGTGGTGTGGTGGATTGCCTCAGGGGCTGATGATGAACAGTACAAGGTAGAACAGCCTCGCGAGGGTCTGTTCTTGGCCGGTGCGACGAACTGCTAGGGGGAGTTCGGTCGCTTCTCTCTCTCTCTCTCTCTCTCTCTCTCCCTGGATTCAAGATGCCCCCTCTACCCTGTGGGTGGCTTGTCCTATTTATAGGCAGAGGCCCTGGGCCTCTTCCCAAACATTGAGCCGGAAGGGCGCCAACAATTGGCCATTTTGAAGGGGAACATCTAGTACACTTATCTCGACTAAAGTTGGTCCTCGCTTTGTCAAAGGCTCACGGCGATGGCCTTGACTTGGGCTCCACGATGACCTCCTTCCTGCCGTTGTGTTGGTCTTGGTCTTGTTGCACCGAAATGGTTGCCTTTGCTTGATGCTCTCGCTGCGCTTGCCTCCTTTGCACCAAAGAGGAAACGAGGACCTTTGTCGGGCTGGGCGCCCACCGGCGCCATTGGTCGCCATGGCTTGCGTCATGGGCACCTCGTGAGGTACCCCGCCTTGATCTCTCCGCCTCCTCGCGAGCCACTGACGAGGCCGTGCTCGAGGAAGCTTCTGTCGTCCGCCTGCAATCTTGGCCCCTTGCGAGGGTCTTGAGCTTGTGCTGATGAAGATGGGATGTGCTGGGCCACCCCTTGAGCCACGCCGCAGGCCGCAGGCAGGCAAGTCTTGGTACCCCCGTCCCCAGAACGCCGACAGCCGATGAGGAGGCGTTCGATATTCCTCGTCTTTATAAAAGGGTACAAACCCGTCTTTCTCCCCCACGCCTTTCTCTTCCTCGGCCTTTCCAGCCCGAAGCTCCCACGCCCAGGTCTCGATTTCTTTCATTGCTACCAAACCTTCTAGTTATGTCCGGATCAAGCTCCCAAGGCAGGTGGATGGCCTCCTCGGTCATCGAGGAAGATATCATGAAGCTCCGGGAGGTGAGGTACCTGACTGCGGAAATCCCCACAGGCTCCCTGCCAGGGGGCAGGTTATCCCCGCACCAAAATCCGGTGAGAGGGTTGTATTCATCTCTCACCTCCTCCGCGGGCTAGGGTTTGCTCTCCACCCCTTCGTTCGTGGCCTTATGTTCTATTATGGACTAGATTTTCACGATCTAGCTCCAGACTCCTTTCTTCACATCTCGGCGTTTATCGTCGTGTGTGAGGCTTTTCTCCACATCCCCACACACTTCGGCCTATGGCTCAAGACCTTTAATGTGAATTCAAAGATAGTCGGCGGGGAGCAGGCAGAGTGTGGAAATGCTATGGTAAGCAAGCTCGCCAACACTATCTGGCCAAAAGGCACCTTCATGGAAACCTCCAACTTATGGCAGCGGGAGTGGTTCTATATCACCGAACCCCGCGGTACCAAATGGGCGGCCACACCGGCGTTCCGATCTGGCCCTCCATCGCAATTCACATCGTGGATTAATAAATGGCTAGATTGGGGATCAACTGATGACGTGCAGATGTTGTAAAGTAGTATCCAGAACATCCTCGACAAGGACACCGGCCTCATTAACGTGATCCAGGTGATGCTAGTTCGCCGGATTCTCCCGTGCCAGCGATGGCCTCTCCGCATGTGGGAGTTCAATCCGGAAGGACTGCGGACCCTTCAGTAATTCTTCGGCACAACGCATCGAGGGATGTGGAAACTATTCTTCAAGACTCGAAAGCAGTGGCCGGACACATCCGAGGACATCAGCCTCATCGCAACCATCCGGATACCCCGGTAAGCACCCAACTTCTGAATGCAACTTGGTTGATTATCCCACAGCGATGTACTAAGAAACCTACCTTCGACAAGGGCTGGATAAAGAAGGCGGAATGAATTAGGTGTTCAGATCCACTTCCCGAAGACTCAGCTGATCCTGTGTTAATGAGGATGTTGACCCCGGCGCCATATCAAATGCCGGCTAAGGAGGACAAAAAGAAGAACAAAAGGGTTAAAGGTGGCCTCTGCTCAAAAGGTGTATTGGACGCTACGTCCGGGGAGACTGAAGCTCCCTCATCTGAAGATGAAGATGAAGGGGAAGGAGAAGGTGATATCCCTTCTCACCACGGAAGAAAAGGACTGCCTCCGAAGACTTGGAGGTGGAGGCACCCAAGAGAGGGAAGATGTCCCTATCAGATGGTTCGGGTTCGGAAGCCAACGTTGACGCGGAGCTCCTCTCTAGGGACAAGCCCTTTGTCGAATCGTAAGTGAACAAGAATGCTCTAGACATGTCCCTTTCTTTTTTTGATTTGCCATGGTAACATTTAAGCTATATGTTTGCAGCCCGGCCCACTATTTGCCTCAACAATCCTCCTCATCAGGGGACTTGCCTCCGGAGATGATGGAAAGCGAGATGCCTCCACCAGCTTCCTCGCCCCTAAGGGCGGATGACTCTAAGGTGTCGTCCCGGAGAATCTCCCCTGACCATCCAGCGGCGCGGGGGACAATGAAGACAGCGTCTGAAGATGATACTTCGACCGTCAAGGGTCTAGGGGAGGCAGCCCCCACGGGGACCAACCATGAGGGCCCCGAACTATCCGGTTTACAACCAAAGATGCCTCTAGGGTCGAGTAAGTGTGCCCCTTTGAAGGGAGTCCATACTCCAGCAGCAGCCTCCAGGAATCCGGAGGTGCCGGATACACTGATGGACACATTGCAAAGTGCATCCATCTCAGAGGAACATCGTACCATAATGGGTATGGTAGTTGAGAGGATTCTGTCCGTGAGAAGCGGATTGAATGAAGCCTTTACGGGCGTGCTGAGAGGCTTCGAGGTATGCAATGTAATATCTTTAACCGCTCTTTACATGCGAGAATGTGCCTGTATATAGATAGTAGCCCCTGAGACTCTGGTCGGTTTCCACAGGGAGGCGATCAGAGGATCAAAAAGATATTCTTAGGAAGTACCATAATTTAATTTGAAAAAAGGTTGTTATGTCAATGGCGACTGCCCAAGCTACGGAAGTTGCAGATTTAAAGCAGAAACTTGAGTTAGCTGATGAAGACATTACTCTTATTAACAGGCGGCTCGATGAGGCACAAGGTATGTTTTTGGGACATCCCGCTTATGCATGTGTAATAGTATGAGTGCGAAGCTGAAAATTATACATTGTGACATGCAAAACTGTAGACGGTGCTACCGCGGTTGAGACCCTTCAGGCCGAGCTTGCCCGGGCCAAGGAGCAGGCCAGAGTGAGCGAGGCGTCTGCCAAGAAGGCGGCTGCTAATTTAAAGGCCGAACAGGCCACTCGGCGCCAGTGCGAGGATAGAACATCTACCATGGAGCGAGAGCTAAAGGATGCCACTGGTAAACGCAAATCACTCGAGGAGGATAACAAAGCCAAGGCAGCCGAACTCGACAAGGCCTTACTAGAGGTGAGAGAAGCACGGTCCGAGTCTAGAGCGGCTTGGGAGGAGATCCGGCAAGCTGGGGAGATAGCGGAGTATGCTTTGCTTAATCAATTGTGGAGTTCTCCAAACGCGTTCTTGGACCTGCCGAAGAGTGTCTCCGAAGCGACGCAGTTCTTCCAAGCACAGGAAGGACGTGCTGCGGAGAAGCTTTTGTGGTCACAGTTCAGCGTGCCACGGCGTCCGGCGTTGCTGAATGAATAGATGGTCCAGAGGGCCGAGCTCCACAAGATGTCCGGAGCTGCCATGAAGGACGTCGTGGCCCGGCTATGGCCGGCTGAACCCATTCCGAATAGCTATTTCGGTTTGGTGCAAAGACTTGTCGATGCAATGTCGCGTATCGACATCGTCAAGCGGTTGGCGTGCATAGAAGGTGCCTGGATGGCCTTCGCTCGCGTCAAGATGTAAAGGGCAAATATGAAGGCCACCGATGTTGCGGTTAAGGGCCCGCCCGGAGGCAAGGACCATCGCACGTTGGAGCATTATTTGGAGGACGTCCTGGAGGGTGCCCGCTTGATAGAGGGTCATTGCTCGAAGGACATTATGTTCGAATAATTGTATCGGAATTATGAGAACAATATTATGATACATTAAGGTTGTGTTATATTTATGCCTTTGTCTAAAAGTCATTTCCTCCTATGCCGCTGTTTTTATAATCTGAAAGTTTGCCAGTCGTCGGCTTCGGCCCCCTCGCATATAATACGGGTGTGTTCGGAATAGCACTTGATCAGTCTTGACCCAACATCTTGGTCCGTAATGGAGGTGTCAGTGCGGCGAACTAGGCAATCGGACTATAGGGATTTAACACTTTCACTTAGCCATAGGAGTTTTACGGTGGGTCTACGATGTAGTCCCTGGTATGTACGCGGTTACCCGAATATGGTTGCGTTACATAGGTAACCGGAAAACGGTCCTTTGTGTTATATGGAATAAATCACAAAAGATTCTAATAAGTTGTCGAGTGGCTGACCAGCTCTCGCCGCATCATGACAGTCAGTTTTCGGCTTTCTCTACTGAGGCGTTTAACCAGGTGAACCGGAAACACAATCGCAGTAGTTCTCCCTTTACTACCCTAGCCGATAAGACGGAACGTAAGATAGTAAGCACAGGAGCTGATGAGGACATCAATACCATTGTTACACCCACAGCCCCTGCTGCTATACATACTGGACCAATTACTAGAGCTCGCGCACGCCAATTGAATTATCAGGTACTTTCGTTTCTTGGTAACGATTCCAATGTTCATGAGAATATGATGCTGCCTAAATTGGATACATTTGTTTTGCTTACAAATGAAGGGCCTACCATGGACAAGAAAGATGAACCTTGGAGCAAGTTCAAGGATGGAGATGTTGGCATGCATAAGGGAAACAAGAACGGAGTTACAAGTGATGATTCCAGGACTTTGAAGCCACCCTAATGAGAGCATGAGGCCTTGGACGAAATATACAAGATGCCACTTCATAATATTCGTCCATACGCTATTCTAGGTGTTTTGCGTCACCTTATTATTGGGCCAGGCCCATGTAATTTCGAAATACTTAAGTGTAGGCTGTTTTAGAGTCCAGATGTGTGGGGAAACAAGAGTTAGGGTTGGTTTGGACCCCTCCCTCAAGGGCCACGAAATTCCCTCCTCTTTCTCCATATATACAGCCCTTAGGGCGTCGTTTAGACTTTGGGTTTTGTTTAGATCAAAAGTTCGCCATAGCTGCAACTTCGGCATTTCGTTTGTGTTCAACGACCAGACCAAGGCATCTCTGAACCCCACCTTCATTAATAAAGCTTTCCTCTTATATTCGCAATATCCAGATTGCAATCTTAGTTTCTTGCTTGTTCTTCGTTTGCTCGCAGGAAACAGGCCCTCGTGGTCATGTTGATCGTGCTCGGCGTGGTCAATAACCCTCGGAAGTTGGTTTAGCGATTGCTAAGGCGCGACGTCCTCATACGTGACGTAGTCGGATCGTCAAGGTCGACTCCCACGTAAACGATAGCCACCATCTCATCGAAACATCGGGACACCTTTGCCTCTATCAAGTGGTATCAGATTTTCAGGTTGCTCGGTGAGATTTTACAGTTTTTCAGAGATTAGATCGAGTCTGTTTCTTCATACCTAAAGTCCACGAAAAAGCCACAAAAAAATTAGGGTTAGTTCATCATATCCGAACCAATCTGAGCCTTCGCATAATCTTTTGGGGTTTTTGCTTTGTTGAATTTGCGGTTGCATCGTCGTGTCAAGTTGCTGGTCTTAGAGTCTAGTCTTTTAGAGTTTGAGTTCTGGTCATAAGTTGTCACGCCGCCGCACCATCATTATCGCCTTGCCATCTACCACCCTTCTTATCCACCACCAATCCGTAGCCATATACCACCACCGCTGCCATATACCACCACCGCTGCCATATACCACAACCATATATCCACCACCAATCCGAAGTTCTTCTCATATTAGGTTTGTTTTCGAGATCCATCTAGTTTCCAATTCGTGTTTCCTTGCCGGAGTAGGTTTCGGAAAAAAAAGAGTCTGGAAACCACCCTCCGTTTAGGCCCAAAATTTTCCAAAAACGCACTTGTCGAAAAAATTTCTGGCTATCCTATTTTAGGTGTTTCTAAGCGTATTGAGACGATCGCCATTATAGAAAGTTTTTTGACCCGTTTCAGCTTTTGGGTCCCGGCGTTCGAAAAAAAAAAATTTGGTCGAAAAAATTTCGTGCCCATCCTGTCAGTTTGACCTGGGAAGAGTTTTGAGACACTCGCCATTATAGTGATTTTTCGCAAAAAAAAAGAGCAGCGCAAAAAAAAAAGAGCGAAATTTTTTTTCCCAGAGTGTGCTTTTCCGTTGTTTCGCAGCAGCGCCCGTGATTTTGTTAGCGTTCCAGGCTCGCGTCTCTAGCACGGTCTAGCCTAGGACCAGCACATTACCGTCGTTGAGCGTTTCTTCAAAATTGCATCTGTGATTTGATTATTCTTGACCCTTTTTGCCAAAGATATTATAAGCCTTCCCAGCTCCACATACATCTACATCGTATGCTTGACTCTCCCCGTAATCGCTCTATCCAAGCTTTGAGAGTTTTGACTACATCGGTTGCCGATCACCGCTTTCTTCTGGGTAAGAACCGGTAAGAATTTGAGATTTGCTTGACGGATTTGTGATCGTCCACCACACCACCACCACCACATCCTAGTAGTCTCTCGAATCAAAAACTAGTGTGTTTCTATTGCTGCTAACCAAGGCAGGATCACAAGCCATTTAGACCGACCGGGAGAACATGACAAACAAAGCGCTACATGATAAGTTTCAACAAATGATGAGTGGGCAGGTGGAAGATGTTCTAAATAGATTTGAAGAGGCCATGGAGAAGATAGATGGCATTGAGAAGGCGTCAAACAAAGCTCGATAACAAGTTTAATGAATTGCTCGCGTCTACCACCACCACCACCGGCTGCACCTAATGCACCTCTACAACAACAACAACGACTACCTCCACATCGCTGAAGCAGCCCTCCGCCGAAGCGAGCCGTGTCCCTCTTGACTGGCCAAGGCTGCTGGTCTTTGTTGATACTTCGTGGCTCCTGCTGGCGATGTGGGGAGGATGATTATGTGAGAGAGTACGAGGATGAGGTTGATCAACTTGAACTACGTGCAAGTGCAACCACCAAAGACCACAACCACCCGGTCGTCCACATGCAAATAATGGCAATGTTAGGGCTCCCCCTCAGGTACGAGATCATGACCATCTCCCTAAACTGAAGTTGAATATTCCACCATTTGAGGGTAGATATGTTCCTGATCTATATCTTACTTGGGAGTTAGAACTGAACAATGATTTACATGTTTACAATATCCTGAGGAGAGACGTGTTCCCGCTGCTGTTTGTGCTTTCACTAGCTTTGCATGTGTTTGGTGGTCTGAACATTGTAGATTATATCCTGTTCCAGCTACTTGGACTGCTTTGAAAACTGCTATGCGTACTCGTTGGGTTCCACCATATTATCAACGTGAATTACTTCAAAAATTGCAGCGCTTAAGACAAGGAAAAAATTCGGTAGAAGAATATTATCAGAATTACAAACCGCTTGATTAGATGTGGTATTGTTGAGGAGAATGAAGCTATGCTTGCACGTTTCCGGGTGGATTAAATAGAGATATTCAGACCATTCTAGACTACAAGGATTATACTAATATCACTCGATTATTCCATCTTGCTTGTAAAATGAGCGTGAAGTCTTGAGGATCGGCGAGCGTTGGCGCGGACTAACTTTTCTCGCAGGTCGACCTTCATCATGGACACCACGTGCATCATCTACTTCCACACGTTCTACTACACGGCACCTCCGTCGGCTGCCACCTCCAACCGTGATACAAGAAAGCGGGCACAACCACCACCATCTGCCAAGAGCACACTGCTTGGGCCTACAGAGCTCTTCTTCTTCCATGGCGTCAACAGGACACACAAGTGATATTATTTGTCGTCGTTGTAAGGGAAGAGGACACTTTCTTGAGAGAATGCCAATCTCGGTGTGTGATGATTGCTACTGAGGATGGTGGGTATGAGTCCGCTTAGTGACTATGATGAAGAGACTTTGGCTCTTATTACGCATGAAGAACACGGTGGAGAGGATTACGATCATGAGACGCAATACATGGCTCTTTGAAGATGCCGACGGTATGAATGTTTAGTTGCTCAACGTGTTTTGAGTGTGCAGGTTACACAAGCTGAGCAAAATCAGAGGCATAACTTGTTCCATACAAAGGGAGTTGTGAAGGAACGTTCTATTCAAGCGTCATCATAGATGGAGGGAGCTGCAACAACTTGGCTAGCATGGATATGGTGGAGAAGCTTTCTCTCACCACAAGACCACATCCACATCCTTACTACATCCAAGGGTTCAACAACAGCGGCAAGGTTAAGGTAACACGTACTGTTCGTGTGTATTTTAGTATCTCTACATATGATGATTATGTTGATTGTGATGTGGTACCTATGCAAGCATGTTCCTTATTACTTGGTAGACCATGGCAATTTGATAAAAATTCTGTACACCATGGTAGAAACAATCAGTATACTCTTGTTCACAAGGATAAAAATATTACTTTGCTTCCTATGACTCTGATTCAATTTTGAAAGATGATATTAATAGAGCTAATAAAGCAAACAGGAGAAAAATAAGAGTGAAAATCAGATTGTGGCAAAAGAATTTGAGCAACAAATGAAGCCTAATAATAAACCATCTAATGTTGCTTCTGAAATTAAAGCTGAAAAGTGCATGTTTACTTGCCACCAAATCTGATATTGAGGAGCTAGATTCTAGCAAATCTGTTTGCTATGCTTTTGTGTGCAAAGAGGCATTATTTTCATTCGAGGACGTGCCTTCCTCTTTGCCCCTCATTGTCACTAACATTTTGCAGGAGTTCGCTGACGTCTTCCCACAAGACGTGCCACCGGGATTACCACCTATTCAAGGGATTGAGCATCAAATTTACTTAATTCCCGGTGCATCGCTACCCAACCGTGCACCATACCGTACCAATCCAGAGGAGACGAAGGAGATTATGCGTCAAGTACAGGAGCTCCTCGACAAAGGTTATATACGCGAATCTCTTAGTCCTTGTGCTTTTCCTATTATACTAGTGCCTAAAAAGGATGGTATGTTGTGTATGTGTGTTGATTGTAGAGGCATTAATAATATTACTATTCGTTATCGTCATCCTATTCCTAGGCTAGATGATATGCTTGATGAATTGAGTGGCTCTACAATATTCTCCAAAGTTGATTTGCGTAGTGGATACCATCAAATTCGTATGAAATTGGGAGATGAATGGAAAACAGCATTTAAAACTAAGTTTGGTTTATATGAGTGGTTAGTCATGCCTTTTGGGTTAACTAATGCACCTAGTACTTTCATGAGACTAATGAGCGAAGTTTTACGTGCTTTCATTGGACGATTTGTGGTAGTCTATTTTGATGATATACTGATTTATAGCAAATCTTTGGAAGAACATTTGGAACATTTACGTGCTGTTTTTAATGCTCTCACGTGATGCACGCGTTTGTTTGGTAACCTTGGGAAGTGCACCTTTTGCACCGACCGAGTATCTTTTCTTGGCTATGTTGTTACACCACGTGGAATTGAAGTTGATAAAGCCAAGATTGAAGCTATTGAGAGTTGGCCGCAGCCCAAAACGGTCACACAAGTGAGGAGTTTTCTTGGACTCGCTGGTTTCTATAGGCGCTTTGTGGAGACTTTAGCACCATTGCTGCACCTCTCAATGAACTTACAAAGAAGGATGTGCCTTTTGTTTGGGGTACCGCATGGAAGAAGCCTTCACGGTATTGAAAGATAAGTTGACACATGCTCCTTTACTCCAACTTCCCGACTTTAATAAGACTTTTGAGCTTGAATGTGATGCTAGTGGAATTGGATTAGGAGGTGTGTTATTACAAGATGGCAAACCTGTTGCATACTTTTACGAAAAATTGAGTGGGCCTAGTCTGAACTATTCTACTTATGACAAAGAATTATATGCTCTTGTTAGGACTTTAGAGACATGGCAACATTATTTATGGCCCAAAGAATTTGTTATACATTACGATCATGAATCTTTGAAACATATTAAAAGTCAAGCTAAACTGAATCGTAGACATGCTAAATGGGTTGAATTCATTGAGACTTTCCCTTATGTCATTAAACACAAGAAGGGTAAAGAAAATGTTATTGCTTGATGCTTTGTCTAAATCGCTATACTATGCTTTCACAACTTGACTTCAAAATATTTGGTTTGGAGACCATCAAAGATCAATATGTGCATGATGCTGATTTTAAAGATGTAATGCAGAATTGTAAAGAAGGAAGAACATGGAACAAGTTCGTTACTAAGGATGGTTTTGTGTTCCGTGCTAACAAGCTATGCATTCCTGCTAGCTCTGTTTGTCTTTTGTTGTTGCAGGAGGCGCATGGAGGAGGATTAATGGGACACTTTGGCGTGAAGAAGACGGAGGATATACTTGCTACACATTTCTTTTGGCCAAAGATGAGACGGGATGTTGAGCGTTTTGTTGCTCATTGCACTACATGTCAAAAAGCTAAGTCACGACTCAATCCTCATGGTTTATATATGCCTTTGCCTGTACCTAGTGTTCCTTGGGAGGATATATCTATGGACTTTGTTTTAGGTTTACCTCGAACAAAGAAGGGAGGGATAGCATATTTGTTGTCGTGGATAGATTCTAGAAAATGGCACACTTTATACCATGTCATAAAAGCGATGATCTTGTTAATGTTGCTGATTTGTTCTTTCATTGAAATTATTCGCTTGCATGGTGTGCCAAATACTATTGTTTCAGATCGTGATACTAAATTTCTTAGCCACTTTTGGAGATGTTTATGGGCTAAGTTGGGGACTAAACTGCTTTTAGTACTACTTGTCACCCCCAAACCGATGGACAAACTGAAGTAGTCAATAGAACATTGTCTACTATGCTTAGGGCTGTTTTGAAGAATAATAAGAAAATGTGGGAAGAATGCTTGCCTCATATTGAATTTGCTTATAATCGTTCATTGCATTCTACTACTAAGATGTGCCCTTTTGAAATTGTGTATGGCTTCCTACCTCGTGCACCTATTGATTTGTTGCCTCTTCCATCTTCGGAGAAGGTTAATTTTGATGCTAAAGAACGTGCTGAATTGATTTTAAAAATGCATGAGTTAACTAAGGAAAACATTGAGCGTATGAATGCTAAATATAAACTTCTTTGGAGATAAGGGTAGAAAACATGTTGTCTTTGCACTGGAGATCTTGTTTGGTTACATTTGCGTAAGGATAGGTTTCCTAATTTGGCGCAAATCAAAGCTAATGCCACGTCTTGATGGTCCATTTAAGGTGTTAGAGAAAATAAATGATAATGCATATAAACTTGAGCTGCCTGCAGATTTTGGGGTTAGTCCCACTTTTAACATTGCAGATTTGAAGCCTTATTTGGGTGAGGAAGATGAGTTTCCATCGAGGACGACTTCATTTCAAGAAGGGAGGATGATGAGGACATCAATACCATTGTTACACCCACAGCCCTGCCGCTATACATCTTGGACCAATTACTAGAGCTCACAAGACGCCAATTGAATTATCGTACTTTCGTTTCTTGGTAACGATTCCAATGTTCATGAGAATATGATGCTGCCTAAATTGGATACATTTGTTTTGCTTACAAATGAAGGGCCTACCATGGACAAGAAAGATGAACCTTGGAGCAAGTTCAAGCATGGAGATGTTGGCATGCAAGGGAAACAAGAACGGAGTTACAAGTGATGATTCCAGGACTTTGAAGCCACCCTAATGAGAGCATGAGGCCTTGGACGAAATATACAAGATGCCACTTCATAATATTCGTCCATAGGCTATTCTAGGTGCTGCGTCACCTTATTATTGGGCCAGCCCATGTAATTTCGAAATACTTAAGTGTAGGCTGTTTAGAGTCCGTATGTGTGGGGAAACAAGAGTTAGGGTTGGTTTCGGACCCCTCCCTCAAGGGCCACGAAATTCCCTCCTCTTTCTCCATATATACAGCCCTTAGGGCGTCGTTTAGACTTTGGGTTTTGTTTAGATCAAAAGTTCGCCATAGCTGCAACTTCACTGCATTTCGCTTTGTGTTCAACGACCGGACCAAGGCGCCTCGTAACCCCACCTTCATTAATAAATCTTTCCTCTTATATTCGCAATATCCAGATTGCAATCTTAGTTTCTTGCTTGTTCTTCGTTTGCTCGCAGAAACAGGCCCTCGTGGTCGAGTTGATCGTGCTCCGGCGTGGTCAATAACCCTCGGAAGTTGGTTTAGCGATTGCTAAGGCGCGACGTCTCGCACGTACGTAGTCGGATCGTCAAGGTCGACTCCCACAGAAACGATAGCCACCATCTCATCGAAACATCGGGACACCTTTGCCTCTATCAGGAGCCGGGCAACCCAACTGTTGACCAAAGACATGATTCGGAGCTGATGCACATAATGACAAACTAGTGACGCCGAAGTGTGCTGTAGAGCTGTTCGGACTTTTCGGCAACCAATATGTTGCTGTATCGAGCCCCTGGCGATTAGTGCCGAGGTGTGTGTGTGAAACAACCGAAGAAGCAAAATACAGTCCTATGAGGAAAAACAAGTACTGAAGATGGATTATGTTCACTAGAATCTGATTGATACGTCGAACGCAATCTTACTGATTATAACACCACCACCCAGACCATTTTACATGCCAGGGGTCGAAGGCTGAGGAAAAAAGGCTCTATACAGGTTTTAAATAGAGTGTACGGTCTACAAAAAATCTTTTGGACCTCCTGTCGCATGTCTGCGCTGCCTTTGCCTCAGCAAAAAGGAATCCTTAAAAGGAGTCATCTTTGGTTTTTTTATATTGGACGAAACCAGGCTCCGAAAGAGTCCTTGTAGGTCCGTAGGATGAACAAGTTTTGATTCACCTGTGGCAAAAGGTAAGAAATAGTTAGAAAAGAAAAGATAAAAAGGTTGTAGGAGGGCGAACCGTATTGTAGGCCTGTCCATATTGTGCCTCCGCCGATGACCAAGGTATTTTAAGTGCATAATTATGCATGGGCGTCTGAACTTCACGGGTATCATGGCGAGCAGCGAGGCAGGACTGCTAATCCAGCTCTAAGATTGACCGGTCCTGCGTAATAGAGGCCAGCGGCTTAATAGCCAATGAGATATGCGGCTTGACGGGGCCGCTTTGTATTTCGGCTGTGATGGCCGCGGTATGCTCCTCGGTAGGGAGGGAGAGTTTCTTGTGTTTCCGTTGATCATGATGATGCCGCGTGGACTGGCATCTTAAGCTTTAGATAGGCGTAGTGTGGGACCGCATTGAAACAAGCAAAAGCAGTCGATCCAAGCAGTGCATGGTAACCACTGCGGAACGGGACAATATTAAAGACCAAGTTTCCGATTCGAAAGTTGTCCGGCGAACCAAAGACGACTTCCAATGTGATATAGCCCGTGCAGTGAGCGTCGACACCGGGTATTACTCCCTTGAAGGTAGTTGTGGTGGGCTTGACCATTGAGGGGTGAATGCCCATCTTGCGAATGATGTCTTGGTAGAGTAAATTAAGACTCATCGTCGCCGTCCATAAGGACTCGCATGAGATGGAATCCATTGATGATTGGATCAAGGACCAGAGCTGCCGAACTTCCGTGACGGATACTGGTTGGGTGGTCCCTGCGATCAAAAGTGATCGAGCAGGCCGCCCATGGGTTAAATTTTGGGACGACCGGCTTTATGGTGTAGGCGTCTCGTAGTGCGTGCTTGCGCTCCCGAGTAGGGATATGCGTCGCATATATCATGTTTATTGTTTTTACTTCGGGGGGAAATTGCTTCTGTCCCCCTGTGTTCAGTTGGCGAGTCTGTTCGTCTTTGCTGTCACTAGGCGGCCCCTTCCCTTTGTGTTCGGCATTGAGCTTTCCGGCTTGTTTGAAAACCCAGCAATTTCTGTTGGTATGGTTGGTGGGTTTGTCGGGGCTGCCATGAATCTGACAAGGCCGCGAGGGCTTCGGCGTCCGGAGAGTCGACAATTTGTTTCTTTTTAATTAGAAACCTAGTCCAGAGTTTCCTGGCTGACTCTCCGGGCTGCTGGATGATGTGACTTAGGTCATCAGCGTCTGGAGGTCGGACATATGTACCTTGGAAGTTGTCACGAAAGGCATCTTCCAAGTCTTCCCAGTTGCCAAAGGAGTTCTCTGGGAGGCTGTTTAGCACGTGTCGGGCTGGTCCCTTTAATTTTAGTGGGAGGTATTTGATGGCATGGAGGTCATCACCGCGGGCCATGTGGATATTATCGGCGTCCTGGGAACGGGGATCCCCAGATGTTCCTGCCTGCGGCCCACAGCGTGGCTCCACCAGCGGCCCTGTACAGCCCATCTTCACTAGCAAACACTCAAGACCCTCGCGAGGGGCCTAGCCTCGCGAGACGGGCGACACAAGACCTCCTCGGGGATGGCCTCACCAGGCCGGCTCGCGATGGGCGGAGAGATCAAGGCGAGGGACACCTCGCGAGATTCCTGTGATGCAAGCCATGACGACTGGAGCCAGGCGGGCGCCAGCACGCGCTGTGTCCTCTTTGGTGCTAAAGAGGCAAGCGTAGGCGTGGAGTCCTGAGGCACCAGGCAAAGGTTTCCATATCCGTGCAACAAGACCAAGACCATCTAGACGGCAGGACAGAGGTCACCGTGGAGCCCAAGACGACGTCACCACCAGAGCCTTTGGTAGGCGAAGACCACCTTTAGCCTGGATAACTTGTACTAGTTGTCTCCCTTCGAATTTGGCCGTTGTTGGATCCCTTCCCGCTCAATATTTGGGGAGAGGACCAGGGCCTCTATAAATAGGACTAGCCACCACCATAGAGAAAGGGACGGATCATTCAGATCATCCTCAACCACACAAGTTCACCAAGCACAAGAACACCTCTCCTCAGGACGCTATTCTTCCCTTGTAACTGTTCATCCTCAACCCAAGAGGCAATCCACCACACCACACTGGAGTAGGGTATTACACCACATCGATGGCCCGAACCAGTATAAACTCTTGTGTCTCTCGTTCTTTGGGTTCATCGACCTAGGCCTTGTGATTGTTGCGAGAGTGATCTAGGGAGAGAGAGAGATCTTCGTGCGCACCCCAGTGTTCGAACCTCAAGGGTTTTGCCGGAACCTGAAATCCGACATTTGGCGCGCCAGGTAGGGGTGCACCGAAGCTTTCCTCCCACCGATCTGCGACCCGTCGCTTCGTCGCATCCATGGCGGATGCTCATCGAGCCCAAGTTGAGCGTCAGGCCGCCCTCATCGCCCGCGTCACTCAGACGCCCCTGTCAGCGAGCCTCCCCATCGTTCCCCGTCGCCCGCCGCCAACGCCGCCACCGGCCCGGCGGGAAACGAGCAGCAAGCGTCCTCGCTGCACCCCTCGGTGCGGCGGGACGGCCACACCGCCACTCCGTCGCTAACCCCAGCCGGCTCATCGTCTCACGCTTGTCACGCTCCCACGGACGCGCAGGCCGCGCTGCTCATGGCACGCGAGCTCCTGCGCTACTGCCCAGTCGACGACCTCTACGAGGACTGGCTGGACAGCATCGCCGAGCTCGTCAGTGTCGCGGGGGCTCCCCCGCGCTGTCCCTCTCACTGCCTCGCCCTTTGTCAGCTACGGGCAACGTGGCTTACGGAGCGCCTCCACCACCTCTGAACCAAGACGGCGCTCTGGCGCCAAGGCGCGCGGCCCCCCAGCGCAACCCACTGCGTCGGGCACCCGCGCGAGAATTAGGAAGCTGCCAAGAAGTTCCTCGGCCGCAAGAGAATGCGCCCGCGCTCCCAGCGCCACCGCGACAAGACCGTGTGCCGCCTGCGGCGGCGGTGCGCGGGCATCAAGGGCAGGCTCCGTATCAGCAAAGGGCCCTGGTGGCCACTGCAGGCTGCCGCGCCTTCACTCCTGAGCGAGCTGCATAGCGTCGCCTGGCCGGGCAAGTTCAAGCTAGACCCGCCTCCTTGCTATGACGGCACCCCCGACCCAGCGTAGTCCTTGCAGCTCTACGAGCTGAGCATCGAGGCAGCCAACGGCGACGAAAAAGTCATGGCGAACTGGTTCCCCATGGCTCTCAAGGATGGCGCTCGCTCATGGCTCCTGAACCTGCCCCCGGGCTCGATCTCCTCCTGGGATGAGATGCGCGACCGCTTCGTCGCCAACTCTCAGGGCACTCGCGACCGCCCACCGGTCACGAGTGACCTGCGCCGCATCAAGCAGCAGCTAGGAGAGACCCTACAGAAGTACATCCAGCGCTTCAACAGCGTTCGCCTCAAGATCCCCAAGGTGACAGACGAGGCCATAATTTCAGCGTCTTCCGATGGCATCCACGATGTCAAGATGAAGGAGGAGCTCGCCATCCACGAGGAGCTATGCACGGTTATGGAGCTGTTCAACCTGGCGACCAAGTGCGTAAGAGCTGAGGAGGGGCGCCTTTCCCTCCTCGAGCTCCCGGCAACCGACCTGGAGGAGAAGAAAGCCAAGGCCAAGGACGTGAAGTGCAAGGGAGTAGCCATGCTCACAACGGAGCCAGATACGAAGCGCGGCCGGGACCATCCCGAGTCGTCCAAGAGCAGCCGGCCGTTCTGCGCCTTCCACAACGTACACAGCCACAACACCAACGACTATCAAGAGCTCAGGGCCATTCGAGATGGACGCCTCGGTCGACGCCCCGAGCGCAACGACCGGGGCTACGGCCGAGGAGGAGGACGAGGCGAAGGACGCTAGGATGATCGCGGCCCCCAGCAGGAGTGGCGCGACCGGCCTCGGGAGGACCGCTGGCAGGAACAGCCTCATGAGGGCGCCTGGAGGGACCAGCCTCGCGAGGACCGCCCTCAAGGCAATGCTGGTCTTCCTCCGTTGTCGCCACCGCCAAGAAGGAACGACGACTACCATCAGGACGAGGGGGCTGGAGCTTCCAGGAACCGCGTGTTATCGCCTGCATCTTGGGCGGAGCTCAGGCCCCAGCCTCTCAGCGTATCTTCAAGCAGTTTGCTCGCGAGGTGAATGCAGCCCTTCCCAGGCTTGAGGCAACGCGCCCGCTCAGGTGGTCCAAGTGCGCCATCACTTTTAGCTCGGCGGACCACCTCAAGTGTGCGGCCACTGCTGGCGCCCTCCCGGTGCTCATCTCACCCTTCATCAGCAATGTATAAGTCACCAAGACCCTCATCGACGGCGGCGCAGGGCTTAACGTCCTGTCCGTCGAGACGTTCGACAGCTTCCAAGTGCCATACGATCAGCTTCAGCCTACCAAGCCCTTCTCAAGAATGACCGACGGCTCCACCACCCCGATAGGCAGGTCCGCCTCCCTATCACCTTCGGACAGCGCTACAACTACCGCACCGAGCTCATCGACTTTGACGTTGCTCACATTCGTCTGCCGTACAATGCCATCCTAGGGTATCCGGCCCTAGCCAAGTTCATGGCGGTGACCCGCCATGGCTACAACATCCTCAAGATGCAAGGAAGCGGCGGGATCATCACCGTCCCCTGCGAAGAAAGAGATGCAGTGTGCTCCCTCGAGCGCGCCTTCCAAGCCGCAGCGATCGAAGACCCCGACAACAATGGAAAGCAGTACCCTCGTGAGGCCGTCCCCAAGAAGAAGAAGAAGCTACTCCGCACAGGGCCTTAGGGGAGCGGCGTCTCTGGCGGTGCAACATCAGGATCGGCACCCGCGCCTGGGGCGCCTCCCTCCCTCGCATAGGAAGGCGCGACCTGCGCCCTCCTCGGGCAATGCACGGGGGTTCTCTTCTAGAGGGCCTCAGACCTAGCCGACAACACGAGGGAGGCACTCGGGCACCACATGGAGGCATGCTTTGCGGCACGTTTCCCTCAGAAGGACACCGGGCAAGGAGCGCCCGGCGCTCAGGAGTTTATCACCAAGGCCACTCAGGAGCTGCAGGATGCAAGAGCCATGCGCGGCGACCGTCGCCCACCTGGCGCAGCTCCCCATCCAGGCGAGATGGCAGGATGCACCTCTGCGTCGGCATCCCAGGGCTAAACAGGGCCGCATCTCGGGAGCTCTTCTGGCGTTCACACGTGGGACGTTGCGAGGGCCCACCTCATAGCTATGTTCGCATGTCATTCAGCCTGCCGAGTGTGGCAGCCGCCTTCCAGCGCAACTTATGGAGCATCCTGGCGGTTCAGGAGGCCAGACATCACGCTGTACTAGCGGAGATGGAGACAGTCCTTGAGGAGCCGCCTGGACACCCAGAGCCTCCCGAGGCTCAGGGCCCCGGTGGCCATCGAACCTTCTGGCGACGACACAACGGAACTCTCAATGAAAGCACCATTGTCAGTGTCAAAACCGGCGGATCTCGGGTAGGGGGTCCCGAACTGTGCGTCTAAGGATCGAAGGTAATAGGAGACAGGGACACGATGTTTACCCAGGTTCAGGCCCTCTTGATAGAGGTAATACCCTACTTCCTGCTTGATTATCTTGGATGAATATGGGGTTACAAGAGTTGATCTACCTCGAGATCGTAATGGCTAAACCCTAGATGTCTGGCATGTATGATTATGATTGCCTCTACGGACTAAACCCTCCGGTTTATATAGACACCGGAGGGACCTAGGGTTGTATAGAGTCGGTTTACAGAGAAAGGAATCTTCATATCCGAACGCCAAGTTTGCCTTCCACGCAAAGGAGAGTCCCATACGGACACATGAAGAAGTCTTCTGTCTTGTATCTTCACGGCCCATTAGTTCGGCCCACGTCCTATAGCCCGGACGCCCAAGGACCCCTTAATTCAGGACTCCCTCATTGGCCACGATGAGGGAGTCCTAGATTAGGGGGTCCTCGAGTGTCCGGATTATTTGATATGGGCCAGACTGATGGGCCGTGAAGATAAAAGCAGAAGACTTTCCCCCGTGTCCGGGTAGGACTCCTATATGCATGAATGGCAAGTTTGGTATCCGGATATGTTATTTCCTTCCCCCACAAGCCGACTCTGTACTACCCTAGGCCTCTCCGGTGTGTATATAAATCGGGGAGGTTTAGTCCGTAGAGGCTATCAGAATTATCATAGGCTAGACAACTAGGGTTTAGCCATTACGATCTTGAGGTAGATCAACTCTTGTAACCCCTATACTCATTGAATACAATAAAGCAGGACGTAGGGTTTTACCTCCTTTAAGAGGGCCCGAACCTGGGTAAACATTGTGTCCCCATCGTCCCTTGTTACCATTGATCCTCAGACACACAGTTCGGGACCCCCTACCCGAGATCTGCCGGTTTTGACACTGACATTGGTGCTTTCATTAAGAGTTATGTTGTGTTGTCGACAGAAGGATCGATGGCTCGCCTTGTCATCAATTATGACGCTGTTTTTGGGGAGACCTTTCTCCCTGGCCAACTCTTTGTGTTTGGCGGCTTCGTACTGTGTGTCAACTCGACCGGTCGCCTCGAGCAGGTTGACAACTACGCTCCTGGTCATCCGAATAGGTTTGGAAGTTTGAACTACATAGCTGACATCTGAGGAGATCTGATCTTCAAGGGGTTCACAGCCTTGGCTGCCGCTCCCCACCCATACGAAGAAGACCCTTCGGATCCATCATCAAATCCCGTTCTGGGATCGACTCTCACGCCTGCCCTGGCCTTAGATCCGGAGTGGACCGCTCTATCCGAAGACGGGAGGATAAACCCCGCCGGACTCTCTCCCATTACGGAGCTTCCTGCCAGAGACCCATATGTGACCATGTTGTCAGCGGGCCCGGAGTCGAAAATGACTCTCCCTATCATCGGGAAGCCGGAGTCATCTCTGGACGTCAACTCCGAACTCTCGAGGTCTACGTCCATCGAGCTCGGTCAAGTGGTTATTACCAGACCAAGCTCTGCAGGTCCTCATACGCCCATCCAACTTTCGCTCTTAAACGAAACACTAGACCTAATGCGATCTCTCACCATCGCAGAAGTATCACCTCCGAACTATGCCCAGCTTGGGATGGGGCCTAAGGGTAGGGAATTCTACGTTCCACCCACCACCCACATAATAGCGACTATCGAAGACTTAATCGACATGCTAGACTACGCCTCCGAAGAGATTGATGGCATGGACGACGAAGTCGAGGCTGAACCAGGCCAAAATCTGCCTGTCATTGGGCGTTGGACGGCCACTTCTACTTATGATGTATACATGGTGGACTCACCTGTGAAGAAGGACGACGATGGCACTCAAAACCCAGACGAGGATAAGCCCGTCAATGAAGCACCAAAGCGTCGGTGTCAGCGGCGCCGCTCACAATCACATCGAGCAAGGGAAAGCAATACAGACACCGGAGATAATAACACTCCGGACAACGCCGAAGATCCCGATCACCCCGTCGAGCCTGTGTTAGACCAGGATGAAAGGGAAGAAGGTCAATACAGCCCCGAACACACCGATCACGAGGATTCAGAAGACAGTAACTACTTACCTACCTCCGAAGAGGATGTTAGCCTCGGCAACGACGATTTCATCGTCCCAAAGGAACCCCTCGAACAAGAACGCTTCAAGCGACAGCTCATCGCCACCGTGCGAAGCCTAAAAAACAGCAACAACTTCAAGCCGAACAATATACGCTCGACGACAGATGGACCAAGGTCCTGGCTGCCGAAGAATATGGCCTCGAGCGCCCGACAAGGAGCTGCCCAAAACGCAGGCTACTACCATAATTCGATGACGAGGCCTTTGAGCCAGTATCATCAAAATATGGTCACGCCAATCAACCAGACTGACCACCACATAGACGGGACAAAATGGCTAATTACGCTGAATACCAGCCCGCGCCCCCTCGCCATAAAGGCGAGGAGACAGCGGCTCTGGGCTACACGTACGACCTACGTCAGGACCTGAACAATAGAGCCGATCAGACCCGATCAATCTATGGATCAAGAGGACGTGCTCCAGCAAGAGATGATGGCCATCAGGCCTGGCACGACAAACATAACCTAGTCCGGGGTCAGCCCCGAACACAGATGTCATCCGAACTCCGTCGCGATGTCGCCCGGTATAGAGGTGCCGCACACCACATGTGCTTTACCGATGAGGTAATGCAGCACCAGTTTCCAGAAGGGTTTAAACTCGTAAACATTGAGCCTTACGATGGCACGATAGACCCCGCTGTATGGATTGAAGATTTTCTTCTCCACATTCACATGGATTGCGGAGATGATCTCCATGACATCAAATACCTCCCCTAAAGCTAAAAGGACCAGCACGGCACTGGTTGAATAGCCTCCCAGAGAACAGTTGGGAGGACTTAGAGGACGCTTTTTGGGACAACTTTCAGGGCACTTATGTCCGACCACCGGACGCTGATGACCTGAGTCACATAGTCTAGCAGCTCGGAGAGTCAGCCCGCAAACTTTGGGCTCGGTACATAATTAAAAAGAACCAAATTGTCGATTGTCCGGACGCTGAAGCCTTAGCGGCATTTAAAACACAGTGTCCGTGACGAATGGCTCGCCCGACACCTTGGTCAGGAAAAGCCGAAGACTATGGCAGCTCTTATTTCACTTATGACCCGCTTCTGCACGGGCAAAGATAGCTGGTTGGCTCGTAGAAGCAACAGTACCAACGACCCCGGCACCTCTGAGGCCAGGGATGGCAATGGAAGGCTCGGCGCGGCAAAAATAAGCGTCGAAACAACAACGAAGAAACCAAGGACACAAGGGTAAATGCCGGATTCAGCGGCTCTAAACCTGGTCAGCGGAAGAAGCCGTTCAAAGGAAATACGGATGGTCCATCCAATCTGGATAAAAAACTGGATAGGCCTTGCCAGACTCTGTTGGAGATATGCCATAGAGGCAATCATGTATGATGATATTTCCTATGTGTTTATGAACAAAGATAGTCCTTTGACATTATCAATGATGTGTATTAGCAAGTACGTGACTTGTTTGTGGGACTATCCATTGTATGATGACTGTCCTAAAATGTCCCTAGTCCAAAGGGGTGTGTGGACGTGCAGCCAACTAGACTAGCATATGACACGGTTGATGGCTTGGTCTCACTAGCCATGGGGCATTGGATGCTAACCGGATAATATGGACTTGGAAGGATCTGGTCGGATTCGATGTAGTCGGATTCGAGTCGAGATAAGGTCCAAGTCAGACAGACCCAACTATGAGAGGCAGTGATATGTCATCTATGATTCTCTAGTACAACATACGTTCTATGTCCTAAGACCTGAGCTGGCACATGTACTCGGGATGGTGACAAACTTGCTTTGGGCCGACCAAACGCTACTCCGTGACTGGGTAGTTACAAAGGGTAGGTTTCAGGCTTGTCCAGACCCATGTTGCGAGACATGGTCAAGCAAGATGGGATTTGCCCCTCCGATCAAGAGAGATATACTCTGGGCCCCTCGTGTGATCCAAGCAGGATAGCATGGCCATGCGACAAGGATTATGAGATAATCCGGTTTGTGGTCGGTATCAATGGAACGAGAAAGATGTCGGGCTAGCACAAGGATGACAGACTCGCCTTGAGCCTGACAACATATACGTGTGGCAAAAGGAATCGAATTGTGATGTACAGGTTGGCCTAACCAGCTTCATAGTCTGCTTGGTGGTCGGCATGCCTTGCTAGAGGCCGCTACCAACCGTGCAGTTCGGAGGTGATCCGAACTGCGACCAAGCCGGCTCGAACCTAAGGGGTCGCGCGCTTAAGGGAAGGAATCTACAAGGTCGTATTCGAGGACACTGGTTGGATGTGATCCAAGCTGTATTCGGATTGTGGCCGAGTAGACTTATGGGCTTTAGGGTCCGTGCGAGGCACAAGTGTTGAGCCCGCGATGGACGCCTATATAAAGTGGAGGTGCCGCACACTCATGCGGTTGATCACTTCGACACTGTCACTAGGGTTTGCATGTGTTGCGAATAACCACCTCCACTCGACGCCGAATGTGTGATCAGACCTAGCAGTCCACCGCACGGTGTTCCTCCTACACGCGCGGATACCGTTAGAGGCGGTGCATCTGTGCCGCTTCGGCGAACCTATATGTGGGAACCAACGACCAGCTATTTGATGGAGATCGGACGAGGAGGAGACGATCCACGCAGACGCGCTGCCCCAACTCTTCTTCCGCTGCACGGCACTGCGCATCTAGTGGTAACGAACTGTGATCCATCTCCCTTAGCATGTTCTTGGTTGTTCTGCGCGTAGAAAATTTTAATTTGTAGTCAAAGCACCCTACCATAGAATGCAACAGTGGTATCAGAGCCTCTGCTATAGGATTTGAATTCGGATCGTGTCACATCCTAGTTAGTCCATGCATTAGAGTGTTGCATCATGTTTACCTTTCATCAGAAACTTGAATTGGGGAAGACAGAACCCCCAGAACCCCCCTGAATCCAACTAGGGTTTACTAAAAATATTTTCAATGAACCTGAAATGCCCTTCTAAAAAGTTCACCCTCTTTGTTTTGGGTTAGAACCTCTGGCAAAATAGGTGCACAATTTTCTAGGTCAATGTAAGGTCACCGAATTAAATCATATGTAATTTGCATTTGGGCATTTAAATGCTAGTAAATATTTTGGATGCTCAAATAATTCTGAAAATAAGTGTGGGCTGTTGGAGATATTCTAAACAGAGCCTCTGATTATTTCCAGGATTTTTTGGAAGTGTCTAACTATTTTAAATAAGTCCACAAACTTACAGAATAATAGAAAAAAGGAAAAACAAAAAGCAAAAGGCTTACCTGGCGCTCACCTGGCAAGCCCACCTGCCGGCCCAGCCCAGCCACCGGTCCAGCGAGCTGCTTGGCTTGGCCAGGCAGGCAGCCAGGTGCTCGACGACGGCACCCGAGCACGCCACGCAGCTTCACGCCGCCCTGCCTCCTCCCCGCACCATCCTGCCGCCCCGGTTCGGTCGGCCACTCCTCCCCTGAGCTCGCTGACACTCTTTCTCCTCCCCAACTCCTCTCCCTCGCTCGCCCGCACCATGGCCGACGCCGTCGCGCCCGCGCCACCGTGAAGCTCGCGCCCTCCATCGTCTCCGTGCTGCGCCACAGTGTCCGTTCGCTCCGCCATTGTCAACTACATCAAGCAGGTCGAGCCCCGAGCGCTCGTACGCTCTGCAACACCTTCACCGACTCCGTCTCCGTCGATCATCACCGGAGATCCCCATCACCGTCGCCACCGCATCACCTCGTCCCCGACCTCGCCGACTGCTTCGCCGTATTTGCCGTGAGCCCAGTTACCTCCCCATCCTCTCTGTTTGCCTTCTCGTGCATCGTAGCTGCCGCACGAAGCATCACCGCACGCGCCACCGCCGAGCTCGTCGCCGACGTGTCTCCGGCCACCCACTAGCCACGCCACCTTGTCCACTAACTTCACCACATCCCCAGGAACCCGTAGCACCACTCCACGCACCTCGCCGTGTCCCGAAGCCTCGGGTTTACTTTCACCTGACTCCGGCGACCGCCTAGCTCGTCGTCGGCGATGTTTCCGGCCACCCCGAGCTCAACCACCGCCACCAAACGCCGCGGCTTGTCCCCGGCTACACGTAGATGGTCTCCGCCGTCCATTTGGTCACTGGAACGCACAAACACACTCTCGCCACCGCGTCTGGCTTCGCCGTCGGCTAAACGTCGGCGAGTTTGACCCCGTTGACGGAGTTGACTAAGTGGGGCCCCCTCTGCTAACTAACCCAGTTTAGTTTAACTAAAATTAGTTAGTTAAATTAACTACTGACATGCGGGACCCACTGGTCAGGTTGACCTGGACGCCCCCGTTGACCACTGACGTCACCCTGACGCACTGCTGACGCAATAACTAATTTCTGGATTTATTTGTATTCAGGAAATTCCAGAAATTGTTGCAAACTTCAAAAATTCATAGAAGCTAATCTGTAACTCCAAATGCAAAGTTTTATATATGAATTTTGATCAGAAAAATTCAGTCTATCCATTGGTAATGGTTTCATGCATGACAGAACAAGTTATCCTTGCTGTTTAAGCAGAATAAGATAATGCACTAATATGGCTATGTTAAATGAGCTAACATTTGAATCCTTGATTCAAATGAGTTCATTCCTTTCTGTTCTAGCTTGCATTAGGCCAACACACATTCATATTGCCATGTCATAACATGCATCATATTGTTGCATATCGTCATGTGTTGATTATGTTCGGTGTGTCTTTCGTGGTAGGTTCTATCTCCGAGGATAACCCCGAATATCCATCTGAAGGGCAGTACCCTACTACCACTACATCGTGCAAGCAACCCATTGATCATTCGATACAAACCCATGATCTTGCTTCTGCTCTTGTTTCTTGCATTAAGACAACGCGATTGAAACTGTTGTGTGTTGCGGTAGTTGAACCCACTTCCTTTGCATGACCTGTCATTGCCACAAAGAACTAGATGAAACCCACTAGTATGTGTAGGAGTTGATTGAGCCATATTTGTGTTTCCTACCATGTTGTGCTTGCTATGCTTAGAGTTGTGTCAGGTCTGGCTCATCGGGATGATGAACTAGAGTGAAAGGTTGTGTTGGTAACGAGAGTGAAGTGTTGAACACGATTTGGTAAAGGTATCAATGAGAGGCCATGTAGTAGTACATGGTGGGTTGTTTCATTGAAGCCGTCCCTAAGAATTGAGATCTGTGTGTGTGATTTAAGACTTAGCTACTACCACGCATTGGGATCCTTAATTGACCCTCTCGACTTATTAACCACTCTTGTCCTCTGTCCGGGAGTTGCAAAGTAGTTTACGGTGTTTGTAGCATCTTTGGGGGCCGCCTTGTGCTGACCTTAGGGGTGGGCTGTGTTGCGGTAGGCATGTGGCCCGATGTATCGATTCGCCTGCTTTGGTGTCTCGGGAACCCTGCACACATCGTTCGGGG
This sequence comes from Aegilops bicornis, assembly GCA_021605145.1. Classification (NCBI taxonomy): domain Eukaryota; kingdom Viridiplantae; phylum Streptophyta; class Magnoliopsida; order Poales; family Poaceae; genus Aegilops; species Aegilops bicornis. Next base: position 237,006,308 of record CM038669.1, read on the forward strand.
CCGTTAGTGGAAACCTCGGCCGGACTCCTGCGGATGGAACCCGAATAGGCGATAAACCCGGACTAGGGACTCGTGTGTTTAGTCGTCGTGGTGACACCCTCGGCTGGGCTTCAGCTTGAAGGTTGCCGAGTAGATTTAGTGTAGCGGCGATAAGTGGTCAGAGCGTGTGTGAAGAAGTACACCCTGCAGGTATGAAACTATTCGAATAGCCGTGTCCATGTAAAGGACTACTTGGTCACCTATACAGTTCATAGACAAGTAAATGGATACTACTAAAAGCCTCAAGATAAGTGTGAGTATCATGGATGACCCTCTCGTGGGTTGACGAGAGAGGATCCACGGTGGAATATTGTGATGGTGATTAGTGGACTCGTGTGCGACAAATGCTTTTCAAGTGGTGTCACGTAGGATAGCTTAGCCAAGAGTCAAAGCTGGCTTGCTGCAATAACTCCACTACCTTCTTGAGAATGTGCATGTATAGTAGGATTCTATTGTAAGACTTGTTGAGTACCTCCGTACTCATGTTTGCTTAATTAATGTTTTCAGACGACAACACCGCCCCCTCCGGTGGGTTCTATGTAGACCTTGACGTCGACGAGTGACTAGCCACCCAGGTGGTGATCCAAGGCTTGTGAAGCACCACTGTAGATAGAAGGGCTTCGTCAAGCTTTCTTTCTTTTTAGAGTCTGTACTCAGACTAGTTTGCTTCCGCATGTGCTTGTATGTTTGTATGACTTGAGTGTCGGGTCATGTGACCCCTATCTGTATGAACATGTTATGTATGGCTCCTCGGAGCCTCTTAAATAAAGTACTTTGAGTTGTAGAGTTTTGTTGTGATGCCATGTTGTATGTACTCATATCGGGCATATTGTGTGTATGATTGAAATGCTTGATATGAGTGGGATCCGACAATCTAGTTGTTTATCCTTGGCAGCCTCTCATATGGGGAAATGTAGTCTAGTGCTTCCTGAGCGATAGTAGTCCGCTACCGCCTTGGTTCACCGGAGTCTGCTAGCCCAAAGACTACCGCTCTGGACACTTGATCGGCCGACATGTGTTTCACTTCGTTCGTGGTTCCGTCCTTCGGGAAATGTCACGCTGGTGACATCCGGAGTCCCGCCTAGCCTGCTACAGCCGGGTTACCGGAGTCCTCATAGCCCGATGCTACAGCCCGGATTCATACGTTGATGACCGACATGCTCGATGTGATTCATGTATGCATGTCCCCATGGGTTAGCGCCGCTTTGGGTTCACGACTAGCCATGTCGGCCCGGGTTCTCTGTCATGTGGATGCTAGCGACACTATCATATACGTGAGCCAAAAGGTGCAAACGGTCCCGGGCCATGGTAAGGCGACACCCGTGGGAATACCGTGCGTGAGGCTGCAAAGTGATATGAGGTGTTACCGCCTAGGTCGATGTGACTTGGAATCAGGGTCCTGACAGATCGTATGCATATTAGATATGTGGAGGCAGCAGATGAGATCTGTTGTCGTTGATGAGATCGGCGGTGTGCATGGTTTATGAGATCAATTGCACATGGGGATCGATGTGGCTATGTTTTCTGATAATTGGAGTTGATGAGGTCGTGACACAACCTATACCCCTACCGGTCAGTATCCGCCATCGGGGTTAACAGTGAAACGTAAACCCGAATCGGACTCGCGATGATCGATGAGATCGGTCAGATCGGAAAATTCGGCGTGATCGGTGTTCAGTTGTGATCTGTGATTTCCGAAAACGTCGGGCGCTGCCCGCACCCGCGAGGGGTGTTGCCTCTTCGACCATGAATAACTTGCCAGATCACTCAAACCGGTAGAATGCGATTCTATGCATAACTTTGTTTTGCAGGTTTGACGAGAATAGTATGGCTCATGTGTATGTGTGTAAATTATACATGGCCTGCGTGTCATGTTTGTCAGCCGGCAGGAGCCAAAGTGCTGTCATTATAATGTATAACGACATGCGTGTCGACTTGTGACTATATGTAAAATTCATTACTAGTTGTAGTAGTTGGATAATAGATGGCTTGGCGTCCCGGCATGACAAACAAGATGGAGTTCCTAGATGGTCATCGGAGTTGGAGCTGACCTAGAAGAACAGCCATGAAGGAGCCATACTTTTTCACAATATGTCTTTATTTGTGATTGTTATGCTTATTTGTTTCTATGCATGTTAGAATGGTAGAGAGATCCCTCATGAATATCAAGCGAATTGCCATCCCCAATGTTGCACCTTTGCACGTCAAGTACGTCTAGTAGTGGGCTCATAAAATTGGGGTGCTGCTGGGTGTCCTTGAACTGAAGGGTTCGTGTCGGACACGGACATGCACTGCATCAGGTTAACTTGACAAGGCTATCAAAACGGTTTTGGGCCTTGTGGCAAAGAAGGTTGGGAGCCGGGGTATAAGATACCTACACGACCGACAGGAGTCGTATAGGGATACGATTAGCAAGGAGTTGCTTACCGGATAGGCATGTTGTCTAGCAGTGATGCTAAAGCCCACTGCTCGCATGTGCTAGCTGGATTCTGAATCACTAAGAGTTTGCGGAGGGATGCTGACTTCAGTGGGAGTATTTCTGTTTAAGGCTAGAATTACTCTACATAAACACATTTCTTAGTGATTGCATATTTTTCTGTTGTAGATCAATGGCACCACCTGCTCAACCCAACTTTGCATTGAAATCAAATCTAGAAAAGGATAAACTGAATGGAACAAACTTTACCACCTGGTATAGAAATCTGAGAATTGTTCTCAAGCATGATAAAAAGGAACATGTTCTAGAGGATCCACTTCCAGAGGAACCTGCCGATAATGCTAATACCACAACTAAGAATGCCTACCAGAAACTCGTTGATGAATCAACAGAGTTCAGCTGTCTAATGCTGGATTGTATGGAGCCCGATTTGCAACAACATTTCGAAAATGTTGAGGCTTACGATATGATCTGATCGAGAGTCTCAAGAGCATGTTTCAGACACAGGCTAGGACCGAAAGGTTCAACGTCTGGCGATCCTTGATGGATTGCAAGCTGAAGGCAAATGATCCACTGAGCCCGCATGTGATCAAGATGATTAGATATGTGCAAGCTTTGGATCGATTGGGCTTCCCGCTCTTGGATGAGCTGGCTACTGATGCAATTCTGGGTTCTCTTCCGCCCAGCTATGGGACGTTCATCTCAAACTATCATATGCATGGAATGGATAAGAAGCTCACTGAATTGCATGGGATGCTTAAGGTGGTAGAGCAAGATATCAAGAAAGGCACGCATCAAGTGTTGATGGTGCAGAAATCGGCTAAGTTCAAGAAGAGTTGGTCCAAGAAAAAGGCTAAGGCAAAGGGCACGGAGACGGTAACCTCTGCCGCTGCACCGAAGTCTGGACCGGACTTGAAGACCATTTGCTATCATTGCAAGGAGACCGATCACTGGAAGAGGAACTATAGTAAGTGGATTGCAGAGCATGGCAAGAAAGCCAGAAATGCTTCTTCAGGCAAAGGTACACTTGTTGCATATGTTATAGACATTTACCTTGCTGACATACCTAGTAGCTCTTGGTTATTTGATACCGGATCGGTTGTTCATATTTGCAACTCGATGCAGGGGCTGGTAAGAACTAGGTGTGTGGCACAAGGGGAGATTGACATCAGGGTCGGCAACAAAGCAAGAGTTGCTGCGTTGGAGGTCGGCACGATGTAGCTCCAGCTTCCTTATGGATTTATTTTAGAATTAAATAATTGTTATTACATTCCTGCACTTAGTCGGAACATTATTTCTGCATCATGCTTGATGGGTCAGGGTTATGAATTCAATTTAAAGGACAATGCTTGTTCGTTTTATGTGAACGGAATGTTCCACGGCTATGCACCCATTGTTGATGTGCTATTTATATTAAATCTGGAACAAGAACCAGTCTATAACGTGAATGTCAAGAGGCATAAGCCTAATGAGATAAATCCGACATACTTCTGGCATTAACGGCTTGGACACATTAGTCTGGAATGCATGAAGAAGCTCCATGATGATGGGCTCCTAACTTCATCTGACTTCGGGTCGTTCAAGACATGTGAATCATGCTTTCTTGTCAAGATGACTAAGTCTCCTTTCGCAAAGAGTTGCGAGAGGGCGTCTAAGCTGTTGGAACTTGTACATAGTGATGTGTGTGGACCAATGAGCACAACTGCCAGAGGTGGCTATCAGTACTTCGTGACTTTTACCGATGACTTGAGTAGATATGGATATATCTATTTTATGAGGCACAAGTCGGTAACTTTTGAAAAGTTCACAGAGTTTCATAACGAGGTTGAGAACCAGCTCGGCAAGACTATAAAGCTTCTACGATCTAATCGTGGAGGTGAGTACATGAGCTAGGAATTTGATGATCATCTGAAATGCTGAGGTATAGTACCACAGCTCACACCTCCGGTACGCCACAGAGAAACATCATATCAGAATGGAGGAATCGTACCTTGTTGGAGATGGTTCGATCTATGATTAGCAAATCGGATTTACCCTTGTCATTCTAGGGATATGCTCTAGAAACTGCAGCTTTCACACTTAACAGGGTACCATCAAAATCCGTAGACAGGACACCACATGAGATGTGGACCGGGAAGAGTCCCAGTTTGTCTTTTCTAAAGATTTGGGGTTGTGAAGCATTTGTCAAGCGACTTATGTCGGACAAGCTTACACCCAAGTCGGATAAATGCATATTCGTGGGATATCCGAGGGAAACCTTGGGATATAGCTTCTACAACCGGGAAGAGAACAAAGTGTTTGTTGCTCGGAACGGGGTTTTCCTTGAGAAAGAGTTTCTCAATCGGGAGGCCAGTGGGAGGACGGTTCGACTTGAAGAAATTCGAGTACCACTCGGGGATGACTCGGCTGGTGATGAGATCATACCGGAGTCAGTCAGGGAACCCGTAGTGGAAGCGGCACCGGAACAACGGAGGTCGAAAAGATTGCGCAGAGTGTGTGATGTATTGTTGCTAGAAAGCGACGAGCCGGCCACATATGCGGAAGCGATGGTGAGCCCAGATTCCGAGGCATGGCTGGAGGCCATGAGATCCAAGTTAAAGTCCATGGATGAGAATCAAGTCTGGGACTTGGTAGATCCGCCGCCTGGCGTAACAACCATTGGTTGCAAATGGGTCTTTAAGAAGAAACCTATGTGGATGGAAATGTTCAGATCCACAAAGCTCGGCTTGTCGCTAAAGGTTATGGACATGTTCAAGGAATTGACTATGACGAGAATTACTCGCTGATAGCGATGCTAAAGTTGGTGATTATCATACCAGCTATAGTTGCATATTTTTATTACGAGATATGGAAGATGGATGTCAAAATGGCTTTCCTTCATGGAAATTTAACCAAGGACGCGTACATGATACAGCCCGAGGGTTTTGTCGATCCGACTAGCACTAGTAAGGTATGCAAGCTCAAGAGATCCATTTATGGGTTGAGGCAAGCATCTCGGAGTTGGAACATTCATTTTGATGAGGTCGTCACTGGTCTCGGTTTCATCAAAAGCGAAGAGGACGCTTGTTTATACAAGAAGTTAAGTGGGAGCTCGATAGTGTTTTTGATATTGTATGCGTATGACATATTGTTGATTGGGAACGATGTTTCGATGCTGAACTCGGTCAAGGAGTCATTGAATGGCAAGTTTTCGATGAAGGACCTTGTTGAGGTAGTGTATATTTTAGGCATTAAGATCTATAGAGATAGATCGAGGAGGCTGCTCGGCTTAAGCCACAACACGTACATAGATAAAGTGTTGAAGCAGTTCAACATGAGTGAGGCGAAGAAAGGGTTCTTGCCACTCTCACATGGTATGAGGCTAAGCGAGACTCAGAGTCCATCGACATCTGATGAGCGAAGCAAGATGAGTAGGACTCCGTATGCCTCGGCAATCGGATCCATCGTGTATGCCATGATATGTACAAGGCATGATGTTGCTTTTGCAATAAGCCTAACAAGCAGATACCAGGCTAACCCCGGTGAGACTCACTAGGTAGCGGTAAAGACTATTTTGAAGTACTTGAAAAGGACTAAAGAGATGTTCTATTTTATGAAGGTGAGGAAGAGCTCGTCGTAAGGGGTTACGCCGATGCTAGTTTCCAAACCGACAGAGATGATTGTCGATCGCAGTCAAGATTCGTGTATGTCATGAACGGAGGAGCAGTGAGCTAGATGAGTTCCAAGCAAGATACGGTGGCCAATTCTACCACAGAAGCCGAATACATTGCGGCTTGTGAAGCTGCAAAGGAAGGTATTTGGATCCGGAACTTTCTGGATGATCTTGGTATTTTCCCAGCCTCGGTAAAATCGTTGGACCTTTATTGTGATAATTCTGGTGCCATCGCACAAGCCAAGGAGCCTAGGAATCACCACAAGGTCAGACACATAGATTGGAAATATCACCTCATACGCAAGATCGTAAAGAAAGGTGATGTAGAGTTATGCAAAATTCACACGGATGCAAATGTTGCAGATCCGTTGACTAAACGGCTTCCACAACCCAAGCATGAGGGGCACGTTAGAGCTATGGGCATTCGATGTCTATTTGATTGACTCTAGTGCAAGTGGGAGACTGTTGGAGATATGCCCTAGAGGCAATCATGTATGATGATATTTCCTATGTGTTTATGAATAAAGATAGTCCTTGGACATTATCAATGATGTGTATTAGAAAGTACGTGACTTTTTTGTGGGAATATGCATTGTATGATGACTGTCCTAAAAGGTCCCTAGTCGAAAGGGGTGTGTGGACGCGCAGCCAACTAGACTAGCATATGACACGGTTGATGGCTTGGTCTCACTAGCCATGGGGCATTGGATGCTAACCGGATAATATGGACTTGGAAGGATCTGGTCAGATTCGACATAGTCGTATTTGAGTCGAGATAAGGTCCAAGTCGGACAGACCCAACTACGAGACGCGGCGGTATGTCATCTGTGAGTCTCTAGTACAACATACGTTCTATGTCCTAAGGCCTCAGCTGGAACATGTACTCAGGATGGTGACAGACTTGCTTTGGGCCGACAAAACGCTACTCTGTGACTGGGTAGTTACAAAGGTAGGTTTCAGGCTTGTCCAGACCCATGCTACGAGACATGGTCGAGCAAGATGGGGTTTGCCCCTCCGATCAGGAGAGATATACTCTGGGCCCCTCATTTGATCCAACCGGGATAATCAGGGCCATGCGACAAGGAATATGACATAATCCGGTTTGTGGTCGGCATCACTGGAACGAGAAAGAGGTCAGGCTAGCACAAGGATGACAGACTCGCCTTGAGCCTGACAACAAATATCGTGTGGCAAAAGGAATGGAAGTGTGATGTACAGGTTCGCCTAACCAGCTTCATAGTCTGCTTGGTGGTCGGCACGCCTTGCTAGAGGCCGCTACCAACCATGCAGTTCAGAGGTGATCCGAACTGCGACCAAGCTGGCTTGAACTTAACGGGTCGCGCGCTTAAGGGAAGAAAAATACGAGGTCGGATCCGAGGACACTGGTCGGATGTGATCCGAGCTGTATTCGGATTGTGGCCGACTAGACATATGGGCTTTAGTGTCCGTGCGAGGCCCAAGTTTTGAGCATGCTACGGTTGCCTATATAAAGTGGAGGTGTCGCACACTCATGTGGTTGATCGCTTCGGCGCTTTCACTAGGTTTTGCATGTGTTGCGAATAGCCACCTCCACTCGCGCCGACTATGTGATCGGACCTAGCAGTTCGCCGCACGGTGTTCCTCTACACACGCGGATACCGTTAGAACCTGTACGTGGGAACCGACGACCAGCTGTTCGAGGGAGATCGGATGAGGAGGAGACGATCCACACGGACGCGCTTCCCCAACTCTTCTTCCGCTGCGCGACACTGCGCGTCTAGTGGTGACAAATTGTGATCCATCTCCCGTAGCATGTTCTTGGTTGTTCTGCGCATAGGAAATTTTATTTTGCAGTCTACTCACCCTACCGATGAATCCAACAGATTCATGGAACCCTGACAAGCCTGCTGACCACACCAACAGAAAATGTTGGGTTTTTAAACAGGCTGGTAAATTAAATACCGAACATAAAGGGAAAGGACCTCAAAGTGAGGACGATGATGAGCCCCGCCCTCCAAACACAGGGGGACAGAAGAAGTTTCCCCCCGAGGTGAAAACTGTAAACATGATATATGTCACCCACATCCCCAAGAAGAAGCGCAAGCGCGCATTAAGGGACATCTATGCCGTAGAGCTTGTCGCCCCAAAATTCAACCCATGGTCGGGTTGTTCGATCACCTTTGATCGCAGGGACCACAAAGCCAGTATCCGTCACGGAGGTCCGGTGGCCCTGGTCCTCGATCCCATCATCTATGGATACCATCTCACCAGAGTCCTTATGGACGGCGGCAGCAGTCTCAACTTGATTTATCAAGACAATGTCCATAAGATGGGTATCGATTCGTCAAGAAGCAAGCCTAGTAACACTACCTTTAAAGGAGTGATACCCGGTGTGGAGACCCACTGCACGGACTCCTTAACACTAGAAGTAGTATGTGGCTCTCCATACAACTTTCAAAGCAAAGAATTGATCTTCAACATCACCCCTTTCCGCAGTGGTTATCATGCACTACTTGGACGAACTGCTTTCGCCCACTTTAATGCAGTCCCACATTATACCTATTTGAAGCTCGAAATGCCCGGACCGCGTGGCATTGATACGTCTCCAACGTATCTATATTTTTTTATTGCTCCATGCTACTTTATCTACTGTTTTGGACTATATTGGGCTTTATTTTCCACTTTTATATTATTTTTGGGACTAACCTATTAACCGGAGGCCCAGCCGTAATTGTTGTTTTTGCCTATTTCAGGTTTCAAGAAACGGAATATCAAACGGAGTCCAAACGGAATGAAACCTTCGGAACGTGATTTTCTCACCTAACGTGATCCAAGAGACTTGGACCCTACTCCAAGGAACAAAGAGGCGGTCACGAGGTGGGGGCGCCCCTAGGGCGCGCCCGCCTCGTGGGCCCCTGTTGCTCCACCGCCGCATTCTTCCTCCTATATATACCTACGCACTTCAAACGATCAGAACAGGAGCCAAAAACCTAATTCCACCGCCGCAACTTCGTGTATCCACGAGATCCCATCTTGGGGCCTGTTCCGGAGCTCCGCCGGAGGGGGCATCCACCACGGAGGACTTCTACATCATCACCATAGCCCCTCCGATGAAGTGTGAGTAGTTTACTTCAGACCTTTGGGTCCATAGCTAGTAGCTAGATGGCTTCTTATCTCTTTTTGGATCTCAATAGAATGTTCTCCCCCTCTCTCGTGGAGATCTATTCGATGTAATATTCTTTTTGCAGTGTGTTTGTTGAGACCGATGAATTGTGGGTTTATGATCCAGATTATCTATGAATAATATTTGAATCTTCTCTGAATTCTTTTATGTATGATTGGTTATCTTTGCAAGTCTCTTCGAATTATCCGTTTGGTTTGGCCAACTAGATTGGTAGTTCTTGCAATGGGAGAAGTGCTTAGCTTTGGGTTCAATCTTGCGGTCTCCTTTCCCAGTGACAGAAGGGGCAGCAAGGCACGTATTGTATTGTTGCCATCGAGGATAACAAGATGGGGTTTTTATCCTATTGCATGAATTTATCCCTCTACATCATGTCATCTTGCTTAAGGCGTTACTCTGCTTTTTAACTTAATACTCTAGATGCATGTTGGATAGCGGTCGATGAGTGGAGTAATAGTAGTAGATGCAGGTGAGTCGGTCTACTTGTCTCGGACGTGATGCCTATATACATGATCATACCTAGATATACTCATAATTATGCTCAATTCTGTCAATTGCTCAACAGTAATTTGTTCACCCACCGTAGAATACTTATGCTCTTGAGAGAAGCCACTAGTGAAACCTATGGCCCCCAGGTCTATTCTCATCATATCAATCTCCATCACTTTAATACTTGCTTTGTTTTTACTTTGCCTTTTACTTTTTACTTTGCATCTCTATATCAAAATACCAAAAATATTATTTATCATCTCTATCAGATCTCACTCTCGTAAGTGACCGTGAAGGAATTGACAACCCCTAATCGCGTTGGTTGCGAGGAGCTATTGTTCTGTGCAGGTACGAGGGACTTGTGCGTGGTCTCCTACTGGATTGATACCTTGGTTCTCAAAAATTGAGGGAAATACTTACGCTACTTTGCTGCATCATCCTCTCCTCTTTGGGGAAATCCAACGCAGTGCTCAAGAGGTAGCAAGAAGAATTTAGGCGCCGTTGTCGGGAGGCTCACGCAAGAGCAAGTCAAGCACCATACCAAGTACCCATCACAATCCCTATCTCCGCATTACATTATTTGCCATTTGCCTCTCGCTTTTCCTCTCCCCCACTTCACCCTTGCCGTTTTATTTGCCCTCTCTTTCCCAATCTCCTCCTCTTTTTCCCGTTGCCTTTTCCTCGTCCGCTTGTTTGCTCGTGTGTTAGTTTGCTTGCTTGTCGTTATGTCTGAAATTGGGGACATTATTGCCGATATGGGCGATAATAATATCATGGAAAATTCTGAAGCTCCTTTGAAGAATCCCCTACCTATCATACAAAAAGATTTGAATCGGTAGTGGTAATATTATTGGAAAAGGAGTTATTCAAGATTTCTTTACTTGTGCCGGTGCTTTACCCTCTATGGGTGGTTCTATTCTCCATAGAACTAGTAGCCTTATGGATGCTATTGCCATGCTTATCGTTGAACTTGAAAGGCAATTTATGCATATGCACCCTTCTATACAAAGAATTTTCCTAGAATTTTCTAATATTGAACACTCCTCTGTTAAGCGTGTCGCTGCTATCTTTTTGGCTCATGAATTCGGATTTATAATAAAAGAAGCCAAAGAAATCTTTGCGCATTATAGGGTGGACGCTGGCCGTCCTCCCATAGAATCTATCATTTTTTATCAAGAAGAAATAATGCGTTTTCAATCTATCGACTATGTTGCTTTCAATGAAAATATTAGAAAAAAGGTGCCTACCAATATTTTAATTGATAGAATCTTTGAGCTTAATGATGATTTGGCTATTCGAAATAATGAGCTAGGATGCTCTCTTGAGTATAGGCTCACCAAGTTCTGCCAAAAGAACGCTTATAATGATGAATTGGTTGTGCAATACGAAGGGCCGAAAGAGGAACCTATACCTCCTAAAATTGATCTTTGGGACTTTTGTCCTATTAAATTTAGCCCTTTTGATTACTTTTGCTTGCCTCAAAGAAAACTTGCTGCCGAACATAGAGAATATGAAATGAGTTACACCGATCTATCTTATTACTACGACACTACCTAGATCTATCATTGCTTTTATGCCTAGCTAGGGGCGTTAAACGATAGCGCTTCTTGGGAGTCAACCCAATTTTATTTTTCGTTTTTTGCTTTTGCTTCTGTTTAGGAATAAATAATCCGTCTAGCCTCTGTTTATATGTGGTTTTATGTTTTAATTAGTGTTTCTGCCAAGCTAGACCTATTGGATCTTCTTGGATGATAGTTATTTAATCTTGCTGTAATTTCCGAAACTTTGCGCCAAAGGACGAATTATTAAAAATCACCAGAACGTGATAAAATACTGATTCCAATTGCTTATGATCAATAAACAAATTGTCTAGGTCTTCGAATTTTGGTAGATTTTCTGTTTTTGACAGATTCTGTTTATCGTGTGTTGTTTTCTTATTTTGATGAATCTATGGCTAGTAAAATAGATTATAATCCATAGAGAAGTTAGAATACAGTAGGTTTAACACCAATATAAATAAAGAATGAGTTCATTACAATATCTTAAAGTAGTCTTTTGTTTTCTTTCTCTAACGGAGCTCACGAGATTTCTATTGAGTTTTGTGTTGTGAAGTTTTCAAGTTTTGGGTAAATTCTTTTGATGGATTATGGAACAAGGAGTGGAAAGAGCCTAAGCTTGGGGATGCCCATGGCACCCCAAGATAATCCAAGGACACCAAAATTCAAAGCTTGGGGATGCCCTGAAGGCATCCCCTCTTTCGTCTACTTCCATCGGTAATTTACTTTGAGCTATATTTTTATTCACCACATGATATGTGTTTTGCTTGGAGCGTCTTGTATCATTTGTGTCTTTGCTTGTTAGTTTACCACAATCATCATTGATGTACACACCTTTTGAGAGAGCCATACATAAATTGGAATTTGATAGAATACTCTATATGCTTCACTTATATCTTTTGAGCTTGATAGTTTTGCTCATAGTGCTTCACTTATATATTTTGAGCGTGATAATTTTGCTCTAGTGCTTCACTTAGATCTTTTAGAGCACGGTGGTGGATTTGTTTTAAAGAAACTATTGATCTCTCATGCTTCACTTAGATTATTTTGAGAGTCGTTAATAGCATGGTAATTTTCTTAATATTAATATACTTGGTATTCAAGATATGTGAAACTTTCTTTTGAGTGCGTTGAATACTAAGAAAAGTTTGATGCTTGATAATTGTTTTGAGATATGAAGATCGTGATATTAGAGTCATGCTAGTTGAGTAGTTGTGAATTTAAAGAATGCTTGTGTTGAAGTTAGCAAGTCCCATAGCATGCACGTATGGTTAAAGTTGTGTATCAAATTTGAAGCATGAAGTGTACCTGGCTTGTGCATCCTTATGAGTGTGGCGGTCGGGGACGAGCGATGGTCTTTTCCTACCAATCTATCCCCCTAGGAGCATGCGCGTAGTACTTGATTTTTGATGACTTCTAAATTTTTGCAATAAGTATATGAGTTCTTTTGACTAATGTTGAGTCCATGGATTATACGCACTTTTACCTTTCCGCCTTTGCTAGCCTCTTCGGTACCCTGCATTGCCCTTTCTCACCTTGAGAGTTGGTGCAAACTTCGCCGGTGCATACAAACCCCGTGATATGATACGCTCTACCACACATAAACCTCCTTATATCTTCCTCAAAACAGCCACCATACCTACCTATTATGGCATTTCCATAGCCATTCCGAGATATATTGCCATGCAACTTTCCACCGTTCCGTTCATCATCATCATGACATACTTTACTTTTGTCATATTGCCATTGCATGATCATGTAGTTGACATCGTATTTGTGGCAAAGCCACCATGCATTATTTTTCATACATGTCACTCTTGATTCATTGCACCATCCCGGTACACCGCCGGAGGCGTTCATATAGAGTCATATCTTGTTCTAGTTTCGAGTTGTAATCCTTATGTTGTAATCAATAGAAGTGTGATGATCATCATTATTAGAGCATTGCCCAATCAAAAAAAAGAAAGGCCAAAAAGAAAAAAAAGAAAGCCCAAAAAAAAAGAAAATAAATAAAAAGGGCAATGTTACTATCTCTTTTTCCACACTTGTGATTCATAGTAGCACCTTGTTCTTCATGTAGTGAGTCTCATATATTGTGCTTCAAAGTAGCACCATGTTTTTCATATAGTGAGTCTCATAAATTGTCTTTTTATACTAGTGGGAATTTTTCATTATAGAACTTGGCTTGTATATTCCTACGATGGGCTTCCTCAAATGCCCTAGGTCTTCATGAGCAAGCAAGTTGGATGCACACCCACTAGTTTTCTTTTGTTGAGCATTCATAGCTCTAGTGCATCCGTTGCATGGCAATCCCTACTCCTCATGTTGACATAAATTGATGGGCATCTCCATAGCCCGTTAATTATCCTCGTCAATGTGAGACTTTCTCCTTTTTGTCTTCTCCACACAATCCCCATCATCATATTCTATTCCACCCATAGTGCTATATCCATGGCTCACGCTCATGTATTGCGTGAAGGTTGAAAAAGTTTGGGAACATCTTTGTGTGACGAAAATGAAGCATAGCCTAACTATATGATTTTGTAGGGATAAACTTTCTTTTGCCATGCTATTTTGAGAAGACATGATTACTTTGATTAGTATGCTTGAAGTATTACTATTTCTTTTATCAATATGAACTTTTATTTTGTATTCATTCGGATCTGAATATTCATACCACAATTAAGAAGATTGACAATGAAATTTTGCCAAAGTATCACTCCGCATCAAAAATTCTCTTTTTATCATTTACCTACTCGAGGACGAGCAGGAATTAAGATTGGGGATGCCTGATACGTCTCCAACGTATCTATAATTTTTGATTGCTCCATGCTACTTTATCTACTGTTTTGGACTATATTGGGCTTTATTTTCCACTTTTATATTATTTTTGGGACTAACCTATTAACCGGAGGCCCAACCCGTAATTGCCGCTTTTTGCCTTTTTTCGGTGTTTCAAGAAAGCGGAATATCAAACGGAGTCCAAATGGAATGAAACCTTCGGAAACGTGATTTTCTCACCGAACGTGATCCAGGAGACTTGGAACCTACTCCAAGGAACAAAGAGGCGGTCACGAGGGTGGGGGCGCGCCCCTGCCTCGTGGGCCCCCTGTTGCTCCACCGACGTACTCCTTCCTCCTATATATACCTACGCACTTCAAACGATCGTAACAGGAGCCAAAACCTAATTCCACCACCGCAACTTCTGTATCCACGAGATCCCATCTTGGGGCCTGTTAGGAGCTCACGAGGGGGCATCCACCACGGAGGGCTTCTACATCATCACCATAGCCCCTCCGATGAAGTGTGAGTAGTTTACTTCAGACCTTCGGGTCCATAGCTAGTATCTAGATGGCTTCTTCTCTCTTTTTGGATCTCAATACAATGTTCTCCCCCTCTCTCGTGGAGATCTATTCGATGTAATCTTCTTTTTGCGGTGTGTTTGCTGGGACCGATGAATTGTGGGTTTATGATCCAGATTATCTATGAATAATATTTGAATCTTCTCTGAATTCTTTTATGTATGATTGGTTATCTTTGCAAGTCTCTTTGAATTATCCGTTTGGTTTGGCCAACTAGATTGGTAGTTCTTGCAATGGGAGAAGTGCTTAGCTTTGGGTTCAATCTTGCGGTCTCCTTTCCCAAAGGATGTAAGGGGCAGCAAGGCACGATTGTATTGTTTCCATCGAGGATAACAAGATGGGGTTTTTATAATATTGAATGAATTTATACCTCTACATCATGTCATCTAGATTAAGGCGTTAAACTATTTTTAACTTAATACTCTAGATGCATGCTGGATAGAGGTCGATGAGTGGAGTAATAGTAGTAGATGCAGGTGAGTCGGTCTACTTGTCTCGGACGTGATGCCTATATACATGATCATACCTAGATATACTCATAATTATGCTCAATTTCATCAATTGCTCAACAGTAATTTGTTCACCCACCGTAGGATACTTATGCTCTTGAGAGAAGCCACTAGTGAACCTATGGCCCCTGGGTCTATTCTCATCATATCAATCTCCATCACTTTAATACTTGCTTTGTTTTTACTTTGCCTTTTACTTTTTACTTTGCATCTCTATATCAAAATACCAAAAATATTATTTATCATCTCTATCGATCTCACTCTCGTAAGTGACCGTGAAGGGATTGACAACCCCTAATCGCGTTGGTTGCGAGGAGCTATTGTTTTGTGCGGGTACGAGGGACTTGTGCGTGGTCTCCTACTGGATTGATACCTTGGTTCTCAAAAACTGAGGGAAATACTTACGCTGCTTTGCTGCATCATCCTCTCCTCTTCGGGGAAATCCAACGCAGTGCTCAATATGTAGCAGGCATCATCACAGTTAATGGAAATATGGAGCGCTCCCTCTGTACTGAGGAGCACACCATTGCCCAAGAAGTCGAGGTACAGGGCGGCCTCATTAAGCCGAATAGCTCATTGGTCATCAAGACCAATGACACTGCCAAGCGAGTCCGATCCGCATTATAGAGCGATAGCTCGGTGGATCCGGAACTTGAATAGCAGTTTAGCCTCCGCCGATCGCCCCATAAGGTTATGGCATACGTACCGCGCGTACATAATTACGCACTTCAAATACCTTGGGAAGCACCGAGGGCACACCGCGGAAAAGGTCTATAGTACGGCTTTACCCTATTCGGACCTTAATATTTTTTCCACTGCAGGTTCGTTAAAAACCTGCCTACTCTACGGTTGTACAAGGCTCTTTTCTAGGTCCTTCTTTCTTGCAGACGACCGTCGACTCCTCCTCTCAAAGGATTTATGTTGGAGTAATGGGCCACGGGTAGGCTGACCCGAAGCCCAGAACCTTTCAAGACATCGGGGCTGACTGCGCCCCTCAAGACTCCAAGATGAAGAGCCGCCTTCTGGAAGCCGGCTGGAGGAACAGCCGACTGCCCACTCACGGCCGAGTCCTGGAGGCGAGGTCAAGACAAGCCGACTCCTACCTGGCGGCTTCCAGAGAAGCCGGCCACAGGGAGTCGGCCCACGGCACCAACAACCCCATGCCCTCATCAAGGGGGATGGGACGGGGAGTGGCTACAGTGAAGCCCTCTCCCTCCCCTATCCAGAGGCTGGCGTGGCCACAGTGCGCTATACCCGCGGAGATCTCTGTCCGGCGTGACACTGTTGACATGCCATCCCTGACATCAGCACTAGCGGGCGGATTCCTGCACCCACGACGGCATGTCTGTACGACCTAAGGACGACGGGCCCCACCAGTCAGCGAGAGTCCCGAAGACGGCAAGAGGGCCACCAACCAGACGAGACGGGGAGTGGCTACAGTAATCGCCCGCCAGGCGGCGGGGCTGTAGCCACGACCCCTTGACCAAACCCGCGTCATTAGAAGCGCGGCTACAGTGATCAGCAGCCGGCAAGACCCGCAAGCAGCGAACACGGCATGTCGGCTCCATACCGGACCAATCGGCGGGGGCCACCAGTCGGCGGGCCCCAGCAGTCAGCGGAGAAGCCGATGACCGAAGAGATCGCTGCTGGGCCTCATACCAGCCGGATTACCATTGTACCTCGGGGTAGGCCTATATAAACCCAGGGCACCCATGCAAAGGGTTGAATCCATTAGCACTAGACCAGATCATATAGGAAGGAGAGAGCTAGCCTTGCCTTCTCATACTTCCAGCATACAGCTCAAGGAGCAACCTTGTACTCACTTTGCCTTAGTGATCATGCGGAGACCCCGCAGAGCAGGACTAGGGTTGTTATCTCCTAGGAGAGCCCCGAACCTGGGTAAAGTATGCCGGCGTTCGTGTCTACGCCTTATCCCGCTTCCAGGCACCGGCGACGTTCTACTCGCTCCCACCATGATAAGCCATCCTTTGGCATATGTCGCACCCAACCCCCGACATTTGGCGCCCACCATGGGGCGAGGGGCACCATCGTCCGGAGACATGTTCTGGACAGGAACCCTTTTCCTCCGTGGCGAGCACAGCCAGCCCGGTACGCCAGACGGAGTCTGCGTCGACGCGCTGCATGGCGCTGAAATCGCATGTGCGGCCCGTTGCCTCGCCGATCTTGTCGGTGAGGTTCGCCTCTCAGACGAGCCCACATCCGACGCGGGCACGGGCGGCCCCGAGAGCCTCCTCACGGGCCTCCTCGATCAACTCCACATCGCCAGCAAGCCAGCTATGGACTTGGAGTCCGTAGGCTCCACCGATCCGATGTTGGTCGACTCCGACACCGCGTCGCTCGACGCGTTTCCCACCAACGTGGTGATCTACGACGAGCCGCTGCCTCACGCGGAGAGTGGCGGAAGCACCATCACAGAGGTGCTAGTCATCGGTCATGGCGAGCACTCCGGCGGAGGAGCTCATGACCCACTTGACGCGGCGCTGCAAGACCTGACCGCGCCCATGGCCGAAGACGTTGATGCCGAGACGCTGGAGGCGCACCGCCTTCATCTCGTCGAAGGCGCCAAGAAGCTGGCCAGCATGAGACAACTATCAGAAGCCTATCAGCGCAAGATGGACCGTGCTGTGGGTGGCATGCCGGCTCCAACTGGGACTAGCCGCCTTGGCACGGTCCAGCAGCGCGGTGTAGCCATCGCCAACCTGTTCGGGGCGAATCGCCCCATTTACGCCACGCCTGCGGAGAACATTCGAGCCGCCCAGGCGGCGGGGGACGAGCTCGACAATTTCGAGGGCGAAGAACGTCGCCTGATGACGGAGCGCATCTAGCGGCTCCTCGACGCGGCCGCCGAGCAGAACGAGGCCGGCTGCCGCACCGAGGTGCCGCAGCAGCAAATTGATGATCTGCCTCCCTGCCGAGACCAAGGCGCGACATCCCGGAGCCGGCTGCCAGCCGCAGCCGGACTCGCATCACCATAGAGCGCGACCAAGACGGCCGCCCAAGAGCAGTGGAACGACGGGACGACTGTCCGCCTCCTCCCCCTCGCAGGGAAAGGCGAGTCTCCCCGCCGCCTGTTGATCACCCGACACTCGGCGACCGCCTTGGCCGCCGAGAGGGAGTCGGAGAGAATGACGCCCGTCACCGGATCGACCGTCTCCACCGATCCCTGGCACTTGAAGAAGAAGACGAGTTGGGTCCGCCATGTTTCGGCCCCCGCATTCGAGAAGATCCCTTTCCCAAAGTGTTCACGCTCCCAAGAGATACACCCAAGTACACCGGCTCCGTGAAGCCGGAAGACTGGCTAGTTGACTACTCCACGGCCGTCAACATAGCAAATGGCAACAAGCGCGTTCCGTGAAGTATGTTCCGCTCATGCTCCAGGGCACGGCCCGGACATGGCTGAACAGCTTGAAGCCCCGCAGCATCAACAGTTGGGTCGACTTCACCGACGCTTTCGTCCGCAACTTCACCAGCACATACAAGCGACCTCCCAAACCTCGCCAGCTTTCCTTGTGCGTGCAAGGCCCCAACGAGTCAACTCGCGACTACCTCACGCGCTGGGCCGAGCTCCGTAACTCCTGCGAGGGCGTGCACGAGGTGCAGGCTATCGAGTACTTCACAGCAGGGTGCCGGGAGGGCACCCTCCTCAAGCACAAGCTTCTCTGCGACGAGCCAGAGACCCTAGATGAGCTACTGATCATAGCAGACAAATATGCCACGGCCGACTCCTCCAGGAAGGCAGAAATTCAAGTTAGTGCGACTGGCAAGGTGGCTCTGCAGGCTCCTCGAACCCCAGCTGGAGACGCCAGTCGACGTCAACAGTAGAACGACCACAAGTGCAAAGCCCCGCAGCCGGTTTCCACCAGCCGGCAGGTAGCAACAGTCGAAGACCAGAAGCCAGAAGAGCAGCCTCCGCCCAAGCGTCAGAAGGGCGGCAAGCCCAACTAGTTGCCGGCTTTCTCATATGAGCAGACTTTGGATGGTCCCTGCAAATTCCATAGTGGCGCGAAGCCGTCCAACCACACCACTCGGAAATGCCACTGGCTCATCAGGATCGCCAAGGGAGACGGCCTCTTGCCTCCCCCACCTGTTGGGCAACCGCCTCCTCCTTCGTCCCAGCAGCCGGCGGTCAGACCAGTCGGCGCAGTACAAGACGAATTTCCAGAAGAGCACGGAGCCTACATGGTGTTCACCAGCGTAGCCGATGATAGACGCAGCAGGCGGCTGCAGCAGCAAGAAGTGAATGCAGTAGCATCAGAGACACCAGAGTTCATGCACTGGTCTGAGAAGCCCATCAGCTGGAGCAGAGCTGACCACCCAGAGGTGATGCCCAATCCCGGCTCCTACGCCTTGGTTTTGGATGCCACCTTTGCCACGGACAGGCGAGCTGCTCGTTTCTCCCGAGTCCTAATAGACGGCGGCAGCAGCATCAACATCCTGTACAAGGACACCATGGAGAAGTTAGGAATCAAGCAGCGACAGCTTCAGAACAGCCGGACTGTATTCCATGGCATAGTTCCTGGCCTTTCCGGCTCACCAATCGGCAAGATCCTGATAGATGTCCTCTTCGGAGACAAAGATCACTTCCGCCGAGAGTCAGTTTGGTTTGAAGTGGTGGACCTTGAAAGCCCATACCATGCGTTACTAGGCCGGCCTACCCTGGCCAAGTTCATGGCTGTCCCCCACTACGCCTACCTCGAGATGAAGATGCCGAGTTCCAAGGGGATTCTGACCATAGCTGGCGACTACAGAAAGTCGTCCGCCTGCGCGGCTGAGAGCAGTCCGCTGGCCGAGTCCCTCGTGATCGTAGCTGAGAAGCGGCTCCTTGACCAGGTTGTGGCGATGGCAAGCAAGCGGCCGGAGATGTCACCCAACCCCAAGGAGTCGGAAGCTGAGGGCGCGTTCAAGCCGGCCAAAGAGAGGAAGAAGATACCCTTGGACCCGGAGCACCCAGAGAGGTACGCTGTCGTAGGTACAAACCTCGACAGCAAATAGGAAGGCGAGCTCGTCGATTTCCTCCGTGAGAATCGGGACATCTTTGCATGGTCCCCCAAAGACATGCCAGGTGTTCCGACGGAATTCGCCGAGCACAAGTTACATGTCTGATCTGATGTCAAGCCAGTCAGGCAGCCCTTGCACTGCCTGTCAGAAGAGAAGAGAAGAGTTGTTGGAGAAGAGATAGCCCGGCTTCTAGCTGCCGGCTTCATCATGGAGGTGTTCTTTCCAGAGTGGCTAGCCAACCCGGTCCTAGTGCTGAAGAAGAACAAGCGGTGGCGAATGTGTATTGACTACACTAGCCTCAACAAAGCATGCCCCAAGGACCCGTTCGCTTTGCCAAGGATCGACCAAGTAATAGACTCCACAGCCGGATGCGAGCTGTTGAGTTTCTTAGATGCATATTCAGGATATCACCAGATCAAGTTGAACCCGGCCGACAGGCTGAAGACCGCCTTCATCACGCCGTTTGGAGCCTTCTGCTACTTAATTGACCATGACGTTCGGCTTGAGGAATGCCGGCGCCACCTTTCAACGTTGCATTCAGAAGTGCCTCCTCAAGCAACTCGGCAGAAACACCCACATTTACGTGGATGACATGGTGGTGAAGATAGAGAATCGTGGAACGCTGCTAGAAGACCTCAAGGAGACCTTTGAGAACCTGCGCCGGTTTCAAATCAAGCTCAACCCAGAGAAATGCGTCTTCGGAGTACCAGCCGGCCAGCTTCTTGGTTTTCTGGTCTCCGAACGTGGCATAGAGTACAACCTCGTGAAGATCAAGGCCATCGAGAGGATGGAAGTGCCCACCCGACTACTGGACGTACAGAAGTTCACTGGCTGTTTGGCATCCATCAGCCGCTTCATCAGTCGGCTGGGAGAGAAGGCTCTTCCCCTGTACCAACTCATGAAGAAAACCACCTTTTTTGAGTGGAACGACAAGGCGGACGAAGCTTTTCTCCAGCTTAAGAAGATGTTGACTACTCCACCTGTCCTGGCGGCTCCGACTCCTAAGGAGCCCATGCTCCTATACATCGCCGCCACCAGCCGAGTGGTCAGCACAGTCATCGTGGTAGAGCACAAGGAGGAAGGCAAGGCACTGCCAATCCAGAGACCAGTATATTATTTGAGTGAAGTACTGTCGACCTCCAAGCAAAACTACCCCCACTACTAGAAAATGTGCTATAGCGTGCATTTCACCGCCAAGAAATTGAAGCCTTACTTTCAAGAGCACCCAATCACTGTGGTCTGCACAGCTCATTAGCCGAGATCATTGGAAGCCGAGATGCTTCAGGCCAAGTGGCCAAATAAGCCATAGAGTTGGACCCCTACACCATCTACTACCAGCCTCGCACCGCCATAAAGTCGCAAGCATTGGCCGACTTCCTCGTAGATTGGGCCGAGACACAGTACCTGCCGCCAGTGCCCGACTCCACCCATTGGCGGATGCATTTTGATGGCTCCAAGATGCGCGCCGGCTTGGGAGCCGGCATCGTCCTCACCTCTCCCAAAGGCGGCAAGCTCAAATATGTGCTGCAAATCCGTTTTGCCGCCTCCAACAACGTTGCCGAATACGAGGCACTCATTCACGGGCTCCGGCTTGCCAAAGAACTCGGCATTCGTCGGATCCTGTGCTATGGTGACTCCGACTTGGTGGTCCAAGATCGTCCGCGATCGACGCGTAAAGATGCAAATATGGTGAGCTACCGCTTCCTCGTGCAGCAACTCAGTGGATATTTTGAGGGGCGCGAGTTTCTCCACGTGCCAAGAAACGACAACGAGCAAGCAGATGCCTTGGCACGAATCGGCTCTACCCGTCAAGCAATACCGTCTGGCGTCGCCCTTCAGCTGCTCCTCAAGCCGTCTGTCAAGCCTTCACCGGAATCAGACTCTATCTTCGTGTCGGCTCCTCCTGAAGCAGTTGGATCTGACTCAAGAGCCCCAGCAGAGGGCACGAAAATTCTGGCAGGCGGCTCTGGGATCGCGGCAGTCGAAGCCGGCCCGGGGACTACGCGGTCAGCCCGGAGACTTCAGAACTTGGCCCGGGGACTGCGCCAATCGGCCCGGGAACTTCATCGATCCAGCAAGCGGCTGCCGACTCCAACCCGCCGCCTCCCGGCCCAGCCGCCCTCGTCCAAGTCGCAGTTCTGATAGTCAAAGAAATCGCAGCACCTTCATGGGCCCAGCCCATCCTCAAATTCCTGGTGAGCAAAGAGCTGCCAACCGAAGAGATCCTAGCCCGGCAAGTGCAACGCCGGGCAGCAGCCTACACCATAGTCAACAGAGAGCTTGTAAGGCGCAGTGTCACTGGCGTCTACCAGCGCTGCATGGAGCCGGAGCAAGGCCAAGCAATTCTCAAAGTGAAAGCACAAGTGCTCCCTAGGTGGTTTTGGTAATTAATGACAACATATCTCTTGTTGGACTAACACTTTTATCTAGTATGTTTCAGATAAGTTCAACAATGGAGTGGCATGGACTAAAGGATGTGGGAACTCCTTCAAGATGCTAAGGACAAAGGATTGGCTCAAGCTTCAAGCTCAAGACTCTTCATTTTACATTTTAGTGATCCAAGATAACATTGAGTCTATAGGAAAAGCCAATACTATCAAGGAGGAATGGGGTGTTGCTTAATGAGCCTCTTGCTTCAAAGTGCTTAGTGATATGCTCCAAATACCCTCAACTACTTTCCCACTTCCACACATTTGTCCTAAACATAAAGTCAAACTCGGCCCCACTGATTCTTTCTATCCGGCGCCACCGAGTTTGGATGTCTTAGCCACTGCCACAAACCCTACGCAAATCGGTCTCACCGATAGGGATCTCGGTCTCACCGAGATGGGATTGTAATCTCTGTGTATGTCCATTATCAAAATCGGTCTCACCGAGTTTGAGCAATCGATACTACCAAGATTACAATGCAAACTCTCTGGTTAACTTATTATCAAAATCGGTCCCACCGAGTTTGATAATCGGTCAAACCGAGTTTGCCTGACCAACTCTCTGGAAAGCTTATTACCAAAATCGGTCCCACCGAGTTTGTGTAATCGGTCTTACCGAGATTACGTTATGCCCTAACCCTAACCGAATCGGTCCCACCGAGTTGCATTCCGGTCCCACGGAAAACCCTAACGGTCACATTATTTGCTAAATCGGTCTAACTGAAGTTTAACGATTCGGTCCCACGAATTTGGTAGATTGTGTGTAACGGTTAGATTTTGTGTGGAGGCTATATATACCCCTCCACCTCCTCTTCATTCATGGAGAGAGCCATCGGTGAACCTACACTTCCAAAGCATCCTATTTACGAGAAAGAACTACCTACTCATGTGTTGAGGCCAAGATATTCCATTCCTACCATATGAATCTTGATCTCTAGCCTTCCCCAAGTTGCTTTCCACTCAAACCCTCTTTCCACCAGATCCAAATCCTATGAGAGAGAGTTGAGTGTTGGGGAGAATATCATTTGAAGCACAAGAGCAAGGAGTTCATCATCAACGCACCATTTGTTACTTCTTGGAGAGTGGTGTCTCCTAGATTGGCTAGGTGTCACTTGGGAGCCTCCGACAAGATTGTGGAATTGAACCAAGGAGTTTGTAAGGGCAAGGAGATCGCCTACTTCGTGAAGATCTACCGCTAGTGAGGCAAGTCCTTCGTGGGCGACGGCCATGGTGGGATAGACAAGGTTGCTTCTTCGTGGACCCTTCATGGGTGGAGCCCTCCGTGGACTCACAAGCCGTTACCCTTCGTGGGTTGAAGTCTCCATCAACGTGGATGTACGATAGCACCACCTATCAGAACCACGCCAAAAACATCCTTGTCTCCAAATTGCGTTTGAATCCTCCAATCCCTTCCCTTTACATTCTTGCAAGTTGCATGCTTTATTTTCCGCTGCTCATATACTTTTTGCATGCTTGCTTGCTATATGTTGTGAATGTTAAACTTGTGCCTAAACTCCACTCAAACTTTAAAGGAACTTAAAAACTGCAACTTTGGTACTTAGTGTCTATTCACCCCCCTCTAGACACCTCTTCTCAAGGTCCTACAAGTGGTATCAGAACATTGGTCTCCATTGCCTTGGTTTAATCACCATTGGAGGAAGATGGATGAGTCTACTTTGGGGAGTCTTAGACATAGAGTGCCTATTCTTGATGGAGAGTATTTTCGTGAGTGGAAAATGAGATGCTTGTTATTTTCAATCAATATCATTTTAACAAGTACATTGCTAGCCCTTGTGCACCTTATGTTGATCCTATGCATCCAACCCATGATGAGTCAATTAACATGGTTATGAATCTTAGAACTGCCGAACTTATCATTAGAGGATTGCCTAGAAACTTGATTGGATGTTTGCCTACTTTTAAGTGTGCCTACACCGTATGGAAATTTCTTGAGGAACGATTTCCAGATTATTCCTTGAAAAATCTAGATGAAATTATCCATAAGTCTATTGCTTTGAGCAAAATGAATACTAGTGATCCTATGTTTGGTGATCGTCTATTTGAGCTTACAAACCTTATGCGTGCCAATGGAAATGTTTGTATTATTAGTGACATTATTTCCGAAGCTATAAGAATTCATAGACAAGATTATTGGCAAACTCATTCTAATGAATCACCCTCTCTAGGATTTGATCCACCACATGACGATGTTGAACATGGATACTATGATAAGGATGATGATAGTGACTTCGATCTTGATGGTGCAATGAGACATTTTGGTCTTATGGCAAATCTTGAGGATAAATGTCGGGAGGAAAGGAATGGGTTCTTGATAGTGGATGTACCGATCACATGACCGGGATAAAGACATGTTTCGTGAGGTTGTCGATAATGATAGTCCTCGAAAGTATGTCACTTTCGGTGACAACTCAAAGGGTAAGGTGGTTGGCCTCGGTAAGGTGGCCATATCACATGATAGCTCCATACAAAATGTTATGCTCGTTGAATCTCTTGGTTACAAATTACTTTCGGTATCTAGACTTGATGATTTCGGTTTCAATGTTCTATTTACTGAAGTAGATTGCCAAGTGTTTCGTCGAGATAATCATAAAATGGTCTTCTTGGTGTGCGTAGAGGTGATCTATACATTGTTGATTTCACTAAAAAGGCTCAACCTAAAACTTGCTTCATTGCTAAATCTTCAAAAGGCTGGTTATGGCATAGACGATTAGGTCATGTTGGTATGTGAAACCTTGACAAGCTTATTAAGGGAAATCATATCCTTGGAGTTAATGATGTCATATTTGATAAGGATAGACTTTGCGATTGCTTGTCAAGAGTGTAAACAGGTTGGAGGAAGGCATCCGTGAAGAACATCATGACCACGAAGAGGCCACTCGAGCTACTTCACATGGATCTCTTTGGTCCCAACTCTTACAAGAGTCTCGGTGGAAATTCTTTTGGTCTAGTTATAGTTGATGATTTTTCCAGATTTACGTGGGTGTTCTTTCTCGATGATAAATCGCAGGTCCAAAAGATCTTCAAAAACTTTGCTAGGAAGGCCCAAAACCAATTTGAAGTGAAGATCAAGAAGGTTCGCAGCGATAACGGAACGGAGTTCAAGAACGCAAATGTGGACACCTTTCTTGACGAAGAACGGATTTCACACGAGTTCTCGGCTACGCACACACCTCAACAAAATGGAGTTGTTGAGAGGAAGAACCGGACGCTCATCGAAATGGCGAGAACGATGCTTGATGAGTACAAGACGCCGAAGCACTTTTGGGCAGAAGCGGTTGAGACAGCTTGTCATGCAACAAATCGCTTGTATCTTCACAAGCTACTCGGCAAGACGGCATCCGAGCTACTCACCAGTGACAAACCCCAAGTTGGATACTTTCGAGTATTCGGCTCAAAGTGCTACATTCTTGATAAGCATCGTCGTTCTAAATTTGCTCCTAAGTCTCATGAAGGTTTCCTACTAGGTTATGGCTCAAACTCTCACACTTACCGTGTCTACAACAATTTCACCCGAAAGGTTGAAGAGACGGTAGATGTGAAGTTTGATGAATCTAACGGCTCGCAAGTAGAGCAATTGCCAATTGATGTAGGAGACAAAGATCCTTGGAAGCAATCCAAGACTTGTCTATTGGCAAGGTCCGTCCAACGGAGCTGAAGGAGAGTACCTCGTCCGTCCAAGTGGAAGCTTCTACTTCACGACAAGGTGAACCAAGAGTTGATACGGAAGCATCCACAAGTGGGACACACCAAGATGAAGAAAAGCGAGGAAGTGCATCAAGATGAACGTCAACAACCTCCTTCTCCACCACGACAAGAGAACGACAACGCCAACAATGAAGAAAGCCAAGAAGAAGAACAAGATGAAGAAGATGTTCAACGAAGACCCAAGCAAAAGCTTTCATGAGTTCGAGCAAGAATTGCTAAAGACCATCCCGTCGAGCAAATCTACAATGATATTCAAACCGGGAGAATCACCCGCTCTAAAACTCGTTTAGCTAACTTTTGTGAAAACTATTCTTTCATCTCTAGCATTGAACCTATGAAGGTCGAAGAAGCATTGGAAGATCTGGATTGGATAAATGCTACGCATGAAGAGCTACACAACTTTGAGAGGAACCAAGCTTGGACATTGGTTGAGAAGCCCGACAACAACCACAACATCATCGGTACCAAATGGGTGTTTCGCAACAAGCAAGATGAAAATGGACAAGTAGTTCGCAACAAAGCACGTCTCGTCGCCCAAGGCTACACACAAGTCGAAGGTATGGACTATGGTGAGACTTACGCCTGACTAGACTTGAGTCCATTCAAGCATCTTACTTTCCTATGCTAATCACCATGATATCACCTTGTACCAAATGGACATTAAAAGTGCTTTTCTAAATGGTGAAATAGAGGAGGAAGTTTATGTTAAACAACCTCCAGGCTTTATCAATCCTAAGAAACCCAATCATGTTTACAAACTTCACAAAGCTCTTTATGGACTTAAACAAGCTCCTAGAGCATGGTATAAATGCTTGACCAAGTTCCTTATTGAAAAAGGCTTTGAAATTGGGAAAATTGATTCTACTCTTTTCACTAAAAGGGTTAATGGTGAACTCTTTGTGTGCCAAATTTTTGTTGATGATATTATATTTGGTTCAACTAACCCTCATTTTAGTGAAAAGTTTGGGAAGCTAATGTCGGAGAAGTTTGAGATGTCTATGATGAGTGAACTCAAATTCTTTCTTGGTTTGCAAATCAAGCAAACTAAGGAAGGTACTTTTGTCTCAAAACAAAGTACACCAAGGACTTATTCAAGAAGTTCAATATGCAAGAATGCAAAGGTATGACTACACCCATGCCTACTAGTGGACATCTTGACTTAACCAAAGATGGTGAACCGGTTGATCAAAAGGCTTACCGCTCTATGATTGGTTCATTGTTATATCTATATGCTTCACGTCCCGATATTATGCTAAGTGTGTGCATGTGTGCACGATATCAAGCTGCCCCTAAAGAATGTCATCTTAAGGCCGTGAAAAGGATAGTGAGATACTTAATCCATACACAAAATTTTGGCATTTGGTATCCTAAGAAGGCCTCTTTCGATCTTGTTGGCTATTCCGACTTGGACTATGCCGGAGACAAGGTTGATAGAAAGTACACTTCGGGTACTTGTCAATTTCTTGGTAAATCACTTGTGTCTTGGTCCTCCAAGAAACAAAACTCGGTATCCTTATCCACCGCCGAAGCTGAATATATTGCCGCTGGTTCATGTTGTGCTCAATTACTTTGGATGACCCAAACTCTTAAAGATTATGGGATATGTGTGAGACATGTTCCATTGCTTTGTGATAATGAAAGTGCTATCAAAATTGGTCATAATCTTGTGCAACATCCACGAACTAAGCATATTGAAGTTCGTCATCATTTCATTCGAGATCATGTTGCTAAGGGTGACATTGATCTTAAGCATGTTCGCACCAAAAAGCAATTAGCGGATATATTCACTAAACCTCTTGATGAGAAAGTGTTTTTCAGGTTAAGAGGAGAATTGAACATCATTGATGCTTCAAACTTGGAGTAGAAACTCCATTGGATACATGCAAGACATGAGCTTTTGACTAATCCTTGATATTTCTCTTATGATGAAAAACTTATGTCTTGGATATATTTGTATCTTGCATGTTATCTAACCCATGTAGGTAGATGGACACAAATTCCAAGTGGTGCTCCAAATTCTTGATGAGCTACATCAACCTTGAGCAACCCACGCAAGTTCAACTACATGGACAACACCACCAACCAAGGTATGTTATTCCATCTTAGAGAAGCTTTACTCCGAGTCATGAGTTAAAGCAACTCGACAAGATGTGAATACATCAAGATGCTTAAACAAAAAATGGCAAACCCATTTTGAGCTTAAACAATGAGTATGGCCTATGATCAAGTGATCTCACTTGATTCCTAAGTCAATATACTCTAACATAGGTGACTTTGTCGCCGACCATCTCTAGATGAAGTTCTCATGTGTTCTTTTCTGAGTTTTTGCATTTGTCTCATGCATTTGTGTTTCCCCTTTCAAAAAAAAACTTCATCTAGATTTCTTTCTGTTTTCTCTGCATTTTCTGCATCTAATTCCTTGCATATCTTTCAGTTAATTCCTTGCAAATCTTTGTGAGATCTTACTAGTATAGTGAGCTAAGGTGACAAGTGTTCTCTCTGCGATGAACTCGGTTACACCAATTTGTTATTTTCGGTCCAACCAAATCTTTTCGGTACAACCGAAGCATACCACTCGGTGCCACCGATTTCATAATAGGAAAAACTCTTTGCCACATATTATGTGTTTCTTCTGATCCAGCTCCACTCAATGAATCTTGTCCTCTACAAGCATCACATTTTCATCATTGCTTTGTTCTGTGTCTCAAGGGCCAAACCCATTCAACAGACTCCAGAAGACCCTTTTTGGAAAATTGATGTCAAAGGGGGAGAGGAAGAACATCAAAGCTTATCATTTGGAGATAGAGAGAGAGCATCAAAGCTTATCACCTTTCTTCTTAAGGGAGAGAGAGACCTTCTAGGGGGAGAGACCCTCAAAAGACGAGAGAGATCTCCAGGGGGAGAGGATACTTAAGTAGAAAGTATTTCTCAAGGATCCCAGATGCTTGGTGTTCAAGAGGAGACATTTCCACATGTCTTCTTGAGGGGAGAGACATGTTCATATGATCTGTTGTGCTCAATTTTGCATTAGCATACATTAGCTCTGAACTTTAGCTCTGATCATCATTCATATCTTTCAGCTCTGTTTTCCTTCACTCTGATTTTCTGTTCCCTATCTTCTCCCAAAGTATCCCATGTTAGATTCAGGGGGAGCAAGACATCTAAGGGAAAGAGATCATTTAAATTAATTGCATATATTTACTCTTGGGGACATGTCTAATCCAATGTGGTACTCAGTACTCACTCTCTACATGTCATCCCAGTCTTGATATTCTTGTGGTTTCTTCTGTTTGGTCTGGCTAGTAGATGCATCTGTGTTACCTAACCTTGTTTTCACAGGTTCATTCCATCCTAAGCCAACTCAAGACCACAAGGTAAGTATATGCATCACAATCATGTGTATGAGGAATTCTTGCTGATGTACATACTGTTTGCAAGAAGGACTCATGGGCATGAAGTATTCTCTTTAATACTTTTTGCTCTGATGCATATAGCCAAGATACATGTAACACATTGCCTGCTCTATCATGGTTATGCTATCACATGCTTCTATATTTCATATTCACATGATTGCATACATGTAGGGGGAGCCTATGCTTGTTACATGTCTTTCCAAAGCTTTACTTGCTATTCTTTATATCTTTATATAAAGCTTTGATGTATGTTGCCATCAATTACCAAAAAGGGGGAGATTGAAAGCACAAGTGCTCCCTAGGTAGTTTTGGTAATTAATGACAACATATCTCTTGTTGGACTAACACTTTTATCTAGTATGTTTCAGATAAGTTCAACAATGGAGTGGCATGGACTAAAGGATGTGGGAACTCCTTCAAGATGCTAAGGACAAAGGATTGGCTCAAGCTTCAAGCTCAAGACTCTTCATTTTACATTTTAGTGATCCAAGATCACATTGAGTCTATAGGAAAAGCCAATACTATCAAGGAGGAATGAGGTGTTGCTTAATGAGCCTCTTGCTTCAAAGTGCTTAGTGATATGCTCCAAATACCCTCAACTACTTTCCCACTTCCACACGTTTGTCCTAAACCTAAAGTCAAACTTCATTTACCGATTCTTTCTATCCGGCGCCACCGAGTTTGGATGTCTTAGCCACTGCAACAAACCCTAGGCAAATCGGTCTCACAGATAGGGATCTCGGTCTCACCGAGATGGGATTGTAATCTCTCTATGTATGTCCATTATCAAAATCGGTCTCACCGAGTTTGAGCAATCGGTACTACCGAGATTACAATGCAAACTCTCTGGTTAACTTATTATCAAAATCGACCCCACCGAGTTTGATAATCGGTCAAACCGAGTTTGCCTGGCCAACTCTCTGGAAAGCTTATTACCAAAATCGGTCCCACCGAGTTTGTGTAATCGGTCTTACCGAGATTACGTTATGCCCTAACCCTAACCGAATAGGTCCCACAGAGTTGCATTCCGGTCCCACCGAAAACCCTAACAGTCACATTATTTGCTAAATCGGTCTGACCGAGTTTAACGATTCGGTCCCACCGAGTTTGGTAGATTGTGTGTAACGGTTAGATTTTGTGTGGAGGCTATATATACCCCTCCACCTCCTCTTCATTCGTGGAGAGAGCCATCGTTGAACCTACACTTCCAAAGATCCTATTTACGAGAAAGAACTACCTACTCATGTGTTGAGGCCAAGATATTCCATTCCTACCATATGAATCTTGATCTCTAGCCTTCCCCAAGTTGCTTTCCACTCAAACCCTCTTTCCACCAGATCCAAATCCGATGAGAGAGAGTTGAGTGTTGAGGAGAATATCATTTGAAGCACAAGAGCAAGGAGTTCATCATCAACACACCATTTGTTACTTCTTGGAGAGTGGTGTCTCCTAGATTGGCTAGGTGTCACTTGGGAGCCTCCGACAAGATTGTGGAGTTGAACCAAGGAGTTTGTAAGGGCAAGGAGATCGCCTACTTCATGAAGATCTACCACTAATGAGGCAAGTCCTTCGTGGGCGACGGCCATGGTGGGATAGACAAGGTTGCTTCTTCGTGGACCCTTCATGGGTGGATCCCTCCATGGACTCGCGAAACCGTTACCCTTCGTGGGTTGAAGTCTCCATCAACGTGGATGTACGATAGCACCACCTATCAGAATCACGCCAAAAACATTCGTGTCTCCAAATTGCATTTGAATCCTCCAATCCCTTCCCTTTACATTCTTGCAAGTTGCATGCTTTATTTTCCGCTGCTCGTATACTTTTTGCATGCTTGCTTGCTATATGTTGTGAATGTTAAACTTGTGCCTAAACTCCACTCAAACTTTAAAGAAACTTAAAAACTGCAACTTTGGTACTTAGTGTCTATTCACCCCCCTCTAGACACCTCTTCTCAAGGTCCTACAAGTGGTATCAGAGCATTGATCTCCATTGCCTTGGTTTAATCACCATTGGAGGAAGATGGATGAGTCTACTTTGGGGAATCTTAGACATAGAGTGCCTATTCTTGATGGAGAGTATTTTCGTGAGTGGAAAAATGAGATGCTTGTTATTTTCAATCAATATCATTTTAACAAGTACATTGCTAGCCCTTGTGCACCTTATGTTGATCCTATGCATCCAACCCATGATGAGTCAATTGACATGGTTAGGAATCTTAGAACTGCCGAACTTATCATTAGAGGATTGCCTAGAAACTTGATTGGATGTTTGCCTACTTTTAAGTGTGCCTAAACCGTATGGAAATTTCTTGAGGAATGATTTCCAGATTATTCCTTGAAAAATCTAGATGAAATTATCCATAAGTCTATTGCTTTGAGCAAAATGAATACTAGTGATCCTATGTTTGGTGATCGTCTATTTGAGCTTACAAACCTTATGCGTGCCAATGGAAATGTTGGTATTATTAGTGACATTATTTCCGAAGCTATAAGAATTCATAGACAAGATTATTGTCAAACTCATTCTAATGAATCACCCTCTCTAGGATTTGATCCACCACATGACGATGTTGAACATGGATACTATGATAAGGATGATGATAGTGACTTCGATCTTGATGGTGCAATGAGACATTTTGGTCTTATGGCAAATCTTTGGGGATATATGTCAGGAGGAAAGGAATGGGTTCTTGATAGTGGATGTACCGATCACATGACCGGAGATAAAGACATGTTTCGTGAGGTTGCTGATAATGATAGTCCTCGAAAGTATGTCACTTTCGGTGACAACTCAAAGGGTAAGGTGGTTGGCCTCGGTAAGGTGGCCATATCACATGATAGCTCCATACAAAATGTTATGCTCGTTGAATCTCTTGGTTACAACTTACTTTCAAAGATTATCTAGACTTGCTGATTTCGATTTCAATGTTCTATTTTTGAAGTAGATTGCCAAGTGTTTCGTCGAGATAATCATAAAATGGTCTTTCTTGGTGTGCGTAGAGGTGATCTATACATTGTTGATTTCACTAAAAAGGCTCAACCTAAAACTTGCTTCATTGCTAAATGCTCAAAAGGCTGGTTATGGCATAGGCGATTAGGTCATGTTGGTATGCGAAACCTTGACAAGCTTATTAAGGGGAATCATATCCTTGGAGTTAATGATGTCATATTTGATAAGGATAGACTTTGCAGTGCTTGTCAAGCAGGTAAACAGGTTGGAGGAAGGCATCCTGTGAAGAACATCATGACCACGAAGAGGCCACTCGAGCTACTTCACATGGATCTCTTTGGTGCCGAAGCCGTCATCCCAGCGGACATAGAGTTCAACTCCCCACGAGTCACCATGTACAACGAGGAGGAAGCAGAAGAAGCGCATCAAGGCAGCGTCGATCTGCTGGAAGAGGGCCTGTTGCTTTTCGGCCGGTCCAGCATCTACCAGCAGAGCCTGCGCCGATACTACAACCGGAAGGTCAAGCCGAGATCTTTTCAAGAAGGAGACCTTGTGCTCCGGCTGATCCAGCGAACAGCCGGCCAGCACAAGCTCTCAGCACCTTGGGAAGGCCCTTTCATCATCAGCAAAGTGTTGGGCAACGACTCCTACTACCTGATCGACGCTCAGAAGCCCGAAAGACGCCAAAGAGGGACGACTCCGGCAAAGAGACGGAGCGGCCATGGAATGCAAATCTCCTCCGAAGATTTTACAGTTAATGCAGTATGTACCATGCTACCTTTTGTATTAAAGTACGAAGACTTCAGGGGCCCCGAGAAGAGCTCGGGGACTGCCCTCTTTTATCTATATGATAAGAATTATGCCTACTAATATGTTATTCTTTGTTATGCTGCTTGGCACCGGGTTCGACTATTCGGCCCGGGGACTTGCCGTCTTGCACTATGAAATGGTTCCTGCAGCCGGACAAGTAGTGTGTGGCACTTAAGCCGTCTCCTGTCAGAAGCCGCAGCTCGCAGAGCGACTGTCTGGTGGGCAGGAGTGAGGTAGAATGGGTGTCCACATGAAAAATGGCTAAGGACTCAAAGCATGTACATAGTTTAAGCCGGCTTCCAGCCTTTTACAACCGACTCTTGAGGAGCCGGCTCGCAGTCTTCTACTCAACTTGCTAATGAACTCTAAACGGCTAAGTACTTGCCTTCCCAAAGTAGCCAAGTACTTGACCCAAAGAAAGATCACAGAGCGGCCGTCTGGCTGGCAAGACGGCAACCAAGCGAAGGCGGCAAAGGAAAAAGCCAAAAGAGCAATAAGCAAGAAGAGATAGAACTCGGAGAAATATTTACATAGCAAAGGCCCTTGGCCGAATCTTCAAACAGAAGTTCATGATACACCCAGCGGGTGGAATTGTGCAAATTAACAAGTTCTTCGAGACTATTAAGCAGATAAAAACAAACATAAAGTGGGAGCCTAGGAAGCGGCAGACGGGTTCAGAGGATCGGAGGAGTCGGCGGTGCCAGTTGTTGGGGCGGCCGGCTGGTCGGTCTCGGCTTGATTCCCTCCGGCAGTAGCCGGCTCGGCCGGGCGTGGCTCGTTGCTGGAGGCGCGGTCGAGCTGAGGATGGCCGTCCGCTCCATCTTATGGTGCCTCCCCTTCGCCTCCCTCCTTCGCCTCACCTTCCTCCTCGCCACTGGAGCCGATCAACTCCGTCGAGTCCTCGCCGTCATCTGGATTCCTCCCGAACCACTCTGGCGGCACCTCTTCGTCGTTTTCAGCCCGCTCTGGGACGAAGATGCTGGTGTCGGTGTACTCGGCGATCGACGCCGCGCGCTTGACGACAGTGTCTTCCACGACTGCCAACTCCGCCTGGGCCTCTAGCCAGAACGTGGCTAGCTGGTCTAGACCCAGCCCAGGATACCACGCCTCGACGAACTCCAAGGCCCGGCGCGCTCCCGCCCGGGCAGAGGAGCCCTTCCAGGCCTCAAGACGGCCAGCCGCGACCTCCAGCCAGTCGGCAGTCCGACTGGGAGTGCGCGGAGCCTGCATATCCGGCCACATGGTGGCGATCGCCTGGGCGCCGACACGCTGAAGCCGGCGGAGCATTCGGTGGGCCGGCTGAAGGCGGGCCTCGATGCTCAGGATCTGCTCGTCGAGAGTTCGGGGGGCGTCGGCAGCAATCTTTGCGCCATCCGCCCTCCGCCCTTCGCGATCAGCCTCGATGGCTTGGTTGGCAGCCTGCGAGTGGCCAGGGAAGAAGTCTGCCAAGACAGAAGAACGCAGAAAGAAGTCAAAAACCAGAAGTCGGCTCGACCAACAGTTAGCAACTCAAAAAAGGAAAATGAGGAGAAGCTCACCATCGACGAGATCCTCGATCTCATGGAAGCCGGAGGCCAGCATCGCTTCCTTGTCAGTCCAGGAGGAACGCTCGCTCGCGAACTCAGCAAGGAGGGCGGTCTCCTTTTCTTCCGCCTCCTTTCGGGCCTTCGTGAGCAACTCCTTCTGCTCTGCCAGTTGCGCAACCAGCAGATCGCGCTCTGCGGCCAGCTTGTTGCACTCCTCCCCCTTGGCATGCAGCGCGGTGTTGGCCTCGCCCAGCTGCTGCTGCAGGGTGGCGTTGGCCTCTGAAGAAGAAGAAGAAAAAAGGCGTTAGTCGTCAACAAGGAAGAAGGTCGCCGGGGAGATCCGGCCCGACCGCTTTCGTGATCGGCCCGAATCTCGGGGACTACAGCCCGCGGGTGCGCCAGCGCGCCCCCGCAAAGAAGGAAGAAGACTCACTCCGGCTGTCCGGCAAGTCGGCGGTCCGCTTGGCCAGTTCTTCGACGTTGCGGTTGAAGGCGGTCACACGAAGATTATGGTAGTCCTGTGACAAAAATCTCAGACAAGTGTTAGTGCCTGGAACTCAGCGATTAGAGTTTCGAGCCGCCTGCTCAGCAGCTGGCCCGGAACTCGGGGACTACACCCAGTGGGTGCGCTAGCGCGCCCCCACAGAGAAGAACAAGAAACAAAAGCAAAGAAGGAGGAAACGTACCCGGATGGCTGCTCGCGATGCCAGATGCGCCTTGGTGCAGTTCTGGATGGCGTCGCCCTCGGCTCGGATCTTGGCCTGGACGTCCAGAAGCACCTGGTTCAACGGGCCTGTCCCGCCTCCCCGCACCCACCCAATGGGAGCGGCGCTTGTCGCCTCGGCGTCCGGGATCGTGGAACTCGCGGCGCCGGTTTCCAAAGGGCGCGGCGCCGAGGCCGCCTTCGCAAGACGACGACGCGTCGGCGTGCCGACTTGGAGAATTAGGCCCGCCACGACCTCGTCTTCAGTCGGCGGCACCGGCGGGTCCGCCGGCTGCTCGCCTTGCGCGCTTCCAGACGGCGGCGGTGGCGGCACGACCACATCTGGCACGAAGGCGTAGCCGCCATCCTCCTCCATGGCCGGATTCTCACCGTAGGCTTCCCTAGTCTGCCCCGTGAACTCCGGAGGCGGCGGTGCGGAGTTCAGCAGGGTGACGGAAACCGCCTATTGGCGGTGCACGGCTTCTTCAGCCTGCTTCCCCGTTGCGACGGCGGCCTCGGCCT
Source organism: Aegilops bicornis (assembly GCA_021605145.1). Lineage (NCBI taxonomy): Eukaryota > Viridiplantae > Streptophyta > Magnoliopsida > Poales > Poaceae > Aegilops > Aegilops bicornis. Next base: position 237,042,609 of record CM038669.1, read on the forward strand.
CTGCTAGCTTCTTGGCGGCGGCCTCTGCCTTCTCGGCCTCCGCCTTCTCCAGGCAGGCGGCCTCTTGCTCTGCGCGCTTCTCTTGCGCGTTCCGCTCTGTCGCCTCCCGGAGGTCAGCAGCGGGGTCAATCCGTCGAGTGGTGGCGGAAGTCTCCGCCGACCCCATGACGGAGGCGGCAACGACCCTCTCAAGAGAGAGGGGAGCCCTAGACCAAGGGAAAACAAGTAAAGACTCAGACAAGATCAACAAGAAAAAATAAAGGCGAAGGGCAGGAGCACTCACGCGGAGACCAGCGGCGGCTTCTTCACTTCCTTGCGGAAGCAGTTGGCCTTCGCGACCGCCTCATCCTGTTTGGTTGCCGCGGCCGAGCCCTTGGGCTTCTTCGGTCGGCTTCCGAACAAGCTTGGCACGGCCCTGCACTTCTTCGCGCCGCCTTGAGCGTCCGACGCAGCAGAAGAGCTCGCGCCGGGCTGGCCGACTCCTGGCTGGTGGCGGGGGGCGACCTCCTCATCATCGTCAGGCCAGTCCTCGATACTGGCCCCGAGCCGTGGGCCGCCTCCTCCCTCGGCGTCGTCTTCCAAGGCCGCCGCCCCCAGATCGGGGTCGTCGACGTCGCTCTTCGCCCGGTCGGCGAGGAATTCGCGGGCCGGCCCCGCGGTGCCGGCTGCTGGATGGAGGAGCGGGTTCTGGCCAAAGCAGACTGGTCAGGTCGGACAAGACGAACTTGGCAAGGAAGAAGACAAGAAAGTTAAAGAAAAAAGAGAAAAAGAAGCAACTCACTATGGGTGGTGGGTTGGCACGCGAATACGGTTCCTTGCTGAACTGCAACTCTTCCAAGAGCTTGCAGTCCGCAAGGTAGTTCACCATATAGGCTACCTCCTCGCGAGGCATTTCCTTGGTGAACATCCGACTCGGGTCCCGGTGCCCTCTCATCTGGCATATCATGTGGGGGCGACCTTGGGCGGAGAACTTCGGCGCCACAGGCGGCCAGCAGATCCGGACGGTCGAGACCCTCCGGCCAATGTCAAGACTCGAGTCGCACGACGGCGCCCGGCCTCACGCTGCGTCGGCGTCTAGCCCGACATTTACCGGTTGGGCTGCCTCCCAGCCGGCGGGCCGGCCACGTAGGCCGGCAGATTGACCAAGTCGCCTACAGCGAAGACGCTCTTCACGTACAAGTACGACTGCTGCCACATCTTCACCGACTTTATTAGCTTGATGGAGGGAAATGGGTTGTCGGCTCCCGACCTCCGCACGGCGATGAACGCGCAGCAATGAGCCGGCACGCCTGCGGCTTGAGTGCCGAGCTTGGAGTAGAAGAACTCCCCCCCAGAGCTCGATGGTGGGGAGAACGCCGAGGAAGCCTTCGTACAGGGCGACGAAGGCGGACAGTAGCACCACCATGTTGGGTGAGATGGTGCGGCTGGAGGCCGTAGAATTCGAGGAAAGCACGGAAGAAGCTGCTCGCCGGCAAGCCGAGGCCCCGCAGGCAGTGCGAGTGGAAGACGACCTGCTCGCCCTCCTGCGGCGCCGACGAGATTTCTCCCCTCGGCGCGAGGCAGACCCGCACGAAGTCCTTGCCGGGGAGCCGACGCGTCTTGCGGAGGAACTCGACGTGATCGTCGTGGACCTCTGAGCCGTCCCAGGTGCCGGAGTGCACCGAGGGGGTGCGGCGGCGGAAGAAGAGCTCATCGCAAACGGATCATCGCAGTGCTCGGTGAAGCTTGGGGCGCGGCGGTGTGAAGAAGAAGAAAAAGATGGAGCAGTGAGGAGGAGAGGCGCGCGTGCTCTGCCGCTCCCCCTCCTCCCCCTACTTATAGACCCATGGGCGTGGGATTTACTGCACCCACGACCCCATGACCCCCACGTTTATTGCGCAAACTTACTGCACGCAGTAACTCCACGGGAACCCCAACCGTCCGCCATGGCCGTGGCGGATCCACTCGCGTGCCAAGGTGCGGTGGTGCCGGGCCCCGCCTGTAGGCCTGTCCCGTCATGCGCGTGGGTGGGCAGATTGGCCTGACCGCTTGTTGCCACGTGACGGGCCCGAAACGAGCGGCGGCCTGGAAGCTTAGCTAGCACGCTACTTGGATCCCGCCGAGGCTTTCGAAAACTTTGGACAAGTCAAATTGAGCGAGACCGACTCCTAGCAGTCGGCCCGGTAGAAGTCAAACGAGGTTTTTCACCTCAGGCACTCGGAGAGAGAAACTGCTGAGGCTCCTCGGCTGATCATCCGTGGAGCCTCACCAGCTTCGGGGACTACTGTCGGAGTAATGGGCCACGGGTAGGCTGACCCGAAGCCCGGAACCTTTCAAGACATCGGGGCCGACTGCGCCCCTCAAGACTCCAAGATGAAGAGCCGCTCGAAGCCTACTGGAGGAATGCCCATCGCCCACTCGCGGCCGAGTCCTGGAGGCGAGGTCAAGACAAGTCGACTCCTACCTGGCGGCTTCCAGAGAAGCCGGCCACAGGGAGTCGGCCCACGGCACAAACAACCCCATGTCCTCATCAAGGGGGATGGGACGGGGAGTGGCTACAGTGAAGCCCTCTCCCTCCCCTATCCAGAGGCTGGCGTGGCCACAGTGCGCTGTACCCACGGAGATCTCCGTCCGGCGTGACACTGTTGCCATGCCATCCCTGACATCAGCACTAGCGGGCGGAGTCCTGCACCCACGACGGCCTGTCTGTACGACCTAAGGACGACGGGCCCCACCAGTCAGCGAGAGTCCCGAAGACGGCAAGAGGGCCACCAGTCGGACCCGATGGGCGTCGGCCCCCGGCGATCGGGCCGCCTCCCACGGTCCCACGCGCCATTAACAGACAAGGCGGGGGTAGCTACAGATGTCGCCCGCCCGGCGGGTCAGAGCCACGACCCTGACCAAACCAGCGTCATTAGAAGCGCTCTGATCGGCGGCAAGACCCGCAAGCAGCGAACACGGCATGTCGGCTCCATACCGGACCAATCGGCGGGGGCCACCAGTCGGCGGGCCCCAGCAGTCAGCGGAGAAGCCGATGACCGAAGAGACTGACAGCTGGGCCCCGCGCCCAGCCGGATTACCATTGTACCCCTGGGGGGTAGGCCTATATAAACCCCCCAGGGCACCCATGCAAAGGGTTCGAATCCATTAGCACTAGACCAGATCATATAGGAAGGAGAGAGCTAGCCTTGCCTTCTCCTACCTCCAAAGATAGAGCTCAAGGAGCAACCTTGTACTCACTTTGCCTTAGTGATCATGCGGAGACCGCAGAGCGGGACTAGGGGTGTTATCTCCTAGGAGAGCCCGAACACAGGTAAAGTACGTCGGCGTTCGTGTCTACGCCTTATCCCGCTTCCAGGCACCGGCGACGTTCTACTCGCTCCCACCATGATAAGCCATCCTTTGGCATATGTCTCACCCAACCCCCGACAATTTCTCACCAAGGGGAAATGAAGCACACGTGGGGCAGGGCACCATTGGGATCATCAAAACCACTACTTTTAGGCCATGTGTAAAACTTTCCCTTGTGTAAACTCTCGACATGTAAAATGGGCTCGGTATTTATGGCATTATCTGTAAAAACACGGTTCGATGTATTAATCAGGGTATAAAGGAAACAGTTGGTCTCCACTTTTGTTTGGACTTCACTTCATTTTTATCATTTGTATTCCCTACCTGCTTCAGACTGCCACACGTACTTTAGTCGAGCCTCCTCATCGGGGGCTGTATTCGGCCCTGTACACTTCAAAGTCCAAACACCTATAGGGAGCTCTTCGGCGTCCCGGATATTGCATTATATACATTGGCTCAGAATCATGTCTTTGGTCTATAGTTGTGTTGCCCGGCTCCTATGCTTACCACCTTACGGTTCGCTAGTTCGGCTAAGGTAGTAAAGGGAGAACTACTGCGATTGTATTTCTGGCTCGTCCGGTCAAATACCTCGGTAGAGAAAGCCAAAAACTGACTGTCATGATAAGCAAGACCTTGTCGGCAATTCGACGACTTAGTATTATACTACAAATCATTAGCAATTAATCCCGTGTTATACAAGGGGCTGGTCTTCGTCCAGCCGTGTGGAAAAGGCACCGTATTTCAGATTGCCGCACACGCAACAGGGGCTAGTACTTAGCCCCGCAGTCAAACTCCTATGGCTAAGTGAAAGTAATAAAACCGCATAGTCTGATTTCCTGGTTCATCTCGCAGACACATCCTTTATGGACCAAGACGTTGGATAAAGTGTGGTCACGCATTACACCGAAAACCCCTGCAAGCATTCACATGGGGGCTGAAGCCGACGACTGGCAACTTTTAGAAATAAACGGCCACACAGGAGGAAAAATCGCTTGACACAAAAGGCGCAAACATATATATATATGTATGTATATATATATATATATAGGGCTGGACTATTCTGTTACCGGTAACAGAATATTATTCTGTTACCCTCGGTCCCTATAAGGGCGCTGACGCTGCAGAGCCACGGGGAGAAACTCCCGACCCGTCCCCAACCTAGCCCGCCTCCTACCGCCGGAGGCAGCCGTCATGAGGAAGCGGCAATGGGCAGCAGCGAGGAGCCCAGCGGCGGATCGGTCACTCCTCCGACCCACGCGTTGCCGCCCGGCCGGCCCGTCCGCATGCCTCCCTTGACGGCTCGCCAGCCCCTCCCCGCGCGCCTTCCCTCCGACAGGCTCCGCCCCCTCTCCGCGCACCTCCCCGTCGACGGGTGCCAGATCCTCCCCGCGCGCCTCCCATGTGACGAGCTCGTCGGCCCGTCCCAACCTCCGGCTTGCCAGAGCCTGTCCCGCCACGGCTGCCGCACATGTATAATCCCAGCCTCCCTTCGCCGCAAGACCGCCATCCCGCCCGCGCCGCCACCCGAGCCCCTCCGCCGTGCGCCTCCCTCTGAGCCCCGCCGCCTGCGCTGTCACCCCCCACCTTGCGAAGCATCCTACTGACCGGACCAGCCACGGCCAAATCGATCTCGCCCGAAGCCCGTCTTCTTCCTCACGAGACATGCGACAGCCACCCCAGTTCGGGCGTAGTAAGTACCTCAGTATGAGTTAAAAATGGTGGTCCGTTCGGAATAAAACAAATGGCAGAAATTCAAATTGTAAAAGTTCAAGCAAAAAAATAAACCCCATGAAAATCCTGCTTAGTAAGTACCTCAGTACAAGTCGTAAAATGAGAGAAATTCAGAACATCGTTGTCAAAAAAATGTTGAGTTAAAAAAAACACATTTTCTTTTTGAATAAAATATCATTCAGTTCGATGATACAAACCATACAAGTACAGGGGCGATGATACAATAAACCGTTCGAAACTTATGAGAAAAATATTACCCAAAAAACATAGGAAAGTCTAGTTAGTGAAAACACGCTTAGTACAAACCCATGCAAGCATCACTACAAGTACAGTTTTTCAGAACCATTCAAAATTACTCTACAAAAAATAGCTCAGTACAAACATACACATATATCAGTACGACAAATCTGTTTTTCAAACGAGAAAACAGGAGGATCTGTCATGCCGTATTCAAAATTACTCTTAAACGGTTGCGAAGTAAAGAAAACGTTCAACATGACTAAGTTCCGAATTTTCGATATCTATCCAACGGTATACTATTTTCCATATTTCGACAAACTTTTTAAAAACATCGCATTCAAAATCAAATTTGACCGTATTCGAATTCGTTTTTAAACCGTAAGAAATTAGAAAAACAATTATATACTAAAAATTTGCGCATTTTCTATAGCTTTCCAACGCCGTATCATTTGCGACAATCCGACAAACCGTTTGAAAAAAATCGCGAAAATATGTTTCGCCCAAAATTTCACCGTTTTTCAAATTACTTTTAAATCATAAAGAATTAGAAAAAACAATACATATATGAAAGATGCAGATTTTCACTAGCTTTCCAACGCCATCTTATTTGCTCAATTCCGACAAAACGTTTGAAAATTGAGTCCAAAATACGATTCACGTTTTCGGTTTTGAAAAAAACGGTTTTTTCAAAACTGCTCTTAAACCATAATGATTTTGCAAAAACGTTCAATATACTTGAAATATGGTTCTCAAGAGCTTTCCAACGATATATTACATGCCCCGTTCCGACAAAAAAATTACAAAAAGTTTTTGAACTAAAGAAGACGATCTTTTAAACACCACTAAAAGCATCAGTTCAACCGCTTCAAAAACATCAGTACAACCACAAAACGCGTCGGTTCAAAAAGGGTATGAGAATAATATTACATTACAGCGTAATGTAATAGCCCAGCTGTGTGTGTGTGTGTATATATATATATATATATATATATATATATATATATATATATATTACAAGCATGGGTTCATTACATAGTTTTTACAACCCGAACACATCTAATCAAATATCACGTCCTTAGAACATTGGCCCTCTACTATTCGGGCCCCTTCCAGGACGTCGTCGAAGTACCTCTCCGGCTTGCGATGATCCTTGCCTTCGGGCGGGCCTGCGGTCGCCACGTCGGTGGCCTTCATCCTCTCCCATTGCATCTTGACACAGGCGAAGGCCATCTGAGCACCCTCTATATAGGCTGAATGCTTTATAGCATCAATTTGGGGTCGCGCATCGACAAGCTGCTTCACCAAACCGAAATAGCTGCTGGGAATAGGTTCGGCCAGCCAGATGGACTATTAAGTCCTTCATAGCCAAGACTGCCACCCTATGCAGCTCCATTAGCTGCTTCAGCTGGTCGTTCAGAGGCGTCGGCTGCTCCAACGTGAGAAATTGCGACCAGAACAGCTTCTCGGTTGAGTTCCCCTCATGGGCTCGAAAGAACTGTGCAGCATCAGCGACACTCCTCGGAAGATCTGCAAACGCGTCTAGAGAACTCCACACTCAAGTGAGCAAAGCATACCTCTGACCTTCCAAAATACTCTGCAAAAGAAAGGCCTTACCAGCCGCTATCTGCTTTGCCTGATGGATCTCCTCGCGAGCACTTCGGGACTCGATCCGTGCCGCCTTAGCATCATGGAGAGCCTTGGCGATTTCGGTCGACTGGGCCGAAGTCTTCTCCTCCAAAGCCTCGCATTTGCCGATGGCATCCTTTAGCTCCTGCTCAACTTCGACCACCCGAGCTTCGTGTTGGCAGCGGGCGGCCTGCTCGCTCTTCAGTTCTGCAGTCGCTTTGTCAGCGGCTCCTTATTCGCCTCCGTCTCTTTCTTGGCCTAGGCAACGGCGCCTTTGAGGGTCTCGACCTCGGCTGCGCCAACTATGCTCATAATAAAAGCATTAAATGAGTTGATATCTGAATATACACTTGCGATATACAACTAAGCTTCTAACATTATACACATACCTTGCGTCTCATCAAGCCGCTTGTTAATGCGGTCGATTTCTTCATCGGCCACCTTAAGCTTCCGATTGAGTTCGGAAACTTCTGCGGCCTGGGCGGTTGCCGCCAATAGGGAAGCATGTTAGAATAATAGAGCATTATTTTAACTCTCCCAAATACTATGTGTATCCTCTGTCTGGTTTCTTTTAAACTGGACAGAGCATCAGGGGCTGCTATCTGTACACAGGTATATTCCTCTATATGGAAAAGTGTTTAGAGCATTACGTCGCCTACCTCAAAGCATGTCAGTAGGCCGGTGAAGGCTCCCTTTGGTCCGCTCTTGGCAGGCTGAACCTTCTCTACCACCACACCCATCAGGGGGCGGTTCTCCTCCACGATGGAAGCACGTTGCAGTGCTTCCTCCAGAGCATTGGGCGCCTCCGGATTAGTGGAGGTCGTCGATGGAGCGGATGCTCCTCCCCCTCTTTCAAAGGGGGCTGCACACCCGATCCCGGAGCCACGTTGGTCTCCGAAATGGTGTCCAGCTGGGGCCGGGCTTGTTGGGGGCCCCACCGTCAGTTGTCATAGGGGTCGCCTCCCCTAGGTCTTCGGCGACCGAGGTATTAACCTCGAGCGCTTTCTCGACGGCCTCGTCCGCCCCCCGTCGGCCAGAAGAGGTCCTTCGGGACAACACCTCGGTGTCATCCATGGTGATAGGCGAGGGGGCTTGCGGCGGCGTGTCACTCTCTACCATCTCGGGTGGGAGAGAGTTCCCCTCTGACAATGGAGTTTGCGGGAGTTTGCGAGGAGGGCTGAAAGGCAAATAATAAAATAATTCATACTATGGAAACAGGTAGCCGAAGATAAACAAATAAGTTTTTGAGTACTTATGACTCGGCAAGGGGCTTAGCCCTGGGAGGTTTTTTGGAGACCAGTTCGGACTCTGAGTCCGAACTGTCTGGGAGGGTCACCTTCCCCCTCTTGGGTGCCTCCCCCTTCGGGTCTTCGGAGGCCGCCCTCTCCTTTTTCTTCCCCTTATGGTTGGAGTCGCTCTCCACCTCCTCTTCCTCTTCCTCCTCGTCTCCCTCGTGGGAGGAGAGGGCTTCGGTCTCTCGAGACACTGCGTCTGAAGGACCTCTATGGCAGGGGCCGCTCTTGGCCTCCTTGCCCTTCTTCTTCTTGGCCTTCTTCTCCGACGCCTGATAGGGCACATGGACCAGCATCTCTGTTAGCTAGGGTGTGGCCGGATTCTCAGGCAGCAGTGTCAGACAGTTGATCCGCTCCGCCTGACAGGCAATATGATCTTTATTACACTACAAAAAAACCCTTCCGTGATGATACGTGTTTGTCACAGTAGGTCGTGTTTTTTGTCATGCATGTACATCCATGACAATTTTATGACAGAATCAAGATAGTCATACCTATGTTGTCATAGAAGTGTTCCATGACATTACCAAAATTATCATCACGGAAGTGTCCACTTCCATGACGATAAATCGCTTGGCACGCGAAGTGCTTTCGTCAAGGGTGACCGACACATGGCATCCACCGTAATGGAACACCGTTAAGCTATCGGGTCCGGTTTTGGATCCGATAACCCGTGAACAGCCCAGACCAATGGGGATTTTCCACGTGTAAAATCATCATTGGTCGGAGGAAACACGTGTTGCATCACCGTTGGGACAGATGTCATCCACTCATTAGACAGGAGGCGCCTATGATAGGTTGACACGTGGCACGGTCCAACAGTGGCCCAATCCGATGAAAAAGGTCGGCCCAGTAAAAAATAGCAGGTCAGCCCATATAAGGCCTACTTGTGTCAGGTCCATTTAAGCCCACGACCCATACGAGATGTGCCAATTCGGCCCGTCAATGGCCCGTTAAAGATTTGACACCATTGCAGCCCATCGTCAGTTCGAGCCCGTTAACAGCCCACTATATATTTGGGCTCAATATCGGCCCGATGAGATTTCGACCTGTTAACGGCCCATTCAGTGGATGGGCCAATTTTCACGATGTACATCTTTCGGCCTTTTAACGACCCATTTAAATGTTGGGCTAATTTCCGGCCCGGTGTGTCTTTCAGCCTGTTGACGACCCATAAATCAGTTGGGCCATTTGTAGTCGGACTTGAGTTTCGGTCTTTTAGCGACCCATTTAAGTGTTGGGCCAATTTCCAGCCCGGTGTGTCTTTCAGCCTGGTGACGGCCCATATATCTGTTGGGCCATTTGTAGTCGGACCTGGGTTTTGGCCTTTTAGCGACCCATTTAAGTGTTGGGCCAATTCCCGGCCCTGTGTGCCTTCGGCTGTTAACGGACCATAAATGAGTTGGGCCATTTGTAGTCGGACCTGAGTTTTGTCCTTTTAACGGCCCATGCCCTTCATGGTCCAATACCAGCCCGGTTTCTCTTTCGGCCTGCTAAAGGCCCACAACACAGTTGGGCCATTTACAATACGACGTGACTTTTGGCCTCTTAGCGGCCCATGCTATTCATGGTCCAGTACAAGCCTGTTGTCTCTTTCGGCCTGCTAAAGGCCCAAAGTATAGTTGGGCCATATGTAGCCCGAACTTAGTAACGGCCTATTAACGGCCCGTGAAATCAATTGGGCCCACCTGTTGCCCGCTTCGATGTCGGCCTGTTAACGACCCGGGAGTTAAGAGGTCCGACCATTAACTTTAGGCCTGGTAACGGCCCATTAACTTAATGGGCCCACTAAAGTTTGTACATGTCTTTAGGCCAAATTAGATAATTTGAGCCCATTACGACGAGCAATTATGCACAGGACCAAAATCGATCAAGCAAAGGTACGGCATATAGGGAAAAACGTTGCACATCCAGCATATATTACAGGAAATTACATCCACTGGGCAATCAAAGATTGATGCCAGTGCAAATAAATGAACATAACCTAATGATCTATAACGTCACAATCTGCAACCTCAGCATGGATGATGCCCATAAGCATGTGGGCAAGTTCTTGCTGCTTTGCTACACTGTCTCTGAAAACATTGATCAATTGTTGTGTCGCACGACTCTGCACCTCTGATTCCTCCACCATTTCCATCACTCCTTCAGTCATCAATTGGTTCACAAACATACATTTTTTCCATTGCATTCGAGATAGAGGATACTGAACAGATTCAGATGGCGATTTTGGCAGGCTTGTATTATTGATAGTGGAGAGTGTCTCGACCACTGCATCATAACATAAATTAGGAGGGGAACCAAACAGATTAATCATGAGTTATTGGCATATTACCCGGCCTAGATTTATTGGAAAGAAAAAATGGGGTCGCCTTGCTGTTTTCAGAGTTTGTCTTCTTATCTTCAGCAGCCTGCACCAAATTAAGACACTAGCATTGCTATCATTGGCCAAGTAAGATAATAGGAAAGCAACAATGGCACAATGAACGTTTGGGCAACTAGCCAACACCAAAATAACACAATATGGCACAACTATCATCAGCTAGGTAAGGTAATACAAAAGCAACATTGACACAATGAATGAATGGGTAACCAGAGCAGCACTACAATTCAGTAATGTGCATGATATGAGATAGTACACTCATGCAGCTCAGTATGCAAAACTACCAGGCAGTTTTCTTTACAAAAAACAACATTGGCGCCTTTAACATTTTGCTACAACTAATTTCAGATCTGATAAAGGTTGGATTCACGCCGATTAACAAAATACATGCTGATGTAAAAATATAGTGATATACAACAGGTACTTACATCAGCATTGGAGCACAGAGAATTCCATAAGATATTTTCCTCGAATACAATCCCAATGAAAACAGTCTTCTATCATTTAACCTTATTTTCTAAAAGAGAGATGGGTAAGAAACATGTAGAAAATATGATCAGAATGCTATAAAATTTCATGATGCAAGGATATTCACACGCTTCTTAGAATGGAGTTGACATTCTTTTCTTTGAATCGAAGCGGACTAGTTCTTTGTACTTTGGAATCTGCTTATTATCAGTGGGAGTTGGGTTTCTCTATGCTGGAGCAGTATCTATGAAAAATGGAGTTGCTTTATTATCTCCTGGCGTTTGGATCTATTGCAAAGACCTGGTTTGTAACCCTTCAGATTCTAACATAGCCGTCTTCCCCTTGCATGCCTTATATAGAAGAATGGTGCTTCAATTATAAAACATGCTACATCAAACATGGAATAGGTACTGAAGAATAGAAAGGCATGCCATATTGACATGTATTCCCTCCATCCGAAAATAAATGGATGGGTCTAGGCATATTTCAGTTCTAGATACATCCATTTTTATCCATTTCCGCGACATGTAATCCGGACGGAGGGAGTATGATGTAAGAGCTAGGGATCTGACAGGACAACACGGTAAAAAACACTGAAAACCCACTGCAGAACCAAAGTAATCAAACCCAGCGATATGAGATAGTACACTCATGCAACTCGGGATGCAAAACTACCGAGGCAGTTTTCCTTACAAAAATCAACATTGTGGCCTTTAATCATACATTTTGCTACAACTAAATTTAGATCGAGATAAAGGTTGGATTCACGCCGATTAACAAAATACATGCTGATGTAAAAATATAGTGATATACAATAGGTACTTACATACGCATTGGAGCCTGAAGAATTCTGCAAGAATCTTTCCTAACAGACAATACCAGTGCAGAAATTCTTCTATCTCTTAAGCTTATTTTCTAAAAGAGAGATGGGTAAGAAACATGTAGAAAATATGATCAGCATGCTATAAAATTTCATGATGCAAGAATACGCACACACTTCTTAGAATGGATTTGACATATTTTTGCTGGACTGGAGCGTACTAGTTCTTTGGCAACTGGAATCTGCTTATTATCAGTAGGAGTTGGGTTTCTCTATGTTGGAGCAGTATCTATAAAAACTGGAGTTGGTTTATTATCTCTTGGTGTTTGGATCTTTTGCAAAGACCTGGTTTGTAACCCTTCAGATTCTGACAGTCGTCTTCCACTTGCATGCCTTGTGTAGAAGAATGGTGCTTCAATTATAAAACATGCTACAGCAAAGAGATGGAATATGTATTGAAGAATAGAAAGGCATGACATATTGACATGTATTCCCTCCATCCGGAAAAAAATGGATGGGTCTAGGCGTATTTCAGTTCTAGATACATCCTTTTTTATCCATTTCGGCAACATGTAATCCGGACGGAGGGAATATGGTGTAAGAGCTAGGGATACGACAGGACAACACAGTAAAAAACACTAGTTGAATGTAAAACTTTATCTAGCGGAATACGTACAGAAAAAACTAAGGCAACATACACGTGTATGATTGGGAAACTAAGATGGCATTGCAACAGAGCACAAGAACATCACTTCAATGTAAAAAAAACATGGTATGGTAGAGCGGATGAAGTACATCTTGATGAATAACAATGCATAAGATATTCGAAGCATGATGTCCAAATTAAGCGAGATGGCATTGCAATAGAGTACAATGACAAGATTGAATTTGAAAACATGTTATCATGAATGGGATAGGTCTTGAAAAGCAGGAAGGCATGACATATTTACATGCATGATCGGCATGCTAAGCACATGGTATTGCAAATGTAGTAGATACACTCCGGGACATTATATGCATGTTGTACCCATATCACGGGCCAAGTTAGAGCAAGGACCTTGTGGGGTGAAGAGGATTCAACATCTTTACGCAAGTCTTACGAAGAACTGCCTTTACATGTTCCATCATATTGGGTATCATTGACATCAAGTTTATTGACCTTTACATTGCTCCGTGAGGTTCTTGTGGATATATCAGTGTGTGCAATTATATCTGACATGCATGGAAGACAACTAGTAGTTAGATTTATGTACTGAGTGCATGTATGAGACGACATAAATAGTAGGTGAGGGAGTCCCGGATTAGGGGGTGTCCGGATAGCCGAACTATAACCTTCGGCCGGACTACTAGACTATGAAGATACAAGATTGAAGACTTCGTCCCATGTCCGGATGGGACTTTCCTTGGCATGGGAGGCAAGCTTGGCGATACGGATATGTAGATCTCCTTCCATTGTAACCTACTCTGTGTAACCCTAGCCCTCTCCAGTGTCTATATAAACCAAAGGGTTTTAGTCCGTAGGAGGAACAACAATCATACCATAGGCTAGCTTCTAGGGTTTAGCCTCTTCGATCTCGTGGTAGATCTACTCTTGTACTACCCATATCATCAATATTAATCAAGCAGGAGTAGGGTTTTACCTCCATCGAGAAGGCCCGAACACAGGTAAAAACATCGTGTCCCTTGTCTCCTGTTACCATCCGCCTAGACGCACGATTCGGGACCCCCTACGAGATCCGCGGTTTGACAATCGACATTGGTGCTTTCATTGAGAGTTCCGCTGTCTTGTCGCCATCGGGAAGGATGCCTCATCCCGTCTTTAAAGACGGCTCTGTTGCTAAAGGAGCTTTGGCTATCGGCCAAACTCTCCGACTAAGCGGTTTTCTTATGACCGCTGTTCGACGCCGCTACCGATGATGACTTCTCGGGTCATCAAAATCAATCTTCACGTCAACTCGGAACTCGCCGAGTAGTTAGATCCGATGGAGCTCTCTTCTTTAAACGAGCTCTTGGATCGCATCGCCGCCCTGGGAGTCGCTACAGACTACGATCAGATTGGGCCTAAACCCGATCTAAGAGAGATTAACTCTCCCCAGGTCACCCATCACGTTGATGTGGTGGAGGAACAATGTGGCGACCCTTCATCTATCTTAAGGACTAACTATGTCTGGATTCCCAATCCCTCCAAGCCGGATACCCACGGAAGGGAGGGGCGCCACTCAAGACCTGAACTTAGAGTCGAGCAGGCTAGATTCAGTGGACAACATCCAAGAATCCAAGCTTTCGAGTTCGGAAACTCCTTGGCCCTTGAGCCTCAGATTGGGTGGGGTTTCAGATCTAATTCCACCCACCCACCCGAACATAGGCGATCTATCCTATATTAGGCAAGAGCTTGAAGAAACAGTACATCATTACTGGGCCAGATTCCTCCTGGTTATGAACAGGATAAAGGACTGCCGCGAGGAAGACGCAATTTCATTCTTTTGCAATAATTGCACGGACATGGGAATCCTCAACGCCATAGGTCACCGTGAAATTACACGCTTTGCTGATTTGGCGTCCATAGTACGAAAGTACTGTGCGATGGAAAGCGCCTGGAAAACCGAAGTAAGATTTTGGGACAATCCGGCCCCGAATACAAATCCAGTCCAAAACAAAAGGGTGCATTATCGGCAATCACCCGGGTTAAACACCAAAAAACAAAAAAAAACCACGGGGCATGGAACCGTACTGGAGGGATGGCTCAACGGACCCTGTAAAATTCATAGTACAGAGGGTGCCACACCAACTCATAGCCTTAGAGCACGTTGGATACTCCGGCAGGTGGCCAAAAGCGGTGAGGAGCTTCTAACCCCAGCATCCACAGAGCACCAGCCCAAGGATACCAGTACGGTATTAACAGTCTTCAAGACTTTCGCATCAAACAATATGCGAAAACGAACACTCTGCAGCCTTGCCGGAGTCTACCAAGTAGCAACAATAAATCCATGGAGTGACGCGGCTATTACCTTTAATGTCAGTGATGAACCTAAATTTCGAACAGCCCGAGCACCAGCAGCATTGGTCCTCAGTCCAATAGTGGACGGCTTTCGCCTTACCAAGGTACTCATGGGCCGGTGGCGATGGATTGAACCTCATTTATGAGGAAACCCTTCGAAAAATAGAAATAGACTGGAGCCGCATTGAGCGAAGCAGCACAACCTTTAGAGGAATAATCCCCAGTCGGGAAGCGAGCTGCACAGATAAAATCACACTCGATGTGGTGTTCGGCACGCCGGATAATTACAGGTCTGAGGAGGTCACGTTCCAAGTGGCCCCGTTCAGCAGCGGATACCACGCTCTATTAGGGCGAGAGGCATTCACAATTTTTCAAGCTATACCCGACGGGTACATGAAGCTCAAAATGCGGGCCCAGCGGAATCATCACTCTTGCTAGTGACCGGACATAGCACTTTCTGCGCCAAAAACAAGACAGCCGCACTAGCCCTTGAGGCACTATCCGAAGCCCTAGCGGCCGAGGAACTGACTGCGCTACGCTCCACGGTGAACAGGGACGATGTGATACTCGATAAAAGATCCAAGTCCACCTCCTTTAAACTAGCAGACGAAATAGTCAAATTCCAAGTCCACCCAACGGACCCTACAAAAACGGCTTCCATTGGGGCACACAATTAAACCAGATGTAGACGCGACTACGAGAATTCCTACGAAAATTGGGACATTTTTGCACGGCACCCTTCAGACATGCCAGGAATCCCACGCCCGGTGGCGAGCACAGCCTAAACATCCTAAAAGGATTCAAGCCCGATCAAACAGGCTCTTGGCGTTTTCGAACCTAAGAGACAAGCCATGGGAGAGGAGCTAGCCAAACTATTGGAGGCCGGATTCATCAGAGATATAAAACATCCGGACTGGCTAGCAAACCTGGTGATGGTACCAAAGAAGGACAAATCCTGGCGCCTATGCGTCGATTTCAAGGACCTCAACAAGGCTTGCCCAAAGGATCCCTTCCCCCTCCCCCGCATCGATCAAATTATTGACGCTACCGCAGGACGCGATTCATTGTGTTTCCTCGACGCATATCTCGGCGTTCTGGGAACGGGGGTACCCAGACTTGCCTGCCTGCGGCCTGCGGCGTGGCTCAAGGGGTGGCCCAGTACGGCCCATCTTCATCAGCACCAGCTCAAGACCCTCGCGAGGGGCCAAGCCTCATGAGGCGGACGGCGGAAGCTTTCTCGAGCACGGCCTCGTCGAGGCTGGCTCGCGAGGAGGCGGAGAGATCAAGGTGGGGTACCTCACGAGGTGCCCATGACACAAGCCATGACGACCAAGGGCGCTTAGGCGGGCGCCCGGCCAGCATGATGTCCTCATTTCCTCTTTGGTGCAAAGGAGGCAAGCGCAGAGCATCAAGCAAAGGCAGCCGTTTGATTGCAACAAGACCAAGACCGTCGAACGGGCAGGGGGAGGAGGTCATCGTGGAGCCCAAGCCGGCGTCACCACGAGCCTTTGACGGCGAGGACCAACTTTAGTCAGGATAAGTGTACTAGATGTTCCCCTTCAAAATGGCCAATTGTTGGCGCCCTTCCCGCTCAATATTTGGGAAGAGGCCCAGGGCCTCTGCCTATAAGTAGAGCTAGCCACCACAGTAGAGAGGGGGGATATCTCATTTAGCTTGATCCAATCCGATCGAGAGCCTAGCCACAAGAACACCTCACCCTCGCGAGGCTGTTCTTCCTTGTATTGTTCATCATCAGCCCAAGAGGCAATCCACCACACCACACCTTTGGAGTAGGGTGTTACACCATAATGGTGGCCCGAACCGATATAAACCTTGTGTCCCTTGTGTTGCTCTTCGTGTAGTTTTAGATCCTTGCGAGCCGACGAGGTGCAGGTAGGTAGGGGGTGAGATCTCCGTGTGCACCCCAGAGTTCGAACCTAGAGGGTTTTCCGGAACCCAAAATCCGACATTTGGCGCGCCAGGTAGGGGTGCACCGGAATCCGTCTTCCGCCGCCCTGCTCTTTGCCGCCCGTCGCATCCATGTCGGACGCTCGTCGGGCCCGTGTCGAGCGCCGAGCTGCTCTCGCCACCCGCGTCGCCCAGACGGCCCCCATCGGCGGCCGCCCCCGCCGTTCCATGTCGCCATACCGTCAACACCGCCACCGGCCCGGCGAAAACGAGCGACAAAGCATCGTCCCGGCATCCGTCCGTGGCGAGGCGGACGTATCGCTTCTCCTTCACTCACCCCAGCTGGTTCTTCGTCTCACGGCGCTCCATGGCGCCCATGGAAAACTCGAGCCGCGCTCATCGCGACAAGCGAGCTCTGCGCTTCCGCCTGTCGGCAGCGTCTCTGAAGAGTGGCTCGACCGCGTCGCTGAGCTCGTCCGTGCCGCAGGGGGCTCCCCCGCGCCGTCCTTCTCGCTGCACCGCACCCCGCCTTGCGTGGGCGATGAAGCTCCAGGGGCAACTCAGCTGCCTCTCCCTCAAGAAGGCGCTCTGGCCCCAAGGCGCGTGGCCCCTGGGCGGAACCCACTCCGTCCGGCACCAGCGCAGCAAGAGCAGAGCTGTCAAGAGGTCCCTCGCCCCCAAGAAGCTGCCCGAGTGCTCCACACGGCCCGTCCACGACAGCGCTCTGCTCCGGCAAGCCAAGACCCGCGCTGCTCGGCGGCAGCACAAGGGGACCCGCAAGACCAGGCCCTTCGTCACCAAAGGCCTCCGTGGCCTAGCAATTTGCAGCGCCGCCACTTAGAAGCTGCCTTGTCGCGTGGCCCGGCAAGTTCAAGCCAGACACCTGCCGACCCTGCGGAGTTCCTCGACTCTCGAGCTGGGCATCAAGCCGCCAATGGGGGCAGAAGGTCATGGCGAACAGTTTCCCATGGCACTCAGGGCGGAGCTACTTTGGCTCTGAACACAGCTCACAGGACGAGATGCGCACCGCTTCATCGCTAACTTCCAAGGCACTTCGCGACCGGCCTCTGCAGTGGCGACATGCGCCGCATCAAGCGGCAACAAGGAGAGACCTGCGAAGTACATCCAGCGCTTCAACAACGCATGCGCCTCAAGATTCCCAAGGTGACCGAGGAGGCCATCATCTCAGCCTTCTCCGACGGTGTGTGTGGCGTCAAGATGAAGGAGGAGGCTGGCGATGCATGAAGATCTGTGCACATCCTTGGAGCTGTTCAACTTGGCGACCAAGTGCGCCAGGCTGAGGAAGGACGCCTTTCCCTCCTCGAGCTGCCGGTACCGTAGACCCGGAAGAGAAGAAGCCCAAGGTCAAGGGCGTGAAGCGCAAAGGGGGCTGCCGTGCTCATGGCAGAACCGGACACCAAGCGAGGCGAGAGATCAGCCCGAGTCTTCAAGGGCGGTCGATGCTTGTGTGTACCACGACCTCCACACCCACAACACCAACGAGTGTCAAGAACTCCGAGCCGTGCGAGAAGGGCGAATCGGTCGACGCCCCGACCGCAACGATCGAGGTTACGACCGAGGAGGAGGAAGAAACGCATGACGCTGGGAAGACCGTGACCCTCGCCAAGGGTGGCGTGACCGACCTCGTGAGGACCGCTGGCAGGATCAGCCTCGCGAGGGAGGTTGGAGGGATCAGCCTCGCGAGGATCGCCCGCAAGGCAACGCAGGCCTCCCTCCTCTGCCACCATAGCCAAGGAGAAATGAGGACCACCATCAGGACGAGGGGGCTAGGGGCTTCAGGAGCGCGCAATCGCTTGCATCTTGGGCGGAGCTCAAGCCCCAGCCTCTCAGCGCATCTTCAAGCAGTTCGCCCGCGAAGTGAATGCAGTCCTCCCCAAGCTCGAAGCCACGCGCCCTCTCAGGTGGTCAGCGTGCGCCATCACATTCAGCTCGGTGGATCAGCTCAAGTGTGCAGCCACAGCCGGATTCCTCCCGATGCTTTGTTCCCCAATCATCAGCAACGTGCAAGTCACCAGGACCCTCATTGATGGCAGAGCAGGGCTCAATGTCCTATCCGTAGAGACATTCAACAATCTCCAAGTGCCTTACAATCAGCTTCAGTCAACCAAGCCTTTCTCCGGAGTCACTGATGGCTCCACAGTTCCGATTGGGCAGGTCCGCCTCCCTGTCACCTTCGGTAGCGCAACAACTACCGCCAAGAGCTCATCGACTTCGACGTCGCTCACATTCGCCGCCATACAATGCCATCCTCGGGTATCCAGCTCGGCCAAATTCATGGCCGTGACTCATCACGGATACAACGTCCTCAAGATGCCGGGAGCGGTGGAGTCATCATGGTCCCTTGTGAAGAGAGATCACGGTGTGCTCCTGGGCGTGCTTTTCAAGCCGCGTCACTTGAAGACCCAGATCGCGGGAGGGAGGCTCCTCGAGGCTGCTCCCAAGAAGAAGAAGACATCGCCTGGCCCTACCCCTCGGAGGCAGGCCCCTCGTGGTCCGCGCCTGTCGGGGGCACCTCCTTCATCGCATAGGAAGGCGCGCAGGCACCCTCCTCGAGCAAGGCTCGGGGCTCTCTCTGGAGGGCCACCGACCTTGCTAAGGTCATGAGGGAGGCGCTTGGGCACCACTTGGAGGCGTGTTTCAAAGCACGTTTCCCTCGGGGAAGGAGCAAGGCAAGGAGGGCCAAACCCTCGGGAGTTCGTCGGCCAGATCATTCGGGAGCTGCAGGAGTCAAGAGTCATGAGTGGCAGCCCGTCGCTTACCGCCGTAGCTCCCCATCCAGCGAGGATGGTGGGCTGCGCGTGCATCGACATACCGAGGGCTCAACCGAGCCGCCTCTCGAGGCGCCTCTGGCTCTCACGCGTGGGGCCTTTGTGAAGGTCCACCCACAGCTACGTTCGCATGCCCTCTGGCGTTCAAACGCGATCGCGCGCCCGGCGCCTCATGGGGAGCATCACAGGCTCAAGAGGCAGGCGTTCATGATCTGGCGGAGATGGAGATGGTCGCGAGGAGCCACCGGCGCCTCGGGCCTCCCGAGGCTCCTGGGCACAGGGGCTCGTGAAGATCGGCTTCCACAGCCTGACGTCTGCTACTTCAGCATCCCTTCATCTTCAACGTTATCGGTGACATCCTTCAAGTTTCATTTCCGGTGGGGCGCCCGAGGGCTGCATCATTCCCGAGGCAGCGTGGGTCCGTCCTGCGGCGTGTATCCCTTTTACTTCATGTTCCTAGCTTACCTTATCGGGGCGCCCTCGCTGCATCATCCCCAAAGTCGCTCGGGCGAGACCAATGACGTCGCCTTCCATGCACCTATCTAAATGAACTTGCTCCTTCGTGATTAACGTGTTTGACCTAGTCACCTGCTCAACTGACACCAACTGATGGAGCTGCTCCCCAACGGCATGACGCTTGCGCATGGGTCCGTCCCTGCAACGCCGACAAACCTGAATGGCTGAGATCTGGCCGCGGCAGCCCCGCATGGCGCCACCTCGTCAGGCCTTCAGTGCCTCGTCACCCCTCCAAAGCAACCAACGGCTGGCCGTCGCTTGTCATGGCGGACTCTTATTCTTCTTGTGGTGAGCCTGCAGGATCTCTTCAAGGAGCAGCGCCAGGCGAGGCCCTCACGGCGTCTTCTTCACTCTCGTCCATGAACCGCTTGCACGCGTTAAAAGGGGGGTACACGAGCATCGTGACTCACGGGCTCCCTCTGGCTCTCCAGCCCTCACCCTCTGGCCTTGTCCACGGCATCGCGACTGGCATACCGGCTGACAGCTAAGACCGCTCAAGGGCGGGACCGGGCGTAGATCGAAGGGAGCAAAGGCGAGAGGGAAGAGGCCTGTGAGGGACCTCGCTAGGCAACCCCTCGCTTCAACGTCTGCGGCGGACCTAAGGTCGCACCGAGAAGCGGTTCCTGACTCCCAAGATAAGTCATCCTCCGGAAACACTAGCTATCGCAGCAGCACCGACCCTCGCACCTAAGGCAATCCCGTGTTAGCAACGTCGCTCCTTTCTCACCGAATGATGGCTGCTTGAGCGCTAAAGGGACCTCCCCGAGCATCGCGACTCGGGGGCTCTCTTTGGACCGGGCCGCTCACCTCTTGGCCTTGACCACGGCATCGCAACCTGGCATACCAGCGACGGCTGAAGCCTGCCTTGGGACCGGGACCTGTCGGCGCAAAGCACCAAGCCCTCGTGAGGTTTGAAAGGAGGAACTAAGCTAAGACGGAATGAGCATCTCACACTACTTCACGACAAGGATCATATTAACAAACACCACAGGCACCTTACAAGCACCCACGTGGCACGTTTTCGATTCCTCGCAGGGAACAGAGGGAGCAGATCCTAAGAACGCTAACTACATGCGCCTCCGCAAGAGACGCCATCATCAACGATGGGCACGCACCGGTGCGGCCAACCTCATCCAGATCAGAGGCGGCGGCGGCTTGACGAGCCCGCCCTGCTCCAAAAGCGGCGCAAGCTCGGGGGCTCGTAGTTGTCGTTGCTCGTCTCCGGAGTCGCGAAGAGCTCGGCGGAGTCGCTGGTTCCTCCGACGCCTCCGCCCGTGCGAGGAGCTGGCGAGGAAGCGATCGTGAGCAGCCCTCACCGCGGCAGGGCCCCGACCACCTCTCTCAGGGCAGCACTCCAGTCGGCGTCCTTCCGCGTCGAAGGCCTTGAAGAACATCATGGAAGTGCCACCGTACTCCAGGTGGATCGTGAGGGCGCCCCTCGTCCTGCAGACCCGGGCGATCTCGCCCCAACCTCGAGTCATGAAGACCTTGCCCGGAGCAACGACCGCAACCTCCGCTTTGGTCGCGAGGGTGCTGCAGCTGGCGCACTGCAACCAGAGCTCCAAATATCCCCCCTGCGGCATCACGAAGGCGAAGGAGGGAGGAAGGCGAATCCAAGACTGAGGAGGCATGGCGGCCTGGAGCACAAACTCTCGGGAGGAGCCCTCGGCATGGACTCTAGGAGGGACAACGCGCACCGCCGTGACCCGCCGACGCCGACGGCGACGTCGTCCATGGCGCTCGGCGTCAACTCCTTCAGGGCCCTCAAAGTGGGCGTACAAGGGCAGCGGGAACCCTGGCGGCAGCCTCTCGCACCAGGGCCTCGACACCTCCTGCCGGGCGCCCTCATCCCGACGGCAGAGGACTAGCCGTTCCTTCGGCGGAAGCGGGTCGGGACCCTCTCGGGGAGCCTTTCCCTTCTCTTCCGCGGAGAACCGGCGGATCGGAGCCATTGCCGCAAAGTGGAGCAAGGGACGGAGAAGAAGGAGAAGCAAGAAGAGATGGACTGGAAGGGCACGCACCGTTCCGTACTTATAGCCGCGGAAGGCCAACCGTCGACCTCCATGATCGCAGGTAATCATGACCCGCTTTGCATGCAGGGACTTGTCAATTCGTGCAGTCGCCGAGGCATCATGGGGAAGCAGGGACGGCCATGTCCAATCAACCGCCACGCAGCGCCCAAGGCCGCAGGCTGTTAGGTCCCGCGGCGCTTCGCACTTGCCCCTTCGCTTCTCTGCTAAGCCAAGTCCAGGCGCGCCTTGGGCCGAGGAGCTCTTGTCGGCGTTCGGGAGCAGGGGTACCAGACTTGCACACTGCAACTGCGGCATGGCTCAAGGGGTGGCCCAAGACGGCCCCATCTTCATCGGCACCAGCTCAAGACCCTCGCGAGGGCCAAGCCTTCGCGGGCGGACTGACAGAAGCTTCCTCGAGCACGGCCTCGTCGGTGGCTCGCGAGGAGGCGGAGAGATCAAGGCGGGGTACCTCACGAGGTGCCCATGACGCAAACCATGAAGACCAAGGGCGCCCGGTGAGGCGCGCCCACGCATGATGTCCTCATTTCCTCTTTGGTGCAAAGGAGGCAAGCGCAGCGAGAGCATCAAGCAAAGGCAGCCGTTTGATTGCAACAAGACCAAGACCGTCAGAACGGCAGGGAGGAGGTCATCGTGGAGCCCAAGCCGGCGTCACCACGAGCCTTTGTGACAGGCGAGGACCAACTTTAGTCAGGATAAGTGTACTAGATGTTCCCCTTCAAAATGGCCAATTGTTGGCGCCCTTCCCGCTCAATATTTGGGAAGAGGCCCAGGGCCTCTGCCTATAAGTAGAGCTAGCCACCACAGTAGAGAGGGGGGATCAAGACATCTCTTCTTAGCTTGATCCAATCCGATCGAGAGCCTAGCCACAAGAACACCTCACCCTCGCGAGGCTGTTCTTCCTTGTATTGTTCATCATCAACCCAAGAGGCAATCCACCACACCACACACTGGAGTAGGGTGTTACACCACAATGGTGGCCTGAACTAGTATAAACCTTGTGTCCCTTGTGTTGCTCTTCGTGCAGTTTTAGATCCTTGCGAGACGACGAGGTGCAGGTAGGTAGGGGGTGAGATCTCCGCGTGCACCCCAGAGTTCGAACCTAGAGGGTTTGCCGGAACCCGAAATCCGACAGCATACTCTGGCTACCATCAAATTAAGATGGCAGAACCTGATCAAACCGCAACGGCATTTATCACCCCATACGGCCCATTCTGCTTCAACATAATGCCCTTCGGGCTCAGAAACGCCGACGCAACATATCAGCGCATGACTCAGACATGTCTGGCAAACCAGATCCGCAAAATAGTGGAGTCATACGTAGATGATTCAAAACCAAGCATGTCGAAACTCTAGTAGACGACTTGAGGCTCACATTCGATAATCTCCGAACATATGACATCAAGCTTAACCCGGAAAAAGGCGTTTTCGGCATACCAGCCGGAAAGCTCTTGGGCTTCATTGTATCCGGTAGAGGAATTGAAGCAAACCCAGCCAAGATCCGAGCTCAGTCACAATTGGATATCCCAAAGGACCTCAAACAAATACAAAAATTGACTGGTGTGGCGGCTCTAAGCAGCTTTATCTCCCGTCTGGGAGAAAAGGCATTACCCCTTTATCGCCTCCTCCGGCGCACCGAACACTTCGAGTGGACGGATGCCGCCACCGGGACTTCGAAGAAATAAAAGCCATATTGGCAACAAACCCGGTCCTGGCGCGCCCAACATGGGCGAACCAATGCCATTATACATCGCGGCAACTCATCAAGTTGTAAGCGCGATGCTCGTTGTCGAACGAGAAGCGGACGGACACAAGTTCCCCTTCAAAACCAGTTTACTACGTGTCCACGTCCTCACTCCATGCAAGTCACGGTATCCGGATTATCAAAAGATAGCGTGCGCGGTGTTTATGGCATCCGGAAGCTGCGACACTACTTTCAAGAGTGTTCAATAACGGTAGCCTCCGAAGTACCTCTTAACGACATTATAAACAACCGCGACGCGACAGGCCGGATTGCCAAATGGGCCATTGAGCTCCTCCCGTTCGACATAACCTATAAGCCACGGCGAGCCATTAAGTTGCAAGTTTTGGCCGACTTCGTCGCCGAATGGACTGAAGCCGAACTCCGTAAAGAGTACGGCACATATTCCAACTGGATCATGCACTTCGACGCCTCCAAAATGTTGGCTGGTCTAGGGGCTAGCGTCGTTCTAACATCCCCAACATGAGATACAGTTCAATACGTACTCCAGATAATGTATACGGACTCCAACAACGCAGCCGAATACGAGGCCCTTCTACATGGTCTCCGGATGACAGTATCCATGGGCATTCAACGCCTAGAGGTGCGCGGGGATTCGAACCTTGCTATATCCCAAATAAATGGAGACTTTGATGCCAAGGATCCGAAAATAGCAGCTTACCGTAACGCCGTCCTAAAAATGTCAGCTCAGTTCGAAGGGCTTGAATTTCACCATATAGCTCGAGAAAACAATCACGCAGCCGACGTCTTGGCACGCATTGGCGCGAAGCGCGATGCCGTCCCCCCCCCCCCCCCCAATATCTTCTTAGAGCAGTTGTTCAAGCCATCTGTATTATGGGAAGGGGAGTCCAGAAATAACAGCCCGGACCCAACCGCACTGCTTGATACCGAAAATTCTGACACAATTGGAGGCTCTGCCAACAAAGTAACATCTTCAGCCCACATGATAATGGCAGTCATTGCCCCGTGGACATTACCATTCCTAGCCTACCTAACCAGGCAGGAACTTCTAGAGGACCAAAACGAGGCACGCATCATTGTGCGGCGATCTAAAGCCTATAAAGTCCATGAGGGCGAGCTTTATAAGAAAAGCACCACCGGAGTCCTTCAAAGGTGTATCTCCGAAGAGGAAGGGCGGAATCTTCTGGCTGAAATTCATGCGGACTCGATGGGCACCACGCCGCAGCCCGGCCCTTGTAAGCAAGGCCTTCAGACAGGATTTTATTGGCCGACGGCCCGGGCAGATGCTCGGGACTTAGTCCAACGATGCGTCGGTTGCCCGGCTCTTTGCTAATCAAAGCCACATGCCACCCACCTCCCTCCAAACTATACCCATCACGGGCCCTTCGCATGCAGGGGCGTGACATGGTCGGACCCTTAAAGGAGGAACCCACAAGCAAAGATACCCTCTGGTCATGGTGGATAAATTCACCAAATGGATAGAGGTCAAGCACATTAAGGCGGCGAATCCGGACCGGTGATAGACTTCATAACAGGTCGTACCTTTATTACGGCGTCCCCCACAAAGATCATCATCGATAACGGCACGAACTTCACGGCCGACGAGGTCAAACTCTGGTGCAAAAACATGGGCATCAAGCTCGACTATGCTTCAGTCTATCACCCTCAAACTAACGGTCAAGTCGAGCGAGCAAATGGTCTAGTAATGAGCGGCATCAAACCCAGATTAGTGCGGTCCCTCAAGGAATCTAACACGCACTGGGGAGAGGAGCTCGACTCCGTACTCTGGGGGCTGCGGACCACGCAGAATCGCACCACCGGATTCACACCATTCTTTATGGTATACTGGCAGAGGCGATTACGCCTGCGACATAATTCATGACTCACCTCACGTGCGCGTATGCGAAGAAAGAGAAGCCGAGCTCGATCGGCGGGACAGTTTGACGCCTTGGAGGAGGAGCGTGGCGTGGCCAAAGACCGTTCGCATTCTATCAACAGCGAGCTTGAAGATATCAAAGCGGAAGTACGGGCCAAAACTTACAATGTTGGCGAGTTAGTTCTCGCCTGCGGACAAGAAAAGGACAAACTCAAGCCCAAATGGGAAGGTCCCTTTATTATCGACCAAGTCGACCGGTGGAGCGCGTCACGTCTGCGAGATGCATCGGATAACCAACTCGAGCGAACCCATGGAACGCAGCCCGTCTCCGAAGATTCTACGCCTAGTGCTGGATTCTGAGTTCGTCTCCTTCCTCTGTCTATTTTTTAACACATTAGTTGTCTTATATTTCTCTCCTTCTCCCTCTTTTTCTCTTACAGCCTTTAAAGGCTCGTTCGCGCATTGTTCGTGACACACTTGACGCACTATCCGCGCTCATTATACACAGGGGCTTCTTTAACGAGAAGCTTATTTGTACGGGCTTTATGCCTAACACATATGTAGCAACTTCGCATGTACCTTTTATTCACCATTATATGCATCGATATGACTTAAGTTTTGGCCAAGCTGGGTTGCACGGCTCTGTGCTTACCCCTCGTTCGATTGTTTGGCTAGGTGGTAAAGGGAGCACCTCTGTGATTGTTATTCTTGCCGGGTCACCGGATGTGTACCTCAGACTGGGTGAAGCCGAAAGCTAGCATTCTTAAGGGAATATTGGTCGGTGAACTAAAGATGATTTCTCACTTATTTATTTATCCGCCCCGGATGCTTTTACGCTTTTTCGCAGTCCCGGGACATGCACTTTAAGGCATGCCTCCCGAGGAAAGGAATCCCTAACGGAACTATTCTCCTGGAAGATGTTTCTTACTAACCATGTAATATAACATAACTAGTTGGGCACTTATGCATTAAAGCACTAATGACCGCCACGCTTTGGTCTCCATGCATACCCCGGTTCTTACATAACCATGATGGTATTCGGACACACTACGGACTATAGGGTCCCGAGGTTGAAGCGAAAAGGTCCGCCATGACAAACGATCTACAATCCGGCTAGAAGGCATTTTTACATGTCATCTTAAATTACATAGTCAATTTGACTGGGTGTATTCCTCCTCAATACCATCTAATAGGTTGTCTAGTTTACAATCCTGTTGGGAATACTTTGCGGCCAATTCTACTTGGTCGTACACTAAGCTCACAAGGATCTCCTTCCCATCGGGCCCCACAGATCCGACCTCGGCCATGTGGTTTGGGTCAGCCTTCGTGTACCGCGTCTTCACCATGGCCCAGGCCTCCCTGGCGCCTTGACGGCAGGCCGATATCTTCCATAATCGGAAGCACCGTGCTCCCTTAAGCCTCTCTGCAAGCTCTCCAAGGCCTTGAGGCGGGGAGGCAGAGATAGCCACAAGGCACAGGCGGCGCCCTTCATCACCTGCCGAACTTCGTTCGTGCGGTTGTAAACTTCGGGAATAAGGTCACCCGTAGAACCGGGCATTTCCTCTGCAGACGACACAGTGAGCATACCCTCTGGACATAACTCTGTTAGTCGACTTCTTCACCGAACTCTTTTTCAAAGTTCGTTCAAGCACTTACTAAAAATGGCGGCGTCGAAGCCGTCGATTCTCCTTCACGGAGTCCGCCACCGGTGAGCACGAACATCTTTGAGTTCCTCTCCCGATATGCGTGTTGGCATCTTGGAGATTATTCTTCTCTGCCTCACCCTCGTAAGCACGCTCTCCACGGCTTTTAACTTGGCGCAAGAGTTGTTGCTTGTCCGGATCTACTCGGCGCCATCTGCAATGATATTGTCGATTTACACATACGCCACACTTCACAACATACTTATCTTTCAAAGCGTATATTACGGAGGGGTCTCCTTGGCCTCCCTACTTGGCCAGCTAGTGCTTGACCTCAAGTTGGGCTTTGCACTCTTCAAGCTCCTGGGACAGTTGGGTATTCTTTTTTGTAAGATCCTGCATACCAAATGATCCTTAAATCAGTTATTCTAACTATTTCAAGTCTCGGGGGCTACTGGTATATATAACCATCAAATTTTCTCACATGTATGTCTTTCACATACTGCTCCGTGGCTCTGGATAGGCCATTTTGAGCGGCACGGCGGTGCGAGGCATCCAATGCCTCTTGGGAGAAACATGCGTCACGAAGAACTGTCCGGCGACGCCTGTGATTCATGGCACTCTCCACCTCGGAATTGGTGGCAGATAGTCCGTCCGCATCCTTTGTCAGAGGAGTGTCAAGCCCTTGCGCCTCGTGTTCGCCTCCGCTTCTGGACCTGGCTTTGGAGCCTGGCTGGTGGAGGCTCGATTGGCAGCCTCGCCGGATATAGTCCAGCGAGTGCTCTTTTTCCTAAAGGGAGCACGAGCATTAGTATACCTTCCGGGAATAAAACCTGGGAACAAGATGGTATGCCATACCGTTGCGCCGGCGTCTCAATCCGGACCGCACTTCTTTTCACTCTTTGAGCCTTGCTGCCCCTTGTTGGCTAGCCACCACAGGCTCGGCCCTCCGCCTCGAGGGCTCCCCCTGCAAAACACCATTGATATACGGTGATCAAAGATAAGCACAGATGGATCATTTTCAAAGTATTGGGACTTCGGTCTCAGTTACCTGTGAGGCTGGAAATATTCCGGGGTAATCGACCGTAATGACAACCAAGGCATTGTCGATGCTCAGTTGGTAAAATACCCCATCGATCAGCTCCACGAATATGTCCAGATCCTCTTGGGAGGCCGGACTGAGGGACCTTTTCGGATCCTCGGGTTGTGGAGGAGGGCTGTTTATATCCTTTACGGCCCGGCGCAATTCCTGCGTCGAAATCACAAAATAAGGTACTTAACTATGGGAATATGGAACGGATGGGCATAAAAAAGTGTCCACTTACCCAGCTTGGAGGATCGTACATAGAAAATCCGCCATGTGGATTGACGCGGAGGAAATCCTCCTCTTCTCCCTTGTATAATGCGGACAAGGCCTTCGTCAGAGCAGCAACCGATCCTGGCCCCTTACGGCCGCAGCGGGTGGCATCATCCTCCCCATTGAAATCCCACATGGGGTGGCCTCTATACTGAAGCGGCTGCACCCCCGCATGATGCATGTGGCCATGACCCCGATCATGGTCAGTCCAGAATGAGCTAGTAATCTTGTCCGGCTCATCAGGTAAAGGACGTCCCTGTCATTTTCCTTCTGAGGGCTCCATGGGCGCCAGCTTAGGCGCTTCTTCAAAGGAGCATTATTGAACTCGGGAAGGCCGATCCGAACAGGGTCCGGCAGGGGGACATCTTCTATATAAAACCATTACGAAGGCCGGTCTTGGACGCCTTCTTTGGGGTTCGGATAGATATCCGGTCCGGCGATGCGCCATAGTTCGCTCCGCCCACTTGATATATCGACCCCTCCGAGAACGGGCACAAGGCGAACAGCTTCTTCCATAGCGCGAAATGAGCCTCGGCGCCCAAGAACATCTCGCAAGAAGGGCTACAAAGCCCGCGATATGCAATATGGGCCTTGGCGTAAGGTTGTGTTTGGAGGCCGTAGAACTCCGAGAGCCCCGGAGAAATGGATGAATTGGAAATCCGAGCCCTCTTATTAAGTAAGGGACAAGGCATACCCGCTCTCCTTTGGAGGGATTGGGGACGCTCTCCGCTTTCCGCCATTATAGGTGGCGAGTCACCTCGAAAGGGACCATGAAGGCTGGGGAAGAAATCCCTTGGTTTGGAGCGTCACTAGCTTTCGCTGTGTGGACGGAACATCTCTCCCAATCTCGGTGCTGAGGGCTGGTAGGGCGAGAGGAGGAGTTGCGTCGGTAGCCATGATGGAATGGATTTACATCGGATGCGCTCCGATGAATGCTCGTGAAGGGAAGATGGTGTGATTCGGATCTAAATCCTCGTCTCTTTTATAAGGCAGCTTATTTGCGCAGCTAGGGGGTAAAAGTAAAAATACCCTGGCTTTTCGCATTCGTTTGACACGTGGAAGACGGCCATTATTGGGAGTGGAAGCCAAGGAGCGCAATATTCACGAAAAGCCGGACACTATTTAACAGGTACACAGAATTTGGAGAAGAACCCGCCTTGCAATGCCGAAGACAAATCTGCGCGCCGGACTCATTGTCATTGAAGCCTGGTTTGGGGGCTACTGAGGGAGTCCCGGATTAGGGGGTGTCCGGATAGCCGAACTATAACCTTCGGCCGGACTCCTGGACTATGAAGATACAAGATTGAAGACTTAGTCCCGTGTCCGGATGGGACTTTCCTTGGCGTGGAAGGCAAGCTTGGCGATACGGATATGTAGATCTCCTTCCATTGTAACCAACTCTGTGTAACCCTAGCCCTCTCCGGTGTCTATATAAACCGGAGGGTTTTAGTCCGTAGGAGGAACAACAATCATACCATAGGCTAGCTTCTAGGGTTTAGCCTCTCTGATCTCGTGGTAGATCTACTCTTGTACTACCCATATCATCAATATTAATCAAGCGGGGAGTAGGGTTTTACCTCCATGAGAGGGCCCGAACCTGGGTAAAAACATCGTGTCCCTTGTCTCATGTTACCATCCGCCTAGACGCACAGTTCGGGACCCCCTACCCGAGATCCGCCGGTTTTGACACCGACAGTAGGACTGGGGTTAACTAGCAGCAACAGGTCTCAAAAACTAAAGGGAGAACATAGATGAAAGCTACAGAATATGTATCGTTTGTACTCGAAGTTAACTAGATGGCACACAAAAGTACTAAAGAACAACATAGGTAATACTAGGAGTGGTATAATACTATAATCACCAGCCTGTGGGATAGCATTGGCTGATGGATGATAACTATGGAACAGCGTTACCTAAAGAACAAGTATCTTAGCTGAACTATGGAACAGCGTTAACTCCTGAACAAGACCGGTAAGAGATCAGCATGAATATACAGTGAAATGTGATAATCTATTTTCCATGCTTAGATGAATAACAAAGCCATAAATGTTGCACACAGATAAGATGAGGGTACAACCTATCTGGCCGCCATCCATAGGAGTGAGCATCATGTGCTGACTTGTCGATGGCCCTGCAGTTGTTGTGGTTGTCCATGTTGGGCACGCACATTCGATCTGAGGAACTATTGAGTGGGGACTATAGCTCCCTTCTGGTGTATGCTTCCCTTGTTGGAGCAGCTGCGGTGAGTCGGAAGACGGTGTGGCTGAAGATGCAGATAACACATAATGTTAAGAACGACATATCTCTTTGATCTGAAGAAATACACTAAGAGATCAATAGCAAGGTACGAGAGCGGTCACACGTCTATTGACTGAAGACTAAATTGGGGTCACACGATTTTATTTTATTTTGGTACTGTCCCATCTACGCCGGATTGCTTGATGGGCGTCTTGTGCCTCTCGGATGACACTATTAGGAATCTTCCCTGAAGAGCCAGCGACCAACAGCAGAGCAGCCTGCCTCCGCCGTCCGTGGCCCCGGCCAAAACCCCGCTCCCGCCCACCGCCTTTATCGTGGTTGCGCCGCCCCCGGGCCAATCCACAAAGACTCCCCGTCATCCAGATCCGGCGGCGGAAATACCTTCAACCCACGCAACTCTAAGATAGCCATCTAAGCGCTGCTTCCACGGCGAACTTGCGGCCCCGCACCCTTACATTAGACACCAGCCAACCGGCAGCCTAGGAGCTCCGCCGCCTTGAGGGGTGTTGCTTCCCATTGGGAATCGATTGGCCCAGAATAAAAATTCAGACAACTGACACCTAAATAAAGTGATTTGAGAGGAGGGTGCGACCTATCTGGCAGCATGGTGAAGTAGGCAGGTCCAGCTACCGAGTCGGTGAGGCCGGCACGGTTGCGGTGGCGACCGGCGACAGGGAAACAGCGATGTCAGACGGTCGACGGCTATGGGGAAGCAGCACCGGGACTCTGGACGGATCCAAAGTTGGAGCCGCTCCGGCACCGTGAACAACGGCGGGGGTGAATCGGCTCCGGTACGGTTCTCGCGGCCATCATCGAGGTAGCTCCAGCAGCACGGAGTAAGAGGCACACAACCTAGTGCATGACGGCAAATGGACAATGTCTCCAGCATTATGGAGGAGGGAGGCTGTGAAATTGGTGCGGTGGGGGCGCCATGGAGGAGGGGCTAAGGTTTCGTGGCTGGGGAGAAGGGAGCTTCCGGGGAGAAGGTGATTTGGCGCCCACGAGGTATGAATGGGGGGAATTGGGAGGGGAGTGGAACCATGTTTTACGGACGCATTTATGCGAAATGTGAGGGGAGTTACAGTTCTACCCCTGGCTTTAGGCTTCTCGGCTTGGGTCTGTGTACTGAGGGCAGGGATAGTAGAGTAACTTTGCTTCTCCCCAAATAGTGGGCAGGAGCGATTTCGGGCAAGGAGGGCATGTTTTGAAATATAGTGGGCGCGAGCGATTTTGGGCGAGGAGAGCGTGTTATGAAATAGTGGGCGTGAGCTATTTCGGGTGAGGAGAGCGTGTTTGGCGGACCATGGTTTATGAATTATTTGGCACATGTCATTTCGGCCGAGGAGAAGGTGCGCTTGGATGAAGTTATGAACCTACCCTCGATGTACAACGGGCCAATTAATGTGTGTCCCACATAGGACGGTAATTTCACGTCTCCCATTTATTTGCTCGGGCGAATTCCACCGAGCAGAGGATGTTTAATGGTTCGTTCAAAATTTGGGAGAACGAGAATCCACATCTACCTTACCAAGTCGATTCGAATCAAATTTTGAAATATTAGCTTGCCACTTCTTTTTTAGATGGAGAGATGATGCTCGGGAGTAATGTGTTTTTACATGCTCGTTGCTAGCAATTTACTATATGACAAATAGTTGACCCACTCAAAACGGGAATCAAACCCAAAATGAAATATCTTGATTCAATGAAATAGATCGTTCACCAGGTCAAAATAGTGAACTAAATCCAAAATCGAACACCTCAATCGAGTAGCATGTTGTACAATATTATAGTACTCCATGAACATGTTGAAGTCAAATTAATGAACTTGTTTGATATACGCATATATCCGTTCATGTGTGGATTGCAGACAACATGTTCTCCAATTTAAATATTTGAATGCAAGTTTATATCGAAACATGGGTTATATCAATCTTTGATGCATAAAACGCGACCTCCCCCTCTCCAGGACTCCTGCTCTCTCTCTCTCTCTCTCTCTCTCTCTCTCTCTCTCTCTCTCTCTCTCTCTCTCTCTCTCTCTTGGTCTCTCTCGCTTTCTCTCCATCTCTCTCTCTCTCTCTCTTTGTGTGTGTGGGGGGGGTCTTTCTAGTTCACATGCATATATACTCCATCTATAGGTCTCTCTCGCACACTATGTATGATTCACTAGTACAAGCTAGATATCTTGGGTGCACTCATCGTACGCACACAAATTCCTTGGCTCGTTTCCCGTAACTCTCTCACGCACCACATTGTCGTCTCGGAGCTCTCCCCCCCCCCCTCTCTCAAACTCTCCATCTACCTGGGTCACACATACACATGCATATATCACTCTCACTCAATAGGCCCATCTAAAACTCTATCTCTCTCCCTCGTTCTCTCTCCATCTCACACGCACACACACACACAATCTCATGCCTAGCTGGCCAAGTATGATGGTCTCTCACTCAATTGTAGGCACACGCAGTCCCCCCTATATGTATATGACTAGCTATTCTTAGTCTCCATCACAAACATGTGCATGGTCTATCTCGATTTCTCTCGGGGCATCTTTCTATCGCGCATGCACCTCCCTCTATCTCCCACCCATATAGTCCCCTCACGATCTCGAGGGGATCTCTCTATCACAAACACACCCTCTCGCCCTCCCCATGCGTCCATGTTCTCCATGTGTCCCTCTCGACCTTTGTTCCTTGTTGGCCAGACCTCTATTGGACATGTGCTATAGGGGTGTCTCTCTCCGTTGCAAACAATCACACACTAGCTATCTTTGTGTATCTCCTCGCCTCGCCTTTCTATCTCAGAGATGCATGCGTGATATGTTTGCCCAAGAAACAAAAAACACACTCTCTCTCATTTATCGTTTGTTGTCACTTTCTCTTTCACACACATACTCTTTTTGCACACTTACTCATTCTCATTCACACGCACTTGATCTCTCTCGACTTAGGCACTCTCCTCGGTCCATAGCATATTGATTTATTGAAAAGTCAAACATCACAAAGTTTGACCATGTACGTGGAGAAAAACAATTACATCTAGAACGGCAAACATATACCATTAGATTCACCATGAGATGTAATTTTGTATGATGTATCTTTGGTATTGAAGATATAAATAACATTTGTGTAAACCTGATCAAAGTTTCCAAAGTTTGACTTCAAAAAAATTACATGCACTGCATTATCGAGCGGATGGAATATCTCTTTCCCCCTCTCATTATCGGCGCACCACTCAGCCTTGTCGGGGCTCCTCAATCTCTCTCAAACTTTATATCTCCTGGTTCACACATACACATGTCTCGCTCGCTATACATATAGACCCATCCAACACTCTCCGCCCTTGTTCTCTCTCTATGTGACACACACACCCCTAATAAGTACCATAATCCCTCACTCCATCATAGGCGCAAGCACTCCCCCCCCCCCCTAAGTATGATTATCTCTCACTGGCCATCAGGAACACACGTATTGTCTCCTTCCATCCATACGTCTATCTCGATATCTCTCAAGGTATCTTCTATCACGCACACACCTTGTCACTCGATCCCCCACACATGTAGTCCCATCACAATCTCCAGGGGATCTCTCTATGACAAACATACACTCTCTCCTCCCCATGTCTGCATTTTCTCCGTACGTCTCTCTCGACCTCTCTTCCTTGTTTGTCAGACCCCTTGAGGGAGTCCTGGATTAGGGGTGTCCGGATAGCGGACTATAACCTTTGGCGGACTCTGGACTATGAAGATCTGAGATTGAAGACTTTGTCCCATGTCCGGATGGGACTTTCCTTGGCGTGGAAGGCAAGCTTGGCGTCTGGATATGTAGATCTCCTCCCATTGTAACCGACTCTGTGTAACCCTAACCCTCTCCGGTGTCTATATAAACCGGAGGGTCTTAGTCCGTGGGGACGAACAACAATCATACCATAGGCTAGCTTCTAGGGTTTAGCATCTACGATCTCGTGGTAGATCTACTCTTGTACTACCCATATCATCAATATTAATCAAGCGTGA
Organism: Aegilops bicornis; assembly: GCA_021605145.1. NCBI lineage: Eukaryota > Viridiplantae > Streptophyta > Magnoliopsida > Poales > Poaceae > Aegilops > Aegilops bicornis. Next base: position 237,077,607 of record CM038669.1, read on the forward strand.
GTAGGGTTTTACCTCCATCGAGAGGGCCCGAACACAGGTAAAAACATCGTGTCCCTTGTCTCATGTTACCATCCGCCTAGATGCACAGTTCGGGACCCCCTACCCGAGATCCGCCGGTTTTGACACCGAATTGGTGCTTTCATTGAGAGTTCCTCTGCGTCGTCATCTTTAGGCCCGATGGCTCCTCCGATCGTTAACAACGATGCGGTCGAGCAGACTTTTCTCCCGGACAGATCTTCTTATTGGCGGCTTTTGCTGCGGGCAATTCGCAGCCATCTGGAGCAGATCGAAAGCTACGCCCCTGGCCATCAGGTCAGATTTGGAAGTTTGAACTATACGGCTGACGTCCGCGGAGACTTGATCTTCGACGGGTTCGAGCCACAGCCAAGCGCGCCGCACTGTCACGATGGGCATGATCTAGCTCTGCCGCCGAACAGTGCCCTGGAGGCCGCACCAGTGTCCGCTCCGACCCTCAGCTCGGAGCCGACTGCGCCAATCGAGGACGGGTGGCTAGACACCGCCTCGGGGGCTGCAATCTCTACGGTGATCGAGCCGAACACCATACCTATCCTTCTTGGCTTCGTGACTCCAAGGTGCCGGACTCCTCTCCGGACTCCGAGCCCTCCGTGCCCCTGCCAATCGAATCCGATTGGGCGCCGATCATGGAGTTCACCGCCGCGGACATCTTTCAGCACTCGCCCTTCGGCAACATCCTGAATTCACTAAAGTCTCTCTCTCTATCAGGAGAGCCTTGGCCGGACTATGGCCAGCATGGTTGGGATGCGGACGATGAAGAAATTCAAAGCCCACCCACCACCCACTTCGTAGCCACTGTCGATGATTTAACGGACATGCTCGAGTTCGACTCCGAAGACATCGATGGTATGGACGATGATGCAGCAGACGACCAAGAACCAGCGCCTACAGGGCACTGGAAGGCCACCTCGTCATACGACATATACATGGTGGACATCCCAAAAGATGGGAATGGCGATGGAACAATGGAGGATGACCCCTCCAAGAAGCAGCCTAAGCGTCGGCGTCAGCGGTGCCACTCTAAATCCCGCCAAACCAAAAACGGCGATTCCGGCACAGGAGATAATAACACCGGACAAGGTCAAGACAACCCCTCTAGCAGGATTCAGACAGGAGGATGGAGAAGCCAGCCCTCATGAGAGAGCGGCATCTGAGAGAGGTAGAGGACGATAATTACATGCCTCCCTCCGAAGATGAGGCAAGCCTCGACGACGCATTTAATTTGTCGTGCCTGAGGATCCCGTCGAACAAGAGCGTTTCAAACGCAGGCTTATGGCCACGGCAAGCAGCCTTAAGAAAAAGCAGCAACAGCTTAGAGCTGACCAAGACTTGCTAGCCGACAGATGGACTGAAGTCCTTGTGGCCAAAGAGTACAAACTCGAACGCCCCTCCAAGCGCTACCCAAAACAAAGGCTGCTACCCCAATTAGAGGAGGAATCACCTAAACCTACATCACCAGCGCATGATACGGCCAACCGGCCACCTCGTGGCCGCGACAAAGAGGCCTCTCGGCCCTCCACTCAAGCCGCACCCCAGCGTCGCTCGAAGAATACCAAGGCACGGGGAAATGCGCCAGACCTGCGAGATATATTGGAGGACAAGGCAAGGCAAACAAGATCGATCTACGGATCACGTGGGCGCCCCACGACACGCGACGATAACCGTCACGCCGGATATGGCAATCCCGCCGGGCCGAACCACGATGAGACAAAGCTCATTTGAGCTACGTCGTGATATAGCCCGATCTGAGGCGCCAAGACACCTACTATGCTTCACAGATGAAGTAATGGATCATCAAATCCCCAAGGGTTTCAAACCCGTAAACATCGAATCATACGATGGCACAACAGATCCTGCGGTATGGATCGAGGATTATCTCCTTCATATCCACATGGCCCGCGGTGATGATCTACACGCCATCAAATACCTACCACTAAAGCTTAAAGGACCAGCTCGGCATTGGCTTAACAGCTTGCCACCAGAGTCAGTTGGTTGTTGGGAGGACCTAGAAGCCACATTCCTCGACAATTTCCAGGGCACCTACATGCGACCACCAGACGCCGATGACCTAAGCCACATAATTCAGCAGCAGAGGAATCGGCCAGACAATTCTGGACATGGTTCCTAACCAAGAAAAATCAAATAGTGGACTGTCCGGACGCAGAGGCCCTTTCAGCCTTCAAGCATAACATCCGTGACGAGTGGCTTGCCCGGCACCTAGGACAGGAAATGCCGAAATCCATGGCAGCCCTCACAACACACATGACCCGCTTTTGCGCGGGAGAAGACAGCTGGCTAGCTCGTAGTAATAACATGACCAAGAGTCCTGGTAATTCGGATATCAAGGACAGCAATGGTAGGTCGCGTCGCAACAAGCACAAGCACTGCATTAACGGCGATAATACTGAGGATACGGCAGTTAATGCCGGATTCAGAGGCTCTAAACCCGGTCAGTGGAAAAAGCCAATCAAAAGAAATACTCCGGGCCCGTCCAACTTGGACCGAATACTCGATCGCTCGTGCCAGATACACGGCACCCCTGAAAAACCAGCCAACCACACCAACAGGGATTATTGGGTGTTCAAGCAGGCAGCAAGTTAAACGCTGAAAACAATGACAAGGGGCTGCATAGTGATGACGAGGAGGAGCCCCGGCCGCCGAACAATAGGGGACAGAAGAGCTTCCCCCCACAAGTGCGGACGGTGAACATGATATACGCAACCCACATACCCAAAAGGGAGAGGAAGCATGCACTCAGGGACGTATATGCGATGGAGCCAGTCGCCCCAAAGTTCAACCCGTGGTCCTCCTGCCCGATCACTTTTGATCGAAGGGACCACCCCACTAGCATCCGCCATGGCGGATTCGCCGCATTGGTTCTAGACCCAATCATTGACGGATTTCACCTCACTAGAGTCATGATGGACGGCGGCGGCAGCTGAACTCGCTTTATCGGGATATGGTGCGAAAATGGGCATAGATCCTCAAGGATCAAACCCACAAAGACGACCTTTAAAGGCGTCATACCAGTGTAGAGGCCAACTATGCAGGCTCGATTACACTTGAAGTGGTCTTCAGATCCCGGATAATTTCAAGCGAGGAGTTAATCTTCGACATAGTCCCGTTCGCGATGGCTATCACGCCTCGCCGGACGAACCGCATTTGCAAAGTTCAATGCGGTGCCGCACTACGCATACCTCAAGCTCAAGATGCCAGGCCCTAGAGGAGTCATTACGGTCAATGGAAACACCGAACGCTCTCTCCGAATGGAGGATCATACGGCGGCCCTCGCGGCGGAAGTACAAAGCAGCCTCTCAAGGCAATTCTCGAGTCCGGCTATTAAACGTCCGGACACCGTCAAGCGCACCCGGAGTAACCTACAACAAGACCGCTTGGCACATTCCAAGCACACGTAGCAATGCGGCCCCAACCCCAGCCCTCGCGAAATTGCAAAACCAGTACCTGCGGCGTGGCTCAAGGGAGGCCCAGGACGGCCCGTCTTCATCAACGCAAGCTCAAGACCCTCGCGAGGGGCCAAGCCTCGCGGGGCGAATGACCAGGAGCTTCCTCAGGCACGGCCTCGTCAGGCTGGCTCATGAGGAGGCGGAGAGTTCAAGGCAGGGTACCTCGCGAGGTGCCCATGACGCAAGCCATGACGACCAAGGGCGCCCGATCGAGCGCCAGCCCAGCGGCGTCCTCCTTTCCTCTTTGGTGCAAAGGGAGCAAGCGCGGCGAGAGCATCAAGCAAAGGCATCCGTTTGGTGTAACAAGACCAAGACCAGCCCCAACGGCTGGAAGGGAGTCATCGTGGAGCCCAAGCAAAGGCGTCATCACGAGCCTTTGGCGGCGAGGACCAACTTTAGTCGAGGATAAGTGTACCCGCTGTTCCCCTTCAAAATGGCCAATTGTTGGCGCCCTTCCCGCTCAATATTTGGGAAGAGGCCGGGGCCTTCGCCTATAAATAGGAGTAGCCACACTTAGAGTAGGGGGGACGATCGATCAAAACGATCGGCATCCAGAGAGAGATAGAGACCCGATCCTCAAGCTAGAGCGACGGGACACCAGCTAGCAGTTCATCTCACCACCCAAGAATAGACCCTCGCGAGGTTGCTCTTCCCTGTACTGTTCCTCAATAGCCCCAGAGGCAATCTACCACGCCACAAACTAGAGTAGGGTATTACACCACAACGGTGGCCCGAACTAGTATAAATCTTGTGTCTCTGGTGCTGTTCTTTTTAGTAGTTTAGGTTCCTGCGATTCGGCGAGGTGCGAGACGGTGAGAGGTTGGATCTCCGCGCGCACCCCAGTGTTCGAACCTTAAGGGTCTGCCGGAACCCGAAATTTGACATTTGGCGCGCCCGGTAGGTGCGCGGAATCTTTTCGTCGCCTCGTTCTTCCCGACCACCGCAACCATGTCCGACGCCCGTCGGGCCTGCGTCAGCGCCGAGCAGCCCTCGCCTCCCATGTCGCCAGATGGCTCTGCCGGGCGGCGCTTCGCTGCTCCCGTCACTGCCGTCAATGCCGCCACCGCCCGGCTGGGAACGAGCAAAGAAGCGTCGCCCCAAAGACCCGTCCATGAGGCGGACGGCCGCACCGCCACACCTTCGCTCACCCCGCTGGTTCTTCGTCGCGTGCGCTCGCGCTGCCATGGAGGCCCGAGCTGCACTCATCGCGGCTAACGAGCTCTGCGCTACCGCCCGTCGGCAGCGTTTACGAATAATGGCTCGACCGAAGTCGCTGAAGCTTCGTCCGCGCTGCAGAGGCGACCCAGCGCCGTCCGTCTCGCTACCGCACCCGCCCGCTGGGCGATGAAGCTCCCGGGGCGCCTCAGCCGCCTCCTCCTCAAGACGGCGCCCTGGCCCCAAGGCGCGCGGCCCCTGGGCGGAACCCGTTCCGCCAGGCGCCGGCGCGGCAAGAGCAGAGCTGCCAAGAGGTCCCTCGCCCGCAGGAAGCTGCCCGAGCGCTCCCCGCTCCAAAGACGTCAAGACCTGCGCTGCCCCTACCAAGGACGCAGGGAGACCCACAAGACCAAGCTCTGCCGTCCGAGGCCCCCCGCAGCCACGGCGGGCTGTCGCGCCTTCACCTCCGAACTGCGCAGCGTCGCGTGGCCCGCCAAGTTCAAGCCGGACATGCCTCCTCGCTACGACGGCACCGCCGACCCTACGGAGTTCCTCCAGCTCTACGAGCTGGGCATCGAGGCTGCCAATGGGGATGAAAAGGTCATGGCGAATTGGTTTCCCATGGCGCTCAAGGACGGGGCCCTTTTGGCTCTGAATCTGGCCCTGTGCACGATCTCTTCTGGACCGAGATGCGTACCGCTTCATCGCCAACTTCCAAGGTACTTCGCGACCGGCCGGCCGCCGTGGCGACATCGCGCCGAATCAAGCAGCGGTCGGGAATCCTCGCAAAGGTACATCCAAAGCACTTCAACAACGCGTGCCTCAAGATCCCTGTGGTATGAGAGGAGGCCATCATCTTCGCCTTCTCCGACGGCGTGCGCGACGTCAAGATGAAGGAGGAGCTGGCGATGCATGAAGATCTGTGCACCTCCCTGGAGCTGTTCAACTTGGCGACCAAGTGCGCCAGGGCTGAGGAGGGCCGCCTCTCCCTCCTCGAGCTGCCTGCCGCGGATCCCGAAGAGAAGAAGTCCAAGGCCAAGGACGTGAAACGCAAGGGGGCTGCCGTACTCGTGGTCGAACCAGACACCAAGCGCGGCAGAGATCAGCCCGAGTCCTCCAAGGGCAGCCGGTACTGCGTGTACCACGACCTCCACACCCGCAACACCAATGAATGTCAAGAGCTCCGGGCCGTACGCGAAGGAAGGGTCGGCAGGCGCCCCGAGCGCAGCGACCGGGGCTACGGCCGAGGAGGAGGAAGGAATGTAGGACGCTGGGAAGACCGCGAACCCGCCAAGGGTGGCGCGACCAACCTCGCGAGGACCGCTGGCAAGACCCACCTCGCGAGGGAGGCTGGAGGGATCAGCCTTGCGAGGATCGCCCGCAGGGGAACGCAGGCCTCCCTCCGCCGCCGCCGCCGCCAAGGAGAATCAAGACCGTCATCGGGGCGAGGGGCTGGGGCTTCCGGGAAGCGCGTGCGATCGCTGCATCTGGGCGGAGCACAAGCCCCAGCCTCTCAGCGCATCTTCAAGCAGTTCGCCCGCGAAGTGAATGCAGTCCTCCCCAAGCTCGAGTCCACGCGCCCTCTCAGGTGGTCGGCGTGCACCATCACGTTCAGCTCAGCGGATCAGCTCAAGTACGCAGCCACAGTCGGAGTTCTCCCGATGCTTTGCTCCCCAATCATCAGCAATGTGCTAGTCACCAAGACCCTCATCGACGGCGGAGCAGGGCTCAACGTCCTGTCCGTGGAGACATTCAACAATCTTCAAGTGCCTTCTGATCGGCTTCAGCCAACCAAGCCTTTCTCCGGAGTCACCGACGGCTCCACGGTCCCGATCGGGCAGGTCCTCCTTCCTGTCACCTTGGGGCTCGCGACAACTACCACACCGAGCTCATCGACTTTGGCGTCGCCCACATTACTTTGCCGTACAACGCCATCCTCGGGTACCCAGCGCTGGCCAAATTCATGGCCGTAACCCACCATGGCTACAACATCCTCAAGATGCCAGGAAGCGGCGGAGTCATCACGGCACCACGTGAAGAGAGAGATGCAGTGTGCTCCACAGGCGAAGCTTTTGAGCCGCATCATTTGGAAGACTCAGACCACAGCTGACATGAGGCCTCCCGAGGCCGCACCCAAGAAGAAGAAGGCATCGACCGGCCCGGCTCTTCAAGAGACAGGCCCCTCAGGGTCCACATCGGGCCAGGGGGAGCCTCCTTCCATCGCATAGGAAAGCGCGCCCGACGCCCTCCTCACGCAGGGCTCGGGGGCTCTCCCCTGGAGGGCCGCCGACCTCGCCAAGGTCTCGAGGGAGGCGCTTGGGCACCACGTGGAGGCGTGTTTCGAAGCACGTTTCCATAGCAAGGGAGCAAGACCAGGAGGCGAGAACCCTCAAGAGTTCGTCGGCCAAGGCCATTCAGAGCTCTGAGAGTCAAGGGTCATAAGGGGCAGCCGCCGCCTACCCGCTGTGGCCCCCCATCCAGGCGAGGATGGTGGGTTGCGTGTCTGCATCGACATACTAGGGCTCAACCGAGCCGCATCTCAAGAGCGCCTCTGGCCCTCGCGAGTGGGACGTTGCGAGGGTCCGCCCCACAGCTATGTATGCATGCCTTGTGGCACATAAGCATTGCTGCGCACCAGCGTCTCATGAGGACCATCCTGGAGGCTCAAGAGGTCGTGCACGCGCAGCCTGGCAGAGACGGAGATGGCCCGTGAGGAGCCGCTAAGCGCCTCCGGAGCCTCCCGAGGCCCCGGGCACAGGGGCTCGTGAGGATCGCTCCGCAGCCCACCGAGTCAGCTACACCAACACCCCTTCATCCCCAACATCACCGGTGACATCTTTAAGTTTTATTTCCGGTGGGGCGCCTTCAGGGCCGCATTATTCCCAGGCCGCGTGGGTCTGTCCCTGCGGCATGTATCCCTTTTATTTCATGTCGTTAGCCTATCCTGTTGGGGGCGCCCCTCGGGCTGCATCATCCCCAAGCCGCTCGAGCCAGTCCCAGCGGCATGTATCCTTCTTGCGTTTTCCTTAGGATTATGCTCTCGCTCCACCATGCTTGTTATTTGGAGCCTTTTACTGTGTGGCGGAATCTTGAACGTTAAAGGGGGGGTGCCTGAGCATCGCGACTCATGGCTCCTATCGGCTCTCCGGCCCTCACCCTCTGGTCTTGTCCACGGCATCGCGACACTGGCTTGCCAAAGTGACGGCCGAGACCAGCCCGAGAGCCGGGACCCAAGGACGAGAGTTTCGTCATCTAACCCAGCTTGCACGTTAAAGGGGGCGTGCCTGAGCATCGCGACTCAGGGCTCCTACCGGCTCTCCGGCCCTCACCCTCTGGTCTTGTCCACGGCATCGCGACCTGGCTTGCCAGCGACGGCTGAGACCAGCCCGAGAGCCGGGACCCGAGGACGTAGAGTTGCGTCATCTAACCCAGCTTGCGCGTTAAAGGGGGGGTGCCTAAGCATCGCGACTCAGGGCTCCTACCGGCTCTCCGGCCCTCACCCTCTGGTCTTGTCCATGGCATCGCGTGTTGGGGAACGTAGTAATTTCAAAATTTTCCTACGCACACGCAAGATCATGGTGATGCATAGCAACGAGAGGGGAGAGTGTATGTCCACGTACCCTCGTAGACCGTAAGCGGAAGCGTTATAACAACGCGGTTGATGTAGTCGTGCGTCTTCACGATCCGACCGATCCAAGTACCGAACGCACGGCACCTCCGTGTTGACACCGCGTTCAGCTCGGTGATGATCCCGGGCTCCGATCCACAAAGCGTCGGGGATGAGTTCCGTCGGCCTGACGGCGTGGTGGCGATGATGATGCTCCACCGACGCGGGGCTTCGCCTAAGCTCGCGTCGATATGACTTCTCCGGCGCGGGCTTCACCTAAACTCATGACGATATGACCGAGGTGGAATATGGTGGAGGGGGCAGCGCCTGCGGCTAAGGAACGATCCGTAGATCAACTTTGTGTGTCATGGGTGCCCCCTGCCTCAGTATATAAAGGAGCAAGGGAGGGGTGGCGGCCTAGGAGGAGGCGCACCAGGGGAGTCCTACTCCCACCGGGAGTAGGATTCCCCTTTCCTAGTCCAACTAGGAGTCCTTCCATGTATTAGGAGTAGGAGACAAGGAAGGGGAAGAGAAGGGAAGGAAGGAGGGGTGCGGCCCCTCCCTAGTCAATTCGGACTAGGCCATGGGGAAGCGCGCGGCCTGCCCTAGGCAGCCCTCTCTCTTTCCCGCAGGGCCCAATAAGGCCCAATACTTCTCCCCGGCGAATTCCCGTAACTCTCCGGTACTCGAAAAATACTCGAATCAATCGTAACCTTTCGAACTCAGAATATAGTCGTCATATATATCGATCTTTTCGTCTCGACCATTTCGAGACTACTCGTCATGTCCCCTATCTCATCCGGGACTGCTAACTCCTTCGGTACACCAAAACTCATAAACTCATAATATAAGCATCGCCGAAACCTTAAGCGTGCGGACCCTACGGGTTCGAGAACTATTTAGACATGACCTAGAACTATTCTCGGTCAATAACCAAAAGCGGGACCTGGATGCCCATATTGGCTCCTACATATTCTACGAAGATCTTTATCGGTCAAACCGCATAACAACATACGTTGTTCCCTTTGTCATCGGTATGTTACTTGCCCGAGATTCGATCGTCGGTATCCAATACCTAGTTCAATCTCGTCACCGGCAAGTCTCTTTACTCGCTCTGTAATGCTTCATCCCGTAACCAACTCATTGGTCACATTGCTTGCAAGGCTTATAATGATGTGCATTACCGAGAGGGCCCAGAGATACCTCTCCAGACAATCGGAGTGACAAAACCTAATCTCGAAATCGCCAACCCAACATGTACCTTTGGAGACACCTGTAGTACTCCTTTATAATCACCCGATTACGTTGTGACGTTTGGTAGCACCAAAGTGTTCCTCCGTAAGCAGGAGTTGCATAATCTCATAGTTACGAGGAACATGTATAAGTCATGAAGAAAGCAATAGCAACATACTAAGCGATCAAGTGCTAGGCTAACGGAATGGGTCATGTCAATCGAGATCATTCTCCTAATGATGTGATCCCGTTAATCAAATGACAACTCATGTCTATGGTTAGGAAACATAACCATCTTTGATTAACGAGCTAGTCAAGTAGAGGCATACTAGTGACACTCTGTTTGTCTATGTATTCACACATGTATTATGTTTCCGGTTAATACAATTCTAGCATGAATAATAAACATTTATCATGATATAAGGAAATAAATAATAACTTTATTATTGCCTCTAGGGCATATTTCCTTCAGTCTCCCACTTGCACTAGAGTCAATAATCTAGATCACATCACCATGTGATTAACATCGATAGTTCACATCATCATGTGATTAACACCCATAGTTCACATCGCCATGTGACCAACACCCAAAGGGTTTACTAGATTCAGTAATCTAGTTCACATCGCTATGTGATTAACACCCAAAGAGTACTAAGGTGTGATCATGTTTTGCTTGTGAGAGAATCTTAGTCAACGGGTCTTTCATATTCAGATCCGTTATGTATTTTGCAATTTTCTATGTCTACAATGCTCTTGCGGAGCTACTCTAGCTAATTGCTCCCACTTTCAATATGTATCTAGATCGAGACTTAGAGTCATCCGGATCGGTGTCAAAACTTGCATCGGCGTAACCCTTTCTGACGAACCTTTTGTCACTTCCATAATCGAGAAACATACCCTTATTCCACTAAGGATAATTTTGACCTTGTCATTGATCTACTCCTAGATCACTATTGTACTCCTTGCCAAACTTCGGTGTAGGGTATACAATAGATCCGGTACACAGCATGGCATACTTTATAGAACCTATGGCCAAGGCATAGGAATGACTTTCATTCTCTTTCTATCTTCTGCCGTGGTCGGGTTTTGAGTCTTACTCAATCTCACACCTTGTAACACTGCAAGAACTCTTTCTTTGACTGTTCCATTTTGAACTACTTCAAAATCTTGTCAAGGTATGTACTCATTGAAAAAAACTTATCAAGCGTCTTGATCTATCTTTATAGATCTTGATGCTCAATATGTAAGCAGCTTCACCGAGGTCTTTCTTTGAAAACTCCTTTCAAACACTCCTTTATGCTTTGCGAGAATAATTCTACATTATTTCCGACTACAATATGTCATTCACATATACTTATCGTAAATCTTTGTAGTGCTTCCACTCACTTTCTAGTAATTACGGGCTTCACCGCAAGTCTGTATAAAACTATATGCTATGATCAACTTATCAAAGCATGTATTCCAACTCGAGATGCTTGCACCAGTCCATAGATGGATCCTTTGGAGCTTGCATATTTTGTTAGCACCTTTAGGATTTACAAAACCTTACGGTTGCATCATATACAACTCTTCTTTAATAAATCCATTAAGGAATGCAGTTTTGTTTATCCATTTGCGATTTCATAAAATGCGGCAATTGCTAACATGATTCGGACAGACTTAAGCATAGATACGAGTGAGAAACTCTCATCGTAGTCAACATCTTGAAATTGTCGAAATCGTTTTTTCTACAATTCTAGCTTTGTAGAAAGAACACTACTATCGTCGTCCGTCTTCCTCTTGAAGATCCATTTATTTTCTATGGTTTGCCGATCATCGGGCAAATCCATCAAAGTCCATACTTTGTTCTCATACATGGATCATATCTCAGATTTCATGGCCTCAAACCATTTTGCGGAATCTGGGCTCATTATCGCTTCCTCATAGTTCGTAGGTTCGTCATGGTCAAGTAACGACCTCCAGAATGGGATTACCGTACCACTCACAGTGCGGATCTCACTCTGGTTGACCTACGAGGTTCGGTAGTAACTTGATGCGAAGTTACATGATCATCATCATTAGCTTCCTCACTAATTGGTGTAGTAGTCACAGAACTGATTTACGTGATAAACTACTTTTCAATAAGGGAGAAGGTACAATTACCTCATCAAGTTCTACTTTCCTCCCACTCACTTCTTTCGGAGAAACTCCTTCTCTAGAAAGGATCCATTCTTGGCAACGAATGTCTTGCCTTTCGGATCTGTGATAGAAGGTGTACCCAACATTTTGGGTATCCTATGAAGACGCATTTCTCGATTTGGGTTCGAGCTTATCGGATGAAACTTTTTCACATAAGCATCGCAACTCCAAACTTCAAGAAACAACAACTTTGGTTTCTTGCCAAACCACAGTTCATACGGTGTCGTCTCAACGGATTTAGATGGTGCCCTTTTTAACGTGAATGCAGCTGTCTCTAATGCATAGCCCCAAAACTATAACGGTAAATCGGTAAGAAACATCATAGATCGCACCATATCAAATAAAGTGCTTGATTCTGACGTTCGGACACACCATAACATTGTGGTGTTCGGTGGCGTGAGCTGTGAAACTATTCCACATTATTTTAATTGAAGACCAAACTTCGTAACTCAATTATTCGTCTTTGCGATTAGATCGCAGAAACTTTATTTTCTTGTTACGATGATTTTCCACTTCACTCTGAAATTCTTTGAACCTTTCAACTATTTCGGACTTATGTTTCATCAAGTAGATATACCCATATCTGCTCAAATCATCTTGTGAAAGTCAGAAAATAACGATACTTGCCACGAGCATCAACACTCATTGGATCGCATACATCGGTATGTATTATTTCCAATAAGTCAAGGTAGCTTGTTCCATTGTTAGGAGAAGCGGAGTTTTAGTCATCTTGCCCAAAGCGGCACGGTTCGCAAGCATCAAATGATTCATAATCAAGTGATTCCAAAAGTCCATCGGCATGGAGTTTTCTTCATGCGCTTTACACCAATATGACCTAAGCGGCGATTACCACAAATAAGTTGCACTATCATTATTAACTTTGCATCTTTTGGTTTCAATATTATGAATATGTGTATCACTACTATCGAGATCCAACAAATCATTTTGTTGGTGTGTAACCATATAAGGTTTTATTCATGTAAGCAGAACAACAATTTATTCTCTTACTTAAATGAATAACCGTATTGCAATAAACATGATCAAATCATATTCATGCTCAACACCAAATAACACTTATTTAGGTTCCGCACTAATCCCGAAAGTATAGGGAGTGCGCGATGATGATCATATCAATCTTGGAACTACTTCCAACACTCATCGTCACTTCCCTTCAACTAGTTTACATTCATTCTGTAACTCCCGTTTCAAGTTACTACTCCTAGCAACTATACGATTATCAAATACCGAGGGGTTGCTATGAACACTAGTAAAATACACATCAATAATCTGTATATCAAATATACCTTTGTTCACTTTGCCATCCTTCTTATCCACCAAATATTCAGGGGTAGTTCCGCTTCTAGTGACCAGTTCCATTCTGACAAAAAGCACTTAGTCTCGGGCTTAGGTCCAGACTTGGGTTTCTTCACTCGAGCAGCAACTTGCTTGCCGTTCTTCTTGAAGTTCCCTTCTTCCCTTTGCCCTTTTCCTTGAGACTAGTGGTCTTGTCAATCATCAACACTTGATGCTCTTTCTTGATTTCTACCTTCGTCGATTTCAACATCACGAAGAGCTCGGGAATCGTTTTCGTCATCCCTTGCATACTATAGTTCATCACGAAGTTCTAGTAACTTAGTGTTGGTGACTAGAGAATTCTGTCAATCACTATCTTATCCGGAAGATTAACTCCCACTTGATTCAAGCGATTGAAGTACCCGGACAATCTGAGAACATGCTCACTAGTTGAGCGATTCTCTTCCATCTTTTAGCTATAGAACTTGTTGAAGATTTCATATCTCTCAACTCGGGTATTTGCTTGAAATATTAACTTCAATTCCTGGAACATCTCATATGGTCCATGACGTTCAAAACGTCTTTGAAGTCCCGATTCTAAGCTGTTAAGTATGGTGCACTAAACTATCAAGTAGTCATCATATTGAGCTAGCCAAACGTTCATAACGTCTACATTTGCTCCTCGCAATTAGGTCATCTACCTAGCGGTGCATTAAGGACATAATTCTTACGTGCAGCAATGAGGATAAACCTCGGATCACGGATCCAATCCGCATCATTGCTACTAACATTTTTCAATACAATTTTCTCTAGGAACACATATAAAAACATAGGGAAGCAACAACGCGAGCTATTGATCTACAACATAATTTGCGAAATACTACCAGGACTAAGTTCATGATAAATTTAAGTTCAATTAATCATATTACTTAAGAACTCCCACTTAGGCAGACATCTCTCTAGTCATCTAAGTGATCACGTGATCCAAATCAACTAAACCATAACCGATCATCACGTGAGATGGAGTAGTTTTCAATGGTGAACATCACTATGTTGATCATATCTACTATATGATTCACGCTTTCGACCTTTCGGTCTCCGTGTTCCGAGGCCATATCTGCATATGCTAGGCTCGTCAAGTTTAACTCTGAGTATTCCGCGTGTGCAAAACTGGCTTGCACCCGTTGTAGATGGACGTGAGAGCTTATCACACCCGATCATCACGTGGTGTCCGGGCACGACGAACTTTGGCAGCGGTGCATACTCGGGAGAACACTTCTTGATAATTAGTGAGAGATCATCTTAAAATGCTACCGTCAATCAAAGCAAGAATAAGATGTATAATAGATAAACATCATATGCAATCAAAATATGTGACATGATATGGCCATGATCATCTTGCGCCTTTGATCTCCATCTCCAAAGTACTTGTCATGATCTCTATCGTCACCGGCACGACACCATGATCTTCATCATCTTGATCTATATCAATGTGTCATCACATGGTTGTCTCGCCAACTATTGCTCTTGCAACTATTGCTATCGCATAGCGATAAAGTAAAGCAATTATTTGGCACTTGCATCTTATGCAACAAAGAGACAACCATAGGGCTTACGCCGATTGCCGATAACTTCAACAAAACATGATCATCTTATACAACAACTTATATCTCATCACGTCTTGACCATATCACATCACAACATGCCCCGCAAAAACAAGTTAGACGCCCTCTACTTTGTTGTTGCAAATTTTACGTGGCTGCTACGGGCTTAGCAAGAACCGTTCTCACCTACGCATCAAAACCACAACGATAGTTTGTCAAATAGACTCCGTTTTAACCTTCGCAAGGACCGGGCGTAGTCACACTCGGTTCAACTAAAGTGAGAGAGACAGACACCCGCCACCCAACTATAAGCACGAGTGCTCAGAACGGTGAAACCAGTCCAGCGTAAGCTGCACGCGTAATGTCGGTCCGGCCGCTTCATCTCACAATACCGCTGAACCAAAGTATGACATGCTGGTAGGCGGTATGACTTGTATCGCCCACAACTCACTTGTGTTCTACTCGTGCAAAACATCAAACCATAAAAACCTAGGCTCGGATGCCACCGTTGGGGAACGTAGTAATTTCAAAATTTTCCCACGCACACGCAAGATCATGGTGATGCATAGCAACGAGAGGGAGAGTGTATGTCCACGCACCCTCGTGAGACCGTAAGCGGAAGCGTTATAACAACGCGGTTGATGTAGTCAGACGTCTTCACGATCCGACCGATCCAAGTACCGAACGTCACGGCACCTCCGTGTTCAGCACACGTTCATTTCGATGATGATCCCGGGCTCCGATCCAGAAAAGCGTCGGGTATGTGTTCCGTCAGCACGAGGGCGTGGTGACGATGATGATGCTCCACCGACGCAGGGCTTCGCCTAAGCTCCGCGTCGATATGACTTCTCCGGCGCAGGGCTTCACCTAAACTCCGCGACGATATGACCGAGGTGGAATATGGTGGAGGGGGGCAGCGCACACGGCTAAGGAACGATCCGTAGATCAACTTTGTGTGTCATGGGGTGCCCCCCTGCCCCTGTATATAAAGGAGCAAGGGAGGGGGTGGCCGGCCTAGGAGGAGGCGCACCAAGGGGGGAGTCCTACTCCCACCGGGAGTAGGATTCCCCCTTTCCTAGTCCAACTAGGAGTCCTTCCATGTATTAGGAGTAGGAGACAAGGAAGGGGAAGAGAGAAGGGAAGGAAGGAGGGGGCGCGGCCCCTCCCCCTAGTCCAATTCGGACTAGGCCATGGGGGGGCGCGCGGCCTGCCCTAGGCAGCCCCTCTCTCTTTCCCGCAGGGCCCAATAAGGCCCAATACTTCTCCCCAGCGAATTCCCGTAACTCTCCGGTACTCCGAAAAATACCCGAATCATTTGGAACCTTTCCGAACTCTGAATATAGTCGTCCAATATATCGATCTTTACGTCTCGACCATTTCGAGACTCCTCGTCATGTCCCCGATCTCATCCGGGACTCCGAACTCCTTCGGTACATCAAAACTCATAAACTCATAATATAAGCATCGCCGAAACCTTAAGCGTGCGGACCCTACGGGTTCGAGAACTATGTAGACATGACCTAGAACTATTCTCGGTCAATAACCAATAGCGGGACCTGGATGCCCATATTGGCTCCTACATATTCTACGAAGATCTTTATCGGTCAAACCGCATAACAACATACGTTGTTCCCTTTGTCATCGGTATGTTACTTGCCCGAGATTCGATCGTCGGTATCCAATACCTAGTTCAATCTCGTCCACCGGCAAGTCTCTTTACTCGTTACGTAATGCTTCATCCCGTAACCAACTCATTGGTCACATTGCTTGCAAGGCTTATAATGATGTGCATTACCGAGAGGGCCCAGAGATACCTCTCCCACAATCGGAGTGACAAAACCTAATCTCGAAATACGCCAACCCAACATGTACCTTTGGAGACACCTGTAGTACTCCTTTATAATCACCCGATTACGTTGTGACGTTTGGTAGCACCAAAGTGTTCCTCCGTTAACGGGAGTTGCATAATCTCATAGTTACGAGGAACATGTATCAGTCATGAAGACAGCCATAACCACCTACTACCCGATCAAGTGCTAGGCTAACGGAATGGGTCATGTCAATCAGATCATTCTCCTAATGATGTGATCCTGTTAATCAAATGACAACTCATGTCTATGGTTAGGAAACATAACCATCTTTGATTAACGAGCTAGTCAAGTAGAGGCATACTAGTGACACTCTGTTTGTCTATGTATTCACACATGTATTATGTTTCCGGTTAATACAATTCTAGCATGAATAATAAACATTTATCATGATATAAGGAAATAAATAATAACTTTATTATTGCCTCTAGGGCATATTTCCTTCATCGCGACCTGGCTTGCCAGCGACGGCTGAGACCAGCCCGAGAGCCGGGACCCGAAGACATAGAGCACCGGCATCTGGCCAAATTTGCAGGAGCACACTCGAAGATAAGGCCCAGAGCCAGGCGCAACCCGCCTTGAGGTAGGGCCTCGTGAGTCCTGTGAGGCTCACAGGTGCCCCAGCACACCTCGCGAGGCCTCTCGCGCCTCTCCAAAGCAACTAACGGCAGGACTAACGATCGCCACGGCGAGCCCTTGTTCCTTTTGTGGTGAACCTGCAGGGCCCCTCCAAGGAGCACGAAACGACCTCGCCACGCAAACTCTAGCCGGCCAAGGCACGGGTCTAGCGCCGCACCAGGAAGCATTGTCCTGACCCTCGAAGATAAGTCACCCTCCGAACACACTAGTCATCGCCACACCATCCCCACACTCAATGCGACCCCGTCTTAGTAACGTCGCTCTCCTTTCTCACCGAATGATGGCTGCTTGAGCGCCAAGGGGGACCCCCTGAGCATCGTGACTCAGAGGCTCTTACCGGACCTCGGGCCGCTCACCTCCTGGCCTTGACCACGGCATCGTGACCTGGCATACCAGCGGCCAGTGAAGCCGCCTTGGGATCGGGACCCGTCGGTAGAGCACCAAGCCCTCACGAGGTGCGAAAGGAGGAAACTGAGCTAGAACGAAATGAGCATCTCGCCTTTGCCTCACAATAAAGATCATATTGACAAACGAAGCTACAACATCTTACAAGCCCATGGTACATTCTTGGCTCCTCGCAGGAACAAAAGACGCGAATCCTAAGGAGTCCTATCTCTGAGGACCACCACGACAGACGCCATCATCAATAGTGGGCCACCGGTCCGGAGCCAACCCCACTCAGATCGAGGCGGCGACGACTGATGAGCCAGCCACCTCCGGGGAGCGGCGAGCTCGGGGGCTCGTAGCTGTCGTCGCTCGTCTCCGGCGTCGCGAAGAGCTCAGCGAGTCGCTGGATCCTCCGGCGCCTTCGTCGCCTGAGAAGCTGCCAAGGGAGTGGTCGGTCGGCCTCCGTCTCACCGCAGCAGGGCCCCGACCGCCTCTCCCGGGGCAGCACTCCAGCCGACGACCCTCCGCGTCGAAGACCTTGAAGGACACCACCGAAGCGCCGTCGTACTCCAGGTGGATCGTGAGGGCGCCCCTCGTCCTGCAGACCCGGGCGACCTCGTCCCAGCCTCGAGTCATGAAGACCTCGCCCGGGGCAAATACCGCAACCTCTGCCCCGGTCGCGAGGTGCCACGGCCAGGCGTCTTTGCGGCCAGTCGGGGGCTCCCCCTGCCAGACGACGGAGGCGAAGAAAGAAGGAAGACGAATCCAAGACTTAGGAGGCGCGGCGACGCGATGCACAAACTCCCGACAGGAGCCCTCGGCGTGGACTCCAGGGGGGAAGACGCACACCTTCGTGACCCGCCGGCGTCGGCGGCGGCGCCGTTTGTGGTGCCCGGCGCTGCCTCCTCCGGGGCCACCAATTTGCGCGTACAAGGGAAGAGGAAACCCTGGTGGCGGCCGCACGGACCAGGGCATGGGCGCCTCCTAGCGAGCGCTCCTGCCCTGACACCAGAGAGCAAGCCGCTTCTTTGGGGGGAGCGGGTCAGGATCCTCTTGAGGAGCCTTTCTCTTCTCTTCCCTGGAGAACCGGCGGATCGGAGCCATGGCAGCCAGACGAGACGAGGAGGGGGAGAAGCAAAAGGATAGACTAGAAGGGCGCGCGCCATTTCGTACTTATGGCCGGTGAAGGCCAACCGCCGGCCTCCACGATCACGGATCATCATGACCAACTCTGCATGCAGGGACTTGTCGAATCCGGGCGGTTACCGAGGCATCGTGGGGAAACAGTGCCACCCACGTCCAATCAACCGCCACGCGGCGCCCAAGGCCGCAGGCTGTTAGGGCCCGCGGCGCTTCACACTTGCCCTTTCGCCTCTCTGCCCGGCCAAGTTCGGGCGCGTCGTGGGCCCGGGGGCTACTGTCGGCGTTCTGGGAACGGGGGTCCCCAGACTTGCCTGCCTGCGGCATGTGGCGTGGCTCAAGGGAGGCCCAGGACGGCTCGTCTTCATCAATGCAAGCTCAAGACCCTCGCGAGGGGCCAAGCCTCGCGGGGCGGACGACCAGGAGCTTCCTCAGGCACGGCCTCGTCAAGCTGGCTCATGAGGAGGCGGAGAGTTCAAGGCAGGGTACCTCGCGAGGTGCCCAAGACGCAAGCCATGACGACCAAGGGCGCCAGTCGGGCGCCAGGCCGCGCAGCGTCCTCCTTTCCTCTTTGGTGCAAAGGGAGCAAGCGCAGGCGAGAGCATCAAGCAAAGGCATCCGTTCGGTGCAACAAGACAAAGACCAGCCCCAACGGCTGGAAGGGAGTCATCGTGGAGCCCAAGCGAGCGTCATCACCAGAGCCTTTGGCAAAGGCGAGGACCAACTTTAGTCGGGATAAGTGTACCCGTTGGTCCCCTTCAAAATGGCTAATTGTTGGCGCCCTTCCCGCTCAATATTTGGGAAGAGGCCGGGGCCTTCGCCTATAAATAGGAGTAGCCACACTCAGAGTAGGGGGGACGATCGATCAAAACGATCGGCATCCAGAGAGAGATAGAGACCCGATCCTCAAGCTAGAGCGACGGGACACCAACTAGCAGTTCATCTCACCACCCAAGAACAGACCCTCGCGAGGCTGTTCTTCCCTGTAATGTTCCTCAATAGCCCCAGAGGCAATCCACCACGCCACAAACTAGAGTAGGGTATTACACCACAACGGTGGCCCGAACTAGTATAAATCTTGCGCCTCTGGTGCTGTTCTTTTTAGTAGTTTAGGTTCCTGCGATTCGGCGAGGTGCGAGACGGTGAGAGGTTGGATCTCCGCGCGTACCCCAGTGTTCGAACCTCAAGGGTCTGCCGGAACCCGAAATCCGACAGCCTCATCCGATAACCTGTTGCAATGCCTTGCAATTATGTATTCAGAAAATATATTTTTTGCCTCGTCGCAGCACCCACTTAGAGAAGCGACTCGAAATCCATTCATAAATTTAGTAAGTTTATCACACGCATATAATTTTATTACATACAACAGGTCATCAACCCACAACGACAACAAGGATACATTATAAATACCAATTCATCACACAACAAATAACAAGCAATGAAATGAACTTCAACTCAACCAATCCTCGGTGTTGGAAACGCTTGCTTTGAACCACAAGCGATTCTCTGGGAAGAGCCAGCTACTGTCAATCTCGAGACCAACGCAGGACTGATCATCCAGGCTGAAGCAGCCTACTATATCATGCCCAGGGTAGGGAACCACCGCAATGTCTGACGTATAGATACAGTTGCTTCTCATAAATGGTAGTAATGTTGTGTCAACAGCAGTTGGATCGCCTTTCACCATCATTGTATAGTTTTGTCCAAGGAAGAGCGAGTTTTCTCCAAGACTATCAATACTATACCAGGGAGAAGGTGTTGGTGCTAGCACACTAGTATCCATCCCGAATACCATGCAACGGGTGTTGGAATAGGTCCGGAGAGTGCGACCATGGGAGACAACAAATGCTCCCTCAGTAGTAACATCAGAAGTGGGCTGTATATAGACAAGAAGGGGTGATCCATCATAATTAGTTGCCAGCCGCCAGTGAGCATATGGGCCCTGCTCGTCCTCATGCTCGTGATCATCACCATCATCATCTCCCCCTTGGTTATAAATTTTTTCAAGTATAGGTGGTGGAATGTTCACAGGACCTTGGAAACACAAGAAGAAGGATAATAGTAGAGAAGGGAAACTTGCTAACTCGCATGCATGTGGATGAAACAATTATAATTACGGTGGAAGAAAATCGTACCAAAACTACGAGGATCCCATGCAAAAAGCGATTGCCACAGTGGTGGCAGCAAACACAAGACCCTCGTATTGAATTGCATCACAGTACACATCCGTGTATAGAAACTGATTTTTGAGCAATATCCATCCAGTCGAACCACGAAGGACGGCAACAAGCTTGTCGAAGATAGCAACAACTTGATAGTTCTTGTAATTCCAAGAGCGGTTGGGAACTCGGAAAATTGCTATCTTCCATAGACGACAATCACCATGATATTATTTGAACGTACGTAGATCATCTGTGTGCTCAACCTCAGGGCACTCAGAGATTTTTGGAAGTAGAATCCGCTGACGAGTGTACACATTCACAAGTTCCCACTCTACCCAATATAAACAACCCAATCTCCATTTGCGCCAGCCCAGGCCTTACCCTGAAGCGATGGCGTCTTGACATCACATGTATCGTTATCAAGCGGCATCAACTTGCACAAGGCGAGGCCTCCGTCGTCCGCGCCCATGTGAACAAGCTTACAGCCAAGAAAATAAGGGAGATCAAACTGCTCCTGGACCCTTGGGTTCCTTGTAATGATGTTATTAGTTGAGTCTAGAATGGTCTTGAACGAACCTGCCATGCTAGCCGAGGTGATGACGTCGCACCGATCAATGAGTTCCCCCACCACGTCATCTTTCAGATCGGGGCAAGAATAACGGGGTCGTTTACGGCTTGTTGCCTCCATGGAGAAGACGATCAAACAACGGCAGAAGGAAGGGTGAAGGCAAATGGAGGAGGGAGGAAGAACGTGCGACAGCAGTTCCAAACCGAGAGGGAAAGGCGAAGAGTCGGTGGACGGTTGCCAGTTTGCCACGGTACATGAAGAGGCGCCCTGGCCTACACGTCCTTTCAGAAATTGTACAAAAGGACTCGCCGTTGTCTCACTGACATGTTGGAACGGGACCACATGTCAACAAAACATGGTGTGTAATTTCTCGTGCAAAATGCGATCTGGCCGCGTTGGCCCGAGGTGTCGTATTACTTATCGACCATTATTTTTTTAACATACAATCTGAGTGGATAGCTCATGTGGTCATCACACGTGAGTGGATATATAGGTGGGCTAGGTGGGCAGGCGGCAAAAATCTAAGTGCTAAAAGAGTTGATCTCGGAAAAAGAGTTGATCCAGTGCTTGGTTTTGTTTGGATTTTCCAACTATGACCATTGGATAGAGTGAATCAATGGCTTACATTCAAAGTTATTCTCATACTATAGAATGGTATAGGAACATGGAGAGATTTGGTTGTTTTATATCGCTGAATAATATAAAATATTATGAGTGCAGACGCTCCAACCCGAGGTTTGTAGCTCCTTCTCAGTCGTCGGGAATCTATGTTCTTCCACTCTTTCGTTTAAGACATGAGCTTTGTTCATCCTATTGCCGACACGTGGGACATCTATATGCCTCCATTTTACAAAATCATACTATATGCCTCCATGACACGCGGGACATCTAGCATCAAGGTGGCTTGTCATGGAAGAAAATGGAGATATGCAATGCGTAAGTGTGTCGTGCACTTTGATGGCACCTAGTACTACGCAATATTTTTTCTCCTCGATGGCACGTGAACAGTGCACGTACTCAATGACAGAGCATGGGATGGTAGCCATGGACATGGTCAGCACTTTTTGAAGAGAGTACTAATAAATACATAACTTTGAAGTGTCTCGTCAACTCGCAGAACGACGAGAAGCTTGCTTACTACGCCTTCTCCCTCGCCAACGCGTGCGCGGTGGCTCGCAGCACGAGGAGAAACTTTTCCTTACAAGCGGTGGACATGCAGCAGTTCATTTGGTGTCAGATTGCCGGAAGTAGTACCATCATTATTGTTCGACTTTCGGAAGAGGAGAAGAGCCAAGCGCAAGGTCACCTACTAACCTAGTACAGTACTACTATAGCCAAAGCTAGTCCACCTTTTTAGAGCATGGTTAATTAATATAGGCGGCTCTTGCAAAGAAGACATCATTTAGAGCAAGTACTCTCTTCAGAGGATCAAAGGAAGTGAAATAAAAGTTGGAGTGGATGCTAGATTGCCAATTAAAACATGATTACATAGGGAAAAAATCCTATAGCATTCTATCCTATGAATCAAACGACCAACGTAGGAAAATTATGAGGGGGGTCTCTCCAACAGTGTTCCTCGGCTCGCACCTAGCATCACGGTGGTCGAACTTGGAGTCATTCATCTGGTACACATGGCATCTCAGATCTGGTACTCCAATACTAGGTTGGCTCTATGTGATGTGGCAACTTCGTATACTAACCGGATGCTGGCTATACTACTACGGTACTCACACTCAAAGAAGTGACTCGAAAACCATTCATAAATTGAGTCTATGACACGCATTTGCAAATGTACCATTCATTACATACAACAAGCAGTCATCAACACACAACGACAACGATGATACATGTTGGATTATAGATTATTTCCAACAAAACATTCTAGTAAATACTGAAGTTTTCATCACACAACAAATAACAAGCAATGAAATGAACTTCAACTCAACCAATCCTTGGCGTCGGAAACGCTTGCTTTGAACCATAGGTGCTATGGGAAGGGCCAACTATTGTCAATATCGAGAGCAATGCAGGACTGATCATCTAGGCTGAAGCGGCATATATCAGGAGCAGGGTAGGGAACCACCGCAATGTCCGAGGTATAGATACAATTTCTTCTCATAAATGGTAGTAACGTTGTGTCAACAAAGAAATGGATCGCCTTTAACCATCATTGGATAGTTTGGTCCAAGGAAGAGCGAGTTTGCTCCAAGACTATCAATACTATACCAGGGAGAAGGTGTTGGCGCTAGCACACTAGTATCCATCCCGAATACCCTGCAACGGGTGTTGGAATAGGTCCGGAGAGGGTGACCATGGGAGACAACACGTGCTCCCTCAGTAGTAACAATCTCGGTGCACTGTATACAGACAAGAAGAGGTGATCCATCGGAATTAGTTGCCAGGCGCCACTGAGTATATAAGTTCTGCTCGTCCTCATGCTCGTGATCATCACCATCGTCATCTCCCCCTTGGTTATAAAATTTTTCAAGTATAGGTGGTGTAATGTTCACAGGACCTTGGAAACACAAGAAGGTTAATTAGTAAAGGGAAACTTGCTAACCCGCATGCATGTGGCTGAAACAATTATAATTACGGTGGAAGACAAACGTACCAAAACTACGAGGATCCCATGCAAAAACAGTGCCACGAGTGGTGGAAGCAAACAAAAGATCCTCGTATTCAATTGCATCACAGTACTCATCCGTGTACAGAAACAGATTTTTGAGCAATATCCATGGACGAACCATGGAATCAGTAACGACAGCAACAAGCTTGTCGAAGATAGCAACAACTTCATAGTTCTTGTAATTCCAAGAGCGGTTGGGAACTCGACAAATTGCTATCTTCCGTAGACGACAGTCGCCATGATCGTATTTGAACGTACGTAGATCATCTGTCTGCTCAACCTAAGGGCGCTCTGAGATTTTTGGAAGTGGAATCCGCTGACGAGAGTACACGTTCACAAGTTCCCACTCGCAATTGTACCCAATATAAACAACCCAATCTCCATTTGCGCCAGCCCAGACCTTACCCTTAAGCGATGGCATCTTGACATCACACGTATCATTATCAAGGGGCAACAACTTGCACAAGGCGAGGCCTCCGTCGTCGCGCCCATGCGAACAGGCTTATAGCGAAGAAGATAAGGGAGATCGAACCGCTCCTGGACCCTTGGGTTCCTTGTAATTATATTATTAGTTGAGTCGAGAATGGTCTTGAACGAACCTGCCATGCTAGCCGAGGTGATGACGTTGCACCGATCAATGAGTTCCCCCACCACGTCATCTTTCAGATCGGGGCAAGAATAACGTGGTCGTTTCCGGCTTGTTCCCTCCATGGAGAAGACGATCGAACGATGGCAAAAGGAAGGGTGAAGGCAAATGGAGGAGAGAGGAAGAGCGTGCGACAGCAGTTCCAAATCAAGAGGGAAAGGCGAAGAGTCGGTGGACGGTAGCCAGTTTGCCACGGTACACGAAGAGCCGCCCCGGCCTACACGTCCTTTCGGAAATTGTACAAAAGGACTCGCCATCGTTTCACTGACATGTTGGAACGGGACCACATGTCAACGAAACATGGTGTGTAATTTCTCGTGCAAAATGCGATCTGGCCGCGTTGGCCCGAGGTGCCGTATTAGTTATCGACCTTTATTTTTTTGATGGCATGCCTTTCAATTTTGAAGCACGACTAACTGGTATTGTTTGCAGAGAAAATATAAACTACCCTACCACTACTCCACCTCTAGTACTAGTAGTATAAAAAAGATATATAGGTTGGAGCTTCAGAGCTTTCTTGCTAAGGGCTGCCCACTTGCTTCTCACACTATCACCCTCTCTCCAGATCTAAAAAACACGGCCTCTCTCTCCCTCCTCACCGATGGTCACAGATCCACCGGGGAAGAAAAGGACGTGCAGCATTGACGCATCCGTCATCGGCGAGTGAGGTCACGCACTGACGACAAGGCCGTCCTCTCAGACCTAGCGCCCGTGCGGGATGGCCTCCGTCCCCAAGCTCATTGCTGTAGTGCGTGCGGAGGACGACGACCACGAGCGAAGCCACTTCCCGCTGACCCTCGGGTATGCTACCTCTTTTCGAACCATACCCTTGTTCTATTGCCCCATCTGCCACATCGCTGCATGTGGATCTTTTTCCACTCCACCATCTTCCCAATTTGCTATCCTCTGCTCTGCTGGTCACGCAGCATTTAAAAACCTTAATTTGCACTATTAAAGGAAACCCTACTTCATGCAGACTAATCCATGTCTGGGTTGAATAAGGAAAGGAAGGAGACTGTCTTGTCCAAGAGAGTAGGCATCGAACCCGCATCTAGGTTGAAAAGGCGAAAATCGGTAGCTAAGGAGCAGTCTTGTGTCTCTTGGTTGAAGAAGGGTAGAAAGGCATGACAACGCAATAGAGAATGACCAGGTCGATTGGTTTGTTGTCCTCACATAGGAAAAAGGTGGCTAAACAGAACAAAAATGGGACGTAATCCACATATGCTGCCTGGATATTGGTTGCTCTGGGCAACCATACCTCCCTCACCACTCTATGCGTCCGTGGAGGTATAATGTACTGGTGCGCCCACTGTCCGAATGGGCCTCCCATGCTCTTATTGTCACTTTTTTGCTGTTAGTATAACGCAAGCAATCAAGTCAAGCAATGCTACTGCTAAAGTGATGCCACATTTAACTAATACCGCACTCAGTCTAATGCCACCGATAAATTTAAGCAATGCCATTTAATGTCACTGGATTATTTCAGGGTTAGCTGTTGATTGTGGATGTATTAAAGATTTTTCAGCTAAGGCATTCTAATGCTGTTGCACAGCCAATATACCAACGATGAAACTTGTTACTACCTTCAGATTTTTGCCTTTGTTAATGCTTATAGATTACATACCTCACTTTCATGAGATAAGTTAATTTTTTATGCAGTGTCACCAAAATGCCAAGGCGCTGATTTCATTTTATTTTGGTTAAACTGCACAAAAAATTATGAAGACAAGAGGAAAGTTCAAGAATGGGCACCTCCTCCTCCGGCTGTTCTCTTGATTCGTTCGATCAAGTTTTTATGTTTGATCGATTATCAAGATTGGGATAGCAATTTTAAGGTCCCCGAGTTCGAAATGATATTTACCTTGGAGGTACATGGTTTGCAATTTTTTTTATACTGTCACTAGTTAATAATGCTAGTTACTTTCAGACTTTTGTATTTGGTTTAATGCTCATGCACAGCTAGTATACCAATGCTGAAATGTGTTACCTTTACATTTTGTATGGTTAATTCTTATAGAAATCTTCCAGTGCTAGAGTTTATTGAAATCTGTTCAGTAAAACCATTGTATTGTACCCTGTAATAAAATAACTACTCTACTGTTGCACTAGCCACTGTATTAGTGTATATTTGTAGTATTCGAAATTTCGAATGGTGTTGCATTAGCGTATGGACATAAATAAAGTGTGGCAAGCTTTCCCAGATATGTGCTCAAGAAAACTACTACCTATTTTTCTAAATAATAGACGTTTGGGTACTTTAAATTGAACAGCGAAAACGTCTTATATTAAGGAACAAAGGGTGTAGAGTTCACTCAAATTATCCCGGTAAAGCTAGTCACACATTTGTTAAAATTAATGTTCGTTATGTTATCGGAGGAGGTCTGTAAGTTTGTCTCTAATGCATGTCGACTACATACCTGACATCATGATGTAATGTTAAGTCATTTCCTTTTGGACAGTGTCACTGAATTGTCAAGGCGGTGATGGCATTTTATTTTAGTTGAACTGCACAAAATATGCTTAAAAGAATAGGAAAGGTCAGGAATCGATCATTCTTTCCGAAAGAACTATATATGCCTTCGACATCATTTGTTGCCTTATTTATTCCTTCAAACAGGTGGTTAGAAACAGTCTTGCTGCCTTTTCCCATTAAGAAATTGGAGTGCTTATATTTGTGAGTCTATGCTTCAACTAGTGCCACTTCTATAGTAATCACACTTTCAATATATATATGCAAACATGGATGCTCGATTTTAGTGGAACTGCACAAAAAGTCCAACTGGTTTAACATTAGGAGCATGTTTTCTTCCAAACCTTTATATCCAATTGGTGGCACTATGAGCTATTCATTATGAAGGTACATGGTTTGCTACTATCTTGCTACTCTTTTTGTACTGTCATTAGATAGTAATACTAGTGATTTGCATGTGAATTTATTGGAAGGGTGGACCTACATTGCAGGTGCAGGACAGGATTCAATGATTGGATGCTCAATTTTGTAGACTTCACAAACAAATTTGTAGACTTCACAAACAAATTTGTCTTTCAGTCTGTACTGAATATTGGCCAAGAGAAGCATCCATGTTAGTAGGTAGAACATATATTTTTTCTAGATCTTTGCTTTTGGAGCTACATATTTTTATATGATCTGTGAATCATTGAGATGCATTAACATGTTGATCTTATGTATGGGAATCATACTAGTTGGTTTTAGTTGCGACGCAAGATCTGAAGTGGTTGATCTTTGCTTTTGGAGCTACATATTTGTATATGATCTGTGAATCATTGAGATGCATTAACAGTTCCTTATTTCTGTTCGCTCAGTGTTTACAAGTTACTGATCGATCACTAGCTAGCCTACTAATGCGCTTCTGACAGTTTTAGTTGCGACACAACATCCGAAGTGGCAGTTTTTTGAATAAAAATGTCTACCTCTGAAGAAACTGACAAGCTGCTCAGAAGAAAATGCCATGCGAATCTGAAGAAACTGCCAGCAAAAACGTTCGCAAATGCCTTATCTCCAAGCTAAAGTTCATCAACTAATGCCCTCGGCTGCGACTCGTTGCATGCTACTCCGTGTACTGGCTGCGAGCGATTTTGAGTGCCTGCACGCAGCCGACCGTAATTAAGGCAGCTAACTGATGTGAAAAAAGATGCGCTTTAATTGTTGCGGGCCTTTTAAATCAGTGGAATCATTATTGACAAGGAGGGAGATGATTCAAGTGCACTCGTTTGACCGTCATGCCGGCGTGCGACCCAGCACGGACGGGACAGGACAACATAGTCATAATTTCAGTTTCTCTAGTTTTCCACCGCAAGCTGGCACGCTAAGCCATGCCTGCTTAATTATTCATTGAATTCCGATGACCGTCGCGCTACCTTCCGCCTATAAGTACTATTTCCCGGCCTTCTCCGGTGGCACCATGACCCAACTCGCCCTATCCTCATAAGCCCCCACCGGCCGGACGTTGCTCGCCACTTATCCTCGCTCTCGCCACGTCCGCCATGCCCCCACCCGTCCGCGATAGGCGAGGTCGGAGGCGGTCACCGCCGGAACTAGTGTTCGGTTTTTCACTGGAAGACAGACGGAGGGAGGAGGCATTCTATCGGTCTTTAGATGGCAATGCGGAGATCGAGGACTTGTTGGAGCGCGACCGCCTGGCGGAGGAGCAGGAGTTGTTGGAGCGCGACCGCCTGGCCGAGGAGTAGCGTATCGCTGATTTGCACTGCCAGCAGGACATGGAGCAGCAGCGCACCGACGCTCTGAGTCGTGAGCAGAGCACCCGCAACTGGGTCGACTACGTGGAGGCCGGCGCCCGGCAAATAGCCCTGGAGGCTGTCGGGCACGCACGCGTTCGTGACACCGATTTTTACTACCAGCTCGTCAAGTGGGTTTCCCGCTTAGAAGCTGAAGCTTCGGTGGACCACGACGGCATGGAAAGGGCCAACGCGCGCGAGCAACGCACCCCTATCGCACCTCTGGCAAGTCCGAGGCGAGGCGAAGGACGCCGGTGCCGGCGTTTAGCATGTACTGCAGATGGCGGCCGGCATCGTCTAGTTAGCTAAGAGTAAGTCAGTACTTGTACGCTACTAGAGTATTAGTGGGAGTAGATAGTTAACTTGGCTATGATGGTTGTCAACGTGAAAGTTCAGTACTCTATATGTGGATCAGACCTGTTACTCTGCTCTAAATGTTGAACTTTCCGTTTGAACGTATGGAATGGACTGTTATTGTTTTAAACTAGCAAAGTGGCCCGCACATACGTGCAGGCTAGTATGGAAGAAAGTTTGTTTTAAAAAAGAAAATATAAGTTCTTTTGTCGGTTGATTGTGAAGTGGTTTTTTCGGCATAAGAGGAAATCTCCTTTCGTGTTTCGGAAAATACCAAGAGGGCGCGTTCGTGTAGAATAGTTCAGGAGTGACGTGTGGTCGGGCTATCATGTTTTTATTGTGGGTATGGCTTGCCATGGAATGTCGACTTATTTGGACTAACGGACACATCACACCATAATAATTTCGTTCATGTTAAATATATGTATGATATTTTTACGGAGAGTCTCATATTCTTAAATTTGATTCCCAATATGACGCATTTGTATATGTGAGGGATTTTTAATCATACGAATAATGTACTGAATGTTTTAACGGAAAATTATGTAATTTGGGCTAAACACACGTATATGCACTATATACTTAAAGTTGTTTTTTTGTGCTGGTATGATATAATTAATTTGTTTTTTTTTTGAAAGGTATAATTAATTTGTTTTAGCCCAACACGCTTAAGCAGATTTACACCACTGCTCAGTGCTCACACACCCTTCTCTCTCACTCTACGCTTAAAAAAGAATATTTCTCTCACTCACAGTCTCACACACACCTTCACACTCTCACATTTTTCTCTTGCCTGATGCCCCGATCAGGTTTTCCTTCTTCCATCCGCTCACTCCAAAATTGCTGCCACCGGATGAGCCGTCCCCAATAGTTTTCCCTCTTGATTTGTTGCCTTGAGCCTGCTCCTCCTCAGCTGCAGGCATCCCTGCAGCTCAACTCGTTGTTGCGGCCACAGCCCACAGGGGTGTCTGTCTACAGCGGCTTGTCTCTTGGGCTGGTAAACAGCGACGGATGTGTAGCAGGGTCCGAGGAGCATCTGCGGAAGGGAGGAGGCGAGATTGTCGATCTGCACGGTGTCGTTTCCCTCGGCGTCTGTGCAGGTGATGTGGGCGTGGATCTCGTCCCCAGCAGCAGCATGGATCCAGCTTGAGTATGAGGATGCTGGCGATGTTGTCTTCCCAAGCGCGCGAGCCATCCGCATGGTCGTTGTTCCCACTCGAGGCAGCCCAACACATCATCACCATCCTCCACAACGTCAGTATTCTTCGACCTACAGGTCCCTCTTTTTTGCTTTTCCTGTCTTATCATATTTTTTGCTTAACCTTTCCTCAGTGTGTATGATTGTATACCAATATAATGTAATTGAGGTACTATCTGTTAGTGAATAATCTTAATTTTCTTCTGTACCCTCCAATTTTTTCTGGGCTTTGCGACTGGCATAGGTAGTGTTAGGCTGCCGTACCCCAATTCATATTCAACAAATTTAGTAGTATAATCACTATATTGAGTTGGTATAGTTTAGTAGTATTTCCCAAAGACAAATTAGTTTTTAATAATTGAATAGTCAAATAGGTCTGACCGAATTGTACATATACAAAATATAATGATAGACGAATGCCCTGACTATTGGGTTGTACTCCATCATATGTCGATATAGAATGTCGATGTTTGGTATTTATTAACTATTTTCACCATATGGATCTTGATGCACATTTCTAGTACTTCTGCAGAGTAGTAGACCAATTCCGTCCTTCCATACCATGTTTAAATCTCTGATTGTGTCAGCCCTCTCCCAAATCTTCACTTGCGACTTTTTTACTTGTCTTCTTGTGTCTCTCTTCTTCCTGCGCAATATCATAAATTTAACTATTATTTATGAATTCTGTATCTTCAAATGTAACAGTGATCCATAATACTGAAAATCATTGAATACTGTAGATGAAAGTATTTTATTGTTCACTAAAATTTTCAAGCACATAACATACATGCACCAGTATGCTAGTTTTGCTAGTAAATTAATTGGCTTAAGAGGTGCATATAAACTTGCATGCAGAGAACATACATGCACATGTATGCTAGATTTGCTAGTAAATTAATTGGTTTCAGAGGTGGATCTGAGACATAGTACTACCAGACTGCCAGTGCCTCCCCAATTGATAAAGAATACAAAGTCAGTGGTTAAATGATAATACCTCACCATTAGTATCTTGGATGGTTGACTCATGAATCATCATTTGAATCACTGATAAATCATTTTCTTCCTCTTCAAACTATGAGATAGAATACCATAATTTAGAACATCAAATAGAACACTTGGGTTTATCTTAAAAACCATATATTATGTTGAAAGTATACACTTTTCACCTCATTGTTGAATTTCTTTTATTTGATAACTCTTTTGAATTTCTTGTTGCTAGGACTTTTGACATGTGTACAGTTTTCTTCAGTCTTTATCTGAATCATCTTCCACTGTGATTACAGCTAAATCTGTAGATTGAATATTGGGTACTTCCTTTTCATATTGATTTCAACAGAATACCTCCTCATTGTGTACTTTGTTTTTTGCACCAACTTTGTTTAGTTATTTCAAAAAGCTTTTCCTTTCAAATCCTGTTTGCATCTTTTTTGTCTCTCTTCGTGTGTTCTCTGAAATAATTTTTTGACTCCACCTGCTTGTTTACTTCTTTTTATCCTCAATAGAAGTTTCTTGTTAGATGATGTAGAGATTTTCTTTTCAAGCACATTTTTCTTCTCTCCTCTAGTTGCAATCTTGTAGGAACGATTGCCCTATAAAAAGAAATCATTTTTACATTATTAAAAAAACATGTTTTAATATCATTTAACAATAGGTTGTAAATAGTTAATGCATATACAGCGAGAAAATGTTTTGGGTGTATTGCCTCACATGAAGTTCAATTTCTTTAACAGTTTATTTGCTATTTCTAGATCAATCTTTCTCACATATTTTTTTAGATATTTTGCTTGACCGAGAAGTTTTTTGTTAGATGATGTAGATCCTTTCTTTCCAAACATATTCTTCTTCTCACTTTCTCCTGCATTCTTGGAGTGGCTCTTGCCCTGTTAAATGGAAATCTTGTTGGTGATACTTTTAAGAAATTATACCGTATTTATGATAATAAAACCGTTACTTAGTTGCAATCCTCATTATCTCACTTTTGAATAACAGAATTTGAAGAACCTTCTGTAACTTGGCTTTCCAGCACGCGTCATAAAGAACATACTCTCATTATAATTTTATAAACCATTTGAACATACTGTAATGTGCACGAACATACCTCTTCAACTATTTTGTTTAAATGTTTGTCTCAAGCCTCTCATGAAGTTCAAAAGGGAAGCTCACTTTGAAATTTTCCATTCATACTTACAGTTTCCTTGAATTTAACTTTAGTCAGAATGTGTGTTTTACCATAAAGGTTTTGAATTGAATCCATCGTTCTTTAGCATGGTATGCACAAGTGTTGCCTAAAAGTCTCTCCGTAGCCTCATTAAACATCAGAAATGTTGTTGTTATTGTATCATTGCTTACCTTGAGTTTAAGTAGATACCTAATGTGATAGTGTCACTGCTTACTGGCAATGCTACTAAAAAATGGTACCAAAGATGCTCACCGTGGGGAATGACGTTTCGGCTACTTCATGACGTGAATTGCAAATATAGTTATGATTTACCTTTCTTGTGGCAGAAAAGCAAAGTTTGCATTCCATTTACCAGAAACCTTTTGTCGGTTATAATCTCATAAGTTTTTGCTTTCCTTGAGCACACAAATTCCTAACCGATGTCAAGAAAAAGCATATCAGATTAGATAAAATAACAAATTAGAGATCCTGAGCAAGGTTATAATCTCATAAGTATATTTCATGAGCAAGGTTATAGGCAAACCTTTGTTTTAAGATCAAAAAATCATAGTTCTATAATTTAATGCTTTTCCATACTACCTAACTTTGAAGGTCCTGATTATGTAGATGGAGTACTATTTAATTTTTGCTTCTATTTCTGGAGGTATAGAACTTAATATACTACCTGCAAATTAGTTGTGAGGATAGTGTTGATCACCTTGTGTAACAATCTTGAAGATCATGAGTGTGAGGATAGTGTTGATCACCTTGTGTTACAATGTTGAAGATCATGAGTGCCTCTAATCTGTAGCGGCTGGATTTGAATGTTTTTTATGTGTATGTGAGTATGTCGATTAATAGGCGGGTAGTCATTTTACTGACCTTGTATGTACTGCTAGGAAAGATGAGTGGTTAGTTACTTAATAATTACCTTGTTGGATTTCATATTTGATCCACCTTGTGAGTTAGCATGTCAAAACTCTTTAGATGAGCATTGCCTTGAGTATCGAAGTACTGTTGATCCATTATTCAATGTTCAGTAACAAATTCATCAATTTCATATACAAGAATCATACAAATTATCTAAGTTTGTGAAGCTGATACACACTGGAGGTAGTTTGGTCTCTTATTATGTGCACATTGTACTTACTGGTGGTGGTTTGATTGCTCGACAGAGCCGATAACAATCTAGGAGTATCAACAGAGGATATTGGGCCGCTTGCAACTATTGGAGGAAGATGATGTCCAAGCGTCAATTGCTAGAGGAAGACGATGTTGAAGGTGGGTTCTGATGTGCAGCACGTGCTAAACCTGATTTGATGCTAGCTTGCATGGTTGGTTTTCTCCCCCTGGCACCATTGCTAAGCTAATTGCCAAAGCTCATAAAACACAACCTTGCCTTCTCGCTGTCTCACCTTTCCCCAATTTCTCAAGATAGCAACCACCGCTGGTAGTCGTTCTACTGATTTTGTATGTACTTCTATGAAAGATGCAAGATCAGTTACTTAATAGTTACATTTTTGGATTGCATATTTGATCCACCTTGTGAGTTAGCATGTCAAAACTCTTTAGATGAGCACTGCCTTGAGTATCGAAGTACTGTTGATCCATTGTTCAATGATATGTAACAAATTCATCAATGCCATATACAAGAATCATGCAGATTATGTAAATTTGTGCAGGTGATACGCCGGAGGTAGTTTGATCTCTTAGTATGTGCACATGGTACTTACTGGGGGTGGTGTGATCGCTTCACAGAGCCGATGACAATCGATGAGTGTCAACATAGGAGATTTTGGTGCTTGCAACTATTGGAGGAAGATGATGTCTGTGTCAATCCCTGGAGGAAGATGATGCTGAAGGTGGGCTCTAACATGTGCCACGTGCTGAACTTGATTTGATGCTAGCTCACACGTTTGGTTTTCTTTTGCTGCCACCATTGCTAATCTGATTGCAAAAGCTCATAAAACAGAACCTTGCCTTCTCGCGGTCTCACCTTGCCCCGATCACTCAAGATAGCAAACACCGCCAGCCTGGTACAACATATCTGTCTAAAGTTAGACTTTGTTCCCATGGTGTTGTGGCATCAAAAATTCAGATAATCTACATCTTTCTTAACCCTGCAGTTGTGATCATTTAATTGTAGTTACATGTGTTTCTGTAGAGGCGTCCTTCCATTGATGTATAATTGGAATAGTTATTGTGTTCATAGTTCTTTTGGCCGATGGCAGCTATGTATATAGATTTTCTCAAAAGAAATATGCTGAGAGCTGTATCTCAACTGGCTGTTCTTGCACGTACATCTGACATAGCATTTTTGGCCGGTGGCGGCCATGTACAGAGCCGGATCAAACCAACCCATGAAGCTGACATGTATTTTTGGTCGGTGGCAGCCATGTACAGAGTCGGCTCAAACCAACCAATGAAACTAATCGATCTGGACACACATGTGTAGCAAGCAGGTGGATTGATCTTTTAACATTGGTTGCAAACGCACGTACCTAGGAATTGAATTGACAGAACCAATCTGTAGCTAACCATGGCGACGGCTCCGCTGAAGCGCTTGTGAGAGAAATCATTAAACATGTATCTATGGGGTGGCCGGCGGCTGCCGTGGCTGCTTCCGATCCAAACAGGAGCTTTTAGATTGGACATAGCATGGACGTGTAGGGAATATTAGGTTGCGGCCTATATTTTGTGGCATTGGTGGGTAATTTCTTTAGCTTTAAAATTAATCCAATGGTTTTGGTTTTCCAATCTAATAAAATAACGATCGGATGTTCCTAATTATTGTGGGATTTTAGGCAAATTTTCTTTTTTCTGGTGACCCATCAAGTACTTTTTAAGATAAATAGATGGGTTGTATTTGTCCTCCATGGGTTTAGAGGTTGATTTGTGGGCCTATCAAGTTAACGCGTACACAATTAGGAGATGATTGTATGTGGAGAGGACGACAATAGGGACCCGCCAAGGTCATGGCAGTATGCAAGCAAGTACCTCCTTATTTCAAGACAATAAAAAAATGGCTCCTCCTAATGGATTTCTGACATCTGGGTCCCATGCCATTGTCAACGTAGTCAATGAACGAGAGAATTGCACAACGAGCGGCTGACACCAGGGACCCAGCAGCTCGCCCAGTTATTTTTGTTTTGGGTTAATTTGATAAATGCCACTCCAAATCTGGCGGTTCATAAAAATGCCACTGAGATTTCCAAACTTTGAAAAATGCCATTTCCAGTGGCATTTTTCGAAGTCTGGAGTGGCGTTTTTCAAAGTTTGCAAATTGCAGTGACGTTTTCAAAAGTTTGCAAAAATTGCAGTGGCATTTTTTAAAGTTTGGAAATTGCAGTGGCATTTTTATGAATCGCCATAATTGGAGTGGCATTTACCTAATTAGTTTTTGAGACGGAAGCAAGGTGTCAACTGGGCTGTGCGGGGCACTCTGGCCTCTTTAGACAGCCTTCTCTTTTATTTTACCGCAGACCAGCCCAGTAGTTTTTTTTTCTTTCTGAAAATGGCTAGCCCAGTTTTTTTTTTTGATTTGCCAAGTAAGTCGCTTTGTCAGGTCTGTTGGGCTGCAAATCTTTCAAGACGAGGAGAGCTTCATTCGGCTGGCCGAGAAAATGGCCTATCAGTAATGAGAAATGGGCTGTACATTTTTAAAACACATCAAACCGGCAATTAGTTTTAAATTTCTTTTTTTCATTTTGAGATTTTAAATTGCATTAATTTTTATGCATGGACAATTTGTTGGATTTTATATTGATATACATTTATTTTCAAAATCAGTTTGAATATGACTCGAAATTTCGGGATTAAAAACAGTTCGGACCGCATCGAAATATGCAAAATTTCGTAGAATTTTTTAACCGTGGCCACAATATGGGCCGTAATGCTAACAAAAATAATATGGGCTGCAAAAAAACCTTAAGAATTAGCAAATGGGCTGTAAATTATTAAAAATAATGGCAGATGGGCTGTATGCTGTTTTCCACATATTTGAGGCTTTCCTAAGAAAAAGGTTGACGTACAAGCATTGAATGTTGGATGTCCATCCAACGGCCGTCGTGCTTCTTCAATCTCTGCTCTTCCTGCTCCAGCCGCTCAAACAAGCGCTGGTGGGATTGCTCGCCTCCTCCTCCCAATGGGGTCTTTGCCACAAGAGCCTCACCGCCCCACCTACTCCCATCGCTGGCCTAGTGTAAGGGCACTTTTGTCCCTAAGTAGTTTTGGTGATTGATGACAATGCCTTTGCGGACTAATCGTGTGTATTGAGCTTTTCAGATTCATCACGACTAAACACAAGACGATTCCATGCCCCTCGAAGATTATTGAAGA
The DNA here is from genome assembly GCA_021605145.1 of Aegilops bicornis. Classification (NCBI taxonomy): domain Eukaryota; kingdom Viridiplantae; phylum Streptophyta; class Magnoliopsida; order Poales; family Poaceae; genus Aegilops; species Aegilops bicornis. The sequence goes on from CM038669.1 coordinate 237,114,518, forward strand.
CGGCGTTTTTCAACGGTTTGGTTCGGTGGAGTTGAGTCGTAGGAGAGCCGTACTATTAAGAGGGGGCCCGCTTTGGAAAGGTTTGGGTGGAATCTCACGTACACATTCCCTTTTGCACCGCCTTTCCTTGAGCTCCTTGGAGTGTTCCTCCGTCTCCCCTTGTCTCTGCGATTTGAAGGTCTCCGCCTTGCTCTTCTCGGGCTAAGCGGTAATCTTGCTCCTCTGAAGCGGTACTACATGAGAGCCAGCCAGTAGTAGGGCTCCTGCAGTAGTACCGTGGGCTCTGGTAGTACCGCTCCCGGAGCGGTAGTACCGCTGAAGCTCTGTCCGGCACCGCTGCTCAAGCGGTGGTATGCGCGATGTAATTTTTACATCCGCGCTACATGATAGTACCGTGTGGCTAGGCCAGTCTGATGCAAGTGCGGAGGTAAGGGCGGATGTAATTTTTACATCCGCACCTTTCACGATAGTACCGCACCTTGGTCGCGTAGTTCCGTGGTCGGATTTTTGCATGGCAATCTCTCAAGCGGAGGTAGTCACGGATGTAATTTTTACATCCGTGCCTACAGAACTTCATTTACGGCTTTCTTGCGGCGGAAGTATCAGATGAGGTCACGGTAGTACCGCTTCATGGATCTACCGCGTCCTATTAGTACTCCTGTTTGCTAGGTCCGGTCTCGGCTGTGCTCACGGTAGTACTGCGGTAGTACCGCAGGCCCGTCTTGGTAGTACCGCTGGTCTTGATAGTTCCGTGGGTCGCGGGCTGAGTGGTGGGTAACGGTTGGAAATGTCCCCCACTATAAAAGGGGGTCTTCTTCCCCAAGAAGACCTACCTCTTCCAACCCTAAACTCCATTGTTGCTCCAAGCTCCATTTTCGCCCTATCTCTCTCCCAAGCCAATCAATCTTGTTGATTTGGTCGGGATTGGTTGAGAAGGCCCCGATCTACACTTCCATCAAGAGAAATTTGATTCTCCCCACTAATCCCTAGCGGATCTTGTTACTCTTGGGTGTTTGAGCACCCTAGACGGTTGAGGTCACCGTGAAGCCATAGTCCATTGTTGTGAAGCTTTGTGGTGGTGTTGGGATCCTCCAATTAAGTTGTGGAGATTGCACCAACCTTGTTTGTAAAGGTTCGGTTGCCGCCTTCAAGGGCACCAATAGTGGAATCACGGCATCTCGCATTGTGTGAGGGCGTGAGGAGAATACGGTGGCCCTAGTGGCTTCTTGGGGAGCATTGTGCCTCCACACCGCTCTAACGGAGACGCATTTCCCCTCAAAAGGAAGGAACGGTAACACATCCTCGTCTCCACCGCTCCACTCTTGGTTATCTCATCCCTTTACTTGTGCAAGCTTACTTGTGTTTTATTCATTGCTTGCTTGTGTGGTTGTGTTTGTTGCATCATATAGGTTGTCCACTTAGTTGCATATCTAGACAACTTACTTTGATGCAAAGTTTAATTTGGTAAAGAAAAGCTAAAAATTGTTAGTTACCTATTCACCCCCCCTCTAGTCAACTATATCGATCCTTTCAATTGGTATCCGAGCCTCGTCTCTTTTTAAGGACTTTACCGTCCGAAGAGTATGGTTGACGTCATAGATGATGTGGGAGAGCACTCCGGTGCGAATCCGATATCATCTACGGGAGATGGGGGTAACTCGATCTCACGTGAGGAATTCAATGTGGCGTTGGACACAATGAAGACCTCCATGACGACTGAGGTCAAGGACATGTTTAAGGATTTCTTAGAAGGGCTTAAACTTTCCACCGCGCCCGTGAAAGTGGGTGATCCCGCCAACACGGAGACGGATGCTAACCCCGACAAGGGGGAAGCTACTAGTGAGAAAGCTCCTATGTCTAGTGGTAAAAATGGGACCGACATCTTTGCTCATGTGCAACCTCCACCCGTTTATGGTGGACCGATCCCTTCTACTCATTTGAATCATGCCGGTCCTCCCCGCAAGATTGATAAAAAGGAGGATTTTGATTCTTTGTGTAGGACCTTGAGAAGAGGTGTCTAGAGGGGGGGTGATTAGACACTAAGTACCAAAGTTGCAGTTTTAAGTTTCTTTAAAGTTGGAGTGGAGTTTAGGCACAAGTTTAACATTCACAACATATAGCAAGCAAGCATGCAAAGAGTATATGAGCAGCGGAAAATAAAGCATGCAACTTGCAAGAATGTAAAGGGAAGGGATTGGAGGATTCAAACACAATTGGAGACATGGATGTTTTTGGCGTGGTTCCGATAGGTGGTGCTATCGTACATCCACGTCGATGGAGACTTCAACCCACGAAGGTAACGGTTGCGCGAGTCCACGGAGGGCTCCACCCACGAAGGGTCCACGAAGAAGCAACCTTGTCTATCCCACCATGGCCGTCGCCCACGAAGGACTTGCCTCACTAGCGGTAGATCTTCACGAAGTAGGCGATCTCCTTGCCCTTACAAACTCCTTGGTTCAACTCCACAATCTTGTCGGAGGCTCCCAAGTGACACCTAGCCAATCTAGGAGACACCACTCTCCAAGAAGTAACAAATGGTGCGTTGATGATGAACTCCTTGCTCTTGTGCTTCAAATGATAGTCTCCCCAACACTCAACTCTCTCTCATAGGATTTGGATCTGGTGGAAAGAGAGTTCGAGTGGAAAGCAACTTGGGGAAGGCTAGAGATCAAGATTCATATGGTAGGAATGGAATATCTTGGCCTCAACACATGAGTAGGTAGTTCTCTCTCAGAAATAGGATGTTGGAAGTGTAGGTTCACCGATGGCTCTCTCCACGAATGAAGAGGAGGTGGAGGGGTATATATAGCCTCCACACAAAATCTAACGTTACACAATCTACCAAACTCGGTGAGACCGAATCGTTAAACTCGGTCAGACCGATTTAGCAAATAATGTGACCGTTGGGGTTTTCGATGGGACCGGAATGCAACTCGGTGGGACCGATTCGGTTAGGGTTAGGGCATAACGTAATCTCGGTAAGACCGATTACACAAACTCGATGGGACCGATTTTGGTAATAAGCTTTCTAGAGAGTTGGTCAGGCAAACTCGGTTTGGCCGATTATCAAACTCGGTGGGACCGATTTTGATAATAAGTTAACCAGAGAGTTTGCATTGTAATCTCGGTAGTACCGATTGCTCAAACTCGGTGAGACCGATTTTGATAATGGACATACAGAGAGATTACAATCCCATCTCGGTGAGACCGAGATCCCTATCGGTGAGACCGATTTGCCTAGGGTTTGTGGCAGTGGCTAAGACATCCAAACTCGGTGGCGCGGATAGAAAGAATCGGTGGGGCGAGTTTGAATTTAGGTTTAGGACAAATGTGTGGAAGTGGGAAAGTAGTTGAGGGTATTTGGAGCATATCACTAAGCACTTTGAAGCAAGAGGCTCATTAAGCAACACCTCATTCCTCCTTGATAGTATTGGCTTTTCCTATAGACTCAATGTGATCTTGGATCACTAAAATGTAAAATGAAGAGTCTTGAGCTTGAAGCTTGAGCCAATCCTTTGTCCTTAGCATCTTGAAGGAGTTCCCACATCCTTTAGTCCATGCCACTCCATTGTTGAACTTATCTGAAACATACTAGATAAAAGTGTTAGTCCAACAAGAGATATGTTGTCATTAATTACCAAAACCACCTAGGGAGCACTTGTGCTTTCAATCTCCCCCCTTTTGGTAATCGATGGCAACATACATCAAAGCTTTAGATAAAGATATAAAGAATAGCAAGTAAAGCTTTGGAAAGACATGTAACAAGCATAGGCTTCCCCTACATGTATGCAATCATGTGAATATGAAATATAGAAGCATGTGATAGCATAACCATGATAGAGCAGGCAATGTGTTACATGTATCTTGGCTATATGCATCGAGCAAAAGTATTAAAGAGAATACCTTCATGCCCACGAGTCCTTCTTGCAAACAAGATGTACATCAGCAAGAATTCCTCATACACATGATTGTGATGCATATACTTACCTTGTGGTCTTGAGTTGGCTTAGGATGGAATGAACTTGTGAAAACAAGGTTAGATAACACAGATGCATCTACTAGCCAGAGCAAAATGAAGAAACCACAAGAATACCAAGACTGGGATGACATGTAGAGAGTGAGTCTTGAGTACCACATTGGATTAGACATGTCCCCAAGAGTAAAGATATGCAATGAATTTAAATGATCTCTTTCCTTAGATGTCTTGCTCCCCTGAATCTAACATGGGATCTCGGGAGAAGATAGGGAATGAAAATCAGAGCTGAAGGAAAACAGAGCTGAAAGATATGACTGATGATCAGAGGTATGCTAATGCAAAATTGAGCACAACAGATCATATGAACATGTCTCTCCCCTCAAGAAGACATGTGGACATCTCTCCTCTTGAACACCAAGCATCTGGGATCCTTGAGAAATACTTTCTACTTAAGTATCCTCTCCCCCTGGAGATCTCTCTCTCCCCCTGAAGGATCTCTCTCTCCTTCTCTGATGTGATCTCTCTCTCTCTCTCTAAATGATAAGCTTTGATGTGATCTCTCTCTCCCCCTTTGACATCAATTTCCAAGAAGGGCTTGATAAAGATGTAATCTCTCTCTCCCCTCTGGAATTTGTCGTGAATGGGTTTGATCCTTGAGTCACAACATAAAGCAATGATAAAAATGTGATGCTTGTAGAGGACAAGATTCATTGGGTGGAGCTGGAACAGACGAAACACAGAATAAGTGGCAAACTGTTTTTCCTATGGTGAAATCGGTGGCACCGAGTTGTAGGCTTCGGTCGTACCGAAAAGATTCGGTTGGACCGAAAATAACAAATTGGTGTAACCGAGTTCATCGCAGAGAGAACACTTGTCACCTCAGCTCACTAGACTAGTAGGATCTCACAAAGATTTTCAAGGAATTAACTGAAAGATATGCAAGGAATTAGATGCAGAAAATGCAGAGAAAACAGAAAGAAATCTAGATGAAGTTTTTTTTTTTGAAAGGGAAACACAAATGCATGAGTCAAATGCAAAAACTCGTAAAAGAACACAAGAGAACTTCATCTAGAGATGGTCGGCGACAAAGTCACCTATGTTAGAGTATATTGACTTAGGAGTCAAGTGAGATCACTTGATCATAGGCCATACTCATCGTTTAAGCTCAAAATGGGGTTGCCATTTTCGTTTAAGCATCTTGATGTATTCACATCTTGTCGAGTTGCTTTAACTCATGACTCGGAGTAAAGCTTCTCTAAGATGGAATAACATACCTTGGTTGGTGGTGTTGTCCATGTAGTTGAACTTGCGTGGGTTGCTCAAGGTTGATGTAGCTCATCAAGAATTTGGAGCACCACTTGGAATTTGAGTCCATCTACCTACATGGGTTAGTTCTTGCAAGGAAGAGCACTTGTATATCCAAAAATGACAATCATGAAACTCAACATAGAATTTGTCAAAGGATATGTTTGAATGGTTTCGTGCTTCCTTGTCTTCAACCACCTTGTGTAGAGACTTGGTGATGTAGAGATTGCTCAAGATATGAGTAGGTTTCAACCTCATGGAATTTGATTCAACCTAGTACCTACATGGGTTAGATTACATGCAAGATACAAATATATCCAAGACATAAGTTTTTCATCATAAGAGAAAAGGATTAGTCATAAGCTCATGTCTTGCATGTATCCAATGGAGTTTCTACTCCAAGTTTGAAGCATCAATGATGTTCAATTCTCCTCTTAACCTGCAAAACACTTTCTCATCAAGAGGTTTAGTGAATATATCTGCTAATTGCTTTTCGGTGCGAACATGCTTAAGATCAATGTCACCCCTAGCAACATGATCTCGAATGAAATGATGACGAACTTCAATATGCTTAGTTCGAGAATGTTGCACAGGATTATGACCAATTTTGATAGCACTTTCATTATCACAAAGCAATGGAACATGTCTCACATATATCCCATAATCTTTAAGAGTTTGGGTCATCCAAAGTAATTGAGCACAACATGAACCAGCAGCAATATATTCAGCTTTGGCGGTGGATAAGGATACCGAGTTTTGTTTCTTGGAGGACCAAGACACAAGAGATCTACCAAGAAATTGACAAGTACCCAAAGTGGACTTTCTATCAACCTTGTCTTCGGCATAGTCCGAGTCGGAATAGCCAACAGGATCGAAAGAGGCCCTCTTAGGATACCAAATGCCAAAATTTGGTGTATGGATTAAGTATCTCACTATCCTTTTCACGGCCTTAAGATGACATTCTTTAGGGGCAGCTTGATATCGTGCACACATGCACACACTTAGCATAATATCGGGACGTGAGGCACATAGATATAACAATGAACCAATCATAGAGCGATAAACCTTTTGATCAACCGGTTCACCATCTTTGGTTAAGTCAAGATGTCCACTAGTAGGCATGGGTGTAGTCATACCTTTGCATTCTTGCATATTGAACTTCTTGAATAAGTCCTTGGTGTACTTTGTTTGCGAGACAAAAGTACCTTCCTTAGTTTGCTTTATTTGCAAACCAAGAAAGAATTTGAGTTCACTCATCATAGACATCTCAAACTTCTCCGACATTAGCTTCCCAAACTTTTCACTAAAATGAGGGTTAGTTGAACCAAATATAATATCATCAACATAGATTTGGCACACAAAAAGTTCACCATTAACCGTTTTAGTAAAAAGAGTAGAATCAATTTTCCCAATTTCAAAGCCTTTTTCAATAAGGAACTTGGTCAAGCATTTATACCATGCTCTAGGAGCTTGTTTAAGTCCATAAAGAGCTTTGTGAAGTTTGTAAACATGATTGGGTTTCTTAGGATTGACAAAGCCGGAGGTTGTTTAACATAAACTTCCTCCTCTATTTCACCATTTAGAAAAGCACTTTTAATGTCCATTTGGTACAAGGTGATATCATGGTGATTAGCATAGGCAAGTAAGATCGAATAGACTCAAGTCTAGCAGGGGCGTAAGTCTCACCATAGTCCATACCTTCGACTTGTGTGTAGCCTTGGGCATTTAGACGTGCTTTGTTGCGAACTACTTGTCCATCTTCATCTTGCTTGTTGCGAAACACCCATTTGGTACCGATGATGTTGTGGTTGTTGTCGGGCTTCTCAACCAATGTCCAAACTTGGTTTCTCTCAAAGTTGTGTAGCTCTTCATGCATAGCATTTATCCAATCCGGATCTTCCAATGCTTCTTCGACCTTCATAGGTTCAATGCTAGAGATGAAAGAATAGTTTTCACAAAAGTTAGCTAAACGAGTTTTAGAGCGAGTGATTCTCCCGGTTTGAATATCATTGTAGATTTGCTCGACGGGATGGTCTTTAGCAATTCTTGCTCGAACTCGTGAAAGCTTTTGCTTGGGTCTTCATTGAACATCTTCTTCATCTTGTTCTTCTTCTTGGCCTTCTTCATTGTTGGCGTTGTCATTCTCTTGTCGTGGTGGATAAGGAGGTTGTTGACGTTCATCTTGATGCACTTCCTCATTTTCTTCATCTTGGTGTGTCCCACTTGTGGATGCTTCCGTATCAACTCTTGGTTCACCTTGTCGTGAAGTAGAAGCTTCCACTTGGACGGACGAGGTACTCTCCTTCACCTCCGTTGGACGGACCTTGCCAATAGACAAGTCTTGGATTGCTTCCGAAGGATCTTTGTCTCCTACATCAATTGGCAATTGCTCTACTTGCGAGCCGTTAGATTCATCAAACTTCACATCTACCGTCTCTTCAACCTTTCGGGTGAAATTGGTGTAGACACGTTAAGTGTGAGAGTTTGAGCCATAACCTAGTAGGAAACCTTCATGAGACTTAGGAGCAAATTTAGAACAACGATGCTTATCAAGAATGTAGCACTTTGAGCCGAATACTCGAAAGTATCCAACTTGGGGTTTGTTACCGGTGAGTAGCTCAGATGCCGCCTTGCCGAGTAGCTTGTGAAGATACAAGCGATTTGTTGCATGACAAGCTGTCTCAACCGCTTCGCCCAAAAAGTGCTTGGCGTCTTGTACTCATCAAGCATCGTTCTCGCCATTTCGATGAGCGTCCGGTTCTTCCTCTCAACAACTCCATTTTGTTGAGGTGTGTACATAGCCGAGAACTTCGTGTGAAATCCCTTCTTCGTCAAGAAAGGTGTCCACATTTGCGTTCTTGAACTCCGTTCCGTTGTCGCTGCGAACCTTCTTGATCTTCACTTCAAATTGGTTTTGGGCCTTCCTAGCGAAGTTTTTGAAGATCTTTTGGACCTGCGATTTATCATCGAGAAAGAACACCCACGTAAATCTGGAAAATCATCAACTATAACTAGACCAAAAGAATTTCCACCGAGACTCTTGTAAGAGTTGGGACCAAAGAGATCCATGTGAAGTAGCTCGAGTGGCCTCTTCATGGTCATGATGTTCTTCACGGGATGCCTTCCTCCAACCTGTTTACCTGCTTGACAAGCACTGCAAAGTCTATCCTTATCAAATATGACATCATTAACTCCAAGGATATGATTCCGATTCCCCTTAATAAGCTTGTCAAGGTTTCGCATACCAACATGACCTAATCGTCTATGCCATAACCAGCCTTTTGAGGATTTAGCAATGAAGCAAGTTCTAGGTTGAGCCTTTTTAGTGAAATCAATAATGTATAGATCACCTCTACGCACACCAGTAAAGACCATTTTATGATTATCTCGATGAAACACTTGGCAATCTACTTTAGTAAATAGAACATTGAAACCGAAATCAGCAAGTCTAGATACTGAAAGTAAGTTGTAACCAAGAGATTCAACGAGCATAACATTTTGTATGGAGCTATCATGTGATATGGCCACCTTACCGAGGCCAACCACCTTACCCTTTGAGTTGTCACCGAAAGTGACATACTTTCGAGGACTATCATTATCAGCAACCTCACGAAACATGTCTTTATCCCCGGTCATGTGATCGGTACATCCACTATCAAGAACCCATTCCTTTCCTCCTGACATTTATCCCCGAAGATTTGCCATAAGACCAAAATGTCTCATTGCATCATCAAGATCGAAGTCACTATCATCATCCTCATCATAGTATCCATGTTCAACATCGTCATGTGGTGGATCAAATCCTAGAGAGGGTGATTCATTAGAATGGGTTTGGCAATAATCTTGCCTATGAATTCTTATAGCTTCGGAAATAATGTCACTAATAATACCAACATTTCCTTTGGCACGCATAAGGTCGGTGAGTTCAAATAGACGATCACCAAACGCAGGATCACTAGTATTCATCTTACTCAAGGCAATAGATTTATAGAGAATCTCATCTAGATTTTTCAAGGAATAATTTGGAAAGCGTTCCTCAAGAAATTTCCATATAGTGTAGGCACACTCAAAAGTAGGCAAGATTCTAATCAAGTTTCTAGGCAAGCCTCTAGTGATAAGATTAACAGTTCTAAGATTTCTAGTCATGTCAATAGCTTCATCAAGGGTAGGATGCATAGTATCAACATAAGGTGCACAAGGGCTAGCAATGTACTTGTTAAAATGATATTGATTGAAAATAACAAGCATCTCATTTTTCCACTCATGAAAATACTCTCCATCAAGAATAGGCACTCTATGTCTAAGACTCCCCAAAGTAGACTCATCCATCTTCCTCCAATGGTGATTAAACCAAGGCAATGGAGACCAAAGCTCTGATACCACTTGTAGGACATTGAGAAGAGGTGTCTAGAGGGGGTTGATTAGACACTAAGTACCAAAGTTGCAGTTTTTAAGTTTCTTTAAAGTTTGAGTGGAGTTTAGGCACAAGTTTAACATTCACAACATATAGCAAGCAAGCATGCAAAGAGTATATGAGCAACGGAAAATAAAGCATGCAACTTGCAAGAATGTAAAGGGAAGGGATTGGAGGATTCAAACGCAATTGGAGACATGGATGTTTTTGGCGTGGTTCCGATAGGTGGTGCTATCGTACATCCACGTTGATGGAGACTTCAACCCACGAAGGGTAGCAGTTCTTGCGAGTCCACGGAGGGCTCCACCCACGAAGGGTCCACGAAGAAGCAACCTTGTCTATCCCACCATGGCCGTCGCCCACGAAGGACTTGCCTCACTAGCGGTAGATCTTCACGAAGTAGGCGATCTCCTTGCCCTTACAAACTCCTTGGTTCAACTCCACAATCTTGCCTGGAGGCTCCCAAGTGACACCTAGCCAATCTAGGAGACACCACTCTCCAAGAAGTAACAAATGGTGCGTTGATGATGAACTCCTTGCTCTTGTGCTTCAAATGATAGTCTCCCCAACACTCAACTCTCTCTCATAGGATTTGGATCTGGTGGAAAGAGGGTTTGAGTGGAAAGCAACTTGGGGAAGGCTAGAGATCAAGATTCATATGGTAGGAATGGAATATCTTGGCCTCAACACATGAGTAGGTAGTTCTCTCTCAGAAATAGGATGCTTTAAGTGTAGGTTCAGTCTGATGGCTCTCTCCACGAATGAAGAGGAGGTGGAGGGGTATATATAGCCTCCACACAAAATCTAACCGTTACACACAATCTACCAAACTTGGTGAGACCGAATCGTTAAACTCGGTCAGACCGATTTAGCAAATAATGTGACCGTTAGGGTTTTCGTGGGACCGAATGCAACTCGGTGGGACCGATTCGGTTAGGGTTAGGGCATAACGTAATCTCGGTAAGACCGATTACACAAACTCGGTGGGACCGATTTTGGTAATAAGCTTTCTAGAGAGTTGGTCAGGCAAACTCGGTTTGGCCGATTATCAAACTTAGTGGGACCGATTTTGATAATAAGTTAACCAGAGAGTTTGCATTGTAATCTCGGTAGTACCGATTGCTCAAACTCGGTGAGACCGATTTTGATAATGGACATACAGAGAGATTACAATCCCATCTTGGTGAGACCGAGATCCCTATCGGTGAGACCGATTTGCCTAGGGTTTGTGGCGATGGCTAAGACATCCAAACTCGATGGCGCCGGATAGAAAGAATCGGTGGGGCCGAGTTTGACTTTAGGTTTAGGACAAATGTGTGGAAGTGGGAAAGTAGTTGAGGGTATTTGGAGCATATCACTAAGCACTTTGAAGCAAGAGGCTCATTAAGCAACACCTCATCCCTCCTTGATAGTATTGGCTTTTCCTATAGACTCAATGTGATCTTGGATCACTAAAATGTAAAATGAAGAGTCTTGAGCTTGAAGCTTGAGCCAATCCTTTGTCCTTAGCATCTTGAAGGAGTTCCCACATCCTTTAGTCCATGCCACTCCATTGTTGAACTTATCTGAAACATACTAGATAAAAGTGTTAGTCCAACAAGAGATATGTTGTCATTAATTACCAAAACCACCTAGGGAGCACTTGTGCTTTCACTTGGGTCTATCGTTTTAAACGTCATTTAAATCATGTGAACACTAACCTTTGGAGAATCATTGAAGAAAGTTTTCATCCGCATGACCGGAGCAACTTCACTCCTAGAGAAGCCGTGGATGATCAATTCAATGAAAATGCTCTCTTCATCATCCAAGAAGCAATCCTTCCCGAAGACCTCCCACATCTTCGGCCTTACTCGTTGGCCAAAGATGCTTGGCGCAAAGTGATTTCTCTCTATCGGGGGAAGTGCAAGCATTCAACGCTCCAATTATGAAGTGGTACAAGATGAAGCCGATGAGTTTGCAATGAAAGAAGACGAAGAACCTCGTGAGCTCTATCGGAGAGTTACCAAGCTCGCGGTCTCTCTCCGGGATCATGGAAGTAAGGACACATATGACAATTGGATCAAGCGCAAATTTCTCAAGGCAATGATGCCCTACCACAAAGCCATGTCCTCCGTCATCCGTCAAAGGCCGGACTTTCACACCTTGTCCTCGAGTGATGTGTTGGATGAGTTTGTGGCTATGAGCATATTGGACAAGACCGCCGACAATGCGGTGCTTCGCTCCCAAAGAGCAAAGAAGCCCAACCTTGCATTGAAGGCCAAGTTTTGTGTCAAAGAAGAAGAAGAGGAAGAAGAAGAAGAGAGCAACCTCGAAGATACGAAGTATGCCTATCATGAACACATGGCCCTTGCTTCAAGGCAATTTTGGAGCAAGAAGAACTCAAGGCCCAACTTCAACAAGAGCAACTCAAGTGGCGCAAAGGGCAAGCAACGAGTGAGGACTTGCTTCAATTGTGGCAATGTGAGTCATTTTGTTGCGGAGTGCCCATATGAGAAGAGGGAAGACAATGGTGGCAAGCTCATCCGTAAGGACAAGTCCAAGTCTTTCCCCAACAAGAGCACTTCACCAAGAAGGCTCCTCACAAAGCTTTGGTGGTACAAGAAGAGTACAATGAGGATGATGATGATGATGAAGACGGTGAGTCGGTTGCCATGGCCTCCGTTGCCATTGCGACGACTTCTCGGGTGTCTCTCTTCGACTCACCCAATGAAAGCATCACCGCCAAGTGCCTCATGGCTAAAGCCACCAACAAGGTAACCCCCAACATCAAAACTACCATCATCAATCATTCTTCTTTGACGGATTGCATTGATGAACATGAGGGAACTAATGTGGAGGAGAATGAGTTTGAGACCTTTATGGGTAAACTCAAGGGCAAATCCAAGAAGCACTACGTTGCTCTCTTGGAACAACTTGGTGAAGCCAATGACATGATCGAGGCTCACGAAGAAACCATCTCTAAGATGGAGGGGCATAGTCGTGACTATGCCGATGAGATTTCGGATCTTTCCAATGCTCTTGAGGAAGAGCATGGTCTTCGTTTGACTCTTGAGGAGTAATACAACGATGATCATGCTAAATTAAAGAAAGATCTTGATCATGCTCTTGTTGTGTCTCGTGTGCTAAGCTCCGAGAAGGCAAAGCTTGGAGTTGATCTTGCTAGACTCAACGAGGAGTTTGACATTCTCGACAAGGCTCACAAAGTCTTGAAGGGTGTTCATGCTAGCCTAAAAGAGTCTCATGATCAACTCCAAGTGAAGCTAACCAAGGAGAAATCCACCTTTCCTCATATGGTATTGATTGATAATGCAAATGCTACTAACCCTTGTTGTGAGCATGTGCATCTTGTTGAGGAGAATGCTAAGTTGAAGGAGCAACTTGAGAAAGGCCTTGTCACATGCATACAAGGTGAGAAGAACCTCAACGACCTTTTGAGTAATCAAAAGGAAGTTGTGGTTAAGGAGGGATTGGGTTGCACTCAATCCCAAGAACAAGAAGAAGAATGACAAGACCAATCGACCCCCTCCTCTCAAGCAAACTTTTGTGAGGGAGGGAGAGGGTGCTTCCAAGGAGAAGAAGAACAACGCAAAGGGTGGCGATGCCAAGAAGGGCAATGCCACCCCTCCCAACAAAGCCGACGATTTTAATCCCTCTTATGTGTTATGCCGTGCTAGTGACGGGCACGTTTATGCCAAATTTGTTGGTTCTCCTCATGAGTACACTGAATGGTCTATTTGGGTTCCTAAGACCCTTGTTACTAACATCAAAGGACCCATTACAAAATGGGTACCTAAAACCAAGCATTGATCTCGTGTAGGTGTTTGCTTCCGATGGAGGATCATGGTTGCTCGATAGTGGAGCTACGAATCATATGACCGGAAGCAAGGACTTGGTGGTGGACGTGCACAAGATTCCTTCTATGCCCACCAATGTCGAGTGGGGTGATGCCTCGTTTTCTAAGGTATTGGGACTCGACAAGGTTGTCATTTCTCATGATCTCACGATCGAGAAGGTCATGCTTGTTGAGTCCCTTGCATACAATTTACTTTCCGTTCGTCAACTTGCAATCATGGGCTTTGCCACTTTCTTTGATATTGATACCGTGGCCCTCTTGTGGAGCAAGACTCTTAAAGTAGCCTTTGTTGGGCATGTCGAGAACGGTCTCTATGTGATTAACTTTTCGGAGGTACCCACTAAGACCGCGACATGCCTAATGGCTAAAGTTGATGTGGGATGGCTTTGGCATCGCCGTTTAGCCCATGTCAATATGAGATCTTTGCAAAGTCTCCTCAAGGGGGACCATGTCCATGGACTAACGAATGTTAGTTTTGCTAAAGATCGTGTTTGCAGTGCCTGTATCGAAGGAAAGCTTCATGAAAAGGCTCACCCTCCCACAACTATCATTTACTCGAAGAGGCCTTTGGAGCTCCTTCACTTGGATCTCTTTGGGCCTCCATCCTTTGATAGTCTTGGGGTAGGAATTATTGCTTGGTGATTGTGGATGACTACTCAAGATATACTTGGGTGTATTTCTTCAAGAGGAAGAGCGAGACCCAACAAACCGTCATTGACTTTGCAAATGAAGCACAACGTCAACACAATGCAAAGATCTTGACAATAAGAAGTGACAACGGCACCGAGTTCAAGAACTACACCTTGGATGAGTTTCTTAGTGATGAGGGGATTAAGCATCAATATTCCGCACCCTACACCCCTCAACAAAGCGGTGTCGCGGAGAGGAAGAACCGGACGTTGATGGATGCGGCAAGGACCATGATGGCGGAGTTCAAGTCTCCATACAACTTTTGGGCGAATCCATCAACACCGCTTGTCATGCATCCAATCGGCTCTACCTCCGCAAGGGCTTGAACAAGACTCCATATGAGATACTCACATTAACAAGCCCAACCTCAAGTACTTTCGGGTGTTCGGGTGTAAATGTTTCATTCTCAAAAAGGGTGTTCGGTTGTCTAAGTTTGAAGCTAGAGCTTATGAGGGCATATTTGTTGGTTATGCTACAAACTCTCACGCTTACCGTGTCCTCAATAAATCCACGGGACTTATTGAGGAGACGTGTAACGTGGAGTTTGATGAGAATAACGGCTCCCAAGTGGAGTGAAGTGGCACTTGTGATGTAGGTGATGAAATTCCTCCTCAAGCCATAAGAAGAATGGGTGTTGGTTTTATCCTACCCGTTGAGGAACCCTTGTGGCGAAGGAGAAGGACAATGCTCCACTCAAGTGGAGCCATCACCAACCCAAGGCCCACATGCTTCCGAAGAACAAAGTGAAGGCCCTCAACCTCATGAACAAGACCAAGGGCAAGATCATGCTCAAGACGATGTTGACACACCAAATGATGCCCAAGGTCAAGTTCTCTCCCCCGAGGAAGTTCAAGATCAAGAACTTGCTCAAGACGGCGCTCAAGATGATCAAGTGACCCCTCCTCAACTCACCTCCGAGGAGGAACTAGAGCGTCGTGCCGCCAAGATTTCTTCCAAGCTCACCACCAAGGGTCATCTCATGAAGAATGTACTTGGAAGCATCCAAAAGGGGGTAAGCACTCGTAGACAATTGGCAAACTATTGTGAACATCACGCGTTTGTTTCTTGTGTCGAACCCCAAAAGGTATATGAAGCTCTTGAAGATCCGGATTGGCTTAATGCCATGCATGAAGAACTCAACAACTTCGAGCACAACAAGGTGTGGAGGTTGGTGCCAAGGCCAACGGGGAACCACAATGTCATTGGGACCAAGTGGATTTTCAAGAACAAGCAAGATGCTCATGGAACCATCGTTCACAACAAGGCAAGATTGGTGGCACAAGGTTACTCCCAAGTCGAGGGTATCGACTATGGTGAAACCTTTGCCCCCGTTGCTCGTCTTGAATCCATTCGTTTGTTGATTGCTTATGCTTCTCATCACAACTTTAAGTTGCAACAAATGGATGTGAAGAGTGCCTTTCTTAATGGTCCTATTAATGAGTTGGTCTACGTCAAACAACCCCCCGGGTTCGAGGATCCCTACTTTCCCGATCATGTGTACCAACTCGATAAGGCACTCTATGGCCTTAAACAAGCCCCACGTGTGTGGTATGACCACCTTATCGAGTTGCTACAAGATCGTGGGTTTGAAGTTGGGCTCATCGATCCCACTCTTTTTACTATATGTTTGTGTGCCAACTATATGTTGATGACATTATCTTTGGTTCCCCTAACAAAGCTTTCAATGATGAATTTGCGGCACTAATGACCTCAAAGTTTAAGATGTCTTCCATGGGAGAGTTGAAGTTCTTTCTAGGTTTCGAGGTGAAGCAAAGAAGAGAAGGTACCTTCATCAATCAAGCCAAATACACTCAAGACATGCTCAAGAGATTCAAGCTAAGTGATGTCAAGCCGGCTTCCACTCCAATGCCCACGGCGCCAACTTGACATCGATCCCAATGGTAAAGCGGTGGATCAAAAGGTATATCGCTCCATGATTGGATCCTTGCTTTACCTTTATGCATCTAGAGCGGATATCATGTTGAGTGTGGGAATTTGTGCACGGTTTCAAGCCGCACCTAAGGAAAGCCACTATGTGGCGGTCAAGCGAATCTTTTGATATTTGGCTCATACCCCAAACTTTGGCCTATGGTACCCTAGAGGAGAAAACTTCAAGCTTGAAGGATATTCGGATTCCGATTGGGAGGGAGACAAAGTGGATAGGAAGTCTACTTCCGGAGGGTGCCAATTCCTTGGCTGCTCTTTGGTAAGTTGGTCTTCCAAAAAGCAAAGTTGTGTGTCTCTCTCGTCCACCGAAGCGGAGTATGTAGATGCCGGTAGTTGTTGTGCACAACTCTTATGGATGAGGCAAACTTTAAAGGATTACGGTGTCATTTGTGACAAAGTGCCTCTTTGGTGTGACAATGAAAGTGCCATCAAGATTTCTCTCAACCCGGTGCAACACTACAAGACGAAGCATATTGAGATTCGGTATCATTTCATCCGTGATCATATTAGGCGAGGGGAGATCGAGCTCAAGTACGTCAACACTCATGATAACCGTGCAGATATCTTCACGAAGCCCTTGGATGAAGCAAGATTTCGCGAGTTAAGGCATGAACTAAATATCATTGATTCGAGCAATGTTGCTTGAACCCTTGCACATCCCACCATACTCAACTTGTTATCTAGTTTAGGTGTAGGCATGGACATAGGGGGAGTGTTGTTCTCTCAATGAACTCTCCCCCCCCCCCATTGTGCATAAATCGATCATCTCTTTCACATTAGCCATTTTTTATGGTGCTTGTGCTTCAAAGACGAGTTTTGGTCATGGGCCCAAGGATAATTCTTCGCGGTGCCATACCAATTGACTCAAAATAGGTGGCTCCGGCCACCGCTCTCCTCACGGAGAAGTTGTGTCTCGTAGTTGGTCTCGTTCGTCGTGTGTGTTTGTCTCTTAGTTGGTTGGTGTCTCTTCCGGAGTTTGTTTTTGCCTTTTTCTCTCTTTTCTCTTGTGTGTTCTTACACCTTCTTGGTCTTACGGTACTACCGTGGTGAGAAACGGTACTACCGCAGGAGTTGGTGGCTCTACGTTTTGTGCGTGGCCCTCCAGGGGCACGGTACTACTGCTACCTCCGCGGCAGTAATTTTTTACTGCCGCTAAATGAGCGGTACTACCGCCCGGCGGTATTTCCGCCTGGGCGGTACTACATGATGACTCATGGTACTTCCGCGCTTCATGAAATGGGTGGGGGTTAAGAGCGGGACAGGGGAAGTTCTAACTCCCCCATACCCATTCATCTCTATTCCCCACCCCGTCTCTCTCTCTCTCTCCTGACCAAGAACAGCGCCGGAGGCCTTCGCCGGATCCCCGTCTCCGGCCGCTCTCCACGGATTCCGACCAGTGGGATCGTTCCCCACCTCGCCCTCTTGCCATGGACCCAGGTTTTTCCCCAAGTGCCTCTTCTTTTTGTCCTTCCTTGTGGTTCTAGGTTTTGGGGAGATGCATGTGGTGTTCTTGAGATTTTTGGCTAAATCTGTGCAAGTGGGATTCGTTGTAGAGTGGTAGTGTAGTCCCATGCTCCTTGGATAGTCAAATTAGTTCCGTTTGATCAACGGTAGTACCGGAGTTGTCGTGTGGAGGTTCCAGATCCAGATCCACGTCCTTTGTGGCGGTTCTCAAACCGTGCGGTACTACCGCTCCTCCTGGAGCGGTATACCGCAGCCTCACCTGGATCTGGCGCTCAGCGGTACTTCCGCACCTTGGTGCGGTACTTCAAGACTCCTCGGTGCGGTACTATCATAGCGTCCGGAAGTAAAAAATTACTTCCGCCCCAAGCGCGGTACTACCGTGCTATCCCAGCACGGTACTACCGCGGCTGGAGCGGATGTAACCTATTACTTCCGCATCCCTGCCCGATACTACCGTAGATTCATCCTGCACTCATTTGTCTCGTCCAAATTGCATGCTTTGTGTTTCTCTCCGTTTGATTTTGATCTGTTTTTTTCCTGTGCGTGTCTTTCTGTCTTTGTGTTTAGGTGGTGGCTCCGATTTTGCTCGTCGCTCGAATCCCAGCCGAGACACAGGGTCAAAGCGTCTGCGCAACCCACATGATGTTCCAGAGGGGTCCTCAGCTACTCCCCAACGCAGGACCAAGACTACCGCCAACAAACAGAAGGAGCCCGTCATGGGCATGGATGTGATGCCCCAGGCCGAGTTTGTCATTCGAAGGAAGCTCAATCCCTATGTGAATCCCCGGGCTATGCAGCGTGGCAATGAACTCTTCTGGAACAAGCAGCAGAATCTGATATACATGGATGTGATCAAAGCCAAGCAGAATCACTATGTTGAAGTTCACTACATTGACATGCATCATATGAGGCAGGACAAGCACCGTGAGTACTTTGGAGAGGCCTTGGATCTTATCGAGCAGTTCGCCATTGAGCACTTGCTCACCTTCCACAAGGATTTTGATCCAGAGATCATCGCACAGTTCTTTGCTTCCGTCCATTTCGGCACTGATGATGCAAGGACCATGACTTGGATGACTAACGGTCGCCGTTTGTCAGCTACTTGCAAGGAGTTCATGGAGTTACTTAACGTTCCGGATGAAGGGCTCAACACGCCAGTTGGAGTTCACCCTCATGCCAACTCTGACTCTGCCAACAAGAACAAGCTCCAGCCATTCCTTGTTTCGAAGACTCTTCCCAACAAGAAGACTGCGTGGGTTCTTAATCCCTTCCTTGACATTATCATCGGCTCTTTCGGAACACCCTCTTCCCACGCATTGGGGACATGGGCCAGGTACATGCTTACCTCGTTGACATGATGCTTATCTGCGAGGAGGCCCGTAAGGCTCAGACTCAACCACTTGATGTCTCACATATCATGTGGTGTGAGCTTTAGTTCCCCGTGTTCAACCGTAAGGTCCCCATCTACGGGCCTTACCTGTTCCACTTGATCTCCATGACTTGGGAGAGGCTGTTTCCCCAGGATGAGTTTGAAGCTCCAGGGTGGATTCGTCATGAGTCTGTCAGGCTCCGCATCAAGCCACATTGGGCTAACACCACCACTTCTGCTGAGGCTACCAGACAGGCTGTGGATGAGGAGGAACTTGGGGAGGAAGAAGATGCTGCTAACCGTTCTGCCTTCTCGCCTCCCTCTGATGAGCCCTCTTGGGCAAAGAAGCTGAAGAACAAGATGAAGAGGCTGTTCTGCATGCAGGTTCAGGGTCAGTACAAAGCCCATGTTGCTCAGAAGGAGAGTCACCATCGCGACATCGGGATCTTGAGGGCTTGCGGGGAGGATGCGCCAGCGGTTACGAGAAGCACATCACCCCGAGACTACTGGATGGAGAAGCGAGGGCTACAAGTGGACCGATTCGGAGGAGGAGTCTGCTCCTACTGCAGAGTCTGAAGACAAGGAGTCCTTTTCCGCCTGAGCTACCACCTGTGTTGTAGGTGACCTCTCTGCCTTTTTGGTGTCTCGATGCCAAAGGGGGAGAGAGTGTAGGATTTGCGTGTGTGTTTCGTCGTTTGCTTTGCTCCCGTCGTTGAACTTGCTTGCTTTGCTTTGGTTGTGCTTGTGAGACTAACTCTATCATATGGTGTAAGACATATGCATTCTATCGTACCTTATCATCTTATTGAGCTTGTGCTTTATCTTGCTATTAATGTTATGCTCTTATCTACTATCTTGCTTAGTGTCAGCCTTATCATTGCAAGATATGCTTTGTTTCTAAAATATAGGGGGAGTGGTGATCCTAGTATTCGTGCCGTGCAGTTCTAAGCACTTTACTCTCTATCACGAATCTAGGGGGAGCTCATCTATATTTTAGAGATGTGGGGTTTGCTTGTGCTATATTCATTTACCTTGTGCAAATCCCGTATTGTCATCAATCCACCAAAAAGGGGGAGATTGTAAGGGCACTTTTGTCTCTAAGTAGTTTTGGTGATTGATGACAATGCCTTTGCGTACTAATCGCGTGTATTGAGCTTTTCAGATTCATCACGACTAAACACAAGACGATTCCATGCCCCTCGAAGATTATTGAAGACGGCGTTTGTCTACGGTTCGGTTCGGTGGAGTTGAGTCGTAGGAGAGCCGTACTATTAAGAGGGGGTCCGCTTTGGAAAGGTTTGGGTGGAATCTCACGTACACATTCCCTTTTGCACCGCCTTTCCTTGAGCTCCATGGAGTGTTCCTCCGTCTTCCCTTGTCTCTGCGATTTGAAGGTCTCCGCCCTGCTCTTCTCAGGCTAAGCGGTAATCTTGCTCCTCTGGCGGTACTACCTTGAAACCAGCAGTACCGGGCTCTGCGACGGTAATCTTGTGGGCTCCACGGTAGTACCGCTCCCGAGCGGTAGTACCGCTGAGCTCTGATGCAGCATCGCTGCTCAAGCGGTGGTATGCGGATGTAATTTTTACATCCGCGCTACTATGATAATCTTGTCTTCTTGGTAGCGGTAGTACCGTGTGGCCAGGCCAGTCTGATGCAAATCTTGCGGAGGTAAGGGCGGATGTAATTTTTACATCCGCACCTTTCACGATAGTACCGCACCCTTGGTCGCGTAGTTCAGTGTCGGATTTTTGCACTGCAATCTCTCAAGCGGAGGAAGTCACGGATCTAATTTTTACATACATGCCTACGACCGCCTCACTGTCTTCTTGGAAGTACCGTATGAGGTCACGGTAGTACCGCGTCTGCGGATCTACCGTGCCCTATTAGTACTCCTGTTTGCTAGGTCCGGTCTCCATTGTGCCCACGGAAGTACCGCGGTCCGCCGCGGTAGTACCGCAGGCCCGTGCGGTAGTACCGCGCCTGTGGTGCGGTAGTTCCGTGGGTCGCAGGCTGCGTGGTGGCTAACGGTTGGAAATGTCCCCCCCACTATAAAAGGGGGTCTTCTTCCCCAAGAAGACCTACCTCTTCCAACCCTAAACTCCATTGTTGCTCCAAGCTCCATTTTCGCCCGATCTCTCTCCCTAGCCAATCAATCTTGTTGATTTGCTCGGGATTGGTTGAGAAGGCCCCGATCTACACTTCCACCAAGAGAAATTTGATTCCCCGCACTAATCCCTAGCAGATCTTGTTACTCTTGGGTGTTTGAGCACCCTAGACGGTTGAGGTCACCGTGAAGCCATAGTCCATTGTGGTGAAGCTTCGTGGTGGTGTTGGGAGCCTCCAATTAAGTTGTGGAGATTGCCCCAACCTTGTTTGTAAGGTTCGGTTGCCGCCTTCAAGGGCACCAATAGTGGAATCACGGCATCTCGCATTGTGTGAGGGCGTGAGGAGAATCTGATGGCCCTAGTGGCTTCTTGGGGAGCATTGTGCCTCCACACCGCTCTAACGGAGACGTACTTCCCTCAAAAGGAAGGAACTTCGGTAACACATCCTCGTCTCCACCGGCTCCACTCTTGGTTATCTCATCCCTTTACTTGTGCAAGCTTACTTGTGTTTTATTCATTGCTTGCTTGTGTGGTTGTGTTTGTTGCATCATATAGGTTGTCCACTTAGTTGCATATCTAGACAACTTACTTTGATGCAAAGTTTAATTTTGTAAAGAAAAGCTAAAAATTGTTAGTTGCCTATTCACCCCCCCTCTAGTCAACTATATCGATCCTTTCACCTAGCCATCCCTGTACTCACCCACACTGCTTTGTTATTCTCCATGACGGGCAGATTTAATCAAGAAACCCTCCTACGATCGTACTCCCTCCGCATGGGAAACAAGCCGAAGTCTTCCCTGGCTCCGTGTCATTCCCTTCCTAGGCCTCGCCGTCGTCGACCGCCCTGGTGCTCTCGGCGCGGCCTGGTCAACGTGGTCAAAGACCGACATGCATCTGAAGTGGACTGTACGTGGAGAGGCTGAAAGCTGGGTCCACGGGCGCACGCAAGGAAATGCCTCCTTATTACGCGCAAAATAATGATTCCTGCACCTGACATCTGGGACCCACCGAAAGGGCCTCTGTATTTTGCGAAAAAAACGTTATCGCCGCTGACAGCTCGGACCCACCAGCTATATCTTCGCACGCAAGGAAGTGCCTCCTTATTACGCACAAAAAAATGAATACTCCCCTACTAGCTGGGACCCAGTATAGTGGGAGGCTGACTTGTGGGCCTACTAAGTTGACGGGGACGGAGGGCTTTGTCAACTTAGTCAATATGCACGATTCTGGCTCCAGTGACCGTACGATGTCCATCCAACGGCCGTAGTGCTTCTTCAACCTCTGGTCTTCTTGCTCCAGCCGCCCAAACCAGCACCGGTCGTGCCTTGTGCTCCTGCCTCCCATGGCCGACTGTGATGCCGCAGAGGCCTCACTGCCCCCTACTACTCCCACCGCTGGCCAGGCCATCCCTCTACTCACCCACACCCCTGTTATTCTGTGGCGACGGCAGCCTCATACTGCAGCGAACCAGTGAACCCTCATACTCCTCTACGCGTGGGCATCCACTGCCGCGTCTTCCCCAGCTCCGCGTCGTCCCCTTCCTAGTCCTCGCCGTCGTCCACCGCCCTGGTGCTCTCGGCGCGGCGTGGTCAACGTGGTCAAGGAACGACTTCCATCGGACGTGGGTATGCGTGGAGAGGCTGACAGCTGGGTCCACGGCCGCAGCAAGGAAGTGCCTCCTTATTACGCGCAAAATAATTATTCCTCCACCTGACAGCGGGAACCCACCGGACGGGCCACCGTATTTCGTGAAAAAAACGTTTCCCCCTGACTGCTGGGACCCACCAGCTACATCTTCGCACGCAAGGAAGTGCGTCCGGGCAAAAAAAAACGATTCACCCCCCTGACTGCTGGGACCCACCAGCTACATCTTCGCACGCAAGGAAGTGCCTGACAGTCGGGACCCACCTGGTCGAAGCGTACGTAGCGTTGTCATTCTGGTCGCGAACGTGTATGTACATACTGGTGATGTAGAGACGCGCACGTAGCATGTACACGTACGTACAACGGCCAGTGTGCAAGAAAGAAAATACGGCCACATACGTACATACGGGCGGGGTCTCGAATGCCTACTCGCGCATACGTACGGCCAGGGCTCATGTACATGGCTGGGTTGGAACGGAGAAACTGCATCATCGTCGTGTTCATGGGGAGGCAACGGAATGCGTCGTGTTCATCGGGAGGCAACAGAACGCGTGGGAGCCAACCGGCTTGGACGGAACAACCGATGGGAACGAGGCATGTCGTACCACAAAACGGAGGAAACGGCCTTGTGTTCGACCGGCCACGTTCAAAACGGGATCCTGTTCATCGGGAGGGGTCTGGCGTACCGCAAAATGGAGGAAACGTACCTCCTACGGTCTAAACGGGGTCCTGTTGATCGGGAGGGGTGTGGCGTACCGCAAAACAGAGGAAACTGACTTGTGTTGGAGCGCTACGGTCGAAATGGGGGTCCTGTTCATCGGGAGGGGTGTGGCGTATCGCAAAACGGGACTCCAAGGGATACTGTTCATCTCCACCATCGACCCCCTCCAGCCTCCATGGGCTACTGTTCATCCACCGTCGACCTCCTCCAGCCTCCACCTGCGACTGTTCATCCACGGGCTCCTGTTCATCCAGCCTCCACCGCGCGCTACTCCACCGGCTACTGTTCAACCAGCCCTCTCCACGGGCTCCTATTCAACCACCCCTCCACGGGCTACTGTTCATCCAGCCCTCCACCATCTACTATTCATCCAGCCCTCCACGGGGTGCTGTTCATCCAGCCCCAACCAGCTCGATCGATCGGGGTCTTGTCCATCCAGAGGCTACACCACGGGGTCCTGTTCATCCACCCCCACCGGGAACTGTTCGTCCAAACCCCCTAGCAATGCTCACTGTTCATCCAGAGGCAGCATCGATCGGCTTCAGTTAGCAGCAGTAGCGAATGAATCGCTCGATCGGGTTCAGTTAACAGCCATCGATCGATCGCTCGGGTTCGATGTAGAACGTAGCTGCGGTCAATCGCTCGGGTTGATTATAGCCCAACGCCTCACTCGGGTTCGATTAGAGCCCAACGCCTCACACACTGCAGCAGCGCCAGACGTCTGAGAGAAACAGCGCATCGCTCGGCCCCGACCACCCACCGTAACCGAACTCCCGAAATTTTCCGCCCTCGCTTCTACCACGGTTTTTTCTATCATGGACGGCCCAAAGAATGTCATGCAGCTGCGTCTCCGGCCCGCCAGACGAAAAGCCCATTTTACGTCATGATTTTTGTCATAGAAGTAGGAGCCCACCACATCTATGATGATACTGGGTTTTGTCACAATTATCGTCATAGAAGTGTCATAAGTATGACAGAAAAAAAATCGTTCGGCCCAAAATGTCACGGATGTGTCTTTTCTTGTAGTGTTATGTTCGACGTACTAACCGAACAAGTCTTCAGGAGAATTATGCTTACCGCTGAGGCCGGGTTCTCGATATCGAGTCCGATGTCCTCGGTCTTCTTCGGCCAATTTTTCTGGGCCTTGAATAGCTGCTTCCATATGTCTTCATGCGTGGTGCCGAAGAAGCGCTTCAAGGTCCGCAGCTCCTCCGGATTGAACTCCCACATGGGGGGCATGGAGCTGGCAGGGAAGAATGCGGCGGAAGAGCATCACTTGAATCACGTCGGTGAGACCGGCGTTTTTACCAAACATATTGGAGATGCTTTTTTGTAGCATCTGCACCTCCAGTTGGGACCCCCAGTCAAGGCCCTTGGCGTTCCATTAGGTGAGTCTCGTGGGGGATCCAGATCTGAAGTCGGGTGTGGCCGCCTAGTTGGCGTCGCGGGGTTCGGTGATGTAGAACCACTCCTGCTGCCACACCTTGACCGTCTCCACAAATGCCCCTTTGCGCCAGACGGCGTTGGGAATCTTGCTCACCATGGCTCCGCCACAGTCTGCATGCTGGCCGTCGACTACCTTTGGCTTCAGATTGAAAATCTTGAGCCAGAAGCTGAAGTGTGGCAGGATGCGAAGAAAGAGCCTCACATACGATGATGAACGCCGATATGTGGAGAAAGGAATTTGGGGCTAGATCATGGAAATCTAGCCCGTAGTAGAACATGAGACCTCGTACGAACGGGTGAAGGGTAAACCCTAGACCTCAGAGGAAATGGGGGATAAACACAACCCTCTCGCCAGGCTCCGGAGTGGGGATAACTTGATCTTTGTCAGTAAGCCTGTGTGCGATGTCCGCGGATAGATAGCCCGCGCTCTGGAGCTCCTTGTTGTCCTTCTGGTGACGGAGGAGGCCTCCCACTTTCCCTTGGAACCGGATCCGACCATGGCTGGGGAGGGTAGTGGCGGTGGGAAAGGTTGAAGTTTCGGGCGCTGGAGCTCAGAGGTGGGAAGGCAGGAGCAAGAAGAAGGCGTGGGGAAGAAAGGAGGAATCTTTATCCTCTTATAGGCGGTGGAATACCAAACGCCCCCCTCTCAAGCCTTAAAACTCGCCTGTTCCCAAAGAGATCCTGCGAAAGGCGCGATTGGATTACCCAAAACTGTATTGATGAGAATCCCACAATGGGAGAGCACGATCTCTATTTTGACAAGACGTGCCAATGGAGGCTAAGCCTTGAAACACGAAACGGGAGGCGTGAAAACGGTTCGAAATGTTAAAGAGCCAAGTGTAACGCTTCACCGAAAAAGTTGCCAGTAAAAGACACTGTTTTATTTTGACATCTTGCCTTCGTGGCTAAGGGTTGTATTGATTATACATAGCCGGATACAACTCCTTTGTGCAGGGAGTTATCCTAAAGTATTCAGGAGAAGGAACCCGCCTTGCAATGCCGAAGACAATCCACGTGCCGAACACATCGTCATTGAAGACTGGTTCAGTGGCTACTAAGGGAGTCCTGGATTAGGGGGTCCTCGGGTGTCCGGGCTATTTGATATGGGCCGGACTGATGGGCCGTGAAGATAAAAGCAGAAGACATTCCCCCGTGTCCGGGTAGGACTCCTATGTGCGTGAATGGCAAGTTTGGTGTCCGGATATGTTATTTCCTTCCCCCACAAACCGACTATGTACAACCCTAGGCCTCTGCGGTGTGTATATAAACCAGGGATGTTTAGTCCGTAGAGGCTATCAGAATTCTCGTAGGCTAGATAGTTAGGGTTTAGCCATTACGATCTCGAGGTAGATCAACTTTTGTAACCCCTATACTCATTGAATACAATCAAGCAGGACGTAGGGTTTAACCACCTTTAAGAGGGCCCGAACCTGGGTAAACATTGTGTCCCCATCGTCCCTTGTTACCATTGATCCTCAGACACACAGTTCGGGACCCCCTACCGGAGATCTATCGGTTTTGACACCGACACACGATAGACTCAAGTAAGAGTTTGACACACTTGACAAGGATCACAAGGTACCTAAATCCAAGCATTGATTTCTTGTAGGAGTTTTCTTCCGGTGGGGTGTCATGGTTGCTTGATAGTGGAGCAACAAATCATATGACCGGGAGCAAGGACTTGGTGGTGGACGTTCATCCTATTCCATCCATGCCCACTCATGTCCAATTTGGTGATGCTTCAACATCTAAGGTATTTGGTCTTGGCAAGGTGGTCATCTCTCCAGATTTATGAGAAGGTCACGCTTGTCGAGTCCCTGTCATACAATTTACTTTCCATTCTTAAACTTGCACTCATGGGCTTTGCAACATTCTTTGATCTTGATATTGTGGCCCTTTTGTGGAGCAAGACTCTTAAAGTAGCCTTTGTTGGGAATGTCGAGAATGATCTCTATGTGGTTAAAATTTTGGAGCGACCCACTAAGACCGCGACGTGCCTAATGGCTAATGTTGATGTGGGATGGCTTTGGCATCACCGACTAGCCCATGTCCATATGGGATCTTTGCAAAGTATCCTCAAAGGGGGTCACGTCCATCGACTAAGAAATGTGAGTTTTGCCAAAGATCATGCTTGCAGTGCTTGTATTCAAGGAAAGTTACATGAGACGGCTCATCGACCAGCGGCTATCATCTACTCGAAGATGCCCTTGGAGCTCCTTCACATGGATCTCTTCGGTCCTCCATCCTTTAATAGTCTTGGTGGAAGAAAGTATTGCTTGGTGATTGTGGATGCCTACTCAAGATATACATGGGTATACTTCTTCAAGAGGAAGAGTGAGACCCAACAAACCGTCATCAACTTTGCTAATGAAGCTCAACGTCAACATGAAGCAAATATATTGATGATTAGAAGTGACAAACGCATGGAGTTCAAGAACTACACCTTGGATGAGTTTCTTAGTGACGAGGGGATCAAGCACCAATATGCCGCACCCTATACCCCTCAACAAAATGGTGTGGCGGAGAGGAAGAACCGGATGTTGATGGACGCGGCAAGGACCATGATGGTGGAATTCAAATCTCCGTACAACTTTTGGGCCGAAGCCATCAACACCGCATGTCATGCATCCAATCGGCTCTACCTCTGCAAAGGCTTGGATAAGACTCCATATGCGATACTTACCGATAACAAGCCCAACCTCAAGTACTTTCGGGTGTTCGGTTGTAAGTTTTTCATTCTCAAGAAAGGTGTTCATTTGTCTAAATTTGAACCTAGAGCTCAAGAGGGAATATTTGTTGGTTATGCTACAAACTCTCATGCTTACCGTGTCCTCAATAATTCCACCGGACCCATTGAGGGGACGTGTAACGTGGAGTTTGATGAAAATAATGGCTCCCTAGTGGAGCAAACTGGTCTTTGTGATGTAGGTGATGAAATTCCTCCTCAAGCCATAATAAGAATGGGGATTGAGGAACCCCCTGTGGCCGAAGGAGAAGGACAAAGCTCTACTCTAGTGGAGCCATCACCAACACTAGACCCACACGCTTCCGAAGAACATAATGAAGGCCCTCAGCCAAATGAACAAGATCAAGGGCAAGATCAACCTCATGGAGATGATTATTCTCCAAATGATGCCCAAGATCAAGTTCATGACTCCGAGCAAGTTCAAGATCAAGAACAAGCTCAAGACGGTGCTCAAGATGATCAAGATGATGATCCTCAAATGCCAATTGTGGAAATTTTGGAGCGTCGTGCCGCCAAGGTGGCTTCCAAGCTCGAGCGTCAACAACATGTCATGGAGAACATGCTTGGAAGCTTGAGAAAATGGGTAACTACTCATAAATAATTGTCAAAAATTTGTGAGCATCATGTGTTTGTGTCATGTGTTGAACCCCAAAAGGTAAATGAGGCGCTTGATGATGAGGATTGGCTTGAAGCCATGCATGATGAGCTCAACAACTTCGAGCGCAACCAAGTTTGGGAATTAGTGCCAAGGGCAACAAAGGACCACAATGTCATTGGGACCAAATGGATTTTCAAGAACAAGCAAGATGCGAACGGTGTGGTTGTTCGAAACAAGGCAAGATTGGTGGCACAAGGCTACTCCCAAGTCGAGGGTATCGACTACGGTGAAACCTTTGCCCCTGTTGCACGTCCTCAATCTACTCGCATGTTGCTTGCATATGCATCTCATCATGATTTTAAGTTGCAACAAATGGATGTGAAGAGTGCATTTCTTAATGGTCCTTTGAATGAGTTAGTATATGTCAGACAACCTCCGGGATTCGAGGATCCCAAGCTCCCCAATCATGTATACAAACTCAAAAGGGCACTTTATGACCTTAAACAAGCCCCACGTGCGTGGTATGAGCACCTTACCAAGTTGTTGCAAGATCGTGGGTTTGAAATTGGGAAAATTGATCCCAATCTTTTTACTAAGAGGGTGAAAGGGGATTTGTTCATATGCCAACTATATGTTGATGATATTATATTTGGTTCTCCTAGCAAATCTTTCGATGATGAGTTTGCCGCACCAATGACCGAGAAGTTTGAGATTTCTATGATGGGAGAGTTGAAGTTCTTTCTTGGGTTCGAAGTCAAGCAAAGGAGAGAAGGAACATTCATCAACCAAGACAAGTATACCCAAGACATGCTCAAGAGATTCAAGCTAGATGATGTTAAGCCGGTCAAGTTTCCCATGCCCACCAAATGCAAGCTTGATAGTGACGCCAATGGTAAATCGGTGGATCAAAAGATATATCGCTCCATGATTGGGTCCTTGCTTTACCTTTGTGCCTCTAGAACGGATATCATGTTGAGTGTGGGAATTTGTGAACGGTTTCAACCTGGACCTAAGGAAAGCCACTTTGTGGCGGTCAAGCAAATCTTTTGATATTTGGCTCATACCCCAAACTTTGGCATATGGTACCCTAAAGGAGCAAGCTTCAATCTCAAGGGTTATTCGAACTCAGATAGGGCGGGAGACTGTGTGGAGAGGAGTTCAACTTCTGGAGGGTGCCAATTCCTTGGTTGCTCTTTGGTGAGTTGGTCTTCGAAGAAGCAAAATTGTGTGTCTCAGTCATCCACGGAGGTCGAGTATGTAGCCACCGCAAGTTGTTGTGCATAACTGTTATGGCTGAGGCAAACTTTAAAGGATTACGGTGTTACTTGTGACAAAGTTCCTCTTCTATGTGACAATGAAAGTTCTAGCAAGATGGAGCACATTGAGATTCGTCATCATTTCATTCGGGACCATATCAAGTGTGGAGATATTGAGATCATCTACATCAACACTCAAGAGCAACCAACAGATATTTTGACCAAGCCTCTAGATGAGGCAAGATTTCACGAGTTAAGGCATGAGCTAAATATCATTGATCGAGTAATGTGGCTTGAATCTAGGCACACCCTGCCACACTCATCATTCTATCTTGTTCTAGATGTAGGCATGGACATAGGGGGAGCATTGTTCTCCCAATGAACTCTCTCTCCCCCTATTATTCATAAATTGATCAAGTCTTTCACATTAGCCATTTTTTATGGTACTTGTGCTTCAAAGATGAGTTTTGGTCATGGGCCCAAGGTTAAAATCTTCACGGTGCCATACCAATTGACTCAAACATAGGTGACTTCAATCACCACCCTCTCCATGAGAGGTGTTTGGCTTTCTTTGATCTTATATAGTCGTGTAGGACTTTGTTTGTGCTTTGAGTCACTCCAACTTTGCTTCTCGTGTTTGTTTGTCTTTTGCACTTGGAGTAGCTCCCTTCATTTGCCGGTGTTTCGTGTCTCCAACCCAAGCCATCCCTTCCCTTTGCTCTCCATAAATTTCTTAAGCCCCTTCTGTCCTTGTTCTTTTTTGTTTATGCTTTGCATGGCACTACCGCCGACTCCCGCGGTACTGCCGCTCGAAGCGGTACTTCCAGGCCTCCTGCTGCTGTGTATACTGCTACTTCTTGAGCTTGCATTGGTTTTTCCCTTGAAGAGGAAAGGGTGATGTAGCATAGTAGAGTAAGTATTTCCCTCAGTTTTGAGAACCAAGGTATCAATCCAATAGGAGACAACGCTCAAGTCACCAAATACCTGCACAAACAAACACCAACTTGCACCCAACGTGATAAGGGGTTGTCAATCCATTCACGGTTATTTGAAAAGTGAGATCTGGTAGAGATGGATAAACAGTAAAGTAATATTTTTGGTTTATGGAACGGAAAGTAAAGTTAAAGATTGCACAGAAGGTAAAATATAAACTAAAATTGTAGATCAGAAACTTATATGATGGAAAATAGACCCGGGGCCATAGGTTTCACTAGAGGCTCCTCTCTAGATAGAAAATAATACGGTGCGTGAACAAATTACTGCCGAGCAATTGATAGAAAAGTGCATAATTATGACGATATCTAAGCCAATGATCATGAATATAGGCATCGAGTCCTTATCAAGTAGACCGACTCATGCCTGCATCTACTACTATTACTCCACACATCGACCGACTCCTGCCTGCATCTAGAGTATTAAGTTCATAAGAACAGAGTAACGCATTAAGTAAGATGACATGATGTAGCGGGATAAACTCAATTAATATGACGAAAACCCCATCTTGTTATCCTCGATGGCAACGATACAATACGTGTCGGTGCCCCTTCTGTCACTGGCATCAAGCACTGCAAGATTGAACCCAAAGCTAAGCACTTCTCCCATTGCAAGAAAAACCAATCTAGTTGGCCAAACCAAATCAATAGTTCGAAGAGGCTTGCAAAGATATCAAATCATGCATAAAAGAATTAAGAGAAGATTCAAATAATATTCATAGATAAGGTGATCATAAATCCACAATTCATCGGATCTCGGCAAACACACCGCAAAAGAGTATTACATCGGAACAAGGTTGGAAAAAGCGGTAGGCGTAAGCGAGGCGGTTGGCCTTCGCCTAGTGCCTAGGCGGTGCATAAGCGCCCTAGGCGCAGCCTAGGCGGTAATATAGTTTTTACTCGTAGTATATTTGTGATTATTATATGGGTGTTGATATTAGTTTAGGGCATATAAATAAGTTAATTACCACCTATTTCCATTGGAATATAACCCGTTTGGCATATCGATGTAGTATGTGGCATGATTTCTTGCTTGGGTAGGCAATTCCTTGCTTGCCCTGCCTAGACATCCATTTATGCCCTAGGCGAGGCGTTTGGCCATTGCCTAGCGCCTAGGCGTGCCTAAGCGCCTTCTAGGCACTGCCTTTTCCAACAGAGTATCAGATAGATCTCCAAGAACATCAAGGAGAACATGGTATTGAGAATCTAAGACAGAGAAGAAGCCATCTAGCTACTTGCTATGGACCCGTAGGTCTGAGGTAAACTACTCACGCTTCATCGGAGAGGCAATGGTGTTGATGTAGAAGCCCTCTGTGATCGAATCCCCCTACGGCAGGACGCCGAAAAAGGCTCCTAGATGGGATCTCACGGGTACAGAAGGTTGTGACGGTGGAAAAGTGTTTTCATGGCTCTCCTGGTAGGTTTTGGAATATTTGAGAATATATAGGCGAAAGAAGTAGGTTGGTGGAGTCACGAGGGGCCCACAAGGGTGGGGGCGCACCCTACCCCCTGGGCGCGCCTCCCGACCTTGTGGCCACCTCGTGGCTTTCCTGACGTGCACTATAGGTCCTCTAGATGTCTTCTGGTCCAAGAAAAATCATCGTGAAAGTTTCATTCCGTTTGGACTCCGTTTGGTATTCCTTTTCTATGAAACTCTAAAACATGGAAAAAAAACATAAAGCGGCAATGGGCTCCAGGTTAATAGGTTAGTCCCAAAAATCATATAAAATAGCATATTAAAGCATATAAAACATCCAAAACAGATAATATAATAGCATGGAACAATCAAAAATTATAGATACATTGGTGACGTATCAAGCATTCCCAAGCTTAATTCATGCTCGTCCTCGAGTAGGTAAATGGTAAACACAGAATTTTTGATGTGGAATGCTACCTAACATATTTATCCATGTAATTTCTTTACTGTGTCATGAATTTTCAGATCCGTATGATTCAAAACAAAAGTTTAATATTGACATAAAAACAATAATACTTCTAGCATACTAACAAGGCAATTATGTCTTCTCAAAGTAACATAGCCAAAGAAAGCTCATCCCTGCAAAATCATATAGTCTGGCTATGCTCCATCTTCATCACACAAAATATTCAAATCATGCACAACCCCGATGACAAGCCAAGCAATTGTTTCATACTTTTTGATGTTCTAAAACTTTTTCAACTTTCACGCAATACAAGAATGTGAGCCATGGACATAGCACTATAGGTGGAATAGACGGTGGTTGTGGAGAAGACAAAAAGAAGGAGATAGTCTCACATCAACTAGGCGTATCAACGGGCTATGGAGATGCCCATTAATAGATATCAATGTGACTAAGTAGGGACTGCCATGCAACGGATGCACTAGAGCTATATGTTATGAAAGCTCAAAAAGAAACGAAGTGGGGGTGCATCCAACTTGCTTTCTCACGAAGACCTAGGGCAATTTGAGGAAGCCATCATTGGAATATACAAGCCAAGTTCTGTAACAAAAAATTTCCACTAGTATATGAAAGTGACAACAAAGGAGACTCTCTTTCATGAAGATCATGGTGCTACTTTGAAGCACAAGTGTGGTAAAAGGATAGTAGCATTGCCCCTTCTCTCTTTTCTCTCATTTCTTTATTTGGGCCTTCTCTCATTTTTTTGGCCTCTTTTTTTAGTCCGGAGTCTCATCCCGACTTGTGGGGGAATCATAGTCTCCATCATCCTTTCCTCACATGGGACAATGCTCTAATAATGAAGATCATCACACTTTTATTTACTTACAACTCAAGAATTACAACTCGATACTTAGAACAAAATATGACTCTATTTGGATGCCTCCGTGATGTACCGAGGATGTGCAATGAATCAAGAGTGACATGTATGAAAGAAATATGAATGGTGGCTTTGCCACAAATACGATGTCAACTACATGATCATCGATAGCAATATGACAATGATGGAGCCTGTCATAATAAACGGAACGGTGGAAAGTTGCATGGCAATATATATTGGAATGGCTATGGAAATGCCATAATAGGTAGGTATGGTGGCAGTTTTGAGGAAGGCATATGGTTGGTGTATGGTACTGGCGAAAGTTGCGCGACACAAGAGAGGCTAGCAATGGTGGAAGGGTGAGAGTGCGTATAATCCATGGACTCAACATTATTCATAAAGAACTCATATACTTATTGCAAAAATCTATTAGTTATCGAAACGAAGTACTACGCGCATGCTCCTAGGGGGATAGATTGGTAGGAAAAGACCATCGCTCGTCCCCGACCTCCACTCATAAGTAAGACAATCAATAAATAAATAATGCTCCGACTTCATCACATAACGGTTCACCATACGTGCATGCTACGGGGATCACAACATTAGCACAAGTATTTCTCAAATTCACAACTACTCACTACATGACTCTAATATCACCATCATTTTATCTCAAAACAATCATAAGGAATCAAACTTCTCATAGTATTCAATGCACTTTATATGAATTTTTTTATTATATCCCTCTTGGATGCCTATCATACTAGGACTAAATTTATAACCAAAGTGTCGGTGTACTAGAGTAGGGGTACCCTAGTATCCCGAACTCGTGCTGCAGGCGATTCTGACACCAGCGGCAAGGCTTGCTGGTCACCGCCTAGATCCTCCGTGGTTCCTTTGGAGCCATTCAAGAACAAAGTATTTAACCAAGAAGACAAGGCCCCGGCAAGAGGAGCTTGCCGGGAAGGCCACTCAAGGCACGCAGAAGACAAGACCCCGGCAAGAGGAGCTTGCCGGGAAGGCTCGAAGAGCGACAAGCCTCCGGACGCGACAAGGATTCAGCCGCGGCAAGGCACTTGCCGCGGCAGGCAACCTCTCTTCATCTCCGCTCCAGCTCATCCACCAACGTGTCGCCATGGGACCATTCCATGTGCGCGTGTCAAGAGGCTGTGCAGCCAGCGGGGAGGAAGCGATGATAAGCGGCAGCGACAAGCTTGCCATCGTGGCGACGGTGGCGCTCTGACAGTCCTGTTGCCTTGTTCTGTGACGAGGGACGGGCATTTAATGCTTTGTCCCTTGCCGTCGGGGTTAGGTAGAGTGCATCATACCTTTGTTCAAGTAGGTGTACCAACTACTGTTTTTCCATTTGTACCCTCATCTACGTTGCCACTTGTCGAGACCCCTTGAGCATATAAAGGAGGCCCATGCGCATAGCGTAGGGCGGGGGGGTTCGGTTCGAACACTCTCACGCTTAGGTCTCGTTAGCATTTGGAGTATACTGTAGCTCTCAGAGCTCCCTAGCAAGAACACAATACAAACCAAACAAGCAGCAGTAGGAGTATTATCTCTCCGGAGAGCTCCGAAGCTGGGTAAACTGCTCGTGTGCTTCGCCTCGATCCGCTCTTCGTGCGATCTCCGCCCCCCTCCGAACCAAAAGGGACTTGGTCCGCCGGTCCCATAGGTGTTCGTGGGTCCGATCAGCCTCCCGACATCTTTGGCGCGCCCGGTAGGCGTCGAGGCTGTGTGAACCTGATCCGGCGTTCACACGAGCAACATCTTCATCATCTTCAACATCTTCATCAACATGCCACCGAAGAAGAAGGCTTGGCGGCAGCGGAGCCGTCGCGTCGAACCCACCATCACCGGGGCAAGCGGGTGGTGGAAGCGAGGGCGGAAGAACGGGCGCCGGCGAAGGAGTTCGTGACGCTGCCAAGTCCAAGGACAGGGCCGCGCAAACCTCGGCGTCCGTACATGTCCCGCGCCCATCTCGGGAACCGCGGGACCAACAGCGTCATGGTATTCACAATGCCATACGCTCGTTGGATCAAGACCGAGCCGGAGGATCTCGAGGCCCTCAAGACCAGCGTGCACGCCAACATGCTGGCACGAGCGAGATACGGTCGCCTGGACGGGATGCTGCTCCTTCTAACATAGTTAGAAGTCTGACCCTCCAACGGCCGACAAGGTCGACGAGTGGAGGGCCACCATACAAAGTCTCATCGGCCGCTTAGCGGCGCAGCTCCGCTGACAACCGAGTGCGTCGGCTGCCGTGGCAGGACCGCCAAACGCGAGCCGGTGGCGGCGAGACCGTGGGGGTGCAACCACCATGCACTCTCCACCCGAAGGCCAAGATCGCCGACTTCGCCGGATCCACCTCGGCAGCGACTCCGCTGCGTCGCCGGATCCACGAGCTCATCGCGATCAGCGCCAAGTGCTACATGATCGACAAAGAAGAGGACGCTCGAACTCGCATCGAGCGCCAAGAGAAGCGCGACATCAATCCGACAAAGCGCTGGGCCCTCTGTTGGCGATGCAGCGCCCGGAAGAACCAGCGGCGACTTGCCGTGCGGTAGGTTGCCCTGCGTTCACTCGTGAGCTGCGGCAAGTCGATGTGGCCCAAAGAAGAAGAACTTCAAGCGAGACGTGCCGGAGAAATACGGCGGCAAGACGCATCCGCCGGAGTTCCTCGGCATCTACACCATCGCCAGCGGTGCGAGGCTGCGGGGCGAGACGACAAGATCCTTGCCAACTACTTCCCGCTGGTACTCAAGCCCAACGTCAGGTCCTGGCTCATGCACTTGCCGGACAACTCCATATCTTCTTGGGCAGATCTATGCCATCAGTTTGTCGGTGCCTTCACATGCGGCCACAAACCTCATGGCCAAGAAAGCGACCTTCATCTGCTCGCCCAGAAGGAAGGAGAGCCCCTGCGCAAGTATATTCAGAGATTCAGCCGTGTACAGCACAACATCCCGGATGTCCACCTGCCTTGATGATCAGCGCGTTCCATCGAAACGCGCGGAACCGCATGAGATGCGGGAGGAGATGGCGATGTGCAAGATCGAGACGTCGATGAGCTATACGCCTGGCCGACAAGTGCGCCGCGTCTGAGGAGGAGGAGACTCCGGAGAGAATACCGAAGCGGGAGGATCGGCGGTGAGGAGACCGCCCGGCAAAGAAGAGCGGCGGCGGGGCAACAGGAAAAAGAAAGGCGAGAGATGTGCTAGTCGTCGAGCAGTCCGGCAGCGGAGGTGGCGACAAGAACACCAAGGCTGGTAGCTCCGGCAAGGAGGTTGCCGCTGGCACCAACCACCAACTGTGGCGGCCGCCCGACAAGCGGGGCGGCTCCGGCAAGCGATCTTGCAAGATCCACCGCACCAAGGGCCATGACCTCCAGAGCTGCAAGAAGGTCGAGCAGCTTGTTGAACAGCGAAGGCTGAATCTGACGGCAGCGACAAGGAGAAGGCCCAGGAAGGTCTTTGGAGGAGCCAGACAAGAAACGTCCGGCCGGGAGGGTGCCGCGGCAAGGCCAAACAATGGCAAGGAGACAGGCCTCCCAGCGGCCGCGACAAGGATGAAGACGAAGACGACGATGAAGACATGGATGATGACGACGCCGATGAGCAGGAGTTTCAGAAAGCTACAGAGGTCCTATGCGTTGACGGAGGTGCTTCCCTGCATACTTCCCACCGCCAACTCAAGAAGTGGATGCGGGAAGTTAATGCAGCTGAACCATCCGTAGAGTCACGCAAACCTCTGAAGTGGTCCAACACGCCTATCATCTTTGATATTGAGGACCACCCTGATCGCATAACTGCGGTCGGGTGCTTGCCGATGTTGGTCTCACCAACTATCCGCAACCTCAAGGTCACCAAGATGCTAGTTGACGGCGGGTCCGCTTAAACCTGATCTCCTCGCGGTGATCCGAAGCTTGAGATCCTCGACAATGAGCTCGAAGAGACTGGCACATTCCAAGGAATCAATCCGGGAAGGAGCAAGCGAAGGGAAGATCACGTTGCGGTAACATTTGGCGTGAGCTGAACTTTAGGACCGAGAGGGTCACATTCGGCGTTGCTGATTTCCCATTGCCTTACAATGGGATGCTTAGCCATCCGGCACTCGCTAAGTTCATGGCAGCCTCTCATTATGCATACAACTTACTCAAGATGCGGGCCCGATAAGCATCATCTCTGTCCATGGCGACAAGAAGGATGCTCTTATCTGTGCCGACAAGATCTACCGGGAAGCAGCAGCCGCGAAAGATTGCAAGACACTTGCCGCTGAAGCTCCCGGGGGGAAGAAGACCAAGTCCGGCAAGAGCTCTGATGCCCACTCCGGCAAGCGCACCTCTTCGGAGTGCTGCGCTACCGTCGAGGACGCACCATCGAGCTCCACCGGCAAGTGCAAGAAGACGATGGCAGCTCCGCCAAAGACCAAGAAGGTGTCCGCCAAGGAGGGCGGCACTGGTGGTACCTTCACCATCAGTGCCACTCTCGACCCTAAATAGGAAGACGCGCTCGTTGCTTTCTGCAGGCGACGTCGGCGTGTTTGCATGGCAACCGTCGACATCCCGGTGTTCCTGTGAAAATGGCGAGCACCATCTTGTCGTTTGTCCTCATGCGCGGCCCGTCAGCGAGAAAGTCAGGAAGCAAGCAGTGGAGCGTCAAGAGTTCATCGTGGAAGAGATCAAGAAACTGGAAGCAGCAGGCCTTGTCAGAGGAGTGCTCCATCCTACGTGGTTGGCCAATCCTGTAGTTGTGCGCAAGGCTAACGGGAAATGAAGGCTTTGTATCGACTTTACAGATGTCAATAAAGCTTGTCCCAAAGATCCATTTCCCTTGCCGCGCATCGACCAGATTGTTGACTCCACGGCCGGATGTGATTTGCTTTCATTTCTTGATGCATATTCAGGATATCATCAGATCTTCATGGCAGAAGAGGATGAAGAGAAGACCACATTCATCACCCCATGTGGCACATACTGCTTTGTGCGGATGCCCTTCGGGTTAAAGAATGCTGGTTCAACGTTTGCAAGAGTAGTCCATGGCGCTTTTGAGCCGCATAAATGCTGCGAAATGTAGAAGCCTACATGGATGACATAGTGGTCAAGAGCAAGGACAAAGCAACTCTGGTTCAAGATTTGGATGAGACCTTTGCAAATCTGCGCAAGATCAACCTCAAGCTCAATCCCGAGAAGTGTGTGTTTGGAGTCCCTTCCGGCAAGCTTCTCGGGTTCTTCGTGTCTCAGCAGGGAATTGAAGCCAATCCCGACAAGATCAAGGCCATTAAGCAGATTGAAGCACCAAAGCGCGTCAAGGATGCACGAAGACTTGCCGGTTGCGTGGCTGCTCTCAAAGAGTTTATCTCTAGGTTCTGCTGAGCAGCATACCGCCATTTTTCAAAATCTTGAAAAGGCAGGGTCCAATGAAATGGACTCGAAGCGGAGGCTGCGCTGCGAGGACTTAAAGAGGTACCTGTCCTCCACTCCAATACTTGTCGCACCTAAGCCACAAGAGAAGTTGCTGCTATATATAGCGGCAACCAATCAAGTGGTTAGTGCTGCGTTAGTAGCGGAGAGGGAGGCGGACGATGAGCTAACAACCACGGCAGGCACATCCAGCGACAAGCAGGGGGCTTCGCCGGCAAGCTCTGGTCCCGACAAGGACGAATCTGCTTGTGAGACGCATGAGCAGATCACGAGAAAAGGATGGTGCGGCGCTTGATTTACTTTGTCCGGTTCCCTTCTGCAGGGGGCTAGATCAAGGTACTCTGGTGTGCAGAAATTGCTTTTCGGCCTTCTCATGGCCTCGAGAAAGCTGCGCCATTACTTTCAAGCACATGAGATCACAGTTGTCACTCGCTTTTCGCTGAAGAGGATACTGCAAAATCCAGAGGCAACATGCAGGATTGTCGAGTGGGCACTTTGGGCTGTCGAGCTTTGGCCTCAAGTTTGAAAGCACTTCAACTATCCAAAGCGAGAGCATTGGCGGAGTTCATAGCAGAATGGGCGCCAACACTGCATTTAAGAAATTCGAGACGAGCATTCCGTCAAGGAAGCAAGCAAAGAGTGGCTGATGTACTTTGATGGTGCCTTCTCATTTGCAAAGGCGCCCGATCTTTGGCGTGCTACTTATAGCACCCACCGGAGAGCACCTCAAGTACATAGTCCAAATGCATTTTCCCAAGGAACAAGCAACAAACAATACAACAGAGTATGAAGGTTTGCTTGCCGGTCTCAGGGTCGCAGTAGACCTTGGGATCAAGAAGCTTATTGTCAGGGGTGACTCACAACTTGTCGTCCGCCAAGTGAACAAAGATTATCAGAGTCCATTGATGGAAGCCTACGTTGATGAAGTGAGAAAGCTAGAAGAACACTTTGACGGCCTACAAATGGAACATGTTCCAAGAGCTCGAGAATAATATTGCTGATGGCTTTGTCAAAGTGCTGCACTTAAGTTGCACAATGGAACCCGGTATTTTTGTGCTCAAGCTAACTCAACCAACCGTAACACCATCAAGCTGGACAGAACAAGAAGAGGAAGTTGATTTACGGTGACTATTTTCGGCAGAGCTTCCGAAGCCGCCGCCAAGAAGGTCCCCAAGATCGACACCAACAGATTTGAGGGCAGTCTGCTCCGACAAGCCCCGAGGTTTGTTTCGTTGAAGCGAGGCGCTCCGACAAGTTTTGCTCCGGCAAGCTTGCCGGGGCGTCAAGCTCGGCTGAGCGCGAGTTCTTCTTGTGGAAGCTGATGTTCCCGCAGCAGCAGATGTGCCTTTAGTCCTTGTTGTCGAGCCGCAAGCTCCAGCATGGGCGCCAGATTGTCCATTTCCTTGAGACGGAGAACTTCCGAAGAGCAAGAAGAAGCGGAAAGAGTAGCCCGGCGGTCAAGTATGTACCGGTTTGTCGACGATTGCATGTAGAAGAAGACTCAACGGTGTGAAATTGAAGTGTATTCACCGGGAAGACGGACAAAAGCTGTTGGCAGAGACACATGAAGGCATATGTGGTCACCACATTGGCGCCAGAGCACTTGCTGGCAAAGCTTTCCGGCAAGGTTTCTTTTGGCCGACAGCCCTCCAGGATGCAACTGCACAAGTAACCAAGTGTGAAGCGTTCCAGTTCCATTCCAAGCAGATACACCAGCCAGCTCAAGCTCTCCAGACGATCCCTTTATCACGGCCATTTTCGGTGCAGGGGCTCGACATCCTCGGCCCCTTCCCCGAGCTGTCGGGGCTTTGAGTACTTATGCGTTGCCATCGACAAGTTCACAAAGTGGCGGAAGTGGAAGCGATGAGGAAGGTGATGACGGTCGTGATCAAGTTCTTGGTCGATTGTTTGCCGTTTGGAATCCCCAACAGGATCATCACCGACAACGGCACACAATTCTGATCGCACCTTCATGCAGACGTCCAAGATCTTGGCGCCAAGGTCCGCTTTGCTTACATTGCTCATCCGAGAAGCAGCGGTCAGCGAGAGGGCAAATCTTTGAAGTGCGCTTGAGGCTCAAGACGAGAACTTTCGACGGGCTACACAAGTGCGGAAGAAAGCTGGATTGAGGAGCTGCGGTGGTTCTTTGGTCGATCGGGGCTGACGCCAAATCGAGCCAGCGGCGAGATACCTTTCGCTCTAGTCTACGGAGCAGAGGCAGTTCTCCCCACGGAACTTCGTATCACGGGTCACCTCGAGTACTCGCTTATGATGAGCTTGAGCAAGAGCAGCTGCGACAAGATGACGCTACCGCTCCTTGAGGAGGACCGTCTTGAGGCATTTGTCACGAGCCGCTCGTTACCGGCAAGCTTTGCGTCGCTACCATAGCCGCAAAGTTAGTGCCGAAGCCTCGAGGAAAGCGACCTTGTTCTTGGTAGCGTTCAGTCCGCCAAGAATTCAAACAAGTTGACGCTGAAGTGGGAAGGCCCTTATCGGGTGAAACGAGTCACTAGGCCTGGCGCTGTCCGCCTTGAGACCAAAGATGGCATTCCGGTGAGCAACTCCTGGAACATTGAGCATCTTCGTAAGTTTTACTCAGAAGCGCGGTTGCCGGAACCTCTTCCGGCAACCACCTTTTGTACAAGTCTTGCCGCTATTGCATGTAATCCTTTGTACAAAGCCAGGCGCAGACCCCGTGCATCAGTAAAGCTCATGTGTTGCGCACTACTTGTCGAATTCATGCTTTCATCATTTTATTGCATGTTTTGGCTAACACTTTGTGCAACACCCACACCCGGTAAGCAATATCGAGCCGCTGGGCTCCATAACTTTATTTTCTCTTTTTTCTCTTATCTCAAAGAAAGGAAGGTTCCCTCGCGCACAAGTTAACCAGGGGGGAAGGAGAAGATAATACTATGGACCAAGCGTTGCTCGAGGAAGTTTCGCCTTATCGGGAAGCAAACGACAGAAAAGCTAAGTTGCCCAAGTTTGAGCAATCAGTTCTTAAATTTTTAAGTTATCTTCCTCGAGCGATGGTGCTTTGTATGGAAAACACATGCGGCGGAGGAACCAACTCGCATGCTAGTCGCGCCTTACTTTGTTTCGAGTCCGCTCAACAACTTAAGTGAGCTGCAGCTAGTCGTGACAAGGTTGCTTGTCGGAGGCGGCACCGCCAGAAGTCGCCGACGTTCCGCACTCGCCATGCAAAGGTGCCTGCACCGACAAGTTCCCTAAAAGCGTAGGGCAAAAACGTACGAAGGAAGGAATCAAGTAAAGGAAATAACATTGCAATCATCGCCTAATATAGAGTTATATTACAAAATAGCTTGTCGCAGATCTAATAAATTGTTCTAAACATGATAAACAGCGACAAGGGAAAGATAAAATTGGCGGCCTAGTCTACGCGGTCGCCATCAACCCGCTTGATCTTGCCCACCTTGTCCACAATGGGTGCGACAAGGGCTTTGAGCACCTCCACATCGGCATCTGGCGGCAAGGATCTGAGGACGCCGTTGAGGTTGAGGCCTGGATTGCGGAAGGCCACCTTCATCAACACCTTACGGAGGGCTCTGCCGCAGATCTGGGCGCGATTCCTTGGCCAGCTGCTTTGGGATCTCTTCCTGGAGTCGCTGGAGAGCCGTCACCACGCCCTTGAAAAATAAGCTAAGCTTGGCGCTGGGTTGGAGGTGCTCGTCGGAGGAGTATCCAAGATCCACCATCCCCAACTCCATCAACTCGTTGTGGATGGCAGCGGCAGTATCCATGAGACCTTCGGTCCAGTGCTCCACACTCTCCCTAAGGCGCTCTGGGTGGCGACAGCATTCGCCAGCAGCTCCTCGTTGGCCTTGACCTTCTCCAACAGGCCCACCTCCCGCTCCTTGGCGCCGTCCAGCGTCTGCATCAGAGTGGTCAGCTTCAGCTCAAGATCTGCCTTGGAATCCTTGGCGGCGTCGAGCTCCTTGCTCCTATCGGCGAGACAGCCCTGCAGCTCGCCAAGAGTGTAGGCGTCCTTCTCGGCGCTTTCGTGCTTAAGCGCAGCAAGCTCCTCGCCCGCTCTTACGGAGGCGGCCTCCGGCTGCGTCACCTTCGTCTCCAACTCTTTCTTGGCGGCCTCGGCCGCGGCAGCATCCTTCGCTTCCTTAAGAGCCCCGCCAAGTGACTCCTCGCGCGCGACAAGCTCTTCCTCATAGCTGTCAAGATTGATCTTCCGCTGCGCCAACTCGCCTTCTTGCGCGGATAGCTTCTCGGCGGCAAGCCTTTGCTGCTCCTCGACCTCA
The DNA here is from genome assembly GCA_021605145.1 of Aegilops bicornis. Lineage (NCBI taxonomy): Eukaryota > Viridiplantae > Streptophyta > Magnoliopsida > Poales > Poaceae > Aegilops > Aegilops bicornis. The sequence goes on from CM038669.1 coordinate 237,157,503, forward strand.
GCCTTCTCAAGGATGAAGGCTATGCAGCTCTTCAACAAGTCGCTCCCGCTCTTACGCTACGTTAGGAGAGTTTCTTGGTTGGCGCCCCGGAGCTCTTCTGCGCGTTTCTCCATGTCTGCTCCCGCCCTCGCGACAAGTGCTTCATGGGACTCCAACTTGGCTTGTCTGACGCGGTAGAGCGACAACAGCTTCTTCAGCAGCTGCTCCTCCTCAGACTCGCCACTGCTGCTGCTTGGCGCGTCCACCAGCGTCAGCCCAGCGGAGGCGAGCAGCTCTTCATCGAAGGTTTCTCCTTCGACCGGCGCCCTGGAGCTCGACTCCCATGGGAGCTTGATGAAGACGCCGTCGCTTGACCTTCAAGTAGGCGCCGGGCTGGGGCTCCTCGGAGTCTCGCAGCGGCGTGGCGGAAGGATCGGCGGTCGGTAGCGCCTGGCGCTCCCTGCGGCCTCGGGGGCCGTCGGTCACGATCGCCAGACCCCTCGCCAGCTTCTGCGGCGGCAGCCTCGGTGGCCTCTTCGCCGGCAGGCTCGTCAGCGCCGGCTTCTTCTTCCACGGCGGCGGCTTCGTCAGTGTTGCCGCGCGCGTCCTCCTCGCCTCTGTGGCGGACGGATGAAGAAAGTCAAGCAGATATTCAAAGATAAAATCAGAAGAAGAAAAACACAAGGGAAGTACTCAGGCAAGAAGGTTACCTGCGCCGAGGGCTGCGGTCATGGTCTCCGCCGCCAAGGGATCGCTGGTGCCGTCCCTTGCCGGAGAGCTGCCCCTTGCGGGAGAAGGCTCCCTCTCCGGGGAGCGCTCCCTTGCCGGGGAATCCACCCTTGGCGGCGTAGTCGAAGCAGAAGGAGGCTGCTCTGCTTCTACACAAACCAACAGTCAGATATCAATGAAGAAGGAGCACCCATGCACACCTAACAGTAAGGAAAAAACCGCATACTTACTCTGGGGGCTGTCTTTGGGGGCTGCTTTGAGGAAGGGTTGCCGGGTCCGGCAAGGGGGTCTCGAGCAGCGCCTCCTGTTGCCATGGGTGGATCGTCCTCAGCAGCGACCACCGGGTCTTAGCTCTCTTCGACGCTCTGGGCCAGCGTCACGAAAAGGAAAGAGTTGAGCGAAGCAAATCAGATTCAAGATGACGCAACAAAATTGAAGAAATACAAGCACAATATTGAAGCTTACTCTTCCTCTTCTTCGTCGGAGCTGGCGAGCGGAGAGATCAAACTCCGCTCGCCTCAAAGGCGACGAGGCGGAGGAGTGGGCTCTCTTGACCGCTTGGCGGAGGTGTCGGCGGTGGCACAGGAGGATCCCGCCCTAGTTGTCTGGCGGTGTGGGGTGCTCAGCGGCAACATTGCTTGCATGATGAAGCGCGTCGTCTGGCGCTGGCTGTTAGCCCGTCTGCCGCCCGTCTCGTCTCGGCCTTGCGGAGACGCCTCTTTGGCGGAGCCGGGGGCTCTGTTGCGGCAAGCCGCTGGATGGTGGGGAAGAAGCGCCCTCGGCTGGTTCGCTCGACTTCGGCCTCGGGTTCGCAAGCTCTTCCTCACCGGCGAACTCCTTCGCTCGGCAAGGCTTGCCGCCTCTGCTGCATCTGCCTCCTCCACGGTGTACCCGAAGACGCCCGGTAATGCTGCTGCCGCCTCCTCCGGCCTGGTGGCAATCGGCGCATCTAAATGCGTCGGTGGTGTCGCGAGTGAGCTTCTTACGCTTTCGTCGGGCGGATCGACATTTCTTCCAAGCTGTCGAAGAATTGCCGCGACGACATCGTCCATGAGCTCTTGCCAGGTTGGAATGATCCCATGAGAATCGCACAACGGCATCATGGCACGGATGCGGTCGAGCGCAGAATTGTTGCACAATGGGACGACCCCCCTCGGCAACCTAAACCACTCGGGGTGATCGGGGTCATGCTTGAACAGTTCTAGCAACATCGCATCCAACTCCAAGACAGTGAAATTCCAGTTGAGGCCCGGGCGCAGCCTCATGATGTCCGCTGCGTTTTGGAACTCCCAAGCAGGTCTCCTCCTCTCCTGCAAGGGAAGCGTCGCGGCAGCGAAGGAAATCTCGCCAAGCTGCGCCTTACGGTGAGTCCGGCAAGCCCGAGGCGCAAGATCCGGTCACAGCAATCTTCAACCTAGCATCTTCCGCGCCAAGTTGCTCCAATCGTTGCCGCAAGACTATTGGGGTTTGGCGCAGGCGATCGAAGGGCTGCGGGTTCTCCTCAACGATCCAACACCAATTGGCTCTCCACTCCTCCCATTTGTGGAGCTCTCCTCCAGATAGGCCTCCTTCTTGCCGACCACGAGACCCAAGCAATCCCTCCGACAAGCGGCTCCCCTCTCTCAACGCGGGGCATGAAGAAGTGGCGGAAGAGGGCTACGTTTGGGTGGATCTCGCCAAAGTTTTCGCAAGGTGTGCGAAAACTGCCATGGTCGAGACGGCGTTGGGGTGAAATCAAGGAGGCGGAACCCGTAGGTGTTCATAATATCGCAGAAGAATTAGAAAAGGCGGGCGAGCCCGCAATAGAAGAAAAGCGCAAAGAAAGGGTACCCGGTTGGGGCTAGTTCGAAGCGATGGCGGGAGTACCTTCGTGCGGCGGATGCGCACGTCTCCATCGACCGGAAGAGGTAGTAACCCTCCCTCGGCTCCTTAATGCGTCGAGCTGGGGGAGAAGATGGCCCGCTCCTTTCGCGGCCTTGTGAGCAGCTGCGCCTCGGCCGACGTCACGCCCTTCCCCTTGTCGGCTGACGGAGCCATGGCGGAGGTGGTGGAGGAGACCGACGGCGTTGATGGCGCTGTGGCGAAAGGGGGCGGAGCGCTGCTCTCTTCGCACTAGATAAGAAGGGGGGAGCGGCGGTGGTTTTCGAGACGAGACAGCAATGGCGAGGTGGGTGACCTGCCCCTGTTTCCCTTGTTTATAAGGAGGGAGAGGGGGCGGACGTTCCGCTTTTCCTAATAAAGAAACCCCCCACGATCTCTCCCACGACGCCACGTTCGACGCGTGCTATTCATGGGGGACGTGGTGGGTCCAGAGTGTTACAGGCGTGATCAAGGCGGCGTGTGACTGCAGACTGCTTTTGGGCCTGGCCCAACAGCGCTTCGGCACCGTGTGTGGCCCAGTTCGGGGCTCTGTCGGTGTACTAGAGTAGGGGTACCCTAGTATCCCGAACTTCGTGCGGGCGATTGCAAAGACTTCCCTAACGGCAAGGCTTGCCTGGTCACCGCCCGGATCCTCCGTGGCTCCTTTGGAGCCATTCGAGAACAAAGTATTTAACCAAGAAGACAAGGCCCCGGCAAGAGGAGCTTGCCGGGAAGGCCACTCAAGGCACGCAGAAGACAAGACCCCGGCGAGAGGAGCTTGCCCGGAAGGCTCGGAGCGCGACAAGCCCTCGGACGCGACAAGGATTCAGCCGTGGCAAGGCGCTTGCCGCGGCAGGCAACCTCTCTTCATATCCGCTCCAGCTCATCTACCAACGTGTCGCCATGGGATCATTCCATGCGCGCATGTCAAGAGGCTGTGCAGCGGCGGGGAAGCGATGATAAGCGGCTGACAAGCTTGCCATCGTGGCGAACGGTGGCGCTCTTGACGGTCCCTGTTGCCTTTGTTTAGGCGAGGGAGACGGACATTTAATGCTTTTGTCCCTTGCCGTCGTGGTTAGGTAGAGTGCTGCGTACCTTTGTTCAAGTAGGTGTACCAACTACTGTTTTTCCATTTGTACCCTCATCTACGTTGCCACAGCCGGAGACCCTTGAGCATATAAAAGGAGGCCCATGCGCAACGTAGGGGGGGGGGGTCGGTTCGAACACTCTCACGCTAGGTCTCGTTAGCAGCTGGAGTATACTGTAGCTCTCAGCGCTCCCTAGCAAGAACACAATACAAACCAAACAAGCAGCAGTAGGAGTATTATCTCTCCGGAGAGCTCCGAAGCTGGGTAAACTGCTCGTGTGCTTCGCCTCGATCCGCTCTTCGTGCGATCTCCGCCCCCCTCCGAACCAAAAGGGACTCGGTCCGCCGGTCCCATAGGTGTTCGTGGGTCCGATCAGCCTCCCCGACACAAAGCAAATTACCATGCTGTTTAGAGACTCTCAAAATAATATAAGTGAAGCATGAGAGTTCATCAATTTCTATAAAATAAAACCACCGTCGTGCTCTAAAAGATATAAGTGAAGCACTAGAGCAATGTTGCCTAGCTCAAAATATATAAGTGAAGCCAAAGAGTATTCTAATAAATCACGATTCAAGCATGTCTCTCCCAAAAGGGGTGTACAGCAAGGATGATTGTGGCAAACTAGAAATCAAAGACTCAAATTATACAAGACGCTCACAAGAAAACACATATCATGTGGTGAATAAAAATATAGCCTCAAGTTATCGATAGACAAAGACGAAAGAGGGGATGCCTTCAGGGGCATCCCCAAGCTTAGGCTCTTGGTATCCTTGAATATTACCTTGGGGTGCCTTGGGCATCCCCAAGCTTAGACTCTTGCCACTCCTTATTCCATGGTCCATCAAATCTTACCCAAAACTTGAAAACTTCACAACACAAAACTCAACAGAAAATCTCGTAAGCTCCGTTAGTATAAGAAAATAAATCACCACTTTTGGTACTGTTGTGAACTCATTCTTTATTTATATTGGTGTAACATATACTTCATTCCAACTTTTCCATGGTTCATACCCCCCGATACTAGCCATAGATTCATCAAAATAAGCAAACAACACAAACAAAACAGAATCTGTCAAAAACAGAACAGTCTATAGCAATCTCAATATTTCGAATACTTCTATAACTCCAAAAATTCTGAACAATTAGGAAGACCTAAGAAATTTGGTTATTAATCTTATTCAAAAAGAATCAACTAAAACACATTCTCCTCCTAAAAATGAGACTTCTTTTCCCGAGCGCAAAAGTTTCTTTTTTTAGCAAGATCAAATCAACTATCACCGTAAGCTATCCCAAAGGTCTTACTTGGAACCAACACTAATTAAAACACAAAACCACATCTAAATAGAGGCTAGATGAATTATTTAATGCAAAACAGAACCTAAAAAGCAAAAAACAAAAAATAAAGTTGGGTTGCCTCCCAACAAGCGCTATTGTTTAACGCCCTTAGCTGGGCATAAAACACGAATAGATCTAAGTATTATCATCTTTGGTATGCAATCCATAAGTGGCTCTCATAATAGATTCATAAGGCAATTTAATCTTCTTTTTTGGAAAGTGCTCCATGCCTTTCATTAATGGAAATTGAAATCTATTGTTTCCTTCTTTCATATAAACAATTGCACCAATCGTTCTAAGGAAAGGTCTACCAAGAATAATAGGACATGTAGGATTGCAATCTATATCAAGAACAATGAAATCTACGGGCACATAATTCCTATTTGCAACAATAATAAAATCATTAATTCTTCCCATAGGTTTCTTAATAGTGGAATCCGCAAGATGCAAATTTAAAGAACAATCATCAAATTCACGAAAACCTAACACATCACATAAATTTTTTGTAATCGTGGAAACACTAGCAGCCAAATCACACAAAGCATGGCATTCATAATCTTTAATCTTAATCTTAATAGTAGGTCCCCTCTCATCATAAAGTTATCTAGGTATAGAAACTTCAAATTCAAGCTTTTCTTCAAAAGATTGCATCATAGCATCAATGATATCTTTAGTAAAAGCTTTTTTTTATTATAAGCTTGAGGGGAATTCAACATGGATTGCAACTAGGAAATACAATCTATAAAAGAAGAATTATCGTAATTAAATTCCTTTAAATCCAAAAGAGTGGGTTCATTGCTACTTAAAGTTTTGACCTCTCCAATCCCACTTTTATCCATTTTTGCATCTAGATCTAAAAACTCCGAATCATTATTCAAAGCCTCTGGTTTAGCGGCCATTTTGTTTACTAAGGTAGCTTGTTTATCGGCAATTTGGCCTACTAAATTTTCAAGATGCGCAAACTGAGATTTCAAACCATAAAATTCCTTAGACATATCATCAAGCTCCTTATTCATGTATTCCATAAAAATTTTCTGCTCCTTGAGCTTGTTTCTAAAGAAATTGTTATGCTCAAATTGCAAAGACATGAAGCTTCTAACAGTATTTCAATTTCGTCTAACCTCCTAAGGTGAGGCAACGCTTTTTGGTGGGGTCACTTCGACAAAGCAAGCAATCCAACACACAAGCACACAAAAAGCAAGTGGAGAAAGCGAACGGAAGAGGGGCGAAGGAAAGGCAAATCTTTTCGAAAATTGTTTTACAAGTGGGGGAGAGGAAAACGAGAGGCGAATGGAAAATAATGTAATGTGAGAGATGACAGTTTATGATTGGTACTTGGTATGTCTTGGCTTGGCGTAGATCTCCCCAGCAACGACGCCAGAAATTCGTCATGCTACTACTTGGGCTTGCGTTGTTTTTTCCCTTGAAGATGAAAGGGTGATGCAGCACAGCAGAGTAAGTATTTCCCTCAATTTTGAGAACCAAGGTATCAATCCAGTAGGAGACAACGCTCAAGTCACCGAATACGTACACAAGCAAATACCAACTTGTACCCAACATGATAAGGGGTTGTCAATCCCTTCACGTTTATTTGCGAAGTGAGATCTTATAGAGATGGATAAACGGTAAAGTAATATTTTTGGTATTTTCAGTTTATGGAACAGACAGTAAAAGATTGCAAAGAAAGTAAAATGGAAACTAAAATTGTAGATCGACTTATATGATGGAAAATAGACCCGGGACCATAGGTTTCACTAGGCTTCTCTCAAGATATAAAATAATACGGTGGGTGAACAAATTACTGTCGAGCAATTGATAGAAAAGCGCATAATTATGATGATATCTAAGACAATGATCATGAATATAGGCATCACGTCTGTATGAAGTAGACCGACTCCTACCTGCATCTACCACTATTACTTCACACATCGACCGACTCCTGCCTGCATCTACTACTATTACTCCACACATCGACCGACTCCTGCCTGCATCTAGAGTATTAAGTTCATAAGAGCAGAGTAACGCATTAAGTAAGATGACATGATGTAGCGGGATAAACTCAAGCAATATGATGAAAACACCATCTTGTTATCCTCGATGGCAACAATACAATATATGTCAGTTCCCCTTCTATCACTGGGATCGAGCACCGCAAGATTGAACCTAAAGCTAAGCACTTCTCCCATTGCAAGAAAAACCAATCTAGTTAGCCAAACCAAATCGATAGTTCGAAGAGACTTCTAAAGATATCAAATCGTGCATAAAATAATTCAAAGAAAATTCAAATAATATTCATAGATAAGCTGATCATAAATCCACAATTCATCGAATCTCGGCAAACACACCGAAAAAGAGTATTACATCGGACAGATCTCCAAGAACATCGAGGAGAACATGGTATTGAGAATCAAAGAGAGAGAAGAAGCCACCTAGCTACTAGCTATGGACCCGTAGGTCTAAGGTAAACTACTCACGCTTCATCGGAGAGGCAATGGTGTTGATGTAGAAGCCCTCCGTGATCGAATCCCCCTCCGGCAAGACACCGAAAAAGGCCCCTAGATGGGATCTCACGGGTACAGAAGGTTGCGGCGATGGAAAAGTGTTTTCGTGGCTCTCCTGGTAGGTTTTGGAATATTTGAGAATATATAGGCGGAAGAAGTAGGTCGGTGGAGTCATGAGGGGCCCACTATTGGGGAACGAAGCATGCAATTTTCAAAAAAAGTTCCTACGATCACGCAAGATCTATCTAGGAGATGCATAGAAATGAGAGGGGCAGAGTGTGTTCACGTACCCTCATAGACCGAAAGCGGAAGCGCTAGCTTAACACAGTTGATGTAGTCGAACGTCTTCCTGATCCAACCGATCAAGCACCGAACATACATCACCTCCGAGTTCTGCACAATTTCATCTCGATGACGTCCCTCGAACTCTTGATCTAGCAAACTGTCGAGGGAGAGTTTCTTCAGCACAACAGCATGGTGATGGTGATGGTGATTTGATCCGCACAGGGCTTCGCCTAAGAACGACGGCGTGGCGATGATTATGATGAAGTTACCGACGCAGGGCTTCGCCTAAGCACTACGACAATATGACCGAAGGAGTAAACTGTGGAGGGGGCACTGCACATGGCTAAGAAACAATTGATGTGTTTTGGGGTGCCCCCTGCCCCCGTATATAAAGGAGGAAGGGGAGGAGGCCAGAGTTGGGGGAAACCCACTAGGACTCCTAGTCCTAGTCGGGCCCCCCCACTTCCTTCTTTCAGAGGGGGAAGGGGGAAGGAGAGGGAGAGGGAGAAGGAAAGGGGGCCGCGCCCCTCCCCTTGTCCAATTCGGACTCCCCATGGGGGGTGCAAGACAACCCTTGTAGGCTGCCCATTACTTTCCCCGGGGGGTTCCGTTAACCCCTCAGTACTCCAATAAATACCCGAAACACTCCAAAACCATTCCGTTGTCTGAATACTATCGTCCAATATATAAATCTTTACATCTCGACCATTTCGAGACTCCTCATCATGTCCGTGATCTCATCTGGGACTCCGAACAATATTTGGTCACCAAAACATATAACTCATAATACAAATCGTCATCGAACATTAAGCGTGCGGACCCTACGGGTTCGAGAACTATGTAGACATGATCGACACACATCTCTGATCAATAACCAGCAGCTAAACCTGGATGCTCATATTGGTTCCGACATATTCTTGGAAGATCTTTATCGGTCAAACCACAGTGCCAACATACGTCATTCCCTTTGTCATCAGTATGTTACTTGCCCGAGATTCGATCATCGGTATATTCATACCTAGTTCAATCTCGTTACCGGCAAGTCTCTTTACTCGTTCCATAATGCATCATCCCGCAACTAACTCAGTAGTCACATTGATTTCAAGGCTTATCATGATGTGCATTTCCGAGAGGGCCGAGAGATACCTCTCCGATACTTGGAGTGACAAATCCTAATATCGATCTATGCTAACCCAACAAACACCTTCGGAGACACCTGTAGAGCATATTTATAATCACCCAGTTATGTTGTGAGGTTTGATAGCACACAAGGTGTTCCTCCGGTATTCGGGAGTTGCATAATCTCATAGTCAAAGGAATATGTATAAGTCATGAATAAAGTAATATCAATAAAACTTAACGGTCATTACGCTAAGCTAACGGATGGGTCTTGTCCATCACATCATTCTCCTAATGATGTGATCACGTTCATCAAATGACAACACATGTCTATGGTCAGGAAACTTAACCATCTTCGATTAACGAGCTAGTTAAGTAGAGGCATACTAGGGACACTTTGTTTTGTTTATGTATTCACACATGTATCAAGTTTTCAGTTAATACAATTCTAGCATGAATAATAAACATTTGTCATGATATAAGGAAATAAATAATAACTTTATTATTGCCTCTAGGGCATATTTTCTTCAGTCTCCCACTTGTAGTAGAGTCAATAATCTAGATTACATTGTAATGATTCTAACACCCATGGAGTCTTGGTGCTGATCATGTTCTGCTCATGGAAGAGGCTTAGTCAACGGGTTTTCAACATTCAGATCCGTATGTATTTTGCAAATCTCTATGTCTCCCTCCTTGACTTGATCCGGATGGAGTTGAAGCGTCTCTTGATGTGTTTGGTTCTCTTGTGAAATCTGGATTCCTTCGCTAAGGAAATTGCTCTAGTATTGTCACAAAAGATTTTCAGTGGACCCGATGCACTAGGTATTACACCTAGATCAGATATGAACTCCTTCATCCAGACTCCTTCATTTGCTGCTTCCGAAGCAGCTATGTACTCTGCTTTGTTGGAGATATGCCCTAGAGGCAATCATGTATGATGATATTTCCTATGTGTTTATGAATAAAGATAGTCCTTGGACATTATCAATGATGTGTATCAGCAAGTATGTGACTTGTTTGTCGGACTATGCATTGTATGATGGTGTCCTAAAAGGTCCCTAGTCGAAAGGGCTGTGTGGACGCCAAGCCGACTAGACTAGCATATGACACGGTCGATGGCTTGGTCTCACTAGCCGTGGAGCATTGGATGCTAACCGGATAATATGGACTTGGAAAGGTGCGGTCGGATTCGATGTAGTCGGATCCGAGTCGAGATAAGGTCCGAGTCGGACAGACCCAACTATGAGACGCATAGCGATATGCCATATGTGAGTCTCTAGTACAATATACGTTCTATGTCACGAGACTGGTGGCGCATGTACTCGGGATGGTGACAGACTTTGCTTTGGGCCGACCAAACGCTACTCTGTGTCGGGTAGTTACAAAGGTAGGTTTCGGGTTTGTCGATCCCATCTTTGCGAGACATGGTCGAGCAAGATGGGATTGCCCCTCGATCGGAGAGATATACTCTGGGCCCCTCGTGTGATCCGACCAGGAACAGCATTGCCATGCGACAAGGATTATGAGATAATCTGGATTGTGGTCGGCATCCTTTGGAACGAGAAAGAGGTCGGGCTAGCACAAGGATGATGGGCCTCGCCTTGAGCCCGACAACATATATCGTGTGGCAAAGGGAACAGAAGTGTGACACATTATGCAGAGTTCGCCTAACCAGCTTCATAGTCTGCTTGGTGGTCGGCACACCTTGCTAGAGGCCGCTACCAACCATGCAGGTCGGAGGTGATCCGAACTGTGACCAAGCCGACTTGAACCTAAGGGGTCGCGCGCTTAAGGGAAGGAACCTACAAGGTCGGTTCATAGGACACTAGTCGGATGTGATCCGAACTGGACTAGGAATGTGACCGAGTAGACTTTGGGCTTTAGGGTCCGTGCGAGGCCCAAGTGTTGAGCCTGCGACGGATGCCTATATAAAGTGGAGGTGCGGCACACTCATATGGTTGATCGCTTCGGCGTTGCGACTAGGGTTTGCATGTGTTGCAAATAGCCACCTCCACTCGCCGCTGACTGTGTGATCGGACCTAGCAGTCCGCCGTATGGTGTTCCTCCTGCACGCGTGGATACCGTTAGAGGCGGTGCACTTGCACCGCTCCGGCGAACTCGTATGTGGGGTCGGACGACCGTCTGTTCGAGGGAGATCGGACGAGGAGGAGACGATCCACGCGGACGCGCTGCCCCAACTCTTCTTCATTGCTGCGGCCTTTGTCGTCTAGTGGTAACAAACTGTGATCCATCTCCTGTAGCATGTTCTTGGTTGTTCTGCGCGTAGGAAATTTTAATTTGCAGTCGACGCACCCTACCATAGAACCCAACACGCTTCACACGTAGATCCCGCCACGACACTTTTCTTGGAACTGCACCAACTGACAGCTCCCCATTCAATATAAATACGTATTCGGTTTTTGACTTAGAGTCATCCGGATCAGTGTCAAAGGTAGCATCGACGTAACCATTTATGACGAGCACTTTGTCACCTCCATAAACGAGAAACATATCCTTAGTCCTTTTTAGGTACTTCAGGATTTTCTTGACCGCTGTCAAGTGATCCACTCCTAGATTACTTTGGTACCTCCCTACTAGACTTATAGCAAGGCACACATCAAGTCTGGTACACAACATAGCATAAATGATAGAACCTATGGCTGAGGCATAGGGAATGATTTTAATTTTCTCTCTATCTTCTATAGTGGTTGGGCATTGAGTCTGACTCAACTTCACACCTTGTAACACAGGCAAGAACCCTTTCTTTGACTGATCCATTTTGAACTTCTAAAAACTTTATCAAGGTATGTGCTTTGTGAAAGTCCAATTAAGCGTCTTGATCTATCTCTATAGATATTGATGCCCAATATATAAGCAGCTTCACCGAGGTCTTTCATTGAAAAATTCTTATTCAAGTATCCTTTTATGCTATCCAGAAATTCTATATCATTTCCAATCAACAATATGGAATCCACATATAATATTAGAAATGCTACAGAGCTCCCACTCACTTTCTTGTAAATACAGGCTTCTCCGAAAGTGCAGATAAAACCGTATGCTTTGATCACACTATCAAAGCGTATATTCCAACTCCGAGATGCTTGCACCAGTCCATAAATGGATCGCTGGAGCTTGCACACTTTGTTAGTACCTTTAGGATCGACAAAACCTTCTAGTTGCATCATATACAACTCTTCTTTAAGAAATACATTAAGGAATGCAGTTTTGACATCCATTTGCCAAATTTCATAATCATAAAATGCAGCAATTGCTAACATGATCCGGACAGACTTAAGCATCGCTACGGGTGAGAAAGTCTCATCGTAGTCAACTCCTTGAACTTGTCGAAAACCTTTCGCAACAAGTTGAGCTTTGTAGACAGTAACATTACCGTCAGCGTCAGTCTTCTTCTTGAAGATCCATCTATTCTCAATGGCTTGCCGATCATCGGGCAAGTCAACCAAAGTCCACACTTTGTTCTCATACATGGATCCCATCTCAGATTTCATGGCCTCAAGCCATTTTGCAGAATCTGGGCTCATCATCGCTTCTTCATAGTTCGTAGGTTCCTCATTGTCTAGTAACATGACTTTCAGAACAGGATTACCGTACCACTCTGGTGCGGAACGTACTCTGGTTGACCTACAAGGTTCGGTAGTAACTTGATCTGAAGTTTCATGATCATTTTCATTAGCTTCCTCATTAATTGGTGTAGGCATCACGAGAACCGTTTTCTGTGATGAACTACTTTCGAATTCAATAGAAGGTACAATTACCTCATCAAGTTTTACTTTCTTCCCACTCACTTCTTTCGAAAGAAACTCCTCTCTAGAAAGGATCCATTCTTAGCAACAAATATCTTGCCTTAGGATCTGTGATAGAAGGTGTACCCAACAGTTTCTTTTGGGTATCCTATGAATACACATTTCTCCGATTTTGGTTCGAGCTTATCAGGCTGAAGCTTTTTCACATAAGCATCACAACCCCAAACTTTAAGAAACGACAACTTAGGTTTCTTTCCAAACCACAGTTCATATGGTGTCGTCTGAATGTATTTAGATGGTGCCCTATTTAAAGTGAATGCATAACCCCAAAATGATAGCGGTAAATCGGTATGAGACGTCATAATCGCACCAAATCTAATAAAGTACGATTACGACATTCGGACACACCATTACGCTATTGTGTTCCAGGTGGCGTGAGTTGCGAAACTATTCCACATTGTTTTAAATGAAGAACAAACTCGTAACTCAAATATTCGCCTCCACGATCAGATCGTAGAAACTTTTTTTTCTTGTTACAATGATTTTCCACTTCACTCTAAAATTCTTTGAACTTTTCAAATGTTTCAGACTTATGTTTCATTAAGTAGATATGCCCATATCTGCTCAAGTCATCTGTGTAGGTTAGAAAATAACGATACCCACCGCGATCCTCAACACTCATCGGACCGCATACATCAGTATGTATTATTTCCAATAAGTCAGTGGCTCGCTCCATTGTTCTGGAGAACGGAGTCTTAGTCATCTTGCCCATGAGGCATGGTTCACAAGCATCAAGTGATTCCAAAATCCCATCAGTATGGAGTTTCTTCATGCGCTTTGCACCAATATGACCTAAACGGTAGTGCCACACATATGTTGCACTATCAATATTAACTTTGCATCTTTTGGCATCAATATTATGAATATGTGTATCACCACGATCGAGATTCAACAAAAATAGACCACTCATCAAGGGTGCATGAGCATAAAAGATATTACTCATATAAATAGAACAATTATTATTCTCTGATTTAAATGAATAACTGTCTCGCATCAAATAAGATCCAAATATAATGTTCATGCTCAACACTGGCACCAAATAACAATTATGGTCTAAAAATAATCCCTAAGTAGATGTAGAGGCAGTGTGCCGACGGCGATCACATCGACCTTGGAACCATTTCCGACGCGCATCGTCACCTCATCCTTAGCCAATCTTCATTTAATCTGTAGCCCCTTGTAGCGACCCGATCCCAATGGAAAGTAGTCTCTGTGCTTAAGTGTCATCCCTGGATCTGTATTGCTGACACACACAACACTCGAGGATTTATTGCAGAGTTCAATCACACACTTATTACAACTACTGTCTCAAATAGAGTACTTATTACAATAATATGGCTGAAGGCCATCTAAATAAGATAACTGCGGAAGCTTCGAAGATAAATGAGTCCATCCAACTCCACGGCAATAGTGAGTGCACGACAATGACCTAGCGCACCTTACTCTTCGTCTGAAAACTCCGCAACATGATACGTTGCAGTCGTGTAGGTCAGCACATGGAATATGCTGGCAAGATAACACCATAGAGCAATGAACAAATAACATCTATCACTACATGCATATTTGGCTGGTGGAGGCTCTATGGTTATCATTTGCATAAAGCTAATTTTTTCCTACAACAAAGGAATATATTTTATTTAACTACAAAGTTTTTTGAAAGGTACCCCCAACTCAATCCCAATTTAACATTAAATAACCCCACAAATTCATTAAGTAAAGTGATGAGATCGTCATAATAATTCAAGTACCAGATACTCAAGATGTACATAACTGGGGACACGACTAACCATGATTAGTTTGTACACTCTGCAGAGGTTTGCGCAGTTTTCCCAACAAGACTCGATCTCCTCCATTGTATTTCTCGCACTGCATGATGTTTGAGAAATGGATGACCGAGACACAGTCTTTTCGAAGAGGTCCCCTTAACCGATAGATAGGCCGGTACAACTACAATCCCCTACTTCTGCTAGCCCATCATGGAAGTGATTCCTGCAACTTACTCAACTATGCCAGAGCCCATAATGGCTTGTGGATGCACATGGAAGTTTCTAGCATGAATAATCTTATGATCCCTTTGAACCTGGGTGGCATTCCATAGGATGATCACATGGGTACCCTGGGATCTCCTTGGACAACACTGGATTCCCCAGGTGCCCACAACCAATCCACCCAGATGTGTATTAAAGTAGCCACCTTAAGTTTCCCTTAGTTATACATAACTCTCACATCTTTCATGAATCTAACAAACCAATCCACGTCTAAGAGCATAGCAAAGTAGTGCAAGCATAACGCAATAATACCCGGGGTTTGATAAAAGACAATAGGTTCCTACCTCATCAACTACTTCCCATACCCACAAGTTATCAAAGTCCTACTCATGCAATGTTTGAGGGTTGAAACTAATGGATAAAAACTGGGTAATAAAGGGATATGATCAAAGTTTTACTTGCCTTGCTGACGATCGGAAAACCCTAGAGATTCGTAGTAGCAAGCCTCGCACGCCGGAAACTCTATCATGAACAAACAATAACATACATAAGCACTCAAGGATAAGATGCAAAGGTAAACCCCAAAATAAAATATCTAAACAGAAAGTTCAAGTGAAGAGCTTCGATTTGCAAAAAGAATCAATCGAATCGGAGTTACGAAACACAAACTACGATCAACAGAAGTTCAAATTTAAATATGCTTGAAACCAAATTTTAAATTTCCAAAATCATGTTCAAGTTTTTTATCTAGACAGAGGGGAACAAGACGTAGAATTTGGCGTTGGTTTCACTGGATTTGGATAAACGATCAAAAAGTAGTGAGGGTTTGAAGATCAAGGACTAATCTATGATGAAAATAATTATGGATGGGTCCCTGGTCGAAAAATTAAACTAAAAAGAAAAATCTAACGAACGAACGTTCGCTAACAGAAACTAACGAACGAATTTGTTTGTTAACCAAACAAATTGGGTGAACGTACACTAAATAGCATAACCTAATTAATAAACCGATCTAATACGTGAAACTAAAAAAAACAAGGGCGGGTTTTTGCGGTTTTACCGGTTCGAGGAAAAAAATCGGCGGCGGTGGCACTCTCGTGAGGCGTAAGCGCGCAGTAGCGGGCGGCAGTGGAGCGGCGGTGGCACGGCTCAAGGCGGGCAAGCTCTGACGGAGGCACAAGCGGTGGCGGCGGCTTGGGCGACTTGGGCGGAGGGGTGGCTTGAGGAGGAGAGGGCGCGGCGATGATGCTATTTAAAGGGGGGCAAGGCCGGCTTGGGGGAGGGGGTGCGAGGCGGAGGTGGAATCCGGTCGAACTCCGGTTGCGTGCGGGAGCCGGTCTCCCGCGGCTCGGGAAGGCGGGGGCGATGGCTTGGGCCGGCTGGGCTTCGGCCCAGTCGGTCCAAAGAGTTTTTTTAAATAACAATAATTTCGCCACAGAGGAAAAAAATCCAAAATAAAAATAAATAAAAATCCTAAAATTCCAAAAATAATTTTCACGGTCCTCTCCTAATATTTAGGACAATGTGAACATTTTTCTGGGCTAAAATGCAATTTTTAAAAAATGAAATTTTTCCCTAATTTAACCGAATAAAAAGCTCAAATAAACATATATTTTTATCCAAATTAAATCTCCATTATTTCCTCTATTTTTAAGAAGTCATATTATCTTCTCTCATTATTTTATTTATTTTGAAATAATTGGAAAAATAATTTCAAATAAAAATCACCTTGATCCAATTTATTAATTTTGAAAAATTCAAAAATGGAATTTTATGAAAACCTCCAACTCTCTCACATGGTCCTTGAGTTGCTTAAGGTCTCTAGGATCAAAGTGTCCAAGTAAACAAAAATCAAAATGCAAGAATCATGGATGCATATGAAGACCTAATGATTAACATCCAAATTGAAAATTGGGATGTTACAAACCTACCCCCCTTAAGACGAATCTCGCCCTCGAGATTCGGGTTGGCTACCAAATAGGTGTGTGTGGTCTTTCCATAGGTCTTCTTCTCGCTCCCAGGTGGCTTCTTCCTCGATATGGTGACTCCACTGAACTTTGCAGAACATGATGACCTTACTGTGTCTAACTCGGCTGGCAAACTCGTGATCTTGATGGGTTTCTCCTCGTAGGTTAGGTCACTCTCCAACTGAATTTCTTCCATGGGCACGGTATCTCTCAGAGGAATATCGGCCATCTCTGCATGGCACTTCTTCAACTGGGAACATGAAACACATCATGAACTCCTGACAAACCTTCGGGTAGTTCCAACTTGTAGGCAACTTCTCCCATACGTTCCAAAACTCGGTATGGTCCTACAAATCTTGGGGCTAACTTTCCTTTGACTCCAATCGTTTAACTCCTCGAAGTGGTGACACACGGAGATATGCTCTATCTCCAACTTCATATGCTACCTCCTTGCGTTTAGTGTTAGCATAACTCTTCTGCCTAGACTGGGCTACCTTCAGTCTATCACGAATCAACTTAGAGTTCTCTTCAGACTCTCTAATTAAATCTGGTCCGAATAATTGTCGGTCTCCAACTTCATCCCACATCAATGGTGTTCTACACCTCCTTCCATACAAAGCTTTGAATGGGGCCATCTTCAAACTAGCCTGGTAACTGTTGTTATATGAGAACTCTGCATAAGGCAAATTATCCTCCCAACTAGATCCATAATCTAGCGCACAAGCTCTCAACATGTCCTCCAGAATCTGATTGACTCTCTCGGTCTATCCATCTGTCTGTGGATGAAAGGCTGTACTGAACTCTAGCCTGGTACCCAAAGTCTGGTGTAATTGATTCCAAAACTTCGATGGTCCTCGGAACTCCATGCAGACATACGATCTTGGTCATATATATCTTGGCCAACTTCACGCTCGTATAAGTGGTTTTCATGGGGATAAAGTGAGCCACTTTGGTCAAGCGATCTACTACTACCCAGATGGAATCATAACCTGATCGTGTCCTGGGTAATCCGGTGATGAAATCCATGCCAAGCTTATCCTACTTCCATTCGGGTATTGGCATAGGCTGAAGTAATCCCGTTGGCTTCTGGTGTTCTGCCTTAACTCTCTGACATACGGCTACATACTCGGCAATATCCTTCTTCATTCTTGTCCACCAGAAACGTTCCTTCAAATCCAAATACATCTTGGTGTTTCCTGGGTGAATCGAGTATGGCGAGTCATGAGCTTCCTGAAGTATTAACTTCACGATCTACGGGTCCTTTGGGCACATAAATACGATCCTCAAACCATAAAGTTTCGTGTTCATCCTCATGAAAACCTTTGGCATTTCCTTTACTCATCTTTTCCTTTATCTCCGCAATCTCCTTATCAATATACGGGCTTCTCGAATCTTTCCCAACAACATGGACTGAACTTCCAATTCTGCAACAAAACCTCTCGGAACTATCTCCAAATGAAGTTCCTTGAGATCATCGGCTAACTCCTGCGGTAATCCTCTGGTCACGAGAGTATTAAGATAACTCTTGCAGCTTAAAGCGTCTGCTACAACATTTGCTTTTCATGGATGATAATGTAGCTTCATATCATAATCCTTTATGAGCTCCAACCATCTCCTTTGCCTGATATTGAACTCCTTCTACGTGAAGATGTACTTCAAACACTTATGATCCGTGTATACATCACACCGGTTTCTAATAAGGAAATGTCTCCAGGTCTTGAGCGCATGCACTACGGCTGCTAACTCCAAATCATCCGTGGAATAATTTACTCATGAGGTCAAAGCTGACGTGAGGCATATGAAACAACTCTTCAGTCTTGCATAACTACACCTCCAAGTCCCTAGCGAGAAATGTTGCAATATACTTGGAAATCCTTGCGTATATCCGGAAGAATTAGCACTGGGGCTGTAACTAAGCGTTTCTTCAACTCCTGAAAACTGGCCTCACATTATTCGGTCCATTTGAACTTGGTGTCCTTCTTCAATAACTCTGTCATGGGCTTTGCAATCTTGGAAAAATTCTCAATGAATCTCCGGTAATATCCTGCGAGTCCAGGAAAACTATGTATGTCTCCAGCTAAGGTGGGTGCCAACCACTCGGTGACAGACTAAACCTTGGAAGGGTCTACTGCTATACCTTCTCCTGATATAACATGTCCAAGAAATCCAACTTCCTTCAACCAAAACTCACATTTGCTGAACTTGGCGTATAGCTGATGTTCCCTGAGCTTCTCAAGAACCAAGCGTAAATGTTCCTTGTGTTCTTGTTCATTCTTCGAGTATACCAATATATCATCAATGAACACCATAGCGAACTTATCCAAGAACTCCATGAACACCTTATTCATCATACTCATAAAGTAGGCATGGGCGTTAGTCAAACCAAAAGACATGACAGTGTACTCATATAGCCCGTACCTTGTGGTAAAAGCTATCTTAGGTATATCCTGTTCTCGGATCTTCAGCTGGTGGTATCCTGATCGAAGATCGATCTTGGAGAATACTTTAGCTCCCTGCAGCTGGTCAAACAAATCATTGATCATCGGTAGTGGGTATTTCTTCTTGATCGTCACCTCATTCAGGGCACGATAATCCACAACCATTCTCAAAGATCCATCCTTCTTCTCAACTAAAACCTTTGGGGCTCGCCATGGTGACGAGCTTGGTCGAATATAACCTTTCTCCAATAACTCCTTAATCTGCTTCTTAATTTCCTCCAGATCATTTGCAGGAATTCAATACGGTCTCTTCGATATTGGTATGCTGCCTGGTAATAGCTCTATCAAAAATTCTATATCTCAATCTGGTGGCATGCCTGGTAGATCCTCCGGGAATACATCGGGATAATCCTTCACAACTGGCATTTCCTCCTAAACAACTCCCGAAAGTGAATTTACTTGAGTCCTCCTTGGCTCATGCCTAGACACATACTTGATCCTTTTACCCTCTGGGTGGTGAGGATAATTGACTTACTAGCACAATCGATATTTCCTCCGTACATTGATAGCCAATCCAGGTCTAGTATCACATCCAATCCTTGTGACTCCAAAATTATTAGGTCTGAGGGGAAAACATGCCTACCTATGGTTAATGGCAACTGAAAACATCCTCTGCTAGCCATATACTCCGCTCCAGGTGAGCTTACTAACATAGGTGTATTAAGGGCTACGGTGTGCAACTTAAACTTATCCACAAATCCCCTTAATAAGTATGAATGCGATGGACCAGTGTCAAAAAGGACAATAGCTGTAAATGACTTAATCAAAAACTTACCAATAACTGCATCCGACTGCTCTTCAACTTCCTCCATGTTGACGTGGTTCACCTGCCCTCTGGTGAAAGGGTTGGGCTTCTTTCCAGAGCTTCCATTTCTGTTACCATTCTTTACCTCAGAACAATCATTGGCGTAGTGTCCAGTCTTCCCACACTTGAAACAGGTAACATGGCTCAGATCCTTCTTGGCAGGTGTTCTTTGGGTTGGAATAGCTCATTGTTGTTTCCGACATTCCCATTTCCATTCTTAGGGCCCTTTGTGGTTATGTGTACTTCCTCCATTGTGAGAATGGCCTCCATGGTTATGATTGGTATGTCCTCCCGAGTTCGGGGTAAAACGAGGCTTCTGCTGAGCTCCAGAGTTGTACTTCCCCTGTCCATACTTCCGTTTGCGGTTTTCTATCTGTTGCTGCTTGCCTTCAATCATAAGAGCCCTGTCTACCAGCTCCTGATAGTTGGTGAATGTTGCCACCATCAACTGCATACTCAGCTCGTCATTCAGCCCCTCCATAAACTTCTCCTGCTTTGCGGCATCTGTGGCCACATGATCTGGGGCGTAGCGAGCTAACTTGCTGAACTCATCCACGTACTGCGCCACAGTACGATTTCCCTGGCATAAGTTGTGTAACTCACGCTTCTTCATGCTCATAGCTCCAGCTGAGACATGTGTAGTGCGGAAGGCCTGCTAAAACTGATCCCAAGTGACATTGGCCACGGGGAAGGTGGCGGTGTAGTTCTCCCACCATGAGGCTGCGGGTCCATCCAGTTGATGTGCGGTAAAGCGCACTTCTCAGCATCTGTGCAATCTATGGTGGTTAGCTCCCTTCCAATCTTGTGGGGCCAGTCATCAGCAACAATAGGCTCGGTGCTACTAAAGAACATCGGCAGATTCAACCTTAGAAAGCGGGCTAAGTTGTCAACTGGAGGCGGTGGCGGTGGATTGTTGTTGTTGTTGTTGTTGTTGCCTTGGTTCTGGACTAGCAACTGCATCAAGGCATTCTGTTGTTGGATCAACTGAGTGAGCTCTGGTGGGAAGACAAATCCAGGGTCACGTCTCGGAGGCATCTGATAGGTTTAGAGGGGTGAGAACAGAATAGAGTGAGGTCTAAAGAGGGATTTCACTACCCATATGCACATGATGCAAACACATTCATTTCACACCACTCAATTCAAACAAGATTCATACAATCGATCTAAGCTACCGTTATAAAATCTCATGGACAATTTCTATATACATGGAAGAATTCTAATGGTAATATGGTGGTCGACTAGAAAATTTGATCGGTGGAAGACTCCATGGTATCTGCTCCAGCTTCATCTTCATAATCATCATCTCTGTCGGGGTCGGAGTCTATGTCGTCTTGTATGATGTAATCTTCTGAACAAATGTCCACTCCAGGTTCTCGATCCCCCATGAATATCCCTAGCTTCTTCTTCAGGTCTTCATTCTTCTCCAGTTGTACAACAATTTCTTCTTCATAACCATCGCGCGTAGACTTGAGTTCTTCCTCCAGCTCCATGTTCCGGGCCATCACCTTCTTCGTGTCTCTCATATTGGCGCACATCTGGTCTCGTAGCGTCGAATATGCTGATTCAACTCATGTATGTAGGCTGCAATGGACTTATCCTTCCCGGTGCAAATCATCTCGCATTTCTCATCTCGGCGTCCACATATCCGGTAGATGGTGTCCTTAAGATCCTTGTTGTACACCTCGCCTATGCGTCCAATGGCGATGTGGGCGGCCATGCTCTTTCCTAGACTCCGGGTTGGGGCATCAAAGGAAAACTCGATGGGCTCGGTAACTGGCGCAAACGTCCTTCCTGGAACACAAACTTGAATTGTCCAGCGCTCCTCCTCTGGTAAAGTGGCAGTCAAGGTTCTGGTGAAGTTTGGTATGCCGACGTTCAGGTACCTAGTGACTTCCTTCAAGTGTCGTCCGAAAGGGGTGTCATCATTCGGTTGAGTGAACTTGTTCCTTGGGTCCATCATCTATAGAGTACAAATGGAGAATAGTTAGAAATGAGTAGAGAAGAGTATCATGTGGCTTTTCCTAGTGGTCGCGTCCTACAGTTAGTGTGTGCTCTGATACCATCTTGTAGCGACCCAGTCCCAATGGAACGTAGACTCTATGCTTAAGTGTCATCCCTAGATCGGTATTGCTGACACGCACAGTACTCGAGGATTTATTGCAGAGTTCAATCACACACTTATTACAACTACTGTCTCAAATAGAGTACTTATTACAATAATATGGCTGAAGGCCATCTAAATAAGATAACTGCGGAAGCTTCAAAGATAAATGAGTCCATCCAACTCCACGGCAATACTGAGTGCATGACAACGACCTAGCGCACCCTACTCTTTGTCTGAAAACTCTGCAGACACGTTGCAGTCGTGTAGGTCAGCACATGGAATATGCTGGCAAGATAACACCATAGAGCAATGAACAAATAACAGCTATCACTACATGCATATTTGGCTGGTGGAGGCTCTACGGTTATCATTTGCATAAAGCTATTTTTCCCTACAACAAAGGAATATATTTTATTTAACTACATAGTTTGTTGAAATTATTGAGAAGGTACCCCCAACTGAATCCCAATTTAACATTAAATAATCTCACAAATTCATTAAGTAAAGTGATGATATCGTCATAATAATTCAAGTACCAGATACTCAAGATGTCCATAATCGGGGACATGGCTAACCATGATAAGTTTGTACACTCTGCAGAGGCTTGCGCACATTTCCCCACAAGACCCGATCTCCTCCATTGTATTTCTCGCATTGCATGATGTTGAGAAACGGATGACCGAGACACGACCTTTCTGAAGAGATCCCCTTAACCGATAGATAGGTCGGTACACCTACAATCCCCTACGTCTGCTAGCCCATCATGGAAAGGATTCCCACAACTTACTATACTATGCCAGAGCCCATAATGTCTTGTGGCTGCACACATAAGTTTCTAGCATGAATAATCTTATGATCCCTTTGAGCCTGGGTGGCATTCCATAGGATGATGACACGGGTACCCCCGGATCTCCTTGGACAACACTGGATTTCCCAGGTGCCCACAACCCATCCACCCAGATGTGTATTAAAATAGCCACCTTAAGTTTCCCTTAGTTATACATAACTCTCACATCTTTCATGAATCTCACAAACCAATCCACGTCTAAGAGCGTAGCAAAGTAGTGCAAGCATAACGCAATAATACCTGGGGTTTGATAAAAGACAATAGGTTCCTACCTCATCAACTACTTCCTGATAGAGGCAAAGGTGTCCCGATGTTTCGATGAGATGGTGGCTATCGTTTCTGTGGGAGTCGACCTTGACGATCCGACTACGTACGTGCGAGACGTCGCGCCTTAGCAATCGCTAAACCAACTTCCGAGGGTTATTGACCACGCCGAGCACGATCAACGACCACGAGGGCCTGTTTCCTGCGAGCAAGCGAAGAACAAGCAAGAAACTAAGATTGCAATCTGGATATTGCGAATATAAGAGGAAAGCTTTATTAATGAAGGTGGGGTTACGAGACGCCTTGGTGCAGTCGTTGAACACAAGCGAAGTCTGTGAAGTTGCAGCTATGGCGAACTTTTGATCTAAACAAAACCCAAAGTCTAAGCGTCGCCCTAAGGGCTGTATATATGGAGAAAGAGGAGGGAATTTCGTGGCCCTTGAGGGAGGGTCCGAAACCAACCCTAACTCTTGTTTCCCCACACATACGGACTCTAAAAACAGCCTACACTTAAGTATTTCGAAATTACATGGGCCTGGCCCAATAATAAGGTGACGTAGCACCTAGAATAGCCTATGGACGAATATTATGAAGTGGCATCTTGTATATTTCGTCCAAGGCCTCATGCTCTCATTAGGGTGGCTTCAAAGTCCCGGAATCATCACTTGTAACTCCGTTCTTGTTTCCCTTGCATGCCAACATCTCCATGCTTGAACTTGCTCCAAGGTTCATCTTTCTTGTCCATGGTAGGCCCTTCATTTGTAAGCAAAACAAATGTATCCAATTTAGGCAGCATCATATTCTCATGAACATTGGAATCGTTACCAAGAAGCGAAAGTACACGATGATTCAATTGGCGTGCTTGAGCTCTAGTAATTGGTCCGGTATGTATAGCGGCGGGGGCTGTGGGTGTAACAATGGTATTGATGTCCTCATCATCCTCCCTTCTTGAAATGAAGTCGTCCTCGACGGAAACTCATCTTCCTCACCCAAATAAGGCTTCAAATCTGCAATGTTAAAAGTGGGACTAACCCCAAAATCTGCGAGCAGCTCAAGTTTATATGCATTATCATTTATTTTCTCTAACACCTTAAATGGACCATCAAGACGCGTGGCATTAGCTTTGATTTGCACAAATTAGGAAACCTATCCTTACATAAATGTAACCAAACAAGATCTCCGGTGCAAGGACAACATGTTTTCTACCCTTATCTCCGACAAGTTTATATTTAGCATTCATACACTCAATGTTTTCCTTAGTTAACTCATGCATTTTTAAAATCAATTCAGCACGTTCTTTAGCATCAAAATTAACCTTCTCCGAAGATGGAAGAGGCAACAAATCAATAGGTGCACGAGGTAGGAAGCCATACACAATTTCAAAAGGGCACATCTTAGTAGTAGAATGCAATGAACGATTATAAGCAAATTCAATATGAGGCAAGCATTCTTCCCACATTTTCTTATTATTCTTCAAAACAGCCCTAAGCATAGTAGACAATGTTCTATTGACTACTTACATGTTTGTCCATCGGTTTGGGGGTGACAAGTAGTACTAAAAGCAGTTTAGTCCCTAACTTAGCCCATAAACATCTCCAAAAGTGGCTAAGAAATTTAGTATCACGATCTGAAACAATAGTATTTGGCACACCATGCAAGCGAATAATTTCACGAAAGAACAAATCAGCAACATTATTGACATCATCGCTTTTATGACATGGTATAAAGTGTGCCATTTTAGAGAATCTATCCACGACAACAAATATGCTATCCCTCCCTTCTTTGTTCGAGGTAAACCTAAAACAAAGTCCATAGATATATCCTCCCAAGGAACACTAGAGTGCGAGCAAAGGCATATATAAACCATGAGGACTGAGTCGTGACTTAGCTTTTTGACATGTAGTGCAGCGAGCATCAAAAGCGCTCAACATCCCGTCTCATCTTTGGCCAAAAGAAATGTGTAGCAAGTATATCCTCCGTCTTCTTCACGCCAAAGTGTCCCATTAATCCTCCTCCATGCGCCTCCTGCAACAACAAAAGGCAACAGAGCTAGCGGTGAACACAAAACCATCCTTAATAACGAACTTGTTCCATGTTCTTCCTTCTTTACAATTCTGCATTACATCTTTAAAATCAGCATCATGCACATATTGATCTTTGATGGTCTCCAAACCAAATATTTTGAAGTCAAGTTGTGAAAGCATAGTATAGCGACGAGACAAAGCATCGGCAATAACATTTTCTTTACCCTTCTTGTGTTTAATGACATAAGGGAAAGTCTCAATGAATTCAACCCATTTAGCATGTCTCTGATTCAGTTTAGCTTGACTTTTAATATGTTTCAAAGATTCATGATCAGAATGTATAACAAATTCTTTGGGCCATAAATAACGTTGCCATGTCTCTAAAGTCCGAACAAGAGCATATAATTCTTTGTCATAAGTAGAATAGTTCAGACTAGGCCCACTCAATTTTTAGAAAAGTATGCAACAGGTTTGCCATCTTGTAATAACACACCTCCTAATCCAATTCCACTAGCATCACATTCAAGCTCAAAAGTCTTATTAAAGTTAGGAAGTTGGAGTAAAGGAGCATGTGTCAACTTATCTTTCAATACCGTGAAGACTTCTTCACATGCGGTACCCCAAACAAAAGGCACATCCTTCTTTGTAAGTTCATTGAGAGGTGCAGCAATGGTGCTAAAGTCTCTCACAAAACGCCTATAGAAACCAGCGAGTCCAAGAAAACTCCTCACTTGTGTGACTGTTTTGGGCTGCGGCCAACTCTCAATAGCTTCAATCTTGGCTTTATCAACTTCAATTCCTGTGGTGTAACAACATAGCCAAGAAAAGATACTCGGTCGGTGCAAAAGGTGCACTTCCCAAGGTTACCAAACAAGCGTGCATCACGTAGAGCATTAAAAACAGCACGTAAATGTTCCAAATGTTCTTCCAAAGATTTGCTATAAATCAGTATATCATCAAAATAGACTACCACAAATGCGTCCAATGAAAGCACGTAAAACTTCGTTCATTAGTCTCATGAAAGTACTAGGTGCATTAGTTAACCCAAAAGGCATGACTAACCACTCATATAAACCAAACTTAGTTTTAAATGTTGTTTTCCATTCATCTCCCAATTTCATACGAATTTGATGGTATCCACTCATAAATCAACTTTGGAGAATATTGTAGAGCCACTCAATTCATCAAGCATATCATCTAGCCTAGGAATAGGATGGCGATAACGAATAGTAATATTATTAATGCCTCTACAATCAACACACATCTGTGACGTACCATCCTTTTTAGGCACTAGTATAATAGGAACAGCACAAGGACTAAGAGATTCGCGTATATAACCTTTGTCGAGCAGCTCCTGTACTTGACGCATAATCTCCTTCGTCTCCTCTGGATTGGTACGGTATGGTGCACGGTTGGGTAGCGATGCAAAGGGAATTAAGTCAATTTGATGCTCAATCCCTCGAATAGGTGGTAATCCCGGTGGCACGTCTTGTGGGAAGGCGTCGTGAACTCTGCAAAATGTTAGTGACAGCGGGGGGCAAAAGAAGGAAAACACGTCCTCGAATGAAAATAATGCTTCTTTGCACACAAAAGCATAGCAAACAGATTTGCTAGAATCTAGCTCCTCAATATCAGATTTGGTGGCAAGTAAGCAGGCACTTTTCGGTTTAATTTGAAGCAACATTAGATGGTTTATTATTAGGCTTCATTTGTTGCTCAAATTCTTTTGCCACAATCTGATTTTCACTCTTATTTTTCTCTGGTTTGCTTTATTAGCTCTATTAATATCATCTTTCAAAATTGAATCGGGAGTCATAGGAAGCAAAGTAATATTTTTATCCTTGTGAACAAGAGTATCTTGATTGTTTCTACCATGGTGTACAAATTTTTATCAAATTGCCATGGTCTACCAAATGATAAGGAACATGCTTGCATAGGTACCACATCACAATCAACATAATCGGCATATGTAGAGATACTAAAATACACACGAGCGATGCGTGTTACCTTAACCTTGCATTTGTTGTTGAACCATTGGATGTAGTAAGAATGTGGATGTGGTCTTGTGGTGAGAGAAAGCTTCTCCACCATATCCATGCTAGCCAAGTTGTTGCAGCTCCCTCCATCTATGATGACACGAATAGAACGTTCCTTCACAACTCCTTTGTATGGAACAAGTTATGCCTCTGATTTTGCTCAGCTTGTGTAACCTGCACACTCAAAACACGTTGAGCAACTAAACATTCATACTGTCGGCATCTTGACAGCCATGTATTGCGTCTCATGATCGAGAATCATCTCCACCGTGTTCTTCATGTGTAATAAGAGCCAAAGTCTCTTCATCATAGTCACTAAGCGGACTCAT
Source organism: Aegilops bicornis (assembly GCA_021605145.1). Lineage (NCBI taxonomy): Eukaryota > Viridiplantae > Streptophyta > Magnoliopsida > Poales > Poaceae > Aegilops > Aegilops bicornis. The sequence goes on from CM038669.1 coordinate 237,185,085, forward strand.
ACCCACCATCCTCGGTAGCAATCATCACACGCTGAGATTGGCATTCTCTATAAAATGTCCTCTTCCCTTACAACGACGACAAATAATATCACTTGTGTGCCCTGTTGGCGCCATGGAAGAAGAAGAGCTACTGTGTAGGCCCGGCGGTGTGCTCTTGGCGAGATAGTGGTGGTTGTGCACCTTTCTTGTATCACGGTTGGAGGTGGCAGCCGACGGAGGTGCGGTGTAGCAGAACGTGTGGAAGTAGATGATACACGTGGTGTCCATGATGAAGGTCGACCTGCAGAAAAGTTAGTCCGCGCCAATGCCTGTCGATCCTGCACTTCACGTTCTGCTTTACAAGCAAGATGGGATAATCGAGTGATATTAGTATAATCCTTGTAGTCTAGAATGGTCTGAATATCTCTATTTAATCCACCCGAAAGCGTGCAAGCATAGCTTCATTCTCCTCAACAATACCACATCTAATCAAGCCAGTTTGTAATTCACGATAATATTCTTCTACGAATTTTTCCTTGTCTTAAGCGCTGCAATTTTTGAAGTAATTCACGTTGATAATATGGTGGAACCCAATGAGTACGCATAGCAGTTTTCAAAGCAGTCCAAGTAGGCTGGAACAGGATATAATCTACAATGTTCAGACCACCAAACACATGCAAAGCTAGTGAAAGCACAAACAGCAAGAACACGTCTCTCCTCAGGATATTGTAAACATGTAAATCGTTGTTCAGTTTCTAACTCCCAAGTAAGATATATATCGGGAACATATCTACCCTCAAATGGTGGAATATTCAACTTCAGTTTAGGGAGATGGTCATGATCTCGTACTGAGGGAGCCCTAACATTGCCATTATTTGCATGTGGACGACCGGGTGGTTGTGGTCTTTGGTGGTTGTGGTCTTTGGTGGTTGCACGTAGTTCTGAAGTTGATCAACCTCATCCTCGTACTCTCTCACATAATCATCCTCCCCACATCGCCAGCAGGAGCCACGAAGTATCAACAACAGCACCAAAGAGCTTAGCCAGTGAAGAGGGACACGGCTCGCTCGGCGGAGGGTTGCTGCCAGCGATGTGGAGGTAGTCGTTGTTGTTGTTGTAGAGGTGCATTAGGTGCAGCCGGTGGTGGTGGTGGTAGACCTTGAGCAATTCATTAAACTTGTTATCGAGCTTTGTTTGAACGCCTTCTCAATGCCATCTATCTTCTCCATGGCCTCTTCAAATCTATTTAGAACACCTTCCACCTGCCCACTCATCATTTGTTGAAACTTATCATGTAGCGCTTTCTTTGTCATGTTCTCCCAGTCAGTCTCGTCGGCTTGTGATCCTGCCATGGTTAGCAGCAATAGAAACACACAAGAATATGATTCGACGGACTACTAGGAAGTGGTGGTGGTGGTGTGGTGGATGATCACAAATCCGTCAAGCAAATCTCAAATTCTTACCAGTTCTTACCAAAGAAGCGGTGATCGGCAACCGATGTAGTCAAAACTCTCAAAGCTTGGATAGAGCGATTACCGGGGAGAGTCAAGCGACGATGTAGATGTATGTGGAGCTGGGAAGGCTTATAATATGGTAGCAAAAGGGTCAGCAATAATCAATTCAGAGATGCAAAGTTGAATAAACGCTCAACGACGATGCTTGTCTTTGGTCCTAGGCTAGACCGTGCTAGAGACGCGAGCCTAGAACACTAACAAAATCACGGCGCTGCACGGAAACAAAGGAAAAGCACACTCTGGAAAAAAAATCGCTCTTTTTTTTGCGCTGCTTTTTTTTTGCGCTGCTCTTTTTTTTTGCGAAAAATCACTATAATGGCGAGTGTCTCAAAACTCTTCCCAAGTCAAACTGACAGGATGGGCACGAAATTTTTTCGACCAACTTTTTTTTTTGTTTCCGAAACATACTCCGGTGAGGAAACACGAATCGGAAACTAGATGGATCTCGAAAACAAACCTAATATGAGAAGAACTCGGATTGGTGGTGGATATATGGTGGCGGTGGTGGTATATGGATACGGATTGAGAGCGGTGGCGGATAAGCAATGGTGGTAGATGGCAAGGCGATGATGATGGTGCGCGGCGGCGTGAAAACTTATGACCAGAACTCGAAACTCTAAAAGACTAGGCGCTAAGACCAGCAACTAGACACGCGGCGATGCAACCGCAAATTCAACAAAGCAAAACCCTAAAAAGATTATGCAAAGGCTCGATTGGTTGATACGAAGAGACTCGATCTAATCTACGAAAAACTGTAAAATCTCACCGAGCAACACGAAAATCTGATACCACTTGATAGAGGCAAAGGTGTCCCGATGTTTCGATGAGATGGTGGCTATCGTTTACGTGGGAGTCGACCTTGACGATCCGACTACGTACGCGGCGAGACGTCGCGCCTTAGCAATCGCTAAACCAACTTCCGAGGGTTATTGACCACGCCGGAGCACGATCAACTTGACCACGAGGGCCTGTTTCCTGCGAGCAAACGAAGAACAAGCAAGAAACTAAGATTGCAATCTGGATATTGCGAATATAAGAGGAAAGCTTTATTAATGAAGATGGGGTTACGAGACGCCTTGGTGCAGTCGTTGAACACAAACGAAATCTGTGAAGTTGCGACTATGGCGAACTTTTGATCTAAAAAAAACCCAATGTCTAATCGTCGCCCTAAGGGCTGTATATATGGAGAAAGAGGAGGTAATTTCGTGGCCCTTGAGGGAGGGTCCGAAACCAACCCTAACTCTTGTTTCCCCACACATACGGACTCTAAAAACAGCCTACACTTAAGTATTTCTGAAATTACATGGGCCTGGCCCAATAATAAGGTGACGCAGCACCTAGAATAGCCTATGGACGAATATTATGAAGTGGCATCTTGTATATTTCGTCCAAGGCCTCATGCTCTCATTAGGGTGGCTTCAAAGTCCTGGAATCATCACTTGTAACTCCGTTCTTGTTTCCCTTGCGCATGCCAACATCTCCATGCTTGAACTTGCTCCAAGGTTCATCTTTCTTGTCCATGGTAGGCCCTTCATTTGTAAGCAAAACAAATGTATCCAATTTAGGCAGCATCATATTCTCATGAACATTGGAATCGTTACCAAGAAACGAAAGTACCTGATAATTCAATTGGCGTGCGCGAGCTCTAGTAATTGGTCCAGTATGTATAGCAGCAGGGGCTGTGGGTGTAACAATGGTATTGATGTCCTCATCACTTCCCATACCTACCTGTTAATAAAGGGATATGATCAAAGTGTTACTTGCCTTGCTAACGATCGGAAAACCCTATAGATTCGTAGTAGCAAGCCTCACACTCCGGAAACTCTATTGTGAACAAACAATAACATACATAAGCACTCAAGCATAAGATGCAAAGGTAAAACCCAAAAGAAAATATCTAAACATAAAGATCAAGTGAAGATCTTCGATTTGCAAAAAGGATCTATCGAATCGGAGGTACGAAACACAAACTACGATCAACAGAAGTTCAAATTCAAATTTGCTTGAAACCAAATTTTAAATTTCCAAAATCATGTTCAAGTTTTTTATCTAGACAGAGGGGAACAAGATGTAGAATTTGGCATTGGTTTCACGGTATTTGGATAAACGAGCAAAAAGTAGTGAGGGTCTGAAGATCAAGGACTAACCTGTGATGAAAATAATTATGGATGGGTCCCTAGCCGAAAAATTAAACTAAAAAGAAAAATCTAACGAAGGAATGTTCGCTAACAGAAACTAATGAACGAATTCGTTTGTTAACCGAACAAATCGGGTGATACACTAAATAGCATAACCTAATTAATAAACCGATCTAATACACGAAACCCGAAAAAAACTGGGGCGGGTTTTTGCGGTTTTACCGGTTCGAGGAAAAAAAACGGCGGCGGTGTCGGATTTCGGGTTCCGGCAGACCCTTGAGGTACGAACTCTGGGGTGCGCACGGAGATCTTTCCCCTACCAGCTCACGCGTTAATGGTTTGCAAGGGATCTAAACTAGGAATGATAAACAGCACAAGAGACACAAGATTTATCTTGGTTCAAAGCCACGTTGTGGTGTAATACCCTACTCCAAAGGTGTGGTGTGGTGGATTGCCTCCAGGACTGATGAAGAACAGTACAAAGGAAGAACAGCCTCGCGAGGGGCTGTTCTTGAGCTGGTGCGATGGACTGCTTGGGTGAGTCCAGTCGCTTCTCTCTCTCTCTCTGGTAGGTTCGACCCGTCTTTGGTAGGTTTGACCTGTCTCCTCTCTCTGTGGTGGCTAGTCCTATTTATAGAGGGAGGCCCTGGGCCTCTTCCCAAATAATGAGCGGGAAGGGTGCCAACAATTGGCCATTTTGAAGGGGAACATCTAGTACACTTATCCTGACTAAAGTTGGTCTTGGCTGCCAAAGGCTCGGCGGTGGCCGTCCTGGCTCCACAATGACCTCCGCCTGCCGCTCCGCTGGTCTTGGTCTTGTTGCACCAAGCGGTAACCTTTACTGATGCCTTGGCTCATGCTTGCCTCCTTTGCACCAAAGGGAAACGAGGACATCGCGAGTGGCGCCCGCCGATCTCGATCGTCATGGCTTGCGTCACGGGCACCCTCGTGAGGCACCCCGCCTTGATCTCTCCGCTTCCTCGTGAGCCCGCCTCGACGAGGCTGCTCTGAGGAAGGTTCCTTTCATCCGCCCATGAGGCTTGGCCCTCGCGAGGGTCTTGAGCTTGAGCTGATGAAGCTGGGCCGCTGGGCCCCCACTTGCGCCACGCCGCAGGCATGAGCAGAGCAAGTCTGGGGACCCCGTTCCCTGAACGCCCGACAGAGCCCGGGCCCAAGGCGCGCCCGGACTTGGCTTAGCGAGAGAAGCGAAGGGGCAAGTGCGGCGCGGGGCCCCAATAACCTGCGGCCTCGGGCGCCAGCGTGGCAATTGATTGGTCGTGGGCGTCTCGCTTCCCCACGACCCTCGGCAACCGCATGACTTGACAAGTCCCTGCACGCAGAAATGGGTCATGATTACCTGTGATCGTGGAGGCCGACGGTTGGCCTCCTCCGGCTATAAGTACAGAACGGCGCATGCCCTTCTAGTCCATCCCTTCTTGCTAATCCTTCCTCTCCATCCTCGCCCTTGCTCCGCATTGTGAGAATGGCTCCGATCCGCCGGTTTTCTGCAGAAGAGAAGGGAAAGGCCCCCCGAGAGGGTCCCGACCCGCTTCCGTCGAGGAAACGGCTAGTCCTCTGCCGTCGAGATGAGGGCGCCCGGCAGGAGGCATCGAGGCCCTGGTACGAGCGGCCGCCGCCAGGGTTCCCGCTGCCCTTGTATGCCCGCATCGAGGGCCCTGGACGGGTAGACGCCGAGCGACATGGACGACGCCGCCATCGGTGCTGGTGGGTCACGGCGGTGCGCGTTGTTCCTCCTGGAGTCCATGCCCAGGGCTCCTCCCGAGAGCTCGTGCTCCACGCCGCAATGCCTCCTCAATCTTGGATTCGCCTTCCTCCCTCCTTCGCCTTCGAGATCCCGCCAAGGGGTTCTCTTGAGCTCTGGTTGCAGCACGCTGGCTGTAGCACCCCTACGACCGGAGCGGAGGTTGCGGTTGTCGCTTCGGGCAAGGTCTACATGACCCGAGGCTGGGGTGAGATCGCCCGGGTTTGCCGGACAAGGGGCGCCCTTGTGATCCACCTAGAATATGGTGGCGCCTCCTTGATGTTCTTCAAGGTCTTCGACGTGGAAGGACGCCGGCTGGAATGCTGCCCCGAGAAGAGCGGTCGGGGCATCACCGTGGCAAGGACTAGGCCCGCCGGTCGCCCCCTCGGCAGCTCCTCGGGCAGCAGCGACGGGCCGAGGAGGTCCAGTTCTCCGCTGAAGCTTGGCGACTCGAGACGAGCAACGACAGCTACGAGCCCCGAAGCTCGCGCCAAGGCCGGAGCAGGCGGGCGCTTGAGCTACGGCACCGGCGATCTGGATGGGGTTGGCGCCGGCGCGCCCATCGTTGATGATGGCGTCTCCTGCGGAGGCACGCGTAGTCGGCGTTCCTTAGGATTAGCACCTTTTATTTCCTGTGAAGAATTGAAGTAGCACCCCGCGGGGGTATCTAAGGTGATAGCCATGTTTTTGTGAATATTATATCCTTATGATGAATCGGTGCGAGATGCTTGTTCTGTCCCGGCTCAGCTCCCCCTTTCTTTCCTCACGAGGGCTTGGTGCTCTGCGTTGATAGGTCCCGGTCCCCAGGTAGGCTTCAGCCGTCGCTGGTATGCCAGGTCGCGATGCCGTGGTCAAGGCCAGGAGGTGAGCGGCCCGAGGTCCAGTAAGAGCCCCTAAGTCGCGATGCTCAGGAGGTCCCCTTTAGCGCTCAAGTAGCCTCCGCTGGGCAAGAAAGGTAGGCAGCTTTGCCGTGACAGAGCAGCAGTAGGCGAGGGTTTAGCGCTAAGTCGGATCAGTTTTTGCGTGACTTATCTGGCGGGTTTGGAGCGGCGTTCGATGAGGTGTCGTGCCTGCGCGGCGGCAACTGAGGTGCTGCTGGGTTGGGTCATCGCGAGCTTCTTCCCTCTCCCCCCACGCTTTCCTTAATGCTCTACGTCCTCAGGTCCCGGCCCTCGAGCGAGCTCAGCCACCGCTGGTATGACAGGTCGCGATGCCGTGGGTCAAGGCCAGGGGGTGAGGGCCGAGAGCAAGAAGAGCCCATGAGTCGCGATGCTCGGCGCCCCCCTTTCAACGTGCAAGCGGATCGCGCCGAGAGGAGGAGAGAAGGCTCGTGATGCCGCCGTTACATTTCCGGAGCAGGTCCTGTACCAATAACAAGGGGAAACAAGGTTCGTCGTTACTATTGCTACCAACCATTGGTCACTCCAAAGGGAGTGATCAGAACCGAGGGCTTGGCGAGGTGGCGCCTTGCGGGGCTGTCGCGGCCAGAGCTCAGCCACTCAGATTTATCGGTGTTGCAGGGACGGACCCGTGCGCAAGTGCCATGCCTGAGCGAGCGGCTCCAAAGGTAGGTGTCAGTCGAGCAGGCGATTAGGTCAAGCATGTTATGTATGAAAAAGCAAAACCCTCTAGAGATGTGCGGAGAAAGCACATGCCTTTGGTCTGGCCCAGCAACTTGGGGATAATGCAGCCCAAGGCGCCCCCAACAAGGTAAGTAAATAACATAAGCGAAAGCGGATACATGCCGCAGGACGGACCCACGCGGCACAGGAATGATGCAGCCCGAGGGGCGCTCGGTGAAAATGGAACTTGGAAAGGTGTCACGATATGGTCGGAGATGGTGGGATGTTGAGGTAGCGGATGACGCTTGTGATGAGGAAGCCGGCCCTCACGAGTCCTCGGACACAGGAGCCTCGGGAGGCTCCGGGGGCACGGGGGGTTCCTTGAGAGCCATCTCCATCTCTGCCAGGACCGCGCGCTGCTTGGCCTCTTGAGCCTCCAGAGCACACCTCAGCAGGCGCTGATGGGAGGCGACCGCGTTCGGCAGGCCGAAAGGCATGCGAACGTAGCTGTGAGGTGGACCCTCGCAACGCCCCGCGCGTGAGGGCCAGAGGCGCCCCTGAGACGCGGCCCGGTTGAGCCTTGGTATGTCGATGCAGACTCGCAGCCCAGCATCCTCGCCTGGATGTGGGGCCACGCAGCAAGCGGGCGACAACCGCGCATGACTCTTGACTCCTGTAGCTCTTGGGTGTTCCTCGTGATGAACTCCTGAGGGTTTGGCCCTTCTTGCCTCATACCTTCGTGAGGGAAACGTGCCTTGAAGCATGCCTCCAAGTGGTGCCCGAGCGCCTCCCTCGTGACCCCGGCTAGGTCGGTGGCTCGCCATGAAAGAGCCCCCGAGCCCCGCCTGAGGAGGGCACCGGGCATGCCTTCCTATGCGACAGAGAGTGGCGCCCCTTGAACGGGCGCGGGTCCTATTGCCACGCCTCCGGAGGTGCCTTCCCCATGAGGGCTTGGACCAGGAAAAGCCTTCTTCTTCTTAGGGATCGCCTCGGGAAGTCTCCCGCTCCTGTGATCTGGGTCTTCGATTGTTGCGGCTTGGAAGGCACGCTCAAGAGAGCACACTGCATCCCTTTCCTCACAAGGCACTGTGATGACTCCTCCGCTTCCTGGCATCTTGAGGACATTGTAGCCATGGTGAGTCACCGCCATGAACTTGGCCAAAGCTGGGTACCCGAGGATGGCATTGTATGGAAGGCGTAATGTGGGCGACGTCAAGTCGATGAGCTCGGTCTTGGTAGTTGTTGCGCATGATCCGAAGGTGACGGGAAGGTGAACTTGCCCTGTCGGGACGGTGGAGCCATCGGTGACTCCTGAGAAAGGCTTGGTCGGCTGAAGCTGATCGTATGGCACTTGGAGGTCATTGAATGTCTCGATAGATAGGACGTTGAGTCCTGCTCCGCCGTTGATGAGGGTCCTGGTGACTTGCACATTGCTGATGACTGGTGAGCAAAGCATGGGGAGGACTCCGGCCGTTGCAAGCACTTGATCTCGATCCGGCTGAGTCAACGTGATAGCGCATTTACGAACACTGAGAGGGCGTGTGGCCTCGGGCTTGGGGAGGACTGCATTCACCTCATGAGCAAATCGCTTGAAGATGCGCTGAGAGGTTTGGGGCCTGTCAGGCGCCACCCAGGGATGTGGCGATCGCACGCGGCTCCTGGAAGCCCCCAGCCCCCTCGTCCTGATGATGGTGTTCGTACCTCCTTGGCGGCTGCGACAGAGGTGGGAGCCCTGCATTGCCTTGAGGGCGGTCCTCACAAGGCTGGTCCCTCCAACCTCCCTCGTGAGGCTGGTCCGGCTAGCGGTCCTCGTGAGGTCTGTCACGCCATCCTTGGCGAGGGCCACGGTCTTCCCAGCGTCCTGTGCCACTTCCTCCTCCTCGGCCGTAGCCCCGATCATTGCGCTCGGGGTGTCGGCCGATACGCCCTTCTTGCACGGCCCTGAGCTCCTGGCATTCGTTGGTGTTGTGGGTGTGGAGGTCATGGTATACACAGTACCGACTGCCTTTGGATGACTCGGGCTGATCCCTGCCTCGCTTGGTGTCTGGTTCTGCCGCGAGCACGACAGCCCCCTTGCGCTTCACATCCTTACCCTTGGGCTTCTTCTCTTACGGATCGGGCAATGGAAGCTCGAGGAGGAGAGATGCGCCCTTCCTCAAATTTCCCGGCGCATTTGGTCGCCAAGTTGAACAGCTCGAGTGGATGTGCATGTGTCTTCATGCATTGCTAGCTCCTCCTTCATCTTGACGTCCACGCACGCCATCGGAGAAGGCTGAGATGATGGCCTCTCGATCACCTTGGGGATCTTGAGGCGGGCGTTGTTGAAGCGGCCGAATGTACTTCGCAGGTCTCTCTGGCTGCTTTGCTTGATGCGGCGCATGTCGCTCACGGCCGGAGGCCGATCGTGAGTGCCTTGGAAGTTGGCGATGAAGCGGGTGCACATCTCGTCCCAGGAGGAGATCGTGCCGGGAGCCAGGTTCGGGCTCCGTCCTTGAGTGCCATGGGGAACCAATTCACCATGACCTTTTCGTCCCCGTTGGCGGCTTCGATGCCCAGCTCGTAGAGCTGAAGGAACTCCGTAGGGTCGGTAGTGCCGTCATAGCGAGGAGGCAGGTCTGGCTTGAACTTGCCGGGCCATGCGACGCTATGCAGCTCGGCGGTGAAGGCGCGGTAGCCTGCAGTGGTCACCGGGGCTCTCTGCTGATGCGGAGCTTGCTCTTGTGGATTCCCGCACACCGCTGCGTGGAGCAGCACGGGGTCTTGACGCGGTGGCGCTGGAGCGCGATCGCGGCGCTCCGGTGCTGGGAGCACGCGAGCACCTTCTTGGGGACGAGGGATCTCCTGGCAGCTCCTTTCTTGTTGCGCGGGCGCCAGACGCGGAGGGTCTCGGCCCGGGGCCACGCGCCTTGGAGCCAGGGCGCCTTCTTGGGGAGGAGGTGGCGGGGGCACCTCCGGCTCCCTGCCTCCCGTGCGGGGTGAAGGGCGAGGCAGCGAGAGGGTGGCACGAGGGAGCCTGCGGCGGCAGGCTCGGCGATGCGGTGAGCCACTCTCGTGACGCGTCGTCGAAGGCGAGCGCAGAGCTTCGTTTGCTGGCGATGAGCACGGCTCGAGCCTCCATAGGAGCGCGGTGCACGCGGGACAAAGAACCAGCAGGGGCGAGCGAAGGAGTAGCGGTGCGGCCTTCTCGCCTCACCGATGGATGCAGGGACGAGGCCTGCTGCTCGTTCCCCGCCGGGCCGGTGGCGGCGTTGGCGGCAGGCGACGGGGAACGACGGGGGTGTCCACCGACGGGAACCGTCTGGGCGACTCGAGCGGCGCGAGCAGCCCGGCGCTTGGCGCGGGCTCAGCGAGCGTCAACCATGGACACGATGGAAGATCACACACGACCAGTGGAAGAAAGATTCCGACGCACCCCTACCTGGCGCGCCAAATGTCGGATTTCGGGTTCCGGCAGACCCTTGAGGTTTGAACTCTGTGGTGCGCATGGAGATCTTTCCCCTACCAGCTCACGCGTTAATGGTTTGCAAGGGATCTAAACTAGGAACGATAAACAACACAAGAGACACAAGATTTATACTGGTTCGGGCCACCGTTGTGGTGTAATACCCTACTCCAGTGTGTCGTGTGGTGGATTGCCTCCGGGGCTGATGAAGAACAGTACAAAGGAAGAACAACCTCGCGCGGGGCTGTTCTTGAGCTGGTGCGATGGACTTCCTGGGTGAGTTCAACCCGTCTTTGGTAGGTTCGACCAGTCTCCTCTCTCTGTGGTGGCTAGTCCTATTTATAGAGGGAGGCCCTGGGCCTCTTCCCAAATAATGAGTGGGAAGGGCGCCAACAATTAGCCATTTTGAAGGGGAACATCTAGTACACTTATCCTAACTAAAGTTGGTCTTCGGCTGCCAAAGGCTCTGACGGTGACGCCGTCCTGGGCTCCACGATGACCTCCGTCCTACCGCTCCGCTGGTCTTGGTCTTGTTGCACCGAAGCGGTAACCTTTGCCTGATGCCTTGGCACAGGCTTGCCTCCTTTGCACCAAAGGGGAAACAAGGACATCTCAGAGTCGGGCGCCTACCGATCTCGATCGTCATGGCTTGCGCCACGGGGCACCCTCGTGAGGTACCCTCGCCTTGATCTCTCGCCTCCTCGTGAGCCTGCCTGACGAGGCTGCTCCTGAGGAAGGTTCACGCTGTCCGCCTCATGAGGCTTGGCTCTCGCGAGGGTCTTGACCTTGAGCCGATGAAGTTGGCTCACTGGGCCCCACTTGAGCCACGCCACAGCGCAGGCAGCAAGTCCGGGGACCCCGTTCCTGAATCGCCGACAGCGGGCGACTCGGTGAGGCGGGAAACCAGCCAGCCGAGCTGGGCGGTGAGCGGCGCTGGGCGGTGGGTGCGTGCACGGTGGCAGCGGCGCACGCGGAGGCGGCGGCTTGGGCGACTTGGGCGGCGGGTTGGCTTGAGGAGGAGAGTGGGTGGCGGCGGCACTATTTAAAGGGGGAGCGAGGCCGGCTTGGGGAGGGGGCGCGAGGTGGAGGCGGAGTCCGGCCGGACTCCGGCGGCATGCGGGAGCCGGTCTCCCGCTGGTCGGGAAGGCGGTGGCGATGGCCTGGGCCGGCTGGGCTTTGTCCGAGTCGGTCCGAAGAGTTTTTTCTAATAATTTCGAGGCAGAGAAAAAAATCCAAAATAAAAATAAATGAAAATCCTAAAATCCCAAAAATAATTTTCGCGGTCCTCTCATAATATTTAGGACAACGTGAACATTTTTCTGGCCTGAAATGCAATTTTTAAAAATGAAATTTTTTCCCTAATTTAACCGAATAAAAAGCTCAAATAAACATATATTTTTATCCAAATTAAATCTCCATTATTTCCTCTGGTTTGAAGAAGTCATATTATCTTCTCTCATTATTTTATTTATTTTGAAATAATTGGAAAAATAATTTCAAATAAAAATCACCTTGATCAAATTTACCAATTTTGAAAAATTCAAAAGTGGAATTTTATGAAAACCTCCAACTCTCTCACATGGTCCTTGAGTTTCTTAAGGTCTCTTGGATCAAAGTGTCCAAATAAACCAAAATCAAAATGCAATGAGAACCAAAGATCAAATACCCAGGTGCTACTACAAGCATTAGTAAGGTACACATCAATAACATGTATATCGGATATACCTTTCACTTTGCCATCCTTCTTATCCGCCAAATACTTGGGGCAGTTCCGCTTCCAGTGACCAGTCCCTCTGCAGTAGAAGCACTCAGTTTCAGGCTTAGGTCCAGACTTGGGCTTCTTCCCGGGGGCACCAACTTTCTTGCTATTCTTCTTGAAGTTCCCCCTTCTTTCCTTTGCCCTTTTTCTTGAAACTAGTGCTCTTGTTAACCATCAACACTTGATGCTCCTTCTTGATTTCTACCTCCGCAGCCTTGAGCATTGCGAAGAGCTCGGGAATCGTCTTGTTCATCCTTTGCATATTACAGTTCATGACGAAGCCTTTATAGCTTGGTGGTAGTGATTGAAGAACTCTGTCAACGACACTATCATCCGGAAGATTAACTCCCAGCCGAGTCAAGTGATTATGGTACCTAGACATTCTGAGTATGTGTTCACTGACAGTACTATTCTCCTCCATCTTTCAGCTATAGAATTTGTTGGAGCTTCATATCTCTCAACTCGGGCATTCGCTTGAAATATTAACTTAAAATATTGGAACATCTCATATGCTCCATGACATTCAAAACGTCTTTGAAGTCCCGATTCTAAACCGTAAAGCGTGGCACACTGAACTATCTAGTAGTCATCAGATTTAGCTTGCCAGATGTTCACAATGTCGTGATTGCTCCTCAAGAAGAGCCTTGCACCTAGCGGTGCATCAAGGACGTAATTCTTCTGTGCAGGAATGAGGATAATCCTCAAGTTACGGACCCAGTCCATGTAGTTTCTAACATCATCTTTCAACTTAGCTTTCTCTTGGAACGTATTAAAATTCAAGAGAATGGTAGCACGGGCCATTGATCTACGGCATAGATATGCAAGAACTATCAGGACTAAGTTCATGATAAATTTAAGTTCAATAGATCATATTGCTTAAGAACTCCCACTTAGATAGACATGTTGGGGAGCGCAGTAATTTCAAAGAAGTCCTACGCACATGCAAGATCATGGTGATGCATAGAAACGAGAGGGGAGAGTGTAGTCCACGTACCCTCGTAGACCGTAAGAGGAAGCGTTATGACAACGCAGTTGATGTAGTCATACATCTTCACGATCCGACCGATCCTAGTACCAAAAGTACGGCACCTCCGCGATCTGCACACGTTCGGCTCGGTGACGTCCCACAAACTCTCAATCCAGCTGAGTGTCGAAGGAGAGCTTCGTCAGCATGACGGCATGATGACGGTGATGATGAAGCTACCGGCGCAGGGCTTCGCCTAAGCACTGCAACGATATGACCGAGGTGGATTATGGTGGAGGGGGGCACCGCACACGGCTAAGACAATGTCTGTTGTTGTGTTCTAGGGGGCCCCCTGCCCCCGTATATAAAGGAACAAGGGGGAGGCCAGCCGGACCTTGGGGAGTGCCAAGGAGGGTAGGAGTCCTCCTCCTAGTAGGAATAGGACTCCCCCTTTCCTAGTCCAACTAGGATGAGGAAGGGGGAAGGAAGGAGAGGGAGAGAGGGAGGGAAAGAGGGGGCGCCGCCCCCCTCCTTGTCCAATTCGGACTCCTCAAGGGGGGGGGGCGCACGGCCAGCCCTATGGCCCCCTGCTGTCTCTCTCACAAGGCCCATGTTGGCCCATTAGTCCCCCCGGGGGTTCCGTTAACCCCCCGGCACTCCGATAATTATCCGGTGACCCCCGGAACTCATCCGGTGTCCGAATATAGTCATCCAATATATCAATATTTATGTCTCGACCATTTCGAGACTCCTCGTCATGTCCGTGGTCACATCCGGGACTCCAAACTACTTCGGTACATCAAAACACATAAACTCATAATACCGATCGTCATCAAACGTTAAGCGTGCGGACCCTACGGGTTCGAGAACTATGTAGACATGACCGAGACACGTCTCCGGTCAATAACCAATAGCGAAACCTGGATGTTCATATTGGCTCCCACATATTCTACGAAGATCTTTATCGGTCAAACCGCATAACGATATACGTTTTTCCCTTTGTCATCGGTATGTTACTTGCCCGAGATTCGATCGTCGGTATCTCAATACCTAGTTCAATATCGCATCGGCAAGTCTCTTTACTCGTTCCGTAATGCATCATCCCGCAACTAACTCATTAGTCACATTGCTTGTAAGGCTTATAGTGATGTGCATTACCGAGAGGGCCCAGAGATACCTCTCCGACAATCGGAGTGACATATCCTAATCTCGATCTATGCCAACTCAACAAGTACCATCGGAGACACCTGTAGAGCACCTTTCTAGTCACCCAGTTACATTGTGACATTTGGTAGCACACTAAGTGTTCCTCCGGTATTCGGGAGTTGCATAATTTCATAGTCATAGGAACATGTATAAGTCATGAAGAAAGCAATAGCAATATACTAAACGATCAAGTGCTAAGCTAACGGAATGGGTCAAGTCAATCACATCATTCTCTAATGATGTGATCCCGTTAATCAAATGACAACTCATGTCTATGCCTAGGAAACTTAACCATCTTTGATTCAACGAGCTAGTCAAGTAGAGGCATACTAGTGACACTTTGTCTATCTATGTATTCACACATAAACTAAGTTTCCGGTCAATACAATTCTAGCATGAATAATAAACATTTATCATGATATAAGGAAATATAAGTAACCACTTTATTATTGCTTCTAGGGCATATTTCCTTCAATCTCCCACTTGCACTAGAGTCAATAATCTAGATTACACAATAATGATTCTAACACCCATGGAGTCTTGGTGCTGATCATGTTTTGCTCGTGAGAGAGGCTTAGTCAGCAGTGCGCAACATTCAGATCTTTATGTATGTTGCAAATCTCTATGTCTCCCTCCTTGACTTGATCGCGGATGGAATTGAAGCATCTCTTGATGTGCTTGGTTCTCTTGTGAAATCTGGATTCCTTTGCCAAGGCAATTGCACCAGTATTGTCACAAAAGATTTTCATTGGACCCGATGCACTAGGTATGATACCTAGATCAGATATGAACTCCTTCATCCAGACTCCTTCATTTGCTGCTTCTGAAGCATCTATGTACTCCGCTTCAAACGTAGATCCCGCCATGACGCTTTGCTTAGAACTGCACCAACTGACAGGTCCACCGTTCAATATAAATACGTATCCGGTTTGTGACTTAGATTCATCCACATCAGTGTCAAAGCTTGCACTGATGTAACCATTTATGACGAGCTCTTTGTCACCTCCATAAACGAGAAACATATCCTTAGTCCTTTTCAAGTATTTCAGGATGTCCTTGACCATTGTCCAGTGATCCACTCCTGGATTACTTTGGTACCTCCCTGCTAAATTAATAGCAAGGCACACATCAGGTCTGGTACAAAGCATTGCATACATGATAGAACCTATGGACGAAGCATAGGGAATGACTTTCATTTTCTCTCTATCTTCTGCAGTGGTCGGGCATTGAGTCTGACTCAACTTCACACCTTGTAACACAGGCAAGAACCCTCTCTTTGCTTGATCCATTTTGAACTTCTTCAAAACTTTGTCAAGGTTTGTGCTCTGTGAAAGTCCAATTAAGTGTCTTGATCTATCTCTATAGATATTAATGCCTAATATATAAGCAGCTTCACCGAGGTCTTTCATTTAAAAACTCTTATTCAAATATCCTTTTATACTATCCAGAAATTATATATCATTTCCAATCAACAATATGTCATCCACATATAATATTAGAAATGCTACAGAGCTCCCACTCACTTTCTTGTAAATACAGGCTTCTCCAAAAGTCATGATAAAACCATATGCTTTGATCACACTATCAAAACGTTTATTCCAACTCCGAGATGCTTGCACCAGTCCATAAATGGATCATTTGGAGCATGCACACTTTGTTAGCATCCTTTGGATCGATAAAACCTTCAGGTTGCATCATATACAACTCTTCTTCCAGAAATCCATTCAGGAATGCAGCCTTTACATCCATTTGCCAAATTGCATAATCATAAAATGCAGCAATTGCTAACATGATTCGGACGGACTTAAGCATTGCTACGGGTGAGAATGTCTCATTTTATTCAACTCCTTAAACTTGTCAAAACCCTTTCGCAACAAGTCGAGCTTTGTAGACAGTAACATTACCGTCAGCGTCAGTCTTCTTCTTGAAGATCCATTTTTTCTTGATGGCTTGCCAATCATCGGGCAAGTCAACCAAAGTCCACACTTTGTTCTCATGCATGGATCCCATCTCAGATTTCATGGCCTCAAGCCATTTGGCGGAATCTGGGCTCATCATCGCTTCCTCATAGTTCGTAGGTTCGTCATGGTAAAGTAACATGACCTCCAGAATAGGTGTAGGAGTTACAGGAACAAATTTTTGTGATGAACTACTTTCCAATAAGGGAGCAGGTACAGTTACCTCATCATGTTCTACTTTCCTCCCACTCACTTCTTTCGAGAGAAACTCCTTCTCTAGAAAGGATCCATTCTTAGCAACGAATGTCTTGCCTTCGGATCTGTGATAGAAGGTGTACCCAACAGTCTCCTTTGGGTAACCTATGAAGACACATTTCTCCGATTTGGGTTCGAGCTTATCAAGTTGAAGCTTTTTCACATAAGCATCGCAGCCCCAACCTTTAAGAAACGACAACTTGGGTTTCTTGCCAAACCACAGTTCATAAGGTGTCGTCTCAACAGATTTAGATGGTGCCCTATTTAACGTGAATGCAGCCGTCTCTAAAGCATAACCCCAAAATGATAGCGGCAAATCAGTAAGAGACATCATAGATCGCACCATCTCCAGTAAAGTACGATTACGACGTTCGGACACCCCATAACGTTGTGGTGTTCCGGGTGGCGTGAGTTGTGAAACTATTATGCATTGTTTCAAATGAAGACCAAACTCGTAACTCAAATATTCTCCTCCACGATCAGATCATAGAAACTTTATTTTCTTATTACGATGATTTTCCACTTCACTCTGAAATTCTTTGAACTTTTCAAATGTTTCAGACTTACGTTTCATCAGGTAGATTTACCCAGATCTGCTCAAATCATCTGTGAAGGTGAGAAAATAACGATACCCGCCGCGAGCCTCAATATTCATCGGACCACATACATCAGTATGTATGATTTCCAACAAATCTGTTGCTCGCACCATTGTTCCGGAGAACGGAGTTTTAGTCATCTTGCCCATGATGCATGGTTCGCAAGTACCAAGTGATTCATAATCAAGTGATTCCAAAAGTACATCAGAATGGAGTTTCTTCATGCGCTTTACACCAATATGACCCAAACGGCAGTGCCACAAATAAGTTGCACTATCATTATCAACTCTACATCTTTTGGCTTCAATATTATGAATATGTGTATCATTACTATCGAGATTAAATAAAAATAGACCACTCTTCAAGGGTGCATGATCATTAAAGATTGTCGGGGGTTGGGTGCGACATATGCCAAAGGATGGCTTATCATGGTGGGGGCGAGTAGAACGTCGCCGGTGCCTGGAAACGGGATGAGGCGAAGGCATGCACGCCGGTGGATCTTACCCAGCTTGTGGCTCTCCGTGGAGATAATACCCCTCTTGCCGCCTCAAGGGTCTCTGCATGATCACTATGGCAAAGTGGGTACAAGGTTGCTCCTTGAGCTGTTCGGGGTGAGGAAGGAGAAGGGCACGGCTAGCTCTTCTCTTCCCTCTATGCATGTCTAAAACTACTAGGGTCCAACTTCTTGCATGGGTGCCCCGGGGGGTTTATATAGGTCTACCCCCCGGGGGTACAATGGTAATCCGGCTGGGCGCGGGTCCCAGCCGTCTGTCTCTCAGGTCGCCGTCTTCTCCGGCATTCTTTGGGGCCCGCCGACTAGTGGGCCCTTGACGACTTGACAAAGATGGGGCCGACAGGCCTTGTCCGCCGTGGGCGGGTCTTGCCGGCTGCGGATTACTGTAGTCGCGCCTCTAATGACGCTTGCTTGGTCATGGGGTCATGGCAACAGTGCCGCCGCCTGATGGGCGATCACTGTTACCATTCCCTGTCTTGTCTGGTTTAATGGCGTGCGGGGCCCGTGGGAGGGGCCGGCCGACTCCTGGGGGCCGACTCCCAACGGGCTCGCTTTTGTGGCGCTTCGCCGTTTTCCTCGCACCCGCCACAGCGGGTCCTGGCTAATCTCTGGGTCGTCTGCAGACGGCCGTCGTGGGCTCGTGGCACCGCTTACGGTTGACGTCGGGGCCGGCATGGCATGATCTGCGTGCGGACGGAGATCTCCGTTAGTACGGGCGATCAGGCTATGTTGCCCTTCGTGAACGGGGCAGGGATGGGCCGCGCGGCGGCCGCACCCCATCCCGTCCGTAGTCGCGTAGGCAGGAGGTGGTTGGAGTCGCGGGCCGACTCCACATAGCCGGCTTCTCTGGAAGCCGCCAGTTGGGAGTTGACTTATCTCAAAGCCGTCCCTGGGACTCGGCCATGCGGGGCAGTCGGCGGCCTTGCCGCCGATTCTCAAAAGGCGGCTCTTCGTCTTGGGGTCTTGAGGGGCGCGGCCTGCCCCGATGTCTTGAAAGGTCCGGGGGCTCGGGTTTGCCTACCCGTGGCCCATTACTCCGACAGTAGTCCCCGAAGCTGGTGAGGCATCGCGGGCGACAGGTCGAGGAGCCTCAACAGTTTCATCCTTCTGGTGGTGGAATCTGGGCCTTGCTCGCCGTCTTCCTCCAGGCCGACTAGCTGGAGCCGGACTCGCAAAAGGCCGTCTTGCCCCTTGGAGAGTTTGAGAGTCGTAGCGGGAACCAGGCTGCCTGATAAGCTTCCTGGCGGCGGCCCGTTGCAGGCCCGTCGCGTGACGTCACGCGGCAGGGTCAGTCTGCCCACCCACGTGCGTGACGAGACAGGCCGTCAGGCGGGACCCGCCACTACCGCGCCTCGGCACGCGAACGGATCCGTTGTGGCCGTGCGGGCGGTTAGTTTCACGTCGTTCTGCTTGATAACCGTGGGTTAGATCGTGGGGCATGGGGGCCCTGGGCGCGATTAATCCCACGCCCGCCCATCGCCTTCTCAACCCATGAGACTATAAGTAGGCGGAGGAGGGGGCGGCGGCACGCGCACTCCATCTCCCTGCTTCCCCACTTCCTCTCCTTCTTGCTTCTTCTTCCTCTTGCCGCCGCCGCGCCGAACCACGCCACGCCGCGGTGATGAGCTCTTCCTCCGCCGCTGCACCTCCTGCCACACGCTCCGGCGTGTGGGATGGCTCCGAGGTGGACGACGACCACATCGAGTTCCTCCGCCAGACGCGCCGCCTCGCCGGCAAGAGCCTAGTGCGGACCCGCGCCCGTGGGTGAAATAACACCGGCGCCGGAGGAGGGCGAGCGGGTCATATTCCGCTCGCACCTCATGCGCGGCCTAGGGCTGCCGGCGAGCGGCTTCTTCCGCACCTTCTTGGAGTTCCACAGGCTCCAGCCGCACCACCTCACTCCGAATATGGTGGTGCTGCTGGCTGCCTTCGCCACCTTGTGCGAAGGCTTCCTCGGTGTTCTCCCCACCGTCGAGCTGTGGGGGGAATTCTTCGATCAAGCTCGCACGCGACGTTGCCGGGCGTGCCGGCTCTGTGCGGCACCTTCATTGCGATGCGGAGGTCGGTGGCCGACAACCCGTTCCCCACCATTCCGCTGATCGAGTCGGTGAAGATGTGGCAGCGAACCTATTT
Organism: Aegilops bicornis; assembly: GCA_021605145.1. Lineage (NCBI taxonomy): Eukaryota > Viridiplantae > Streptophyta > Magnoliopsida > Poales > Poaceae > Aegilops > Aegilops bicornis. The sequence goes on from CM038669.1 coordinate 237,204,867, forward strand.
CTACGTGAAGAACATCGCTTCCGTATATGCATCGGGTCAATCTGCCGCCTTTACGGCCGGGCGATCTTGGGGAGGCTCCTCAGCTAGTCCCACCGGCCAGACGCCGACGACTCGCTGGTGCCGCCCGTCGCGTGACTCGGTCTTGGCCGACGCAATGGAGGGCTTGACCGGGGCCGACCTGCTGGCCGCCTTCGTGGCGCGCCGAGTCCTCCCGCTCCAAGGCCGACCTCATATGATCTGTCAGATGAGCTGCCACCGGGACCCTAGTCGGCTGTGCTCCAAGGGCATGCCCCGCGCGGAGGTGGCGGACACGGTGAACTACATTGTGAACTGCAATCTCACGGCGGATTGGCAGTTCGGCAAGGAGCCGTACTCGCGCGCCAACCCCCCGCCCATGGTAAGTCATCACTCTTCCTCTTCTGTTTTCTTTTTCAGCCGAATCCGACCTCACGATCTTTTTGGTTTTTCGAGTTAGAACCCCCTCATGCAGCCTTCAGCCGGCACCACGGGGCCGGCCCGCGAGTTCGTCCCCGACCGGGTGGAGAGCGACGTCGACGACCCTGACTTGGCGGCGGCGGTGATGGAGGCCGACGCCGAAGGAGGAGGAGGAGGAGCTGACGGCTTCAGGCCCTCGGCTACCTCTGCCGACTGGCTTGAAGATGACGGCAAGGGGGAAGTCGTCCCACGCCGCCAACCGAAGGTCGGCAAGCCGAGCGCGAGTTCCTCCGCCGGCTTGGGTGGTCGAGGCGGCGCGAAGAAGTGCCAGGCCGGGCCAAGTTTGCTTGGCGGCCGGTCAAAGAAGTTTAAGGGGACGGCCGCCGCGACCAAGCGGGAAGAGGCGGTCGCAAAGGCTAACCGCTTCCGCAAAGAAGTGAAAAAGCCGCCACTGGTCTCCGTGTAAGTGGTTCTGCTTTGTCTTGTTTTCTTCTGGTGAATCTTGTCCAAATCTTTTACACGTCCTCTTCGCATCAGGGCTCCCCTTACTTTAGAGAGGGTCGCCACTGCCTCCGTCATGGGGTCGGCAGAGACGTCCGCCAATACTCGACGGATTGACCCCGCCGCCGACCTCCGGGGGGCGACGGAGCAGAACGCGCAGGAGAAGCGCGACGAGGAAGAAGCCGCCCGCCTGGAGAAGGCGGAGGCCGAGAAGGCGGCGGCTTCCGCCCAGAGGAAGCTGGAGGAGGCCGAAGCCGCCGTCGCGGCTAAGCGGCGGGCCGAGGAGGCCGCGCGCCTCCAATCAGCGTTGCTCGTCACCCCGCTGAGCTCTGCGCCGCCGCCGCCGGAGTTCACGGGGCAGACGGAGGGAGCCGGCAGCGAGTTCCCCATCATGGAGAGGGAAGGCGGCGAGACCTCCATGTCGGGCACGGCCGTGCCGCCACCGCCGCCGTCTGAGAGCGCGCGAGGTAAACAGCAGGCGGACCCGCCGGTGCCGCCGACTGAAGACGAGGCCGTGGCGAAGCTGCTCCTTCAAGTCGCCTCGCCAGCGTGCCACCGTCTTGAGAAGGCGACTTCGGCGCCACGCCCCTTGGAGACCAGCGCCGCCAGCTCGGCCATCCCAGACGCCGAGGCGACAAGTGTCGCGCCCGTTGGGTGGGTGCGAGGAGGCGACATAGGCCCGCTGAACCAGGCGCTTCTGGACGTTCAGGCGAAGCTGCGAGCCGAGGGTGACGCCATCCAGAATTGCACCAAGGCGCACCTGACGTCGCGAACCGTCGTTCGGGTATGTTTTCTTCTTTGAGTTTTTTCTTGTTCTTCTTCGTAAGCGCCAAATACACTCCACTGGGTGTAGTCCTCGAGTTTCGGGCGGTGCTGAGCAGGCGGCTCGGAACTCCATCTGGCGAATTCCAAATATTTACCTTTGTCTGAAATGCTTATCACAGGAGTATCACAACCTCCGCGTCACTGCCTTCAACCGCAATGTTAAGGAGCTAGGCAAGCAGACCGCCGACTTGTCGAGGAGCCGGGGTGAGTCTTTTTTCTTCTTCGCGGGGGCGCGCTAGCGCACCCGCGGGCTGTAGTCCCTGAGATTCGGGCCGACTGGCGAAAGGCCAGCCGGATCTTCCCAAATGACCTTCTTAGTTGGCGACTTAACGTCCTTTTTCTTTTCATTCTTCAGAGGCCAACGCCACTCTCCGACGGCAGCTGGGCGCGGCCGACACCGCCTTGCCTGGCCAAGGGGGAGGAGTGCAGCAAGCTTGCCGCAGAGCGCGACCTGCTGGCTACGCAGCTGGCGGAGGAAAGGGAGCTTCTTAAGAAGGCGCGGGATGAGGCGGAGAAGAAAGAGGCTGCTCTCCTGGCCGAGTTCGAAGCGGCGCCTCCTGGACCGACAAGGAGGCACAGCTGACCTCCGGCTTCCATGAAATCGAGGACATCGTGGACGGTGAATTTCTTTACTTTCCTTCTTTGAGCCGCTGACTAAAGGTCGGGCCGACTCCTGGTTTTTTTTTTGACTTGCTTCTTTTTCGTCTTGGCAGACTTCTTCCCTGGCCACACGCAGGCGTTCAATCAAGCCATTGAGGCTGATCGCGAGGCGCGCAGGGAAAATGGTGCGGAGATTGCTGCCAACACCCCCCGGACCCTTGACGAGCAGCTTCTGAGCATCGAGGCTCGTCTGCGGCCGGCCCATCGGATGCTACGCCGGCTTCAACGCCGGGCGCCAGCGATTGCTGCCCTATGGCGGCCGACATGCCGGTTACATGCACTCCCGCCGGAGTGTCGACCGGCTGGAGGTCCCGGGCTGGCCGTCTTGAGGCTGGAAGGGTTCTCGCCCGGCCGAGCGCCGCTGGCCTTGGAATTCGTCAAGGCGTGGTATCCAGGGCTGGATCTGGACCGGCTGGCTGCGTTCCGGTCGAGAGGCCAGCGGAGCTGGGCTGCGGAAGACGCCCTCGTCGGCGTCTGGCGGCGATCGCCGATTACATGGACACCAGCGCTTTCGCCCCTCGAAGGGCTGAGGACGGCAGGGAGGCGCCGCCGGAGTGGTTCGGGATGAACCCAGATTATGACGAGGACTCGGCGGAGGTGATCGGCTCCAGCGCCGAGGAGGAAGGCGAGGCGGAGGACGGAGGTGAGACGGAGGCACCAGAAGACGGAGCGGGCGACCAGCCTCAGCTCGACCAAGCGCCCAAAGAACGAGCCGCGCCGTCTGGGCCGCCGCCAGAGATGATCAAGCCGAGATCGCCAAGCCGGCCGCCCGGCGCTCGACACCGCCTGCCTCCTCCGCCCTCCAAACCCGTCTGCCGCTTCCTAGGCTGCTGTCTTGCCTTTATTTTATCTGCTTTAGTAGTCCTTCAAAAACTTGTTAATTCGCACAATTCCACCCGCGGGGTGTATTTTGAACTTCTGCTCGAAGATTCGGCCAAGGGCCTATGCTATGTAAATATTTATCCTAATTCTATCTTTCCTTGGTCATTGCTCCTATGGCTTTTTCCTTTGCCGCCTTCCCTTAGTCGCTGCCTTGCCAGTCGGACAACCGCTCTGCGGGCTGCCGTTTGGATCAAATGCTTGGCTACTCTTGGGAAGGCAAGTACTTGGCCATTTTTAGAGTCTTTTTAACAAGTTGGATATAAAGCGGCAAGCCGACTACTCAAGAGTCGGCTTTGCGAAGAGGGGCTGGAAGCCGGCTTAAGCTATGTTTATGCTTTGGGTCCTTAGCTATTTTTCATGTGGGCGCCCATTCTTCCTTACTCCTGCCCACAAAAATAAGCTCATGAGCTGCAGCTTCTGACAGGAGACGGCTTAGGCACCGCACACTACTTGTCCGACTGCAGGAAGCATTTCATAGCGCAAGGCGGCGAGTCCCCAGGACGAATAGTTGAACCCGGTGCCAAGCGGCATAACAAAGAGTAACATACTCGAAGGCATAACTCTTATCATACAGATAACAAAAAAGGGCAGTCCCCGATCTCGTCTCGGGGGGCCCGAAGTCTTGGTACTTTAACACAAAAGGTAGCATGGTACATACTGCATTAACTGTAAAATCTTCGGAGAAGATTTGCATTCCATGGCCGTTCCGTCTCTTTGCCGGAGTGGTCCCTCTTGCGTGCTTTCGGGGCTTACGGCGTCGATCGGATAGTAGGAGTCGTTGCCAGCACTTTGTCGATAATGAAGGGGCCTTCCCAAAGGCGCCGGCGGCTTGTCTTTGGCCGGCTGTTCGCTGGATCAGCCGGAGCACAAGGTCGCCCTCTTGGAAAGATCTCGGTTGACCTTCCTGTTGTAGTAGCGGCGCAGGCTCTGCTGGTAGATGCTGGACCGGCTGAGTGCCAACAGCCGGCCCTCTTCCAGCAGATCGACGCCGTCTTGACGTGCTTCTTCTGCTTCCTCCTCGGTGTACATGGTAACTCACGGGGAGTCGAACTCTATGTCCGTTGAGATGACGGCTTCAGCACCGTAGACGAGGAAGAAGGGTGTGAAGCCGGTTGACTTGTTTGGAGTCGTGCGCAAACTCCAGAGGACGTCTGGCAACTCATCAAGCCAACAGCCGGCCGAACGCTCCAGTGGTTCGACTAGTCGAGGCTTGATGCCAGATAGGATGAGGCCGTTTGCTCGCTCCACCTGGCCGTTTGACTGAGGATGGGCAACGGACGCTAAGGCCAGTCGGATGCCTTGTGTCGCGTAGAAACGGGCCAGGGCGCCTTTGGCAAAATTTGTGCCATTGTCGGTGATGATGCTGTGTGGTATGCCGTATCGAGTCGTGATGTCGGCGATGAAAGTCACTGCGGTTGGACCATTCAACTTCTTGATGGGCTTTACTTCTATCCACTTGGTGAACTTGTCCACCGCGACAAGTAAGTGAGTTAGGCCGCCTCGTGCTGTTTTGAATGGTCCTACCATGTCCAGGCCCCAAACAGCAAAGGGCCAAGCGATGGGGATAGTCTTGAGAACGGAAGCCGGCTGATACGGCTTGGAGCGGAACATCTGGCACCCCTTGCATTTTTGGACTAATTCCTTGGCCTCTTCTAGGGCAGTTGGCCAGAAGAAACCATGTCGGAAGGCTTTGGCGACGAGTGCTCTTGAGGCCGCATGGTGGCCACACTCGCCTTGATGAATGTCTTCGAGAATCGCTTGGCCTTGACACCAGTGACACTACGCCTGACCAGCTCTCTGTTGACTATGGTGTAGGCTGCCGCTCGGCGTTGTACTTGCCGAGCCAAGATTTCGTCGGTTGGTAGCTCTCTGTTTACTAGGAACTTTAGGATGGGCTGAGCCCATGAGGGTGCTGCTATTTCTTCAACTGCCAGGACTGCTACTTGGACGAGGGCGGCTGGGTTGGGAGGCGGCGGGCTGGAGTCCACGGCCGGTTGCTGGGTTGATGAAGTCCCCGGGCCGACTAGTGCAGTCCCCAGGCCGAGCTCTGGAGTCTTCGCAATGGTCGCCGCAGTCCCCGGGCTGGGTTCTGAAGTCTCCGGGCCGGCTTCGACTGCGGCATTCTTGGGGCCATCTGTAAGAATTCTCGTGCCGTCTGCTGAGGCTTTTGAGTCGGATCCGACTTCTTCAGGGGGAGCCGGCACAAAAATGGAATCTGATTCTGGTGAAGGCTTGACAGATGGCTTGAGGAGGCGAAAGGGCGACGCCGGAAGGTATTACTGGCGGGTGGAGCCGATTCGTGCTGTGGTGTCTCGCTGGTCGTTGTCGTTTCTTGGCACGTGAAGGAACTCGCACCCCTCAAAATATCCACTGAGTTGTTGTACAAGGAAGCGGTAGCTCTCCATGTTTGCATCTTTGGCGTCCCAATCGCCAGACGACTGTTGGACCACCAAGTCGGAGTCGCCATAACACAGGATCCGGCGAATGCCAAGTTCTTTGGCAAGCCGGAGCCCGTGAATGAGCGCCTCATATTCGGCGACGTTGTTGGAGGCGGCGAAATGGATTTGCAGCGCATACTTGAGCTTGTTGCCTTTGGGGGAAGTGAGGACAATGCCGGCTCCCAAGCCGGTGCGCATCTTGGAGCCATCGAAATGCATCCGCCAATGGGTGGAGTCGGTATGGCGGCAGAATCGGGTCTCGGCCCGGTCGACGAGGAAGTCGGCGATGCTTGCGACTTGATGGCGGAGCGGGGCTGGTAATAGATGGTGTAGGGGCCAGCTCTATGGCCCATTTGGCCACTCGGCGAAGCATCTCAACCGATGATCTCTGCTAGTGGGGCTGTGCAAACCACAGTGATTGGATGCTCTTGAAAGTAAGGCTTCAACTTCTTGGCGGCAAAGTGCACGCCGTAACAGATCTTCTGGTAGTGGGTGTAGTTCTGCTTGGAGGTCGACAATACTTTGCTCAGGTAATATACCGGTCTCTGGACAGGCAGCGCCTTGCCTTCCTCCTTGCGCTCGACTAAAATGACTGTGCTGACTACCCGGCTGGTGGCGGCAATGTACAGGAGCATGGGCTCTTTAGGAGTCGGGCTGCAAAGACAGGGGAGTAGTCAGCATTTTCTTCAAGCGGAGAAAAGCTTCGTCCGCCTTTGTGGTTCCATTCAAGAAGGTGGTCTTCTTCATGAGCTGGTATAAAGGGAGAGCTTTCGCCCACCGGTCGATGAATCGGTGATGGACGCCAAGAAGCCGGTGAACTTTTGCACATTTAGCGGTCGGCGGGTACTTCCATCCTCTCGATGGCCTTTGATCTTCACAGGTTGCACTCTATGCCGCTGCTCAGAGACCAGGAAACCAAGGAATTGGTCGGCTGGTACCTCGAAGACGCACTTCTCAGGGTTGAGCTTGATCTGGAATCGGCGCAGGTTCTCAAAGGTCTCCTTAAGGTCTTCCAGCAGTGTTCCTCGCTTTTCCGTCTTCACCACCACATCATCCATGTAGACGTGGGCGTTTCTGCCGAGCTGCTTGAGGAGGCACTTCTGCATGCAACGCTGAAAGGTGGCGTCGACATTCCTTAAGCCGAACGTCATGGTCGGTGGCGAAGGCTCCAAAGCGGCGTGATGAAGGCGGTCTTGATTCGTCACCGGGTTCAGCTTGATCTGGTGATATCCTGAATATGCATCTAAGAAGCTCAAGAGCTCGCATCCGTCTGTGGAGTCTATCACCTGATCAATTCTTGGCAGAGCGAACGGGTCCTTGGGGCAAGCTTTGTTGAGGCTTGTGTAGTCAATACACATCCGCCATCGCTTGTTCTTCTTGATGCAAGAGGACCGGGTTTGCTAACCATTCCGGAAAGAACACTTCCATCATGAAACCGGCTGCTAGGAGCCGGGCTATCTCTTCTCCAACAACTCTTCTCTTCTCTTGACGGTAGCGCAAGGGCTGCCCGACGGGCTTCACATCAGATCAGACATGTAACTTGAGCTCGGCCAATTCCGTCGGTACACCTGGCATGTCTTTAGGGGACCATGCGAAAATGTCCCGATTCTCACGGAGGAAATCGATGAGCTCGCCTTCCTATTTGCTGTCAAGGTTTGCACCTATGATAGCGTACCTCTCCGGGTGCTCCGGGTCCAAGGGTATCTTCTTTGTTTCTTTGGCTGGCTTGAACAAGCCCTCAGCTTCCGACTCCTTGGGGTTGGGCGATATCTCGGGCTGCTTGCCGGCCATCGCCACAACCCGATCAAGAAGCCGCTTCTTAGCTGCGATCACCAGGGACTCGGCTAGCCGACTGCTTTCAGCCACGCAAGCGGACGACTTTCTGTAGTCGCCAGCTACGGTCAGAATCCCCTTGGAACTCGGCATCTTCATCTTGAGGTAGGCGTAGTGGGGGACCGCCATGAACTTGGCCAAAGCAGGTCGGCCAAGCGAGGCGTGGTACGGACTTTCGAGGTCCACCACTTCGAACCAAACTGGCTCTCGGCGGAAATGATCTTTGTCCCTGAAGAGGACATCTATCAGGATCTTGCCGATCGGAGAGCAGGAAAGGCCAGGTACAATGCCGTGGAACACCGTCCGGCTGCTCTGAAGCTGTATTTGCTTGATTCCTAACTTCTCCATCGTGTCCTTGTATAGGATGTTGATGCTACCGCCTCCGTCTATCAGCACTCGCGAGAAGCGAGCGGCCCGCCTATCCTTGGCAAGGGTGGCTCCCAAGACCAGGGCGTAGGAGCGGATTCGCATCACCTTCGGGTGATCAGCTCTGCTCAACCGATAGGCTTCTCGGACCGGTGCATGAACTTTGGAGTATCTGATGCTCTGCATTCACCTCTTCTTCTTTGCCCTTTCTTTGCGTCGATCGTCGGCCACCTTGGTGAACACCACATAAGCTCCATGCTCTTCCGGGTACTCGTCTTGCATCAAGGCCGATCGGCTCGACAGCTCTTTGGGCGGCGGTGGAGGCGGCGGCCCAGCAGGTGGGGGAGGCAGGAGGCCGTCTCCCTTGGCGATCCTGGTGAGCCAGTGGCATTTTCGGGTGGTGTGGTTTGACGGCTTTGCGCCTCTATGGAACTTGCAGGGACCATCTAGAGTCCGCTCGTAAGAGAAGGCCGGCAACCAGTTGGACTTGTCGCCTTTCTGTTGCTTGGCCGGAGGCTGCCCCTCCGGCTGCTGGTCTTCGACTATCAAAACCTCGCTCTTTGGAAGCCGGCTGTGGGGCCTTGCGCCAGGATCATTATGTTGTTGTCGCCGATTGGTGTCTCCACGGAGTTACGGGAGCCTCGAGGGGCCACTTTGCGGTGTGACCGACTTCAATCTACGCCTTCATGGAGGAGTCGGCCGTGGCGTACTTGTCTGCTATGATCAGCAGCTCGTCGAGAGTCGTCGGCTCGTCGCAGAGGAGCTTGTGCTTGAGCAGGGTGCCTTCTCTACACCCGGCGGTGAAGTACTCGATAGCTTGCACCTCGTGCACGCCTTCGCAAGAGTTGCGCAGCTCGGCCCAACGCATGAGGTAGTCGGGAGTCGACTTCGTTGGGGCCTTGCACGCAAGGAAAGCTGGCGAGGCTTGGGAGGTCGCTTATGCGTGCTTGTGAAGTTGCAGACGAAGGCCTCGGTGAAGTCGACCCGGTGTTGATGCTGCGGGGCTTCAGGCTGTTCAACCATGTCCGCCGTGCCTCGAGCATGAGCGGAACATACTTTACGGCAACACGCTTGTTGCCGCTTCGCTATGTTGACGGCCGTGGAGTAGTCGACCAGCCAGTCTTCCGGCTTCTGGAGCCGGTGTACTTGGGTGTATCTCGGGAGCGTGAACCCTCTGGGAAAGGGCTCGTCTCGGATCCGAGGTCCGAAACAGGGCGGACCAAACTCGTCTTCTTCTTCCAGCGCCAGGGATCGGTGGAGTCGGTCGATCCGGTGGCGGGCGTCGTTTTCTCCGACTCCCTCTCGGCGGCCAGGCGGTCGCCGAGAGTCGGATGCTTCGACGGTGGCGGGAGACTCGCCTTTCTTTGCGAGGAGGAGGAGGCAGATAGTCGTCCCGCCGCTTCCATCGCTCTTGGGCGGCCGCCTTGGTCGCGCTCGATGGAGATATGAGTCCGACTGTGGCTGACAGCCGGATCCTTGTTTTTTCTTACGCGGACACCGCTAGTCGGTGTCCGAGACGTCGCGCCTTGATCTCGGCGGGGAGGCAGGTTGTCGTTTTGTCGTTGCGGCGCCTCTGTGCGGCAACCGGCCTCATTCTGCACGGCAGCCGCGTCGAGGAGCTGCTGGACCCGCTCCGTCTTCAGGCGGCGCTCGTCACCCTCGAAGTTGTCCAGCTCGTCCGCTGCCGCCTGGGCGGCGCAGATGTTCTCCGCAGGCGTGGCGACAGGCGATTGGCCCGAACAGGTTGGCGATAGCTACGCGGCTGTTGGACCGCGCTTAGGCGGCTAGGCCCGGTCGGGGCCGGGCGAGCGCCGCCTGGCCGATCCATCTCACGCTGGTAGGCTTCGACAAGCGTCCTCATGCTTGTCGGCTTCCTCGCGCCTTCGACGAGCTGAAGGCGGCGTGCCTCCAGCATCTCGGCGTCAGCGTCTTCCGGAATAGGCGCGGTCAGGTCTTGCAGAGCCGCGTCGAGAGGGTCATGAGCTCCTTCTCCGGAATGCTCGCCATGACCGATGACGAGCACTTCTGTGACGGTGCTCCCGCCGCTCTCCGCATGAGGGAGCGGCTCGTCATAGACCACCATGTTGGTGGGGAACGCGTCGAGCAACGCGGTGTCGGGGTCGATCAGCATCGGGTCGGTGGAGCCTACGGACTCCAGGTCCGTGGCAAGCTCACCGGCGACGTGGATTTGTTCGAGGAGGCCCGCGAGGAGGCTCTCGAGGCCGCCCGTGCCTGCGTCGGATGCAGGCTCATCGGAGAGGCGAACCTCGCCGATAAGTTCGGCGAGGCAGCTGGCCGTGCAGGCGATCTCAGCGCCGTGCAGCGCATCGGCGCAGAATCCGTCTGGCATGTCGGGCTGGCTGCGCTCGCCGGGGAGGAAAAGGGTTCCCGTCCAAAGCAGGTCTCCGGATGACGGTGCACCTAGCCCCACGGTGGGCGCCAAATGTCGGGGGTTGGGTGCGACATATGCCAAAGGATGGCTTATCATGGTGGGGGCGAGTAGAACGTCGCCGGTCCCTGGAAACGGGATGAGGCGATGACATGCACGCCGGCGGATCTTACCCAGCTTCAGGGCTCTCCGTGGAGATAATACCCCGACTGCTGCTCTGCGGGGTCTCCGCATGATCACTATGGCAAAGTGGGTACAAGGTTGCTCCTTGAGTTGTTTGGGGTGAGGAAGGAGAAGGGCACGGCTAGCTCTTCTCTTCCCTCTATGCGTGTCTAGAACTACTAGGGTCCAACCTCTTGCATGGGTGCCCCGGGGGGTTTATATAGGTCTACCCCCCGGGGGTACAATGGTAATCCGGCTGGGCGCGGGTCCCAGCCATCTTTCTCTCAGGTCACCGTCTTCTCCGCCGACTGTTGGGGCCCGCCGACTAGTGGGCCCCGCCGACGGCCCAGCATGGGACCGACAGGCCTTGTCCGCCGCGGGCGGGTCTTGCCGGCTGTGGATTACTGTTGGTCATGGGGTCATGGAAACAGTGCCGCCGCCTGGCGGGCGATCACTGTTACCATTCCCTGTCTTGTCTGGTTTAATGGCGTGCGGGGCCCGTGGGAGGGGCCGGCCGACTCCTGGGGGCCGACTCCCAACGGGTCCGGCTTGTGGCGCTCTCGCCGTCTTCTGCACCCCTGCCGACAGGCGGGTCCCGCCGTCTCTGGGTCATACAGACAGGCCGTCGTGGGCTCAGGGCACCGCCCACGGGGCTGACATCAGGGCCGCATGGCAACAGTGCCGCGTCGGACGGAGATCTCGGTCAGTACGGTGCACTGTGGCCATGCCTGCCCTTCGTGAACGGGGCAGGGATGGGCCGTGCGGCGGCCGCACCCCATCCCGTCCGTAGTCGCGTAGGCAGGAGGTGGTTGGAGTCGCGGGCCGACTCCCCATAGCCGGCTTCTCTGGAAGCCGCCAGTTGGGAGTCGGCTTATCTCAAAGCCGTCCCGGGGACTAGGCCATGAGGGGCAGTCGGCGGCCTTGCTGCCAATTCTCAAAAGGCGGCTCTTCGTCTTGGGGTCTTGAGGGGCGCGACCTGCCCCGATGTCTTGAAAGGTCCCGGGGCTCGGGTTTGCCTACCCGTGGCCCATTACTCCGACAAAGATACTACTCATATAAATAGAACAACCATTATTCACTGATTTAAATGTGAATAACCATCTCGCATCAAACAAGATCCAGATATAATGTTCATGCTTAACGCTGACACCAAATAACAATTATTCAGGTCTAAAACTAATCCCGAAGGTAGATATAGAGGTAGCGTGTCATTTGCGATCACATCGACTTTGGAACCATTTCCCACGCATCTTCACCTCATCCTTAGCCAATCTTCGCTAATCCGTAGTCCCTATTTCGAGTTGCAAATATTAGCAATGTAACCAAGATTATCAAATACCTGTGCACTCTGCGAGCATTAGTAAGGTACACATCAATAACATGTATATCACATATACCTTTGTTCACCTTGCCATCCTTCTTATCCGCCAAATACTTGGGGCAGTTCCGCTTCCAGTGACCAGTCCCTTTGCAGTAGAAGCGCTCAGTCTCAAGCTTAGGTCTAGACTTGGGCTTCTTCACTTGAGCAGCAACTTGCTTGCCGTTCTTCTTGAAGTTCCCCTTCTTCCCTTTACCCTTTTTCTTGAAACTGGTGGTCTTGTTGACCATCAACACTTGATGCTCCTTGATTTCTACCTCCACGGCCTTTAGCATTGTGAAGAGCTCAGAAATCGTCTTATCCATCCCTTGCATGTTATAGTTCATCACGAAGCTCTTATAGCTTGGTGGCAGTGATTGAAGAATTCTGTCAATGACACTATCATCAGGAAGATTAACTCCCAGTTGAATCAAGTGATTATTATACCAAGACATTTTGAGTATATGCTCACTGAAAAAACTATTCTCCTCCACTTTGCAGTTGTAGAACTTATTGGAGACTTCAACTCCTGGAACATCTCATATGCTCCATGACATTCAAAACGTCGTTGAAAACCCGGTTCTAAGCTGTAAAGCATGGCACACTGAACTATCGAGTAGTCATCAGCTTTGCTCTACCAGACGTTCATAACATCTAGCGTTGCTCCTGCAGTAGGTTTGGCACCTAGCGGTGCTTCCAGGACGTAATTCTTCTGTGCAACAATGAGGATAATCCTCAAGTTACGGACCCAGTCCGTGTAGTTGCTACCATCATCTTTCAACTTAGCTTTCTTTGGGAACGCATTAAAATTCAATGGAACAACAGCACGGGCCATCTATCTACAACAACATAGACATGCAAAATACTATCAGGTACTAAGTTCATGATAAATTAAAGTTCAATTAATCAAATTACTTAAGAACTCCCACTTAGATAGACATCCCTCTAATCATCTAAGTGATCACGTGATCCAAATCAAGTAAACCATGTCCGATCATCACGTGAGATGGAGTAGTTTTCGATGGTGAACATCACTATGTTGATCATATCTACTATATGATTCATCCTCGACCTTTCGGCCTCAGTGTTCCGATGCTATATCTGCATATGCTAGGCTCGTCAAGTTTAACCCGAGTATTTTGCGTGTGCAAAACTGGCTTGCACCCATTGTATGTGAACGTAGAGCTTATCACACCCGATCATCACGTGGTGTCTCGGCACGATGAACTTTCGCAACGGTGCATACTCAGGGAAAACACTTGTACCTTGAAAATTAGTGAGAGATCATCTTATAATGCTACCGTTGAAGTAAGAAAAATAAGATGCATAAAGGATAAGCATCACATGCAATCAATATAAGTGATATGATATGGCCATCATCATCTTGTGCCTTTGATCTCCATCTCCAAAGCACCGTCATGATCACCATCGTCACCAGCTTGACACCTTGATCTCCATCGAAGCATCATTGTCGTCTCGCCAACTATTGCTTCTATGACTATCGCTACCGCTTAGTGATAAAGTAGAGCAATTACATGGCGATTGCATTTCATACAATAAAGCGACAACCATATGGCTCCTGCCAGTTGCCGATAACTCCATTACAAAACATGATTATCTCATACAATAAAATTTAGCATCATGTCTTGACCATATCACATCACAACATGCCCTGCAAAAACAAGTTAGACGTCCTCTACTTTTGTTGTTGCAAGTTTTACGTGGCTGCTACGGGATGAGCAAGAACTGTTCTTACCTACGCATCAAAACCACAATGATTTTTCATCAAGTATGTGCTCTTTTAACCTTCAACAAGGACCGGGCATAGCCACACTCGATTCAACTAAAGTTGGAAACTGACACCCGCCAGCCACCTGTGTGCAAAGCACGTTGGTAGAACCAGTCTCGCGTAAGCGTACGCGTAATGTCGGTCCGTGCCGCTTCATCCAACAATACCGCCGAATCAAAATATGACATGCTGGTAAGTAGTATGACTATTATCGCCCACAACTCACTTGTGTTCTACTCGTGCATATAACATCTACGCATAGACCTCGGTTGGATGCCACCATTGGGGAACGCAGTAATTTAAAAAAAATTCCTACGCACACGCAAGATCATGGTGATGCATAGCAACGAGAGGGGAGAGTGTAGTCCACGTAGACTGTAAGCGGAAGCGTTATGACAATGCGGTTGATGTAGTCGTACGTCTTCATGATCCGACCGATCCTAGTACCGAAAGTACGGCACCTCCACGATCTGCACACGTTCGGCTCGGTGACGTCCCGCTGTCACAGCCCTAGCTTTAGCCTTGTTGTGGACTAGTCTTGGTTGTTGCATCATGTTTAAATTTTGCATTAACTTGAAATGGGGATGTTCAAACCCTAGCACCAAATGAAATCCAACTAGGATCAAAATGAAATATTTTAAATGAACCCAAAATGCCCTTTGGAAATGTTCATCATCTCTGACAAAGGTAAAAACCTCTACCAAAAATGATGAACATATTTCTAGGTCATTTCTGGATTTTGGAATTAACTCATATTGTATTTGAATTGGGGCATTTAAATACTATAAATATTTTAAATGCTCTAATAATTCTGAACTAGTTGAGGGCTGTTGGGAATAATTTCAACAGTGCCCACAAATATTTTCAGGAGTTTTAAAATTGTTTAGTTTTTAAACTAAATAAAAAGAGAGGAAAATAAATAGAAAACGGAAATAGAATTAGAAACGAGAGAGACAAGGACTCACCTGGGCCACTTACCTGGCCTGGCACTGTGCCGGCCCAGTCCACTGGCCAGCGCCAGTCGTCCTCAACCTCGTGCCAGTGGGCACGAGGGCGTGTGCCCGCGGTGCGCTAGCACGCGCGCGGCCACCGACGGCCACCTCCTGCTTCTGTCGATGCTCTGGATGACTCCAGACGACGCCACACACCCCCTGGCCTCTCTCTCCCTCACCCATGGCCTCTCCCCTCCTTTGCTCTCTCTCCCTCTCACCGGCCGAGCGCCACCCTCACTTCCCCCATATCCACCAGCCACCGTAGACCTCTCTGTCTTGTCCAAAGGCTCCGCCTCGTCCCTCTCTTCATCCTCACCGTGCTACGCTTCCCCGGAAGCCCCCGAACGACCTCACCGAGCTCGTCTTTAACCTCCCAATGACGAGATCGCCTCCGCCGCCCCGCTCGCTTCGGACCTCCCCCGAGCTCGCCTACGCCTCCAAACGATGCGGGATGAGCCCCTCTTCGTTTCTCCCCAAGCCCCGTCGCCCCGCACGTCCTCTAGCGCTAGCGCCGCCGTGCCCGAAGCTCACCGCTGCACAGCCATGTCACCTCTGTCGTTTCAGACGTTGTAGCTCGCGAGCGAGCACATCAATGTGCGCAGCGTCCCTCCACGAACCCGTAACCACCAACTGTTTCCCTTCCCGAGCTCCATGGCGCTGAACCCGCCGTTCCCGTAGCTTCGGCCGCCGTGCAAGTCGCTGCCGCAATCGACTTAGGCCACCGGAGCTGCTGCTGTGTGCACCACCCGACGAGGACGAGTCTCCTCATCACGTAGAAGCCCTCCGCCATCCATTTGGTTGCCGGAGACGCAATCCCGCAGCCCGCCGCCGCGTCTGTGCTCGCCGGCGTTGAGTCGCCGGAGAGTTTGACCCGGGTTGACCAGGGTTGACCCCCAAGGGTCATTAACATGTGGGCCCCAACCTTGCTAACTTTGGGGATAAGTTTATATTTAAACTTAATTAACCAACTGTCTCACTAACTAGCGGGCCCAGGACCCACTAATAGTTTAGTTAGTACTAAATTAACGCTAATTAACCCTGTTAATTAGTTGTGTCACTGACCGATGGGTCCCACTGGTTAGGTTTGACCTGGGTCGTGCCTGTTGACCTGCTGACATCACGCCGACGTCGTGCTGACGCAGTAAAGCTTTTCTGGGATTTTAAATAAATAAGAAATGATTTATTTATTTCATAAAATACCCAAAACTTCTAAAAATCATAGAAATTTAACCGTAACTCCAAATGAAATACTTTATATATGAAAAATTATCAGAAAAATACAATCTATTCATCTGTATCATTCTCATGCATGTTAGAACATCTTTTGGCTACTGTTTAGGACAAATCAAATGAATGGCATTTAAATAACCACATGTGGAGTTTGAATTTGAACCTTGGGTTCAAACCAACTTCATTTAATTGCGTTGCTAGTTGCATTAGCTCAATGAACATCATATTGCCATGCCGCATTCATGCATCATATTGTTGCATTGCATTGATTGTGTTCTTTCTCTCGCTTGTTTGTATTTGTCCCTCTCGGTGGGCATAATTCCGACAATGAGTTCGATGACACCGATGAAGAGCTATACTATCTTCAGAAGTGCCAGGCAAGCAAAACCCCCTTGTTCATTCCGATACAATCCCACTCTCTCGCTCCTGCTCTCTTTTACTGCATTAGGAGAACAACGATTCAATTGTTACATGCTGCGATAGTTGAACCCCTTTCCTCTGCATGACCTGTCATTGCCACAGTAAATAGATGAAACCCACTAGCATGAGTAGGAGTTGTTTGAGCCCTGATGTGCCTACTCATTCCTGCTTGTTTGTCATGCCTACTACTGCTTAGAGTTGAGTCGGGTCTGATTCATCGTGGATGAATTGGAAAGTGGTGAACATGTCCTACTGTCTATGAGCTAAGTGTGTGAACACGATTTGGTAAAGGTAGCGGTGAAAGGCCATGTAGGAGTACATGGAGGGTTGTCTCATTGAAGCCGTCCTCAGGAACTGAGATCTGTGTTTGAGATCCATGAACAGCTACTACCACATGTTGGGCCCTGAAATATGACCCCACTCGACTTATTAACCGCCCATGTCCTCTGTCCATGAGTTGCAAGTAGTTTCTGGTGTTTGTAGTATGCTGGAGGCAGTGCGCAGCGCTGACCCGAGGGGTGGGCTGTGATGCGGTAGGCACGTGGCCGGGTATGCCGGGCGCCCGTTTGGTGTCGCGGAACCCTGTACACATCGTTCGGGGCCGTATGTGGAAACCTCGGCCGGACTCCCTGCAGATGGAACTTGAATAGGCAATAAACCTGGTCTAGAGACTTGTGTGGTTAGTCAGGTCGTGGTCTACACTCACGTCGGCTTTCGCTTGAAGTCTGCCGAGCACATGTCGTGTGCAGACGCTAAGTGGTGGAAACATGTGTGAAGAAGTACACCCCTGCAGGGTTATAAATGATCTATTCGAATAGCCGCGTCCGCGGTAAAAGACCTCTTGGTTGCCTATACAGTTCATAGACAAGTGAAAGTGGATACTCTAAAATGCGCAAGATAAGCATGAGTGCTATGGATGGCATTCTCATAGGGAGACAGGAGCGGATCCATAGTGGTGTATTGATTGGTGAATATGTGGACTCGTGTGCGCCACCTCAAAAGAGTTACTTGCAGTCGTAGTTCAGGATAGCCACCGAGTCAAAGATGGCTTGCTGCAGTCAAACTCCACCGCCCCTTTATTGATACTGATGCATATGTAGCTAGTTCTGATGTAAGTCTTGCTGGGTACATTTGTACTCACGTTTTCTTAATTTATGTTTTTGTAGAGAGACTTCAGTCTCGCTAGTAGTTCCGCGTGGACTTCGACGTTTAGCTTGTTACCTCAGCTACGATCTTGTGCCCTCGACAGGCTCTTGTAGATAGTTAGGTTTCTCAACCTTTTTCTTTTGTAGTTGCCTGTACTCAGACAAGTTAAGCTTCCGCTTGTGCTTGTGCTTGTTGCTTGTATGACTTGAATGCTGGGTCATTAGACCCATGTTTGTACTATCTGGCTCTTCGGAGCCTAATGAATAAATACTTTGAGTTGTAGAGTTTTGTTGTGATGCCATGTTGTATTTGCACATATCGAGCATATTGTGTGTATGATTTGAAATGATTGGTATGTGTGGGATCCGACAACCTAGTTGTTTATCCTTGGTAGCCTCTCTTACCGGGAAATGTCTCCTAGAGCTTCCACTGAGCCATGGTAACTTACTCTTGCTCCTAACACTTAGGCTGGCTGGCATGTGTCCTTTTCGTTCCTGGTCTGCATTCCTTCGGGAAATGTCACGCTTGGTGTCTAATGGAGTCCTGTTAGCATTTGCTACAGCTCGGATTCACGCGCTGATGACCGACACGTTCGTTGCTGGGCCATGTATGCCTGTCCCTATAAGTTAGTGCCACTTTGGGTTTACGACTAGTCATGTCGGCCCGGGTTCTCTTTCATATGGATGCTAGCGACACTATCATATACGTGAGCCAAAAGGCGCAAACGGTCCCGGGCCAGGTAAGGTGGCACCCGTGGGAATACCGTGCGTGAGGCCGCAAAGTGATATGATGTGTTACATGCTAGATCGGTGTGACTTAGGATCGAGGTCCTGACAACTTTGGTATCGAGCTCGATTGCTCAGAGGATTACCAAGCCAAACTGGTCGAAGTTGAGTCTAGAAATGCTTTAGTTATATAAGGGAATTGATTGTAGAAGGGAACGTAAGGCTCTTTTTACTCCTTTACCTTATGCCCTTCTGATCCGAGTCAACCTCTTCTTTTCTACGGGGATTAAGAACTAGGCCTTCTCTTCTATCTATCAGGATGACGTATTACTAATCCATAGACTTATAGGATTGATGGATTCAAGTCTCAGTTTAGTTTCTAGTACTTCCGTGTGTTAACAGTTATCTCAGAACCTTGATATTGTGATGTTGAGTGGTTATACCACCATTTTGCAGGATGTCTCAAATATTTTTGAGCATTTACAGTCGTTATGCTGTCTGAGTCATCCCAGGTTTCTAAATAGTCTAATGCAGTTGCAAATCCCTTCTTTCCATTCTCGATGTTCCTCTGGGCCAGATTAACCACACTAATCGTCGAGTTGAGGTACTCTCTTGCCTCGGCGTATATGTTGAAGCCATTATTATGACCCTAGGCGTCTTAGAGAACCACTAAGTAATTTAGCAATGCTTTGTATCCCCAGTGTGATGGTTCTGGCCATTATTCTCGAAAGCATCCCGTGATGCCATTTAGTCCGTTGGTATTCCATCTTTGGGTTCTTGAACCCGAGATTCACTCTACTCATTCATGTGATAGTGTTTGCTAGTTCCTTTAGGATATTAGTAACCTTTGCAATAGTCCTCGAGGTCCGTGGTACTTTTCTCTTCCAAATACCATGAACCACTTATGGCAGAAGTTCCTCATTGAACCAAAAGATCACAACCAGAGTGCTCTTGATGAGTTATCGGTTCTATGTTGTGACTCTGCCAGTTATACCTTTCTGCATGGGTTATCCGGAAGAAATGTTGAGCTTTGCTCGACATACTAATTTATGCATCCACAACTCAAAAGATATATGTTCCTTTGAGTTGTCCCTCTCTTTAGTTGTATCCTGATACCCATCTATCATTTGATAGTCAAGAGCATGTCATGCATTCATGCTCATCGATACCTCATATTCTTGTGGTCTGTCAAGCTATTCTACTCCAGAATGACTAGGAGAAACAAACTCCAGTACCTTATCCATTTCCAGGATTGGCTCAAAGTAGTTGTATTCCGCAGATCAAATTGCCAATCCAGCCTTTGATCTGTTCTACCTTGGGGTGTCACCCTCTTTCATATCAAGAATGAAGTGATAATTGCACAATCTCTCATGAATTCTTGATGTAGTGATACTTCTCACCATCATTATGCATTCCTCGTTCCCGTGTTGTCGCAATCGGAATGCCGACAAGTGAACTATGATGTGTGAAATCAATACTCCGAGCAACTCGTTGCTTGGTAGTAAATGGACAATATTCTCATTCTTAGTGTGTTGGTTACTGAATCATCATTCTAAGATAGATTGTGCTACCTAGTCCTTATTTCTGGCGCACTCTTCGATCAATGAGTTAGGATTATTCACCCTTGATTATTTGATCATATCGTCTTGCTCTGAAAAGCAAGATTGTTCTCGAGCTTAGTAACATATTGGTGGTTCGTGATGTTCCGAATATCTTCTCGGAAGTATTACCAGGTTATCACCTCACCGCTATGTTGAGTTCATGATCATGTTGGTTTTCCTCCAAACCACCCATTCTCCAAGATTCTGTGTTGGATACCCTGAACTAGTCGGTTGAGCTAAACAACAACTTGTAGAGCTGGAAGATAAAGCTTTATCTGACTTAGTTCATTCCAAAGGTATACCTTTTGTGTGTATGTGTGTGTTGAAGAAAGATGACATCTCCATTGATTGGTCCTCGTGATCAGTGGTTGGATCTATTGCCTTGTCAAAACTTTGACTTGAGTATGGGCTATCATCAAGTCAAATCAGAACCAATGATGTTCGTAATGTTGTCTTACTCGTGGTTGATCCCTCAAGCATACACCATTACATCTTTTGGTCTGACCAATGCTATCACTGTGTTCACATAATGGTGGAAGTCCAATGATATGGAAATTTTGATGAGTTGCTATTGAGCCCATCAGCAACATTTTGTCTCCTCCATGATTCATGTTGAACATCAAGCTAGTGTTGGAAACTTTTGTAAGCATTATCTTCGTGTTACGTTCATGAAGCCTATGTTTGGATGAAAGAAGTGACTTCCTTTGGTTCACGTGCATTTGATGTAAGTTGCCGCCGTGAATTCGAGAAAGTTTGTTTTTGCCTCCTCCAGAATCATCCCAAGTCAGTCATGCATGTGTGAAGTATTCTATGGTCTGATAGACTGATCATCTTCATTCCATATGTATTCCCTAGCACACCAAGCCACTGATTGATTTGTTCAAGGAAGGGAAGTTCCTTCTTAAGAGCATGCCTTATGCAAGGACTTCAATATCCTCGATTATGGTTCCCCACCTGAACTCGGTAGTGTTTTATTATAAGACTACTGCATGGTCATGCTTGTCTGGGATAGGGTGTTCACATGTGTGTAGTAGAACCAGCTCATGTTTTGGAGCTTTCTATCGTAGTTCATCTCCCGAGAGTCTCACAACGTTATCTCATCGATTTGTGTTGCAAATCTTCTTTTCAGACATGTGAGTCTGAAGTATCCTGTTTCTAACCAGATCTGAATCTCAGGCAGATATGATGGTTGGAACATTCCCAACATTTGCATCTTGTTCCCAGCTTGCACCCCATTGTGCCAATTTTCCATGGGCTGCCCTTCTCAGCAGTTTCTGTCCAGGATCATCTTCAGAAGTGGACTTACCATGAGTCCCATACATTTCCGGTGATAAGCAAAAATCATCCATGGCGTTGTCTTCAACAAGGTAGTCCACATCATCCATTCTAGCCCGAGTGTGTCGTTCTCCCGAAATCCGTCAAACAATCATTTGTAAATTGCCTTAGGCTGGTATGAACAGCTCCAATGATCTCTATATCAAAAGTAATTCTTTTTGCCACTTAAGGGAATAACTCTATGAGTCACCTTCCCTTAGGTGCCCCATTATGGAATTATGGCAGTTATCTCCTTGCTACTTTGAAACCATGCACCATCTTACTAAAGCGTGGAACTGTTGCCTACCAAATTGAGCCCTTGTCATCTGCTTCTTCCCATTGCTCATGATGTGTGTTATATGTTTCAGCTCAAGAGATGTTCCTACGTCTCACTCCATGAGTTGATCTTGAGTGCTTGATCTTCGAGGAGATCGATTCATGTAGAGTTTCTGGCTGTCATCATTGTGCTGGATGAAGATCTCGAAAGCAAAGACGCCAAGATCAATTTGAAGCAATGGATCATGAAGATCATGTTAGCTTTGTATCCCCTCTGTCTTCTTACCTCACGTCTTGAATCCCGGGACAAGATTCTTGTTTAGTGGGGGTGAGTTGTCACAGCCCTAGCTTTAGCCTTGTTGTGGACTAGTCTTGGTTTTTGCATCATGTTTAAATTTTGCATTAACTTGAAATGGGGATGTTCAAACCCTAGCACCAAATGAAATCCAACTAGGATCAAAATGAAATATTTTCAATGAACCCAAAATGCCCTTTGGAAATGTTCATGGTAAAAACCTCTGCCAAAAATGATGAACATATTTCTAGTTCATTTCTGGATTTTTGAATTAACTCGTATTGTATTTGAATTGGGGCATTTAAATCCTATAAATATTTTAAATGCTCTAATAATTCTGAAACTAGTTGAGGGCTGTTGGGAATAATTTCAACAGTGCCCACAAATATTTCCAGGAGTTTTAAAAATGGTTTACTTTTTAAACTAAATCAAAACAGAGGAAAATAAATAGAAAACAGAAACAGAATTAGAAAAGAGAGGGAAGGACTCACCTGGGCCACATACCTGGCACAGCATCAGGCCGGGCCCACCCAATCGGCGCCAGCCGTCCTCAACCTCGTGCCGGTGGGCACGAGGCGTGCCCAGTGGTGCGCTTAGCCTTGCTGTGCCACCGACGGCCACCTCCTGCTTCTGCCGATGCTCTGGATGACTCCAGACGACGCCACACACCCCCTGGCCTCTCTCTCCCTCACCCGTGGCCTCTCCCCTCCTCTGGTCTCTCCCTCTCACCGGCCGAGGGCCACCCTCGCTGCCCCCGTATCCACCGGCCACTGTAGACCTCTCTGTCTTGTCCAAAGGCTCCGCCTCGTCCCTCTCTTCATCCTAACCGTGCTACGCTTCGCCGGAAGCCCCTGAACGACCTCACCGAGCTCGTCTTCAACCTCCCGACAACGAGATCGCCTCCGCCGCCCCACTCGCTTTGGACCTCCCCTGAGCTAGCCGACGCCTCCAAACGACGCCGGGTGAGCCCCTCTTCGTTTCTCCCCTATCCCCGTCGCCCCGCACGTCCTCTAGCGCTAGCGCTGCCGTGCCCGAAGCTCGCCGCCACACAGTCATGTCGCCGCCGTTGTAGCTCGCGGGCGAGCACATCAACATGCTCAGCATATCTCCACGAACCCATAGCCACCAACCGTTTCCCTTCCCAAGCTCCGTGGGGCTGAACCCGTCGTTTCCGTAGCTCCGCCTGCCACGCAGGTCGCTGCCGCCATCGACGTAGGCCACCGGAGCTGCTGCCGCGTGCACCACCCGACGCGGACGAGCCTCCTCATCGCATAGAAGCCCTCCGCCGTCCATTTGGTCGCCGGAGACGCAATCCCGCAGCCCGCCGCCGCGTCTGTCCTCACCGGCGTCGAGTCGCCGGAGGGTTTGACCCGAGTTGACCAGGGTTGACCCCC
This sequence comes from Aegilops bicornis, assembly GCA_021605145.1. Lineage (NCBI taxonomy): Eukaryota > Viridiplantae > Streptophyta > Magnoliopsida > Poales > Poaceae > Aegilops > Aegilops bicornis. The sequence goes on from CM038669.1 coordinate 237,227,897, forward strand.
AAGGGTCATTAACATGTGGGCCCCAGCCCTGCTAACTTTGGGTTAAGTTTATATTTAAACTTAATTAACCAACTGTCTCAATCGACTAAGCGGGCGGGACCCACCGACGCCTGGGCTTAGTACTAAATTAACGCTAATTAACCATGTTAATTAGTTGTGTCACTGACCGATGGGTCCCACTGGTCAGGTTTGACCTGGACCGCAACTGTTGACCTGCTGACATCACACCAACGTCGTGCTGACGCAGTAAAGCTTTCCTGGGATTTTAAATAAATCAGAAATGATTTATTTATTTCAAAAAATACCCAAAACTTCTAAAAATCATAGAAATTTAACCGTAACTCCAAATGAAATACTTTATATATGAAAAATTATCAGAAAAATCCAATCTATCCATTTGTATCATTTTCATGCATGTTAGAACCACTTTTTGCTATTGTTTAGGACAAATCAAATGAATGGCATTTAAATAACCACATGTGGAGTTTGAATTTGAACCTTGGGTTCAAACCAACTTCATTTAATTGTGTTGCTAGTTGCATTAGCTCAATGAACATCATATTGCCATGCCACATTCATGCATCATATTGTTGCATTGCATTGATTGTGTTCTTTCTCTGTTTGCCGGTATTTGTCCCCTCTGAGTGGACGTAGTTCCGACGATGAGTTCGATGACACCGATGAAGAGCTATACTATCTTCAGAAGTGCCAGGCAAGCAAAACCCCCTTGTTCATTCTGATACAATCCTACTCTCTCACTCCTGCTCTCTTTTACTGCATTAGGAGAACAATGATTCAACTGTTACATGCTGCGGTAGTTGAACCCCTTTCCTTTCATTGCCACAGTAAATAGATGAAACCCACTAGCATGAGTAGGAGTTGTTTGAGCCCTGATGTGCCTACTCATTCATGCTTGTTTGTCATGCCTGCTATGGCTTAGAGTTGAGTCAGGTCTGATTCATCAGGGATGAATTGGAAAGTGGTGAACATGTCCTACTATCTATGAGCTAAGTGTGTGAACACGATTTGGTAAAGGTAGCGGTAAGAGGCCATGTAGGAGTACATGGTGGGTTGACTCATTGAAGCCGTCCTCGGGAACTGAGATCTGTGTTTGTGATCCATGAACAGCTACTACCACACGTTGGGCCCTGAAATATGACCCCGCTCGACTTATTAACCGCCCTTGTCCTCTGTCCAGGAGTTGCAAGTAGTTTCTGGTGTTTGTAGTATCTTTGGAGGCCGTCTGTGATCTTGACCGAGGGTGGGCTGTGATCACGGTAGGCACGTGGCGGGTATGCAGGCGCCCGTTTGGTGTCGCGGAACCCTGTACACATTGTTCGGGGCTGTATGTGGAAACCTCGGCCGGACTCCCTGCGGATGGAACCTGAATAGGCGATAAATCTGGACTAGAGACTTGTGTGGTTAGTCGGGTCGTGGCTTACACCCACGTCGGCTTTCGCTTGAAGTCTGCCGAGCACATGTCGTGTGCAGACGCTAAGTGGTGGAAACATGTGTGAAGAAGTACACCCATGCAGGGTTATAAATGATCTATTTGAATAGCCGCGTCCGCGATAAAGGACCTCTGGGTTGCCTATACAGTTCATAGACAAGTGAAAGTGGATACTCTAAAATGCGCAAGATAAGCGCGAGTGCTATGGATGGCGTTCTCGTAGGGAGACGGGAGCGGATCCATAGTGGTCTATTGATTGGTGAATATGTGGACTCATGTGCGCCACCTCAAAAGAGTTACTTGCAGTCATAGTTCAGGATAGCCACCGAGTCAAAGTTGGCTTGCTGCAATCAAACTCCACCACCCCTTTATTGATACTGATGCATATGTAGCTAGTTCTGATGTAAGTCTTGCTGGGTACATTTGTACTCACGTTTGCTTAATTTATGTTTTTGTAGAGAGACTTCGGTCTTGCTAGTAGTTCCGCGTGGACTTCGATGTTTAGCTTGTTACCTCAGTTATGATCTTGTGCCCTCGGCAAGGTCTTGTAGATAGTCAGGCTTCTCAGCCTTTTTATTTTGTAGTTGTCTGTACTCAGACAAGTTAAGCTTCTGCTTGTGCTTGTTGCTTGCATGAGTTGAATGCTGGGTCATCAGACCTATGTTTGTAATATCTGGCTCTTCGAAACCTAATGAATAAATACTTTGAGTTGTAGAGTTTTGTTGTGATGCCATGTTGTATTTGCACATATCGAGCATATTGTGTGTATGATTTGAAATGCTTGGTATGTGTGGGATCCGACAACCTAGTTGTTTATCCTTGGTAGCCTCTCTTACCGGGAAATGTCTCCTAGTGCTTCCACTGAGCCATGATAGCTTGCTATTGTTGCGGAACACTTAGGCTGTCCGGCATGTGTCCTTCTTTGTTCCTGTGTCTGTTCCTTCGGGGAAATGTCACGCGGTGTCTACCGGAGTCCTGTTAGCCCAGCTGCTACAACCCGGATTCACTCGCTAATGACTGACACGTTCGTTGCTGGGTCATGTATGCATTTCCCTGTAAGTTAGTGCCACTTTGGGTTTACGACTAGTCATGTCGGCCCGGGTTCTCTATCATATGGATGCTAGCGACACTATCACATACGTGATCCGAAAGGCGCAAACGGTCCCGGGCAAGGTAAGGTGGCACCTGTGGGAATACCGTGTGTGAGGCCACAAAGTGATATGATGTGTTACATGCTAGATCGGTGTGACTTAGGATCGGGGTCCTGACACCGTCGAACTCTCGATCCAGCTGAGTGTCGAGGGAGAGCTTCGTCAGCACGACGGTGTGATGGCGGTGATGATGAAGCTACCAGCGCAGGGCTTCGCCTAAGCACTGCAACGATATTACCGAGGTGGATTATGGTGGAGGGGGGCACCGCACACGGCTAAGACAATGTCTGTTGTTGTGTTCTAGGGTGCCCCCTGCCCCCATATATAAAGGAGCAAGGGGGAGGCCAGCCGGCCCTTGGGGCGCGCCAAGGAGGGGAGGAGTCCTCCTCCTAGTAGGAGTAGGACTCCCCCTTTCCTAGTCCAACTAGGAGGAGGAAGGGGGAAGGAAGGAGAGGGAGAGAGGGAGGGAAAGAGGGGGCGCCGCCCCCACCCCTCCTTGTCCAATTCGGACTCCAAAAGGGGGGGCGCGGCCAGCCCTATGGCCACCTCCTATTTCTCTCTCACAAGGCCCACGTTGGCCCATTAGTCCCCCCGGGGGTTCCGATAACCCCCCGGCACTCCGATAATTATCCGGTGACCCCCGGAACTCATCGGTGTCCGAATATAGTCATCCAGTATATCAATATTTATGTCTCGACCATTTCGAGACTCCTCGTCATGTCCGTGATCACATCCGGGACTCCAAACTATCTTCGGTACATCAACACACATAAACTCATAATACTGATCGTCACCGAACGTTAAGCGTGCGGACCCTACGGGTTTGAGAACTATGTAGACATGACCAAGACACGTCTCTGGTCAATAATCAATAGCAGAACCTGGATGTTCTTATTGGCTCCCACATATTCTACGAAGATCTTTATTGGTCAAACCGCATAATGTTATACGTTGTTCCCTTTGTCATCGGTATGTTACTTGCCCGAGATTCGATCATCGGTATCTCAATACCTAGTTCAATATTGCTATGGTACTTGTCTCTTTACTCATTAGTCACATTGCTTGCAAGGCTTATAGTGATGTGCATTACCGAGAGGGCCCAGAGATAGCTCTCCGACAATCGGAGTGACAAATCCTAATCTCGATCTATGCCAACTCAACAAGTACCATCGGAGACACCTGTAGAGCACCTTTATAATCACCCAGTTACATTGTGACATTTGGTAGCACATTAAGTGTTCCTCTGGTATTTGGGAGTTGCATAATCTCATAGTCATAGGAACATGTATAAGTCATGAATAAAGCAATAGCAATATACTAAACAATCATGTGCTAAGCTAACGGAATTGGTCAAGTCAATCACATCATTCTCTAATGATGTGATCCCGTTAATCAAATGACAACTCATGTCTATGGCTAGGAAACTTAATCATCTTTGATTCAATGAGCTAGTCAAGTAGAGGCATATAGTGACACTCTATTTGTCTATGTATTCACACATGTACTAAGTTTCTGGTTAATACAATTCTAGCATGAATAATAAACATTTATCATGATATAAAGAAATATAAATAACAACTTTATTATTGCCTCTAGGGCATATTTTCTTCAAGACATCCCTCAAGTCATCTAAATGATCACGTGATCCATATCAACTAAACCATGTCCGATCATCATGTGAGATGGAGTAGTTTTCAATGGTGAACATCTCTATGTTGATCATATCTACTATATGATTCACGTTCGACCTTTCGGTCTTAGTGTTCCGAGGTCATGTCTGCATGCTAGGCTCGTCAAGTTTAACCCGAGTATTTCATGACGTGCAAAGTTGTCTTGCACCCTTTGTATGTGAACATAGAGCTTATCACACCCGATCATCACATGGTGTCTCTAAGACGCATTTAACCGTCGCAATAAAGTTGCATACTGGGGAGAAGTCTTATACCTTGAAATTTAGTGAGGGATCATCTTATAATGCTACCGTTGTACTAAGCAAAATAAGGTGCATGAAATATAAACATCACATGCAATCAAAATATGTGACATGATATGGCCATCATCATCTTGTGCCTTTGATCTCCATCTCCAAAGCACCGTCGTGATCTCCATTGTCACCGGCTTGACACCTTGATCTCCATCATAGCGTTGTTTTCTTCTTGCCAACTATTGCTTCTACGACTATCGCTAACGCATAGTGATAAAGTAAAGAAATTACATGGCAATTGCATTTCATACAATAAAGCGACAACCATAAGGCTCCTACCAATTGCCGATATCTTTTACAAAACATGATCATCTCATACAATAATTGTCGTGGAATTGTCACGGCAGATGTCCTCATGAAAGGACTTAGTCGCGGGGCCATCGTACGGGTTAACTTAAAGGGGTTAAAGCGGACACAAAGACATGAGAGTTTATACTAGTTCGGCCCCTTCGATGAAGGTAAAAGCCTACGTCTAGTTTGTCATGGGATTGATGTGATTTCGGCGACTAGGGAGCAATAGCTTCGCCTAAGCCTCGAATTGTTGTTGTCTGTCCCTAAACCGCTGCCGGATCGTCCCCTTATATACACGGGTTGACGTCCGGCTGGTCTACAGAGTCCCGAGGCCGGCTCATACAAGTGTCCGGCTCGGTCTCTTCTTTCTCTTATCTTACAACACAAGTTACATGGTTATGGCGGTTTTACCATTATGGGCCCGAACTCGCCTCGGCTCCGGCCTCTAAGCTCTCTGACAAATAGCCGCCACCTTACGAGTCTTCGTGGGCCCCAATTATGGCGAGGGTAAACCGCCCTTGAGCGGTTTATATTCAGTAGTTACATCCCCAACATTAGGCCCCAGATTGACTTGAACCTGTTCATGTTAATCTTCAACATCTTAGAAAACTCTGAATCTCTTCCTTCATATTTCGTAAACCGCCATCTGCTTAAACCGATGTGACGTCATCCTCCGACCACAGCAACAGAGCATCTTGACGTCATCTCTATTAAAGAAGCCCAAACAGTAAGATTCCCTTCATTTAATACTATCCCGGAAATCGAGGCGATCAGCTGCGCCCGCCGCTTTTAACTCCTCCATTCTCGCGCCCGTTAATTACTCTGTCTCATTATAAATAGGCCGGAAGGCCCTTTCTCTTCTTCCTCCTTCCGCGCTTCTTCTTCCTCGCGACGCTCCAGCTCTAAAGCTCCGTCGTCGCCTCCGACCTCTGAACGCCGCGTCAGTGCAAGGCCGCTGCATCAACCTGGTTGTACCAGAGACTCCCGGCGCTCCTCCGCTGTTCTGTGCATCGGATAAGGCTCCTCCTCATGCCCTAGATTTGCATCTTGAGGCTCCTGTTCATATCGTCGTTCATAGGTGTTCATCCCTAGTCTCTTCATACCTGCTCTGTCATGGCTTTTTAATCCAACCGTAACATATATCCTGTGTAGTAATTGCTCCGCCTTCAGTTTAGCACTTTGCACATCTTTCTTTTTGTTCAGACCCTCTTGTTAGAACGCACGAACTTCCCTGCCCTTTATAAGGCTTGCATGGGTCGCAGAAATTTTTCCTTCTTGAATCTTGGTAGATCCAAATTAACTCTATTCATATGTGAAACCTGTTTACATCCACACTTAGCAGATTTTCGATTCTGTCTCTTCCTCCTAAGGGCGGTTTAATTTTTGATAGCTAATCCGCCATACTCCATTAGTCCTCAGTTAAACCGGAAATTGGAACTGACTGCCAAATTGTCGGTTTAGCATTGTATAATATGTTCGAACCGTTAACGGTGAACCGTTTCTTACTTTTCCTTTCGCAGTTTCTTCTTCCGGAATGGCCAAACAATTCTTAGCTTGCAATTGGGTCCGGTCCAAGATCACTGAGACGCAACTCAATGGATATGTCACCACCGGCGCTTTAGCCTCCAAAAATGTCCTCCATTGGCGTGTTCCAGGTGCCGAATGCCCTCCTGAACCTCAAGAAGGAGAAGTAATTGTATTTATGCAGCATTTAGACCGGGGATTCAGCCCGCTCGGATCAAAATTCTTCCAGGATGTCCTCGCATTGGTCCGAACTCTGTGTCCAATATATGCATTTTCCAAGTTTTCTGTGAAGTCTATCTTCAAGAAGAACCATCTGTGGAGCTGTTCCGGGATTTCTTTCATTTGAACCGCCGTACGGAGTTTTCTGATGGTCCTAACACGGAACTGGGTGGCGTTTCAATCCAGAAAAGGAAGGAAGTAGACTTTCCTCGCGCAAAACACCATAGCCATCCGAAAGATTGGAACCAAACCTGGTTCTATTGCCGGAATACCGCTCCTAACAGCGAGAACCCTTTGCCGGGCTACCACCCTCACCGGCTTAGCAACCATCACCCATTGCCTTTATGCTTGACCGCCGCAGAACGGAAGAATTTTGCGCCTCAAATTATCAAACTCCGGGCTCTAATGGCCAATGGCTTAACTGGTATTGACCTTGTTCGATGTTGGGTTTCTTGGGGCATCTTGCCATTGAGCCGCCGCCCCGGATTGATGCACGAATACACTGGTAGCGCCAAAGACCCTCAAAGACGTCACGAGCTACCAATAACTGAGCTTGAAGTCACTGAGACAGTGAAGAAGATGCTCGATGAGCCGATCTTCGTCTGCAGCCAAACCGGGTTGGCCCCATTCTGTGTTTCCAACAAACCGCCTGCGGTAAGGTTCCGCTCGTCGCTCTTCTGATATTAATGCCTTAGTGATATATATTAATCCTTGTTACTTCTCAGGCTAACAGCTCCTTCTGGAAACGAACCAAACCGGCCCGGGTTCCTCGTGTAAAGTCCAAGACCACCAAGAAAGCTGGTAAGAGGAGAACCGCCGAGTCTTCGGATCCGCGGAAGAAGAAGATCGAAGTCGAGGTAAAGCTTGATTTACTTTTCCTTTTATCCTTCATCCTATTGACGGTTTCAATTCCCGTGATGATCTTGAAGCCCGATCATGCCGATCCTGTTGAGGTAATCCTTCTTTCTTCGAATCTGATCTTGTGCGGTTAAAAGAATTCGCCGCGACAGTCCGGAAAGTGAAAAAATCTCACTCCGTGCTCATTTGAATCCGAACCTTTCTTTGAAGACACAAAGAGGCTGAAGAGCGCCGTGACGACCCGCACACGTCAACAAATTACATCGTCCGGTTTACCTGACACCCCAACCCGGAAGCGTCGTCCAGAGGTGATTTGTTCTCCTGAAAAGCGTTATCCTTTGAAAGGTTTCTTCCGATTTCCTCTCAATCCGTCTGACCTGAATTATCAGGCCTCTTCCAACTCATCTGGCGGTTCATCAACCACTCAACTGCCTCCTCTTAAAGTTGCTGCGGGGTAAGCATAATGCTCTTTTTTGTTTTCTTCACATTTGTCGGTTCATCATACTTGAACTCTGAATATTGCAGCACCAAGGCTCGCTTAAGTAAGAAGGCGAAAATCCTTGACCCTACTGTGGATGCTGATCCGGAGAAGACTCCAGAGCACCATGGCGAAAAGCTTGATGTTGCTAAAAACAGTTATGCCGGGTTGAACCAAGACGACAATGCTAATCCGCCAGAGGTTGAACCGGATGCCCAAGTGGAAACCTCACATCCTGCTCCACCGAGTCCTGCAGCGGAACAGGTAGGCGATTCTTTGAAACACCGAGCCTGGGTATGAAAACACCAAGCCCAAGGAAGAATGCCAATCCGGCTAGCCCGGCCAAAGATGATGATGTCGTAGTGACGGGCACCGCCTATACCTCCCCTGGCAATCTGGTCGCTTTATCAAAACACAGCGCCAAGGAAGAGTCTGCTGCCATGAGTAAAGAGAAGGGAAAAACTGATCTGTCAGCTTATGATAACTTCTCTACCCAAGAACTTCACTCCGGCTTTCTGAACCGACTCTACACAAGTCGTGACTTCGAAGCCGGTCTGGTGAATCGTATGAAGGAACGCTATGAGGTAAGGAGTTATGCCTCTCTTGTACTTTTGTTGTGTAGTAGCCCCAAGGGCCGGTTCAACTGAGCATAGTTAAACCGGCACTTAATATTAAATTCATACTTCTCAAACTTGAGTGATGTAGCCCCCAAGGGCCGGTTCAACTTAGCATAGTTAAACCGGGACTTAACATGTATCACCATAGCAAGATGAGATCAATTAGCCATTAGCCCCCAAGTGCCAAGTTGAATACTGTATTGAGCTTGGGACTTCATAATGAAACAACTAACGTGATCCATTTTTATCGAGTGAGATATACCAGCAAACCGTACAACTCAAGGACCTTCGTGCCAATCGAAGACTCAACAAGCGAAGCCACCAAGGCCAAGGATGAATTGAAAACTGCCTTGACCACTATGGAGCAGCTCAAGGAGTGGTATAAATCCGAGCAGGCCAACTGGGACACCGAGAAGGCTGGTTTGTCAAGCGGGCGGAAGATGTCAAGCGGCTCTTAAACCGGTGATGAAGAGCTCACCGGACTAAAGCGCCAAATTAATGCCATGACCTCTCCGATCTTTGGTAAGAGATTTTTCACCGATTACTATTCCGCTTTTGATATTTCCGCCAGCTTTAACTCGAGCTGTCTTAAACCGGTACAGGGAAGCGTATTGCTCATCTAGGCTCTGATATGCGGAAGAAGCTCAAGGCTGCATACACGCTGATTGAGCAGCTGTATACCGGCACCCAGCGAGTCATATGCGCTACATCGTATGATAACACAGCTCCTTCCTTGATCAAAGATACGCTGGACCGGTTATCCATGATTCCGGCACAACTCGAAGAGTTGAAAAGATCCGCGGCCCGGGCTGGCACTTTATTGGCTTTAACGCGCGCCAAGGCGTGGATAGCGGACCTTGATCGAGCTGACATAGCCAAGGGTTTCCCCAGCGCTCAAGAAAACGGCGAAGCCTTTGATAATGTCGCCCTCAAACGAATAACAAAGGAGATGCGTCCTCTGGCGAGTCAACTGGCAGCAGAAGCCAACCTGGCGGTTTACCGCTCTTTCTATGATGCAAACAACAAGCGGGTGGAATTTGTCATTCCGAAGTGCGTAATCTTGTTCCCCAATCCGTAAGCACACTTATGCCCTCGACGTTGATCCGCTGAGCTTATAAGTGAAGAGGCTGTCTTCGGGCTTTAAACCGGATTGATCGGTCTACCAATGACTTCCGGCCATTGGGTGATGAAGAGGAAGAAGCTGAACCGACGCCAGACGACCCATCTTCTTCACGTCAACCCGGCGAGGAAGCTTAATCCGTCAAGCCGGTTGATGCATCATAAGCTGCTAGTCATAACGCCATTCAAAATGTTGGGCCTCGGAAGGCCTTGTAATAGAATAGCCAGCACTTTTGTTTTTGAATATGCCTTCAGTCTGCAACCTTCGCGCAGAGGTGCTGATACTTTTGATTGAATAATCGAAACCTTCAATCTATTTTGCCTGCAATCACAAATTCTAAAACAGCAACGGCGGCTTGTGTCGCCACCGGTTTGTGACGCTCATATGTATATGTAAGGAAATATTGAGGTATATGATCAAAATTTTGTGATACAAGAATACTGCCCGATTAATGGGCATGCGGTTGGCTTAGCCAACACGGAAGCGGAGGTTGTATAAACCATTACCGTCAAAGGAGAAAACAGCTCTGTATTTATAATGCCGGTTTACCATGTAAACCATGCCGGTCATGTTAAGCCCCTGTTACTCCATAATGGGATGTTAACAGGAAAAGTCAAACCGGGTAAGTTATTTCCGGATTAACATAAACTGAAAGCCGTCGATTGACTGGTTGAACCGGTTTGAAAAATGTTATCGGTTTAAAAGCGCAACAAAAAATCAAATAGCAATTTGCGAGAAAAGAGGCTTTCTTGAGCCGATCGGATGGTATTACCATGGTCGGACACGACCAAGCTCCCAATAAGGTGTAGCTATGGTTCAAGTCAGCCAGTCCCCAACCGAAACCGTGGCATTATGCCGATCAAGTGGCGTGGCAATGGTTCGGGTTCGACCAAGCCCCAAGTGACTCTATGGCCTTAGGCCGATCAAGAGGCGTGACTGGTTCAGACTTGACCATGTCCCCAAGTGATCCGGTGGCTTTACGCCTATCAAGAGGTGTGGCATTGGTTCGGATCGACCAAGCCCCCAAGTGATATCTAAAAGCTTACGAAGAGCAAGCTCAAGGGATAAACCGGAGGCCGTTTAAGACAACAACTCCATGTACCCAAGCCGGATTTTTACTGAGCGGATACCCCGCTTAGCCGAGGCTCCGGTTTATTGCTTTTATTCATAGTATATACATTGTCATAATATGTACATAAGGAGAGCCGATGGCTCAGGTATAATAAGGCCGAAGATGAGCTATGTTCCACGGCATGTTGGTCTCCTCTTCTGACGTGCGTGAGTCCTTATGCTCTCGAATGTCAATCAGATAGTATGACCCGTTGTGCAGATTCTTGCTGACCACAAAAGGCCCTTCCCAAGGTGGGGATAGCTTGTGCATATCTATGCGGTCTTGAATGAGCGAAGCACCAAGTCTCCTTCTTGAAAGGTTACGGTTACGACCCGTCGACTATGATACCGACGAAGATCCTGGCTGGTAAATCGCCGAGTAGCAGCCGCCATATCTCGTTCTTCATCCAGTCGATCCAAAGCGTCCTGCCGTGCTGCCTCGTTATCTGCCTCAACATAGGCTGCCACACGAGGCGAGTCATGACGGATATCGCTGGGGAGAACCGCCTCCGCTCCATAGACCATAAAGAACGGTGTGTATCCAGTGGATCTGTTAGGGGTAGTATTTATACTCCATAACACAGATGGTAGCTCTTCTACCCAACAGCCCGACGTCCTCTCAGAAGGGACCATAAGCCGGGCTTGATACCTCTCAGATCTCCTGATTAGCTCGCTTACGCTTGACCATTGGACTGTGGGTGAGCTATCAAGAAACGCGTCAAGCGGATGTGCTCACGTTCACAAAACTCCTTCATGGCACCTTTGGACAAATTGGTACCATTATCTGTAATGATACTTGTGTGGAAAACCAAACGGAAAATCACCTTTTGATGAATCGAACCGCCGTGGCCGCATCACACTTGCTAATGTGTTACGCCTCTACCCACTTTGTAAATTTGTCAACCGCCACCAACAGGTGGGTCTTCTTGTTCTTGGACCTTTTGAAAGGTCCAACCATATCCAGCCCCAAGTCGCAAATGGCCAAGTAATTGGAATCATCCTCAATTCTTGGGCGGTACATGAGCACGTCTAGAAAACTTCCGCAACCATCACATCGCCTCGACCAGATCTTCCGCATCAGCATGGGCGGTCAACCAATAAAAACCATGGCGAACGCCTTAGCCACCAAGGATTTTGAACCGCGTGGTGACCACAGTCCCCTTCGTGGATCTCACGCAATATTTCACAGCCTTCCTCAGGGAACACACAGCGTTGAAACGCCCCTGACACACTGCAATGATGCAACTCGCCATTAACAATGGTCATAGACTTAGACCACCGAACTATCTGTCGGGCCAATATCTCATCTTCTGGTAACTCGCCCTGGCTCATGTACGCCAAATAAGGGAGCGTCCAATCCGGAATGACATGCAGGGCTGCCACCAACAGAGCCTCCGGATCAGGAATAGCCAAATCTGCTTCATCGGGGAGCTTGACTGACGGGTTGTGCAAGACGTCAAGGAAAACATTAGGCGGACCGGTTTGCGTTGAGAGCCCAACCGCTTAAAGCGTCCGGCCGCTTCGTTCTTCCGTCGATCCACATGGTCCACGATAGCCTTTGAAATGACCCGCAACAACATCCACCTCCCGACGATATGCGGCCATGAGTGGGTCTTTGGAATCCCAAGTGCGGACACTGCTTTGGGCCACCAAGTCCGAGTCACCGAAGCACTTAACCCGGCTTAGATTCATCTCCTTAGCCATCCGAAGACCATGGAGCAAAGCCTCATACTCAGCTGCGTTGTTAGTACAAGGGAACAGTAAGCGGAGGACGTAGCAAAACTTGTCACCTCGTGGGGAAGTTAACACGACTCCAGCCCCCGAGCCTTCCAGCTGCCTGGACCCGTCAAAGTGGATGGTCCAATAAGTATGATCCGGCTTTTCTTCAGGCGCTTGTAACTCCGTCCAATGATTAATGAAATCCACAAGTGCTCGATTTTATCGCCGTCCGAGGCATATACCTTAAACCGTATGCCCAAGCTCTATCGCCAACTTAGCAATCCGCCGCCGCCTCCCGGTTCTGTATGATATCACCTAAGGGAGCTGAACTGACCACTGTGATGGGATGCCCTTGAAAATACTGCTTCAGCTTCCGGCTTGCCATAAAAACTCCATACACCAGCTTTTGCCAATGTGGATATCTCTGCTTGGACTCAATAAGCACCTCAGTGATGTAATAAACCGGACGTTGAACCGGATGCTCCTTCCCTGCCTCCTTTCGCTCTACCACAATGGCTACGCTTAATCGCCTGGCATTAGCAGCAACATATAGCAGAAGCGGCTCTTTGTCAATGGGAGCGGCGAGTACAGGCGGGTTAGCCAATTGCCGCTTCAAGTCCTCCAACGCTTCATCAGCAGCCGGGCTCCAGACAAACTGACCTGTCTTCTTCAGCATCTGGTACAAAGGAATGGCCTTCTCTCCGAGGCGGCTGATAAACCGGCTCGGTAGCGGCAATCCGGCCCGCCAATCACTGGACATCATTGATACACTTTGGCTTAGCCGAGGAGGTGATAGCTGTAATCTTCTCGGATTAGCTTCAATCCTGTTGGACACAAGGAAACCCAATAACTTGCTGCGGAACACCGAAAACACATTTGGCCGGGTTGAGCATCATCTTGTACACCCGCAAGTTGTCAAAGGTTTCTTTCAAATCCTCAATCAGTGTTTCCTTCTTCCTTGACTTAACCACAATATCATCCACATAAGCATGTACGTTACGGCCGATGTGTTCATGCAAGCAATTTTGTACGCAACGCTGATAAGTTGCTTGGGCGCTCTTGAGCCCAAAAGGCATAGACACATAGCAGAAGGCTCCAAAAGGAGTGATAAACGCTGTCTTCTCCTGGTCCTTAACCGCCATTTTGATCTGATGATATCCAGAATATGCATCCAAAAAGCTCAAACGCTCACAACCCGCCGTAGCATCAATAATCTGGTCAATGCGGGGGAGGGCGAAAGGATCTGCTGGACAAGCCTTGTTAAGATCTATGTAATCCACACACATGTGCCAAGTGTCGTTTTTCTTAAGGACCAGCACCGGATTAGCAAGCCACTCTGGATGGAAAACTTCAACGATAAAACCTGCTGCTAAGAGCACAGCAACCTCCTCCCCAATGGCCTTTACGCCTTTCCTCGTTAAACCGTGAAGGAACTGCTTTACCGGTTTGTACTTGGGATCAACATTAAGAGTGTGCTCGGCGAGTTCCTCGGTACACCGGCATGTCAGAAGGCTTCCATGCAAAAATGTACCGATTCTCACGGATGAACTCGATGAGCGCGCTTTCCTATTTAGGATCCAAGTTAGCACTGATGATCAACTGCTTGGACGAATCACCGGGCACAAAGTCAACAAGTTTAGTCTCAGCCGCCGATTTAAACTTCAGATCTGGATGGTGCTCTGTAGTTGGCTTCTTCAACGGGGTCATATCCGCCGGATCAACATTGTCTTTATAGTACTTTAGCTCTTCGGTGGCACAAACCGACTATGCGTAAGCCGCATCACCTTCCTCACATTCTAAAGCGATCTTGCGGCTCCCATGAACTGTTATCGTCCCTTTGTGACCCGGCATTTTTAGCTGCAAATAGACATAACAAGGTCGCGCCATAAACTTGGCATAAGCCGGCCGCCCAAACAGGCGTGGTAAGGGCTTTGAATTTTCACCACTTCAAATGTCAATGTTTCCGATCTGAGTCATGTTCATCCCCAAAGGCCACCTCGAGCTATTTTACCAACCGGATATGCTGACTTGCCAGGCACCACACCATGAAACACTGTATTGGACGACTTGAGATGTTTATCCGTTAACCCCATACGACGGAAGGTCTCATAATACAGGATGTTGATGCTGCTCCCTCCGTCCATAAGCACCTTGGTGAACTTGTATCCTCCCACCTGAGACACCACCACTAGGGCTAGCTGACCCGGATTGTCAACCCGGGGAGGATGATCCTCTCTACTCCACACAATAGGCTGCTCTGACCAGCGTAGGTAATGCGGCACGCCGGTTCAACAACGTTGATCGCCCGCTCGAAGTTTCCGGTCTCGCTTGTCCAAGCTAGTGGTGAAGACGTGATCATCGCCCACCATTCAATTGCTTCGGATTGCTTTGATAACCCGATCACGCTGCTGCTGATTGTAACCACCTTGGTTGTTCCGATTGTTACGATTGTTACGCCCACCCGGATTACCATTAAACCCTGGACCGAATTTCCTCCATCAGAACCCGGCCGGACCACGAACCGCCGCGGGCCCTTGATCATACCGGAAAGCATTAGAACTTTTGAACTCGTGCATAATGTAACAATCCTTCCAGAGGTGGTTTCTTGGCGCCTCCTTCGTCCCATGCTTCGGACACGGTTGATTCAGCAGATAATTCAACCGGTCCGGATTGTGATTAGGCGCACCACCTCGGTTCGGATGTTTACCCTTGCGCCGTTGACCCTTGTCCTGCACATTGGTGTTGGCTACGAAGCCCATGTTACCATTCGCCTTACGCTTGTTTCCTCCATTACCCGCCGACTGATGCTGCTGGCCTCTGGAGTTGTTGTTCTGTTTTCCCTTCCCTGTTTCATCCTCCTCGGACAATCAGCATACTTCACTAAAACGCCCATGAGAGTGCCCATGTCATTGCAAAAACGCTTCATGCGACCCAGCTTCAATTTTAAAGGCTCGAACCGGCAGTTGCTCTCTAGGGTTAAGATTGCAGAATCAGTGTTGATCCGGTCTGAAGAATGTAGAACTTCAAACGCGGGCGCACTCCAATGGGTTGTGGATTCTCCTCAGCTGGACACAAGCCGCCAAGTCCACCACGTACATGGGCTGCTTACAGGTGTCTTTGAAATTCTGAATGAACCGGTCCGCAATCGGGTCCATGAACTGATGGAATTGGGTGGCAAGTTTTTCAACCAAGCACGGGCCGTACCTTCAAGCATCATGGTAAAATACTTTGCACATGCAGCTTCATCCACATCCAAAGCATCTCCATGGCCATCTCATAGCTTTCTATCCATGCTTCGAGCGGATCGGCGGTATAATTGGGCACCTTGCGTGGCCCCTTGAAATCTTTGGGCAAACGTATATTGCATAAAGCGGGGACGAGGCAAGGCACCCCCAAAGAGCTAGATGTAACTCCAGGCTCGAAGATAGTCGGTCGAACCGGCGCAAGCTGATAATCTTGATGTTGTGCTGCTAACTCGGCCCCCCTACGTGCCCTGGCCCGGTCCACCACCTCTTGAGCGTTTTCGAAACCACCCGCCGGGTTGTTGCCGCGGGGTGCACCCGCTGCACATTACTTGACACGGCGGTTCATCTGCATGCTCGCTATAGCTCCGGCTCGGCGGGGGTGGAGTGGATCCGATCGCTGCTGTTTGAATATGCTTCTGTTGGACCAGAGCCGTCCTAAGGAGCTCTTTGACCGGCGTGTTTCCACCGCTGTGGTGAATCGCCGATTGAATCCTCCAACCGCGCCGCAGCCGCAACAAGGTTATCCATCGGGTTGGAGTAGTGACTGGAGGTGTTTGCACAGCTTGAGGCGCCCGGCATGATGGCGAGGTAGATCTATCACACGAGGCTGAATCGGCGCGCCGTCCCCAAAGCTTCCGCCGGTTCACCACCGGGCGGCGGATTATCGGGTCCTCGCCTCGGGTGTTGAAGAGGTCTCTTCCTCGAAAACCGAGGGCAAACGGGATCTGTACTTTCTTTTCATGACTTCATGCGATGCATTACGATCCAAAGATGAGCCTATAAGCCTGCGCATCCAAAGCGGCCCGCTCGCCACCATCCTAGCGTCAGTAGCTGCGGATCCGCTTTAGCCCGAGTGATTTGCTCCTTCACCTTTGCAATCTCTGCGTTATGCAGATCTTGATCCGCCGGGTTAGCCTCTGCCATGAGCACAGCCAACGCATCAAATAATTCAGATAAAACTTGAGTCGGCGGGCGCACAGGGCCTCCTGCCCCGGCTGCCACCATTGGCTGTCGAACCGCGACCGTTGTCGCGGGCGGTTGAGGAGTGAAGCGTCGCTTGTGTACCGCCATGAATATTCCAACCCGTTGGGCAGATCAAAGGGTCCGGAATCATACCGTCGGAACAGCCCGATCCGCCATCTTGCCGGTACAGAGACTCAGTTTCCCCGGTCGACGACTCGTCATCAGAGTAGACAACGGTTTCGCCACCAGATGCTGATCCGCCCTCATAGTCTCCTCTGTGGATGACTCCCACGAAAGCACGCCTGACAACCGAATTGTTGTTGTCTGTCCCTAAACCGCCGCCGGATCGTCCCCTTATATACACGGGTTGACGTCCGGCCGCTCTACAGAGTCCCGAGGCCGGCTCATACAAGTGTCCGGCTCGGTCTCTTCTTTCTCTTATCTTACAACACAAGTTACATGGTTATGGCGGTTTTACCATTATGGGCCCTAACTCGCCACAGGCTCCGGGCCTCTAAGCTCTACAGCAGTCGCCACCTTCTGAGTCTTCGTGGGCCCCAATTATGGCCGAGGGTAAACCGGCCCCTTCAGGGCGGTTTATATTCAGTAGTTACATCCCCAACAATAATGTATATCACATCATGTATTGACCATATCACATCACAGCATGCCCTGCAAAAACAAGTTAAACGTCCTATACTTTGTTGTTGCAAGTTTTACGTGGCTGCTACGGGCTTCTAGTAAGAATTGTTCTTACCTACGCATCAAAACCACAACGATTTTTCGTCAAGTTCGTTGTTTTAACCTTCAACAAGGACCGTCCTTAGTCAAATTTGATTCAACTAAAGTTGCAGAAACAGACACCCGCCAACCACCTTTATGCAAAACAAGTTGCATGTCTGTCGGTGGAACTGGTCTCATGAACGTGGTCATGTAAGATTGGTCTAGGCCGCTTCATCCAACAATACCGCCGAATCAAAATAAGACGTTGGTGGTAAGCAGTATGACTATGATCGCCCACAACTCTTTGTGTTCTACTCGTGCATATCATCTACGCATAGACCTGGCTGGATGCCACTGTTGGGGAACGTAGCATGCAGTTTCAAAAAAAATCCTACGATCACGCAAGATATATCTAGGAGATGCATAGCAGCGAGAGGGGGAGAGTGTGTCCACGTACCCTCGTAGACCGAAAGCAGAAGCGTTAGCTTAACTCGGTTGATGTAGTCGAACTTCTTCGTAATCCAACCGATCAAGCACCGAACGTACGACACCTCCGAGTTCTGCACACATTCAGCTTGATGATGTCCCTTGAACTCTTGATCCAGCAAAGTGTCGAGGGAGAGTTTCGTCAGCACGACGGCGTGGTGACGGTGATGGTGATTTGATCCGCGCAGGGCTTCGCCTAAGCACTATGACAATATGACCGGAGGAGTAAACTGTGGAGGGGGGCACTGCACACGGCTAAGAAACAATTGATGTGCTTTGGGGTGCCCCCTACCCCCGTATATAAAGGAGGAGAGGGGAGGAGGCCGGCCCTAGGGCAATATGTGTGGAATTCATCGATTTTTGGTCAAATCGAGGCTTGAGTAGGGCGTAGAAGACTGCTAGACTAGGTGGATTGAAGTTTGGTAGGAGGAAATTTAAATTTGGCACCCCCGGTAGTACCGGATCTAACAGAAGCAGTGATTGGACCGTTGACCTCCGCCTCGGGCGGTACTACCACTCCTCTGGAGCGATACTACCACTCCCTTGAGGCAGTACTACGGTTCGGGATGCCAACTTCCTCTTCCCTCGTGTCTATCTTTGATCCATTTTGCTTCTTTTGTTTGGCTTATGCAATGTTTTACACCTTCTTTCCCTCGCTCTCTTTTGAGGGTTCCAAGTGATGGCAATTCTAAGCATCAAGTCTGTTGCATGAACCCCGAGCGTCCTGGAGGGTCTAAGCGCTATCGCACTTCTGAGGGGGCTGGTGCATCTTCTAGTGCTCAAGTAATGCAGCCCAAGCAGACTACCAAGCAAGTTGCTAACAAGCCAAAGCTGAAGGTCAAGTCTGTGTCAAAGATGTCTGCTAAGGAGTTCTGTGTGGCTCGTCGCTGCAATCCATATACCCAACCTCAAGATCCTGCTCTTATCAACCGCGCCTTCTGGAGCAAGAAGCAGCGCTCTATCTATTTTGATGTGCTCAAAGCAAAGAAGAACCTGTTTGCGAGTGTCAGGTCCATTGACATTCCTTATTTGGAGAAGGATCGTGCCTACTTTGGAGACGCTCTTGAGATGTGTGGTCAGGTGAATATCCTCAAGGTCATGGACTTCAACAAGGATTTTGATGCTGACATTGTGGCTCAATTTTATGCCACTGTTCACCTAGTCACTGATGAGGAAAGGACTATGACGTGGATGACTAATGGCAAACTTCTCTCAGTCAAATGGAAGGCTTTCAAGGAAATTTTGGGATATGAGGACCAAGGGCTTGACAACCCGGTTGGCTTTCGCCCCCACAAGGAGACCACTTCTACTCACAAGTTTGCTCTTTGGCCCTATAGCACGGTGAAGATTTTTCCCGTCACGAAGAAGAAGACATATGAGTTGTTTCCTTTTCGGGACATTCTTCATTGCATCTTCAGGCACACTCTTTTCCCTCAGATTGGGAACTTGGATCAGGTACATTCCTACCTAGTGGATATGTTGCTCTTTTGTCAGCATGAGAAGGATGCAAACACATGAGAATCTTTGGATGTTTCTCATGTCATGTGGTCGGAGCTCCTCTCTGCCATCACTGAGCAAAGTGTCCCATCTATGGCCCCTTCCTCATGTTACTTATTGAGAAGACATGGGCATACACCTATCCTGATGTCACATTTGAGACCGGTGACTTCATCTCTCATGAGATCGTTCGACTGAGACAGAAGGAGAACTGGGGTACTTCTGTTCCGGATACAGAGACTCCTTTGGGAGATGCTGAGACTGAGGATGATGAGGATGACGAGTCGTATTATGAGCCCAGTGGAGTGGAGCCATCTTGGGCTAAGAAGCTCAAGTTGAAGGTGAAGAAGTTGTTCTGTATGGAGGCTCACGGGTAGTATATGGCACATGTGTCAGAAAAAAATCACGCAGTCATCACAAGGTCCTTATTTGTTAGCTCGGAACAAAGGTTTTCAGTGGGTTAGAGGACAATATCACTGACGAGGAGGAGTGGATCTCTCAGCACTACCCCTGGACGGATTCAGAGACTGGTCAGCCTGCTGCTGCTGCCGATGACGGAGGCGAGAGCGACCACGCGGAGCTGTGAGGATGGGGATATCCGACGTTGCTATCACTTGTGATCGTTGTAGCACTCTTTACCCTTTTGGTGTCTCGATGCCAAAGGGGGAGAGAGTTTAGGGGATTTTCTGAGTTGCGAGTGCGCCTTATTTGTGGTGTCGTTCTCTCTCGTGAACTCTTTTATCATCTGTTTGCTTTGGTTTGGTTTGTGGTTGTGAGACATGGGTATCTTGTCATATGGTGTGAGACATATGCTATGTTATCATTATCCTTATGTTGTCTAGTACCTTGTTAGTATGTGAGTTTCATGCTTAACTTGTCTTATCCTTATGCTCACATGCTACTCCTTGCATCTTAGTTTACTTCTCCCATATCTCATAGATGCAAGTGTTTCCGGTCTATAAAATATAGGGGGAGTGTTGATCCTAGTGTGTGTGCTTTGCATTCCAAAAGCATTCTTAATTAAGTGCACACATCTAGGGGGAGCCTGCATTATTTTGTAGATTCTGGGGTTTTCTTAGTTTCTTGTTATATCTCTATGCAAATCCCGTATTGTCATCAATCCACCAAAAAGGGGGAGATTGTTAGGGCATATTTCTCTCTCAGTGGTTTTGGTGATTGATGACAATGCTTTTGCGGATTAATCATGTGCATTGAGCATAGATATTCTTTCATATGGCACGAGATGATTTCTACTCCTCGGTGTTTAAACGAGAAGACTGTGTTTGCTTCTTCGTTTCATCTTCGGTGGACTTGAGTCGTAGGATATAAAGTACTATCAAGAGGGGGACCGTATCAGAAAGGTTTGGGTGGAATCAACACATACACATCTCCTTTGCACCCCCAGTTCTTTCCCGCTTCCTTGGAGTGTTCTCCGTTGTGTTGGCAGTGGCTCGGGATGGAGCCAGCGGTAGTACTGCCTGTTGCAGCAGGCGGTAGTACCGCTCCAGTACTGCTCATACTACCGCCTCGA
Source organism: Aegilops bicornis (assembly GCA_021605145.1). Lineage (NCBI taxonomy): Eukaryota > Viridiplantae > Streptophyta > Magnoliopsida > Poales > Poaceae > Aegilops > Aegilops bicornis. The sequence goes on from CM038669.1 coordinate 237,248,863, forward strand.
TTCGGGACTCGAGTTTATCGTGTCGGGTTCAGCGGTAGTCCAGCGGTGGTCCCACTGGCATACTACCGATGACCCCAACTGGTCCCATTTGAGCAGCGGCAGTAGGAGCAGTAGTACCGCTTATAAGCGGTAGTATCGCACCTAGAAGAGGAAAGAGAGATGACCCTGATCCGATCGACTATTTATTAGCAAGACTTGCGTCGATTCCATGCCAGAAATGTGAAGAGTTGAGCCTTCCAAGAAGGAGACTTGGTCCTCCGAGTAGATCAACAGAAACCACACAAGCTCGCTCCCACTTGGGAAGGCCCCTTCATCGTCACCAGAGTTCTCCACAATGGAGCGTACCATCTTTACAACGTCGATCACCAGATTGATGAGCCTTGAGCTTGGAATGTGGAGCTGCTCCGCCCCTTTTATACTTAAGTACTCACTCAGATGAGATGTAATAAGAAATACCTCTGTAGTTTATTTATCAAAGACAAGAGTGTTATAATTTTCCCAGTGATTGTTGTTGCTTTTGTTTTCATAAGAAACCCCCCAGTGGGTAGCTTAGCTGCGAATCCGTTTCGCCTAAGTTTGTAAAAAAATTCCTACCGAGTGACGAGAAAGCCTCTCACTCGGATGCTTAGCTGCGAATCCGTTTCGCCTAAGTACTTGAAAATCCTACCGAGTGGTGAGCCAACCTCCCACTCGGGGGCTTAGCTGCAGTCCAAGTACTCGCCTAAGTTTAAAAAAAGTGGTGAGCCAGCCTCCCACTCGGGGGCTTAGCTGCAGTCCAAGTACTCGCCTAAGTTTAAAAAATCCTACCGAGTGGTGATCCAGCCTCCCACTCGGGGGCTTAGCTGCAGTCCAAGTACTCGCCTAAGTTTAAAAAAATCCTACCGAGTGGTGAGCCAGCCTCCCACTCGGAGGCTTAGCTGCAGTCCAGTACTCGCCTAAGTTTCAGAAATCCTGCCGAGTGAAGAGCAATCCTCTCACTCGGGGGCTTAGCTGCAGTCCAAGTACTCGCCTAAGTTTGAGAAATCCTACCGAGTGAAGAGCAATCCTCTCACTCGGGGGCTTAGCTGCGAATCCGTTTCGCCTAAGTTTGAAAAAAATCTCACCGAGTGAAGAGCAAGCCTCTCACTCGGGGGCTTAGTTGTAGTCCAGTACTCGCCAAAGTTTGAAAAATCCCACCGAGTGAAGAGCAATCCTCTCACTCGGGGGCTTAGCTGCAGTCCAAGCACTCGCCTAAGTTTGAAAAATCCTACCGAGTGAAGAGCAATCCTCTCACTCGGGGGCTTAGCTGCAGTCCAAGCACTCGCCTAAGATTGAGAAATCCTACCGAGTGAAGAGCAATCCTCTCACTCGGGGGCTTAGCCGCAGTCCAAGTACTCGCCTAAGTTTGAGAAATCCTACCAAGTGATGAGCAATCCTCTAACTCGGAGGCTTAGTTGCAGTCCAGTACTCGCCTAAGTTCAAAAACATACCGATCCACAAGGACGACGAGGTGCAGGTCGACTACTACCTTCTCCTTCGGAGCTGCGCCACAAGTACAACGTGCTCTCCATCCCGATCCGCAAGGACGACGAGGTACATGTCGACTGCTACCTTCTCCTTCGGAGCTGCGCCACAAGTACAACATGCGCTCCATCCCGATCCGCAAGGACGACGAGGTGCAGGTCGACTGCTACCTTCTCCTTCGGAGCTGCGCCACAAGTACAACGTCACGATCCATCCCGACCATAAGGACTGACGAGGTGCAGGTCGATCGCTACCTTCTCCTTCGGAGCTGCGCCACAAGTACAACATGCGCTCCATCCCGATCCGCAAGGATGACAAGGTGCAGGTCGACTGCTACCTTCTCCTTCGGAGCTGCGCCACAAGTACAACGTGCGCTCCATCCCGATCCGCAAGGACGACGAGGTGCAGGTCGACTGTTACCTTCTCCTTCGGAGCTGCACCACAAGTACAACATGCGCTCCATCCCGATCCGCAAGGACGGCGAGGATGACTGAATCTTCCACCTCAGAGCTGCATCTCAAACACAAAGACTATTCCGAGTGCAGAACACAGTCCACTCGAAGGCAAATGCAAGCATATTCATAAGTATAACAAGTTCAGATAAATCTTAAAGGTTCCAAACCGCAGATCAAAGTACTCGGGCTCTCAGCCCGAAGGAGTTTAACGGTTACAAAATCCACTCGGCATTCCGAGGCCAATTTAAGGTGAGGCATAAAAGTTTGTTCATTTCGCGGGAGGAGGACTGGCAGGCTCGACGAACTAGTCCAGGTCGACACCATCAGCGATCCGAGTGGCAGCAGCAATGAAAGTCTCCATAAAGGATCGGAAATCGCAATTCTTGGTGTTGGCGACCTTGATTGCTGCCAGCTTATCTTCTCGTGCCTCCTTACAGTGGACACGAACCAAAGACAGAGCCACATCAGCACCGCACCGAGCAGAAGACTTCTTCCACTCCTGCACTCGGCCAGGGATCTCGTTAAGTCGAGTCATCAGAGACTCGAGGTCGTTCTGGAGTGTTGCCCCTGGCCAAAGTGTTGTGTCGATCCGCGACGTGGCGACTTTCAGTCGAGCCAAATAGTCAACAACGCCGTCGATGCGGGATTCCAGTCGGAGTAGGTTCATAGCAGCTTCGTCCTTCACGGGAGAATTGATGGGGTCCAAATTTGGTTCGATTCTCCCAGTCCCCTCCTCGAAGTCTCGACAAAACTCTGCATGCACAGTCCAAGGATGAGTTAATATTCGTATGACGAGTCAACAAAGATGAACCAATCGGAACAGGATATGTACCTTCAAGCTTGATGAATAACTTCTTGGCGAGGCTCCTCAGATAGCTTTCCAGATCATCCCTCCTGTGAGAAATGCCTTCCATCTTCTCGTTCAGGTTAACCTTGTCCTTCTTCAAGCGGGTTACCTCCTTGTTGGCTTCATCCAAAGCAGATTTCATCTTCGCGTTCTCCTCCTCCAGTTTGCCGACTGAAGCCAGCTTCTGTTCAACCAGAGCAGTTTGGTCGTCGGCCTTCTTTTGTGCAGCAGCCAGATCGTGATCCTTCTTTAACAGAGCCTGGTTCAGTTTTTCTGAAAAGAAATACGCTCAGTTCAGAAAGAGCAGAATGAAATCCGGGTCTAAGAAAAAACAGTCGACGAAGCTTCCTTACCATTGGCGTCATCTTTGGCCTTCTGCAGCTCTGACTTGGCCAACTCCAGGTCAAGGTTGAGTTGAATTTGCTGATTTTCCAAGTCGGCAAAGCGAGCTCCAAGGTCACAAGATTTACGCAATCGAGAGGATGGGTTATTTTACGAGAAAAAAGACAAAGACAATAAATACTAAGACTACGGTCGATCGCCTGATCCACCATAGTCTCGGGACTACACCAGTGGGTGCACTTAGCGTGCCCCCTTTGGGTTCGCTTAACACTCAACAAGACCTTTTCGGCGCGAGCGTATATATATAAAAAAAGAAGAAAGACAGCAACAAACAAGTTCTTCAGACCATAGTTGACTGCTAGCAGTCGACCACGGTCTCGGGGACTACACCCAGTGGGTGCACTTAGCGTGCTCCCACTGGTTCAGTTTACACTCGACATGGCCAGACCAGACCGAGTGAAGGGATTAAAATGCCAAGACTACAGTTGACTGCTCGCAATCCACCGTAGTCTCGGGACTACACCCAGTGAGTGCACTCAGCGTGCCCCCACTAGTCCAAAACTTCAATAACAAAAATTCAGCTCAAAGTATGGATTGGCTCACTGACAAGTCGAAACACCCACTGGGTGTGCAGATGCAAAGATCCTTGGAAAGAAAGTCTTCAGGTAGCATATCCTAACAGAGCAAACCAAGAAAACCAGTCGACGTGCTACTAACCTGAACATTGCTTTGGAGAGCCGAGCTGGCATCATAGGCGGCCTGACTGACATCCCGCACCATCTTCATCTTCTCCATCATAATACCTGCTTGGTGTATGGCTTCCTTGGCAGCATTCACTTCATCCTCTGGGACGTGCTGGGTAACAAAAACTGAAGGTGGATCGGCAGGAGCTTGAGTAGTCGACGAAGAAGGCAGAGCACTCGATAGTGGTACGGCGAAGGTAACAGAAGCACGATTGGCATCACCAGCGTCCTGAACGACTCGTTTAGCTATCGGCATCGATTGTGGCACCTTGTCTGCAGGAGTTCTCCTATTTTTCCTCGTCAAAGGCCTCTCGGGCTCTTCATCGTCATCGTCGGGGAGGTCAATAATGTTGGGAGCTGTTCAAAGATCGGTTGCCAAAATTACATCACCCAATGGTATATATATATATATATATATATATATATATATATATTACAGTTGAGTCGACCAAATAAAGACAGAACGATAGAAATTGTACCCAGATTGGAGGTGACTGCATCCTCCATCGCCTCATCCTCATCCCTGTAAGCTGAAGTCCCGAAAGTAGCAGCGCTGCTAGTTCCAAAGTTCATCTGGTCAAATCAAGGAAAAAACAAACAACACAGAGCGTTGAGTGAATACAAAGGGAGACACTCACGTAGAAGCGACGGGGATGTCAATCTTAATCTTCGGCAACGCCTTCCGAGGCCTTGGCACTACAACTTTGGGCTGCTTTGACGCTTTTTCAGTCAGAGCCGGTGAGGACGTCCGAGGGGCTTTGAAGACGGGCCAGTCTGAGCAATCGCTTTTTCATGAGCACTCGGCCAGTCTTGGTCGAGCTTGGATCGCCTCTCCCTGCGAGGAGGTGACTCGGCCTCTTCTTCCTCACTTGAGTCGTCACTTTCCTCGGTCTCCTCTCTGTCAGAATGCTAGTCACCACTGTCGCCGCCGCTCGCCTCCCCTTCCGGGTCTTGCTCTTGCTCCCCGTTGGGCATTGAGTACATTTCGATGAGAGCCTGGCAGAAAAACAAGCAGAACAAAAATCAATCGACGTAGCATAAATAGCTGCATGGTTAAAATCACAGTCGGAAATTCAGAGTTGTACCTTGTCTGGTACGCGGGACTGGTCGAGTGGAGGAATTCTCCTGGCTCCCCTAGGGTTGTCTCTGTTCCCAGTGATGCTCGTCAGCCACCCCTCCAGCGTGGCATCCTCGACCTCCTCCGGGTGGATCCGAGTGGTGTCCTCAGTGCCCGAATACATCCACATCGGATGATCTCGAGCTTGAAGTGGCTGGATGCATCGTCGAAGGAAGACCTCCAAGAGGTCCATACCGATCACCCGTCGGCGGATAAGCTGGACAACATGTTCGACCAGCACCTTAACTCCGCCTTCTCTTCCGGATCACCTTCAAAGAGAAGGCTTCCTCACTCGGTCCATGGAAAAAGGAGGAGTCCGTCGATCGCCAAGCGTCGGCTGGTCTTTGCAGTAAAACCAGGTTGACTGCCATCCACGGACCGAGTCGGGTAGGATCATGGCCGGAAAAGAAATTTTCCCTCTCATCTGAACCCCATGACCCCCACACATCTGAATCACTTGTGTTCTCTCGTCACTCGGATTGGCCTTTTTCACCGTCTGGGAGCGACAGGTGAAAATGTGCTTGAAAAGGCCCCAATGAGGTCGACAACCCAAGAAATACTCGCACAAAGACACGAAAGCGGCGAGATACACGATTGTGTTGGGTGTGAAGTGGTGGAGTTGTGCCCCAAAGAAATTCAGAAATCCCTGAAAGAAAGGGTGAGGAGGCAAGGAAAACCCGCGGTCGACATGGGTGGCCAAGAGAACGCACTCACCCTCCTGAGGCTGCGGCTCGGACTCCTTCCCCGTAAGCCGCACCGATCCGTGGGGGATCAGTCCTCAAGCGGCCAGGTCGTCGAGGTCTTCTTGCCGAATCTTCGAGCGGATCCAGTCGCCCTGGATCCAGCCCTGCGGCAGGCCGGCCCTCGATGAAGATCCGCCCGGTAGTCGTCTTCCCGCCGCCTTCGCCGTCGCTTTCTTCGCCCGCTCCGGGGCTGCCGTCTTCTCTTTCACCATCGCCGGCGAGGCAGCGCGTGAGGCAACCTTTGGGGACGGAAGCGGCCTTGGCGGATAAGTCCGAGGAAGAGAGGAGGAGATGAGAACGACTGTTCAAAAACCCCGTCCGGCGCCTTATATGAGGTTACTTCCGAAAGTGATCGACTTGTAGGCCCGGGCGATCTGTCAAATCCGCAACAACAAGGCGATACGTGGCGAAAAAGGTGGCACGGAGATCGAGGCGTCCCTGCCTTATCCCATCCGATTACTGCGGCCTCCTCTGCCCCGCGCGCTTCCCGAAATTCGAATCCCGCGAAATCCGCGAGCTGCAGAACAACTCATCAGACGGAAGATCTCCTGCGCTCTGTCACTCGGAGCTCTTCAAGTAAAGAAACTCACTCGATGGATACAAAGAATGGATCAAGGCGACTTAAAAAGAAGTTGGTACCGTCACCTAGGTTCATTGATCCAGAGCAAAGTATACTCACAACACAAAAATGTGTCGGAAGTGTGTTCAACTCCTTCCCCACTCAAACCTCGATCCATTCGGGGGCTAATGATGAACCTATGTACCTAGGGTAGGGTCATGGACATGTCCAAGATACCCTCCCCAAGGACATCTCTAGAAGAATCACCTTTCAATCGACTCAGAAGTGTTCCACTCGGCGGACTTCGAAGACACTCGACCATGAAGCCAACCACTCGACGGCGGGAGATCTAAAGCCACTCCAAGACGCTAACGGTCGGTCATTAAGTAGCTTTATGGTCATCATAGCACTTTATTTGTGGCGTTACCAAGAACGCCCGACCTTAATGTACCTTAAACCCTGCATAATCGAGACGGAGGGGTGCAGCGAACTCTATATAAGCCACCCCCCTCCTCAGTGTCAAGGGTTCGCACCCCTGTAATTCATACATGCATAATCCAATCGATCGCCTCCGGGCTCCGAGACGTAGGGCTATTACTTCCTCCGAGAAGGGCCTGAACTCGTAAAACTCGTGCGTATACAACTACTCCATAGCTAGGATCTTGCCTCTCCATTCCTACCCCCCCTACATTACTGTCAGACTTAGAACCACGACAGGTGCGGAATGGATTGATCACCATGCCGACTTACTCTTATTATTCGCCTTTGCTATATGGGATGGTAAATCTGGAGTGACTTACCTATAGTAGAGAGACGGAGATATTAAGCCTAATTGAACCTTAGAATGGTATGAAAAAATTTCCTTGTACAAGGAAGCTGTTGCCAACTGTAGGTCATACGATGAGGATGAAGCCCAGACCCGTTTTCTGCAGGGACCCAGTCAAATTGTTTGATGACCACCATGAGATATCGATACTTGTTTAGTATTGGCACCAGACCTATCAGCTAAGAAGAACCAATCACAGGAGGTTCGTACCAAGATAAAAGGACAGAAGAATTGAGGAAAATGTTATGCCACTATCGGAAGAGCCAGAGTAGGAATAGTTCCGAGAATCTGAGAAGACTGACCCTGTCAACAATAGGGATGGAGTATATGAGTTTTGATGGACCTGTAACCATGCTTCTAAGGGTGGTATCTCCCCAGACCCTCTGTGATGATCGATGGATCTTGAGGAGACCCCTGAACCCAACCTAATTCTTGCTAGCCTCTCCGAATCTCGCGGACGAGATTCATTTTAAGGGTGGTAGGTTTGTAACATCCCAAAATTCTAAATTTTGGAATGTTATATTAAATAAATACTTTTGATTTTTTTGTTTGATTTTGGTATGGTTGCTTGTGTGAAATTGAGTGAAATTTGAAACTTTTTGAAAGTTGAATGAGAGGGAATAAAAGGACTTTCCCAAACTTTCATTTTGCATTTATGATCTCCATGAATTCAAATTCATTTCATCACAAAACCCTAGAGTGAAGATGATATGACTTCTTCTATTTAAATAAATGAAAAAGTTTTTTTTATATTTGAATTCCATTTGGAAATATTTCAAATTCAGGAACTTTATGCAACTCAAGATAAAATGACTTCTTCAAATGCTAAGAAAGAGAGTTGGAAGTTTCAAAGAATCAAATTGAAAGTCCCTTTGAAGTTATTTTGAAACCCACTTTCAATTTGGAGTTATTTGGTTCTTATTCAAATTATTTTTCTCCAAAAATGAAATATATGGAAAATAGGGTAAAATGGTTCCCTACAGTAGAAAAGTGGAGAAAATGAGTTTGAAATCATTTTGGTAATTTAAAAATTTTTATTTGGTTTTTAAATGAACTAGTAGCAATGTTCGCTTTATTTAACCATTCTTGTGGAATTTATTTGCCGCTGAAAATAAGTTCATCATTTAGGAAATCTTTTTCTGAAAATTTTGATATATAATAAGCCTATGTACAATTTTATTTTTATTTTGTTATTCAGTTTTTCCTTTTATGTTTCTATTTAAAAAACTTTGTGCGTGCAATCAGAATTCAATAATGCCATCATGCATAAAGATAATGGCATCGGGCACCCTATCATATTTTTTCTTCTCTCCTGCATAGGCCAGGCCCAGCCAGCAATTTCCTTCTCAGTTTTTTTCTTTTTTATCCTTTGGCCGAATAAAAAAAACTGCAGCACGTACGCGCACGGCCGACCGACGGAAGCCTTTTTGGCCCATGGCACACCTTTCTCGTGTTTCTTTTCTTTTCGTCTACATTTAGTTCCACATTGTCTAGCCTTCGACCTCTAAGCCTATTTCCCACCTATAAATATAGACCCATAGAGCCTCCAAAAATTAGCTGATTCGGGTTAAATCAATATTTAGTTTGACTAGATTCACTTAAAAAAATCTCCTCTCCGGCGGGACTTCTGGAATTTGTCTCCTCTCTCCGAAGTCGTCTTTTCTCTATCTTATAAAGGTATCTTTTCGTATTTTTTATATATATACTCCCGTAGCTTATTATTTCTAGACTAGTACGATAGGCGTAGAAATCTTTTAGCAATAGCTCTTTTTCTTCCATAAAACAGCTTGCCCCTGGTTTTTTCAAATAGCCATAACTTTTTACTCCTTTATCCAAATTAGACGAAACCAATGCCAAATTCTTCATCTTGATCCCCTCTATCCACAGAACATATTAAATCAACTTTTTTGAAATTTTAAAATTCAAATTAGGTCAGATTCAAATTAAAACTTGTTTTGGCTATGACTTGAGTTTTATAACTTTGATTTAATTGATTCTTTTTACAAATCGCAGCTCTTAATATGTATACTCTGTTAAGATCAAAATCACATAAGTTTGCTGGTGTTAAAAATATGTTTGTGTTCATGAGTTTTATTTGATGGTTTTGAAGTTTTCCGAAGTGTTTTCTGTGTTCTTTTCGATCTTTGAGTGATTGCTTATGTGTGGTTATAATTGATTGCTTACGATAGATTGAATGGAGTGTGACGAGTAGAACTATCAGGAATTATGTGTGCGCCGAATCTTCATCAAAAGTACAAGGCAAGTTCACACTTTGATCATATTTTTTTCATACCCAGTTTTTATGCATTAGTTTCACCCTTAAAGATTTGCATGAGTAGGATCGGGAATTGAGGCATTGTTATGTAGTTCATGAGGTAGGAACCTATTACCTTTGATCACCCCGGGAATATACGCTTTGTTACTTATTGCTTAGCCATGCTCGTAGACGTGGATTAGTATGTGAGATTCATGAAAGTTGCGAGAGTAATATTAAATAAGGGAAACTTAAGACGGCTACTTTAATACACATCTGGGTGGAATGGTTGGGGCACCCTGGAGCACACAGTGGTTTGCCCGGGCACCTGGAGAACCCAGTGCTTGCCCAAGGCGATCCCGGAGTACCCGTGTGATCATCCTATGGAATGCCACCCAAGCTCAAAGGGGTCATAATATTATTCATGCTAGAAACTTCTGTGTGCAGCCACAAGCCATTATGGGCTCTGGCATAGTTGAGTATGTTGTGTGACCTCTTTCAGTGGTAGGCTAGCAGATGTAGGGGAAAGTAGGTGGTACTGTCTACCCAGAGTAAAGAGTTAATGCTTCGGAAAGACTGTGTCTCGATCATCCGTTTCTCAAACATCATGTAGTGCGAGAAATTCAACGGAGGAGGTCGAGTTTTGTGGGGAAAAGTGCACAAACCTTTGCAGAGTGTACAAGCTAATCATGATTAGCCGTGTCCCCCGTTATGGACATTTTGAGTATCTGGTATATGAACTGTTGGTTGATGTCATCACTTTAGTTAATGAATTTGTTGGGTTATTAATATTATTTTGGGACTGAGTTGGGGGAACCTTCTCAATAATGGCCTAAACTTGGTAGTTAAATAAAATCTATTCCTTTTGTTGTAGGGAAAAATTAGCTTTATGCAAAATTAAACTTAGAGCCTCCACCAGCCAAATATGCATATAGATATAGACAGTTCTCATTATTGTTCTATGGTGTGAAATTGCCAGTACATTCAATGTACTGACCTACATGGCTGCAACGTCTCATGTTGCAGGATCCTTACGAGTAAGTGATACGTTAGGGTTACGATGTCTACACTCAACTTTGTCGTTGGCGTTGTTGGGAACTCCACAACTTTGTTGTTACTTCTGCTCTATGGATTGAGGTAATAGTATTTATGTTACTTTATACATGTGATTTACCTCTGTTATAAATCCTCGAGTACTATGTGTCAGCATACCGATCCAGGGATGACATTTAAGCACAGAGACTTGATCCATTCGGGTCGGGTCGCTACACCTCCCATGGCAAGAAAAAACAATCTAGTTGGCCAAAACAAATCAATAGATCGGAGAGAAATACAAATCCATCTTAATCATGGATAAAATAGTTCAAATTAGACTCAAATAATATCATAGATTATCTTATCATAAACACTCAATTTATCGGATCTCAACAAACGCACCGCAAAACAAGATTACATCGAATAGATCTCCAAGAACATTGAAGAGAACATTGTATTGAAGATGAAAGAGAGAGAAGAAGACATCTAGCTACTAGCTATGGATCCGCAGGTTTGTGTTAAACTACTCACACATCATTAGAAGGGCGGCAAGGTTGACATAGAAGCCCTCCATGGTAGAATCCCCCTCCGCCGGAGTACCAGAAAAGGCCTCCAGATGGGATCTCGTGGTTCTGGACCTTGCGGCGGCAGAAAAGTATTTTTGGTGTGCCCTCCGAGCTTTTAATTGACTCGTGGAACTTTTGGCCTCCTCCCAAATATTCTAGGGTGTCTTGTGGTCCAAGAAAAATCATCAAAGTTCTGTTCCGTTTGGACTCCATTTGGTATTGATTTTCTGTAAATACAAAAACAAGGAAAAAAACAACAACTGGCACATGGCACTAGGTTATTAGGTTAGTCCCAAAAAATATATATAATAGCATAATAGTTCATATAAATATCCAAGATTGATAACATAATAGCATGGAACAATAAAAAATTATAGATACGTTGGAGACGTATCAATTAGCCGCGTTGATGTGAGACTATCTTCCGCGAAACACTTTTTCTGCTGCCGCAAGCTTCTGTTCTTCCATGATCCCATCTGGAGGCCTTTCCTAGTACTCTTCCAGAGGGTGAATCGACCACGAAAGGATTCTACATCATCCTTGTTGCCCCGATGATGCGTGAGTAGTTCACCACAGACCTACGGGTCCATAGCTAGTAGCTAGATGACTTCTTCTGTCTCTTTGATCTTCAATACAATGTTCTCCTCGATGTTCTTGGAGTTCTACCTGATGTAATCTTATTTTGCGGTGTGTTTATTGGGATATGATGAATTGTGGGTTTATGATCTGAATATTTATGAATATTAATTGAGTCTTCTTTGAACAGTTTTATGCATGATTGTTATAGCTTTGTACTTCTCTCTGATCTATTCATTTAGTTCGACCAGCTAGATTGATTTATCTTGCAATGGGAGAGGTGCTTTGTAATGGGTTCAATCTTGTGGTGCTCTATCCCAATGACAAAGTAGGGGACAAGACACATATTTGTTTTGTTGCCATTAAGGCTAAATTGACAGGGTTTATTCGTATTATTTGGGTTTACTTTGTCTACATCATCTTGCTTAAGGTTTTACTCTGTTTTATACTTAATACCCTAGACGCATGTTGGATAGAGGTTGATGGGTGGAGAAATAGTAGTAGATGCAGGCATGAGTCGGTCTACTTGTCTGAGACGTGATGCCTATATACATGATCATTGCCTTGAATATCCTCATAACTATGCGCTTTCCTATCAATTGCCTAACAATAATTTGTTCACCCACCATATGCTATGTTCTCGAGAGGGAAGCCTCAATTGAAAACTATGGTCCGTGGTTCTACTTTTATCTTATATAAAAACACAAAAATACCTTGCTGCAACTTATTTATTTACCTATCACTATGAGATTTAATCCTTGCAAGTAACCGTTGAGGGGATTGACAACCCCCTTGTTTACGTTGGGTGCAAGTATTTTGCTTTTGTGTGTGCAGGTGCTGCTAGCAAGGTTTTGTGTGTTTCTCTTACTGGATTGATAACCTTGGTTCTTAATTGGGGGAAATATTATCTCTACTGTACCGCTTCATCCTCTTCTTTTCAAGGAAATCCCAGCGGAAACAAAGAACAAGGAAGAACTAAGATTAACAATATGGATGTTGTGAATTAAGATGAAAGCTTTATGGGTGAAAGCTTGAGATTCCATGACGTCTTGGCCTGCTCATTGGACAGAAACGAAGTACGTGAGTTGCAACTATGACGAACTTTTATCTAAAAAAACCCAAGTCTTAAATGACTCTCTAAGAGCTCTATTCATAGGGAGGCAGAGGGGAATTTCGTCCATCCTTGGCAAGGTGGGGTTGAAATCCATCCTATGTGGTTTTCCCTACATATACGGATTCTAAAAATAGCCTCTTAAGTAGTATTTCGAAATTACATGGGCCAGGCCCAAACACAAGGTGGTGCAACACCTATAGAAAATTACATGAGCGAGGCCCAAACACAAGGCGGCGTAACATCTTGTATATTTTTCATGTCCTTATATGTCGTCATGGTGGCTCCAAAGTGCTGAAATCTCCACTAGAAACTTTGTTCTTGTACCACGCGCACTCGCCTTCATCTCCATGCTTGACCATGCTCCAATGTTCATCCTTCTTGTTCGTGCTAGGCCCTTCATTCCTAAGCAACACAAATATACCCAATTTAGGCATCATCATATTCTCATGAACATTAGGAACATTACAAACAAATGAAAGTACCTAATAATTTAATAGCATGAGCGAGCTCTAAGAATTGGTCCAATATGTGTGGAGTGTAACTATGGTAGTGATGTACTCATCATCACAATTCTTCAACTGTGTGCACATTTTTGTTTTTCCAATTTTGCTTGCCTAGGCAATTCGGTCGAATCCAATGCAAAAATAACTTGTTCAACGTTAGCAAACATATATGTGAGCATGCTTGGTTCATGATTAAATCTGTGGCATTGGCAAACTGTGGCTACCACAAAAAATTTGTCGGAGAAAATGGCCACCACAAATGTGGCAAGAAATGGCAAAAAACCGTGCGTATGACATGTGGACCTTGTAACTAGAAATGTGTAGCAATGATCCAAACACATGCGTTCATTGTTGTGGCATGACTATACTTAGGTGTGGCAACCTTAGAGTACAAACTAAACATGACTGGACTTAGGTGCGGCAACCTTAAGCTGCAGCCCAAATATGCCCATACGTCGTTGTTTCTTCTTGAAATAATGTTTAACTGTAAGGCATGGTTTATGGCACTCGATGAAGACATGTGGGTTATGTTGTTGTGTTCTTTTTTGTGGTGCGCTATGGTGGCTCAGGGCTTTGGGGATTGTTTGTGGGCTCCATTTATAAAAGTGTGCTCATTTCTACCATAGCTTGATAGATGCCAGCCCCATGGTGGGGTGCCAACTGTCATGGTTATCTCTCTGACAATATGCATAGGAGTGTGTTTGGAGGAACGCACACCTATCAAAAGATGAAGATGAGAATACACACAAGGAATTTAGACAGGTTCGGGCCCTCTACTTTGGAGGTAATACCCTAGTCATGTGTGTGGTGTTCTTACTCTTGTATGTAAAGTATAAAAGGATGTTCAACCCTCCCCTCCCGGCTTATATAGAGTGTGCCACGAGGAGTGTCATAACAGACTGGTATTAATATTAGTAGTAACAACCATGCTTGATGGGTTGTTTCGTAACCATGAATCAATAGTAATGGTCGGAGTTAACTAGATATAATAATGTTAGGTAACAACCACACTTAATGCATATGAAGACCGTGGGAAAAGCCTCCGGTAGCTGACTGACTGTTTGTCTGCCATAAACCATCTAGAGATCTTTTCCTGGTCCGAGGAAAAGATGCCTGACTAGAGGGATGACACTGATTGTATGATGACCACTTATTAGGCCACCTCATGGACAGTGATATTCTTTGGCCTGGGCCTTTAGTTGGGCCTTATGTCACCGTGGGCCTCCCTGGTGGGTGTTCCCTCGCCACAAGTATTTTGTGTTTTGTTTGGAATCCCTTTCCCTTATGGAATACCACTCTGTTGTGAAAACCAATGTATATAGCTAGTGAAGGAAATATGCCCTAGAGGCAATAATAAAGTCGTTATTTATATTTCCTTATATCATGATGAACATTTATTATTCATGCTAGAATTGTATTAACCGGAAACTTGATACATGTGTGGATACATAGACAAAACACAGTGTCCCTAGTAAGCCTCTACTAGACTAGCTCGTTAATCAAAGATGGTTAAGTTTCCCAACCATAGACATGTGTTGTCATTTGATGAATGGGATCACAACATTAGGAGAATGATGTGATGGACAAGACCCATCCGTTAGCTTAGCATAATGATCGTTAATTTTATTGCTATAGATTTCTTCATGACTTATACATATTCCTCTAACTATGAGATTATGCAACTCCCGAATACCGGAGGAACACCTAGTGTGCTATCAAACGTCACAATGTAACTGGGTGATTATAAAGATGCTCTACAGGTGTCTCCGAAGGTGTTTGTTGGGTTGGCGTAGATCAGGATTAGGATTTGTCACTCTGACTATCGGAGAGGTATCTATGGGCCCTCTCGGTAATGCACATCACTATAAGCCTTGCAAGCAATGTGACTTATGAGTTAGTTACGGGATGATGCATTACGGAACGAGTAAAGAGACTTGTCGGTAACGAGATTGAACTAGGTATGATGATACCGATGATAGAATCTCGGGCAAGTAACATACCAATGACAAAGGGAATAATGTATGTTGTTATTGCAGTTTGACCGATAAAGATCTTCATAGAATATGTAGGAACCAATATGAGCATCCAGGTTCCGCTATTGGTTATTGACCGGAGATTTGTCTCGGTCATGTCTACATAGTTCTCGAACCCGTAGGGTCCGCACGCTTAACGTTCGATGATGATTTATATTATGAGTTATGTGTTTTGGTGACCGAAGTTTGTTCGGAGTCCCGGATGAGATCACGGACATGACGAGGAGTCTCGAAATGGTCGAGAGGTAAAGATTGATATATTGGAAGGTGGTATTCCGACATCGGAATGGTTTCGAGTGGTTTGGGTATTTTACCAGAGTACCGAGGGGTTACCGAAACCCCCCGGGGGAAGTATTGGGCCTACATGGGCCTTAGGGGAGAGAGAGGGAAGCCCGCGAGGGGTGGCGCACGCCCTCCTCCAAGGGAGTTCGAACAGGACAAGGAGGAGGGGGCGCAGCCCCCCTTTCCCTCTCCCTCTCCCTCTCCTTCCTTTTCCCCTCTGATGAGAAAGGAAAAGGTGGGGGCGAATCCTACTAGGAGTGGAGTCCTAGTAGGACTCCCCCCCATGGCGCGCCCCCTTGGCGACCGGCCTCCTCCTCCCCTCCTTTATATACGGGGGTAGGGGGCACCCCAGAGCACATCAATTGTTCTCTTAGCCGTATCCGGTGCCCCACTACACAGTTTACTCCTCCGTTCATAGCGTCGTAGTGCTTAGGCAAAGCCCTGCGCGGATCACATCACCATCACCATCACCATGCCATCATGATGATGAAACTCTCCCTCGAATCTCTGCTGGATCAAGAGTTCGAGGGACGTCATCGAGCTGAACGTGTGCTAAACTCGGAGGTGTCGTATGTTTGGTAATAGATCGGTTGGATCGTGAAGACGTTCGACTACATCAACCGCGTTAACCTAACACTTCCGCTTTCGGTCTACGAGGGTACGTGGACACACTCTCCACCTGTCATTTCTATGCATCTCCTAGATAGATCTTGCGTGATCGTCGGAATTTTTTTGAAATTGCATGCTACGTTCCCCAACAGTGGCATCCGAGCCAGGTCTATGCGTAGATGATATGCATGAGTAGAACACAAAGAGTTGTGGGTGATAATAGTCATACTGCTTACCACCAATGCCTTATTTTGATTCGGCGGTATTGTTGGATGAAGCGGCCTGGACCAACCTTACATGACCATGTTCATGAGACTGGTTCCACCGACAGACACACAACTTGTTTTGCATAAAGGTGGCTGGCAGGTGTCTGTTTCTCCAACTTTAGTTGAATCAAATTTGACTATGGCCGGTCCTTGTTGAAGGTTAAAACAGCACACTTGACGAAAAATTGTTGTGGTTATGATGCGTAGGTAAGAACGGTTCTTGCTAGAAGCCCGTAGCAGCCACATAAAACTTGCAACAACAAAGTAGGGGATGTCTAACTTGTTTTTGCAGGGCATGTTGTGATGTGATATGGTCAAGACATGATGTGATATAAGTTATTGTATGAGATGATCATGTTTTGTAAAAGTTATCGGCAACTGGCAGGAGCCTTATGGTTGTCGCTTTATTGTATGAAATGCAATCACCATGTAATTGATTTACTTTATCACTAAACGATAGCGATAGTCGTAGAAGCAGTAGTTGGCGAGACGACAACGATGCTGTGATGGAGATCAAGGTGTCAAGCCGGTGACTATGGAGATCATGATAGTGCATTGGAGATGGAGATCAAAGGCACAAGATGATGATGGCCATATCATGTCACATATTTTGATTGCATGTGATGTTTATCTTTTATGCATACGGCAGTAGCATTATAAGATGATCCCTCACTAAATTTCAAGGTCTAAGTGTTCTCCCTGAGTATGCACTGTTGTTACAGTTCGTCGTGCCGAGACACCACGTGATGATCGGGTGTGATAAGTTCTACATTCATATACAACGGGTGTAAGACAGTTTTGCACGTGTGGAATACTCAGGTTAAACTTGACGAGCCTAGCATATGCAGATATGGCCTCGGAACACTAAGATCGAAAGGTCGAACGTGAATCATATAGTAGATATGATCAACATAGAGATGTTCACCATTGAAGACTACTCCCTTTCACGTGATGATCAGACATGGTTTAGTTGATTTGGATCACGTAATCATTTAGGTGACTCGAGGGATGTCTATCTAAGTGGGAGTTCTTAAGTAATATGATTAATTGAACTTAATTTATCATGAACTTAGTCCTGACACTATAGCAGGATGCTGCTAACGCGAACTACAATCAGAGACCCTTCGAGAAACTATGTGCGATGCAATAATCGCAAATGGTGCTGTATGAAAACCGTCAGAAATGTATAAAATGTTTGCGATGACGGATGCATCAAATACGGTTCTGGTTTTAGTTACATGTGCGATGAGGGGCATACGGTTCAGTTCAATTAACTGTTTGCGATGAGGAGGAACAAAAGAAACGGGCAGCCAGATGAAGGCGTGTGCGATACACAGCATACGGTTCACTCGGATGAATTGTTTGTGATTAAGCAACACAAAAGAAACGGGCAGCTAGATGAAGGTGTGTGCGATATACAACATACGGTTCACTCGGATGAACTGTTTGTGATTAGGCAACACAAAAGAAATGGTAAGCCAGATCAAGGTGTGTGCGGTATACGCATGCAGTTCACTTGGCCCTTGTCATCAGTGTGTGACCTCTATGGCAACCGTTCGCTCCCCAGGCGCCTCTTCGTGTACCGTGGCAACCGTCCACCGCCTCTTTGCCTTTCCCTCTCAATTTGGAACTGCTGTCGCACGCTCTTCCTCCCTCCATTTGCCTTCACCCTTCCTTCTGCCATTGTTCGATCATCTTCTCCATGGAGGGAATAGGCCAGAAACGACCCCGTTATTCTTGCCATGATCTGAAAGATGACGTGGTGGAGGAACTCATTAATCGGTGCGACGTCATCACCTCGGCTAGCATGGTAGGTTCGTTCAAGACCATTCTCGACTCAACTAATAACATCATTACAAGGGACCCAAGGGTCCAGGAGCGGTTTGATCTCCCCTATCTTCTTCGTCGTGACCCTGCTGACTAGCGCAGGGACGAGGGAAGCCTCGTCTTGTGCAAGTTGATGCCGCTTGATAATGATACGTATGATGTTAAGATGCCATCGCTTGAGGGCAAGGCTTGGGCAGGCGCAAATGGGATTGGGTTGTTTATATTGGGTACAACTGCGAGTGGGAACTTGTGAATGTGTGCACTCGTCACCGGGTTCCACTTCCAAAAATCTCACACGTTGCCCGTGAGGTTGAGTACACCAAGATTCTACGTGAGTTCAAATACGATCATGGTGACTGTCGTCTACGGAAGATAGCAATTTGTCGAGTTCCCAACCGCTATTGGGATTACTCAAACTATGAAGTTGTTGCTATCTTCGACAAGCTTGTTGCCTTCCTTACTTCCACGCCTCGATGGATATTGCTCAAAAATCAATTTTTGTACATGGATGAGTACTGTGATGCAATTCAATACGAGGGTCTTGTGTTTGCTGCCACCACTGTGGCAATCGCTTTTTGCATGGAATCAAGACGCTTTGCACGTTTGTCTTCCACCGTAATTATATTTGTTTCATCCACATGCATGCAGGTTAGCTAGTTTCCCTTTACTAACTAATTAACCTTCTTGTGTTTCCAAGGTCCTGTGAACATTCCACCACCTATACTTTTAAATTTTTATAACCAAGGGGGAGATGACGATGCTGATGATCACGAGCATGAGGACGAGATGGACCCATATACTCAGTGGCGCCTGGCAACTTATTCTGATGGATCACCTCTTCTTGTTTGTATACAGGGCACTGCTGATGTTACTAAGGAAGCAGGTGTTGTCTCGCATGGCCGCACTCTCCGGACATGTGCCAACATCCGTTGCAAGGTATTCGGGATGTATACTAGTGTACTAGCGCCAACACCTTCTCCTTGGTTCAATATGAAAGTCTTGGAGGAAACTCGCTCTTTCTTGGATAAAACTATCCAATGATGGTGGAAGGCGATCCAGCTGCTGTTGACACAACGTTACTACCATTTATGAGAAGAAACTGTATATATACCTCGGACATTGCTATGCTTCCCTACCGCCCCAATATGGCTCCTGACATAGGCCGCTTCAGCCTGGATGATCAGTCCTGCGTTGGTCTCGAGATTGGCGATGTTGGCCCTTCCTGCAGAATCACTTCTGGTTCAAAGCAAGCATTTCCAATGCCGACGAGTGGTTGATCTGAAGTTCATTTCATCACTTTGTTATTTTTTGTGTGAGAAAAACTTTACTAGAATGTTTTGTTGGAAATGATCTATAATCCAACGTGTATCCTTGTTGTCGTTGTGGGCTGATGACTTGTTGTATGTAATCAATGGTACATTTGCATATGCGTCCATCAACTCACGCTTGCTAGTGGTGTCCATATGAACAGTGCTAGTGATTTTAGTTGCAAAAATTAGATAGTGCTAGTGATTTTTAGCTGCATATTTTGACAAATCGCAGTGTTACAAGGTTGACAAATGGTAATGTTACTAGATAAACAAATGTCAATCTTTCCAGTTTGACAAATGGCAACATACCCAACATGACATATATGCAAATCTTACCCAATTGTTTGTACGTGGTTACACACGGGTCATGCAAAACAACTGTTTGCGTTGAAGGGATGCGTAAATCCTGCCGGCACATTTTCCCTTGGCTTCACAGGGAAGGCTGTCGGTTTACATACGGGAGTTCTAAAAAAAACGTTTGCGATGAGTGTTTTATATTATAAAACCGTAGACGTTTTTTTCAAAAGAAAATCGTTTGATAAGTCTATACATTAAGAGAGAAAAGCGCAAGTTCATTCAAACCATATCTTTCATTCAGTCACGCTGCGAATTTATATTCATATGATCGAGAATTCGAGATACAGTATTAAACCCCAAAAAACTATTTCTGGCGGCGGCGGAGGCGGCGTGCCGCGCCGTCGTTGTCATTGTCGTCCTCCGTGACACCATTGTTGAAGTCTTCAAGGTAGCACAAAATGTTCTTCACTTGTAAATCAAACATCATGTCGTCGTGTGATCGACGGGCGGGGCGCGGGGAGGACGACAACTGGCACCGCTGAGAGGTAGCGGTCAACGGTAGCATCCCATGCTGCTGAGTGGGGGTGCACACTGGCACGGGCATGGGCACGGTGGGTGCAGCCAAACGCACGGGGGTCGGCGCGACGATGGGTGGAGGGGCGCACGCGGGCACGGGCGCTGGTGCTGGCATGTACATTAGCTCGCGCGGATCCGCGAAGACCTCGCTGACGCCCGCGGCTTCCAGCTCTGCAATAGTGCCCGCCAACCAGCCCGTCAATGCTACGGGGATGACATTGGCGCGGCGCGTGGACGGAGGCTGGGGCGGGAGCGGGGCAGCAACCGCTGACCCGGCTCGTTACAGGCCATGTCCATGAGGCCCCATTTCTCCTTATTTTCTATCTCCTCCGGCTCATAGTCGACTTCACCAAACTTGAAGACTAGTGGCAGATGATCGTTCTGCGCCATGGCGTTGGTGGAGGTCTGCAGGAGGGAGGGGAATGGGAGGCGAACAGTAAGGCCGCCCGTGTTAAACAGCGGCTCGGGCGCCATTAATGGAGAGGAAGGCGAGCGACCATGGAAGTCAAAGGGCTCGCTTCCCAGTGAGCTCAAGACAAGATACGCCAAGACGCTTCCGGTGAGCTGCGCATCGGAGGACAGCTTGCATGCCTCTCGGTCACCTCAAGACCGGATCAAGGCCAAGACGCCTCCCGTTCAGTCAAGGTCAAGCAGCTTTCCGCACGGCACCTCCTATAGCCACTAAAACCAAGACACGTGGCATCACGTGAATGGTTAAAAGAACGCACACAGTTTGAATTCTACAAACATTTGAGATATTAAAGTGGCAGCTATTTTTTCAAAATGCCTTTGTTGATTGTCATTATTCGAGTGCGCCTTCTCTCAAAATGGACACGAAAAATGCCACAACATGTCGGGTGCCATTCCATGATAGCATGCCAAGTTTCATGAATCTCAGACGAGTTTTGGATTTACTAGAATTTAAAAACTAGGCATCTCAATGTTTTGCCGGCAATCAATGGTCCCTGGTGTTTGAAATTCATTCCCATTTCTTGCATGGGACCTAAGCATGCGCCCAGGGACACAGATTTGATTTTTCAACCAATTTATATGCATTGGAGCATGTGCATGTAGTTCAAATTTGAATTATGCACATAAATGCATTGAAAACTCAGCTAATGCATAAAAATATCCAAACGAACCTTGAAAAATCCCAAAAATTGACACAACACTCCTGTTGTTCTATCTTGACACGAGAAGATTTTTGAAAGCTATAAGAGGCAATGGATATCGTTTCGTACCCAAAGGTGGGACGTTCCCTACCGAAACCATCATGCTTGTTATGAGAAGCTCTGGTTTGTGAGAAGCGTATGGATACAGTTTTTTTACCACGGCATGTTGATGCCGCTCCATGATCGCATGCCAAGTTTCATGAATTTCAGACGAGTTTTGGATTTACTAGAATTTAAAAACCAGGCATCTCAACGTTTTGCCACAAGAATCAACAAAGACTCGGTGTTTGAATTTCATTCCAATCTCTTGCATGGGACCTAGAAATTCACCCTAGGACACACATGTGATTTTTCGACCAACTTTGGTGCATTGGAGCATGTGCTTGTAGTTCAAATTTGAAATATGCACATAAAATGCCTACAAAACCCAGTAAATGTATAAAAAAGGCCAAACGAACCCTGAAAAATTCCAACATTAAACACAACACTCCAGTTGTTCTATGTTGACACTAGAAATTTTTTGAAAGCAATAAGAGGCAACGGATATCGTCCCGTACCCAAAGGTGGTACGTTCCCTATCGAAACCATCATGCTTGTTGTGAGAAGC
Organism: Aegilops bicornis; assembly: GCA_021605145.1. Classification (NCBI taxonomy): domain Eukaryota; kingdom Viridiplantae; phylum Streptophyta; class Magnoliopsida; order Poales; family Poaceae; genus Aegilops; species Aegilops bicornis. The sequence goes on from CM038669.1 coordinate 237,271,025, forward strand.
TCTAGTTTGTGAGAAGCTTACCCAAACCTGTCCCAAATGGGACAAAAAAATTGCCGCGGCATGTTGATGCCACTCCATGATAGCATGCCAAGTTTCATGAATTTCAGACGAGTTTTGGATTTACCAGAATTTAAAAACCAGGCATCTCAACGTTTTCTTTGGCAATCAACGATTGCCACAGTGTTTGAAATTCATTCCCGTCTCTGGCATGGGACCTAAGCATGCACTCAAGGACACACATGTGATTTTTCAACCAATTTATATGCACTGGAGCATGTGCATGTAGTTCAAATTTGAATTATGCACATAAAATGCCTAGAAAACTCAGTTAATGCATAAAAATGTCCACACGAACCCCGAAAAATCCAAAAATTTGACACAACACTCCTGTTGTTCTATGTTGACACGAGAATTTTTTTTTGAAAGCAATAAGAGGCAATGGATATCGTTTCGTCCCCAAAGGTGGGACGTATGTTCCCTACCGAAACCATCAGGCTTGTTGTGAGAAGCTCTGGTTTGTGAGAAGCATATACCCAAACCTACCCCAAATGGGACAATTTTTTTACCACAACCTGTTTTTTCCGCTCCATGATAGCATGCCAAGTTTCATGAATTTCAGAAGAGTTTTGGATTTACTAGAATTTGAAAACCAGGCATCTCAATGTTTTGCCGGCAATCAACGGTGCCCTGGTGTTTGAAATTCATTCCCATTTCTTGCATGGGACCTAAGCATGCACCCAAGGACACATATTTGATTTTTCAACCAATTTGTATGCACTGGAGCATGTGCATGTAGTTCAAATTTGAATTATGCACATAAATGTATTGAAAACTCAGTTAATGCATAAAAATGTCCAAACGAACCCCGAAAAATCCCAAAAATTGACACAACACTCCTGTTGTTCTATGTTGACATGAGAAAAAAATTGAAATCAATAAGAGGCAATGGATATCGTTTCGTCTCCAAAGGTGGGACGTTCCCTATCGAAACCATCATGCTTGTTGTGAGAAGCTCTGGTTTGTGAGAAGCTTATACCCGAACCTGCCCCAAATGGAACAATTTTTTTACCACGACATGTTGATGCCGCTCCATGATAGCATGCCAAGTTTCATGAATTTCAGATGAGTTTTGGATTTACTATATTTTAAAGACCAGGCATCTCAATGTTTTGCTGGCAATCAACAGTGCCCTGGTGTTTAAATTTCATTCCAATCTCTTGCATGGGACCTAGAAATTCACCCAAGGACACACATGTGATTTTTCAACCAATTTTAGTGCATTGGAGCATGTGCTTGTAGTTCCAATTTGAATTATGCACATAAAATGCCTACAAAACCCAGTTAATGTATAAAAAAGGCCAAACGAACCCTGAAAAATTCCAAGATTAAACACAACAATCCTGTTGTTCTATGTTGACACTAGAATTTTTTTGAAAGCAATAAGAGGCAACGGATATCGTCCCGTCCCCAAAGGTGGTACGTTCCCTATCAAAACCATCATGCTTGTTGTGAGAAGCTCTGGTTTGTGAGAAGCTTATACCCAAACCTGCCCCAAATGGGATAAAATTTTCACCACGGCATGTTGATGCCGCTCGATGATAGCATGCCAAGTTTCATGAATTTCAGACGAGTTTTGGATTTACTAGAATTTAAAAACCAGGTATTTCAACATTTTGCCGGCAATCAACAGTGCCCTAGTGTTTGAAATTCATTCCCATCTCTTGCATGGGACCTAGAAATTCACCCAAGGACACACATGTGATTTTTCAACCAACTTCGGTGCATTGGAGCATGTGCTTGTAGTTCAAATTTGAATTATGCACATAAAATGCCTAGAAAACCTAGTTAATGTATAAAAAAGGCCAAACGAACCCCAAAAAATTCATTCCCATTTCTTGCATGGTACCTAAGCATGCATTGAAGGACACAGATTTGATTTTTCAACCAATTTGTATGCATTGGAGCATGTGCATGTAGTTTAATTTTGAATTGTGCACGTGAAATGGCTTGGAAACCAGTTTATTGTATAAAATGTCCAAATGAACCCTGAATAATTTCAATTATTTTACGAAAAACATATAATTGCATGTTCACTGCACATAAAAGGTCTACCAATTCAAACAGCGTCCATTGCCGCTGTGACCCCATTTTGTAATTCAAATCAAGTAGATCCCACACAGTTTATTATCACCAACCGTGTGAGATGTAGTACAAATATCTTGGAGCACCGTCTACGCCTATGTACTACGTGAGAAGGTGTGTAGGCTACAGTCCACAACCGGCGTGTCAAGCACACTAGCTCACTCCCCAAAAACTCCCGCCTCTGCATCCCTCGCAATCTCGAAAATATCTACCGCCTGGAAGGTTTTAATGTTTGATAGCACACAATTAGTACGTGCGGACCGTGTGCGATATGTCTGTTACTCCCGCTGCTTGATCCCTTGATTCAAATTTTCAAGAGCCCGGCATTTTACTACCGCCTCTGCATCCCTCGCAATCTCAAAAACATCTACTCGCCCTTGATCCAAATTTTCAGTAGCCCCGCCTTGTTACTCCCGCCTAGTAAAATTTTCAGTTGCGGCAGTATTTCCTCAAACACAACCTTGCCCCCCCCCCCTCCACACACACCCCAAAACCTCCGCTCACACAGACACACAGAACCCTCGAAACCATTGGTAGGTCGCCGCCATCGCCGGCGCCTCCATCCTCAACCTCTGCCCGTGTGCCGGGGAGCTCGAGGAGCCAATGGCCAAAAAGAGGTTTATCGCGGCCTTTTCGCCCGACGCCGGCGAGGTGGCCGCCGAGGTGTCCCCGTCGTCCTCCGCGGGCCTGATCCACCGTCGTCGGTCCCCCGCTCCGGCCGCCGTCGCGCCCCTACGCCGGTTCGAGGACTTCCCCGTCCTCCCTCGACCCGGCAGCCAACGAAGTCCTACCTTAGGGTCCAACAGCGGTGGTGGGGGACGTGGGTCGCCGAGATTACAGATCGAGGGACCCGCACCCACCGGTGGCTCGGTAGCTTCCACACGGCCGAGCTCGCGACCGTGGAATACGACCGCTGGCAGGTCCGCTACCACGGCGCGGTTGCTAGGCTCAATATCCCCTTCAGCACATGTCCAGTCCACCTCGTTCCGCCGGAGCCAGGGCTGGTGAGCTCGGCTATGGTGCGGGAGGACCGCGAGGCGTGGGAGCGCCTCGAGGCCGAAGCCGCCGACGAGTCCTACATGCAAGAGCTCCACCGGCAGCACCTAGAGCTCGTGGAGGCGGAGTGGGTAATCTTTGCCGGCGTGGAGGGCAGCGAGGTGATAACCCACAAGTATAGGGGATCCAATGTAGCCTCTTTTGATAAGTAAGAGTGTCGAACCCAACGAGGAGCTAAAGGTAGAACAAATATTCCCTCAAGTTCTATCGACCACCGACATGACTCTCACGCATGCTTAACGTTCGCTTTACCTAGAACAAGTATGAAACTAGAAGTACTTTGTAGGTGTTTTTGGATAGGTTTGCAAGAATATAAAGAGCACGTAAATAAAGAGTAGGGGCTGTTTAGATAAAGACACAACTAAATTAGTTTTAGTAGAGAGCTTTTTGTTACGAGAAAGTTATTTGTCCCTAGGCAATCGATAACTAGACCGGTAATCATTATTGCAATTTTATTTGAGGGAGAGGCATAAGCTAACATACTTTCTCTACTTGGATCATATGCACTTATGATTGCAACTCTAGCAAGCATCCGCAACTACTAAAGATCATTAAGGTAAAACCCAACCATAGCATTAAAGTATCAAGTCCCCTTTATCCCATACGCAAACAACCTACTTACTCGGTCTGTACATCACACTCACGCCACCCACCATAAGCAAATCATGAACATATTGCAAACCCTATAGCGGGAATCCCTCACGCTTGCGCGACACGGAGAGCACCATAGGACAGCACCAATAATAAAACATGCAACTCAAACCAATCTTGATCATCAAATAGCCCATAGGACAAAACAGATCTACTCAAACATCATAGGATAGCCATACATCATTGGGAAATAATATATAACGTTCAGCACCATGTTTAAGTAGAGATTACAACGGGTAAGAGAGAGGTTACACCGCTGCATAGAGGGGAAGAGTTGGTGATGATGGCGGTGAAGTTGTTGCTTGAAGATTGCGGTGATGATGATGGCCACGGCAGCGTTCGGCGCCACCGGAAGAGAAGGGAGAGGGTGCCCTTCGTCTTCTTCTTCCTTGACCTCCTCCCTAGATGGGATAAGGGTTTCCCCTCTGGTCCTTGGCCTCCATGGCGTGGGAGGCGCGAGAGCCCCTCCGAGATTGGATCTGTCTCTCTGTCTCTCTCTATTTCTGCGTTCTCCCCCGCCGCCCTTTCATCATTTCGTATATATATGGAGATCCGTAACTCCGATTGGACTAAAACGTTCGCCGTGATTTTTTACCAAAAATTATTTTTCTTGCGGCCGAAGAAGGGCATCAACCGCCTTACGGGTGGCCCACGAGGGTCAGGGGCGCGCCCAGGGGGCGCCCCCTGCCTCGTGGCCACCTCGGGCACCGTCTCGCATTGATTTTTCTTCCGGAATTCTCCAAATATTCCAAAAAATATTCTCCATCTGTTTTTATCCCGTTTGGATTCCGTTTGATATGGATATTCTGTGAAACCAAAAACATGCAACAAACAGGAGGCATCGAAACCTTTGGATCAATATGTTAGTCCCAAAAATAGTATAAAAAGTTGCCAAAAAGTATATGAAAGTGGCATAATATTGGCATGGAACAATCAAAAATTATAGATACGACGGAGACGTATCACGAGATTATCGCGCTCTCCTCCGATGACGAGGTCGAAGGCAGCGAGGACGGCGGAGCGGAGGGCGGCGAGGTTATCGCGGTTTCCTCTGATGACGTGGTCGAAGGCAGCGGCGCGGAGGGCGTCGAGGTGGGCCCCGAGGACGAGGAGATCGATGTCGACGAGTGGAGGAGTGCCTTCCCCAACGACCCGGCAATGATCGGCCCGAACTCCGCTCATGACACCGTACATGACGAGGAAGGATTGGCTCGACCTCTACTTCGACCGAAAGTAGTTTAGCTTAGTTTAAATTTATGCTTTATGTTCGGTTATGCAAAACTATATATGTTTATGTTTGAATGCATGCTACTTTCGGTTGAACCTGCTTTGAACTTAATCAAATTGAAGTTTACAACCTTAAGTTTAGGGGTTCGACTATAAAAGGCCAAAAATCGCTGGTTTATATATTTATATATATATATATATATATATATATATATATATATATAGGGTGGGTCTATTCTAATAACACCCTTAAGACTCTTATTCTGCACACTGAAACGTCTTATTCTGCCAACACCACACCCGAACGCCACCGCCCCTCCCCTCCCCACCTTCTACCGCGGGAGCGGCCTGGAGTGCCGCCGGCCCTCCCCTCGCTGCCTTCTATCGCGGGAGCGGCCTGGAGCACCACCGCCGCTCCCCTCCCCCCCCCCCCAACCCCGCCGACCACCACCACCACTGCGGCGGCCTACTCCACCACCACCTGCCCTCCCGCCTTCTTTCTCCCTCACCCTGCCTTCCCCCACCCCAAACGCCGGATTCGCGACAGATCCGTCGCTCCTCCTCAGTCCAACCCACACGCACGGGCTCCAGGAGGGCCGGTCCCAGTGCAGGGCTTCCGATTTGACGCCAGCGATGTTCCTCCGTGTGCTTCCCACAACCTCCTCCTGCCAGCGCGCCGCCTCCCTCCTCCCACTTCGCGTCGCCTCCCTTCCCCACCGCCGCACCGCCTTCCTCCCTGCGCCGCGCCCCACCGTCACATCGCTCCCTCCGACGCGTGGTGACCGGGTGGGAGGACCGGCGAGCGCCACTACTTCCCCTCCGCCCCTGTCTCCGCGGGCCTCCCGATGCTCCCTCCCCGCGCCTTGGTAGCGCCCCGAGAATGAATCCGGCCGTCCGTGGCCCGGATCCAAGTGAGGGCGCGTGGACCGAGGTGGAGAATCTTTCCCAGCCTCTCCCCCACCTCCAAGATTTGCCGGCCCGGCCCCCCGCCGGCCAGCGCGCCACATTCACTCTCCACCCCGACTTCCCTCTCCAGCTATCTCCTTCAGCACTGGCGCACATGGTTTTGCGGCCGCACTGCACCTCAATGGCCGCTGCACTGCACGTCGAGGGCCACTGCACTGCACACCCACACGCCGGGAGGTCAGGGGAGCTGGTAGTGGCCTCCGCCCCACTGCTCCGCTGTCTGCAGGGCCACATGACTAATAGATCTGCAGGGATCCATGGCGCCCTTGTAGTTCACCTGGTGGCTCACCCCGTCCATCGCCATCTACCACACGGGAGAAGGACGAGGACTGTTGCTCCTCCCCCACTCTCTCTTCGCGAGCGACCACCCCTAGTTGCTACTATCTCCTCCCTTCCTATTGTATCTCCACGCCGTTCATGCAGTTCGGTTTCCGGTGTGGTACCGTTCCGCATCGCGAGCGGTGTAGTACACCAAGCACCAGCGGACCAGCCCAAAAGAGATGTGATACGTCTCCAACGTATCTATAATTTTTGATTGCTCCATGCTACTTTATCTATTGTTTTGGACTATAATGGGCTTTATTTTCCACTTTTATATTATTTTTGGGACTAACCTATTAATCGGAGGCCCAGCCCAGAATTGATGTTTTTTTGCCTATTTCAGTGTTTCAAGAAAGCGGAATATCAAACGGAGTCCAAACGGAATGAAACCTTCGAACGTGATTTTCTCACGAACGTGATCCAGGAGACTTGGACCCTACTCCAAGGAGTGCAGAGGCGGTCACGAGGGTGGGGCGCCCCTCCTGGGGCGCCCCGCCTTGTGGGCCCCCTGACGCTCCACCGACATACTCCTTCCTCCTATATATACCTACGTACCCCCAACAGATCAGGGACGGAGCCAAAAACCTAATTCCACCGTTGTAACTTCCTGTATCCATGAGATCCCATCTTGGGGCCTGTTCCGGAGCTCCGCCGGAGGGGGCATCTACCACGAAGGGCTTCTACATCAACACCATAGCCCCTCCGATGAAGTGTGAGTAGTTTACTTCAGACCTTCGGGTCCATAGTTAGTAGCTAGATGGTTTCTTCTCTCTTTTTGGATCTCAATACAATGTTCTCCCCCTCTCTCGTGGAGATCTATTCGATGTAATCTTGTTTTTGCGGTGTGTTTGTTGAGATCGATGAATTGTGGGTTTATGATCTAGCTTATCTATGGAAAATATTTGATTCTTCTCTGAATTCTTTTATGTATGATTAAGTTATCTTTGCAAGTCTCTTCGAATTATCCGTTTGGTTTGGCCAACTAGATTGGTAGTTCTTGCAATGGGAGAAGTGTTTAGCTTTGGGTTCAATCTTGCGGTGACCTTACCCGGATGTAGAAAGGGTTGCTAGGCACGTATTGTATTGTTGCCATCGAGGATAACAAGATGGGGTATTTATCATATTGCATGAATTTATTCCTCTACATCATGTCATCTTGCTTAAGGTGTTACTCTGTTTTTAACTTAAAGCTCTAGATGCATGCTGGATAGCGGTCGATGAGTGGAGTAATAGTAGTAGATGCATAATCGATTCGGTCTACTTGTCACGGACGTGATGCCTATATACATGATCATTGCCTGGATAACCTCATAACTATGCTCAATTCTGTCAATTGCTCAACGGTAATTTGTTCACCCACCTTAGAATACTTATGCTCTTGAGAGAAGCCACTAGTGAAACCTATAGCCCCCGGGTCTATTCTCATCATATCAATCTCCATCACTTTATTTACTTGCTTTGCTTTTACTTTTACTTTGCATCTTTATATCAAAAATACCAAAAATATTATCTCTATCAGATCTCACTCTCGTAAGTGACCGTGAAGGGATTGACAACCCCTAAGCGTTGGCTGCGAGTAGCTATCGTTTTGTGCAGGTACGAGGGACTTGCGCGTGGTCTCCTACTGGATTGATACCTTGGTTCTCAAAAACTGAGGGAAATACTTATGCTACTGTGTTGCATCATCCTCTCCTCTTCAGGGAAATCCAATGCAAGCTCGAGACATAGCAAGAAGAATTTCTGGCACCGTTGCCGGGGAGGCTTACGCGAAAGTCAACATACCAAGTACCCATCACAATCCCTATCTCTCACGTTACATTATTTGCCATTTGCCTCTCGTTTTCCTCTCCCCCACTTCACCCTTGCCGTTTTATTCGCCCTTCCTCCGTTCAATCTTGTGTTACCATGTGCCTTCTTTTTGCTTGCATCTTCGCTTGCTAAAATTCTATGGATCCTGATCCGCTTGCCAATCCTTTTAAGAGATCCAGTTATGATGAACCAATTCCTAGTGATTTGGATGCACTAGATTATCTTTATAAGCTTTTGCCTGAAATCCGTAAATCTGAAAATTGTGATGAAGTGCTTCACGATAGAACTTTGAATAAAAAGCATGATTGCAATAATTTTATTATAAATTCTTTTGATGTCAATTGTGCTAATAAGATGCAAAACCCTAAGCTTGGGGATGCTAGTTTTGCTATGTCTACTACTCGTTGCAATGATCACGATTGGGGTGATTCTTCTTATGATCTTGAAAATTTATTTAAGCCCCATGATAAATATGAGATTGATAATATTGTTTGCAATAATATTGAAAGTAGGTTTGTAAGAGTGTCAACTTTAGATCCCACATATTTGGAGAATATTCAATCTTATGAAATTTTTGATAAAAGTGGGCTTGGAGAAATCATGACTTTAGTTAATGATAATCCCAGAGTGTCAACTTTGCATACATGTGGATCATGTTAAGAATATGTTATGTGGTAGCTATTTTGTTGAATTTTCTTATGATCCTACATGTAATTATTATGAGAGAGGAAAATATGGTTGTAGAAACTTTCATGCTATTAAATTACCTCTCGCTATGTTGAGATTGCTATTGTCTCTTTCCGCTTCCTTGCATCTGCTAGTTTTTGATTGCCTTGATTTGATTGCCTATAAGATGCCTATGCATAGAAAGTATGTTAGACATAGATGTGGTTGTCACATGTTTTATGATGCTCTCTTTGTGCTTCAATTCTTGTCTTTCTTGTGAGCATCATTGAATCTCAATGCCTTGCTAAAAAGGCTTTAAAGAAAAGCGCTTGTTGGGAGAAAACCCAATTTTTTCCTTGCTGCTTAGTAATAAATAATCCATCTAGCCTCTGTTTAGATGTGGTTTTATCTTTTAATTAGTGTTTGTGCCAAGTTGGACCTATTGGATCTTCTTGGATGATAGTTATTTGATCTTGCTGTAATTTCCAGAATCTTTGTGCTCAGTGCCCGAATTGTTAAAAATCACCAGAATGTGATAAAATACTGATTCCAATTGCTTCTGATCAATAAACAAATTTTCCAGGTCGTCTAGTTTTGGTAGAATTTTTTGGGTTCCATAAGTTTGCGTTAGTTACAGATTACTACAGACTGTTATGTTTTTGACAGATTCTGTTTTGCGTGTGTTGTTTGCTTATTTTGATGAATCTATGGCTAGTAAAATAGTTTATGAACCATAGAGAAGTTGGAATAAAGTAGGTTTAACACCAATATAAATAAAGAATGAGTTCATTACAGTACCTTAAAGTAGTATTTTGTTTTATTTCTCTAACGGAGCTCACGAGATTTTATTGAGTTTTGTGTTGTGAAGTTTTCAAGTTTTGGGTGAATTCTTTTGATGGATTATGGAACAAGGAGTGGCAAGAGCCTAAGCTTGGGGATGCCCATGGCACCCCCAAGATAATACAATGACACCAAAAAGTCAAAGCTTGGGATGCCCCGGAAGGCATCCCCTCTTTCGTCCACTTCCATCGGTAATTTACTTGGAGCTATATTTTTATTCACCAACATGATATGTGTTTTGCTTGGAGCGTCTTGTATTATTTGAGTATTTGCTTGATAGTTTAACACAATCATCCTTGTTGTACACACCTTTTGAGAGAGCCATATATGAATTGAAATTTGATAGAATACTCTATGTGATTCACTTATATCTTTTGAGCTTGATAGTTTGCTCATAGTGCTTCACTTATATCTTTTTGAGCGTGATAATTTTTGCTCTAGTGCTTCACTTAGATCTTTTAGAGCATGGTGGTGGATTTGTTTTAAAGAAAGTTGATCTCTCATGCTTCACTTAGATTATATGAGAGTCGTTAATAGCATGGTAATTTGCTTAGTGTTAATATACTTGGTGTTCAAGATATGTGAAACTTTCTTTTGAGTGCGTTGAATACTAAGATAAGTTTGATGCTTGATAATTGTTTTGAGATATGGAGGTAATAATATCAAAGTCATGCTGGTTGAGTAGTTGTGAATTTGGGAAATGCTTGTGTTGAAGTTTGTAAGTCCCGTAGCATGCACGTATGGTTAAAGTTGTGTAACGAATTTGAAGCATGAAGTGTACCTGGCTTGTGCATCCTTATGAGTGGCGGTCGGGGACGAGCGATGGTCTTTTCCTACCAATATATCCCCCTAGGAGCATGCGCGTAGTACTTGAATTTTTGATGACTTCTAAACTTTTGCAATAAGTATATGAGTTCTTTTGACTAATGTTGAGTCCATGGATTATACGCACTCTTACCTTTCCGCCATTGCTAGCCTCTTCGATGCCGTGCATTGCCCTTTCTCACATTGAGAGTTGGTGCAAACTTCACGGTGCATCCAAACCCCGTGATACGATACGCTCTGTCACACATAAACCTCCTTATATCTTCCTCAAAACAGCCACCATACCTACCTATTATGGCATTTCCATAGCCATTCCTAGATATATTGCCATGCAACTTTCCACCGTTCCGTTCATCATTATTATGACATACATTACTTTTGTCATATTGCCATTGCATGATCATGTAGTTTTCATCGTATTTGTGGCAAAGCCACCATGCATTATTTTCATACATGTCACTCTTGATTCATTGCACCATCCCGGTACACCGCCGGAGGCATTCATACAGAGTCATACCTTGTTCTAGTTTCGAGCTGTAATCCTCATGTTATAATCAATAGAAGTTTGATGATCATCATTATTAGAGCATTGCCCAAAAAAAAGAGAAAGGCCAAAATAAAAAAAGGCCCAAAAAAAGAAAAGGGCAATGCTACTATCTCTTTTTCCACACTTGTGCTTCAAAGTAGCACCATGTTCTTCATGTAATGAGTCTCATATTTTGTGCTTCAAAGTAGCACCTCGTTCTTCATGTAGTGAGTCTCATATTTTGTGCTTTAAAGTAGCACATCGTTCTTCATATAGTGAGTCTCATAAGTTGTCCTTTTTATACTAGTGGGAATTTTTCATTATAGAACTTGGCTTGTATATTCCTACGATGGGCTTCCTCAAATGCCCTAGGTCTTCATGAGCAAGCAAGTTGGATGCACACCCACTAGTTTTCTTTTGTTGAGCATTCATAGCTCTAGTGCATCCATTGCATGGCAATCCCTACTCCTCATGTTGACATCAATTGATGGGCATCTCCATAGCCCGTTGATTATCCTCGTCAACGTGAGACTTTCTCCTTTTTTGTCTTCTCCTCACAATCCCCATCATCATATTCTATTCCACCCATAGTGCTATATCCATGGCTCACGCTCATGTATTGCGTGAAGGTTGAAAAAGGTTTGAGATTATTTAAGTATGAAACAATTGCTTGGCTTGTCATCGGGGGTATAGAAGTTGGGAACATCTTTGTGAGACGAAAATGAAGCATAGCCTAACTATATGATTTTGTAGGGATGAACTTTCTTTGGCCATGTTATTTTGAGATGACATAATTATTTTGATTAGTATGCTTGAAGTATCATTATATTTATGTCAATATGAACTTTTGTCTTGAATCTTTTGGATCTGAATATTCATATCACAATTAAGAAGATTTACATTGAAATTATGCCAAAGTATCACTCCGCATCAAAAATTCTGTTTTTACCATTTACCTACTCGAGGAAGAGCAGGAATTAAGCTTGGGGATGCCTGATACGTCTCCAACGTATCTATAATTTTTTATTGCTCCATGCTACTTTATCTATTGTTTTGGACTATAATGGGCTTTATTTTCCACTTTTATATTATTTTTTGGGACTAACCTATTAACCGGAGGCCCAGACGAGAATTGTTGTTTTTTGCCCATTTCAGTGTTTCGAAGAAACGGAATATCAAACGGAGTCCAAACGGAATGAAACCTTCGGGAACGTGATTTTCTCCGAACATGATCCAGGAGACTTGGACCCTACTCCAAGGAGTGCCAGAGGCGATCACGAGGGTGGGGGCGCGCCCCTCCCCCCTGGGCGCGCCCCCCTGCCTCGTGGGCCCCCTGACGCTCCACCGACGTACTCCTTCCTCCTATATATACCTACGCACTTCAACAGATCGGGGACAGAGCCAAAACCTAATTCCACCGTCGTAACTTCTTGTATCCACGAGATCCCATCTTGGGGCCTGTTAGGAGCTCACGAGGGGCATCTACCATGGAGGGCTTCTACATCAACACCATAGCCCCTCCGATGAAGTGTGAGTAGTTTACTTGAGACCTTGGGTCCATTGTTAGTAGCTAGATGGCTTCTCTCTTTTTGGATCTCAATACAATGTTCTCCCCCTCTCTCGTGGAGATCTATTCGATGTAATCTTCTTTTTGCGGTGTGTTTGTTGAGACCGATGAATTGTGTGTTTATGATCCAGCTTATCTATGGAAAATATTTGATTCTTCTCCGAATTCTTTTATGTATGATTAAGTTATCTTTGCAAGTCTCTTCGAATTATCCGTTTGGTTTGGCCAACTAGATTGGTAGTTCTTGCAACGGTAGAAGTGTTTAGGTTTGGGTTCAATCTTGCGGTGACCTTACCCAGTGACAGAAAGGGTTGGAAGGCATGTATTGTATTGTTGCCATCGAGGATAACAAGATGGGGTATTTATCATATTGCATGAATTTATTCCTCTACATCATGTCATCTTGCTTAAGGCGTTACTCTGTTTTTAACTTAATACTCTAGATGCATGTTGGATAGCGGTCGATGAGTAGAGTAATAGTAGTAGATGCAGAATCGTTTCGGTCTACTTGTCACGGACGTGATGCCTATTACATGATCATTGCCTGGATAACCTCATAACTATGCTCAATTACATCAATTGCTCAACAGTAATTTGTTCACCCATAGTAGAATACTTATGCTCTTGAGAGAAGCCACTAGTGAAACCTATGGCCCCCGGGTTTATTCTCATCATATCAATCTCCATCACTTTATTTACTTGCTTTGCTTTTACTTTTACTTTGCATCTTTATATCAAAATACCAAAAATATTATCTCTATCAGATCTCACTCTCGTAAGTGACCGTGAAGGGATTGACAACCCCTAAGCGTTGGTTGCAGTAGCTATCGTTTGTCTTGGTACGAGGGACTTGCGCGTGGTCTCCTACTGGATTGATAACTTGGTTCTCAAAAACTGAGGGAAATACTTACGCTACTGTGCTACATCATCCTCTCCTCTTCGGGCAAATCCAACGCAAGCTCGAGACGTAGCAAGATGCAATTCGGTGTGAAGTCTGCAGTGCCACCATTTTTTTGTTTATCTGTATGCAGGGAAAGTGGGCTCTAGCCGTGGTGGACGATTGGATCTTTCCGGCGGTTTGCGGTACATCAGTACCGCGAGAAGGGTCAACGGCAGCCACGATGCCCCCGATGAGCAGTAGTTTCTCATGGGCAGTTCAAAAAAAGAGTCTTTTCCTATTTATCCAGATTTTGGATTGTGTATTCCCCTCGTGTGACACGTTCTGCAGTACACATCGCCATGTTGGGCGCCGGCTTCATCGTCAGTAGCACCAACTGGCCTACGACGGCATGCTGCGGTCCATTGTGCAGGTGAGTTTGGCGAGTACTAGTTCCGTAGCATGGGGGCCTGGTGATCTCCCAGTGCCACCCAGTGACGAGCTCGTGCATATAATTGTGGCATGTCCTGTGCCTTTTAATTTTGACAGTAATGCAAGAAGTTCATTGTGTACCTGGTGCGGTTTGGTGACTCAGGCATGTATAGTGGGTGTGGTTCCGTATACTCATCGCTGGAGCAGCCCACACGGTGGGGGCACGCAGCCATCGTTGACTTTACAAGCAGTACACTTTCGTACTCTTTGGCACGTAGCCATCTCGAGCGTGCAATTCCCATTTGGTTGATGGCGCGTGAGCCATGTGGTTCACAAAAAACAGCAATTGCAGCTCGCCGGTGGCGTGCGTGTGTTTTGGCAACTAGCAACGTTCTGTTTGTTAGCCCCTAAAAACATGTTATTTTTCAGTTCTTTTGTTGTGTTATCTGATCTGTGTGCTATGTTGGGCCACAAGTGTGCAGTCCAGAGCTCCTCTCTTCCCGGCGACATCTATTTTGGGTTTCGAGACAAGGTTCACTTGGTGTGTGTGCAGCTCGGAATTTGCTATTGTGGAATTTGTTGTCTGTGGTTCATTCTTTTGACCATTCAATGCATTTTGGTCTGAAAAGGGTCCACTATGAAGGAATCTTCAGTACACTCTATTTAGAACAAAAATGCATTTTAAAAATATGCAAATGCAGTGCACTTTGATCTTGCCAAAAAGTTTCAGTACACTCCATTTAAAACAAAATGCATTTTCAAAAAGCGCAAAGAATATTTTTGTTCAGTGATGATGCAGTTTGTTGTATATGTTGGAGAGGTTCACTCCTCCGTGCGGGTCCTTTTTCTGATGTAATTTGCTCCTTTCACAAGTGAACTCTTTTAACTCTATTTTGTTTTTGTTTAAGTTTGGTCCAGTGCAGTTTGATATGTTTGTTGGAGAGGTTCATTTTCATGAAAAAAGGGTTGATGCAGCCCACTACACCCATGTTTTTCATTTGTTGAAAAAATAATTACCCATGTAGTCCACTCGCCTCGTCCCAGCATTGCATATTTCATTTTAAAACCAAAAATATATATGCAGTGCACTACGGGAATATCAAAACTCTGTTAGAGAAAAAGAAAAAGAAAAATGCAGTGCACTCCGGTCTTTAAAAAAGTCCGCTCCGAAGGACTTTGTAGCACACTCTTGAAATTTTTTACGTCCGACAAAAGAAATCATGAAGTGCGCTTGCTCGTCCGATGCAGTGTGGTTTTTCGTCTGCAAAGGCACTCCACCTCGTTTGGGAAAATTTACGTCCCACAAAAAACCATGCAGTGCACTTGCCCATCTAATGAAGTGCGGCATTTAAATGCATGTGATGCGTTCTTCTTTCCCCGTCCGAGAAAAAATACATCTAAACAAAAAGAAACCATGCAGTGCACTTGCCCATCTAATGAAGTACGGTATTTCGTCGTTCTTCTTTCCTCGTCCGAGAAAAAATATGTCTAAACAAAAAGAAACCTTGTAGTGCACTTGCCCATCTGATGCAGTGCGGTATTTTGTCTGAAGCAATGCGTTCTTCTGTCCGATGCAGTAAATACGACGATTTTGGTCTCGCGAAGAACAGAGTGTCCGCTTTTCTGTAAAATCAAAACTACTCTTAAACCGTAAGGAATTAGAGAGAGTGTTCTACATGAAAAAGTTGCGTCTCGTCGATATATTTCCAACAGCGTATGATTTGAATTATTCCGACCAGCCGTTCGTAAAAATTTCGCGAAAAAACAGCCGCTGCCTCTCGAAGTCAGCCACACGATTTTCAAAATTAACTAAATACCGTAAGGAATCTCAAAACCATTTCAACATATGAAAGTTGAGCCTTGTCCGTAGCTTTCCAACGGCGTATCATACGTCTCGTTTCGACAAACGGTTAGAAAACTGGAGCAAAAACAATACCGAAAATTTCAAAACATTTGAAAAACAGAGTTCCGCGATTTAGTAAATTTGAAACTGCTCTTAAACCGTAACAAATTAGAGAATAATTTATATATGAAAAAGATGCGCCTCGATGATATCTATCCAACGTCGTATTGTTTGCTTCATTCCGATGAGCGGTTTAGAAGAAATCGCCAAAAACGCTCGCTGCCACTCGTCATGGGACGCTCCAATTTCAAAATTGCTCTTAAACCGTGTGGAATCTCGAAAAGTGTTCAACATGTCGAAGTTGCGCCTAATCCATAGCTTTTCAACGGTATATTACATGCCTCATTCCGATAAACTGTTAAAAAATTAGAGCGAAAACAGTACCAAAAAAATAACTCGTGCTGTTTTTTTCGACGAGAAGTTCACTCGTGTGAGTACTACAGCACACTTGGTTCAAAGAATGACGTGCACTTGCGTTCAGCGTGCAGTGCGGAAGTGGTGTGCAGAATAGTTATTCTGCTAATATTAGCAGAATAGTTATTCGAGGACAGGATATATATAGGGCTGGACTATTATGTTACCCGTAACAGAATAATATTTTGTTACCATCGCCCCTATAAGGCGCGACCCGCCTACGTCCCCCGCCCGACCCACCCCAACCTAAACCGCCTCCTATCGCCGGAGGCAGTCGTCATGACGGCGAAGCGAAGCGTCGGCCACCGAGCGAGGAGCCCAGCGCGCGGATCGGCCGCCAACGGATCCACCCGTATTTCGCCCCTGCCTCCCGCAACTGGCCCCAACCCACTCCTCGCCTCCATCCCTCGGACCGGCCGCCAACTTCCTCCCTCGCGCCGGCCGTCAAGCCCCTCCCGCGTGCCACCGCCATCCTCCATGCCGGTCTCCGCCTTCCTCCTGCGCGCCTGCCGCCGCCTCCTTCGCGTGCGCCACCACCGTGCCCCACGCCGGTCGTCGCCTCCATCTCGCGCGTCGGCCGCCGCCTTCCTCCCCGCGCCGCCCGTCTCCCTTCCCCCGCAACACCCGTCTCCCTCCTATGACGCCGGCCAGCCCGCCCTGGCGAATCCAAGGCGAGCACCCTCCCCGAGCTACTCCAGCGCAAATCCTGCCACGAGTGCTCCCAGCAGACGGATCTGGCCGGGCTTTGGCGAGCATAGCCTGCTACAACTGGACTCGGCGCTGCTCCTCTTCCTGCACCCGATGCACGGTGTTACCCAGGCATGGGAGCCATCCCAGGGGCGAAAGAGGCTCGAGCTTCCTGCAGTTCTAGTAGATAAGCTTGTCCGCACATCCAGCCGTGTAAGCACATCCGATCATTTGCCTGATTCGAGGACAGCAAAGTTGTGGCACCGAGTCGAACTTGCCGCTGCACCATCTTCACCAAGTCGAACTTGCTAGAACTTTTGCTCAACTTGATCTCTCGGGTAGCTCATCCAGCAAGACTGCTGAAATGGTATGACTTCTTTGCAAAAAAATCAGATCTAGTAGTTTGTCTCAGAGTCATTTCTTCTGTATAGTCTCGCACCTTGTGCTCCCTTCATCCCTTGCATGTTTAGATGAGATTTTTCCGTGCAATCAGACTTGGGCTATGGCCCAAAAAATTTGGTGATCTTAGTTCTAAATTGCTGGGCATGCAACTCCTTGATTTTTAATTGCTAAACGGTACACTGAACAATTGATAAGGGAGCATGTGCATTACTATTGAAACACAAGGTTTTGCGTTTTCTCAAGAAAATAGTAGTAGTACGAACCATGGACAATGTTGATTCTGCATATAGGTAATGGAGATCTTGAATCTGAACCATAAATTTATAAAATAGGTTAGCTTCATAGCAGCATGCTCACTTATCTATTGGCATTCACATGTACCATCGGACCAATCGATCGGCTGACATAAAGATCATCATCGATTGTCCAAGTCAAGCTCGGCTGCAGTCCAAGTCGAAAATCGACCAACATCTTCACCAAGCGCTACGCCCGTTGATCATCCACACGGTGAGAACGCCATCTTGTTTTTCTTTGAACATTTGCTTTTGTGATGCTTGCTCACGACGGATTCCCTGCAATGCCAAATCCGGCGCCGCTTCGTGATCTCCGCCTCCATCGGCTCCACTTCACTAAAGCTATCGGTCCAAATGAGGAGGTGTAGCCGGTCCACGATCTCCGACGTCGTATTCTACCTCCAAAAATTTCTTTTTCAGTTCAATTCTTCGTCACGGGTTCACTGCTATCACCCGTTTTGTGAATCTCTATTGAAAATTAGCTCACGTTTTAGTGAATGAGAAGCGATTTGTACTTATAGCTTGATGTGTGTTCATGAGTAGTTTAAAAGTGTGCTTGTTTCCTGCTTTGCTATAACACTTGTTAGATTGCTATCCAAAAAGGTCATGTATTCATGGATTTGCTTTGGTGTAGCAGCCAAAGATGTATTTTATCATCAGTTCGTAAAAGGAAAGCTGAATCGGTGCGATTAATGCGTGTTAAAAAAATCAGTTTTATATTGTATGGTAGTTCATTGTATAGAAAATTTGCAATAATTCCTGCTTTTCAGTTCATCTACTTCCCCTTCGCAAGTCTAATTAGTAGAAATTCAAATATGAAAAATAGCATCCATTTTGTTATGTTCATCATATTCAACCAATTTTGTATGTCTGAGACTTGCATATGTTGATTAGTAGGGTAGATCTACATTTGCCACAGTTGAGATGTGTTCAGTCCAACCCCATGGCATTAGGGAGGTCGAGTTCGTCATGAGCAAAGAAGACATGGTTGTTGGCTTACTCCAGCCAGCCCAGCCTTCCCTCCGGTCATCGGTCCAACTTCTTGCTCGACGCTGGTCACTCAAAGAGCCGCGTGCAAGCCACCCGTGTTTCACCTCCCCGATCCAAATTTCAACTTTCTCCATTCTTGACATTTTTGGTATGAATTTGATGAATCTTCTTGATACTCTGTTCTTGCTCATTTAGAGCTAGTTTTGTTCCTGCATATATATATCACTTAGTTTTTAGATGGCTTAATTTAGAGAGCTTCCAACTCTGAAACTTGCCATGCATATTTGGGGATGGAATGTAAAATGGATGATCCTGTGATGGATTGATGTGGAGGTTCTTTGTGTACTTAATTTTGACAGAATTATTGTAGTACTCTGTAGTGGTATTAAATTGGGAACCTATGGTGCTTCAGTTAGAAGATCGTTTATGCTAGCTTCTTCGTGTTTGTATGCTATTTAAAATTTTGTTTTAACCTACATCTTTTTTTTGTTTACTGATTGTCGCATGATACTTGTATTGGGTGCTAGAGTTCATGTATTCTTGCCAGGTAAGTTCAAAAAATAAGCGTAGCTAGTTCAAATATAAACTCCCGTGAGGATTTGCTATTGGCACTACAATTTATTTCCCTTAATCTTTTACTGAACTTTGAGTAAATATTTCTAGCTTTTCCTTAAAAAGTTCATGCAAAATAATTGAGCGTGTTACACCTGGCTTTGAAATATAGTATGATCTGAAAAATGGGAAGGTGCATGAAAAATATAAGTTCACCTTAAAAAAGCTCGATGGTTCAAAATGTGAAAGAAAAATGAAAAAAGTTCATTGGCTTTTTGTGTTGTGTGACTTTAGAGTTCAAAGTACATAAGAACATAGGTCCACTCTGCAAAAACAACTTGACACGCATAAGAATATAAATCCTCCCAAAAAGTTCATTTACGAGCATCTTCTGCTCATCCATGAGTGGGGCTCCTCCTTGCGGCTATTGCTCATCCATGAGCGGGGTTCCCGAGGATCCCATTAGCGGTGGTCCATCGATGGTGGCTCTCGACATTGTTTCCTTAACGGTGCTACAATTCTAAATTTATTATTGAGTCGTACTAGTACTGCTGAAATGGGAAGCAAGGTTGAATGGGAAGCAAGT
The DNA here is from genome assembly GCA_021605145.1 of Aegilops bicornis. NCBI lineage: Eukaryota > Viridiplantae > Streptophyta > Magnoliopsida > Poales > Poaceae > Aegilops > Aegilops bicornis. Next base: position 237,290,757 of record CM038669.1, read on the forward strand.
GTCACATGGAACCTCAATTGAAATGAGATGTAAGGTTCCACCTCCGACCTACCCAAAACAACCATGTCATCAGTTCAAAAGTCCTGGGTGTACCTATAGAATTCTGAAGATGTGACTACAGAATTGTTTTCTTGTGCTACTAATCTACTATATCATTAGTTCAAAGTGTACTGAAGATACAACCCTAGGTGTGTTGTGGTGCGTGCTTAATTGGTTACTAATGTGTGTAGGGTATGACCGGCGACAACGAGTAGGTGGCAAGTGTACCACATCAAGCAACGAGACAAAGGTATGAAGCAGATGTGCGTGGTGTGCTGTCATTTCATAAGTTCAAGTGTTTATCCACTATAAAGTTCAGAGAAAAAAATATTATGTTGCTTATTGCTCAGTTCATGTCTAAGCACTGGAGGAGTTCAAAAAACCAGAACTCATGCGATTTCGTAAAAATATGGTGTTTCTTCCGTACCATCGGAATGAGAGAAAAACATTAATTCAATTTTTCCATACCATCGCTTTTATTGCTAAATGATTTAGACACTTGTTTTCTCGATGCCATCATGTATTTTCTTAAGTACTTCAGCTCAACAAAAGCTCCGAGAAAAGTTCGAGTTTGTTTTGAGAAAAGCTCCATGGTGTTTCTTGACTCTGACATCCATGCATCCAAGTCGAGCTCTGACCGCAGTCCAAGTGGAACTGCGACCACCATCTTCACCCAGCGTTGCACCCATTGATCACCCACACAGTCAAGACACCATCTCATTTTTCTTTGAACATTTTCTTAGCTGCAAGTAATAGTTTAGAGTTTGCTTTTTCACCATGTCTGCACTTCATTATAGTTAACCATTGGTCCATTTCTCAGCTGCAAGTAAAGAATGATCTTGCACTTCATTATAATGCCCTCCTCCTCTGTTTCTCTTCCTCTCTAAATCTCCTTTCTGTCACTAATTTATTTTCTCTCTGAATGCAGCACGAGGGAGGCTGGAGCGATCGCAGATCGGTGACGAGAACCACTTGATTACATTGTTCGGTGTATTGGAAGTACGTATCCTCTATCCAAGCAGGAGGTAGAGGTAATTTCTCCCCGATGCAACCTATTTTGAAAGTAGCCTGAGACCCATCATGTCCTATATCTGATTCATAGTATAACACATCAATGGAAGTTTGTTACGAAAATTGAAATTGTTCTGGATGTACCAATAGATTAGTTGTTAAGTATTGGAGTGTTTCCTTCTTGTTTTGGACAAATGGAAATCTACAAGACAAATGTCTGTTAGATTCAGAGCGAACCAAGACACCAAACAGAAAAAAAGCAAAAGAAAAAACTCACCTGTGCCACTCCACCAAATCCGAAGTGGGTCAATCTGACGCAATGCCCGCCACCACCCTTGGGCCAACCTTCCACCACCTCCACCGTCGCCCCACTCCACCTCCCGGCCACACGCCCGTCGCCGTGCTCCTCCTTGCTGTTCAAATTCTTGTTTTGGTTATGTCCAAACAAACTCGTAATTTTGATAAATGATGAGTTGTGTTTTCTCGTAGAAAAATGATGCTCTGTAGGTGGTATAGAAGTTTGCCATGTATATCTACCATCAGTCCGTAAAAGGACAAGTATGTACGGATGCTAGAAATGATGCTCTGTAGAATTTCTTCTAATCTAGTTCGAATTTGGTCTACTTGAGTAATTCTATCAGTTCATGACAAGTATGTACCGATGCTAGAAATGTAGGTCATTTGTGAATCATGGTTTTTTCAGAGAGAAAAGGAGTTTGTAGTTACATCACATGGTGTAGTGAGCAACATAAACATGGTTTCCTCCATAAATTAGTTGTTTTTGGTTAATTCGTTTACATGGACAGTACAAACGCACATTGTTGTGTAGTACATGTGTGTATTGTGATTGTAATTTTGGTTTTTAGTTAAGAAAAAAATAACAAAAAGGTTCATAAAAGAACCCAAAACATTCGATAGTCCTGGAAGTCCAAATTTCAGTTCAACATGTTTTCTATCATTAGCTCATTAAGAACCCCAGAAACTTATCTGGTGGTGTGTGTATGTGTCTTCTTTGCATCCTTGTCCGGCCGCTCTAATCCACACTCTCAGTACAACTTCTCTACGACCTCATGTTCACAAATCTTGTAGTACATTTTTTAATAAAAAGCTTGTAGTACTATGTAAAGCAAGCATGGCCAACACATACTTTAGGTGTCGCGGTAGTACGCACTATTGATGGTGGCCTTCCTTTGTGGCGCTACTACTTTGCCACCTAGAGTAGTACTGCTACTACTTATCATGTTGCTACAACCTAGCTTAACAGTACATGTATTTGATTTACAGTTCTGTAGGAAGAAAAAGTTCACCAATATAAAATCTCTAGGTTTAGTAAAGCAATCTTTTTGTTTAGTAGGCGACATCGCTCAAGTTTATTTCTTGTTGTACATATGATGTCCAATTTCTTCTTTCGGTTTGGTTCAATTTATAAATTTCATTCAGTTCAATTCTTATTGTAGTTGGATTTCAGTTTCTTATTTGAGTTCAATTCAGGCATGTGTTTGAACTTGCAACCTCCTTGCCTTAAGCTACGATCTCAAATAGAAGTGTACTAAATGCGGTACTAGGTGGTGGCATTGCTTCACTTCTCTTATTACGTTCTCTTCGCCCAAATTCGGAGGATCAAGAAAATAAAATGTCATTGTTTTGACATGCACCACTCAAAAGAAGTCGTTTCTGTTGAAAAATTGTTTAAACTTGACATGTACTTGCCAACAATTATGTATAATAAATCATGGCATTGTATGTAGAAAAAGATATATTGTATGTTCTGCTGTTGTATTGAGTTGCTATCTATTGCTAATGGTACGATGTTGCTATTGCTCTGTGTCATGTTATGCAAGTTGACACCGAGTACACGTTGTATGATATACTTATACAGTAAATAGCTAAAAACTGATTTCTTCCAGTTTTTATTTTTCGCCCTTGCCTGTTTGATGTTATGCCTACGTGAGCTGAAGCATTTTAGAAATGTTGGCAGGAAAGTGTGTGTATTTGGCAGAATAAATGTTGGTAAGTTCATGGCAAAAAAATCCATAAGTTCACAGATAAATAATTTCATGGTTACAAAAACCCTTTTAGAAAAATTAGAAAATAAAGAAATAAGATACATTACAGAAGAATTGAGGAGGTTTGGGTACAAGGAATCCAGAAAGTTCAAAGTTAAGAAAGCGAAAAGGTCGGACACATGAAAAAGAGAGGTCCGGAATAAAAGAGAACATTATGAAACATAAAAAAACATCAACAAGAAAAATTTCAAGTTGCAAAAAGAGACAAGTCCAGAACACGCCAAGATGTGAAAACACGCTCAGTACAAAACCATACATACATACGTTTAAGTACTCTTTTTCTCGAACATATATTCGTCCGTTCTAGAAAGAAAAATGGTTGAATTAAAAATATTGATCAGTACAAGTTTAAATGGTGGTCCGTTCGGAATAAAAGAAATGACAGAAATTCAACTTGTAAAAGTTCAAGCAAAAAAAAACCCATGCAATTCAAATGATAAAAGTACAAGTCGTAAAATAAGAGAAGTCCAGAACATCATTCTAATAAAAAAAGTTTAGTTCAAACAAGAATAAAAAACATTTTCTTTTTGAAAAAAATATCATTCATTTCGGTGATATAAACCATGCAAGTACAGGGGCGACGATACAATAAACCATTGAAAACATACGAGCAAAACAGAGCAAACTCTAGTTAGTGAAAACACGCTAAGTACAAACCCATGCAAACATCAGTACAAGTACCTTTTTTCAGAACCATTCAAAATTACTCTAAAAAAATAGCTCAGTACAAACATACACATATATCAGTACGACTACTCTGTTTTTGGACGAGAAAACAAAGGATCCATCATGCCGTATTCCAAATTACTCTTAAACGGTTGCGAAGTAGAGAAAACGTTCAACATGACTAAGTTTCGCATTTTTTATAACTATCCAACGGTATATTATTTGCCCCATTTTGATAAACTTAAATAAAACCGCGTTCAAAACCAATTTTAACCGTATTTGAATTCGTATTTAAACCATAAGTAATTAGAAAAAACTTTCTATACACAAAAGTTGCGCATTTTCCATAGTTTTCCAACGCCGTATTATTTGCGTCAATCCGACAAACCGTTTGCAAAAAACAGTGAAAAAACATTTCGCCCAGAATTTCACCGTTTTTCAAATTACTTTTAAATCATATAGAATTTGAAAAAATAGTAGATATATGGAAGCTGCGGATTTTCACAAGCTTTCCAACGCCATCTCATTTGCTCAATTTCTACAAACCGTTTGAAAATTAAGTCCAAAATACGATTCGCGTTTTCGGTTTTGAAAAAAACGGTTTTTTTCAAAACTGCTCTTAAATCATAATTTTTTTGCAAAAACAAATTATAATATTGTAATTTGGATGTCAAGAGCTTTCCAATGATATATTACACGCCACATTTCGATAAAAAAATTGCAAAAAAATTTGAACTAAAAAAGATGATTTTTAACAACAACAGAAAGCATCAGTTCAACCGCTCGATTTTCATCAGTTCAACCGCTTGAATTCATCAGTTCAAGTAGGGTAACAGAATAATATTCTATTACGCATAACAGAATAACCCAGATGTATATATATATATATATATATATATATATATATATATATATATATATATATATATATATATATAGGGAAAATCCATCCTACCACCCTGTGGTAATTACCCCACATGCTCATATACTACCATGTGGTACTATATATATACTATTTTATTATTTTAAATATGTTCATATAGTATATCTAAGATATTTCAAAGCAAGTTACATGAAAAAATTGCATATGAGCCCATAGTTTTTTTTATATTTGTAAAATACGTACATATTTGTACATAAAAAGAGCATACTCAAAAATGGTACATACTACCTAAAATTAGTATATATACTACCTAATCATTATTATATACTACATACTACACGTACATACTCTCGGTTTTGACAGATACTACATACAACATACAAAACATAAGTGGTGGTAACTACCACTACTTGTAGGAAACATTTGTCCTATATATATTAACGCTAAACTAAGGGTGAGTGTAGAATAGCTTATTCTACACCCTAGTGACGTTACATACATAATACGGTAACACACTATGTAAAATATAATAATTTTCGTAAAAATGTAGTAAACTACAAACATAGATGATAAAAAAATATTTTCCGAATTACTACATATTATACACCGTTTTACTAGATTTTGTGCATAGCATTACTAGGGGTGTAGAATAAGCTATTCTACACTCACGCTTAGAATAGCGTTATATATATATATATATATATATATATATATATATATATATATATATATATATATATATATATATATATATCCACTAAGGGTTTTAGTCCTTTAACTTTTTAAGGATCGCCTAGAGATGTCCTTATGACTTGTTTATTTCAGTTCTCACAATGTGATGCTCTATATGTGCAACTATTTGCCGTGCAGTTCAATTTCATCAATAACAGTTTCAACAATACCACTATGAATTAAGATATTTGGTTGTTGTTAAGGATATTGCAGTTAACACGTCTTTTCATTTTTCAATTGTTGTTTAGCAACATGCATTGTACTGAATGACTAAATATGCAATCTCAGACTACATAGCAACAAGGAAGAGTGTTACCTTAATGTTCTGATCATGTCTAGATATACATGTAATAAAATCTTATATAATGGGATGGATGGAGTGTTGTGCTACTGAAGGAAATATGCCCTAGAGGCAATAATAAAGTTATTATTTATTTCCTTATTTCATGATAAATGTTTATTATTCATGCTAGAATTGTATTAACCGGAAACATAATACATGTGTGAATACATAGACAAACAGATTGTCACTAGTATGCCTCTACTTGACTAGCTCGTTAATCAAAGATGGTTATGTTTCCAAACCATAGACATGAGTTGTCATTTGATTAACGGGATCACATCATTAGGAGAATGATGTGATTGACTTGACCCATTCTGTTAGCTTAGCACTTGATCGTTTAGTATGTTGCTATTGCTTTCTTCATGACTTATACATGTTCCTATGACTATGAGATTATGTAACTCCCGCTTACCGGAGGAACACTTTGTGTACTACCAAACGTCACAACGTAACTGGGTGATTATAAAGGTGCACTACAGGTGTCTCCGAAGGTACTTGTTGAGTTGACGTATTTCGAGATTAGGATTTGTCACTCCGATTGTCGGAGAGGTATCTCTGGGCCCTCTCGGTAATGCTCATCACTATAAGCCTTGCAAGCAATGTAACTAATGAGTTAGTTACGGAATGATGCATTACGTAACGAGTAAAGAGACTTGCCGGTAACGATATTGAACTAGGTATTGAGATACCGACGATCGAATCTCGGGCAAGTAACATACCGATGACAAAGGGAACAACGTATGTTGTTATGCGGTTTGACCGATAAAGATCTTCGTAGTATATGTAGGAGCCAATATGAGCATCCAGGTTCCGCTATTGGTTATTGACCGGAAACAGTTCTAGGTCATGTATACATTGTTCTCGAACTCGTAGAGTCCGCACGCTTAATGTTACGATGACAGTTATATTATGAGTTTATAGTTTTTGATGTACCGAAGGTTGTTTGGAGTCCCGAATGTGATCACAGACATGACGAGGAGTCTCGGAATGGTCGAGACATGAAGATTGATATATTTGAAGCCTATATTTGGATATCGGAATCGTTCCGGGTAAAATCGGAGTTTTACCGGAGTACCGGGGGGTTACCGGAACCCCCCCCCCCCCCGGGGGGTTAATGGGCCTACATGGGCCCTAAGGGAGAAGAGGAGGGTTTGCCAGGGCGGGCCGCGCGCCCCCTCCCCCTAGTCCGAATAGGACAAGGAAGGGGGGGCGGCGCCCCCCTCTTTCCCCTTCCCCCTTCCTTCTCCAACAAGCCAAGAGGGGAGGAGTCCTACTCCCGGTGGGAGTAGGACTCCTCCAAGCGCACCCCTAGGGGCCGGCGGCACCTCCCCCCTCCCTCCTTTATATACGGGGGCAGGGGGCACCCCATCACACACAAGTTGATCTCCGTGATCGTTCCTTAGCCGTGTGCGGTGCCCCCTCCACCATATTCCACCTCGGTCATATCGTAGCGGTGCTTAGGCGAAGCCCTGCGTCGGTAGAACATCATCACCGTCACCACGCTGTCGTGCTGACGGAACTCTTCCCCGACACTTTCTTTGGATCGGAGTCCGGGATCGCCATCGAGCTGAGCGTGTGCTAGAACTTCGGAGGTGCCGTAGTTTCGGTGCTTGATCGGTCGGGCTGTGAAGACGCACGACTACATCAACCACGTTTTATAACGCCCGCTTCCGGTCTCACGAGGGTACGTGGACAACACTCTCCCTCTCGTTGCTATGCATCACCATGATCTTGCGTGTGCGTAGGGAATTTTTGAAATTACTACGTTCCCCAATAGTGGTATCGAGAGGCTAGGTTTTTGCGCGTTGATGTTATATGCACGAGTAGAACACAAGTGAGTTGTGGGCGATACAAGTCATCTCGCTTACCGGCATGTCATACTTTGGTTCGGCGGTATTGTTGGATGAAGTGGCCCGGACCGACATTACGCCAGACGCTTACGCGAGACTGGTTCTACCGGCGTGCTTTGCACCGCAGTGGTGGCTGGAGTGTCGATTTTTCCAACTTTAGTTGAACAGGTGTGGCTACGCCCGGTCCTTGCGAAGGTTAAAACAGCACCAACTTGACAAACTATCGTTGTGGTTTTGATGCGTAGGTAAGAACAGTTCTTGCTAAGCCCGTAGCAGCCACGTAAAACCCGCAACAACAAAGTAGAGGACGTCTAACTTGTTTTTGCGGGCATGTTGTGATGTGATATGGTCAAGGCGTGATGAGATATAAGTTGTTGTATGAGATGATCATGTTTTGTTGAAGTTATCGAAGCTGGCAGAAGCCTTATGGTTGTCTCTTTATTTGCATAAGATGCAAGCGCCAAATAATTGCTTTACTTTATTGCTATGGGATAGCAATAGTTGCAAAAGCAATAGTTGGCGAGACGACCATGTGACGACACATTGATATAGATCAAGATGATGGAGATCATGGTGTCATGCCGGTAACGATGGAGATCATGACGATGCTTTGGAGATGGAGATCAAAGGCACAAGATGATGATGGCCATATCATGTCACATATTTTGATTGCATGTGATGTTTATCTTTTATACATCTTATTTTTCTTAGTTCGGCGGTAGCTTTATAAGATGATCTCTTACTAAATTTCAAGATAAGAGTGTTCTCCCTGAGTATGCACCGTTGCCAAAGTTCGTCGTGCCCAGACACCACGTGATGATCGGGTGTGATAAGCTCTACATCCATCTACAACGGGTGCAAGCCAGTTTTGCACATGAGAATACTCGAGTTAAACTTGACGAGCCTAGCATATGCAGATATGGCCTCGTAACACTTTGAGACCGAAAGGTCGAGCGTGAATCCTATAGTAGATATGATCAACATAGTGATGTTCACCATTGAAAGCTACTCCATTTCACGTAATGATCGGTTATGGTTTAGTTGATTTGGATCACGTGATCACTTAGAGGATTAGAGGGATATCTATCTAAGTGGGAGGTCTTAAGTAATATGATTAATTGAACTTAAATTTATCATGAACTTAGTCCTGGTAGTATTTTGCAAATTATGTTGTAGATCAATAGCTCGCGTTGTTGCTTTCATATGTTTGTTTTGATATGTTCCTAGAGAAACTGTGTTGAAAGATGTTAGTAGCAATGATGCGGATTGGATCCGTGATCCGAGGATTGTCCTCATTCTTGGACAGAGAATTATGTCCTTGATGCACCGCTAGGTGACAGACCTATTGCGAGGAGCGGATCACGAGGCGTTATGAGCGTTTGGCTAGCTCAATATGATGACTACTTGATAGTTAAGTGCACCATGCTTAATGGCTTAGAATCGGGACTTCAAAGGCGTTTTGAACGCCATGGACCATATGAGATGTTCCAGGAGTTGAAGTTAATATTTCAAGCAAATACCGAGTTGAGAGATATGAAGTCTCCAACAAGTTCTATAGCTAAAAGATGGAGGAGAATAGCTCAAGCAGTGAGCATGTGCTCAGATTGTCTGGTTACTACAATCACTTGAATCAAGTGGGAGTTAATCTTCCAGATAAAATAGTGATTGACAGAATTCTCTAGTCACCATCACCAAGTTAGTAGAACTTCATGATGAACTATAATATGCAAGGGATAACGAAAACGATTCCCAAGCTCTTCGTGATGCTGAAATCGACGGAGGTAGAAATCAAGAAAGAGCATCAAGTGTTGATGGTTAAGAAGATCACTAGTTTCAAGAAAAGGGCAAAGGGATAGAAGGGGAACTTCAAGAAGAACAGCAAGCAAGTTGCTGCTCAAGTGAAGAAGCCCAAGTCTGGACCTAAGTCTGAGACTAAGTGCTTATACTGCAAAGGGACTGGTCACTGGAAGTGGACTGCCCCAAGTATTTGGCGGATAAGAAGGATGGCAAAGTGAACAAAGGTATATTGGATATACATGTAATTGATGTGTAATTTACTAGTGTTTATAGCAACCCCTCGGCATTTGATCTTTGGTTCAGTTGCTAAGAGTAGTAACTTCAAAGCAGGAGTTGCAGAATGAACAGAGACTAGTTAAGGGTGAAGTGACGATGTGTGTTGGAAGCGGTTCCAAGATTGATATGATCATCATCGCACACTCCCTATACTTTCGGGATTAGTGTTGAACCTAAATAAGTATTATTTGGTGTTTGCGTTGAGCGTGAATATGATTTGATCATGTTTATTGCCATACGGTTATTCATTTAAGTTAGAGAACAATTGTTGTTACATTTTACATGAATAAAACCTTCTATGGTTATACACACCAACGAAAATGGTTTGTTGGATCTCGATCGTAGTGATACACATATTCATAATATTGAAGCCAAAAAAAATGCAAAGTTAATAATGATAGTGCAACTTATTTGTGGCACTACCGTTTAGGTCATATTGGTGTAAAGCGCATAAAGAAACTCCATGCTGATGGGATTTTGGAATCACTTGATGCTTGCGAACCATGCCTTATGGGCAAGATGACTAAAACTCCGTTCTCCGAAACAATGGAGCAAGCAAGTGGCTTATTGGAAATAATACATATTGATGTATGCGATCCGATGAGTGTTGAGGCTCGCAGCGGGTATCGTTATTTTTTGACCTTCACAGATGATTTGAGGAGATATGGGTATATCTACTTGATGAAACATAAGTCTGAAACATTTGAAAAGTTCAAAGAATTTCAGAGTGAAGTGGAAAATCATCGTGACAAGAAAATAAAGTTTCTACGATATGATCGCGGAGACAAATATTTGAGTTACGAGTTTGGTCTTCAATTAAAACAATGTGGAATAGTTTCACAAATTCGCGCCACCTGGAACACCACATCATAATGGTGTGTCCGAACGTCATAACCGTACTTTATTGGATATAGTGCAATCTATGATGTTTCTTACCGATTTACCACTATCGTTTTGGGGTTATGCATTAGAGACAACTGCATTCACGTTAAAAAAAGGGGGCACCATCTAAATCCGTTGAGACGACACCATATGAACTGTGGTTTGGCAAGAAACCAAAGTTGTCGTTTCTTAAAATTTGGGGTTGCAATGCTTATGTGAAAAAGTTTCATACTGATAAGCTTAAAAACCCAAATCGGAGAAATGTGTCTTCATAGGATACCCAAAGGAGACAGTTGGGTACACCTTCTATCACAGATCCGAAGGCAAGACATTCGTTGCTAAGAATGGATCCTTTCTAGAGAAGGAGTTTCTCTCGAAAGAAGTGAGTGGGAGGAAAGTAGAACTTGATGAGGTAATCTGTACTGCTCCCTTATTGGAAAGTAGTTCATCACAGAAATCTGTTCCGTGACTACTACACCAATTAGTGAGGAAGCTAATGATGATGATCATGTAACTTCAGATCAAGTTACTACCGAACCTCGTAGGTAAACCAGAGTGAGATCCGCACCAGAGTGGTACGATAATCCTGTCCTGGAGGTCATGTTACTTGACCATGACGAACCTACGAACTACGAGGAAGCAATGATGAGCCTAGATTCCACGAAATGGTTTGAGGCCATGAAATCTGAGATGGGATCCATGTATGAGAACAAAGTGTGGACTTTGGTTGACTTGCCCAATGACCGGCAAGCCATAGAAAATAAATGGATCTTCAAGAGGAAAAGCAGACGACGATAGTAGTGTTACTATCTACAAAGCTAGAATTGTCGCAAAAGGTTTTCGACAAGTTCAAGGTGTTGACTGCGATGAGAGTTTCTCACTCGTATCTATGCTTAAGTCTGTCCGAATCATGTAAGCAATTGCCGCATTTTATGAAATCTGGCAAATGGATAAACAAAACTGTATTCCTTAATGGATTTATTAAAGAAGAGTTGTATATGATGCAACCAGAAGGTTTTGTCAATCCTAAAGGTGCTAAGAAAATATGCAAGCTCCAAATGATCCATCTATGGACTGGTGCAAGCATCTCAGAGTTGGAATATACGCTTTGATAAGTTGATCAAAGCATATAGTTTTATAAAGACTTGCGGTGAAGCTTTGTATTTACAAGAAAGTGAGTGGGAGCACTACAACATTTACGATAAGTATATGTGAATGACATATTGTTGATCGTAAATAATGTAGAATTATTCTGCAAAGCATAAAGGAGTGTTTGAAAGGAGTTTCTCAAAGAAAGACCTCGGTGAAGCTGCTTACATATTGAGCATCAAGATCTATAGAGATGGATCAAGACGCTTGATAGGTTTTTTTCAATGAGTACATACCTTGACAAGATTTTGAAGTAGTTCAAAATGGAACAGTCAAAGAAAGAGTTCTTGCCTGTGTTACAAGGTGTGAAACTGAGTAAGACTCAAAGCCCGACCATGGCAGAAGATAGAAAGATAATGAAAGTCATTCCCTATGCCTCAGCCATAGGTTCTATAAAGTATGCCATGCTGTGTACCAGATCTATTGTATACCCTACAATCGATTTTGGCAAGGAAGTACAATAGTGATCTAGGAGTAGATCCTTTGGACAATGATCAAAATTATCCTTAGTGGAATAAGGATATGTTTCTCGATTATGGAGGTGACAAAAGGTTCGTCGTAAAGGGTTACGTCGATGCAAGTTTTGACACTAATCCAGATGACTCTAAGTCTCAATCTGGATACATATTGAAAGTGGGAGCAATTAGCTAGAGTAGCTCCGTGCAGAGCATTGTAGACATAGAATTTTGCAAAATACATACGGATCTGAATTTGGCAGACCCGTTGACTAAAATTCTCTCACAAGCAAAACATGATCGCTCTTTGGGTGTTAATCACATAGCAATGTGAACTAGATTATTGACTCTAGTAAGCCCTTTGGGTGTTAGTCACATGGAGATGTGAACTAATCACATAAAGATGTGAACTAGATTATTGACTCTAGTGCAAGTGGGAGACTGAAGGAAATATGCCCTAGAGGCAATAATAAAGTTATTATTTATTTCCTTATTTCATGATAAATGTTTATTATTCATGCTAGAATTGTATTAACCGGAAACATAATACATGTGTGAATACATAGACAAACATATACTCAATAGTATGACTCTACTAGAGTATCTTGTTAATCAAAGATGGTTATGTTTCCAAACCATAGACATGAGTTGTCATTTGATTAACGGGATCACATCATTAGGAGAATGATGTGATTAACTTGACCCATTCCGTTAGCTTAGCACTTGATCGTTAGTATGTTGCTATTGCTTTCTTCATGACTTATACATGTTCCTATGACTATGAGATTATGTAACTCCCGCTTCTGGGAGGAACACTTTGTGTGCTACCAAATGTCACAACGTAACTAGGTGATTATAAAGGTGCTCTACAGGTGTCTTCGAAGGTACTTGTTGAGTTGACGTATTTCGAGATTAGGATTTGTCACTCCGATTGTCGGAGAGGTATCTCTGGGCCCTCTCGGTAATGCTCATCACTATAAGCCTTGCAAGCAATGCAACTAATGAGTTAGTTACGGAATGATGCATTACGTAACGAGTAAAGAGACTTGCCGATAACGATATTGAACTAGGTATTGAGATACCGACGATCGAATCTCGGGCAAGTAACATACCGATGACAAAGGGAACAACGTATGTTGTTATGCGGTTTGACCGATAAAGATCTTCGTAGAATATGTAGGAGCCAATATGAGCATCCAGGTTCCGCTATTGTTTATTGACCGGAAACATTTCTAGGTCATGTCTACATTGTTCTCGAACCCGTAGGGTCCGCACGCTTAACGTTACGATGACAGTTATATTATGAGTTTATAGGTTTTGATGTACCGAAGGTTGTTCGGAGTCCCGGATGTGATCACGGACATGACGAGGAGTCTCAGAATGGTCGAGACATAAAGATTGATATATTGGAAGCCTATATTTGGATATCGAAATCGTTCCGGGTAAAATTAGAGTTTTACCGGAGTACCGGGGGGTTACCGGGACCCCCCCCGGGGGTTAATGGGCCTACATGGGCCCTAAGGGAGAAGAGGAGGGCCGGCCAGGGCAGGCCGCACGCCCCCTCCCCCCCTAGTCCGAATAGGACAAGGAATGGGGGCGCCTCTTCCCCTTCCCCCTTCCTTCTCCAACAAGCCAAGAGGGGAGGAGTCCTACTCCCGGTGGGAGTAGGACTCCTCCAGCGCACCTAGGGCCGGCCGCACCTCCCCTCCCTCCTTTATATCACGGGGCAGGGGGCACCCCATAACACACAAGTTGATCTTCGTGATCGTTCCTTAGCCGTGCGGTGCCCCCTCCACCATATTCCACCTCGGTCTTATCGTAGTGGTGCTTAGGCGAAGCCCTGTGTCGGTAGAACATCATCACCGTCACCATGCCGTCGTGCTGACGGAACTCTTCCCCGACATTCTCCTGGATCGGAGTCCGGGGATCGTCATCGAGATGAAGGTGTGCTAGAACTCGGAGGTGCCGTAGTTTCGGTGCTTGATCGGTCGGGCCGTGAAGACGTACGACTACATCAATCGCGTTGTTATAACGCTTCGCTTTCGGTCTCACGAGTGCGTGGACAACACTCTCCCCTCTCGTTGCTATGCATCACCATGATCTTGCGTGTGCGTAGGAATTTTTTTGAAATTACTACGTTCCCCAACAACTACATCATTTTTCAATTGTTGTTTAGCTACTAATATTAAATTGGTGCTTTTAGGTACATATATCATTGCCAAAGATCCACACTTCGACCCTTTCTGCGTATGGGGCAATGAGATATTCATGAACTAGCATCAAGTGAGGAAACTGATAAAGATTGTTATTAAAATGGGTCAAAAGATGTCAATCGAACTATTTGTTTACACTTTATGCAAGACAACAGTGAACTGCAGGATGGTAAGTAAGAACCCTGTAGCTTTCTTTTCTCGCCCGTAATGAGTTGTGCTAGATGACAATGTACGAATCTTTTTTCGTTTGCGGTGGATCCTGAAGCAGTTTACTCAAGATTACCTCTCAAACTACATGTTTGGCGGCCGGCCATCACCAGGGGTTGGACTAGAGTCCTGCATGCCTTATGCATCCAGGAGAGCACAATAGGACCATTCCGCTTCACCTTGTTCAACAATCGGAATGTCTGTCGCCTCTTTCTTTACCATCTGTAATAGTACAAGTATAGACCCCTGGTTCATCATTCTTTATTTGGTGCTTATGTAATTCTTAAACATATGTGCCTGTGAATCGAATAATGCATTGGTTGTTTGAACCTGATGGATATGAATAAAGCTATAGCCTACTTTCAATTTTAAATTAGGTACAATTTTAAATAGCAGCAATTAAATTAGGGCAAAATTATGTTGGGCAGGTCATTACGGCACACACGGTTGGTAAAACACAAACGTTTGCGATATACACCATAATCCGAGACGGTTCACAGAGAGGAAACGCGTGCAAGCATGCACACAGTTGCCATTTGCAAAGCGTGTGTGATGTCAGACACTATCACATACGGTGCGGGAAAACTATATGTGTGTGATTGTCTACCCATCTTACACGGTTTATAACCATGAACTGTTTGTGATGTGCCAGGCATCGTAAAACTCCCGTGCCTAGAATCTGCCTGGAAAACTCCCGTGCCTGGAATCTGCCTGGTTTTAGGCAGAACCACAAAACTCTGACTGCGATGGCAATGCGAGCACAAACGAGTAGCAAGGATGAAGCATTTGGGATATTCAAGATATCAAAAACGATTATATAGGGTGTATGCATCAAGGCTCCCTATCCCCGACGATTTCTGGGTCGTGTGGGAAGGACCCCCCTATCGCCCACACTCACTTGGCGACAGTTCCAAATGCCATCGCGAAAAGGGGTTAAAAACCGTTTGTTTAGGACCGACGTGCACCAGCGTGATAGTATTTGCATATCTATGTTGTAGATCAATAGCTCACGTATAGCTCCCCTGTTTTATTTTTTATATGTCCCTAGAGAAAACTAAGTTGAAAGATGATAGTAGAAATGATGCGGACTGGATCCATGATCTGAGGATTGTCCTTGTTCTTTGCCGCAGAATAATTATGTCCTTGATGCAATTGGGTGACAGACCTATTGCAGGAGCAGATGCAGACGTTATGAACGTTTGACAATCTCGGTATGATGACTACTTGATAGTTTAGTGCACCATGCTTTACGGCTTAGAACCGGGACTTCAAAAATGTTTTGAACGCCACGGAGCATATGAGATGTTCCAAGAGTTGAAATTGGCATTTCAGACTCATGCCCATGTCGAGAGGTATGAGACCTCTAACAAGTACTTTGCCTACAAGATGGAGGAGAATAGCTCAACTAGTGAGCATGTGCTCAGAATGTCTGGGTACTACAATCGCTTGAATCAAGTGGGAGTTAATCTTCTAGATAAAGTGATTGACAGAGTTCTCTAGCCACTACCACCAAGTTACTAGAACTTTGTGATGAACTATAATATGCAAGGGATAGCGAAAACAATTCCCGAGCTCTTCGCGATGCTGAAATCGGCGAAGGTAGAAATCAAGAAAGACCATCAAGTGTTGATGGTTAACAAGACCAATAGTTTTAAGAAAAAGGGCAAAGGTAAAGAAAGGGAACTTCAAGAAGAATGACAAGCAAGTTTCCACTCCTGTGAAGAAGCCCAAAGCTAGACCTAGGCCTGAAACTGGGTGCTTCTACTGCAAAGGGAATGGTCACTGGAAGCGGAACTACCCCAAATACTTGGCGAATAAGAAGGATGGCAAAGTGAACAAAGGTGTATATGATATACATGTTATTGATGTGTACTTTACTAGTGTTCATAGTAACCCCAGGGTATTTGATACCGTTTCAGTTGCTAAGATTAGTAACTCAAAACAGGAGTTGCAAAATGAACAAAGACTAGTTAAGGGCGAGGCAATGATGTGTGTTGGAAGTGATTCCAAGGTTGATAAGATCACCATCACACACTCCCTCTACCTTCGGGATTAGTGTTGGACCTAAATAAATGTTAGTTGGTGTTTGCGTTGAGCATGAATATGATTGGATCATGTTTATTGCGATACAGTTATTCATTTAAGTCAGAGAATAATTGTTGTTCTGTTTACATGAATAAAACCTTCTATGGTTATACACCCAATGTAAATGGTTTATTGAATCTCGATCATAGTGATGCACATATTCATAATATTGATGCCAAAAGATGCAAAGTTGATAATGATAGTGCAACATATTTGTGGCACTGCCGTTTAGGTCATATTGGTGTAAAGAGCATGAAGAAACTCCATGCAGATGGGCTTTTGGAATCACTTGATTATGAATCATTTGATACTTGCGAACCATGCCTCATGGGCAAGATGACTAAAACTTCGTTCTCTGGAACAATGGAGCGAGCTAATGACTTATTGGAAATAATACATACCAATGTATGCGGTCCGATGAGTGTTGAAGCTCGCGGTGGGTATCGTTATTTTCTAACCTTCACAGATGATTTGAGCAGATATGGGTATATCTACTTAATGAAACACAAGTCTGAAACATTTGAAAAGTTCAAAGAATTTCAGACTGAAGTGGAGAATCATCGTAACAAGAAAATAAAGTTTCTACGATCTGATGGCGGAAGCGAATATTTGAGTTATGAGTTTGGCCTTCATTTAAAACAATGTGGAATAGTTTCACAATTCACGCCACCTGGAACACCACAGCGTAATGGTGTGTTCGAACGTCGTAACCGTACTTTATTAGATATGGTACGATCTATGATGTCTCTTACTGATTTACCACCATCGTTTTGGGGTTATGCATTAGAGACAGTTGCATTCACGTTAAATAGGGCACCATCTAAATCTGTTGAGACGACACCGTATGAATTATGGTTTGGCAAGAAACCTAAGTTGTCGTTTCTTAAAGTTTGGGGTTGTGATGCTTATGTGAAAAAGTTTCAGCCTGATAAGGTCGAACCCAAATTGGAGAAATGCGTCTTCATAGGATACCCAAAAGAAATTGTTGGGTATACCTTCTATCACAGATCCGAAGCATGATCTTTATTGCTAAGAATGGATCCTTTCTAGAGAAGGAGTTTCTCTCGAAAGAAGTGAGTGGGAGGAAAGTAGAACTTGATGAGGTAACTGTACCTTCTCTTGAATTGGAAAGTTGCTCATCACAGAAAACCGTTTCCGTGATGCTTACACCAACAAGAGAGGAAGGTAATGATAATTATATGAAACTTCAGATCAAGTTACTACCGAACCTCGTAGGTCAATCAGAGCACATTCCGCACCAGAGTGGTACGGTAATCCTGTTCTGGAAGTCATGTTACTAGACCATGACGAACCTACGAACTATGAGGAAGCGATGATGAGCCCAGATTCCGCGAAATGGCTTGAGGCCATGAAATCTGAGACGGGATGCATGTATGAGAACAAAGTATGGACTTTGGTTGACATTCCCGATGATCGGCAAGCCCTAGAGAATAAATGGGTCTTCAATAAGAAGACTGCGCTGACGGTAATGTTACTGTCTACAAAGCTCGACTTGTTGCGAAAGGTTTTCGACAAGTTCAAGGTGTTGACTACGATGAGTTTTTCTCACTTGTAGCGATGCTTAAGTCTGTCCGAATCATGTTAGCAATTGCCACATTTTATGAAATCTGGCAAATGGATGTCAAAACTGCATTCCTTAATGGTTTTCTTAAAGAAGAGTTGTATATGATGCAACCAAAGGTTTTGTCGATCCTAAAGGTGCTAACAAAGTGTGCAAGCATCTCGGAGTTGGAATATATGCTTTGATGAGTTGATCAAAGCAGATAGTTTTATACACACTTGCGGTGAAGCCTGTATTTACAAGAAAGTGAGTGGGAGCACTACAGCCTTTCTGATAAGTATATGTGAATGACATATTGTTGATAGGAAACGATGTGGAATTTTCTAGAAAGCATAAAGCAGTATTTGAAAGGAGTTTTTTTTTAAAGAAAGACCTTGGTGAAGCTGCTTACAAATTGGGCATCAAGATCTACAGAGATATATTAAGACCTTGATAAGACTTTCGATGAGTACATACCTTGATAAGATTTTGAAGGAGTTCAAAATGGACCAGTCAAAGAAGGAGTTCTTGCCTGAGTTGTAAGGTATGAAGTTGAATAAGACTCAAAACCCGACCATGATAGAAGATAGAGAGAGAATGAAAGTCATTCCCCATGCCTCAGCCATAGGTTCTATAAAGTATGACATGCTGTATACTAGACCTATTGTGTGCCTTTCCATGAGTTTGGCGAGGGGTACAATAGTGATCCAGGAGTAGATCACTGGACAGCGGTCAAAATTATCCTTAGGTACCTAAAGAGGACTAAGGAAATGTTTCTCGGTTATGGAGGTGATAAAGAGTTCGTCGTAAAGAGTTACGTCGATGCAAGCTTTGACACCGATCTGGATGACTCTGAGTCTCAATGTGGATACGTATTGAAAGTGGGAGCAATTAGCTAGAGTAGCTCCATGCAGAGCATTGTAGACATAGAAATTTGCAAAATACATACAAATCTGAATGTGGCAGACCCGTTGACTAAACTTCTCTCACAAGCAAAACATGGACACACCTTAATACTCTTTGGGGGTTAATCACATGGCGATGTGAACTAGATTATTGACTCTAGTAAACCCTTTGGGTGTTGGTCACATGGCGATGTCAACTATTGGTGTTAAATCACATGACGATGTGAACTAGATTATTGACTCTAGTGCAAGTGGGAGACTGAAGGAAATATGCCCTAGAGGCAATAATAAAGTTGTTATTTATATTTCCTTATATCATGATAAATGTTTATTATTCATGCTAGAATTGTATTAACCGGAAACTTGATACATTTGTGGATACATAGACAAAACACAATGTCCCTAGTAAGCCTCTACTAGACTAGCTCGTTAATCAAAGATGGTTAAGTTTCCTAACCATAGACATCTGTTGTCATTTGATGAACAGGATCACATCATTAGGAGAATGATGTGATGGACAAGACCCATCCGTTAGCTTAGCATATTGATCGTTAAGTTTTATTGCTATTGCTTTCTTCATGACTTATACATATTCCTCTGACTATGAGATTATGCAACTCCCGAATACCGGAGGAACACCTTGTGTGCTATCAAACGTAACAACATAACTGGGTGATTATAAAGATGCTCTACAGCTGTCTCCAAAGGTGTTTATTGGGTTGGCATAGATCAAGATTAGGATTTGGCACTCCGAGTATCGGAGAGGTATCTCTGGGCCCTCTCGGTAATGCACATCACTATAAGCCTTGCAAGCAATGTGACTAATGAGTTAGTTACGGGATGATGCATTACGAAACGAGTAAAGAGAGTTGCCGGTAACGAGATTGAACTAGGTATGATGATGACAAAGGGAATAACATATGTTGTTATTGCGGTTTGACCGATAAAGATCTTCGTAGAATATGTAGGAACCAATATGAGCATCCAGGTTCCGCTATTGGTTATTGACCGGAGATGTGTCTCGGTCATGTCTACATAGTTCTCGAACCCATAGGGTCCGCACGCTTAACGTTCGATGACGATTTGTATTATGAGTTATGTGTTTTGGTGACCGAAGTTTTTTGGAGTCTCGAATGAGATCACGGACATGACGAGGAGTCTCGAAATGGTCGAGAGGTAAAGATTGATATATTGGAAGGTGATATTCGGACATCGGAATGGTTTCGAGTGGTTCGGGTATTTTACTGGAGTACCGAGGGGTTACGGGAACCCCCCGGTGGAAGTATTGGCCCTACATGGGCCTTAGGGAGAGAGGGGGAAGCCCGCGAGGGGTGGCGCACGCGCCCCTCCAAGGGAGTCCGAATAGGACAAGGAGGAGGGGGCGTGGCCCCCTTCCCTCTCCCTCTCCCTCTCCTTCCTTTTCCCCTCCGATGAGAAAGGAAAGGGGGGGGGGCGAATCCTACTAGGAGTGGAGTCCTAGTAGGACTCCCCCCATGGCACGCCCCCTTGGTGGTCGGACGCCTCCTCCCCTCCTTTATATACAGGGGCAGGGGGCACCCCAAAGCACATCAATTGTTCTCTTAGCCGTATGCGGTGCCCCTACATAGTTTACTCCTCCGGTCATAGCGTCATGGTGCTTAGGCGAAGCCCTACGCGGATCACATCACCATCACCGTCACCACGCCGTCGTGCTGACGAAACTCTCCCTCGACCCTCTACTGGATCAAGAGTTCGAGGGACGTCATCGAGCTGAACGTGTGCTAAACTCGGAGGTGTCGTACGTTCGGTACTAGATCGGTGGATCGTGAAGACGTTCGACTACATCAACCGCGTTAACCTAACGCTTCCACTTTTGGTCTACGACGGTACATGGACACACTCTCCCTCTCTCATTGCTACGCATCTCCTAGATAGATCTTGCGTGATCGTAGGAATTTTTTTGAAATTGCATGCTACGTTCCCCAACAACTAGTAGCTTTCATTTCTTGCTTGATAAACCTTTAATAAATCGCTAGGTGGATTAAGTGTCGAGAGTGGATATTTTGGAGCCCGTGTGCACTGGAGGACCTTATTTTCTTAAATCACATTTGAACTTTGAAAAAAATCCGAAAAGATTTTTTCTAGATTTTTGAAACTTTTAAAAAATCATTTTGGCACTATTAAAAAATATAGGGCTCACTGGAGCTCGTCCTCAAAGTGACTTTTTGATTAAGAGTCACACAAGCTAGAAAAGGATTATCGTCTTCATCTACCAGATAGAAAGACAACAAATAAGAAATAGATGAATCAACCTCGGAAGGTTTATATAGCTTTAGTTCTAGGTTTGTTGTTGGTTGTTCGGGGGATAAAACAGGTTCCCGATTATTCAAATTTTGTGGGTAGCATGCCTACTAGACCAGTGAGCTATTACACTCTTTTTTAAAGGATATTTGTTTCCAAGCCCACCTCCATGGCTTCAGCGGGTAGTTACGATGGTTTTGAGGAGACCCGCTCAAGGTCATTGGGAAGGTGGATCAATGGAAGGTTGCCTTGGTTGCTTCCCATGTTCAAGCTATCTATGCGACTGTATCTTTTTATATAAAGGGCGCTTTTATTAACTCAAAATATAGCATCAAAGTGGATACAAAGTATGATGAGTAACACCCGACCTCTGCATAACGAAGATGCACACAATCAAACACCAAAAGTCTGACAGAAAATAAAAATAAACGAGAAACCGACATATCGGCAATAGTAGAGTCATATATGACTGACACTGCATACGTCGAAGAATGTGGTGGACCGATCCGGAGATTATGCCTCCACCCATGTTGGGTAAAAACCTCCTTGGCCACCCGCTCCAACCACATACACATCGCCTTGAACAACGGTTGGTACTCCGTTCATTGTAGCGTACAACACATACAAAGCGAGTGCGTACGTCAAAAACTAACATGAACAGAAGAGCTTATTTGACATACGTTCCCACCCTTAATTATTTCTACTTAGCCGAAGCGACCATAATAAGGCATACGTTCCCACCCTTAATAACGTTTTGAACCTATTTGAAATACCGTCCAACCAATGACCAAAAATGTTGGCAACACTTGCGGGGGCAGATATAAATTGGACTCTATTTGGATGATTGACCATGTAGAACACACAAGCTTGCACTGGAAAAAGAGGTAAAGCTACACTTCTTACTTCCTTGTCAATTGCAACGGGCAAGGTTGTCTTTGTTTAGCACAACTCGCCTCCAAAGATGCCACATGAAAATTTTAACTTTTAGTGGAATATTTGACTTCCAAATTTTCTTGATATTATCCACTGGGACCTTTGAATGCGCGAGTGCATGGTACATAGAGTCGACTATGAAGGACCCAAATATAGTGAGGTTCCAGCGGAACACACCCCATCCTTGTGTCAGGTTAATCGAATCCAATCTGGACAAAAGATTTTGCCATGACATAAGACCGGGGCCGATCAAATCTCGCATGAAAGAAATATCCGGTGGGGATGAACTGAGGACGTGTGCAAGAGTATCATTTTTACTACGAGCAATGGGGTACAAAGCTGGATATTATTCTCACAGGCTGGCATTGCCTAGTCAGTTTTCTTCCCAGAAATGAATCTCCGACCCGCCATTTATCGCGAAGGATCCAAAAAGGAAAATATGCTTCTTTACCGCCATTAGACCAGCCCAAAAGTGCGAGTCAATAGGTTTCTAATAGGCCTGAGTGATCTTTTGCGGAGCATGTCAGGAATAATGGGTTGCGCTAGATGAGAGAAAACACCTAAAGCATTTGTATATGAATGGTTAGATGCTTACGTGAACTAATAAGTGCAGTTGCTAAGAAATGCAACATATATGTTGCAAACCCACTTTCTTCTTAACGATCTCAAGTTGAAGAATCGGCCTCTTTTGTAGAGTTTTCACTCGTGTGGATTCGTTCATTTTCCTTTTAGCAGTTCTATTATGGGGAGTATGGTAGCGACTAAAATTAAGGCTAGTCATAGTGGGGAGTAACTTAGACTAGCGTCATGCATATGACCCTAGAGTATGTTACTACTACCTTTGATGAGTTTATTGGTCCTCTTTGTATTTTGTGCCTAATTTTGACTATAGATTTGACTAACAAAATATAAATTACATGCCACAGAACTTATATTGTTGGATTCATATTCAAAATAGGTTTTCAATGATACCACTTTTGTTGTATGTAACTTATTTGTTGGTAGTAAAATCAAAGGTCAAAGTTTAACCCAAATACAAAGGGAGTAATAAAGCCGGACGGAGGTAGTACCTTCATAGTGAAAAGTATCATAAATGGTTCGTATTTATTGGCTTGCGGACTAAATTCTATTGGAAAGAGCTATGTGATGGCAACAAAATATGTTATGTTGGTCACAATAAGAATATCATAGGTAGTATAATGCATGTCAACAAGACATTTTTACGGATGTAGCACACAATTAGACAAGGAAAAAGATGATTGAGTATCTTGCTATGCTACAATATCATATGAAATGATATAATAGTATGTGTCATGCATAGTAATAAATGGGATATCTATGCTACCGGCCTATGATACTATGCCCTGTGAATTGTAGTATTATATTCATGATACTAGACCTAATTTTGAGAAGGCTGGATAGTCCTAAGAAAGGTGAGGGTGGGAGGGGGGTCATTTGGAAAAATAAAAATAATCTTATTCATGTGGTCATGCTTACAGAAGAGCAGATTGTCATTCTATATTACGAGAGTTTTCAATCTCAGATGTTCATTGGTTTTTCAATCATCCAATCCACAATAAATCGAATGAACCGCTTCAGATTTCTTTTGATGAACACCCTTGTTCCTCCGAGCTTTTGGAGATGCTCAGTAGACTATCTCACTATATCACTACTCCGAATGGACAAGTTGGTTGAATAGTCCCTCCACTTTCGACTGGTTTATTTTCAACCGGTTTATTTTCGTCTCCCACCACCACCACCACCCTCCACGGTCTTTTTCCCCACCCGGTTTTTCCTCTCTCTCGATCTCTCCGATCTCCTGTCTCTCAGCCTCGTCTCTTCTAGGGTTCCCGTCTCCGCCGCCCGCCTTCCTCCGGCCGCTGCTCCTCGCCCCACACCTGCCTCGTGACCCACCCCGAATTCGCTGCGCCTTCCCTCCCACTCCTCTCTTAGCCGTACTCCAGCCTCCGTCGCCCCTCTCCTTGACCGCCCTATCGCGGCGCATGGAGGGATCCGGTTCGATTCCGTTAAATCGCGCCGCCTTCCCCTAGCTCCCATCCGCCGCTTTCCCATCCACGTCCCGCGCCCGGCACTGCCCAAGGAGAGCGGCAGATTCAAGGCAGCAGCTGATTCCGCCTCGACAACCACCGCATCCGCCATGCGCATCGCCGGTTGCCGCGAGACGAGGAGTCCCGCATGGCCTCGGCGGGAGGAGCATGCAAGGTCCCCAGTGGCCGCTGGAGAAAGTACGAGGAGCTGGCGCCAACGGCAGCCTCGAGCGTGGAAGAAGCGTGGGCATGGCGGCGACCTCGAGTGCGGGGAGAAGCACGGCACGGGCAGCTGGAGCGCGGGGATGCGCAGACGCATCCACGCAATTTCGGGAGATGATGGGTGGCGAGCTGCACTTCTCCCGCCGCCAACTCATTCTTCAGGCGCTCTGCCTCCCGTGAGGTTCTGGCGGCAGTGCCTCCGACCGGCGCCGACCACTGTTCAAAGCCGGTGCCCACGCCAAGCCACTCGCTTCACCGGGCCAACCGTGGTGTCGGGGACGCTCTCCGCGAGGTCTTTGCGTTTGCACGCCATGATGCTTTGACCGCAACATAGACAGAGGCGGCAAGCGACTCTTGCACCGGCCTGCCATGACGAGGAGGAGAAGCACCGGCTGCGCTTGATGAGGAGGAGATCTAGAGAAGCGACAAACTGTGCTCTCGGTGAGCCCTCTTGCCGGCATGACGTGGCCCTTCAAGTGGAGTTTCAGCACATGAGTAGAGTTTTGGATGAGCAGCGGCGGCTGTCACTTGCTTACTTTTTCACGGTATAAGTTGATGCTTTTGTCCATATCTAAATTCAGTAAACCATTTTTGAAGGATATTCATGGCTAAGTTGCCATACCAAAAAATTAGGATGCTATCATCCTATAATTTGCCATCTTGAAAGATTGTATCTTGTATAAATCATGATTGGGATTGCAGATTACAACAAGTACACACAATCATCGTGGAAATGATGAAATATTATGGTATATTCTAAAGAATAGGTTCACGAAGGAAAAGCTTCATGTCATTTTGGTGCTTATCTAAAAGTGATAATTGTGGCCAAGACTAGAATCATAATATGATTGGTATAGTGTGTACGGTGAAATTTTGTTCCCTCATCAGACTATAACTATATACGATGAAGATAAAACAACCTAATAAACTGAGATAGCTAAGAAAATGTGGTGATCACATATAATTGAGTAGTCGACTTGAAAAAGGAGGCACTACTTTTGTAACTTTCCAAAATCTGGAAAACTAAAACAATTAAACAAGTATTGCTAATCCAGATAGCTCTAATGACAATGTCTTTCAAATTCAAGCGGTAAGATAAGACATTTAGATATTCACTTGGATGTTTCAGATCACTGCACTATTGACCTGTATTTTTTTGCATCATGTACATTTTGTTACTCCTTGATAAAAGCTGCAACTCTGCAGATCTTGCTACATGCATGCGCCTACTCCGAGTTATTCTTTCGACTATAAACACTTGTTTCAGTTGTAAGCTGTTACAAAATAAATAGTTGGCGATTGATTCCTAAACATTTCAGAGTACACATGGAGAGAGTACCACCACCAAGAACAAATAGGATTCTAAAAAAAACAAATAGGCAACCTCTACATGTTATCATAATTACGGAGAAGTTTATGCGGTGATTATGAACACCATAACATATGGTTCCACATGTTCTATCAACTTATCTTGTATGATCCTTTACGAAATGAGCAGGTGCATGAATTGGAGCTGAATTCGGGCTTACAACCCCAATAACTCGCTTATTAGGGCTCCCCAATAACACTTCTGGTTATTGGGGTTGGACGCCCAGCCAGTTCCCCAATAACCAACGACATACATGACCCACTTGTCAATTGGTACACTATGGTGTAGTGGTGCTTGACGTCTATGGCGGGCGTCCGATGGACGGCATGACGGCCCGCTATTGACTATGGTGATGATCTAATGGCGGCGGCGGGCGCTTAGATGGCGATCCGGCGGTAGTGGCGGTGACGACGACAGCAGTATGGTGGTGACAAAAATAAAGGTTTGTTCTTGCTCAAATGTGTTTCCCACCAAAATTTAGTTAAACATGCTTTTTTTTACAGATTGCAAGTGACATCCCGAGCAAATGACGAGATTCTATTTCTTCTTCTATAGTGCTATTGCCATTTTGCAAAATCAGAATACCAATGCAGATGTGCCTTTTTAGTCCATGTTTAACAATGATACAAAATTGTATTCCTTTTGTTTCTGCTCAAAACTAAAATCAACTCACAAATGGACTTGATTTCGTTCCACTTGTAGTCCTGCAGGAGAATGTTAACCCTTTCTTTCCATCACCTTGTCTCTTGTGACAAATCTAATTTCTCTCCATGTAATTGCTGCATATACTTATTTGTTTATATGTAGAGTTCATATAGGGATTAGTAAGCAGATAACCTTTTTTATGAAATGGTTATCTAGGGATTAGTAAGCAGATGTGATTTACGTAAGGATATTTTCTCCTCAATTATTGGAGATACTACGCATTGTGTATAACCATCCAAGAGTGTATATAATATGATTTTACTGCCGGGCAGCTTCTATGATGTTACAAGACAGGTAAATTGGCGCTTGTATATTGAATTGGGTTCTTCGTTGTTTAGGGAATCTTGTAGCTGGAGATGTATACATGGTTGACTCAATCCTAATTGTTCAAACAATATCCTTTGGTTAGCTAATCATCCTTTTGTCTCGATTTATTTAACAACACCTTGATTCTTTCATCATTGGTTACAGTTTCTTAGTATTAACTAAATATTATTCTCAGATCAAAGCTTTATCAAGTCTCATAAAATGTGTGAGAAGTGTTAGAATAGAGTTCTCAGAAAGGTATGATTTCATTTCTTTGGTTCAAGTTTACGCATCTAGCGATGCATACTACTGATATTATGATTTATGGTTTCAAATTTGTGGTCAACTTATTTAGGAGGCATCATGGGCATTGTGAAATGTAGCGAGGGCAGCTTTGAGCACAGGAAATATTGCAGGTTAAGAGGGTGTACCCCAGACAGGGCCCAAAGCATGTGGAGAGGAAGGACACCCACGGGCCTTTGTTGGTGTGAGCTGATGCAATCCTGTTGTGGCAATTGGGATGGGTAGATTGTGAGGCTTGGTGGAGGCCGGTGGGAGCATTTGGCAAGATAACAATGAACCAGGCGGCGGCAGTGTACAGTGGAATGGCCTTGTGTGCCAGCCGTCGCATAGACATCGAAGGAGCACCGGACGGCCACACACACACATGGACACACACACTGCTGGTGCTGCTGGAGGCCATGATGGGCCTGAGCGAGGATGCGAGTGCTAAATGTACGATTCTTAGTGATCCGTCTTCACAGTTATTTTTATCTGGTTAATTTGTTTTCTGTCAAAGTAGTTTGTTAGATGATGAAATTTATCTTTCATTTTGTTCATTCTGCTCTAGATATTACACATGATATGAGAAATAATTTTCACTAGGTAAAGTATGGCAATAATATGAATAATGGTTCGTGTGAAATTCCTCATGACCTTTCCAAATATATTACCGGTTTGCCGTTCGTAACGGAAATTATAATGACAGATATACTTTTTTAATTACAAACTGATGGTATCTTGTGCATGTAGTGTATTAAGTTAATTTATGATCTACGAGATTATATACCCAGATTTACAAAGGCAAAAGTGGTACTAAGTACTGTGAGATACATCATTAGTTTAGCGCAGGTTCAAAAAATGAATGTTTTGTTTTTTACTGTTGTATCTATCTGCATATGGCTGTTAAAAAAATAGCTAGCATTGTATCAAATTGAAAAATCCTACAAACGTGTCCTAACAGTTTTGAACCTTATAGCTTATACTCACATGTGAGCTTTGCTAGATTTTTCTAGATTAAAAAAGCATGCAGTTGTTCAAGATTTTTCAACCTTTGTTCTATCTGTCAGCAAAATCACACCTGCCCCTGTTAACAAAACAGTATGCTTATCAATTAGTGGAACTACTGGTAGATTTCCACATTACTAAAGTTCACTTCTTTTTTTATATTCCATTATAATAAAAATAAAATATAGCTAACTCTTGTATCATATCATTCGCTTCTCTTCGGAAGTGCTTCAATTTGAATTTCCCATTCGATCTCAAAACTTAAGCTTGCTTGGGAATCACAATGGTCGATGAAAAGGCGAGATGTGGGGAGACAAACTTTACCGCTTGCTGTAGTGTGCTTGAGGCAATTCTTGCATTTTGCCTGTACCAACGCACGTGCATTTTCCTATGTTAGCTGTAGAGCAATAAAGATGCTTCTGTGCAAGTAAAATATTATAGTTCTTGTGTTGTTTTCGCCTTGCATTCTTGTGCCATGGCTGGGATTGGTTTCAAAAATGTAGATTTGCAAATTACTTCCATTTGTGTTGATCCTATAAGTGTCCATACCAGGGCACCTTGGGCCGTGACTCGGGGCATGGCGACCGCACACTGGTTTCCAGTAGTATCATTGCACAACATTCCGTCTCTACAATATGAAGGAAGCTTGGCGAGTGGCAGAATGCTGCCTCCACCCCTGGTTTCATTTGTGTGGAAACTCTAAAAAGATGAACACATGTATATCTCTACTCCTAATGGACGAGTTGGTTGAATAGTCCCTCCACTTTCGACTGGTTTATTTTCAACTGGTTTATTTTCGTCTCCCACCACCACCACCCTCCACGGTCTTTTTTCCCCACCCGGTTTTTCCTCTCTCTCGATCTCTCTGATCTCCTGTCTCTCAGCCTCGTCTCTTCTAGGGTTCCCCGTCTCCGCCGCCTCCCACCTTCCTCCGCCGCCGCTGCTCCTCGCCCCACCTGCCTCGTGACCCACCCAATTCATGCGCCTTCCCTCCCCACTCCTCTCTCTTAGCCGCATTCCAGCCCTCCGCCGCCTCTCCTTGACCGCCTATCGCGCTGGAGGGATCCGGTTCGATTCCGTTAAATCATTGCCGCGCCGCCTTCCCTAGCTCCCATCCGGCCGCTTATCCCATCCACGTCCATGCCCCGCACCGCCCAAGGAGAGCGGCAGATCTCAAGGCAGCAGCGCGATTCCGCCGACAACCACCGTGATTCGCCACGCCAGACGCTGCCGCGAGACGAGGAGTCCCGCAGCGGCCTCGGGAGGAGCATGCAAGGTCCTCGTGGTCACCGGAGAAAGTACGAGGAGTCGGGCGCCAACGGAGGCAGCCTCGAGCGTGGAAGAAGCGTGGGCATGGCGGCGGCCTCGAAAAGGGAGAAGCACGCACGGGCAGCTCGAGCGCGGGGATGCGCAGACGCATCCACGCAATTTCGGGAGATGATGGGTGGCAGAGCTGCACTTCTCCCGCCGCCAACTCATTCTTCAACAGGCGCTCTGCCTCCCGCGGGTTCTTGGCGACAAGCCTCCGACCGGCGCTTCGAACTCCTGTTCAAAGCCAGCCGCCCACGCCAAGCCACTTCTTCAACGGGCCAACCGTGGTGTCGGGACGCGCTCTCCGCGAGGTCTTTGCGTTTATGCGCCATGATGCTTTGACCGCAACATAGACAGAGGCGAAAAGGGCGAGCTCTTGCACCGGCCTGCCATGACGAGGAGGAGAAGCACCGGCTGCGCTTGATGAGGAGGAGATCTAGAGAAGCAGCAAATTGTGCTCTCGGTGAGCCCCTGTGCCGGCATGACGTGACCTTTCAAGTGGAGTTTCAGCACATGAGTAGAGTTTTGGATGAGCAGCAGCGGCGGCTGTCACTTGCTTACTTTTTTCACAGGTATAAGTTGATGCTTTTGTCCATATCTAAATTCAGTAAACCATTTTTGAAGGATATTCATGGCTAAGTTGCCATACCAAAAAATTAGGATGCTATCATCCTATAATTTGCCATACTGAAAGATTGTATCTTGTATAAATCATGATTGGGATTGCAGATTACAACAAGTACACACAATCATCATGGAAATGATGAAATATTATGGTATATTCTAAAGAATAGGTTCACGAAGGAAAAGCTTCATGTCATTTTGGTGCTTATCTAAAAGTGATAATTGTGGCCAAGACTCGAGAATCATAATATGATTGGTATAGTGTGTACGGTGAAATTTTGTTCCCCTTGTAGACTATAACTATATACTGAAGATAAAACAACCTAATAAACTGAGATAGCTAAGAAAATGTGGTGATCACATATAATTCAGTAGTCAGCTTGAAAAAGGAGGCACTACTTTTGTAACTTTCCAAAATCTGGAAAACTAAAACAATTAAACAAGTATTGCTAATCCAGATAGCTCTAATGACAATGTCTTTCAAATTCAAGCAGTAAGATAAGACATTTAGATATTCACTTGGATGTTTCAGATCACCTGCACTATTGACCTGTATTTTTTTGCATCATGTACATTTTGTTACTCCTTGATAAAAGCTGCAACTCTGCAGATCTTGCTCCATGCATGCGCCTACTCCGAGTTATTCTTTCGACTATAAACACTTGTTTCAGTTGTAAGCTGTTACAAAATAAATAGTTGGCGATGGATTCCTAAATCTTTCAGAGTACACATGGAGAGAGTACCACCACCAAGAACAAATAGGATTCTAAAAAAAACAAATAGGCAACCTCTACATGTTATCATAATTACAGGAGAAGTTTATTGCCAGTGATTATGAACACCATAACATATGGTTCCACATGTTCTATCAACTTATCTTGTATGATCCTTTCTGAAATGAACATGTGCATGAATTGGAGCTGAATTCCTGTGCTTACAACCCCAATAACTCGCTTATTAGGGCTCCCCAATAACACTTCTCTGGTTATTGGGGTTGGACGCTCCAGCAGTTCCCCAATAACCAACCTGACATACATGACCCACTTGTCAATTGGTACACTATGGTGTAGTGGTGCTTCGACGTCTATGGCAGGGCGTCCGATGGACGGCATGACGGCCCGCTGTTGACTATGGTGATGATCTAATGGCGGCAGCGGCGGCGCTTAGATGGCGATCCGGCGGTAGTGGCGGTGACGACGACAGCCGTATGGTGGTGACAAAAATTAAGGTTTGTTCTTGCTCACTTGTGTTTCCCACCAAAATTTTGTTATACATGCTTTTTTTACTGCTTGCAAGTGACATCCAGAAGCATGACTGTGATTCTATTTATTCTTCTATAGTGCTATTGCCATTTTGCAAAAATCAGAATACCAATGCAGATGTGCCTTTTTAGTCCATGTTTAACAATGATACAAAATTGTATTCCTTTTGTTTCTGCTCAAAACTAAAAATCAACTCACAAATGGACTTGATTTACGTTCCACTTGTAGTCCAGACAGAGAATGTTAACCCTTTCTTTCCATCACCTTGTCTACTGTGACAAATCTAATTTCTCTCCATGTAATTGCTGCATATACTTATTTGTTTATATGTAGAGTTCATATAGGGATTAGTAAACAGATAACCTTTTTTTATGAAATGGTTATCTAGGGATTAGTAAACAGATGTGATTTCTGTAAGGATATTTTCTCCTCAATTATTGGAGATACTCTGCATTGTGTATAACCATCCAAGAGTGTATATAATATGATTTTTACTGCCGGGCAGCTTCTATGATGTTACAAGACAGGTAAATTGACGCTTGTATATTGAATTGGGTTCTTCGTTGTTTAGGGAATCTTGTAATGGAGATGTATACATGGTTGACTCAATCCTAATTGTTCAAAACAATATCCTTTGGTTAGCTAATCATCCTTTTGTCTCGATTTATTTAACAACACCTTGATTCTTTCATCATTGGTTACAGTTTCTTAGTATTAACTAAATATTATTCTCAGATCAAAGCTTTATCAAGTCTCATAAAATGTGTGAGAAGTGTTAGAATAGAGTTCTCAGAAAGGTATGATTTCATTTGCTGGTTCAAGTTTACCGCATCTAGCGATGCATACTACAGTATTATGATTTATGGTTTCAAATTTGTGGTCAACTTATTTGGGAGGCTGAAAGTACATGTAGTCCCCATGTGTGGTTTTGGTAATTAATTAATGACAATCCTTATGGACTAATGTTTGCATTGAGATATACATTTTAAGATTAGTCCCATTGGAAAATGATTGAAGAGTAATGGAAGAAAACTCCTTTGAAGCAACAATTACATCGAGATGATCAAAATGGAGTTCATTGGAGTATCTTAAGGGTTTCCATGCTTAGAGCTATGGTTTGAGCCATAATGGATCAAGATCTTAAAGAGGATGATTTGAATGATGAATTCTAGGAGTGGCTCAAAGATATGATCATAATGGACTCATGTGTTGAGTCATGATTGAGCAGGCTATTCAAGTGAAGAATTGATATATCCTTCATGACGTCAAGATTAAACATGGAGTAGAGATATAGGTTGACCAAGATGAAGCTCAAAAGATCGAACTCTAAATGGTCAATACACGAGCACAAATGATGCACCACATAGGATCTTGTGGTATGATAAGAAATTATAAATTGCACTCGTGTACTAACCCATACTATGTGTTGTCTATGTTTTTGAGGGTTAGGTGATTCTCATGGGCTCGCATCGAGAAAGAGATTTCAAGTGTCTATGAGAGGACGACATCAAGTGTTGGTGATCATGGTTGACAAGGGCAAGTTCAAGATAACCATCCCAAAAGGATTACATGCTTGAAGCTTGTGGATGATCACATGATGGACAAGTGAAGATGAATACAAAGCAAAGCTTCCCCACATTGTGTATGAGGGAGAGACTTGAAGACTTCACCAATGTCTTGCCTTCATCTTGAGCCAAGAAGAAACATCAACATCAAGCTCAAATGAACGGCTCGTGTCAAAGGTATTAGTTCCTTTGACGTTAGTGTTGTGAAGTGATGACCACCAAAGAAACATATACACTCAAGAATGGATTCTTGATAGCTATGTAGTGTAGCTATTTTTATGATTCTTGAGTTATAGGGATCCCGCACTATTAAGAGGGGATCAAAGGGGTTTGTGATGGATTTGCTCAAGTAAACATCTTCTATACACAATTCCACTCATATCCTATATACCAAAGAAAAGCCAAAGCCAAATAGTTTCCCAAAATATATGATCTAACCTTTGCATAATTTGAACCCTCCATTTTGGTTTATTTTGGGTGGTTCTCTATCTGAGGACTTGGAGCTTTTCCATAGCTTCAAAACGAGCCCAAGATCATCAAAATCGAAGTCCGGATGTGAAAGTTATGCATGTTTTAGTTTTGGGGTTCCCGCTGTTATTTTGGCCGGACGTCCGGTAACGTCCGGAAATCCGTGCGCCAATCCGTAATCAAACGGACGGAAATCCGGTAAGTTCCGGACGTCCGGTCTCCGGACGTCCGGAAAATGTCGGACGTCCGTCAAACCTGTTTCGCAAATATCACGATACATTCGTGCGATGGCGTTACTACGGCCGTCGGACGTCCGGTGTTCCACCGGACGTCCGGTCACTGTTGCCACGGACGTCCGGACACTTCCGGACGTCCGACACTTCCACAATGAAACATTTTTGCGGATGTCCGGAACCCTCCGGACGTCCGACACTTTCACATCGAAGCATTCTTACGGATGTCCGCCCCGCCGGACGACCGTATCTCGTACATTGGTGTGGGTCACACTTTTCACGTGGCCGTCGTCCGATGACTGCCGGACGTCCGGACCCATTTGGGCCTCCGGACGTCCAAGCGTTCTCCGGACGTCCGCCATCCTGCACCCCAAACGGTCACTTTTTCCCACCATACTATAAATATCCCTTCACCACTTCGTGGAGGGGTGGAGCAACACAACTATCTTGACCCACACTTGAAGAAAAGCTCCTCTCCCTTCTCCTACCTCAAATCTTAGATTAGGAGAGATTTGTGAGAGTTCTTGTGAGAGATTCCAATCAAGTGATAGATCCACTCCCTCCCTTCTCTTGACCAAAGGAATTCGTGATTTGAGCAAGTCTTGAGCATT
Organism: Aegilops bicornis; assembly: GCA_021605145.1. NCBI lineage: Eukaryota > Viridiplantae > Streptophyta > Magnoliopsida > Poales > Poaceae > Aegilops > Aegilops bicornis. Next base: position 237,325,101 of record CM038669.1, read on the forward strand.
TCCCCTTGATCTTGTTACTCTTGGAGGTTGGAGACTCCTAGGCGGTAGGAGTGCTCCGTGAGGAATCAACTTGTGATTTGTCCCCGGAAAGTTTGTGAAGGTTTGGAGGCCACCTCAAGGTCTTCCACTAGTGGTTGGGAATCGCCGTGGTGATATCTCAAGGAGAATAGGGTGAGCCTTCGTGGCGTTGGTGTGCCTTCGTGGTAACATCCACCTCTCTAACGGTGACTAGCTTCCCTCCAAGGAAGTGAACATCGGGATACATCATCGTCTCTGTGACTTCGGTTATCCCTAACCCTAACTCCTTACTTGTGGTTTACCTTGGTAACTTGACCGTGCATTCACTATTCTTGTTGTCCTCATTATATTGTGTTGGTTACCATATCGTAGAGATTATTTAGGCCAACACTTTATAGTCCGCAATTCATACTTCCTACTATTGTTCTATCTTGTGTTTAGTGTGAATTGCTAGCTTGCAACATATCTTGTGTAAGCTTGTAATGCTTACTTGAGTTTGCTTGTATCATTCAATTCCATATATTGTGATACAATTTGTGTAAGCTTGTATTGCCTACTTGTGGGTGTGTGTATTATTCATTTCCATATCTCGTGATATACATTGAGTAAGTTTGTGTAACTTACTTGTGCCTTCTCATATCCTCGTTGTTCTCATCTTGTTTATGCTAAGTTGTTGGTGCACTTAGTGAGCCTAGTATATTTAGGATTTGTGCTTGAAAAGTATCCGCTTAGTTTATTTCCGCATTAGGATATAGCCAAATCCATAAAAGATTTTAAAACGCCTATTCACCCCCCCTCTAGGCGACATCGTGGTCCCATCAATTGGTATCAGAGCTAGGTCTCTCCTTATTAGGCTTAACCGCCTAGAGAGTAACGATGTCGACTAGTGAACTAGTGCATGATGACACATTTTGTTTTAATGGCACAAATTACATTATGTGGAGATTACGCATGCTTTATCACTTTCGGGCCATGGGTCCAAATGCTTTATGGATTGTGGTTGTAGGGAATTCAAATCTAAAGGATGGACAATCTCCGTCACTTGGTGATATGCATCTTGATAGTGAAGCTTTAAGTATCATTCACCAAGCTATAAGCTTTGAGGTGTTCAAGTCAATTTCGTCTTGTTCATTGGCTCATGATGCTTGGACCAAAATTGAAGATATATATGGTGGGTCCAATCTTCATGAAGACAATATTCTTTTTGGGGAGTTAATGGAGGAGTTCTCCACAATTTTAAATCATGAAGAGCTCTCTATTGCTTCCACCTCCGATTACTTGCATACCTCAACATCTTTCACTTCACCAACATGTGGCATACCACAAGAGGAAATCAATAAAGATGAGGCATGCTTGATTGATGAAGAATCCTCCTCTCCAAAAGAATCATCATCAACCCCTTGTGTTCACATGTGCCTCATGGCAAGAGGTAATGACGAGGTATCATCTTCTCTTAGTGATAATGATGATAGTTGTAATGAGGAAGATGATGAAGTCTTGACTCAAAATCTCTATGAGATTGGGAAAACTCTTCAGAGAGCTAAAAATAACACTTATAAAAGGTTCCAAGATGTTCTTGCTTGCTTTGAAAAGCGTAATGGTTTATTACTCAATGAGGAAGCTAAAAGTGAACAGCTTGAACATGAACTTGCTAAGGCTCATGAAACGCTTAGTGACTTGAGGTCTTCAAAAGAAGAGATTAACGTTACTCATTGTAAGCTTAAAGAGGATTTTGAGCTCCTTCTCCTTGAATGCAATAGTGTCAAGGGAGAGCTCATAAAACTCTCTAAGTCTCATGAGGAGCTTCAATCAACTCATGAGAAGTCACTAAGTTCTACTTGCTCCTCTCATATTGATAATGGTGTCTGTGCTACTAACTCGATTTCATGTGAAGCATCAATTTTGAAGGAGAATGTTGAGCTATGTGCTCAACTTGCTTTGCTAACAAGAAATTATGGGAAATTGGGAGAAAGCCATAAAAAGCTCTCAGGCACTCATGATGATCTTCTAATCTCTCATGATGAGTTAAAGTTAGCTCATGAGGCTATGGTCACCAAGGTAAAATCATCTTCTACTTCCTCTAGTTCTTTTGTTAATACTAACCTTGTAGAGGAAAATAAAGAGCTCAAGGCCCAAGTCACTAGTTTGAAGAAAGACTTGGAAAAATGTTGTGATAATATATTGAGTGTGCAAAAGGACCCTCAAGACAAAATAGGACTTGATTTCATCAACAACAAGAAGAAGTCCAAGAACAAGAAGAAGGAACAAGATCAAGTCAAGAATTCGGCCAACATTACTTGCTTCAAGTGCAAGAATGTTGGACACCATGTGAGATCATGTCCATTGAAGAAGAAGGCTTCAAATGTGAAGCATCAAGGGAAGTGGCCTCAAGTTCAATATCAAGATAATGAAAGGCCTCTTCCCATGCCTAACCAAGATAATGCTCTCCAAGTTGAAAAGGTAAAGAAGAAGAGAAAGGGGAGCACATGTTGCTATAATTGCCGTAAGAAGGGACACATAGCTTCATCTTGTCCCAACAGTAACATATCTAAGCCTCATATAGTCAATAATCATTATTCGCTAAGGAAGGATATTGTTGGCAATGTGTTTGCCAAGTTTGTGGGTTCCCAAAGAAGTTTGAAAGTGGACAAGACCATTTGGGTTGCCAAGCCTATTGTTACTAACTTCTTAGGACCCAACTTGGTTGGGGACCATCAAGCTCAAACTTGATCAATAGGTGTGTGGAGGGCATTGTAGACTTGGCTACTTCATGAAGAAAAACTATTTTCACCATATGTTATGGATTAATGCCAAGTCAAGTGGATTATCATCATATCTATCAATCCAATGCTCCTCTTTGCGGTAACTTGTACTTGCATTGTTTACATTGAAAGTTGCTATGTCCCTTGCATGATTAGGTTTTGTACCTAGCATGTGCTTTTATAGTTGTGCTTCCTAGTATGCTTGATTTGTGTTATCTAGCATGTGTAGGTCGCAATGCACTTCATATATTTGTGTGTGTGGTTTCAAGACTGTATTGCTTCATTAGTTGAATCTTAATTGGCTCTTTTGAGATATTAATGGATCATCACATTATGGGGAGTGCTATGTTTTACGCATTTCACAAACCTTAAATGTGTATGTATGTGGGATACCACCTAGTATTGTTAGTGCAATATTATCTAGTTACTATGTGGTATGTAAAGCTCATTTGAAACTCAAATTCCCATCCATTAATTATCCTTAGTTGGGTTTCATTTGCTTCTTGTGGATAATACATGGATCATCATATTGTGGGGGAGTGATATGCTTTGTGCATATCACAATCCTTGTTAATATGAACAATTGAGGGATGCCACTTAGAATTTATATTTGAGATTATCTTATATCTCCGTGGCATGCAATGTCTTGTTTACGTATGGCATTCTTGTGCGGTTTTGCTCATGGTTATCTTTAAAATCATATTTGGAAAATCATTTGATTAAAGCTATTCCAATTCTTGCTTTGCATAATGATTTATCTAGTTGGAATGTTAATATTATTCTATCCAAGCATTGTGTTTATTTCTAAATTCTCATGTTATGCTTGTGTTAGTATAGATGATCATGTACTTATTTGGTTTCTACACGAATGATAACCCGAAATACCATTTTGTTTGAATTCATCTTATTGCTCTATATGAGAGTTTGTTATCTCATTGTTTATAGTGTCCTATATCTATTTGAGTGAGATATTCCTATGAGTATGTGTGCAATGCATATCTTATATGCTCATTTTTTTTTGTTGAACTTTGGGTGCTATCATATGTTGATTTGTCACTTTGATTCATTTTGGTCAATATTGGAAGTATTAACGGTTATGTGGTCATTTGTCCAATTTGTATCTCCTCGATTTTGGTAGGCTTGTGCATGCATATTTACTATGTGTAAATTCACATGCCTTGTTTGCCTTGTTTGATCCAATATATATATGGTAAATCCATCAAATTCTTAATAGCTATGATGTGCATGAAATTCAAATTCATATCAATAGGCACATATTTAAGTGGGTTTACCCTACGTGTTGTAGTTATGCTAACTACTTGGACCCAATAAGTTTGGGGACCATATTGTACTTAAAATGTTTTAGGTACATTTGAGAAGCATTGGGTGCTTGGCTTATTCATGAAGGTGGTGGCACTATGAGGAAATTAGAGCCAAGCTTGGACATTTTATTGATCTACAACTTCATACCAATGCTATCTCGGTAACAAGTATTTACTTCATGCATATATATAGAAATGAGGTCAACCTTGTGTAGGTTGTATCATGGCATGAATTTCTTGACTCGTTCTGTGATACTTGTTTCCTTTCTCAAAGCATCCCAACAATGATCTCTTGTTGCTAGTTGTGATGTCTTTGATGGTTGTGTGTTTGGAGTTCATTAATATACAATAATATTATATTAAGCCATGTGCCATGCTTTCAAGCAAAGATCTCATTGGTCTATTTTATGACTCCGTTTGGATATCTTATTCCTTCCTTTTGCAACTATTTTATGTGTACATCCTTCTTTGTGGATATCATCTACCTAGTATCTTATACACGTGAGAGAAGTTAAATCTCTAGTTGATATCCCTATTCTTTCATGTCCACCATTTCATTCACTTTTTATATCTTTTGGTGGCTCCATGGAAGCATTTGTTGAATGAGTGCATGTCTTACCTCTTTGCATCTTAGTGCACTCATGTTTGGTGAAGATTTGTGTCCTCATGCGTGTCTTGACAAGCCTATTATTTCATATCTTCATCATGGGTTGTCACAAGCTTTGATTTTTAGGTTACTATTAGTGAGCTTGTGAACCCATTTGCTTGATGTGTGTGTGACCTTCTTAACTTCGTGTGTGTGTGGGAAGGACATGTCTTGCACCTTGTATCTCATTTACTCAAGGCTATGTTGATGCTTAATTCTCATCCTTATACTAGTCTTCTCAAGTGTTTTACGTGTCTCACACACATCATTTTGGTTGTGCCTATTCTTAGATTGCCTCATGTACATGTTGCTCAACCATATGTTTGTTGCAAACGCTAGGCTTCTTTTCTTATCTTTGTTTGCTTGCAATTTTTGTGTGTTCCTATTGATTTTGGGGGAGTGATGATCCTATTTTGTACACTCGTATCCAAATAATAATAAAAAAAAATCTAAATTGTGCACAAATCATGGGGAGCTTCTCTATTTTTCTTAGAACACTCCTTTACCCAAATCGTAATATTCTTTTACCCTTTTGGCTCGTCGAATCTTTTGATTGCTTGCTTCACTTTGTGTTATGCAAATGAGATCAATTTGTGCCATGAGCTTTGTGCCATGTACCTTGCTATTATGACTAGGCTCAAGTTGTATAATAGTTGATTCACTTGTGGATATCATGTTCTTATCAGTTGCAACCTTTCTTTTTGTGTATATGAGTTTCTTTATGGATACATATCATGATTATTATTGGCCACTTAGAAATTTTTATACATGAAAACGTTCATATCTTTGTATCTGATTGCATTCTATAGATTCCGAGCTCCTTTAATTGTTCATCATTGAATATGTGCATTTGTTTTCACTCACATGTTGGGATATGCACACATCAAGGACGAACTTCGTACTATATTGGTCTGCTAGATGTTTTGTCTTCCATTTTGGCATTTGGTGCCAATGGGGAGAAGTTTAGAGGGTTTAAGATAAATATCTTTTGTAATTCTTGTTGTCACTCATGCATATCTACCCTTGTTATATATTCTTATTGCATGAATGAGCATTGTATATAGAGAAATCTCCTCCTAGTTTATGTCAACCGATATATGCAATGACATTCAAAGTTCATTCACACATGCATATATTGTGGGGGAGTTTGCTCTATATGCTATGGGTGTACTATCATCAAAGGCTTGTGTAGTGTCTTGATGATAGTACAACCATCCCAAGTATACAATTTATTCATTACATAAACCCTCTTGTTGAGGTTGTCATCAATTACCAAAATGGGGAGATTGAAAGTACATGTAGTCCCCATGTGTGGTTTTGGTAATTAATTAATGACAATCCTTATGGACTAATGTTTGCATTGAGATATACATTTTAAGATTAGTCCCATTGGAAAATGATTGAAGAGTAATGGAAGAAAACTCCTTTGAAGCAACAATTACATCGAGATGATCAAAATGGAGTTCATTGGAGTATCTTAAGGGTTTCCATGCTTAGAGCTATGGTTTGAGCCATAATGGATCAAGATCTTAAAGAGGATGATTTGAATGATGAATTCTAGGAGTGGCTCAAAGATATGATCATAATGGACTCATGTGTTGAGTCATGATTGAGCAGGCTATTCAAGTGAAGAATTCGATATATCCTTCATGACGTCAAGATTAAACATGGAGTAGAGATATAGGTTGACCAAGATCAAGCTCAAAAGATCGAACTCTAAATGGTCAACACACGAGCACAAATGATGCACCACATAGGATCTTGTGGTATGATAAGAAATTATAAATTGCACTGTGTACTAACCCATACTATGTGTTGTCTATGTTTTTGAGGGTTAGGTGATTCTCATGGGCTCGCATCGAGAAAGAGATTTCAAGTGTCTATGAGAGGACGACATCAAGTGTTGGTGATCATGGTTGACAAGGGCAAGTTCAAGATAACCATCCCAAAAGGATTACATGCTTGAAGCTTGTGGATGATCACATGATGGACAAGTGAAGATGAATACAAAGCAAAGCTTCCCCACATTGTGTATGAGGGAGAGACTTGAAGACTTCACCAATGTCTTGCCTTCATCTTGAGCCAAGAAGAAACATCAACATCAAGCTCAAATGAACGGCTCGTGTCAAAGGTATTAGTTCCTTTGACGTTAGTGTTGTGAAGTGATGACCATCAAAGAAACATATACACTCAAGAATGGATTCTTGATAGCTATGTAGTGTAGCTATTTTTATGATTCTTGAGTTATAGGGATCCCAAGACTATTAAGAGGGGATCAAAGGGGTTTGTGATGGATTTGCTCAAGTAAACATCTTCTATACACAATTCCACTCATATCCTATATACCAAAGAAAAGCCAAAGCCAAATAGTTTCCCAAAATATATGATCTAACCTTTGCATAATTTGAACCCTCCATTTTGGTTTATTTTGGGTGGTTCTCTATCTGAGGACTTGGAGCTTTTCCATAGCTTCAAACGAGCCCAAGATCATCAAAATCAAGTCCGGATGTGAAAGTTATGCATGTTTTAGTTTTGGGGTTCCTTGTTATTTTGGCCGGACGTCCGGTAACGTCCGGAAATCCGTGCGCCAATCGAGAATCAAGCGGACGGAAATCCGGTAAGTTCCGGACGTCCGGTCTCCGGACGTCCGGAAAATGTCGGACGTCCGTCAAACCTGTTTCGCAAATATCCCGATACATTCGTCTGTTGGCGTGCTACAGCGGTCGGACGTCCGGTGTTCCACCGGACGTCCGGTGCCTGTTTTGCCACCGGACGTCCGGACACTTCCGGACGTCCGACACTTCCACAACAGAAACATTTTTGCGGATGTCCGGAACCCTCCGGACGTCCGACACTTTCACATCAGAAGCATTCTTACGGATGTCCGGCCCCGCTCGGACGCATCAGTATCTCGTACATTGGTGTGGGTCACACTTTTCACAGCCGGTCGTCCGATGATCGTCGGACGTCCGGACCCATTTGGGCCTCGGACGTCCGACGTTCTCCGGACGTCCGCCATCCTATACCCCAAACGGTCACTTTTTCCCACCATACTATAAATATCCCTTCACCACTTCGTGGAGGGGTGGAGCAACACAACTATCTTGACCCACACTTGAAGAAAAGCTCCTCTCCCTTCTCCTACCTCAAATCTTAGATTAGGAGAGATTTGTGAGAGTTCTTGTGAGAGATTCCAATCAAGTGATAGATCCACTCCCTCCCTTCTCTTGACCAAAGGAATTCGTGATTTGAGCAAGTCTTGAGCATTTCCCCTTGATCTTGTTACTCTTGGAGGTTGGAGACTCCTAGGCGGTAGGAGTGCTCCCGTGAGGAATCAACTTGTGATTTGTCCCCGGAAAGTTTGTGAAGGTTTGGAGGCCACCTCAAGGTCTTCCACTAGTGGTTGGGAATCGCCGTGGTGATATCTCAAGGAGAATAGGGTGAGCCTTCGTGGCGTTGGTGTGCCTTCGTGGTAACATCCACCTCTCTAACGGTGACTAGCTTCCCTCCAAGGAAGTGAACATCGGGATACATCATCGTCTCTCGTGACTTCGGTTATCCCTAACCCTAACTCCTTACTTGTGGTTTACCTTGGTAACTTGACCGTGCATTCACTATTCTTGTTGTCCTCATTATATTGTGTTGGTTACCATATCGTAGAGATTATTTAGGCCAACACTTTATAGTCCATAATTCATACTTCCTACTATTGTTCTATCTTGTGTTTAGTGTGAATTGCTAGCTTGCAACATATCTTGTGTAAGCTTGTAATGCTTACTTGAGTTTGCTTGTATCATTCAATTCCATATATTGTGATACAATTTGTGTAAGCTTGTATTGCCTACTTGTGGGTGTGTGTATTATTCATTTCCATATCTCGTGATACACATTGAGTAAGTTTGTGTAACTTACTTGTGCCTTCTCATATCCTCGTTGTTCTCATCTTGTTTATGCTAAGTTGTTGGTGCACTTAGTGAGCCTAGTATATTTAGGATTTGTGCTTGAAAAGTATCCGCTTAGTTTATTTCCGCATTAGGATATAGCCAAATCCATAAAAGATTTTAAAACGCCTATTCACCCCCCCCTAGGCGACATCGTGGTCCCATCAGAGGCATCATGGGCATTGTGAAATGTAGCAGTAGGCAGCTTTGAGCACAGGAAATATTGCAGGTTAAGAGGGTGTACCCCAGACAGGGCCCAAAGCATGTGGAGAGGAAGGACACCCACGGGCCTTTGTTGGCGTGTTGATGCAATCCACTGTGGCAATTGGGATGGGTAGATTGTGAGGCTTGGTGGAGGCGGTGGCAGCATTTGGCAAGATAACAATGAGCCAGCGGCGGCGGTGTCTGATGGCATGGCCTTGTGTGCTGACCCATCGCATAGACGTCGAAGGAGCACCCGACAGCGACACACATGGACACACACTGCTGGTGTGCTTTGGAGGCCATGATGGGGGCTGAGCGAGGATGCGAGTGGTAAACGTCACGATTCTTAGTGATCCGTCTTCCATGCTTATTTTTATCTGGTTAATTTGTTTTCTGTCAAAGTAGTTTGTTAGATGATGAAATTTATCTTTCATTTTGTTCATTCTGCTCTAGATATTACCTGTTTTTACACATGATATAAGAAATAATTTTCACTAGGTAAAGTATGGCAATAATATGAATAATGGTTCGTGTGAAATTCCTCATGACCTTTCCAAATATATTACGGTTTGCCATTGAGCGGAAATTATAATGACAGATATACCTTTTTTAATTAAAACTGATGGTATCTTGTGCATGCAAAGTGTATTAAGTTAATTTATGATCTACGAGATTATATACCCAGATTTACAAAGGCAAAAGTGGTACTAAGTACTGTGAGATACATCATTAGTTTAGCGCAGGTTCAAAAAATGAATGTTTTTGTTTTTTTACTGTTGTATCTATCTGCATATGGTCGTTAAAAAATAGCTAGCATTGTATCAAATTGAAAAATTCTACAAACGTGTCCTAACAGTTTTGAACCTTATAGCTTATACTCACACGTGAGCTTTGCTAGATTTTTCTAGATTAAAAAAGCATGCAGTTGTTCAAGATTTTTCAACCTTTGTTCTATCTGTCAGCAAAATCACACCTGCCATTTGTTAACTAAACAGTATGCTTATCAATTAGTAGAACTACTTGGTAGATTTCCATTTTACTAAAGTTCACTTTTTTTTTATATTCCATTATAATAAAAATAAAATATATCTAACTCTTGTATCATATCATTCGCTTCTCTTCGGAAGTGCTTCAATTTGAATTTCCCATTCGATCTCAAAACTTAAGCTTGCTTGGGAATCACAATGGTCGATGAAAAGGCGAGATGTGGGGAGACAAACTTTACCGCTTGTTGTAGTGTGCTTGAGGCAATTCTCGCATTTTGCATGTACCAACGCACATGCATTTTCCTATGTTAGTCAGAGAGCAATAAAGATGCTTACATGCAAGTAAAATATTATAGTTCTTGTGTTGTTTTCGCCTTGCATTCCTGTGCCATGGCTGGGATTGGTTTCAAAAATGTAGATTTGCAAATTACTTCCATATGTGTTGATCCTATAAGAGTCCATACCAGGGCACCAAGGGCCGCGACTCGGGGCATGGCGTATGCATTAATCGGTTTCGATAGAGTATCATTGCACAACATTCCGTCTCTATAATATGAAGCAAGCTTGGCGAGTGGTAGATTCTTTGCCTCCACCCCTGGTTCCATTTGTGTGGAAACTCTAAAAAGATGAACACATGTATATGTCTGATTATTCTGAAGCTATTTAGTGTACTAATAATGTCAAGAGGACAAGTCTAGGTTCCTCAAGTGAAGTACTCCCTCCGTTCCTAAATAACTATCTTTCTAGAGATTTCAAGAAGTGACTACATACAGAGCAAAATGAGTGAATCTACACTCTCAAACATGTCTACATACATCCGTATGTTGTAGTCCATTTGAGATGGCTAGAAAGACAATTATTTGGGAACGGAGGGTGTACAAGTTTCTCTCCAAAGAAAATGTTCTTTATACAAAGAAGACAAAGACCTTATCGTGATTTTTGCATGGCGTCATGGTTCTTCCTTGGATTATGGGTTTGCATTAGTGGCTGCAAGCCGAGGTTGCCTTTGTTGCCACTTACAATTGGGCACTACTTTTTTGTTGCTTCTTTCGGTGAGAAGGTGATCATAGTTCTATTTTGATTAATCGTGTTTCAATAAATACAAAGAATCTCATGAGCGAGTTTTTAAATGTTTTGAGTGCGTATCAAAGAAACAAGCATGTATCGCTCTTGAACCACAATACAGTTTGGAAACTTAGACTGTGATAGAAATAGGTAGAATCATTTGAGGGATTGTAAATGGATGAGATAGCAAAATATGCATATCTGATATTGATTCAATTTTTCATGAAAGAATTTTGCATGTAGTGACCCCCGACTTGGTGCAAGTTGTGGTGTAAACGGGAAGAGCAAGGATCACGAGCATGGAAGAGAAACAAGGGAGTGCAGAGAGCAGGGACTAGACACTCCGTCATGAAGTTGTTTCATAGTAGCCAACTAGAGGGACGACGATGCATGCAATCATTTGCATAACGAGAATCACAAATAGGTTGAGTCCTCAATTCAAGTGAGAAGAACTTGTTTCATGTGATTTTTAGTGGACAAAAGCGGAAACATTTTTTTTATAATAGCTAATTCAACAACACAAGTGCTACACCTTGATCATTATGGGCATATGATACTATTTTCCTTTGTATGAGTGATTTAATCATGATGTAGGAGGGTTCATACGAGTGGAGCTGAAGCCTACAAGCAACTTGTTGATCCAATTGTTAGGGATGATGGGACTCAACAATTTAATATAATTGAAGGGAACACCAAGCGAATTCAGAGTGGGGTGACAACATAGTGAAGTTGGCACGTGGCTCGTGATAGACCATTTGTTGGCCCGTGGCAACGCACGGGCATTCTACTAGTCATTTCTTGGGTTTTAGTGCATTCACTTAGTTCTTTTTTTTCTACATCAACATTCACTCGATTCTCTATGAACTCATACCTTGTACTATCATTCTCTGATTTTAGCTAGCCATAGTGGTATCCATAATTTTTTTTCCTCATTTAGCGCTATATCATGTCGTCAATATGCCTAGTCAACATTACATGATATGCATTTTATTCATATGTTACTCATGTCATGGCTAGCCTAAGGAATCTCTACTGCTTAAAAAAGTAAGGTTCCTATGTCACCTTTCTTTCAACCATCCCTTCGTCCAACCTTCTATGTATATGATAATCAATCACCTTAATTTACTTACCTTTTGAACCAATTCCACTTTAATTTATTTGAACTTCTAATCAAAATATAAGGTAATTCACGGTCCAAATTTGATGAACATTTATTACAATTGCATCATTATTGACAGGTAAATCATAAGCTAACGTATTGGAATATTTATATCTCGTTGCAACGCAATTGTTCAGTTGACAAAAAGATAACTAATCTCCTAAAAACACATATAATAATAACCAATCAAAAAAGAGTAAAATGCATCATAAGTCCTAAAACTATCGGAGGTGTGTCAGTTTAGTCCTATAACTTTGAAACTGCACTTTTGGGTACTAAAACTATCAGGGGTGTGTCAGTTTAGTCCTATAACTTCAAAACTGCACTTTTGGGTCCTAAAACTATCAAAGGTGTGTCAGTTTAGTCCTATAACTTTGAAACAGTAGTTTTGGGTCCCAAAACTATGTAAGTTTCTTCCTCTTAGGTCCTAAGCTTGCATGGTTAGCATTGACCCACCAACGAGTCACTAAGAAATGCTTGGATTGTAGCCACGTTGACCTGACCCAATGGGCCCACCAGGTAAATCTGCAAAAAAAAAACTAGAGCGTTGTCTCGCCTTATTCTCACGCGCTCGTCTTCTCCCACGCACAGAATGCTCAGAGGCGACGGTACAGAGGCCATCAGTGGAATGATGGTTTGAGCTCCAGCGAGGAGAGTAGACCGGTCATCTCAGCCTCCCCAACAAGCAGCGACATGTCGCACAACGTCCAATTGCTACCCACCTATGGCTACTGCTAGGGTTGTGTCACTCTCGATGACCTCCGAGCTACTTTGCGGTTTCAGCGCACTCCTGTCGCCCGACGGCTCACCACCTATGACCATGCTCGTGCCCAAACAACGGCTGCACGGCCCGACTCTACGGCAAGTGTGTCGGGCAACGCGTCGATATCATCAAACAGTAGAGAGAGAGAGAGGTGGGATGGCGTACTCCATCCCAATTGGCTGGGATCTCCCCGGCCTCGCCGAGGGAGAGGATGTCGTCCTTCATGCCGACTAGCTCGGGGTCTCCCCGACGGTCACACGCCAAACCTCTCGGGGAGGCTACCGTGCAGTTCATGGCCATGCAGTTGCAGGACACCTTTGCAACGTGGAAGCGTATGTACCACTTTGGGGGATATAAACACATACAAAGGGCTCATTTGAAAAAATGCACCATGGATGATGGCCATGCAAGATTAGGACCTCAGATGAACAAACATACATAGTTTTGAGACTCAAAACTGCAATTTTGAAGTTATGAGACTAAAAATGACACACCTCCAATAGTTTTAGGACCAAAAAATACAGTTTCGAAGTTATAGGACTAAACTGACATACTTTCGATAATTTTAGGACCCAAAAATGCAGTTTGAAAGTTATAGGACTAAACTGACACACCTATGATAGTTTTAGAACTTGTGATGCATTTTACTCATAAAAAACATCAATAAAATCGTCCATCCACTACCTCCACCCTTCTTTGGCTCTTCGGGCACCTCAAGAGAGGGCAGCACGAGGGCAGCACCAAGTCGCCTCTCTCTCCCCCTCACCCAAAGCTCCCACCTTTCGCTTCCCCTCCTCCTCCTCCTCCGCCTTCCCAATTCCCCAATTCGGAGCGCCCGAGGAATTCGGCGTCGATCCGACGCGACCGAATTCGCCCCGATTCAACTGCTGCTCTTGGTTCGTACGTCCTGCTGGCTGGCCTCTTTGTCTGTCTCAACTCGATCCACGCCGTTGCGGCACGCTTCCTCCCTGCGGGGTTTGGCCTGCACTGATCTGGCCTGGAAATACTCCTACTCTAGTTTCGCGGATTTTTGTGTTCGGTCCCATTTCTCGGTTTTCCCAGTGGTTCGTGCTGATCTCTGTCTCTGCGTACTATCTTCTCCTGGCCCGATTGTTGATGGGATTTGGCCTCTCACGAGTCGGCCAGGGAGAATTTCCTGCTTGGCGAAGCTTCTGCTGAATTTGCTAACCATTTCCACGTTTTACTTGGGTCTAAGAAAGCTCCAGTTTTCTCTGATCTCTTCTTGTCTAGATCTAATTTTTCTTTTTGGGTTTGGTGTCTAAGGTCTTCACCCAATAGGTCAGAAATTATCAACCATTTCCCGTTTCTCTGCTGAATTTTCTCTTCATTTCTTGCTCTTTCTACCCTCGGTTCTTCCTGATCTGATTGTTCAAGCTCGGGGTTTTTCTTAGTTTGCTTGATTTGTTTATCCGTGTGGAGTCAAATGGCGCAGGAGAGCTGTGATCTCAACAAAGACGAGGCCGAGATCCTGAAGCCATCCTCCTCCACACCTTCGCCTCCTTCCCCAACCCCACCACCACCACCAACCGCTCAAATACCAGAACCGCAACCTCCACAGTCGCCACCACAACCACCGGCAGCTCAATTCTTGTCCAGGCCCTGTGAAGTTGTTCACATAGAGACTTCCAAAAAGAGGAAACATGCTGATGCGGTGTCAATGGCCATGGCGGCTGCGCCATTGTCGCCTGCGCTGTTTGTTAACCGTTGCAACGTGTGCCGCAAGAGAGTTGGTTTGACCGGGTTTCGTTGCCGGTGCGAGAAGCTCTTTTGTCCGCGCCACCGGCATTCAGAAAGCCACGACTGCTCATTTGATTATAAAACTGCAGGCCGGGAGGAGATTGCCCGGGCAAACCCTCTGATCAGGGCTGCCAAGATCATTAGGATATGAGGTATAATGTTTGGCTTGTTAAATCATCTTACATCTGGTCTGTAAATGCATATCATTTTATTCTTGTTTTCATGTTAATTTTTTTAAGACTTCTCTTGTGGAATACTCCTTAGTTATATATAAGATGTAAATCGCCATACTGAAATATGCATAAAGTCATGGTCTGATATCCCAGGCTCTGCTACTAATTGCATTCTACTAGCTCTGTACTAAAATATAAGACGTTCTTGCAGTTCAAATTGAATTGCAAAAACGTCTTATATTTTTGTACGGAGGGAGTAGATAGTAATATGGGCTGAAATATTAATGTGTCTTGTTTGCATGATGATGCAAATGCTTCTTTTCTCTCAACAACAATCAGTTGCTTAGCATTTATCATGAAATAAATTTTGCTCTGGGTTGCAGAAGTCTTGTAAGTTCCAGGTTGATGCTCTACTGATTTGCTCATGATAACAGCTGAGCTATGAGCTGTTATGTCACTTGGCTTAGCTGTAGATTGTCAATGATTTCCTTATTGGTATCTTTTTTCTACGTACCATTCTGCTAGCTGGCCATATGGCTGTATATTTCAATTTAAACACTGAAGCTTTTCGCTCTTTCGCTTCGATTTGCACACTTGTGCATCAGATTTGCCTGAGCTTAACTACCTATCTTTTTCCTAGATATTTTGTTGATCTCAACAAAGAGAAACTTAATATGAAAAAGACACCTTTTACTTTACTGTCTGGTGCTCTGTTAGTCAGTTATCTACTTCCTTACAGCCTTGCTAGTTCAATGATGTAATGTTCTGGTCATATTTCCCCGAGAGGAGTCAATTTTGAGATACTATATAGAATGCTTAATTCATTGACCTTAATTTTCTTGCAACTGTGTAGGTTCATCTAAGAATTATATGAAAGACTAAATCTTGGAGATGCTGGAAGTGTATCATGCTGTCATTCCAAGGATGATCCGAAAGCATGACCACTGCCAATTTGTGAAGACATTCCCCAAACAACTAAGCTCTTAGTAGCATACAAACCTATATTGAGCAAGGGTTGGTTGTTGTGGGAAAATGCTTCACTCTTGTTCTTCGTCCGGCTATGGTTCACTCTATAGCATCTGAAGCTACCATGAACACAGATGATAGAACCTATAATGTCCAGTTGTAATTCTATTGGATCCAAGGATTTGTTATATTGTAATCTTTCTTTACTATTGTTCAAATTCTACTTAATGCAATTGTGTGTTACTGAAAGCTCGTGTGATGTTTAGTGTGTCAGGTCGATACTGAAGCTACTCAGTTCTCGTACGATCTGTTGTAACATTTCTTGTAGCAAATAATTTTTTCTCAAGGAAGCAAAAGATCTTCCTCATCTCATTAATTAAGTAAAATATAACTGTCTACTTCCTCCTTTTCTGTTGATTGTCAATTTAACTAACGCAGTACAAGTTATATATATGAATTATCACAAAATTATATCATTACAAACTTCAAACGGTATATTTTCTAATTGTTAAATATTTTTAATCTAATTGTTAAATATTTTTTGTTTACAACTCATGTTATGTTGGTCAAATTGAAAACCTAGGGATATGCAACTGAAAAGGAATCTAGTTCATCTTAGAAGAAAAACTCCACAAATTTGTTTGTTACACCACCTCTCGTCTGACACCATGTTGATGTTGGGTGTTCCTCCCCTTGGCAGTATTTCCCTGCCTATATCCAACTCAAGGCTGACTCAAGAGTGATCAAGTATCACTGCCCGACCTTGGTGTGGTTTTCTCGTTGGTGCTGGTGGTTAGGTTTCGAAACCTGGAACTTGTTATGAGCTAGGGTTATGGCATCGACGTCCCAAGTTATGTGAAAGTGAATCAGCCAGAGCTGGAGCCAATGATGAAAGGGCTTGAGCTTGAAGAGGAGGATCTTGACGATGTGGTCTTTCAACGAAAACAAATGTGCCAACGGAGGAGATCCTCAGGAAGACGATAGCTCGAGTTGACTTGTTCTGAGCTAGGATTATGGCGGAGGCGTCCCCAAGTTATGCGAAAGCGGATGAGCTAGAGTCAAAGTCAATGATGAAGGAGCCTGGGCTTGAAGAGGAGGATCTTGACGATGCGGTCTTTCAACATGATACAAATGTGCCAATGAAGGCAATCCTCTAGATGTCGATTGCTCATGTTAACACCGATTGTGAATACAACAAGTTTTGGATCTAATTCTATAAAACAGGTGATCGCTAGGGATCCCGCCTAGGAGGCGAAGATCAGATCTTTGGATGAAAATCTATACAGTATGCAATTTTCTTGCCTTGCTGATTGGGAAAAGGCTATGAAAGATGGACCTTGGACCTATAGGGTATTTTTTGCTGCCCTTGCTCCATATGATGGCTTTACTAAACCATATTTAATCTAGCTGCACAACTTTGAGATCTAGATGCAAATCCGCGATCTCTCGGATGGTTATGCATGTATGGTGAAATCCTTGTCCAAGAAAGTTCGTGAGTTCATAAGTACCAAGCAAGCTTCATATGACTTCTCCGGGAATTTTTTAAGCCATTGAAGAATGTCGTCTCGGTCGTCCGTGGCGGTAAACATCAACTCTTTTGCATCAAGTATGAACGTTTGGCATATTGGTGCTCGCTGTGTGGTATATGCTAGGACAAGTGTACAAATAAAATGTCGATGGTGTTCATCCCCAAGTGCCCACGTTCGTGGTCGCAATGGAGTATGTGGTCATCTCGAGGTAGAGGACAAAAGCAGGGGGTCTGGTCATGGCAGGAGCGGTCGAGGTAGAGGTTCACCTGATTTCATGGGTAGTTCCCAATACGATGAATTTGAAAATGATGGCCATCATATGCAAAGGAAGAAAGAAGAGCTAGATGAGGAAGATATCAAGCGTAGGCTTACAATATTACAGCATAAAAAACCTGATGTTGTTGTCGATATCGGCTACCGGTCAGGTTGTTCCCCCGACAGGCGTCAACAATGATGGCAGAACATGGTTGTGCATCCAGAACAACAACCTGGACTTTCTCGCCTTAGCGTTCTAGGACACGAGCATGATAATTCTGATGATGATATGCACGACATAGATTACAAGGGAAAGAGGGATCTGTTGGCATTGTCAGATCTAGCATCGAGGAATGTTGGTAACCTAGTGTAACAATTTTACATTTGCTGATTGGGAATGCTGTCACAACTCTTAGTCCACCCCTAAGAACCCAAAGGGGTCTACGAATGATGGTGATGATAATATTAGTGAAGTGGGAAACTCGAAATCAGTGGGCTCAGTGGTGGAGTCCGCTAGGAGCAATGGATCTTATAAGCTAGACCACCGGGTGGGGGAGAGGGGGGGGGGACTCTCGGATAGTTCATGACTTGGCATCATTAATTGAGTTGCATGCCCACTTGTTTGCATACCATTGCGAGAAAAGGCAAAAATAAACAAATAAGATAAAGAGGATTAGGGACATCTCGATCTCCTTAGACTCAAGGTGTTGATAACAATGTTTTGAGTGACGGTTTTGCATTGTATTTTGACACGAGGATTCCCAGCTTGATATTCTTGGGAAGATGATCATTAAAGTGATGCTATGGTACATACAAATGATGGTGGTGCTTAGTGGAGGCGAACATGTGTGTATAGTGAACCTAGACTTGAGAACTGTCATGTTATGTGGGTTAAACTCAGAGGTTCAAAAATTATTTTAGACCCACCTTGGTTTGTTGTTACTGATTTCAATGAGGCTCTGTCGGGCTTCGAGCATTTTTTGGTTAACCCCCCATCGAGAAGCTCAGATGGTCGCTTTTCATGGCACTCTAGAAATGTGTGAATTTGTCGACTTGGGGTTCTCTGATGCCCTATGTACATATGATAATATGAGACGAGGGACGACAAATGTAAGGGTTTGCTTGGATAGGACTATAGCTGATGAGGTCACCTACTACAGGTCGGGTCAAGGGCCCATCATATGGGGCCCACCTAGGGCCCCACACGATGATTAGTAGGTCTTCGAACCATACAAACACTCGGATGCGAACATCAGGAGGTCCACTCGGACACCTCGACAACACTCGGACAACCACCCGTCACTCGGTTGATCATCACCACTCAGACTAGAGAGATAAAGGGTCGACATGGAAGCTGCAACGGTCGGGGAATCCTAATTCATCCTTAAGTAGAGTCAAGGCTATCGTTACCTGTAACTGCTGTAGTTGAGGATCTTTACACACCTGTAACTGACGCAATCAATGTCATTAAGTGCCTTAGCGACGTGGAGGACATGGGGCTCTGGCGCACTAGAGATAAGCTGCACTCCACCTCCTGAGCTAGGGTTAAGCTATCTTTGTAACCATACCCACCAAGAAAAACTAAGCCTTAGGGAACGAGACATAGGGCTGTTACCTCCGCCGAGAGGGGCCTGAAGTCGTTAAACACTGAGTGTTACACCTGCGCCGTAGCTAGGCTCTACCCCTCTTTCGCATTCCCTAGTACTCATTGTCAGGATTGTAACCCCGACAATAGCTACTAATGTATGTCATAATCTTTATGATCATTCTTTAGTCCAACACCGGGCCTCCCCATGCTCGAACCATGTCCTGTGGTGATTAGGGGTGCCGCTGATATATATGATGCGGGTGGTAGTTGGTGCCGCTAGTACGAGGTACTTTGGGAGAGAGACACTACTCTCCCGAAAGTTATTAAAGTTGCAAGGGATTCTTTTGGCACCTTTGAAAACTTAGGTTAAAAGCATCGATACGGTCAACTAGAGGGGGTGTGAATAGAAGACTACAAATTTTAAGCTTGACAATTTTAGGGATAATCAGATAACTAAGGTTTACTAGAAATGCCACTAGGTGAACACAACCTATATGGCAAGCAAACTTAAAGCAAGGTATGGTAGGCAACAATCTAGATATCAAGCCAACAAACATACAAAGTAGAGTAAAGTGTGGGGAAGGATTAACCACAAGTGAGTCGATGACGTGGATTATTCCTGAAGTTCACAGTTCCTTGGGGAAGTGTGATATCTACTACGCAACTCTATTCTTGTAGACTCGTGTTGGGCCTCCAAGCGTAGAGTTTTGTAGGACAGTAGCAATTTTCCCTCAAGTGGATGACCTAAGGTTTATCAATCTGTGGGACGCGTAGGATGAAGATGGTCGCTCTCAAACAACCCTGCAACCAAATAAAAAAGAGTCTCTTGTGTCCCCAACACACCAAATACAATGATAAATTGTATAGGTGCACTAGTTCGGCGAAGAGATGGTGATACAAGTGTAGTAATGATAGTAGATATCGATTTTTGTAATAGGAACAATAAAAAACAGCAAGGTAGCAAGTAACAAAAGTGAGCACAAACGACATTGCAATGCTTGAAAACAAGGCCTAGGGTTCATACTTTCACTAGTGCAATCTCTCAACAATGCTAACATAGTTGAATCATATAACAATCCCTCAACGTGTGAAGAAGAATCACTCCAAAGTTCTTATCTAGCGGAGAACATAAGATGAAATTGTTTGTAGGGTACGAAACCACCTTAAAGTTACTTTTTCGATCGATCTATTGAGCTATTCCTATAAGTGTCACAAACAGCCCTAGAGTTCGTACTAAAATAGCACCATATGATACACATCAACCAATTCTAATGTCACCTAGGTACTCCAATGTCACCACAAGTATTCGTGAGTTGATTATACGATATGCATCAAACAACTTCAGATTCATAATATTTAATCCAACACAAAGAACTTCAAAGAGTGCCCCAAGATTTCTACCGGAGAAACAAAGACAAAAATGTGCATCAACCCCTATGCATAGATTACCGCAATGTCACCTCGGGAATCCGCAAGTTGAGTGCCAAAACATACATCAAGTGAATCAATATGATACCCCATTGTCACCACGGGTATTCATACACAAGACATACATCAAGTGTTCTCAAATCCATAAAAATATTCAGTCTGATAATAATGAAACATCAAAGGTAAAAACTCAATTCATAACAACAATATAGAGAGGGAGAAACACCATAAGAACCAACTATATTAACAAAGCTCGCGGTACATCAAGACCATGCCAAATCAAGAACTCGAGAGAGAGAGAGATATAACACATAGCTACTAGTACAAACCCTCAGCCCCGAGGGTAGACTACTCCCTCCTCATCATGGTGGCTGCCGGGATGATGGCCTTCAGTGATGATTTCCCCCTTCGGCAGGGTGTCCGAACGGGCTCCCGATTGAGTTTTCATGGATACAGAGGCCTGAGGCGGCGAAACTTCTCATCCAGGGTTATTTCTGTTTTTTGTATTTATAGGATTTTTTGGCATCGGTCCCGCGCTAGGATGGGCCTCAGGAAGCCCACCACCCACCAGCGCACCATTACCCCCCCCCCAGGCATGCCCTGGTGGATGGTGGTGACCTTGTGACTCTTCTAGCCTTCCCACGAAGCTTCTAGTGTCTCCTTTCTTCCAAAAAAATCATCAAAAAGTTTCATTGCATTTGGAGAACTTTGATTTCTGCACAAAAAACTCCACCACGGTAGTTCTGCTGAAAACAACGTCAATCTAGGTTAGTTCCCTTTAAATCATATAAAATTGCACCCAAACCATATAAAATTGTTGTAAACATGGCATGAATACTTCATAAATTATTGATACATTGGAGACGTATCAGCATACCCAAGCTTAATTCTTTCTCGTCCTCGAGTAGGTAAATGATAAAAGAAATAATTGATGAAGTGTGAATGCTAGTATAGTGTATAAGTTTGATCAATGATAATTTAAATCACTTTTCCTAGCATCATAACAATAACTCTTTCTCATAAAACTCAACATGATAAAGTAGCAATCAATTCACATGTTATGGTTCAAACAATGCATTCTCTTGAAACTTAACAACCTATGTTCTTAGTCAACAAACAATTGAAATTCAACTTATTCAACAAATTCTAAGTAAGAGCATCACATACTCAATTATCATATAGTCTTCTATGATTGCTAGTACTCAAAGCATATTTTTAGAACAAATGGCATCCATCGATCACAGAGAAAGATAGGGGCTTAATGTTACGCCTCCCAACTCATTTATCATAGAGATAATTGTCAATAATAATAATTCATGATCAAATATATTTGGCTGACCATATGTGCCTAGATGTTTCCCCACCACATAATGCTTGCCAACTAGAGAACAATTGAGGTTGAAATGAGAATAACAACTTACTGACTCTTGCATAAAAGTAAATACATAAAGTAAAAGATAGGCCCTTCGCAGAGGGAAGCAGAGGTTGTCATGCGCTTTTTATTTTTGGATGCGCAAGCTCTTAATGCAAAGGAACGTCACGTTATATTGACCCTTGTGATAGCAACCTTTATTATGCAGTCCATCGCTTTTCTTCCTTTACCATCACAAGTTCATACAACGCTTATTTTCCCTTGCACTAAAAGATCATACATATTTAGGAGCAATTGTTATTGCTTTTTGCACCGATGACAACTTACTTGAAGGATCTTATTCAATCCATAGGTAGATAATGTTGGGATATAACCCCACGGTGTGACCCGCCCAGGAGGGGCTGGGTTACACTGTTGGTGAATCAAGAATAAAAGGCTTAAGATGGGCCTGAGGAGACATGAAGACTAGAGGCGGCTTAAGAGGCGGGCATGTTGAAGGCCCAAGATCCGGAGGTGTGAGCCACCCGATGGTGGCTTGCCTGATAAGGCAAGGCGACTTAGAAACCGAGTTGGTCACATTATGTGATCCGACTTGGACTCTTGTAAGCCCAAGGTCTCGACTTGTGTATATAAAGGCGAGACCCTGCAGTGGGTTAACTCAAGAAACAATTGATCGATAGCTAGGTCAAGCGATTCCGCTCCCTTGTAATCGACATTCAAGAAATAGTCAACACTGGCAGGAGTAGGCTTTTACCTTGTTGTGAGGGGCCGAACCTGGGTAAACCCTGAGTCCTTTGTCTCGTTCAACCCCTTCAAGCCAACCTACGTTGCAATGGCTCCGCACCTAAGTCCTTTCACAAGGGCATCCGCCTTGACAAAACCACGACAGTTGACGCCCACCATGGGGCCTGCGCACGATGTTGTCAATTTCTTAAAGGGCTCCTTCCCAGGGATCAAAGATTACGCCGTTGGCAGGATGACCAAGAGCCGCCGCGGCAAGCTCTACATCGACGACGCTGGCTGGGGCCCCGAGGCCGACTAAGTCGAGTACGGGTACCGGGCCCCCTTCGGCGGAATACATGTCTTCATCGCCAAGATTGGAAAATCTGAGCCCGAGCCAGACATCTGCACCAACATCGTCGAGCCGGCTCGGCGTGCGCAACCCGCCAGGGTTCAACTCAGCCGGAAGCGTGTCTTTGTCAGGTGTGCGCATGGCATGGACCTTGTGGAGAATTCTGTGTCTGGAGGAGAGACTCTCGTCTACTCAGGTGATGAGTCCTCGACCGGAGAAACCGAGTCAATCTATCAGCTTCAAGACGACGGGCTTGGGGGCTATTCCGATAGTGAAAGTATTCCAGACCCTTATGAGCCGCCGAGTAGGGCTGCTATCCTTATGGCTGGTAAGCAACCGGTTCTAAACTCGTCAATAGCTGCTGCTATGACATCCGGCTCAACTGCTGCCGCAACAGCTGGGGCGAGTGGCTTAGTTCAGCCGCCAACTCAAGTTTTATCTGAACTCTTGGGCACTTTGACAACTCTGTTAGCTATAGAGGTTACTCCGGTGAATCAAGCACAACATAATGCAGAAGTTGCAAAGGCGCGAGATGAGGTGGTGAAGGCCCAGGAGGTTCTTAATGCAGAGAATGCCAGGATGGCAACGGAGCGAGCCTTGATGGATGCCGAGTCACAGCGGATATGGGCAGAAGCTTTTTGCCTGACATTGGATCCGAACGCATCCAATGCTGTTCTTCGAAGGGAGCACCAGAGCCGCCTGCCTTTGCAGTATGAGGGACGAAACCTATTTAACACACCTGGGGCAGGACCAAGTAACCCGCCTGGTGCAACCTGGGCTGCTGAGGCGCCAGGGACCGGGGCGGTGGCACAACCTCATTTGCCGGACCCACCTCGTAGGGATCAGACCCGCCTCAACGTGTTTTTTCCAACACCCTCTGGCCATTATTCTAACCCGCTGGATAATATGATAGCAGCAGCAACACGGCTGGCGGCTATCCCGATCGAGGGCGAGTCTTTGGCTGCAGTGGAGATCCAGAACACTGTGGAGCTTCTTCCGATGGTTGTGGCACAACAGGCGGCTTATTCATACAGTCGTGAGCGTGTTCATTCAACCCCCCACCCAAGTCGAAGCTGCAACCGGCGTATTGAGTCACCGGCAGTTTTCAGCAGCGAACGACGTCGTAACCTGCCTCGCAATGATGACCCGCCCCGTGGTGATAATCTACTGAATAATGCCCAGGCACTTGTAGATCAGGCTAGAGCCCGTTGTGAGACAGAATTGGCGGCTCAATTGGGGGCTCATCAGTAGTTTCCAGTGAACCCTTTGACATCCGTTGAAGCTGGGACGACGTCCAGGATAGTTGGTGTGCCATGTCTGGTACCGGCTCTACATAATGAACGTATACCCAAGGAATTTAAGGGCGCTCGTAATGTGCCTAATTATACAGCTGATATACCCCCCGAGGCTTGGTTTGAGAGCTATGAATTGGCCATGGAGATACTGGATGTTAATGATGTTGTATGTGCCAAGTACTTCACCATGATGCTAGATGGGCCGGCTCGAACCTGGTTAAAAGGATTACCTGCCAATTCCATCAATTCATGAGCTGAGTTGAAAGCACGCTTCATTCAGAATTTTAAGGGAATGTGTAAGCAGCCTCTAACAATTATTGATTTGGATAACTGTGTGCAATGGGAGGATGAGTCAACCCACCATTGGGTCCGTCGGGTCTCAGCTATTATCCACTCATCAGATAGCATCGCGGCGGGTTCAGCGGTTCTGGTCTTGGAGAAGAATTGTCATTTTACCCCTCTCAAGCAGAAGCTTGGGTGGCTTAAGCGTCATTGTAATGACATGGGGGAGCTTATGGCGACTCTAATTAAGTATGCCGATTCTGATAACACCAAGGACCCTGGATCTGATGATGAGAGGTCCAATAAGGGTAAGAAGAGTAGCAATGGTAAAGGTTAGCAGTAGAATATGGCGACAAACAATGGCAACAACCAAGGTAATGGTGGGAAACGCAGACACCCCAATGGTGGGTCAGATCTTGTGGCTAACACTGGGTATAAGGGCCAGCGCCGCAACGGTAATGGTAAGTCGTCCTTTGGTGGAAATAACTTTAATATTGAGGCAATGTTCAATGAGCCTTGCCCAAGGCACAATTTGCCTGACAAGCTGGCGAGTCACGCTTGGAAGGATTGTTTCATCATGCGAGAGTACAAGAATTCCAACTTTAATAAGAACCACGGTAATAAACATGGGCTACCCGGCGGGTCAGGATCTGGTGCACAGGGGCCTGACTTTGGTGGAGGCGGCTCTAATTCCGGTTATCAAGGCCAGAACAGTCAAGGTGGATTTCACCAATAGTCTGGTCAGGGCAACCAGGAACAGGGTAATCAGTCAGGATACCAGAGTAATCCAAAGCAGCTCAATGGTGGCCAATACCACCATGTTTTTACCACCAGTATTTGTAAACGAGATCAGAAGGTTCATAAGCGTGCGGTGAACACTCTTGAGCCGGCCGTACGTCAGTACTTGCGATGGTCAGAATTTCCAATCGCCTGAAGTCGGCAGGATCACCCGCCCCGGGTTGAAAATCCGTGTCATCTTGCTTTGGTGGTGGCCCCTTAGGTTGGGGGTTATAAATTTACTAAGGTACTTATGGATGGAGGAAGCAGCATCAACATCTTGTACTATGACACCTTTCGCCAGATGAATTTAAACGACAAGGATCTTAAGCCATCTTCCACGGTTTCCATGGCGTGGTGCCTGGTAAGTCGGCGTATCCTTTTGGAAAGATTTCCTTGGAAGTTTCCTTTGGTAACGACTATGACTATCGAGCAGAGACATTGTGGTTCGAGGTGGTCAAAATCAAGAGCCCATATCATGCCTTGTTTGGGCGGCCAGCTTATGCTAAGTTTATGGCCCGACCTTGTTATGTTTATTTGCAGCTTAAGATGTCAGGGCGTAAGGGCATAATTACGGTCCATGGTGACCGAAAAATCTCTTTGGAGTGTGAGCAAGGTGATGTGCTTATGCTGAGTCGGCCTGCGACACAGAGGAGCTTAAGTTTTACAAGGAGAATGTTGACCCGGCTGATATGACTCCATTGAGGAAGCCCACTACTAAGCAGGACCCTCTGTTGAAGTTTCAGGCTGATGACACTAAACATGTTGATTTTGTCCATGGCGATTCATCTCAAGCAATTCACGGTAGGGGCTAATATGGATCCTAAATAGGAAAGCTACCATCGAGTTCATCCGTGAGAATCGTGACATCTTTGCATGGAAACCTTCCGACATCTTTGGGTGTACCGAGAGAATTCACGAGCACAATCTTAATGTGGATCCTAAGTTTAAGCCCGTTATAGTTCCTTCGCTGCTCCAATGAAGAGCGACGTAAAGCTATTGGAGAAGAGGTGGCCCGACTCTTAGGCTTTGGGTTTATCATTGAAGTTTTTCACCCTGAGTGGTTGGCTAACCCGGTGTTGGTACTCAAGAAGAATGACACCTGGCGTATGTGTATTGATTACATAGATCTTAACAAGGCTTCTCCAGCTAATCCATTTGCTCTCCCTCGTATTGACCATATTATTGACGCTATGGCGGGTTGTGAGAGCTTGTGTTTCCTCGACGCTTATTTTGGTTATCATCAGATTAAGATGGCAGTTAAAGTCCAAGAGAAGACGACTTTCATCACACCTTTTGAAGCTCTCTGCTATGTTTCTATTCCTTTTGGGCTCAAGAGTTCCCAGGCAACTTATCAGCCTTGTGTTCAAAGTTGCTTGCACAGTCAGATTGGATGCAACGTTCATGCTTACGTGGATGATATTGTGGTCAAGTATCGGAATAAGGAGACTCTTCTTGATGATTTGAAGGAGACTTTTGACAATCTCCGGGTCTATAGAATGATGCTTAATCTAGCCAAGTGTGTCTTTGGTGTGCCTGCAGGTAAACTATTAGGTTTTCTGGTTTCAGAGAGAGGCATTGAAGCTAACCCGGAGAAGATCAAAGCCATAACTTCGCTTTCTAAGCCGGCATGTATCAATGATGTCCAGCGTCTGGCGGGTTGTATTGCGGCGTTGAGCCGGTTCATAAGTTGCCTGGGAGAGAAGGCAATCCCTTTATATCAGATGATGAAGAAGACAGATCATTTTGTCTGGAGTGATGCTGCCAATGAGGCATTTGAGGCGCTCAAGAAGCAACTAGTTGAGCCGCCCATTCTTGCTGCACCTATTGAAAAAGAACCCTTGCTACTGTATGTGGCAGCTAATAGTAGGGCTGTCAGTGTGGCGATAGTCGTGGAGCGCAAAGAGGCGAGTAAGGAATACCCTGTGTAGCGGTTGACTTATTATGTCAGTGAGGTGTTGATTGAGTCCAAGCAACAATATCCACATTGGCAGAAATTGGTGTATGGAGTGTTCATGGCGAGTCATAAGTTGAAGCATTATTTTCTTGGTCACCCTATTACTGTGGTCAGTTCGGCATCCTTGGGGGATATTATTCAGAACCGCAAAGCTACAGGTCGGGTGGCTAAGTGGGCAATTGAACTTGGGCCTCATGGTTTGAAATATGTGCCAAGGACAGCCATCAAATCTTAAGCTTTGGTGGATTTCATAAATGACTGGACCAAGTTGCAGACACCTAAGGAGAAGCCTGACAACACGTATTGGACAATCCACTTTGATCGGTCCGCATAATTAGAGGGCTCGGGGCTGGAGTTATTTTGAATTCTACGAGGTGAGAAATTTTGTTATTTGTTGCGTATTCTGTTTCCTTGTACTATTAATGCAACTGAGTATGAGGCTCTACTCCATGGCCTTCGTATGGCCAAATAGATGAATTTAAGCCGGGTCAGGTGTCTGGGCGACTCAATCTTGTGGCTCAACAAGTCTCTGGCAAGTGGGACTCTAAAGAGCCGCTCATGGCGGCTTATCGCCGGGTGGTTGATAATATTGCTGGTCATTTTCAAGGTTATCAAGTGGATCACATCGACCGATGAAATAATGAGGCGGCTGATGCCTTAAGCTGGCTTGGGTCTCAACGTAAGCTGGTGCCTCCTAATGTGTTCCTGGATGTACTACACAATCCCTCTGTCAGGTTGCCGTCCGAAGAAGACCTTGTTGTTCCTGACCCGGAGGCGCATTTGGTGGCGGCTCTTCATGCTATTCCAGATTGGACTTTGCCTTATCTAGCTTATATGACCCGGGTCGGGTTACTAGAGGATGAAATTTTGGCAAGGCAGATAAGCCGGCGGTCTAAGTCTATGACTATTGTCAACGACGAGTTACACCATTGCAAAGGTGACAGAGTATTCCAACGCTATGCTTTCTCCTGAGGAGGGCCGTGAAATCTTACGAGAGATTCATGAGGGCGACTGTGGTCATCATGCCGGGTCAAAAGCTTTGGTGGCTAAGGCGTTTCGTCATGGGTTTTATTGGTTGACAGCTCATGCTGATGAAGAAGATATCGTCAGTAAGTGCGATGGATGCCAAAAAATTTCTCGATGAGCTCATGTGCCGGCTGAAGAGTTGTGGATGATTCCCATAACTTGTCCGTTTGCAGTCTGGGGGCTTGATATGGTTGGACCTTTTGTAACATCCCAAATTTCCTATTTGGAATGTTTTACAATTATAGCTAAGCATCCTATGCATCCTGTTTGAATTTGAATGCCATTTGAAGTTTCAGAGCAATTTGAGTTTTGAATTTGAATTTCAAACTTTGGCATGTGGGAATCATTTCAAAAACTAAGCTGATAAATACTTGATCAAAAGTATGAGAGGAGCAAACATGACACTCAAAAATATCGGAAGAAACAATGCCAAAAGATTTGGATTCAAATCTGAGATTTATTTGAATTTGAAAAAATAGATTTTTATGAAGTTTGGATTTTGCCTTTGGAAAAATGTTCAAATGAAAGGGAATATTCCCCTGATCATTTTGGTATATATATACCCTATATAAAATATTTATAGATATGGTTTTATTTTTGTTTTTGTTTTATTTAAAAAAAATAAAGAAAAACCCTCAAGCGCCAAATTTAGGCCACCCAGTGCCCAGCCCAACACAAGACCCTCCCTTTGGCCCGGCCGGCCTAACCCAAAGCCAGCCCGGCCTGGGCCTCGCCTCGCCCGAATCTCCTAGGCTTCGCCACCCGCTCGTTCCTCTCCTCCCTCTCTCATCGACCCGTGGGACCCGCCTGCCTCCTTCCTCGCCCACGCCATCGACCTCGCCGGAGATCCACCGGATCCTCAAGGATCCGGATCCCGACACTTCGATGCCCTTCCGAAGAGGGAGCCGAGGCCTGGCTATAAAGAGCCGAGCCTCGCACTCCCATTCCCCGAGAGCTCGCCAGACCCCTCTTCCTCCCGTTCGACGTCATGGAGACCCGAGCTCTCCTCACGCCATTGTTGCCGCCACGACGCCTGGTGCACCTGACCTCCCTAACACCATCAACCCTCCTCAGGTTTCAGGCGCGTCTTCCCGACGAGTCGCTGAGCTCGCTGACGTCCGGAAGCCAGAGCACTTTCGGCCGCCGCTGGAGTCCGGTAAGTCCCGGCATCCCCCACCGTCCGATCCTAGATCTAGGGCTAGGATTAGAACCTCAAGGGTTAGGTTTTATTTTATAAAACCGGTCGGTTCCACGCCGGTTTATTTTTAGTTAGGTTTATTTTTTTAGGACCGGTTCGTTTAGTTTAAACCTAGGGCCCGTTTAGACTATTTAACGACATTGTACAAAGATAGGCCCATTAGGCCTTTTTTCTTTTATTTGATTTTCTGCTTTTAGCGAATAGTTTCAGTTTTCAAAAAAGTATATCTTTTATTCTGTTTAATATTTTTGAGTGATTCTTTTTTTGTTGGATTGCAAATTTTATGTAGTTTCTGAAAAATATATATATAGCTATGTTAAAAATAATTAAAAATGCTTTAATATTGTTTTAGCCAGAATAGCAAATCTGCTATAACTTTAGTTAGAAAAATTGTTTTTGCATGATTCTTTTTGTCACCACTTTATTTTGACATTGCCAAACCCTAGAAATTTATTTGGGTATTTTAGGATTAATAAATAATTAGTTTTAGACAGAATCCTATTAATCCTAATTAATTAACTAGTTCCTGTTTTCCTAATTAATTAATTAGTAAATTAATTTATTTTTAACTTGTGATTAGTTATTCTAGGTTAGTTTCTGTCATTCTAGTAGATGAACTTTTATTTATAATTAATAAAAGTTTTAAATTATTTTCTTAATAGAAATTGGATTAGGCCTAGAATGAGTTTTATAATAGCTTTTTAATTAATTCTTTTTGCTCCTAGTTGCTTAGTGAATCCTTTTCTGTTAAGTTAACCTAAAACCATGATTAGGTTATATTGAGGAATTTTGTTATATAAAAACTATTTTTGTTATTGTTTGGAGTAGGAAAAACTTTGAATTGGTTTCTTTGAGTTTTTCTTTTGGATTTGGTTTTGATTGTTTTGTTGTGCTATGTTACTATTGTTATCTTGTGTGATCCTCTTGCTTTGTGCTTATTGTGTTATTGTTTGTCTCGGTAGAGTTTCCTGAGTCTAAGCTTGCTACTACGACTCTTTAGCTTACGAGGATCATCAAGAAGGCAAGTTTTGATCATGTTATTTCTATACCTATGTTTTTGTGCATTAGTAGTTGTCACCACCCCACCATGCATGCAGTAGTGAAATCTTGAAGTCATTAAACTTGAGTAGTATCATGTGGTAGGATGAACCAATCCTTGTTACCATGACCCCGGACGTAGTAGTTATTTTGCTATGCTCAGAGACGGGATTTGGTATGAGTGATATTCATAAGCAAGATGTGAGAGTCAATGATGATGATAACCCCATGAACTACAATGATCAAGATGGACTTGGAAAATCACTACTGGGTGGAGGATTTGTTGACGGGCACCTGGAGCACCAGTGGTGGCTGTGGATGCATGGAGAAGCGCCATGACATCCTCATGGAAAGCTTCACCCAGCCACGAAGAGAAGGATGGATGCCCCATGACCGAAAAGCTTCGTGCAGGCCGCAAGCCATTATGGGCTCGCTGGGTTGACCCTAGTAGTGACGCTGGCCGGACGGTACTACGAGAAGTAGACGAACGGTAGGATTGGATGGGTACCGGCAAGGGCGGAAGAACTCTTTGGAAGACCTGTTTATGCGTCCCGTCTTCAAACACCATGAAGTGCGAAGACTTTAAAGGAGGGAATGATTCTTGCGGGGAAAGTGCGCAACCCTCTGCAGAGTTATAACCTAATCGATTAGCCGTGTCCCCGGTTACGGAAATTTGAGCCTCTGGAACTTGGAAGTATTCGGATATCTCAACACTAAAACTAATGAATTAATTTGAGGGTTTATGACTTAATAATTTGGGAACGAGATTTTGGTTGGCGGAACCATCTCAATAACTACCAACAATTTGTAGTAATTTGCAAATAAGTCCACTGTAGTAGGATAAAATTGGCTTTACGCAAATTGATGAAACTTAGACTCCACAGCCAAAATGCATATAGAGTTAGTAACTTGATTATTATTATTCTTCATGACTTGCCACTTATTCCAAAAGCTGACCTACATGGCTGCAACGTATTATGTTGCGTAGATATATTCGATCAGAGTGAGGCTACGCTCCGCTTGGCGATTGCCCTTTGGAGTCGGATGGACTCGCTTATCTTCGACGCCAAGCATTAGTAGTTTATTTCTCATGAGTTGGCCTTGAGCCGAATTTATTCCCTTGTAATAAAGACTCTATATGAGAATCGTGTAATAAAATTCAGGTGTGATTGAACTTTGATTACTTTTATCGATGTCCGTGAGTACCAAAGATGATCTTGGGATGGTATGCATACGTAGACTTGACCGATGTTGGGTCAGGTCGCTAGAGAGATGGTATCGAGCACACGCCGACCGTAGGATCGTAACCCCTAGGATCGGAAAGCCATAAGCAGAGACCATTTACTTTGAACCCCTTTCATTCTATAATTCTTCCTTGTTCTATTCTCGACTCTTCTCCCTTTGCAACATTCTAGATGGTCACGAGTTCACCCCAGCTTTTGCTACCGGAGTTCTCGCCACCCGATGAGACGATGCCCTTCGGAAGGAAGCTGGTCCAGATGGTGAAGTCTGAAGATTGCTCGCCCTCGATCACCGGGAAACCCACTAATGCACTTCCGACGGACACCCGCCATGTGATTGAGGTGCATATCCTGTGGAGAACCTTTGGAGGACACACGGAGCCTATCAACTTTGAGTTCACCGAGTTCAACTGGATCATCGGAAGGGACGTGGCGATCTACCGAGCACTTGGACATCTCCGAGAGGAGTACAGGCCGAGCTCGATCACTCGAGACCTCGCCATGGTTTCTCGCAGGGCAAGGAATGGAGATATCATCCATACCATTGAGGACGATTCCACCCTCTCGTACATCCAAGACTTGGAGTGTCTTCTCAGAAACGGGAGATTCAGACTCGCCGTAACTTCGAAGACACACTGAAGCTTTTGTTCATGAACTGAACTGGAGGAGAAGGCACGCGCAGACTTCCTTGGCCATGAGGAAGAAATCACGGACTTCATGGAGATAGTCGACGACCTGAAGATGAAGCTTGCCGCGATAGAGGAAAAAGATGGACTTGGGAGAGGACCTTTACCCGAGTGGAGACGAAGCACCCTCGTGAGCAATGATCAGGATTTGAAGGGAGTACCATCAAGGAAACCCCAAGAGGAGGCGCCATTGATGAAGACTTTTTAGTCGACCACCATGTTATCTTTTACTTTTTCGTCGATCAGTTAGGCCGATGTTTTTCCTTCGATTAGTCATGAGCTTTTGTAATCGAGTTTGAACCATGTTTGAGTGGAATGAATAAATGATTGGTGTGTTATGATTGTGCATTCATGTGGGTAGTGTTATTCCTTATAGACCATTGTTCTATTCTAATTTTCTCATCCAACTCCAGACCTCATAGTGTTGGAAACCCAGACCTTGGATGAATCAAGAGGTTTGGAGTCAAGGGAAAGTTAGCACCCCGATTCATTGGCCCCTACAAAATCCTTGAACGTCGTGGAGAAGTTGCATACAAGTTGGAATTGCTTAAGGATTGTCCGGAGTTCATGATGTCTTCCATGTTTCTCGGTGAAGAAGTGTCATGCCGACATGGCCGATGTTCCGTTGAGAGACACAAGGTGCCCCTAGAGGCCATACAACTTGACTGTGATTTGACTTACAAGGAGAAACCCGTCGAATTCTCGAGACCGCAAGCAGAGTCACTCGCAAAGAAGGTCATCAAGTTTTGCAAGGTGTTGTGGAGTCACCACACCGAGGAAGAAGCCACTGGGAACGAAGAAGATCTTCGTCGCGACCATCCGCACCTATTTGCTAGTTAACCCGAATCTCGAGGGCTAGATTCATCTTAAGGTGGGTAGGTTTGTAACATCCCAAATTTCCTATTTGGAATGTTTTACAATTATAGCTAAGCATCCTATGCATCCTGTTTGAATTTGAATGCCATTTGAAGTTTCAGAGCAATTTGAGTTTTGAATTTGAATTTCAAACTTTGGCATGTGGGAATCATTTCAAAAACTAAGCCCGATAAATACTTGATCAAAAGTATGAGAGGAGCAAACATGACACTCCAAAAATATCGGAAGAAACAATGCCAAAAGATTTGGATTCAAATCTGAGATTTATTTGAATTTGAAAAAAAAGATTTTTATGAAGTTTGGATTTTGCCTTTGGAAAAATGTTCAAATGAAAGGGAATATTCCTGATCATTTTGGTATATATATACCCTATATAAAATATTTATAGATATGGTTTTATTTTTGTTTTGTTTTATTTAAAAAAAATAAAGAAAACCCCTAAGCGCCAAATTTAGGCCACCCTGTGCCCACCAAGACTCCCCTCCCCGGCCCAGCCAGCTAACTGCCGGCCAGCCAGCCTCGACCGGCCTCGCCGCCTCAATCTCCTAGGCTTGCCACCCGCTGCTCCTCCCCTCCTCTCTCATCGACCCGTGGGACCCGCCAAATCTCCTTCCCTCGCCCACGCCATCGACCTCATGGGAGATCCACCGGATCCCGAAGGATCCGGGATCCCCGACAGCCCCCGATGCCCTTCCGAAGAGGAGCCGAGGCCCTGGCTATAAAGAGCCGAGCCCCCGCACCCCATTTCCCCCCCCCCCCGAGAGCTCGCCGCACCCCCTCTTCCTCCTGTTCGACGTCAGCCGAGACCCGAGCTCTCCTCACGCCATTGTTGCCGCCACGACGCCTGGTGCACCCGACCCTCCCCAACACCACCAACCCTCCTCGTGCTCGTGCGTCTTCCCGACGAGTCGCCGGAGCTTTCGCCGACGTCCGGAAGCCCCGGAGCACTTTCGCCGCCCGCCGCCGCCGTCAGCCGAGTCCCAGTAAGTCCCAGCATCCCCCACCGTCCGATCCTAGATCTAGGGCTAGGATTAGAACCCCGAAGGGTTAGGTTTTATTTTATAAAACCGGTCGGTTCCACGCGGTTTATT
Source organism: Aegilops bicornis (assembly GCA_021605145.1). Classification (NCBI taxonomy): domain Eukaryota; kingdom Viridiplantae; phylum Streptophyta; class Magnoliopsida; order Poales; family Poaceae; genus Aegilops; species Aegilops bicornis. The sequence continues at coordinate 237,359,575 of CM038669.1, forward strand.
TTTAGTTAGGTTTATTTTTTTTAGGACCGGTTCGTTTAGTTTAAACCTAGGGCCCGTTTAGACTATTTAACGCACAGGGCACATTATAGGCCCATTAGGCCTTTTTCTTTTTATTTGATTTTCTGTTTTAGCGAATAGTTTCAGTTTTCAAAAAGTATATCTTTTATTCTGTTTAATATTTTTGAGTGATTCTTTTTTGTTGGATTGCAAATTTTATGTAGTTTCTGAAAATATATATATAGCTATGTTAAAAATAACTAAAAATGCTTTAATATTGTTTTTAGCCAGAATAGCAAATCTGCTATAACTTTAGTTAGAAAAATTGTTTTGCATGATTCTTTTTGTCACCACTTTATTTTGACATTGCAAAACCCTAGAAATTTATTTGGGTATTTTAGGATTAATAAATAATTAGTTTTAGACAGAATCCTATTAATCCTAATTAATTAACTAGTTCTGTTTTCCTAATTAATTAATTAGTAAAATAATTTATTTTTAACTTGTGATTAGTTATTCTAGGTTAGTTTCTGTCATTCTAGTAGATGAACTTTTATTTATAATTAATAAAAGTTTTAAATTATTTTTCTTAATAGAAATTGGATTAGGCCTAGAATGAGTTTTATAATAGCTTTTTAATTAATTCTTTTTGCTCCTAGTTGCTTAGTGAATCCTTTTCTGTTAAGTTAACCTAAAACCATGATTAGGTTATATTAAGGAATTTTTGTTATATAAAAACTATTTTTGTTATTGTTTGGAGTAGGAAAAAACTTTGAATTGGTTTCTTTGAGTTTTTCTTTTGGATTTGGTTTTGATTGTTTTGTTGTGCTATGTTACTATTGTTATCTTGTGTGATCCTCTTGCTTTGTGCTTATTGTGTTATTGTTTGTCTCGGTAGAGTTTCAGATCTGAGAAGCTTGCTACTACGACTCTTTAGCTTACGAGGATCATCAAGAAGGCAAGTTTTGATCATGTTATTTCTATACCTATGTTTTTGTGCATTAGTAGTTGTCACCACCCCACCATGCATGCAGTAGTGAAATCTTGAAGTCATTAAACTTGAGTAGTATCATGTGGTAGGATGAACCAATCCCTTGTTACCATGACCCCGGACGTAGTAGTTATTTTGCTATGCTCGTAGGCGGGATTTGGTATGAGTGATATTCATAAGCAAGATGTGAGAGTCAATGATGATGATAACCCCATGAACTACAATGATCAAGATGGACTTCGGAAAATCACTCTTTGGGTGGAGGACGGTTGACGGGCACCTGAGCACCAGTGGTGGCCGGGATGCATGGAGAAGCGCCATGACATCTGCGGAAAGCTTCACCCAGCCACGAAGAGAAGGATGGATGCCCCATGACCGGAAGCTTACTGCAGCCGCAAGCCATTATGGGCTCGCTGGGTTGACCCTAGTAGTGACGCTGGCTGACGGTACTACGAGAAGTAGACGAACGGTAGGATTGGATGGGTACCGGCGGTGGCGGAAGAACTCTTTGGAAGACCCTGTTTATTCGCCTGCCTTCAAACACCATGAAGTGCGAAGACTTTAAAGGAGGGAATGATTCTATGGGAAAGTGCGCAACCCTCTGCAGAGTTATAACCTAATCGATTAGCCGTGTCCCGATTCACGGACATTTGAGCCTCTGGAACTTGGAAGTATTCGGATATCTCAACACTAAAACTAATGAATTAATTTGAGGGTTTATGACTTAATAATTTGGGAACTAGATTTTGGTTGGCGGAACCATCTCAATAACTACCAACAATTTGTAGTAATTTGCAAATAAGTCCACTGTAGTAGGATAAAATTGGCTTTACGCAAATTGATGAAACTTAGAGCTCCACAGCCAAAATGCATATAGAGTTAGTAACTTGATTATTATTATTCTTCATGACTTGCCACTTATTCCAACGGTGACCTACATGGCTGCAACGTATTATGTTGCGTAGATATATTCCGATCAGAGTGAGGCTACGCCCGCGCTTGGCGATTGCCCTTTGGAGTCGGATGGACTCGCTTATCTTCGACGCTTCGCAGCATTAGTAGTTTATTTCTCATGAGTTGGCCTTGAGCCGAATTTATTCCCTTGTAATAAAGACTCTATATGAGAATCGTGTAATAAAATTCAGGTGTGATTGAACTTTGATTACTTTATCGATGTACTGTGAGTACCAAAGATGATCTTGGGATGGTACGGCATACGAGACTTGACCGATGTTGGGTCGGTCGCTTCTGAGATGGTATCAGAGCACACGCTGACCGTAGGATCGTAACCCCTAGGATCGGAAAGCCATAAGCAGAGACCATTTACTTTGAACCCCTTTCATTCTATAATTCTTCCTTGTTCTATTCTGACTCTTCTCACCTTTGCAACATTCTAGATGGCCGTCGAGTTCACCCCGGTTTTGCTACGGAGTTACGCGGCCCGATGAGACGATGCCCTTCGGAAGGAAGCTGGTCCAGATGGTGAAGCTGCTGAAGATTGCTCGCCCTCGATCACCGGAAACCCACTAACGCACTTCCAAGCGGACACCCGCCATGAGATTGAGGTGCATATCCTGGGGAGAACCTTTGGAGGACACACGGAGCCTATCAACTTTGAGTTCACCGAGTTCAACTGGATCATCGGAAGGGACGTGGCGATCTACCGAGCACTTGGACATCTCCGAGAGGAGTACAGGCCGAGCTCGATCACTCGAGACCTCGCCATGGTTTCTCGCAGGGCAAGGAATGGAGATATCATCCGTACCATTGAGGACGATTCCACCCTCTCGTACATCCAAGACTTGGAGTGTCTTCTCGTGAAACGGGAGATTCAGACTTGCCGTAACTTCAAGACACACTGAAGCTTTTGTTCCATGAATCGAACTGGAGGAGAAGGCACGCGCAGACTTCCTTGGCCATGAGGAAGAAATCACGGACTTCATGGAGATAGTCGACGACACGAAGATGAAGCTTGCCGCGCGATAGAGGAAAAAGATGGACTTGGGAGAGGACCTTTACCCGAGTGGAGACGAAGCACCCTCGTGAGCAATGATCAGGATTTGAAGGAGTACCATCAAGGAAACCCCAAGAGGAGGCGCCATCGATGAAGACTTTTTAGTCGACCACCATGTTATCTTTTACTTTTTCGTCGATCAGTTAGGCCGATGTTTTTCCTTCGATTAGTCATGAGCTTTTGTAATCGAGTTTGAACCATGTTTGAGTGGAATGAATAAATGATTGGTGTGTTATGATTGTGCATTCATGTGGGTAGTGTTATTCCTTATAGACCATTGTTCTATTCTAATTTTCTCATCCGACTCCAGACCTCATAGTGTTGGAAACCCAGACCTTGGATGAATCAAGAGGTTTGGAGTCAAGGGAAAGTTAGCACCCCGATTCATTGGCCCCTACAAAATCCTTGAACGTCGTGGAGAAGTTGCATACAAGTTGGAATTGCCGGAAGGATTGTCCGGAGTTCATGATGTCTTCCATGTTTCTCAGCTGAAGAAGTGTCATGCCGACATGGCCGATGTTCCGTTGAGAGACACAGTGCCCCTAGAGGCCATACAACTTGACAGTGATTTGACTTACAAGGAGAAACCCGTCAGAATTCTCGAGACCGCAAGCAGAGTCACTCGCAGCAAGGTCATCAAGTTTTGCAAGGTGCTGTGGAGTCACCACACCGAGGAAGAAGCCACCTGGGAACGCGAAGAAGATCTTCGTCGCGACCATCCGCACCTATTTGCTAGCCAACCCGAATCTCGAGGGCGAGATTCATCTTAAGGTGGGTAGGTTTGTAACATCCCAAATTTCCTATTTGGAATGTTTTACAATTATAGCTAAGCATCCTATGCATCCTGCTTTGAATTTGAATGCCATTTGAAGTTTCAGAGCAATTTGAGTTTTGAATTTGAATTTCAAACTTTGGCATGTGGGAATCATTTCAAAAACTAAGCTCGATAAATACTTGATCAAAAGTATGAGAGGAGCAAACATGACACTCCAAAAATATCAGAAGAAACAATGCCAAAAGATTTGGATTCAAATCTGAGATTTATTTGAATTTGAAAAAAAAAGATTTTTATGAAGTTTGGATTTTGCCTTTGGAAAAATGTTCAAATGAAAGGGAATATTCCCCTGATCATTTTGGTATATATATACCCTATATAAAATATTTATAGATATGGTTTTATTTTTGTTTTTGTTTTATTTAAAAAAATAAAGAAAAACCCCTAAGGGCGCCAAATGACTAGGCCACCCAGTGCCCAGCCAAGACCCTCCCTTTGGCCCGGTAGCTGCCCAGCAAGGCCAGCCAGCCTTTCAAGCCTGCCTCGCCGCCTGAATCTCCTAGGCTTCGGCCACCCGCTCGTTCCTCCTCCCTCTCTCATCGACCCGTGGGACCGCCCGTCTCCTTCCCTCGCCCACGCCACCGACTCTGGGAGATCCACCGGATCTCAAGGATCCGGGATCCCCGACAGCCCCGATGCCCTTCCAAGAGGAGCCGAGGCCCTGGCTATAAAGAGCCGAGCCCCGCACCCCATTTCCCGAGAGCTCGCCAGACCCTCTTCCTCCCGTTCGACGCCGCCGAGACCCGAGCTCTCCCGCCGCCATTGTTCTTTGCCACGACGCCTCGGGTGCACCCCGACCTCCCAACACCACGAACCCTCCCTCGTGCTCGTCTGGCGTCTTCCCGACAAGTCAGCGGAGCTCATGACGTCCGGAAGCCCGAGCACTTTCGCCGCCGCGCCGCCGTGAGTCCCAGAAGTCCTCGGCATCCCCCACCGTCCGATCCTAGATCTAGGGCTAGGATTAGAACCTCAAGGGTTAGGTTTTATTTTATAAAACCGGTCGGTTCCACGCGGTTTATTTTTAGTTAGGTTTATTTTTTTTAGGACCGGTTCGTTTAGTTTAAACCTAGGGCCCGTTTAGACTATTTAACGCACAGGGCACATTATAGGCCCATTAGGCCTTTTTCTTTTTATTTGATTTTCTGTTTTAGCCGAATAGTTTCAGTTTTCAAAAAAGTATATCTTTTATTCTGTTTAATATTATTGAGTGATTTTTTTTTGTTGGATTGCAAATTTTATGTAGTTTCTGAAAAATATATATATAGCTATGTTAAAAATAATTAAAAATGCTTTAATATTGTTTTAGCCAGAATAGCAAATCTGCTATAACTTTAGTTAGAAAAATTGTTTTTGCATGATTCTTTTTGTCACCACTTTATTTTGACATTGCCAAACCCTAGAAAGTTATTTGGGTATTTTAGGATTAATAAATAATTAGTTTTAGACAGAATCCTATTAATCCTAATTAATTAACTAGTTCCTGTTTTCCTAATTAATTAATTAGTAAATTAATTTATTTTTAACTTGTGATTAGTTATTCTAGGTTAGTTTCTGTCATTCTAGTAGATGAACTTTTATTTATAATTAATAAAAGTTTTAAATTATTTTTCTTAATAGAAATTGGATTAGGCCTAGAATGAGTTTTATAATAGCTTTTTAATTAATTCTTTTTGCTCCTAGTTGCTTAGTGAATCCTTTTCTGTTAAGTTAACCTAAAACCATGATTAGGTTATATTAAGGAATTTTTGTTATATAAAAACTATTTTTGTTATTGTTTGGAGTAGGAAAAAACTTTGAATTGGTTTCTTTGAGTTTTTCTTTTGGATTTGGTTTTGATTGTTTTGTTGTGCTATGTTACTATTGTTATCTTGTGTGATCCTCTTGCTTTGTGCTTATTGTGTTATTGTTTGTCTCGGTAGAGTTTCCTGAGTGCTAAGCTTGCTACTACGACTCTTTAGCTTACGAGGATCATCAAGAAGGCAAGTTTTGATCATGTTATTTCTATACCTATGTTTTTGTGCATTAGTAGTTGTCACCACCCCACCATGCATGCAGTAGTGAAATCTTGAAGTCATTAAACTTGAGTAGTATCATGTGGTAGGATGAACCAATCCCTTGTTACCATGACCCCGGGACGTAGTAGTTATTTTGCTATGCTCAGAGACGGGATTTGGTATGAGTGATATTCATAAGCAAGATGTGAGAGTCAATGATGATGATAACCCCATGAACTACAATGATCAAGATGGACTTGAAAATCACTCTTTGGGTGGAGGGCGGTTTGACGGGCACCTGGAGCACCAGTGGTGGCGGGATGCATGGAGAAGCGCCATGACATCTGCGGAAAGCTTCACCCAGCCACGAAGAGAAGGATGGATGCCCCATGACCGAAGCTTACTGCGTACCGCAAGCCATTATGGGCTCTGGCTGGGTTGACCCTAGTAGTGACGCTGGCTGGGCGGTACTACGAGAAGTAGACGAACGGTAGGATTGGATGGGTGCAGCGGTGGCGGAAGAACTCTTTGGAAGACCCTGTTTCATCTCGTCCCATCTTCAAACACCATGAAGTGCGAAGACTTTAAAGGAGGGAATGATTCTTATGGGAAAGTCGCAACCCTCTGCAGAGTTATAACCTAATCGATTAGCCGTGTCCCCGATTACGGACATTTGAGCCTCTCAGAACTTGGAAGTATTCGGATATCTCAACACTAAAACTAATGAATTAATTTGAGGGTTTATGACTTAATAATTTGGGAACGAGATTTTGGTTGGCGGAACCATCTCAATAACTACCAACAATTTGTAGTAATTTGCAAATAAGTCCACTTGTAGTAGGATAAAATTGGCTTTACGCAAAATTGATGAAACTTAGAGCTCCACGTACCAAAATGCATATAGAGTTAGTAACTTGATTATTATTATTCTTCATGACTTGCCAGCTTATTCCAAAAGCTGACCTACATGGCTGCAACGTATTATGTTGCGTAGATATATTCGATCAGAGTGAGGCTACGCTCGCGCTTAGCGATTGCCCTTTGAGTCGGATGGACTCGCTTATCTTCGACGCTTCGCAGCATTAGTAGTTTATTTCTCATGAGTTGGCCTTGAGCGAATTTATTCCCTTGTAATAAAGACTCTATATGAGAATCGTGTAATAAAATTCAGGTGTGATTGAACTTTGATTACTTTATCGATGTACTGTGAGTACCAGCATGATCTTGGGATGGTACAGACACAGAGACTTGACCGATGTTGGGTCAGGTCGCTACACCTTTCAAGAGGTCTAAAGATAAGAAGACCCACCTTTTGGTGGCGGTTGACAAATTTACCAAGTGGGTAGAGGCAGAGCCAGTTAGCAAGTGTGATGCAGCAACTGCAGTTCAGTTTGTTAAAAAGCTGATCTTCCGCTTTGGTTACCCTCATAGTATCATCACTGATAATGGCACTAATTTGTCTAAAGGTGCTATGAAGGAGTTCTGTCAAAGAGAGCATATTCGTCTTGATGTTTCTTCTGTGGCTCATCCACAGACTAATGGTCAGGCGGAAAGGGCTAACCAGGAGACTTTGAGAGGCATCAAGCCCCGGCTTATGGTTCCTTTGGAATGAATGCTGGGTTGTTGGGTTGAGGAGTTACCTTAAGTACTTTGGAGTATCAATACTACCCCCAACATATCAACAGGCTATACGCCTTTCTTCATGGTCTATGGTGCATAGGCGGTTCTCCCAAGTGATATCCGTCATGACTCGCCCCGAGTGTCGGCTTATGTTGAAACTGATAATGAGATGGCATGACAGAACGCACTTGATGCCTTAGATGAAGAACGTGACTTTGTGGTGGCTCGTTCAGTAATATACCAGCAAGACCTGCATCGCTATCATAGCCGCCGAGTCAAGACTCATGCGTTTCAAGAAGGCGACTTGGTGCTCCGGCTGATTCAAGATCAGACAGATATGCATAAGTTATCCCCACCTTGGGAAGGACCTTTTGTGGTCAGCAAGAATCTTAATAATGGCTCGTATTATCTCATTGATCTACGTGAGCACAAGAAGTCACACACCTTTGAGCAGGAGACCAACATGCCGTGGAATATTGCTCATCTTCGGCCTTATTATACTTGAGCCACCGGCTCTCCCCATTGTACATACTTATGTCGATGTATATATCTTTTTATGATCAATATAATAAAGCTGACATCCCTGAAAATTCAGGGCCTCTGTCATTTCATTTCTGTGTATCCCAGTCTTTATTAATTGGTCATAAGGTCACTTGGGAGCTTCCAACCCACCAGGTTTAGCTTTCATACCCTCTTGACTGGACTGATTTGCCATATTATGAGTTACACCTGCATGTTGGCAACTTGCCACTCCACCCGCCGAACTCTTAACAATCAATCTTTTTTAAGACCCTGAACTTATTAAGGTTAAAACGGCGGCTTGTGTCACGTGAGAGCTGGCTTACAGTGAGCTAGGATAAACTCAACGACTGTGTGGCCGTGAAAGCACAAGGCATGTGAGCCAACTTGTTTGGTCGTGTTTTGGAAAACTGGCCCAACAATTATTTGAGATTTGTTGTATTTTTCTTTTGGTTTCTTTGGATATTTTTAAAGTTTTTTTGCTTTTGTGCAAATTTTGATTATCCAAGTCCTGAGGCTCCGGATTATGTGGCTCATGTTTGAGTATTTTTGGGTTATAGCCTGCCCTGGCTTTGGACTTTTAAGTCGCGAGTATATTTTGGTTTGAACAGCCATGGTCATGAGGCTGCAAGTTTTTTGGGTTGTCACCCAAACTAGATATTGATTTTTAAACCACCAACATGATTTGACTCTACAGGTATGTTTTAACTATTATATGAGACTACGAGTCTTAGGGTTTGGTAACCCGCCCTGGCTTTAAGTCGCGAGTATGTTTTGGCTTGAATAGCCTTGGTTATAGTCTTTTCAGTAGTCATATAAGGCTACATATTTTTGGGTTGTCACCGGCCTTGGCTTTTGACTTTAAGTCGCTGATACGTCTCCAACGTATATATAATTTTTGATTGTTCCATGCTATTATATTATCTGTTTTGGATGCTTAATGGGCTTTACTAAGCACTTTTATATTAATTTCGGGACTAACCTACTAACCTAAGGCCCAATGCAAATTGCTGTTTTTTTTGCCTATTTCAGTGTTTTGCAGAAAAGGAATATCAAACGGAGTCCAAACGGAATGAAACCTTCAGGAGAGTTATTTTTGGAACAAACGTGATCCAGAGGACTTGGAGTGGACGTCAAGAAATCAACGAGGAGGCCGTGAGGCAGGGAGGCGCGCCTGCCCCCTGGGCGCGCCCCCACCCTCGTGGGCCCCTCTTAGCTCCATCGACCTACTTCTTCCTCCTATATATACCCATGTACCCCGAAAACATCCAGGAGCACCACGAAACCCTATTTCCACCGCTGCAACCTTCTGAACCCATGAGGTCCTATCTTGGGGCCTTTTTCGGTGCTCCGCCGGAGGGGGAATCGATCACGGAGGGCTTCTACATCAACACCATAGCCTCTCCGATGATGTGTGAGTAGTTTACCTCAGACCTTCGGGTCCATAGTTATTAGCTAGATGGCTTCTTCTCTCTCTTTGGATCTCAATACAAAGTCCTCCTCGATCTTCTTGGAGATCTATTCAATGTAACACTTTTTGCGGTGTGTTTGTCGAGATCCGATGAATTGTGGGTTTATAATCAAGATTATCTATGAACAATATTTGAATCTCCTCTGAATTCTTTTATGTATGATGTGTTATCTTTGCAAGTCTCTTCGAATTATCAGTTTGGTTTGGCCTACTAGATTTATCTTTCTTGCAATGGGAGAAATGCTTAGCTTTGGGTTCAATCTTGCGTTGCTCGATCCAAGTGACAGAAGGGGAAACGACACGTATTGTGTCGGGGATATACCCCGCGGTATAACCCGGCCGGAATTATAACCCGACTGGGACTTGGTAAACCGGCAGAGAGTTAAGACATATGGTTAAGGCAGACAGTTAAACCAGGTGGTAAACCGGCAGATAGTCATAACCCGGCAGACAGTTATAACCCGGCAGACAGTCATAACCCGCAGACAGTCATAACCAGCAGACAGAGTCACCTGGGGTTAACAAGCCCGAGACGTTAAGAAGCCCAAGATGTTAAGAAGCCCATGAAGAGAAGTCAAAATAGTTTAAGTCTTAATCCAAGTTGGACTCTACATGTAACCCGCCCCTTCAACTTATATAAGGAGGGGCAGCGCACCCCAAGGAGGAGGAGAAATAAGCTTAGGGCTAGACATAACTAGGAGAGCCAGTTTATGACAACTCCCTCATGATGATAATGAGACCTATCCACAAACAGCATGTAGGGTTGTTACCGGATGATGTTTCCTGGGCCCGAAGCTGTCTAAACCCTTGTCTTGTGTTGCGTTTCTCGTTTCTGCTCAACCCCTCTCAAGCTACCACATAGATGCGTTGGCTTGACGACTAAGTCCTCACACTAGGACAACTGCCGTGACAATTCCACCACAGTTGGCGCCCACCGTGGGGCCCGTGCACGGTGGTATTAAGTTCTTGGCGGGATCTATCTCAGGATCGAGAGATTTGCGATCGTGTGGATGAAGAAGAGCTGGCGCGAAGAAAAAAATAAAATAAAATAATAATCACGCGTGATAACCCCGCATAGGACAACCCGTACAGAGCCGGGTTGCGCGTTTGTACGCCGGTGCAAAGACGCCGAGTCCGACAGGAGTTACAATGCGTCCAGGCACCAGCTGTTTCGCCGAGTTGCCGCTTGTCGCTAACGAGGAAATTATATATGATTATTGTTCACAAGTTAGATGGCGACAACCGTTGGACAATCAACAAAGAACATCGCTGCAGCGCACACATCATCGTCCGCGTGTGACCGAGCTAGTCAATACTAAATTATCAAGTAATTGTACTCATCATGGCAAGCTACAGAGTTTGATTGCCGCTCTGTATGTACGTGCAAAGAAGCTATCAAGTGCTACTAGTACAAGTCGGATCTGAGAAGGAAAAACAAAGGGGGGAGTCAAACCAATCACGACTCGGCCTCCGAAGTCGCCACCAAGCACACCTTCACGGTCGGGCCGCCATGGTCATTCGAGCCATCACCCGCTGCCGCTTTGTCTCTATGGTTACAAGTCACCGTTTGTCTAAACCGCCATAGCGCCTCTCCCGCTGGTCTTCATCATCTCGCGTTGAACCGCCACGGAGAGCCTCTATCTAGCCTTGAGCCGCTCTTTGGAGAGCCGACGTTTCACGCCGTGAGCTGCCACGGTCTCGCTACCGTTGTTAAGCCGCAGCTTCTCAAGTCGTTGCGCGGTTCTCTCCTCTACACGCCCTGCAGGCCAAGCCACCTGTCCGCTTTCAAACCCGGCCTCTTAAGCCGCTGTCAGACGTTGACTCGCCTTTGCGGGTTCCTCCGCGCCGCCGCGATAATCGCCACGGTCGCCGGGCTCCATCGTGGTTGAGCTGCGCCGCCATCGCACCATGCCTCTCCAACCCGGCGTCGCCGCAGAGGCACCCTTTGACCTGCCGAGCACTCTTACTCCATTTACACGGCCAGACCGAGCGGCCTCCACGACCCGCCTCACTACTTTAAACCGGGCGCCTCTAAGCTTCCACCTCCAAGTCGCCATGGCCGCTGGGCGTTCGAGCCACAAGCCGCCCAACCTGTCTCCGACGCTGGGTCAATGGCCGCCAGCCCATCCGAAGCTGCCAGACGCGAGGCACCGCCTCTGTCCACCTTTGAGCTGACGGCCGTGACTTCGCCTTTGGCTGGCTCGAAGCCACTTGCACTCTGAACCGCCTCTGCTGCGCGCAGCCTCTCGCGCCGCCCGTCCGGGCTGGGTCCACCCAACCGCCGACCGCGCCCGTTTAAGCCTGGCTCCGTCGTGACTTCGCCCCGCCGGAGTAGATGGTGAACCGTCTCGCTAAACCGCCCTATCCTTGTCTCTCGTGATCGAGTCGCCGCCGTGGTTCGAAGTCACCCTCAATAGCGTGCTTAAGGCGGTTGCCCGCCGCAGCCACCGCTTTGAACCATCCTCGCCGGTGCCTGTGAGCCATCTGAACTCGCCTCGACCACCGCCACTCGACCCGCCATGCCTCGTCCTCCAACGCTGCGCTTCCTTTGGTCGGCCTCTCCTCCATTGTGAGTCAGCTGAGGCCGTGACCCACGTGTGTGCCGCCTCTAATAAACCTCTAAGCCTCGTAACCGCCTGCTTCCACCGGGTTGTCGCGTTGATGTGTCGAGCTAAAACTCGCTTCGTCATTCGGGTATCTGTTCTTCACGAGTCAAGGTTTCAGTCCAAGTTTCTTCACGAGCTAGCTAGCACCGCTGCCTCTGTTATTCAATTACCCAGAGAAAATCACATGGAATCTATACTTCAGTAAAACCCCTCATATAGTACAAGCGTCGGATGAGGTCCTGGTACGACGGATTTACTCGATGGTAAAAAAAAACAAGGGGAACCCATGATGCTTCGCTAAAAGGAGACTATGAACGTGACCGACATGTTGTATAGTGCTATTAGTACTAACTCCTATGAGAGTGATGATTCAGAAGTCATCATCAACTCAAGGGTTGAGTGTCTTCGATGAAAATACCAGGTGATATTTTCCTTATCTGCTTTTTCGGTGCATATTTAATTCTTCAAGAAGCATTACCTTGGTCTATATATTTTCATGTGCAGGAAAATGATTCATTATAAAGGTGGTGCCATGCCGTGCTTATGGAGTATGCATTAGCATCATCATGCACCGGTGACCGTACCGGCTTGCCGTTGAATAAGTGTGCGCAAACCGCCGCCTGTGCAGCTTGATCTACATCAACTTGCTGGGACTGTGCCTGCGATTGACTCGCCCGTCCGCACCGGTTTATAATGTCGCGGCCGACTCATCTGTCTGCTCCCACGGTCGACCCGCCCGTGATTGATTTCAGCTTCACCGTTGTGATCACCAATTACGGGGTGGATAATTTCTGGCATGACATATCAGGTGAAATCCATCCAGTATATTTTATATTACATATTGCTTTCTTTAAAAGAGCAGTTACTCTGGCTTGCAAGTTCTCCAATGTAGGACAAATTGTCTACTACAAAAGGGACTATTATGTCACTGAGCCATTGAATGACTCATAAGGTTTATATCACGGTCAAATATGGAGAATCTCAAGACAACTCCTTGAGTCGTCTTAAGATTCGGGGTTTATGATGACATGACTCAGTAAATGACTGACAGTTTAAAGCAAGTCAAGAACTCTGTGTCAGTGGAGGGAAGATAACCCGGTCCCGGAGGCTGCTGTTATATTAATGAAAACTTAAAAGGCCGTCAGAAAATTTCCGGCTCAAAATGAAGATTCCGGTTTAAAATCTGGCTCAAGGAGAATTATCTCTCGCAAAGTCCGAGTTCTCACAAAAAATAAAAGGTTGCCAAAGAGAACTTGCTGCCATGATACGCGGTTCAAACATGGGTACCCTGCCTTATGGGCTTATCTTGTTGGTCACTTGGGGGTTTCCTGCTCATTGAAGCGAAGCTATGATTACCCTTTAATCCGACTTATACGCCATTCTTACAAAACACTTGGGGGCCTGCTACCCAGGTTAAAGGTACCAAAGAGAGTTTGTTGCAAAAGCACAGCTCAAACATAGGTGCCCCTTGAGCACAGCTCAAAAATATTGCTTGGGGGCTCCTTGTTCTAAAGAACAAAGAGTTTTTATAACCCTTGTAATAGGCTTAAAAGCCAGGCTTGGAAGCCGGGTGTATTCACCTAAAACCCCGGGTTATCCTGTCTGTATGCCATATGCTTCTCCATCAGGTAATCCTGATTGACCCGCCGAACTCTTAATAGTCAATCTTTTAAACAAGACCCTGAACTCGTTAAGGTTAAAACTCCAGTTTGTCATGTGAGGGCACGGCTTACGGAAAGCAAGGAGAAGCTCAGGCTGAAAAGCCGCCTTCCTTGAAACTTGGTTATACCGGCCTGTTTGCATGATGCTACTCCGACCCCACCATACTCACGATAAGTCAATCTATTAAAGACCCTGAACTTATCTAGGTTAAAATGGTGATTGGGTCATGTGAGAGCCGGCTCAACGGAAAGCCCGGATACTCCAGCAGCTATCATGCTAGTTTCATTAAAGAAGATATTTTGGCTTGGCGGCCTAAGAAAGCCTTGATTTTTCTATTTTTTTTTGATTTGAATGTCTTTTTGAGTTTTTCTCTTGTGACATAGTAATACATGGTTAAAAACCAATAAGGCTTATAATGCCTTATGAATCATATATGACATTAACCGGTGTTTATTAACCCGGCCTGGCTTTCGATGTAAGTCGCCAGTATGAGATAAGATAATATCCGGTGTTTATTAACCCGGCCTGGCTTTCGACTATAAGTCGCCAGTATATATTTGGATTGCGGCATTGGAATCATGCGCTTATAAATCATTGGATATATTATTCAAATCTTTAATAGCCAACATGGCTGGATTTTTATGATGTTATCAATAACCAGTATTATGATTGAGGTTTTCAAAGTCGCTTCAGCGCAATGGCTATTATTTTATCAATGGATATAATTTATTCTACAATGGAGGGAATAGTCCTGAGTCGCTGCAGGCATACGACCCGACACTTGGGGCTACATTATTCAAGTTGAGATTACATCAAATATGCAAGTCCCATGTCACTGCCAGCATGCACCATGGCACTTGGGGGCTAATGCAAAGTCATTTTTTACTTGCCTTATTGAAGACCCAACTCATCACAATGTAATGAGCCGGCCCTTGGGGGCTACTAATTGCTCCTGTCAAAAATTCAAGGTACACAAGCCTTATTCCATTATATTGAAAGGTACATTACTCAGTTGATAGAGTACAAAGCTCTTAACCTTATGGACGTGGGTTCAAGCCCCATGGTAAGGGTTACATTATATGATATTATTTTCAATGAAGTATATATAAAGTCCCTACTCATTATTGCATAATGACCCAACCCTTGGGGGCTACATTGGTTAAAGTTCTTATGAGCGTAAGGCAATTTCAAGTCCCAGGTTGCTGCAAGCATGACAACCCGACACTTGGGGGCTACATATGTGGAATACTCAGTTTATGACTAGTGACTGAGATGAACAAATTTGATTTCTTCAAGGTTGTGACATTTATATTGAAGCAAGTCTAAAGTTGTTGTTACGCTACCTTTTTAAGACTTGGGAGCTACAAGTGATAGGCATATAAGAGGTATATTTTTAAGCTTGATGTTAACTACAATTATGACCCGGTGCCATCAATATTTATAAACCGACTATTTTGGCAATGATAAACTGGCAAGTTTTACATCTTCAAGCCGGCTGAAGAATCAGATGAGTATTTCAAGGACCAATATTTTTTAAGCATTGGAAGCTGAGTCAAATGAATTATTCTTCACAATTTTTCTCTGTGAGAAACCAACGTCAGCAAATTGACTATGAAGCTGGCCTGTTAACCCGGATTTTCTAGAAGGAAATGATAAGGAATTAAGGATGACCAGGTGCCGGCTTACAAGAATATTTAACCAGGAGCACAACCTATCAAATTTGTTCTTGAGTTATTTTGCAGGATCAGTTTAACATGGATAAATCCAAATTAAACTGGGGGATAATGTCGGGGATATACCCCGCGGTATAACCCGGTCGGAATTATAACCCGCCTGGGACTTGGTAAACCGGCAGAGAGTTAAGCCTGATGGTTAAGGCAGACAGTTAAACCAGGTGGTAACCCGACATACAGTCATAACCCGACAGACAGTCATAACCTGGCAGACAGTCATAACCTAGCACACAGAGTTGCCTGGGGTTAACAAGCCCGAGACGTTAAGAAGCCCAAGATGTTAAGAAGCCCGTGAAGAGAAGTGAAAATAGTTTAAGTCTTAATCCGAGTTGGACTCTACATGTAACCCGCCCCTTCAACTTATATAAGGAGGGGCACCCCCAAGAAGTAGGAGAAATAAGCTTAGGGCTAGACATAGCTAGGAGAGCCAGTTTACGGCGACTCCCTCATGATGATAATGAGACCTAGCCACAAACAACATGTAGGGTTGTTACCGGATGATGTTTCCCGGGGCCCGAAGCTGCGTTTCTTGTTTCCGCTCAACCCCTCTGAAGCTACCACATAGATGCGTTGGCCTTATGACTAAGTCCTCACACTAGGACATCTGCTGTGACAATTCCATGACATATTGTATTGTTGCCATCGAGGAAAAAAAATATGGGGTTTATATCATATTGCTTGAGTTTATCCCTCTGCATCATGTCATCTTGCCTAATGCGTTACTCTGTTCTTATGAACTTAATACTCTAGATGCATGCTGGATAGCGGTCGATGTGTGGAGTAATAGTAGTAGATGCAGCAGAGTCGGTCTACTTGTCACTTAACGTGATGCCTATATACATGATCATGCCTAGATATTCTCATAATTATGCGCTTTTCTATCAATTGCTCGACAGTAATTTGTTCACCCACCGTAATACTTATGCTATCTTGAGAGAAGCCACTAGTGAAACCTATGCCCCCCGGGTCTATTCTCCATCATATTAATCTCCCATCAACTAGCTATTTCTATCGCCGTTTATTTTGCAATCTTTACTTTTAATCTTTATCATAAAAATACCAAAAATATTATCTTATCATCTCTATCAGATCTCACTTTTGCAAGTGGCCGTGAAGGGATTGACAACCCCTTTATCGTGTTGGTTGCAAGGTTCTTATTTGTTTGTGTAGGTACGAGGGACTTGCGTGTGGCCTCCTACTGGATTGATACCTTGGTTCTCAAAAACTGAGGGAAATACTTACACTACTTTGCTGCATCACCCTTTCCTCTTCAAGGGAAAACAAACACATGCTCAAGAGGTAGCAGTCGCCAGTACATATGTTGTTTAATTTTTTGCAGGACATGTACAACTTCAAATGAAAATAAGTCCTGGTATGGCTCATATATATGATCACATCAGGCCTATCATAAAGATTAAACTGGTGGCTCAAATGTCAAGATCAACATGCACGAAGTCATGACATGGCACCCTATTACAAGGCTTTACGCTGAGCCCAAAAAAGTTTTTGAATCAAGTGTTTCTGGAGCTGCACTCCCATAACCCGGCATGAGAGCCGCCCGGATCATCATCACTATGATCACTTCTCTTCCTGCCATCTTGAAGATTGTGGGTCATCCTGCGCCGGCTCTTCCTCGTCGATCATCTGAAGATCAGTCGTTGTCCAATCATTGCCGGTTAAAGCTTCGAATGTGGCCTCGTCATTTAGTATAATGGAATGATCAACATCAGGGGCGAAGATATGCTTACGCCGAGGAGGAATGAGATTGACAACATCATGAGCTGGCAG
The DNA here is from genome assembly GCA_021605145.1 of Aegilops bicornis. Taxonomy (NCBI): domain Eukaryota; kingdom Viridiplantae; phylum Streptophyta; class Magnoliopsida; order Poales; family Poaceae; genus Aegilops; species Aegilops bicornis. The sequence goes on from CM038669.1 coordinate 237,376,805, forward strand.
CTTAATCTTTTGGTTGTTGTCGTGATAAGCCGGCGTGAACTTGTTTAAGTTTAGCTCTTCAATGAGCTTGCAGGCCACGGGCCGCATCTCTCGAACGCATGGATTAAAGTCTTTTTCTTCAAAAGCTGACTGATCATCCTTGAATTCCGGGCACCCGGTAGCTATATCCTCCGGTTCATGCTCAGATTGCCATGCTCGGGACCGGCCAAGAGCAACAATGGCTCCGGCTCAGGTGGCTGATAATTTTATTTCTTCATTCTGGCCTGGGAATGTTGACAGATGATCCAGAACAGTCTTGATTTGACTCGGCGGTTTTCTGTTTCCTCCTAAAGTCACAAGACCTTGGAGAGTGCCACTGTATAATTGTTCTGTTAGAGAGTAAATCGCCTTCAACTTCAATAACATGTCTTGACCAAGACTTGCACTCCTGGGGCCTGTTAAGAAGTTATACAAGAGACACCGGCGAGTTAGAAATGGGTATATATATGAGAAGCGAGGCGGGTGATAGAATTTGAATGGCACATTACACTTACCGAAGATGGCGGCTATCATCTGAGCTATGTGTTGTTTTAAGACGGATAACTCTTTGGTTACCGGCTTAAGTGCAGCTTCAGCATCTTCGGCCTTTTTTGTTAGAGCAGCCTTGTCAGTCTCTGTGTGGCTCTCTCAATATGAAAACTTGCTTTAAGTTTCTCAATTTCCTCTAATGAGGCCTTCAGCTCTGACTTGGCCTTGGAGGTTTATGTCTGCTACAGCTTTAAACTTTTTCTCAAATCACCAACTTGCGATTCCTTCATGTTCAATTCTGCCTGAAATAAATAAAGGCAATAGTTACAAATGCAATGAGCAAGTTTGATGAGGTACAGTTAATCAAGTACCAAGCACATTGCAAACAATACACTTGGCACTTGGGCGCTAATGTAGGTCATTTTTCTAATTATGACCCGGCTCACTTTGTTAAGTTAAGCCGGCCCTGGGGGGCTACATGTTTGGATTTCTTAAGTGAGTACAAGTCCCGACTCACTTTATTAAGTTAAGCCGACCCTTGGAGGTTACACGTTTGGATTTCTTAAGGTGACTATAAGTCCTGGTTCATCTTGTTAACCTAAACTGGTCCTTGGGGTTATAAATTGAAAATGTTACAAGTCTACAGTATACTCACTATTTTCCTATACTCTAGACTTGGAGGCTATATAAATGCATATGGAAAGGGGTTAGCAACATACCTCATAGCGTTCCTTGATAAGGTTCACTAAGCCGGCTTCCAGGTCATGGCTAGTATGAAGGCGGTTCAGACAACCTGCGTGGATGTCGCTTGCATTGAGGGCATCATAGCTTTCCAGGTCCAGCTTCGCCTTGCTTTTGTCCAAGGAAGGAGATTCTTCCTTGGTACCATGCTTAGCTAGCACAGTGGAAGCACATGGCATTGTATGAGCCGTCCCAGTGATGGTCACGTCATCAGTGTCCTTTTCAAGAGTGATCTCTGCAGCAGGCTTCAGAGGAGTCGGCGACTTAGGGCTCGGCGGGTCATGGCTGGCCACCGGGTTAAATTCAGTATCCATTTGATCAGGGACGGTGGCTGTCGGTGTCAAAACCGGCGGATCTCGGGCAGGGGGTCCCGAACTGTGCGTCTAGGCGGATGGTAACAGGAGACAAGGGACACGATGTTTTTACCCAGGTTCGGGCCCTCTCGATGGAGGTAAAACCCTACTCCGCTTGATTAATATTGATGATATGGGTAGTACAAGAGTGGATCTACCACGAGATCGTAGAGGCTAAACCCTAGAAGCTAGCCTATGGTATGATTGTTGTTCGTCCCCACGGACTAAAACCCTCCGGTTTATATAGACACCAGATAGGGTTAGGGTTACCTGAGTCGGTTACAATGGTAGGAGATCTACATATCCGTATCGCCAAGCTTGCCTTCCACGCCAAGGAAAGTCCCATCCGGACACGGGACGAAGTCTTCAATCTTGTATCTTCATAGTCTAGGAGTCCGCCAACGGTGATAGTTCGCTATCCAGACACCCCTAATCCAGGACTCCTCAAGAGCCCCGAACCAGGCTTCAATGGCGATGAGTCCGCGCGTAGATTGTCTTCGCATTATGAGGCGGGTTCTTCTCCAAATTCCATATACTTGTCGAATAGTGTCCGCTTCGATAAATGCTGCGCTCCTTGGCTTTCACGCCCAATAATGGCCATCTTCCACGTGTTTGAATGAATGCGAAAAGCCGTGGTATTTTTACACTTATCCCCTAGCTGCGCAAATGAGCCGCCTATAAAAGGGACGAGGATCAAGATCTGAGTCACACCATCCCCCTCCATAGCTTTCATCGAGCGCCTCGACAAAAATCCATTCCATCATGGATACCGACGGCTCCTCCTCTCGGCCCCAGCCCCCACCGAAATTGGGAGAGATGCTCAGTCCCGCATAGCGAGCTAGTGACACTCCAAACCAAGGGATTTCTTCCCCCGGCCTTCATGGTTCGGTTCGAGCCGGACTCGCCACCTATAAGGGCGGAAAGCAAGCGGAGAGTGTCCCCGATCCCTCCAAAGGAGAGCGGGTATGCTTTGTCTCTTATCTAGTAAGAGGACTCGGATTTCCAATTCATCCGCTTTCTCCGGGGCTCTTGGAGTTCTACGGCCTCCAGTTGCACCACCTTACGCTTTGCCTCCATTTTGCACATCGCGGGCTTCGTGGCCCTTTGCGAACTGTTCCTGGGCGTCGAGGCTCATTTTGCGCTGTGGAAGAGATTATTCTGCCTTGTACGCTGTTCTTATGAGGGGTCAATATATCAAGTGGGCGGAGCCGAGCTACGGCGCATTGCCAGGACCGGATATCTATCCGGAACCCGAAGAAGGCGTCCAAGACCGGCCTTCGGAATGGTTTTATATAGAAGGCGCCCCACCGCGGATCCTGTTTGGATCGGTCTCCCGGAATTCAGCAATGCTCCTTTGAAGAAACGCATGAGTTGGCGCCCGCGGAGCTCCCAGAGGGAAGACGACAATGACGTCCTTTACCTGATGAGCCGAATAAGATTGTTAGCTCATTCCGGACTGACCATGATCGGTGTCATGGCCACATGTATTATGCGGGGTGCAGCCGCCCAAAGATAGGGGCCACCCCATGTGGGATTTCAACGGGAGGACGATGCCACCCGTCATGGCCGTAAGGGGCCGGATCGGTCACCAATCTGGTGAAGATCTTGTCCGCGCTGTACAAGGGAGAAGAGGAGGATTTTCTCCGCGTCAGTCCATTGAACGGATTTTCTATGAACAATCCTCGAAGCTGGGTAAGCGGACATTTTTTTTGCACATCCGATCTATATTCCCATGGTTAGGTATCTCATTTTGTGATTTTGACGCAGGAACTGCGCCAGGCCGTAAAAGACATAAACAGCCCGCCTCCACAACCCGAGGATCCGGAACGACTCCACGATCCGGCCTCCCAAGAGGATCCGGGCATATTGGTGGAGCTGATTGATGGGGTATTTCACCAACTGAGCATCGATAATGCCTTGGTTGCCATTACGGCCGATTACCCCGGAATACTTCCAGCCTCACAGGTAACTGAGACCGAGGTCCCAACACTCTGATAATGACCCATCCGTGCTTATTTTTGATCACCGTATACCAATGGTGTTTCGCAGAAGGTGCCTTCAAGGCAGGAGGCCGAGCCCGCGGCGGCTAGCCAACATGGGGCAGCACGGCCCCCCAGGCTAAAAAGAAGTGCGGTCCGGATCGAAACGCCGCCGCAACGGTATGGCGCGTCACCATATTCCTGTGATTGATTCTCGGAAGGCGATTAACGCTGGTGCTCTTTTCAGAAAAAGCGCTCGCCGGATCGTGTCCGGAGAGGTTGCCAATCGAGCCTCCGCCAGCCTGTGCTCCAAAGCCGGGTCGAAGCGGAGGCGAGCACGAGGCGTGCGTCGGATGCTCCTCCGACAGAGGATGCCGACAGATTGTCCGCCACCAACTCCGAGGTGGAGAGCACCATGAATCACAGGCGCCGCCGGACAGTTCTTCGTGACACATGTTTCTCCCAAGAGGCATTGAATGCCTTAAATTCGGGAGATGCGCACCTCCGTGCCGCTCAAGATGGTCTAGCCAGAGCCACAGAGCAGTATGTAAAGGACATACGGGTGAGGAAATTTGTGATTATATATGCCAGTAGCCCCCGAGACTTAAAATAGTTAGAATAACCGATTTAAGGATCATTTGTTATGCAGGATCTTACAAAAAAGAATACCCGACTGTCCCAGGAGCTTGAAGAATGCAAGGCCCAACTTGAGGTCACACTAGCCCCTACAGGGGGAGCCACAGAGACCCCCTCAGGTAATATATGCTTCAAAAGATAAGTAGTTTGTGAAGTGCGGTGTGTGTGTAAATCTGACAATAATATTGCAGATGGCGCCGGACTAGATCCGGACAAGCAACAACTCTTGCGCCGGTTGAAGGCCGGCGAGGATGTGCTTACAAGGGTGAGGCAAGAGAAAAATAATCTCCAGGATGCCAACACCCAGCTGGGTGAGGAACTAAAGGATGTTCGTGCCCAGCTGTCTGACTCCGTGAAGGAGAATCGGCGACTTCGTCGCGACATTTATAGTAAGTGCTTGAGCGAACTTTGAAAAAGAGTTCGACGAGGAAGTCAACTAACAGAGTTATGCCTGTAGGTATGCTCACGGGTCGTCCTGCAGAGGAAATGCCCGGTTCTACGGGTGACCTTCTTCCCGAGCTATTGCAACTGCACGAACGAGTTCGGCAGGTGATGAAAGGCGTCATGTGCCTTGTGGCCATCTATCTCCCTGCCCGAAGGCCTTGGAGAGCTTGCAGAGAAGCTTCAGGGAGCACAGCGGCGCTTCCGACTATGGAAGATATCGGCCTGTCGTCAAGGCGCCAGGGAGGCCTGGGCCATGGTGAAGACGCGATACACGAAGGCAGACCCAAACCACATGGCCGAGGTCGGACCTGTGGGGCCTGACGGGAAGGAGATCCCTGTGAGCTTAGTGTACGGCCAAGTAGAGTTGGCTGCAAAGTATTCCTAGCAAGAATGTAAACTAGACAGCCTATTAGATGGCATTGAAGAGGAATACAATCAGTCAATTTGACTATGTAATTAAAAATGACATGTAAAATGCCTTCTAGCCGGATTGTAGATCGTTTGTCGTAGCGGACCTTTTCGCTTCAACCTCGGGACCCAATCGTCCGGAGTGTGTCCGAATACCCTCGCGGTTATGTAAAACCGGGGCATGCGTGTAGACCAGGCGTAGGGGTCATGAGTTCTTTATCATACAAGTGCCCAACTAGTTATGCTATATTACATGGTTAGCAAGAAACATCTTCCAGGGAGAATAGTTCCGTTAGGGGTTCCTTTCCCTGGGAGGCATGCCCTAAAGTGCATGTCCGGACTGCGAAAAAAGCAAAAAGCATCTGGGGTCGAGATAAATGAAAAAATAAAAAATCGTCTTTTAGTTCAGCGACCGACTATTCCCTTAAGAACGCTTAGCTTTTGGCTTCACCGGTCGAGGTACATGTCCGGCTGATCCGGCGGTAACAATCGCAGAGGTGCTCCTTTACCACCTAGCCGAACAATCGGGAACGTAGGGGTAAGCACAAGAGCCAGACAACCCAGCTTGGCCAAAACTTAAGTCATATCGATGCATATAATGGTGAATAAAAGGTACATGCGGAAGTGTGACACATGTGTTGGGCATAAAGCCCGTATAAATAAGCTTCTGTTAGAGAAGCCCACAGGTATAATGAGCGAGGATAGCGCGTCAAGTGCGTGCGAACAATGCGCGAACGAGCCTTTAACGGCTTCGGAAAAAAGGAGGAAGAAGGAGAGAAATAAAAGACAGCTTAAAGTGTAAAATATAGACGGAGGAAGGAGACGAACTCAGAATCCGGCGCTAGGCGTAGAATCTTTGGAGACGGGTTGCGTTCCATGGGTTCGGCTCGAGTCGGTTATCCGATGTGTTTCGCAGACGATGCGCTCACTTGGTCGGGACTAGGTCGATGATGAAGGGGCCCTCCCATTTGGGCTTGAGTTTGTCCTTTTTCTTGTCCGGCAGCGTAGAACTAGTTCGCCAACGTTGTAAGCTTTGGCCCGTGCATTTCCTCGCTTTGATATCTTCGAGCCTGCTGTTGATAGAATGCGGAACGAGCTTTTGCCACGTCGCGCTCCTCCTCCAAGGCGTCCAAACTGTCCTGCTGATCGAGCTCGGCTTCTCTTTCTTCGTACATGCGCACGCGAGGTGAGTCATGAATTATGTCGCAGGGCAAAACTGCCTCTGCGCCATATACCATAAAAATTGGTGTGAATCCGGTAGTGCGATTCGGCGTGGTCCGCAACCCCCAGTGTACAGAGTCGAGCTCCACCACCCAGTGCGTGCTAGATTCCTTGAGGGACCGCACTAGTCTGGGTTTAATGCCGCTCATGATTAGACCGTTTGCTCGCTTGACTTGACCGTTAGTTTGGGGGTGATAGACTGAAGCGTAGTCGAGCTTGATGCCCATGTTTTTGCACCAGAGTTTGACCTCGTCGGCCGTGAAGTTTGTGCCGTTATCATTGATGATGCTATGGGGGGACGCAGTAACGGTGTACTACCCCTGATATAAAGTCTATCACCGGTCCGGATTCGGCCGTCTTTACAGGCTTGGCCTCTATCCATTTGGTGAATTTATCCACCATGACCAATAGGTATTTTTGCTTGTGGGTTCCTCCTTTAAGGGGTCCAACCATGTCAAGCCCTGCACCACAAAGGGACAGGTGATGGGTGTAGTTTTGAGGCGGTGGGTGGCATGTGGCTTTGATTAGCAAAGAGCCGGCAACCGACGCATCGTTGGACTAAGTCTGAGCATCCGCCTGGCCGTCGGCCAATAAAATCCTGCACGGAAGGCCTTGCCTACAAGGGCCCGGGGCTGCGGCATGGTGCCCACCGAGTCCGGCATGAATTTCAGCCAGGAGATTCCGCCCTTCCTCTTCGGAGATACACCTTTGAAGGACTCCGGTTGTGATTTTCTTATAAAGCTCTCCCTCATGGACCTTATAGGCTTTAGACCGCCGCACTATGCAACGGGCCTCGTTTTGGTCCTCGGGAAGTTCCTGCCTAGTTAGGTAGGCTAGGAATGGTTACATCCCACGGGGCAATGACTGCCATTATTACGTGGGCTGATGGTGTTACTTCGTTGGCGGAACCACCAACTATGTCAGAATGTTCGGTGTGGGGCAGTGTGGTTGGGTCCGGGTTGTTATTTCCGGACTCTCCCTCCCATAATAAGGATGGCTTGAAGAGCCTCTCTAGGAAGATGTTGGGGGGGACGGCATCGCGCTTTGTGCCAATGCGTGCCAACACGTCCGCTGCCTGGTTGTTATCCCGGGCTATATGGTGAAATTCGAGCCCCTCAAACCGAGCTGACATTTTTAGGACGACATTGCGATAAGCTGCCATTTTCGGATCCTTGGCATCAAAGTCCCCATTTATTTGGGATATCGCGAGGTTCGAATCCTCGCACCTCTAGGCATTGAATGCCCATGGAGATCGCCATCCGGAGACCATGTAGAAGGGCCTCAGATTCGGCTGCGTTGTTGGAGTCCGTGTACATTATTTGAAGTACGTATTGGACTGTATCTCCGGTTGGGGACGTCGAACAACGCCAGCCCCTGTGCCGCCAACATTTTGGAGCCGTCGAAGTGCATGATCCAGTTGGAATATGCGCTGTACTCTTTAGGGAGTTCGGCTTCAGTCCATTCGGCGATGAAGTCAGCCAAAACTTGCGACTTAATAGCTCGCCGTGGCTTGTAGGTTATGTCGAACGGGAGGAGCTCAATGGCCCATTTAGCGATCCGGCCCGTTGCGTCGCGGTTGTTTATAATGTCATTAAGAGGTACTTCGAGGCTACTGTTATCGAACACTCTTGAAAGTAGTGTCGCAGCTTCCGGGATGCCATGAACACCGCGTATGCTATCTTTTGATAATGCGGGTACCGTGACTTGCATGGAGTTAGGACAGTGGACATGTAGTAAACTAGTTTTTGGAGAGGGAACTTGTGTCCTTCTGTTTCTCGTTCGACAACGAGCACCGCGCTTACAACTTGATGGGTTGCTGCGATGTATAATAGCATTGGTTCGCCCATGTTGGGCGCGGCTAGAACCGGATTTGTTGCCAATATGGCTTTGATTTCTTCGAGTCCGGCCGTGGCAGCATTCGTCCACTCGAAGTGTTCGGTGCGCCGGAGGAGGCGATAAAGGGGTAATGCCTTTTCTCCTAAGCGGGAGATAAAGCGGCTTAGAGCCGCCACGCATCGATCAATTTTTGTATTTGTTTGAGGTCTTTGGGGATATCCAATTGTGACAGAGCTCGGATCTTGGCTGGGTTTGCTTCAATTCCTCTACCGGATACAATGAAGCCCAAGAGCTTTCCGGCTGGTACGCCGAAAATGCATTTTTTCGGGTTGAGCTTGATGTCATATGTTCGAAGATTATCGAATGTGAGCCTCAAGTCGTCGACTAGGGTTTCGACATGCTTGGATTTGACGACCACATCGTCTACGTATGCCTCCACTGTTTTGCCGATCTGGTTTGCCAGACATGTCTGAATCATGCGCTGATATGTTGCGCCGGCGTTTTTGAGCCCAAAAGGGCATTGTGTTGAAGCAGAATGGGCCGTATGGAGTAATGAATGCCGTTGCGGCTTGGTCTGGCTCTGCCATCTTAATTTGGTGGTAGCCGGAGTATGCGCGAGGAAACACAATGAATTGTGTCCTGCGGTAGCGTCGATAATTTGATCGATGCGGGGGAGGGGGAAGGGATCCTTTGGGCAAGCCTTGTTAAGGTCCTTAAAATCGACACATAGGCGCCAGGATTTGTCCTTCTTTGGTACCATTACCAGGTTTGCTAGCCAGTCCGGATGTTTAATGTCTCAGATGAATCCGGCCTCCAATAGTTTGGCTAGCTCCTCTCCCATGGCCTGTCTCTTGGGTTCGGAGAAACGCCAAGAGCTTGTTTGTTGGCGAGCAATTCTTCTGTTGCTTTTACAAAACTTCCTCTTGTATCATCAACCCATCGCCCATTAATACAATCCCAACATTTTGGATTCCAAATTGAGCAATACCCTAGTACCTTACGCAAATTCGACTAATTCACGTGACATTATTTCACCAAGACCTATAATACGAGCAATGCCATCCCCACTTGAACTACGCGACCTATATTCTCAATCCCTACTTTCCTATTATATTGTTCAATACGTCATGGAGAATTTTATGAATTTCGTCGACTCGAAGGGTTGCCATTAGTGTTTCTTGACTCTTTTTCGGAAGCAAGGGAAAATAATGCCTAAATTCTAAACGAAAGTAGAAGTTCAAGGCCTAATTAATTTAATTATCTCTTCCACTCTGTGGACCCGAGAATGCCAATATTAGCAGATAATCGCACGGAAATGTAACTCGGCATTCAAACAACTATTCAGAGTTCCTAGAGCTCCTTATGCGGCCTGTTGGAAAACCCATTTGTCGGACCTGATTCATTGCCCTTTGTTTTTCAAAATAAAGGGTTTCGCTTTTAGACTTTTCCAATTGTTCCAAACTAATAGAAGTAGCATTAATCAAATTTGCTTTTCTCGTTCTATCTCGAGTATCCATTCATTCGATACTCATCCGCTTCTAGTTCGACTTTACGTAATCGAATCCGAGCTTTTTCGAGTTGCTCAATGGTCCCTCTACGCAATTCTTCTGAATTTCGAATAGTACTCAAGATCCTCTGTTTCGATTATCTAATAAATCTTTTAATGAAAGTAGATTATTTTGTAAGTTTACAACTTTTATGATCTCTTCCCGAACCAAACATGAATCTTTCGATTCATTTGGCTCTCACGCTCCTTTTTTTTCTATAGCTATTTCCATATCTTTTTTTTAAGTAATGAGCCTATCCTCTATCTTCTTGTTTATGTTTATATTTCAATATACCGAAACCTATATAAGATTTTAGGATATTTAGGCTGTGCTCGGCCAGCCAGCGTGGGATTCCTGGCATGTCTGAAGGGTGCCAGGCAAAAATGTCCCAATTTTCGTGTAGGAATTCTCGTAATGCGGCGTCCACATCAGGGTTTAATTGTGCCCCGATGGAGGCCGTTTTTTTGGGTCTGTTGGATGGACTTGGAATTTGACTATTTAAATGCCGGTTTAAAAGAGGTGGACTTGGATCTCTTATCGAGTATCACATCGTCCCTGTTCACCGTGGAGTGCAGCGCAGTGAGTTCCTCTGCCGCTAGGGCTTCGGATAGTGCTTCAAGGGAAAGTGTGGCTGTTTTAATTTCAGCGCGGAGCGCTATGTCCGGCTCACTAGCGAGAGTGATAATTCCGTTGGGTCCGGGCATTTTGAGCTTCATGTACCCGTAATGGGGTATAGCTTGAAAAATTGTGAATGCCTCTCGCCCTAATAGAGCGTGGTATCCGCTGCTGAACGGGGCCACTTGGAATGTGACCTCCTCGGACCTATAATTGTCCGGCATGCCGAACACCACATCTAGTGTGATCTTTCCTGTACAACATGCTTCCCGACTGGGGATTATTCCTCTAAAGGTTGTGCTGCTTTGCTCAATGCGGCTCCAATCTATTTCCATTTTTTGAAGGGTTTCCTCGTAGATGAGGTTTAATCCGCTGCCGCCGTCCATGAGTACCTTGGTAAGGCGAAAGCCGTCCACTATTGGACTAAGGACCAATGCGGCTGGTGCTCGGGCTGTTCGGAATTTAGGTTCGTCACTGGCGTTAAAGGTAATAGTCGTGTCACTCCATGGATTTATTGTTGCTATCTGGTAGACTTCGGCAAGGCTGCGGAGTGTTTGTTTCCGCATATTATTTGATGTGAAAGTCTCGAAGACTGTTAATACCGTACTGGTATTGCTGGGCTGGTGCTCTGGAGCTAAGAGCTCTTCGCCACTTTTGGCCACCTACCGTAGTATCCAACATGTTCTAAGGCTATGAGTTGGAGTGGCGCTCTACGTGCTATGAATTTTGCGAGGTCCATTGAGCCATCCCTCCAAGACGGTTCCATGCCCTTTGGGGGTTTTTGCTTTTGGTATGTAACCCAGGTGCACGGTGATGATGCACCCTTTTATTTCGGACTAGGGTCGATTCGGGGACGGATTATCCCAAAATTTGATTTCGGTTTTCCAGCGCTCTCCATCGCGCAAGATACTTTCAGATACTATGGACGCCAAGTCAAGCGTGTAATTTCAATGATGACTTATGGCGTTTAGGATTCCTTGTCCGTTTAATTATTGCGAAGAATGAGATTGCGTCCTCCTCGCGATAATCCTTTATCCTGTCCATAACCGGGAAGAATCAGCCCAAAGAATGATGTCTCGCTTTCACCGGGCTCTTGCGGATTTGGGATATATCGCTTATGTTTGGGTGGGCGGGTGGAATTAAATTCAACCCCGTCCGATCTAAGATTCAGGGCCGTGAAGTTTCCGAACTTGGAAGCTTGGGTTCTTGGAGGTTGTCCAATGAATCTAGCCCGCTACCTGACTTTAAGTTCAGGGCTTGAGTGGTGTCCTCCCCTCCGCGGGAATCCGGCATGGAGGGGTCAGGAATCCGGACATAGCTAGTCCTTAAGGTAGGAGAAGAGTCGCCGTATTGTTCCTCTACCACAACAACGTGGTGGGTAGCCTGGGGAGAGTTGATCTCTCTCAGATCGGTTTTAGGCCCAATTTGATCGTAGTCTATAGCGACTCCCAGGGCGGCGATGCGATCCAAGAGCTCGTTCAAGGAAGAGAGCTCCATCGGATCTAACTGCTCGGCGAGTTCCGAGTTAACGTGAAGATTGCTTTCGATGACCCGAGAAGTCATCGTCGCGGCAATGACGAACATGCGGTCATAAGAAAACCGCCTAGCCGGAGAGTTTGGCCGGTGGCCAAAGCTCCTTTAGCAACGGTGCCGTCTTTAAAGACGGGATGAGGCATCCTACCTGACAGCAATGGCATAGAGGAACTCTCAATGAACGCACCAATGTCGGTGTCAAAACCGGCGGATCTCGGGTAGGGGGTCCCGAACTGTGCATCTAGGCGGATGGTAACAGGAAACAAGGGACATGATGTTTTTACCAGTGTTCGGGCCCTCTCGATGGAGGTAAAACCCTACTCCTGCTTGATTAATATTGATGATATGGGTAGTACAAGAGTGGATCTATCACGAGATCAGAGAGGCTAAACCCTAGAAGCTAGCCTATGGTATGATTGTTGTTCGTCCTACAGACTAAAACCCTCCGGTTTATATAGACACCAGATAGGGTTAGGGTTACAAAGAGTCGGTTAGAATGGTAGGAGATCTACATATCCGTATCGCCAAGCTTGCCTTCCACGCCAAGGAAAGTCCCATCCGGACACGGGACGAAGTCTTCAATCTTGTATCTTCATAGTCTAGGAGTCCGGCCAACGGTGATAGTTTGGCTATCCGGACACCCCCTAATCCAGGACTCCCTCAGTGGCATCGATTGACGGTGGCGGGTCATTAATAGGTTCTTCCAGGTCTTGAGTGAGGGCCTTAGAAATATCTGCAGACTGCTTCTCTGGTTCAACAGTTTTGGGATCCTTTGAAGACCCGCCCAGCTTTTGTTTCTTGCCTGCCTTTGCCACACATCTACAAAGGTACAAAGTTGATGAGTATATTATTACAAATCATTAAGAAACAAATTGAAATACTTACCCCTGGGCGATCTTAAAACTTGGCACCTGAGTCCCAGAAGATTTGCCGGATGACGGAGGCGTCTTCTCATAATTTGAGTTGGAAGGATTAAGAGGTTGATGTATGAGGATGGCTAATGGATAAAGAGAGTCTGGGTTACATGGCACCTCATGTCGACGCTTGCGAGGAGCATGCGTGTTCGATAAGCCGGAGATGAGGTCGTGAGAGCCGCCACTCCGGGTCGGGCTCCTTGATTCATGTTGATGTTTCTTCAAAAGAAAGTTGGGATCCAACTGAGCAAGAGGATGAGAAAATTTCACCTTTGAGACGACCCGCCAAATTTTATTGATTGGTAAAGGTTCTGAGCCGGAGGAAATTATAGTTACCTCTGCTACGTCTGCATGGCTGGTCTCTGCCTCTTCCTGAGAGGAATCAACTGTGGGAGATATGCCCTAGAGGCAATCATGTATGATGATATTTCCTATGTGTTTATGAATAAAGATAGTCCTTGGACATTATCAATGATGTGTATCAGCAAGTATGTGACTTGTTTGTGGGACTATGCATTGTATTATGACTGTCCTAAAAGGTCCCTAGTCGAAAGGGCTTTGTGGACGCGCAACTGACTAGATTGGCATATGACACGGTCGATGGCTTGGTCTCACTAGCCATGGAGCATTGGATGCTAACCGGATAATATGGACTTGGAAAGGTCTGGTCGGAGTCTACGTAGTCGGATCCGGGTCGAGATAAGGTCCGAGTCGGACAGACCCAACTATGAGATGCAGCGATATGTCATCTGTGAGTCTCTAGTGCAACATACGTTCTATGTCCTAAGACCTGAGCTGACGCATGTACTCGGGATGGTAACAGACTTGCTTTGGGCCGACCAAACGCTACTCCGTGACTGGGTAGTTACAAAGGTAGGTTTCGGGTTTGTCCAGTCCCATGCTGCGAGACATGGTCGAGCAAGATGGGATTTGCCCCTCCGACCAGGAGAGATATACTCTGGGCCCCTCGTGTGATCCGACTAGGATAAGCATGGCCATGCGACAAGGATTATGAGATAATCCGGATTGTGGTCGGTATCACTGGAACGAGAAAGAGGTCGGGCTAGCACTGCTTGACAATGATGTCGCCTTGAGCCCGACAACATATATCGTGTGGCAAAGGGAACATAAGTGTGACACGTTGTACAGGTTCGCCTAACCAGCTTCATAGTCTTCTTGGTGGTCGGCACGCCTTGCTAGAGGCCGCTACCAACCGTGCAGGTCGGAGGTGATCCGAACTGTGACCAAGCCAAGTTGAACCTAATGGGTCGCGCGCTTAAGGGAAGGAACCTACGAGGTCGGTTCGTAGGACACTGGTCGGATGTGATCCGAACTGGACTAGGAACATGACCGAGTAGACTTTGGGCTTTAGGGTCCGTGCGAGGCCCAAGTGTTGAGCCTGCGAAGGATGCCTATATAAAGTGGAGGTGCGGCACACTCATGTGGTTGATCGCTTCGGTGTTGCGACTAGGGTTTGCATGTGTTGCGAATAGCCACCTCCACTCGCTGCCGACTGTGTGATCGGACCTAGCAGTCTGCCGCACGGTGTTCCTCCTGTACGCGCGGATACCGTTAGAGGCGGTGCACTTGCGCCGCTCCGGCGAACTCGTACGTGGGATCGGAGGACTGGTTGTTCGAGCGAGATCGGACGAGGAGGAGACGATCCACGCGGACGCGCTGCCCCAACTCTTCTTCCGCTGCACGGTACTGCGCGTCTAGTGGTAACGAACTGTGATCCATCTCCCGTAGCATGTTCCTGGATGTTCTGCGCGTAGGAAAATTCTAATTTGCAGTCGACGCACCCTACCGCATAACCCAACAGTGGTATCAGAGCCTCTGCTATAGGATTTGATTTCAGATCGTATGTATATTAGATATGTGGAGGCGACAGATGAAATTTGTTGTCCTTGAAGAGATCGGCTATGTGCACAGTTGATGTGATCAACTGCACATGGGGATCATTGAGGCTATGTTTTTCTGTCAATTAGGACTGCCGTGTGCGTAGCACCGTGTATTTCGTACCCAACACACAAACCAATAGAATGCGATTCTATGCATAACTTTGTTTTGCAGGTTTGATGTGAATAGTATGGCTCATGTGTATGTGATGCATGTGTGTAATTTATACATGGCCTGCGTGTCATGTTTGTCAGCCGGCAGGAGCCAAAGTGCTGTCATTATATTGTATAACGACCTGCGTGTCGACTTGTGACTCTATGTAAATTCATTACTAGTTGTAGTAGTTGGATAACAGAGGTCAGGTTGGCGGCTTGGCGTCCGGCGTGACAAACAAGATGGAGTTAAGTAGATGGTCATCGGAGTCGGAGCCGACTGGAAGAACGTCCATGAAGGAGCCATACTATTTCACAATATGTGTTATATTTGTGATTGTTATGCTTCTTTGTTTCTATGCATGTTAGAATGATAGAATGGTCCCTCATGAATATCAAGTAATTGCCATCCCCGATGTTGCACCTTCGCACGTCAAGTACGTCTAGTAGTGGGCTCATAAAATTGGGGTGCTGCTGGGTGTCCTTGAACTGAAGGGTTCGTGTCGGACACGGACATGCACTGCATCAGGTTAAATTCACAAGGCTATCAAAACGGTTTTGGGCCTTGTGGCAAAGAAGGTTGGAGCCGGGGTATGAGATACCTTCCCGACCGACAGGAGTCGTATAGAGATATGATTAGCAAGGAGTTGCTTACCGGATAGGTATGTTGGCTAGCAGTGATGCTAAAGCTCACTAGTCGCATGCGCTAGTCGGATCCTGATCACTGAGAGTTTGCGGAGGGATGCTGACTTGAGTGGGAGTATTTCTATTTAGGCTAGAATTACTCTACATAAACACATTGCTTAGTGATTGCATATTTTCTGTTGTAGATCAATGGCACCACCTGCTCAACCCAACTTTGCATTGAAATCAATTCTGGAAAAGGATGAACTGAATGGAACAAACTTTACCACCGCATGTAAATCTGAGAATTGTTCTCAAGCATGATAAAAAGGAACATGTTCTAGAGGATCCACTTCCAGAGGAACCTGCCGATAATGCTAGTGCCACAACTAAGAACGCCTACCAGAAACTCGTTGATGTATCAACGGAGATCAGCTGTCGATCTTGGCTTGTATGGAGCCCGATTTGCAACAGCATTTGAAAATGTTGAGGCTTACGATATGATCGAGAGTCTCAAGAGCATGTTTCGCATACGTGCTAGGACCGAAAGGTTCAAAGTCTGGCGATCCTTGATGGATTGCAAGCTGAAGGAAGGTGATCCATCGAGCCCACATGTGATCAATATGATCGGATATGTGCAAGCTTTGGATCGTTTGGGCTTCCGCTCTTGGATGAGTCAGCTCATCGATGCTGTTCTGGGTTCTCTTCCGCCCAGCTATGGGACGTTCATCTTGAACTATCATATGCATGGCATGGATAAGAAGCTCACTGAATTGCATGGGATGCTCAAAGTGGCAGAGCAGGATATTAAGAAAGGCACGCATCAAGTGTTGATGGTGCAGAAGTCGGCTAAGTTCAAGAAGAGTTGGTCCAAGAAAAAGGCCAAGGAAAAGGGCACAGAGACGGTAACCTCCGCCGCTGTAATCAAGTCCGGACGGACTCAAGACCGCTTTGCTATTACCGCAAGGAGACCGGTCCTCGGAAGAGGAACAGTAGCAAGTGGCTTGCGAGCATGGCAAGAAGGCCGGAAATGCTTCTTCGTGCAAAGGTACACTTGTTGCATATGTTATAGACATTTACCTTGCCGACATACCTAGTAGCTCTTGGGTATTTGATACCGGATCGGTTGTTCATATTTGCAACTCGATGCAGGGGCTGGTAAGAACTAGGCGTGTGGCACAAGGGGAGATTGACATCAGGGTCCGCAACAAAGCAAGAGTTGCTGCGTTGGAGGTCGGCACGATGCAGCTCCAGCTTCCTTCCCGATTCATCATGGAATTGAATAATTGTTATTACATTCCTGCACTTAGTCGGGACATTATTTCTGCCTCATGTTTGATGAGTCAAGGTTATGAATTCAATTTAAAGGACAATGGTTGTTCGATATTTTTGAATGGTATGTTCCACGACTATGCACCCATTGTTGATGGGCTATTTATATTGAATCTAGAACAGGAACCGGTCTATAACATGAATGTCAAGAGGCATAAGCCTAATGAGATAAATCCGACATACTTCTGGATTGCCGGCTTGGACATATTAGTCTGAAACGCATGAAGAAGCTCCATGATGATGGGCTCCTAACTTCGTCCGACTTCGGGTCGTTCGAGACATGTGAATCATGCTTGCTCGGCAAGATGACTAAGTCTCCTTTCGCAAAGAGTTGCGAGAGGGCGTCCGAGTTGTTGGAGCTTATACACAGTGATGTGTGTGGTCCAATGAGCACAACTGCCAGAGGTGGCTATCAAGATGCCGTGACTTTTACCGACGACTTGAGTAGATATGGATATATCTATTTGATGAGGCACAAGTCGGCGACTTTTGAAAAGTTCAAAGAGTTTCAGAACGAGGTTGAGAATCAGCTCGTCAAGAGTATAAAGCTTCTGCGATCTGATCGTGGAGGTGAATACATGAGCCATGAGTTTGATGATCATCTGAAAAGTCGAGGTATAGTACCTCAGCTCACACCTCCTGCACGCCATACGAGAGAAAGCGGCGTGTCGAGCGGAGGAATAGAACCTTGTTGGACATGGTCCGGTCTATGATGAGCAAATCGGATTTACCCTTGTCATTTTGGGGATATGCTCTAGAAGCGCAGCTTTCACACTTAATAGGGTACCATCAAAATCCGTAGACAAGACACCACATGAGATGTGGACCGGGAAGAGTCCCAACTTGTCTTTTCTAAAGATTTGGGGTTGTGAAGCATTTGTCAAGCGACTTATGTTAGACAAGCTTACACCCAAGTCGGATAAATGCATATTCGTGGGATATCCGAGGGAAACCTTGGGATATAATTTCTACAACCGGAAGAGAACAAAGTGTTTGTTGCTCGAACGGGTTTTCCTTGAGAAAGAGTTTCTCGGTCGGGAGGCGGTGGGAGGACGGTTTGACTCGAAGAAATTCGAGGACCACTCGAGGACGGCTTGGCTGGTGATGAGATCATACCGGAGTCAGTCAGGGAACCTGTAGTGGAAGCGGCACCGGAACCATGGAGGTCGGAAAGATTGCGCAGAGTGCGTGATGTATTGTTGCTAGAAAGCGACGAGCCGGCCACATATGCGGAAGCGATGGTGAGCCCAGATTCCAAGGCATGGCTGGAGGCCATGAGATCCGAGTTAAAGTCCATGGATGAGAATCAAGTGCAGGACTTGGTTGATCCGCCACCGACGTGATCGCCATTGGTTGCAAATGGGTCTTTAAGAAGAAAACCAATGTGGATGGAAATGTTCAGATCCACAAAGCTCGGCTTGTCGCTAAAGGTTATGGACAAGTTCAAGGAATTGACTACGACGAGACTTACTCGCCGGTAGCGATGTTGAAATCGGTGAAGATCATACTAGCTATAGCTGCATATTTCGATTACGAGATATGGCAGATGGATGTCAAAACGGCTTTCCTTCACGGAAATTTAACCGAGGACATGTATATGATACAGCCCGAGGGTTTCATCGATCCGACTAGCACTAGTAAGGTATGCAAGCTCAAGAGATCCATTTATGGGTTGAAGCAAGCATCTCGGAGTTGGAACATTTGTTTTGATGAGGTCGTCACTGGTCTCGGTTTCATCAAAAGCGAAGAGGACTCTTGTTTATACAAGAAGTTAAGTGGGAGCTCGATAGTGTTTTTGATCTTGTATGTGGACGACATACTACTGATCGGAATTGATGTTTCGATGCTAAACTCGGCCAAGGGATCATTGAATGGCAAGTTTTCGATGAAGGACCTTGGTGAGGCAGTCTATATTTTAGGCATTAAGATCTATAGAGATAGATCGAGGAGGCTGCTCGGCTTAAGCTAGAGCACGTACATAGATAAAGTGTTGAAGCGGTTCAACATGAGTGAGGCGAAGAAAGGGTTCTTGCGACTCTCACATGGTATAAGGCTAAGCGAGACTCAGAGTCCTTCGACATCTGATGAGCGAAGCAGGATGAGTAGGATTCCGTATGCCTCGGCAATCGGATCCATCATGTATGCCATGATATGTACAAGGCCTGATGTTGCTTTTGCAATAAGCCTAACAAGCAGATACCAGGCCAGCCAGGTGAGAGTCACTGGGCAGTGGTAAAGACTATTTTGAAGTACCTGAAAAGGACTAAAGAGATGTTCCTAGTTTATGGTGGTGAGGAAGAGCTCGTCGTAAGGGGTTACGCTGATGCTAGTTTCCAAACCGACAGAGATGATTGTCGATTACAGTCCGGATTCGTGTTCGTCCTGAATGGAGGAGAAGTACACTGGATGAGTTCCAAGCAGGATACGGTGGCCGACTCTACCACAGAAGCCGAATACATTGCGGCTTGTGAAGCTGCAAAGGAAGGTGTTTGGATCCGGCATTTTCTGGATGATCTTGGTATTTTCCCAGCCTTGGTGAAACCGTTGGACCTTTATTGTGATAATTCTGGTGCCATCGCACAAGCCAAGGAGCCGAGGAATCACCACAAGGTCAGACACATAGATCGGAAATATCACCTGATACGAAAGATCATAAAGAATGGTAATGTAGAGTTATGCAAGATTCAGACGGATGCAAATGTTGCAGATCCGTTGACTAAGCCGCTTCCACAACCCAAGCATGCGGGGCACGTTAGAGCTATGGGTATTCGATGTCTATTTGATTGACTCTAGTGCAAGTGGGAGACTGTGGGAGATATGCCCTAGAGGCAATCATGTATGATGATATTTCCTATGTGTTTATGAATAAAGATAGTCCTTGGACATTATCAATGATGTGTATCAGCAAGTATGTGACTTGTTTGTGGGACTATGCATTGTATGATGACTGTCCTAAAAGGTCCCTAGTCGAAAGGGCTGTGTGGACGCACAGCCGACTAGACTGGCACATGACACGGTCGATGGCTTGGTCTCACTAGCCATGGAGCATTGGATGCTAACCGGATAATATGGACTTGGAAAGGTCTGGTCGGATTCGATGTAGTCGGATCCGAGTCGAGATAAGGTCTGAGTCGGACAGACCCAACTATGAGACGCAGCGATATGTCATCTGTGAGTCTCTAGTGCAACATACGTTCTATGTCCTAAGACCTGAGCTGATGCATGCACTCGGGATGGTAAAAGACTTGCTTTGGGCCGACCAAACGCTAATCCGTGACTGGGTAGTTACAAAGGTAGGTTTCGGGTTTGTCCAGTCCCATGCTGCGAGACATGGTCGAGCAAGATGGGATTTGCCCCTCCGATCAGGAGAGATATACTTTGGGCCCCTCGTGTGATCCGACCAGTATAAGCATGGCCATGCGACAAGGATTATGAGATAATCCGGATTGTGGTCGGTATCACTGGAATGAGAAAGAGGTCGGGCTAGCATAAGGATGACAGTCTCGCCTTGAGCCCGACAACATATATCGTGTGGCAAAGGGAACAGAAGTGTGACACGTTGTACAAGTTCGCCTAACCAGCTTCATCGCCTGCTAGGTGGTCGTCATGCCTTGCTAGAGGCCGCTACCAACCGTGCAGGTCGGAGGTGATCCGAACTGTGACCAAGCCGACTTGAACCTAAGGGGTCGCGCGCTTAAGGGAAGGAACCTACGAGGTCGGTTCGTAGGACACTGGTCGGATGTGATCCGAACTGGACTAGGAATATGACCGAGTAGACTTTGGGCTTTAAGGTCCGTGCGAGGCCCAAGTGTTGAGCCCGCAACGGACGCCTATATAAAGTGGAGGTGCGGCACACTCATGTGGTTGATTGCTTCGGCGTTGCGACTAGGGTTTGCATGTGTTGCGAATAGCCACCTCCACTCGCCGCCGACTGTGTGATCAGACCTAGCAGTCCGCCGCACGGTGTTCCTCCTGTACGCGCGGATACCGTTAGAGGCGGTGCACTTGCGCCGCTCCGGCGAACTCGTGCGTGGGATCGGAGGACCGGTTGTTCGATGGAGATCGGACGAGGAGGAGACGATCCACGCGGACGCGCTGCCCCAACTCTTCTTCCGCTGCACGGTACTGCGCGTCTAGTGGTAACGAACTGTGATCCATCTCCCATAGCATGTTCCTGGATGTTCTGCGCGTAGGAAAATTTTAATTTGCAGTCGACGCACCCTACCGCATAACCAAACATCAATGTCAATAAGTTGCATGAAAAGAAAGCCAAGGGAGTCAAGTTCTACCTCCGACTCATCATCAATATAGAGCATTTCTTCTGCTAATTATTTCTTGGGCGGCCTGGACCACGAGTTTTTGTTTTGGTCTTCTTAATTGGGGTGGCGGCTTGAAGTTTCCTTCTCCAGAATGGAGAGTCGGCCTGTATACAAATGAGCAACAGAAAATTGAAATAAGGAGAAAGTTACAAAAATTCATGAAAACATGATGAAGTTTGAACTAATGACTTACAGGAGGAGCCATGTTAAGTGTGCAGAAGGGATTCAATCCCACTTTGCTGTATTTTTCCAGAGACTCGCCAAGCAAACGTCTTGACCATCCCATTAATATCTTTATCAGTCAGACGACCTGGGTTATAGCACGGTGGGTCTTTTGGGTCACAAGTATAATGGCACATTAAGCCGTCGCGCTGGCTCAATGGCAAAATCCTCCAGGTGACCCAACAACGCACTAGGTCAATCCCAGTTAGGCCGTTAGCGAGTAATGCCCTTATCTTTGAAAAGGTTGCAACAAAGGGATCGTGCTCAACAACAGTTAAACAACCTGGAAGCTGGCCGGTGGTGGTGAGCCGGTAGGGACGGAAGCCCGGCGAGGGGTTTTCTTTAGATGGGGAGGTATCTTCGAAGTAGGACTAGGTGAAATTCCTGTCTTTGGGATGATGGTAGGCGATCAAGGAAAAACTACGTCTCTTTGCCTTTGGATAGAAACGCCTTCGAGTTCGAGACTGGGCCCGTCTGACATCTCAGTTTGACGGTTGATTTAGAAATAGTCCCTGAACAGAACAACGGAGGGTTCTTCTCCAAGGTACAGCTCACAGAACACTTGGAAGTTGCGTATGTTGGAAACAGAGTTGGGGCCGATGTCTTGTGGATGAAGATTCTGGAAATGTAAAACACAGCAGAAGAATTTTGACCCAGGGCGGGGGGGGGGGTGAGAAACCACGGAGAAGATGTTCCGTGAAAACTATAACCTTCCCTTCTTGAGGCTCAGGGGGCATTTGGAGCCTGAAACCCGCTAGTGGATGACTTCTTTGGGAGGTAAAACCCCCATGGTTACAAAATCATTGAGTGTGCTCTCCGTGACTTTGGAGGCAATCCAGTTACAAGAGGTGGGAGTCTTAGTCATGATGGAGAGTTAAAAATTACGGCCTGAGAATAAAGGTATGGCGGATTAATATATGATGATAAACCACCTGAATGATCATACAACAATTCAACAATGATGAGCTGGACACAATTAAAAGGCTACGTATTATAGGCTATTGAATGGATTGTGAGCCGCCCTAGCCATGGAACGGAGCAATTACCACATTATAAGTATACGGCAGGTTAATTTGAGAAGGTATAAGCCGGCAATCATTGCCGGAGGGTTATACAAAACTTTGGATTTCTTGGCAAGTCATAAATTCATGATTAACTCACCCAAACAGAGAATGGCAGGTCAAGTTATCTAGGAAGTCAAGATTGTGAAATTCCGTTAAGTATGAGATAAACAAGTTTCACAGATTGTGCCTATAATTTTGGATCTACGACAGCTCCGGAAATGAGGAAAATTCTAAAACCTAAGGTACAGTACCGAAAAAAGTGGCGAGCTGCGCATGGATTCGGAAGTAAAGGGGATCTACACAAGATGCAAGATAAAGGCTAAAACGGCTACCACCCCACGTCTACTAGTTTTTGGATCGAACTAAGCTCTCCAAAGCAGAAAGTGAATGCACTTGAGAAAGCCGCGACGAACAAACTGATGAACTACATGAACTACTATGACCTAATGCGGATCTGAGGTGGCAAGGGAGGAGTAGCTGACAAAGTCGAAGAAGAGCGGGGGTGCGCTGCTATTATCTGGTCGGGTCAGGTTGCTGCAGTAGCCTTTGTCGGAGTCGCTGGTGATGAATGGTTGGAGCGGCGGATCTCTTGTGTGGCGAAGGTCGCGAGGAAGAAGAAGAAGTGGAGGCGAAGGGGATAAAAGTGAAGAAGGAACCCCTCCGTGCCTATTTATAAGGGAAAAAGTGAAGTAGTGAAATGGCATGCTCAGAAATCGAGGAGACATCATGATTATCTCAGCACGGGAGGCGCCTCGATTCTCGGACGTCCAATTAATGCGAAAGATCCGTTGTGATGTCATAGGTTTTTCTGGATTTATTTTTGCATGATGTCACATCAGGTTACAATGACTTGTTCAAAGTTAAACATTGGAAAGAAGACTCGCCAACCAGAAGCAGTGAAGATTGACATGAACAAGTTCAAATCAATTTGTGGCGTAATGTTGGGGATATAACCCCGCGGTGTGACCCGCCCAGGAGGGGCCGGGTTACACTGTTGGCGACTCAAGAATAAAAGGCTTAAGATGGGCCTGCGGAGACATGAAGACTAGAGGCGGCTTAAGAGGCTGGCCTGTTGAAGGCCCAAGACCTGAAGGCGTGAGCCACCCGATGGTGGCTTGCCTGATAAGGCAAGGCGACTTAGATACCGAGTTGGTCACGTTATGTGATCCGAATTGGAATCTTGTAAGCCCAATGTCTTGACCTATGTATATAAATGCGAGACCCTACGGCGGGTTAACTCAAGAAACAATTGATCGATAGCTAGGTCCAGCTATTCCGCTCCCTTGTAATCGATATTCAAGCAATAGTCAACAAAAGGATCGTTGTGAGGGGCCGGACCTGGGTAAACCCTGTGTCCTTTGTCCCATTCAATCCCTTCAAGCTAACCTACGTTGCGATGGCTCCACACCTAAGTCCTTTCATAAGGTCATCTGCTGTGACAAAACCATGACATATATGGTGGACACTCATGGCAAGAAATTGAGTTTAAGGGTTTTTGGATGCACAAGTTGTATCTCTACTTAGTACGAATTTTTGTCTAGCAAAAGATCCTGAGCAAGCACAACATGTTGGAGGATCCATAACAATCTATGCAAATATACCAAAACATAAGTCATTACGTTGTCTTCCTTGTCCAACTTCAACTAATTTGCTCAAGTTTGAAAATAATTAATGAGTATTCACAATCATAGAAGATGTCCAATATAATATATTTATATGTGAAAGTTCTCTTCCTTGTACTAATCATTCATGAATTGCTTGTATGACCAATATTGTGACTGTCAAGCTTCAATAGATTTCACTTTCTAAAACCGATGTGAAGCTAATACTAGGTATGATAGTAGCATATGAAGCACATATAATTTCAACATTATGATATTCAATTCATTCAATAATTTACTCTTAGGATATTAGTGAAGCACAAGAGTAAATCACAAACTACTCCAAAAAGTTATAAGTGAAGATCAACTGAGTAGTTAAATAATTAAGTAGCTATGTGAGGACTCTCTCTCATTTAAAAGTTTCAGATCTTTAAGTATTTTATTCATACAACAAGGAAAACAAAATAAAATTACATTCCAAGAATAGCACATATCATGCGAAGAAGCAAAAACTTAGGCTCATCCGAGACTAACTGATAATTTTTGATGAAGAAAGGTGGGATGCCTACTGGGCATCCCCAAGCTTAGATGCTTGGGACTTCTTGGAATATTATCTTGGGATGTCTTGGGAATCCCCAATCTTTAACTCTTGTGTCTCCATATTTCCTCTCATATCATGGTTTTCCTGAATCTCAAAAACTTCATCCACACAAAACTCAACAAGAACTCGTGAGATAAGTTAGTATAAATAAATGCAAAACTTATCATTCTCTACTCTATCAAATCACTAAAATTATAATTTAACATTGCATACTAAATGCCTCTTCACATTTAATACTCCTACCCTCAAATAGAATCATTAAACAAGAAAACATATGCAAACATAACAACAATCTGTCTAAACAGAATAGTCTGTAAAGGATGCAAGAAGATTCATACTTCTTAAACTCTAAAAATTCTGAACAATTACCACACTGTAGAAAATCTATCATAGGATACTGTGTAAAAATTTCAAGATTTAATCACATTTTTACTTTCCAGAAGAATACACACAATGATAGAAAACTTTCTGTTTTCAAACAACAACATATGGACTTGCAAAATAAGCATGGTAAAGGCTATACTTGACATTTTATTGAAATAAAAGATAAAAACATTATTCTAAATAGCAGCAAGCAAATCAAAACAAATTAAAATGATGCTCCAAGCAAAACTCATATCATGTGATGAATAAAAATATAGGTCCAAGTAAGGTTACCGATAATGTTGAAGACGAAAGAGGGGATGCCTTCCGGGGCATCCCCAAGCTTAGTTGCTTGGATCTTCCTTGAATATTACCTTCGTGTGCCTTGGGCATCCCCAAGCTTAGGGCCTTGCCACTTATTATTCTACTCATATCAATATCCCACCAAAAATTCAAAACTTCAATCACACAAATCTTAACGGAACTTCGTGAGATAGGTTAGTATGACAAAGAAAATCATTCACTTTGCTACTGTCAAAGACAAGATTCATAATTGTTCTCACACAATACCTGCCGTACCTTATCATTTCCACAATCAATATTGAGCAATATAAGCCATAGAAACTAGAAAACAAGCAAACTATGCATTGAAAATAGAATCTGTCAAAAACAGAACATTCTGTAATGATTTGAACAATAACCATACTTCTGTAAATCCAAAAATTCTTAAAAGTTAGTACAACGTAGGGAATATGTATATAAATGATGTGTAAAAAATTCGGAATATCATCGAGTTCCAGTGAATTAAAAAAATTCTGTTACTGGGAGCAAACGTTTCTGTTTTTGCACAGAATCAAGTCAACTATCATCCACACTATCCCAAAGGCTTTACTTGGCACCTTATTAAACAAATGCTATAAAACATGATTACTACAGTAGCTTAATCATGCGAACACAAAAATTAGTAGGTAATAGTGTTGGGTTGTCTCCCAACAAGCCCTTTTCTTTAATGCCTTTTTAGCTAGGCAAGATGATTTCAATGATGCTCACATAAAAGTAAAGAATTGAAACATAACGGGAGCATCATGAAGCATATGACTAGAAAATTTAAGTCTAACCCACTTCCTATGCATAGGGATGTTGTGAGCAAACAAATTATGGGAGCAAGAATCAACTAGCTGTCAGGACCCCGATTCCAAGTCACATCGATCTAGCTGGTAACACCTCATATCACTTTGCGGCCTCACGCACGGTATTCCCACGGGTGTCTCCTTACCATGGCCCGGGACCGTTTGCGCCTTTTGGCTCACGTATATGATAGTGTCGCTAGCATCCATATGACAGAGAACCCGGGCCGACATGGCTAGTCGTGAACCCAAAGCGGCACTAACCCATGGGGACAGGCATACATGAATCAACTTTGAGCATGTCGGTCAGCAGCGTGTGAATCCGGGCTGTAGCACTGGGCTAACAGGACTCCGGGAACCCGGGCTGTAGCAGGCTAGGCAGGACTCCGGATGTCACCGCGTGACATTTCCCCGAAGGGACAGAACCACGAGCAAGTGAATCACATGCCGCCGATCAAGTGTTAGGAGCAGTAGTGCTGGGCTAGCAGGACTCTGGTGAACCATGCTGTAGCGAACTACTATGGCTCATGGAAGCACAAGACTACATTTCCCCATAAGAGAGGCTACAAGGGATAAACAACTAGGTTGTCGGATCCCACACATACCAAGCATTTCAATCATACACACAATATGCTCGATATGTGTAAATACAACATGGCATCACAACATAACTCTACGACTCAAGTATTTATTCATTAGGCTCCGAGGAGCGAGATATTACAAACATGGGTCTCATGACCCAACACTCAGAGCATACAAGTCAAAGCACAAGCGGAAGCTTAACATGTTTGAGTATAGACATCTACAAAGGAAAAAGGCTGAGAAGCCTGAATATCTACCAGATCCTGCCAGAGGGCACAAGATCGTAGCTGAGGTAACAAGCTAAACGTCGAAGTCCACACGGAACTACTAGCGAGACTGACATCTCTCTGCAAAACATAAAATAGGCAAACGTGAGTACAAATGTACCCGGCAAGACTTACATCAGAACTAGCTACATATGCATCAGTATCAACAAAGGGGGTGATGGAGTTTAACTGCAGCAAGCCAGCTTTGACTCGGTGGCTATCCTGAACTACTACTGCAAGTAACTCTTTTGAGGTGGCGCACACGAGTCCAGATATTCACCAACCAATACACCACTATGGATCCGATCCCGTCTTCCTACGAGAACGCCATCCATAGCACTCAAGCTTATCTTGCGCATTTTAGAGTATCCACTTTCACTTGTCTATGAACTGTTATAGGCAACCCAGAAGTCCTTTACCGTGGACGCGGCTATTCGAATAGATGATGTTAACCCTGCAGGGGTGTACTTCTTCACACACGCTCTCGCCACTTACCACCATGTACACGTCGTGTATCTCGGCAACCTTCAAGCGGAAGCTCGGCGAGGAGTCGGCCACGACGACTAACCACACAAGTATCTAGTCCAGGTTTATCGCCTATTCGGGTTCCATCCGCGAGGAGATCCGGCCGGGTGTCGCCACGGCCCCAAACGATGAGAGCAGGGTTCCCGAGGCACCAAGCAGGCGTCGGTACACCGTGCCTCGTGTCTCTACTGCAACATAGCCCACCCCTAGGGTCAGCGCTACGCACGGCCCCCAACACATATCCTACAAACACCAGAAACTAGTCGCAACTCCTGGACAGAGATTAAGTTGATTAATAAGTCGAGAGAGCTTGGAGTGCCCGCAGCCCAATGTGTGGTAGTAAATGTTTCATGGATCACAAACACAGAACTTAGTTCCTAAGGACGCTGCAATGAGACAACCCACCATGTACTCCTACATGGCCTCTCACCGCTACCTTTACCAAATCATGTTCACACACTTAGCTCTCAACAGTAGGACATGTTCACACACCTCCGATTCATCCCCGATGAGTCGACTGACTCAACTCTAAGCAGTAGCAGGCATGACAAACAAGCATGTATGAGTAGGCACATCAGTGGCTCAAACAACTCCTACTCATGCTAGTGGGTTTCATCTATTCTTGTGGCAATGACAGGTCATGCAGAGGAAAAGGGTTCAGCTACCGCAACAAGTAACAAATATGTCGTTGTTGTCCTAATGTAGTAAAAGAGAGCAGGAGCGAGAGAGTGGGATTGTATCGGAATGAACAAGGGTTTTTTGCTTGCCTGGCACTTCTGAAGATAATATAGTTCTTCATCGGTGTCATCGAACTCATTGTCGGTACATCGTCTACTGAGAGGGGACAAACACCGGCAACACAGAAGGAAACACCATCAATGCAATGCATAATATGATGCATGATCATGACATGGCAATATGATGTGGTTTGAGCTAATGCAACTAGCAGCAGGTTAAATGAAGTTGGTTTGAACCCTAGGTTCAAATTCAAACTCCATATGTGAAGGTTTAAATGCCATTATAATATTTGGCCTAAACAGAAGCCCTAAATTGTTCTATCATTCATGAAAATGGTACAGATGGATAGATTGGATTTTTCTGATCATTTTTCATATATAAAATATTTCATTCTGAGCTACGGTTGATTTTCTATGATTTTTAGAAGTTTTGGCTATTTTCTGGAATTTCCTGTATAAGAATAATTCCAGTAATTGAATTAATGCGTCAGGGTGACGTCAGCGGTCAACGGGACCGGTCCAGGTCAAACTGACCAGTGGGACCCTTAGGTCAGTTACTAACTAAACTATCCTGGTTTAATTAGCACTAATCCTAGATTAGTTAGTAGGGCCAGGCCCGCGTGTCAGTGACTCAGAGGGGAGTCAAATCTGGTTAACCAGGGTCAAACTCGCCGGAGTTGACCCGTGGCTCGTCGCCGGCGACGCCAGAGACGGTGGAGGGCGTCGAAAACGCTCCTCCGATGACCAAATCAACGTCGGATGGCATGAATGCGAAGCCCAGGCTCTCCCGCATCCAACGCAATGAGCGGCAGCGGCTGGGGTGCACTATGGCGTCGGCGGTGGCGAGCGAGGCGGTGGCCGGAGTTCGGACACGCGCGGGGATGCGGCTGCGTGCGCCAGGGGAGGAGCTGATGGGCTAGGTGGCATATGTGGGCCACCAGAAACACGCCGGTGCCACAGGTTCGAGCGGAGGGGCTCGGGTCGAGGAGGCTAGGCAGCCATGGCGGACGGCGGTGCTCGGGCATGTGGCGAGGGTGCTACAGCACGGAAATGAGCAAAACAAGGGAGGGTAAACGGAGTAGAGCTCACAGCGAGGTCGTCGGCAGTCTCATTGGGCTCGGGGAGGCACGGACGACGTTGTGGCGTTGCCGGCGATCTCGGTGGCCGGAGGGAGAAGAAGGCGATGCAAACGACGATGCAGGGCGGCCGAGCTCACGTGACTCGTCGAGGAAGAAGAGGTGGTCATGGGGAATCTTATGGGGGCGGAGAGAGGTTCAGGGGGAGGCGGTGGCTACAGTGAACGACGTCGGTGGCGACGAGCCCCGTTCGGTGGTGAGAGAGAGAGAGGGATCTAGGGGAGGGGAAAGGACGAGGGGAGCGAGGGGAGCGAGGGAGAGGACCAGGGGGTGCGTGGCATCGTCCAGACGCGTCGGGGAGGCGGGGAAGCGGGGAGGTGGCCGAGGCGCGTGGCAGCGAGGGGCACACGCCAGCGCCTCTTCTCGTCCCAAGGAAGGGGACGGTGGCATGGCAGATGGGTGGCCGTCTTGGGCGGACCGAGGCGCCAGTCAGCTCTCTCTCTCTCTATTAATAATTTGTTCTGCTTTTCTATTTTGTTATTTTGTTTTGATTTAGTTTAACACCGAATCATTTTATATAATTCGGAAATATTTTTGGGAACTCTACGAATTAATACAAAGTGTCCCTCAATATTTCTCGTAATATTTGGAGCTGTCAAAATATTTATAGCAATGTTTTGGAGCCCCAATCAAATACAATATGTGTTGAGGTAAAATCCAAGATGGCTAGGAAAATGTGCATCACCTCACGGTTCTTTGTTTCCGGCATCTACAAAAATCATGAACATTTTTCTAAGACCATTTTGGGTTCTTGGAATTTATTTTAGTTGAATCTATTTGAATTCCATTTCTTCTTTGGGGTTTGAACATCCCCCATTTCAACTTTCAAAGAAATTTAGACATGATGCATGGATGCAATGCCACTATCTGCAACCAAATTCTAGGGCTGTGACAACTCACCCCCACTAAACAAGAATCTCGTCCCAAGATTCATGACGTGAGGTAAGAAGACAGAGGGGCACAAAACTATCACAATCTTCTCGATCCAATTGCCCTTCTTGAAGATGTTGATTCATTCCTTCATCTTGGTCTTAACATCTTTGCCTTCGAGATCTTCACTCGACACGACAACAGAAAGAGAGGGAAACCCTACAGGATTTGATCTTCTTGAAGATCGAGCAACTCAAGATCAGTTCATGGAGTGAGACGTAAGAACATCTCTTGAGTTGAGACACAAAACACACATTAGGAATGATGGAAAAGAAACGGATGACGAAGGTTCAAATTGGTAGGCAACCATTCCACGCTTAAGTAAAATGGTGCATGGTTTTAAAGTAGCAAGGAGATGATTGCCATGATTCCATAACGGGACACCTTAGGAAAGGTGACTCGTAGAGTTATTCCCTTAAGTGGCAAAAAGAATTACTTTTGATACAAAGATCATCGAAACTCTCTATACCAGCCAGAGGCAATTCGCAAGCGATCGTTTGAAGGAATTGGAAAGAATGGCATACTCAGTTTGGAAAGGAACTACAGTTATAGAACAACTCGGCGAATGGGAGGCACATCCCAATTGATACCAAGGATATAACCTAGTGACTGAGTGTGCTCTTAAGATCTTGAGCATTTCCGTACTCACCAAGGTCTTACCAACATCTGTGCCAAGGATCCTAGCAACACATCTTACTACCTTGACGAATAGTGATGGACA
Organism: Aegilops bicornis; assembly: GCA_021605145.1. Classification (NCBI taxonomy): domain Eukaryota; kingdom Viridiplantae; phylum Streptophyta; class Magnoliopsida; order Poales; family Poaceae; genus Aegilops; species Aegilops bicornis. The sequence continues at coordinate 237,407,740 of CM038669.1, forward strand.
CTGCAGATGCAAGGGAAGACAACACTTTCTCAGATTTCACCTTAGCGAGGCCAAGGAAACGAAATCTGGATGATCGACCGAGAGAAATTTAGCACTCCGCTTCTAATGTTCTCCTTGATGTGCATAGCGTAACCCACATATTGGTATGGTTTGGTATCTAGAACATCAAGTAAAAGGCCAGACTTCAGGAGCACAAGAATCCATAAGGAACAATTACGGAAGCAAATCCTACGAAATCCTTATGGGGAGGTGGCCAACTTCCTCAATCAGGATACTACAATGATAGGTCCTCCGGCTGGGTGTGTTGACCACGACATCCACTTTATCGGTTACGGTGAGACCAATATTATAGTTCTTGGTAAACGTTCCAACCATCATATCTGCCTGAGATTCAGATCTGGTTGGTCTCAGGACATTCCAGACTCATCCAGTCTAAGGAGAGAAATGAAAGTTTGCAACACAAATTCCATTTAGATGGCGCTATGAGATTCTCGAGAGATGAACTACGATAGCAAGCTCCAAAATATGAGCTGGTTCTGCTACACCCATGTGAACACACTGTCCTAGACAAGCATGACCACATGGTAGTCTTATAATAAAACACTACCGACTTCTGGTTGGAAACCATCATCGCGGATAACGAAGTCCTTGCATAAGTGTCGGGGAGGCTGATCGGACCCACGAACACCTATAGAGCCGGCGGACCAAGCCCCTTGTGGTTCGGAGGGGGGCGGAGATCGCACGAAGAGCGGATCGAGGCGAAGCACACGAGCAGTTTACCCAGCTTCGGAGCTCTCCAGAGAGATAATACTCCTACTGCTGCTTGTCTGATTGTATTGTGTTCTTGCTAGGGAGCGATGAGAGCTACAAAACCTAGCGTGAGGGAATGTTCGAACCTCCTCTACATTGCGCACGGGCCTCCTTTTATATGCTCAAGGGGTCTCCGACAGGTGGCAACATAGAAGAGGGTACAAATGTAAAAACAGTAGCCGGTACACCTACTTGAGCGATTATGCGATTGCAATATACCTAACTCTGACGGCAAGGGACAAAAGCATTAAATGCCTGTCCTTGTCGTCTAAACAGTGCAACAGAGCGCCACCGTTTGCCACGATGGCGGGCTTGTAAGCGCCGCTTATCACTGCTCTCCGCTGGCTGCACAGCCTCTTGACACGCTGCGTGCATGGAATGGTCCCATGGCGACACGTTGATGGATGAGCTGGAGCGGAGATGAAGAGAGTTACTGCCGCGGCAAGTGCCTTGCCGCTGCTGAATCCTGTCACGTCGGAGGCTTGTCGCGTTCGAGGCCTTCCCGCAAGCTCCTCTTGCCGGGTCTTGTCTTCTGCGTGCCTTGAGTGGCCTTCCGGCAAGCTCCTCTTGCCGGGCTTTGTCTTCTTGGCTAAATACTTTGTTCTTGAATGGCTCCAAAGGAGCCACGGAGGATCTTGGCGGTGACCAGGCAAACCTCGCCGCTGGTGTCAGAATCGTCTGCGGCACGAGTTCGGGATACTAGGGTACCCCTACTCTAGTACACCGACAGAGCCCTCGCCTGGGCCGCACACTGCAGTGCCGAGCGCCATCGGGCCAGGCCCAAAAGCAGTACTGCACGGTCACGCGCGGCCTTGATCACGCCGTTACTTGCCCCGGACCCACCACGCCCCCACTACTAACGGCACGCACCGAACGTGGCGTCGTGCGAGAGATCATGGGCATGGTCGTGGGGGGTTCTTTATTAGGAAAAGCGGAACGTCCGCCCCCTCTCCGTCCTTATAAACAGGAGAAACCGGGGCAGATCGTCCACCTCGCCATTGCTGTCTTGTCCTGAAAACCACCGCCGCTCCCCTCTTCTTCTCCAGTGCGAAGAGAGCAGCGCTCCGCCTCCTTTCGCCACAAGCACACTCGACACCGTCGACCTCCTCCACCGCCTCCGCCATGGCTCCGAAGGCCGACAAGGGAAGGGGTGAAATCGGCCGAGGCGCAGCGGCTCATGGCGCTGCGCATGAGCGGGCCATCTTCTCCCCATTTCCGACGCGAAGGAGCTGAGGGAGGCTTCTACCTCTTACAGTCGACGGAGACGCGTGCGCATCAGCGCACGAAGGTACTCCCCGCCACCGCGTCGGATTTAGCCCCAACTGGGTATCCTTTCTTTGCCCTTTTCTTCTATTGCAGGCTCCGCCCGCCCTTTTCCGAGTTCTTCTGCGATATCATGAACACATATGGCCTCCGCCTCCTTGATTTCACTCCCAACGCTGTCTTGACCATGGCAGTGCGACACCTTTGCGAAAACTTTGTCGGAGTCCACCCAAATGTGGCACTCTTCCGCCATTTCTTCATGCCCCGCGTCGAGAGAGGAGAGCCGCTTGCCGGAGGGATAGCTTGGGTTTCCAGGATTGGCAAGAAAGAAGCCTATCTGGAAGGAGAGTTCCGTAACAAGTGGGAGGAGTGGAGAGCCAAGCGGTGTTGGATCGTGAGGAGAACCCGCAGCCCTTCCTTTGCCGTGCGCCAAACCCCAATAGTGTGCGACAACGATTGGAGCAACTTGGCGCTGGAGGATGCTAGGTTGAAGATAATTTGTGACCGGATTTTTGCGCCTCGGGCTTGCCGGACTAACCGTAAAGCGCAGCTTGGCGCAGACTTCCTTCGCCGCCGCACGCTCCCTTGCGGGGAAAGGAGGAGGCCTGCTTGGGAGTTCCAAAATGCGGCAGACATCATGAGGCTGCCCCGGGTCTCAATTGGAATTTCACCGTCTTGGAGCTGGATGCGATGCTGCTAGAGCTGTTCAAGAACGACCCCGATCACCCCGAGTGGTTTAGGTTGCCGAGGGGGTCGTCCCATTGTGCAACAACTCAGCGCTCGACCGCATCCGCGCTATGATGCCGTTGTGCGATTCCCATGGGATCATTCCAACCTGGCAAGAGCCTTCCGACGAGATCGTGCAGCAGTTCTTCAACACCTTGGAAGAAGTGCAGATCCGCTCCGACGAGCAGAAGATGCTCACCCGCGACACCACCGACGAGGAGATGGTGCGCATTGCCACCAGGCTGGAGGAGGCGGCAAGAATCGCCATTACCGGGCGTCTTCGGGTACACCGTGGAGGAGGCGGACGCAGCCGAGGTGGCAAGCCTTGCCGAGCGAAGGGAGTTCGCCGGCGAGGAAGAGCTTGTCGCACTCGAGGCTGAGTCGAGCGGACCAGTCGAGGGCGCTTCAGCCCCACCTCCCAGCGACCTGCCGCCAACGGAGCCCCCGGCTCCACCGAAGAGGCGTCTCCGCAAGGCCGGAGACGAGACGGGGCGGCAGACAGGCCCACATGGCGCGCCTTGACGCTCTACCGCGGCAAGCGATGTTGCTGGAGCACCCCACACTGCTGCGACAAGCTGGGCGGGATCCTCCTGTGCCACCGCTGACGCCTCCGCCAAGCGGGCGAAGAGATCCCACCTCCGCCTCGCCGCACCGGAGGCGAGCCGAGTTTGACTTCTCCGCGCTTAGCTCCGAGGAGGAAGAAGAAGAGTAAGCTTCAATATTGTGCTTGTATTTCTTCAATTTTATTGCTTTATCTTGAATCTGACTTGCTTCGCTCTGAACTTTTTCCTTTTCAGGACGCTAGCCCGGAGAGCGTCGAAGAGGGCCAAGACCCCGGTGGTTGTCGTTGAGGACGATTCACCTGTGGCAATAGGAGGCGCATCTGAGACCCCCTTGCCGGACCCGGCAACCCTTCCTCAGAGCAGCCCCCAGCACAGCCCCCAGGGTAAGTATGCGGTTTTCTCTTTACTGTTGGGTGTGCATGGGTGCTCCTTCTTCATAAATATCTGATTGTTGGTTTGTGTAGGAGCAGAGCAGCCTCATTAGGAGGGAAGCCGCCCCAAATTGCATGCTCGCTTTGACTACGCCGCCAAGGGAGGATTCTCCGGCAAGGGAGCGTCCTCTGGCAAGGGAGGCTATTCCGGCAAGGGACAACACCAGTGATCCTCCAGTGGTCGAGACCACGGCTGCAGATCCCATTGCAGGTAATCCTTTGTGAAAAATTTCCCTTGGGCTTGTCTTCCTCTGCTTTTTCTTTGAATATTTGCTTGACTTTCTTTCTTTGTCCGCCATAGAGCCGATGGAGACCGAGGTCGCCGGGCGAAGGGACGCTACAAGGCAACATTGACGGCCGTCGTGGAAGAAGAAACCGGCCGACGAGCAGCCGGGCGAGGAGGCCACCAAGGCTGCCGCCATAGAAGCTGGCGAGGGGTCTGGTGATCGCACTGACGGCCCTGAGGCCGCAGGAGCGCCAGGCGCTGCACAGACCGCCGACTCCCCCGCTGCTGCTGCAGCGTCGGGCTCCGAAGAGCCTCAGCCCGACGCCTACTTGAAGGCCGGCGACGGTGTCTTCATCAAGCTCCCATGGGAGTCGAGCTCCAGGGCGCCGATCGAAGGAGAGACCTTCGACGGAGAGCTGCTCGCCTCCGCTGGGCTGACGCTGGTGGACGCGCCGAGCAGCAGCAGTGGCGAGTCCGAGGAGGAGCAGCTGTTGAAGAACCTGCTGTCGCTCTACCGTGCCCGGCAAGCCAAGTTGGAGTCCCGGGAAGCACTTGTCGCGAGGGCGGGAGCGGACATGGAGAAGTTGCAGAAGAGCTCCGAGCGCCAACCAAGAAACTCTCCGGAACGTGCGTAAGCGGGAGCAACTTGCGTAAGAGCGCACAACCTTCATCCTTGAGAAGGCCTTGGTGAGGAGGAGCAGCGGCTGGTCGCCGAGAAGCTCTCCGCGCAGGAAAGCGAGCTGGCGCAGCGGAAGGTCAACCTGGATAGCCATGAGGAAGAGCTTGTCGCGTGCGAGGAGTCACTTGGCGGGGCGCTTAAAGAAGCGAAGGATGCTGCCGCAGCCGCCAAGGCCGCCAAGGAGGAGCAGAAGGCGAAGGTGGCACAGCTGGAGGCCAGTCTCCAAAAGAGCGGCGAGGAGCTTGCCGCGCTCAAGCGCGAGCGCGAGAAGGACGCCTACACTCTTGGCGAGTTGCAGGGCCGTCTCGCTGATAGGATCAAGGAGCTCGACGCCGCCAAGGATTCCAAGGCAGATCTTCAGCTGAAGCTGACCACTCTGACGCAGACACTGGACGGCGCCAAGGAGCGGGAGGTGGGCCTGCTGGAGACGATCAAGGCCAAACAGGAGCTGCTGGCGGATGTTGTTGCCACCCGGAGCGCCTTGAGGGAGAGCGTGGAGCATTGGACCGAAGGTCTTGTGGATCTTCGCTGGCATCCACAACGAGTTGATGGAGCTGGGATGGCGGATCTTGCATACTCCTCCGACGAGCACATCCAACCCAGCGCCAAGCTCAGATTATTCTTCAAGGGCGTGGTGACGGGCCTCCAGCGACTCTGGGAAGAGGTCCCAAAGCAGCTGGCCGAGGAATCACGCCAGATCTGTGCAGGAGCCCTCGAGAAGGTGTTGATGAAGGTGGCCTTCCGCAATCCAGGCCTCAACCTCAACGGCGTCCTCAGATCCTTGCCACCAGATGCCAACGTGGAGGAGCTCAAGGCCCTTGTCGCGCCCATTGTGGACAAGGTGAACAAGATCAAGAGGATTGATGGCGACCGCGTAGACTAGGCCGCCAATTTTATCTTTCCTTGTCGCCGATCATGTTTAGAAAAATTCATTAGATCCGCGACAAGTCATTTTGTAATATACTCTATCTTAGGTGATGAATGCAACGTTATTTCCTCTACTTGATTTCTTCCTTTATGCGTTTTGCCCCACGCTTTTAGGGAACTTGTCGGTGCAAGCACCTTTGTCATGAAGCGCTGAGTGCGAACGTCAAGTGACTGGCGGTGCTGCCTCCGACAAGCAACCTTGTCGCGACTAGCCGCAGCTCACTTAAGTTGTTGAGCGGACTCGAAACAAAGTAAGGGCGCGACTATCCTGCGAGTTGGTTCCTCTGCGCACAGGTTTTCCATACAAAGTACTATCGTTCGAGGAAGATAACTTAAAAATTTAAAAACTGATTACTCAAACTTTGGCAACTTAGCTTTTCTGTCGTTTGCTCCCCGATAAGGCGAAACTTCCTCGAGCAACACTTGGTCCATAGTATTATCTTCTCCTTCCCCCTGGTTAACTTGTGTGCGAGGGAACCTTTTCTTCCTTGAGAAAGAGAAAGAAGAGAAAATAAAGTCATGGAGCCTAGTGGCTCGATGTTGCTTACCGGGTGTGGGTGTTGCACAAAGTGTTAGTCAAAACATGCAATAAAATGATGAAAGCATGAATTTGATAAGTTGTGCGCAACACATGAGCTTTACTGATGCACGGGGTCTGCGCCCGGCTTTGTACAAAGGATTATATGCAACAGCGGCAAGACTTGTACAAAAGGTGGTTCTGAACAGGTTCCGCAACCGCATCTGAGTAAAACTTACGAAGATGCTCAATGTTCCAGGAGTTGCTCACCGGAATGCCATCTTCGGTCTCAAGGCGACAGCGCCAGAGCCTAGTGACTCGTTTCACCCGATAAGGGCCTTCCCACTTTGGTGTCAACTTGTTTGAATTCTTGGCGGACTGAACGCTACCGAAGAACAAGGTCGCCTTCCTCGAGGCTTACGGCACTAACTGCGGCTATGGTAGCGGCGCAAAGCTTGCCGGTAACGAGCAGCTCGTCTGCGGCTGAAGATCGATCTTCCTCAAGGAGCAGCGCGTCATCTTGTCGCAGCTGCTCTTGCTCAAGCTCATCGTGGCGAGCACTCGAGGCGATCCGTATCACGAAGTTCCGTGGGGAGAACTGCCTCTGCTCCATAGACTAGAGCGAAAGGTGTGCGGCGATGGCTCGATTTGGCGTCGTTCCGATCGACCAAAGAACCACCGACAGCTCCTCAATCCATTTCTTCCGCACTTGTGCAGCCCGTCGAAAGTTCTGGTCTTGAGCCCGCGCAAGACTTCGAGCATTGCCCTCTCTCGCTTGACCGTTGCTTCTTGGATGAGCAACGAAGCAAAGCAGAACCTTTGCGCCAAGATCTTGGACGCATCGCATGAAGGTGCGATCAGTAAATTGTGTGCCGTTGTCGGTGATGATCCTGTTAGGGATTCGAAACGGCAAACAATCGACCTGAAGAACTTGACCGGCCGATCGCTGTCACCTTCCTCATCGCTTCCACTTCCGCCACTTTGTGAACTTGTCGATTGCGACGCATAAGTACTCAAAGCCCCGACAGCTTCGGGGAAAGGGCCGAGGATGTCGAGCCCCGGACCAAAAATGGCCAGGATAAAGGGATCGTCTAGAGAGCTTGAGCTGGCTGGTGTATCTGTTTGGAATGGAATCGCACGCTTCACACTTGGTTACTTGTGCAGTTGCATCACGGAGGGCTGTCGGCGGAAGAAACCTTGCCGGAAAGCTTTGCCGGCAAGTGCTCTTGCGCCAATGTGGTGGCCACATATGCCTCCATGTATCTTCGCCAACAGCTCTGTCCATCTTCCCGCAAATACACTTCAATTTCACCCCGTTGAGTCTTCTTACATGCAGTATGCTGTCGACAAACTGGTACATACTTGACTGCCGGGCTACTCTTTCCGCTTCTTCTTGCTCTTGGGAAGTTCTCTGTCTGAAGGAAGCGGACAATCTCTTGCACCCATGCCGGAGCTTGCGGCTCGACAACAAGGACTAAAGGCACATCTCGCTGTTGCGGGAACATCAGCTTCCACGGCAAGAACTCGCGGCTCAGCCGAGCTTGATGCTCCCGGCAAGCTTGCCGGAGCAAAACTTGTCGGGAGCGTCGCTTCAACGAAACAAACCACAGGGCTTGTCGGAGCAGATCGCCTCGGCTCTGTTGGTGTCGATCTTGGGGACCTTCTTGGCGGCGGCTTCGGAAGCTCTGCCGGAAAGTAGTCACCAGAGATCAACTTCCTCTTCTTGTCCTGTCCGATTGATGGTGTTACGGTCCGGTTGAGTTAGCTTGAGCACAAAAATCCCTGGTTCCACAGCAACTTAAGTGCGGGCGCACTTTGGCGAAAGCCATCAGCAATATCATTCTGAGCTCTTGGAACATGTTCCATTTGCAGGCCGTCAAAGTGCTCTTCTAGCATCCTCACTTCATCAACGTAGGCTTTCATCAATGGACTCTGATAATCTTTGTTTACTTGGCGAACGACCAGCTGCGAGTCACCCCTGACGATAAGCTTCTTGATCCCAAGGTCCACTGCGATCCTGAGACCAGCAAGCAAACCTTCATACTCCGCAGTATTGTTTGTTGCTTGCTCCTTGGGAAAGTGCATCTGGACTACGTACTTGAGGTGCTCTCCGGTGGGTGCGATAAGTAGCACACCAGCACCGGCGCCTTGCAGCGAGAAGGCACCATCAAAGTACATCAGCCACTCTTTGCTTGCTTCCTTGACGGGAATGCTCGTCTCTGGAATTTCTTCATCTGGTGTTGGCGTCCATTCTGCTATGAATTCTGCCAATGCTCTGCTTTGGATAGTCGAAGTGCTTTCAAACTCTAGGCCAAAGCTTGACAGTTCCAGTGCCCACTCGACAATCACGCCTGCCGCTTACGGATTCTGCGGTATCCTCTTGCCGGGAAGCGGTGACGGCTGTTATCTCATGTGCTTGGAAGTAATGGCGCAGCTTTCTCGAGGCCATGAGAAGGCCGAAAGGCAACTTCTGCACACCAGAGTACCTCGACCTAGCTCCCTGCAGAAGGGAACTGACAAAGTAAACTGGGCGCTGCACCATCCTTTTCTCAGATTCTGCCCTTGCGTCTCAAGCAGATCCATCCTTGTCGGGACCAGAGCTTGTCGGCGAAGCCCCCTGCTTGTCGCTGGATGTGTCTGCCGTGGTTGCTAGCTCGTCATCCGCCTCCCTCTCCGCCACTAACGCAACACTAACCACTTGATTGGTTGCTGCTATATATAGCAACAACTTCTCTTGTGGCTTAGATGCACAAGTGTTGGAGTGGAGGACAGGTACCTTTTTAAGTCCTGCAGCGCAGCCTCCGCCTCGGGAGTCCATTTCATTGGACCTGCCTTTTTCAAAATCTTGAAAATGGCGAGGCGCTCAGCAGATCTAGAGATAAACCTCTTTGAGAGCAGCTACGCAACCGCAAGCCTTCATACATCCTTGACGCGCTTTGGTGCTTCAATCTGCTCGATGGCCTTGATCTTGTCGGGATTGGCTTCAATCCCGAGACCACGAAGAACCCGAGAAGCTTGCGGAAGGGACTCCAAACACGCACTTCTCGGGGTTGAGCTTGAGGTTGATCTTGGCGCAGATTTGCAAAGGTCTCATCCAAGTCTTGAACCAGAGTTGCTTTGTCCTTGCTTTTGACCACTATGTCATCCATGTAGGCTTATACATTTCTGTGCATTTGCGGCTCAAAAGCGTCATGGACTACTCTTGCAAACGTTGAACCAGCATTCTTCAAACCGAAAGGCATCCGTATGAAACAAAGACGTGCCACATGGAGTAATGAATGCGGTCTTCTCCTCATCTTCTTACGCCATGAAGATCTGATGATATCCTGAATATGCATCAAGAAACGAAAGCAAATCACATCCAGCCATGGAGTCAACAATCTGGTCGATGCGCGGCAAGGGAAATGGATCTTTGGGACAAGCTTTATTAACATCCTTGAAGTCAATACAAAGTCTCCATTTTCCATTTGCCTTGCGCACGACTACAGGATTGGCCAACCACGTGGGAAGGAGCACTCCTCGACAAGGCCTCGCTGCTTCGGTTTCTTGATCTCTTCTGCGATGAACTCTTGGCGCTCCATTGCGCTTTTCGACTTTACGCTTGACGGGCCGCATATGAGGACAAACGGCCGACGGTGCTCAATCACTTTCACAGGAACACCGGGGATGTCAGACGGTTGCCATGCAAACACGTCGACATTCGCCCGCAGGAAAGCAACGAGTGCGCCTTCCTATTTGGGGTCGAGAGAGGCACTGATGGTGAAAGTACCACCAGCACCGTCCTCCTTGGCGGACACCTTCTTGGTCTTTGGCAGAGCAGCCATCGTCTTCTTGCACTAACCGGTGGAGCACGATCGTGCCTCCTCGACGGTAGCGCAGCACTCAAGAGGTGCGCTTGCGAGTGGGCTCGAGCTCTTGCCGGACTTGGACTTGGTCTTCTTCCCCCCGGGAGCTTCAGCGGCAAGTGTTTTGCAATCTGTCGCGGCTGCTGCATCCCGGTATATCTTGTCGGCACAGATAAGAGCATCCTTCTTGTCGCTATGGACAGAGATGATGCTTATCGGGCCTGGCATCTTGAGTAAGTTGTAGGCATAGTGAGAGGCTGCCATGAACTTGGCGAGTCTTTGGGCTGCCAAGTATCCCATTGTAAGGCAATGGGAAATCAGCGATGTCGAACGTGACCCTCTCGGTCCTAAAGTTCAGCTCGCTGCCAAATGTTACCGCAACAACGTGATCTTCCCTTCGCTTGCTCCTTCCGGATTAATTCCTTGAACGTGCGGTCTCTTGAGCTCATTGTCGAGGATTTGAAGCTTCGGAGCACCGCGGAGGAGATCAGATTCAAGCCGCCCCGCCGTCAACTAGCATCTTGGTGACCTTGAGGTTGCGGATAGTTGGTGAGACCAACATCGGCAAGCACCCGACCGCGATTATGCGATCGGGGTGATCCTCAATATCAAAGATGATAGGCGTCTTTGGACCACTTCAGAGGCTTGCGTGACTCTACGGATGGTTCCGCTGTATTGACCTCCCGCATCCATTGCTTGAGTTGGCGGTGGGAAGTATGCAGGGAAGCACCTCCGTCAACGCAGAGGACCTCCGTAGCCTTCTGAAACTCCTGCTCATCGGTGTCGTCGTCTTCCATATCTTCGTCGTCATCGTCATCTTCGTCCTTGTCGCGGCCGCGGGGAGGCCTGTCTCCTTGCATTGCTTGGCCTTGCTTGGCGTCCTCCCGGCCGGGTCTCTTCTTCTTGGCTCCACCAAAGCACCTTCCTAAGCCTTCTCCTTGTCGCGCCGCTCGTACTCAGCCTTCTGCTGTTCAACGAGCTGCTCGACCTTCTTGCAGCTCTGGAGGTCGTGGCCCTTGGTGCGGTGGATCTTGCAGTACTGCTTGCCGGAGCCGTCCTGCTTGTCGGCGGCCGCCACAGACTGGTGGTTGGCGTCAGCGGCAACCTCCTTTCCGGAGCCACCAGCCTTGGCGTTCTTGTCGCCACCTTCATTGCCGGACTGCTCAACAGCTAGCACTTCTCTGCCTTTCTTCTTCCTGTTGCCTCGTCGCCGGCTCTTCTTTGCCGGGGCGGTCTCCTCGCTGTCAGATCCTGCTTCTGCATTCTCTCCTGGGAGTCTCCTCCCTTCCTTAGCACGTGCACACTTGTCGGCCAAGGCATACAGCTCACTGACGTCCTTGACTTTGCACATCGCCATCTCCTCCCTCATCCTGCGGTTCCGCACGCGTTACGATAGAACGCGCTGATCACCATGGCGGGTGGACATCTGGGATGTTGTAGTGCACACGGCTAAATCTCTGAATGAACTTGGCGAGGACTCTCCTTCCTTCTGGGCGAGCAGATGAAGGTCACTCTCTTGGCCATGAGGCTTGTGGCCGCCTGTAAAGGCACCAACAAACTGATGGCACAAATCTGCCCAAGAGGATATAGAGCTGTCCGGCAAGTGCATGAGCCAAGACCTGACGTTGGACTTGAGTACCAGTGGGAAATAGTTGGTGAGGATCTTGTCGTCTCGTCCCCCCACAGCTTGCACCGCAATGGTGTAGATGCTGAGGAACTCCGACAGGTGCGTCCTGCCATCGTACTTCTCCGGCACGTCTGGCTTGAAGTTCTTGTTCTTTGAGCCCTTTGGACTTGCCGCAGCTCACGAGTGAACGCAGGGCAACCTATCACAGACTGACAAGTCGCCTGGTTCCTCCGTGGCGTGCATGTCGACAAAGGGCCCGCGCGCTTGTCGGATCGACGCTGCGCTTCTCTCGACGCCGATGCGAGTTCGAGCGTCTTCTTGTTGTCGCTCATGAAGAACTTGGCGCTGATCGCGCGAGCTCGTGGATCGAGATGGCGGTGGAGTCGTCGTCGAGGTGGATCCGGCAGTCGGCGATCTTGGCCTTCGGGTGGAGAGTGCATGGCGGTTGCACCCCACAAGTCTCGCCGCCACTGGCTCGTGCCTTGTCGTCTTGCCGCGGCAGTGATGTAGTTGGTTGCCGCAGAGCGTCGCCGTTGGCAAAGCCGACGAGGCTTTGGATGGTAGCCCTCCACTCGTCGACCTTGTCGGCCGTTCGAGGGTAATCCAAAAGCAGCTGAGCTCTCGCTAGAGCCTCTGCTGGAGTAGTGGGTGGCAATGGTGAACGGTGCGAGGAGCGGATATGCTCGGACTTCTAACTATGTTAGAAGGAGCAGCCTCCCGCCCAGCGACCGTATCTCGCTCGTGCAAAGACGTTGGCGTGCACGCTGGTCTTGAGGGTCTCGAGATCCTCCGTGTCGGTCTTGATCCAACGGCGTATGGTATTGTGAATACCATGACGCTGTTGGTCAGCGTCTCTGAGATGGGCGCGGGGGGTGTGCGACGCCGAGGTTTGCGCGGCCTTGTCATTGGAGTTAGCAACGCCACGAACTCCTTCGCCGGCGCCCGTTCTTCCGCCATTGTCTGCTCCACCACCCGTTTGCTCCGGTGATGGCGGGTACGACACGGACGGCTCTGCTGCCGCCGAAGCCTTCTTCTTCGGTGGCATGTCGCGGAAGATGTTGAAGATGATGAAGACGCTGCTCGTGTGCACGCCGGATCAGGTTCACACGGCCTCGACGCCCCCTACCTGGCGCGCCAAAGATGTCGGGGAGGCTGATCGGACCCACGAACACCTATGGGGCCGGCGGACCAGGCCCCTTGTGGTTCGGAGGGGGGCGGAGATCGCACGAAGAGCGGATCGAGGCGAAGCACACGAGCAGTTTACCCAGCTTCGGAGCTCTCCAGAGAGATAATACTCCTACTGCTGCTTCTCTGATTGTATTGTGTTCTTGCTAGGGAGCGATGAGAGCTACAAAACCTAAGCGTGAGGGAATGTTGAACCTCCTCTACATTGCGCACGGGCCTCCTTTTATATGCTCAAGGGGTCTCCGGCGGTGGCAACATAGAAGAGGGTACAAATGTAAAAGCGATGGCGGTACACCTACTTGAGCGATTATGCGATTGCAATATACCTAACTCTGACGGCAAGGGACAAAAGCATTAAATGCATGTCCTTGTCGTCTAAACAGTGCAACAGAGCGCCACCGTTTGCCACGATGGCGGGCTTGTAAGCGCCGCTTATCACTGCTCTCCGCTGGCTGCACAGCCTCTTGACACGCGTGCATGGAATGGTCCCATGGCGACACGTTGATGGATGAGCTGGAGCGGAGATGAAGAGAGGTTGCCTGCCGCGGCAAGTGCCTTGCCGCGGCTGAATCCTTGTCACGTCGGAGGCTTGTCGCGTTCCGAGCCTTCCCGGCAAGCTCCTCTTGCCGGGGTCTTGTCTTCTGCGTGCCTTGAGTGGCCTTCCCGGCAAGCTCCTCTTGCCGGGGCTTTGTCTTCTTGGCTAAATACTTTGTTCTTGAATGGCTCCAAAGGAGCCACGGAGGATCTTGGCGGTGACCAGGCAAACCCCGGCTGAGGTCTTTACTGTTGTCCGCATTCTGCGAGTTCGGGATACTAGGGTACCCCTACTCTAGTACACCGACAATAAGTCATATGATTAGCTCTTATGAAGAAACTTCTTTTCCCTAACAAATCAGCCAGTGGCTTGGTGTGCTAGGAATACATATAGAGTGACGGTTGCAAGTCTTCAAACCACATAATACTTCGCACGTGCATGACTGACTTGGGATGGTACCAGGGGGAACAAAAACAATCTTTCTCGAACTCACGGCGGCAACTTGCACCAAATGCATGTGAATCAGAGAAAGTCACTTCTTTCATCCAACATATTCTTCACGAATGGGACATGAAGATAATGCTTATAAAAGTTTCCAACACTAGGTTGATGTTCAACATGAATTATGGGGGAGACCAAATGCTGCTGATGGGCTCAACAGTAACTCATCGGAATTTCCATATCATTGGACTTCCACCATCACGTGAACACGGTGATAGCATTGGTCAGACCAAAAGATGTAATGGTGTATGCTCGAGGGATCAACCACGAGTAAGACAACATTACGAACATCGTTGGTTACGATTTGACTTGACGATAACCCATACTCAAGTCAAAGTTTTGACAAGGCAATAGATCCAACAACTGATCACAGGGACCAATCGATGAAGATATCATCTTTCTTCAACACACACACACACCAGGATATCCCTTGGAGATGAACTAAGTAAGGTAAGCTTTTATCTTCCAACTCTCCAAGTTGTTGTTTAGCTTAACCAGCTAGCTCAGGGTATCTGGCATAGATTCTTGGAGAAAGGGTGGTTACAAGAAAACCAACTTGATCACGAACTCAACATAGCGGTCAGGTGACAACCTGGTAATACTTCCGAGAAGATATTCAGAAAATCACGAACCACCAATATGCTACTAAGCTCGAGAAAAATCTTGCTTTTTAGGGCAAGACGATATGATCAAAAGAACGAGGGATTGGCACAATCCTAACTCATTGATCGAAGAGTGCACCGGAAATAAGGACTAGGTAGCACGATCGATCTTAGGATGATGATTTAATAACAACCACGCTAAGAATGAGAATATTGTCCATTAACTACCAAGAAAGGGGGTTGCTAGGCGTATCGATTTCACACACCACAATTCACTTGTCGGCATTCCGGTTACAACAACACGAGACCGAGGAATGAATAATGATGGTGAGAAGTATCACTGCGTCAAGAATTCATAAGAGGTGGTGCAATTCTCATGACACTCTTGACACAAAGATGGTAACACTCCAAGGTAGAACAGAGCAAAAGTCGGATTGGTATTTTGATCTGCGAAGTACAACTACTTTGACCAAATCCTAGAAATGGACAAGGTAGTGGAGTTTGTTTCTCCTAGTCATTCTGAACTAGAATGGCTTGACGGACCACAAGAATAATAAGCATCGATAACACGGATGCACAATTACTCCTGACTATCAATTGATAGATGATGGTGAATACAAATGAAGAGGGACAACTCAAGGGGACATATATCTTTCTGAGTTGTGGATGCATAGATTAATATGTCGAACCAAGTTCAACAGGTTTCTTCCGGATAACCCATGCAGAAAGGTAGACCTGACAGAGTATCAACATAGAATCGAGAACTCATCAAGAGCACTCTGGTTGTGATCTTTTGGTTCAACGAGGAACTTCTGCCATAAATAGTTCATGGTATTGGAAGAAGGAAATATCACAGACCTCGAGGACTATCGCAAAGTTACTAATATCCTAAAGGAACAAGCAAACACTATCAACAAGAGGTAAGTAGGGTGAATCTCGGGTTCAAGAACCCAAGAATAGAATACCTACTACTAAATGGCATCACATGATGCTTTCGAGAATAATGGCCAGAATCATCACACCGGGAACACAGAACATGGCTAGATTACTAGGTGATCCCCTATGACACCTAGGGTCATAATAATAGCTCCAACATATACGTCGAGGCAATAGAGTACCTCAACTCACTGATTAGTGTGTTACTCGGCCCAAAGGAACATTGGGAACACAAAGAAGGGGTTGCAAATGCATCGACTATTTGGAAACCTGGGATGACTCGGACGGCATAACGGCTGTAAATGCTCAAAAAGATTTGAGACATCCTGCAAAAATGGTGGCATGACCACTCAACATCACAATATGAAGGTTCTGAAGCCAGCTATGATCATACAGAAGTAGTAGAAACTGAACTAAGATTTGAAACTATCAATCATATAAGTCTATGGATTAGTAACACATCATACTGATAGAAAGATGAGAAGCCTAGTTCTTAATCCCCATAGAAAAGAAGAGGTTGGCTCAGATCAGAAGGGCATAAGGTATAAGGAGTAAATAGAGCCTTACGTTCCCTTCCACAATCAATTCCCTTACATAACTAAAGCATTTCTAGACACAACTTCGACCGATTTGGCTTGGCAATCCTACAGGCAGTCAGGCTCTGATACCAAAGCTGTCAGGACCTTGATTCCAAGTCACATCGATCTAGCTGGTAACACCTCATATCACTTTGCGGCCTCACGCACGGTATTCCCACGGGTGTCGCCTTACCATGGCCCGAGACCGTTTGCGCCTTTTGGCTCATGTATATGATAATGTCGCTAGCATCCATATGACAGAGAACCCGGCCCGACATGGCTAGTCGTGAACCCAAAGTGGCACTAACCCATGGGGATAGGCATACATGAATCAACTTCGAGCATGTCGATTGACGGCGTGTGAATCCGGGCTGTAACCTTGGGCTAACAGGACTCTGGGAACCCGGGCATGTAGCAGGCTAGGCAGGACTCGGATGTCACCAAGCGTGACATTTCCCGAAGGGATGTATACAGTGAACGAAGTGAATCACATGCCGACCAGTCAAGTGTTCCGGAGCAGTAGTCTTTGGGCTAGCGTGACTCCGGTGAACCGGGTCAGAAGGACTACTATGGCTCATGGAAGCACAAGACTACATTTCCCCATAAGAGAGGCTACCAAGGATAAACAACTAGGTTGTCGGATCCCACACATACCAAGCATTTCAATCATACACACAATATGCTCGATATGTGTAAATACAACATGGCATCACAACATAACTCTACGACTCAAGTATTTATTCATTAGGCTCCGAGGAGCGAGATATTACAAACATGGGTCTCATGACCCAACAATCAGAGCATACAAGTCAAAGCACAAGCGGAAGCTTAACATGTGTGAGTACAGACATCTACAAATGAAAAAGGTGAGAAGCACGAATATCTACCAGATCCTGCCAGGAGGGCACAAGATCGTAGCTGAGGTAACAAGCTAAACGTCAAGTCCACATCGGAACTACTAAGCGAGACCGACATCTCTCGCAAAACATAAAATAGGCAAACGTGAGTACAAATGTACCTAGCAAGACTTACATCAGAACTAGCTACATATGCATCATTATCAACAAAGGGGGTGGTGGAGTTTAACTGCAGCAAGCCAGCTTTGACTCGGTGGCTATCCTGAACTACTACTGCAAGTAACTCTTTTGAGGTGGCGCACACGAGTCCGAATATTCACCAACCAATACACTACTATGGATCCGATCCCGTCTTCCTACGAGAACGCCATCCATAGCACTCACGCTTATCTTGCACATTTTAGAGTATCCACTTTCACTTGTCTATGAACTGTTATAGGCAACCCAGAAGTCCTTTACCGTGGATGCAGCTATTCGAATAGATGATGTTAACCCTGCAGGGGTGTACTTCTTCACACACGCTCTCGCCACTTACCACCATGTACACGTCGTGTATCTCGGCAACCTTCAAGCGGAAGCTTTGGCGAGGAGTCGGCCACGACCTGACTAACCACACAAGTCTCTAGTCCAGGTTTATCGCCTATTCGGGTTCCATCCGCGAGGAGATCCGGCCGGGTGTCGCCACGGCCCCAAACGATGAGAGCAGGGGTTCCAGAGGCACCAAGCAGGCGTCTCGGTACACCGTGCCTCGTGTCTCTACCACAATATAGCCCACCCCTAGGGTCAGCGCTACGCACGGCCCCCAACACATATCCTACAAACACCAGAAACTAGTTGCAACTCCTGGATAGAGATCAAGTTGATTAATAAGTCGAGAGAGCTTGGAGTGCCCGGAGCCCAATGTGTGGTAGTAACTGTTTCATGGATCACAAACACAGAACTCAGTTCCTAAGGACGGCTGCAATGAGACAACCCACCATGTACTCCTACATGGCCTCTCACCGCTACCTTTACCAAATCGTGTTCACACACTTAGCTCTCAACAAGAGGACATGTTCACACACCTCCGATTCATCCCGATGAATCGGACACTGACTCAACTCTAAGCAGTAGTAGGCATGACAAACAAGCATGTATGAGTAGGCACATCAGGGCTCAAACAACTCCTACTCATGCTAGTGGGTTTCATCTATTTACTGTGGCAATGACAGGTCATGCAGAGGAAAAGGGTTCAGCTACCGCAGCAAGTAACAAATATGTCGTTGTTGTCCTAATGCAATAAAAGAGAGCAGGAGCAAGAGAGGATTGTATCGGAATGAACAAGGGGGTTTTGCTTGCCTGGCACTTCCGAAGATAATATAGTTCTTCATCGGTGTCATCGAACTCATCGCTTCAGACGTCGTCTCGAGAGGGGACAAACACCGCAACAGAAGGAAACACCATCAATGCAATGCATAATATGATGCATGATCATCACATCGCAATATGATGTGGTTTGAGCTAATGCAACTAGCAGCAGGTTAAATGAAGTTGGTTTGAACCCTAGGTTCAAATTCAAACTCCATATGTGAAGGTTTAAATGCCATTATAAGATTTGGCCTAAACAGAAGCCCTAAGTTGTTCTATCATGCATGAAAATGGTACAGATGGATAGATTGGATTTTTCTTATCATTTTTCATATATAAACTATTTCATTCTGAGCTACGGTTGATTTTCTATGATTTTTAGAAGTTTTAGCTATTTTCTGGAATTTCCTGTATAAGAATAATTCCAGTAATTGAATTAATGCGTCAGCATTGCGTCAGGGTGACGTCAGTGGTCAACAGGGTCGGTCCAGGTCAAACTGACCAGTGGGACCCATAGGTCAGTTACTAACTAAACTATCCTGGTTTAATTAGCACTAATCCTAGATTAGTTAGTAGGGCCGGGCCCGCGTGTCAGTGACTCAGAGGGGAGTCAAATCTGGTCAACCAGGGTCAAACTCGCCGGAGTTGACCCGTGGCTCGTCGCCGGCGACGCCAGAGACGGCGGAGGGCGTCGGAAACGCTCCTCCGGCGACCAAATCAACGGCGGATGGCATGAATGCGAAGCCCAGGCTCTCCCGCATCCAACTCAATGAGCGGCAGCTGGGTGCTGTGTGGCGTCAGCGATGGCGGCGGCGGTGGCGAGAGTTCGGACAGGGGATGCGGCTGCGTGCGCCAGGGGAGGAGCTGATGGGCTAGGTGGCATCTGCGGGCCACCAGAAACACGCCGGTGCCACAGGTTCGAGCGGAGGGGCTCGGGTCGAGGAGGCTAGGCAGCCATGGCGGACGGCGGTGCTCGGGCATGTGGCGAGGGTGCTACGGCATGTGAACGAGCAAAACAAGGGAGGAGAAACGGGGTGGAGCTCACAGCGAGGTCGTCGGCGGTCTCATTGGGCTCGGGGAGGCACGGATGGCGTCGTGGCGTTGCCGGCGATCTCGGCGGCCGGAGGGAGAAGAAGGCGATGCAGACGACGATGCAGGGCGGGCGAGCTCACGTGACTCGTCGAGGAGGAAGAGGTGGTCGTGGGGAATCTTATGGGGGCGGAGAGAGGTTCAGGGGGAGGCGGTGGCTACGGTGAACGACGTCGGTGGCGACGAGCCCCGCTCGGTGGTGAGAGAGAGAGGGATCTAGGGGAGGGGAAAGGACGAGGGGAGCGAGGGGAGCGAGGGAGAGGACCAGGGGGTGCGTGGCATCGTCTAGACGCGTCAGGGAGGCGGCGGGAAGCAGGAGGTGGCCGAGGCGCGTGGCCGCGCGCGTGGGGCACACGCCCGGCGTCCTTCTGTCCTAAGGAAGGGGACGACTGGCATGGCCAGATGGACTGGGCCGTGCTGGGCCGGACCAAGGGGCGCCAGGTCAGCTCTCTCTCTCTCTCTCTATTAATAATTTGTTCTGCTTTTCTATTTTGTTATTTTGTTTTGATTTAGTTTAACACCAAATCATTTTTATATAATTCTGGAAATATTTTTGGGAACTCTCTGAATTAATCGGTGTCCCTCAATATTTCTCAGAATATTTGGAGCTGTCAAAATATTTATAGAAATGTTTTGGAGCCCCAATCAAATACAATATGTGTTGAGGTAAAATCCAAGATGGCTAGGAAAAATGTGCATCACCTCACGGTTCTTTGTTTCCAGCATCTACAAAAATCATGAACATTTTTTCTAAGACCATTTTGGGTTCTTGGAATTTATTTTAGTTGAATCTATTTGAATTCCATTTGCTGCTGGGGTTTGAACATCCCCCATTTCAACTTTCAAAGAAATTTAGACATGATGCATGGATGCAATGCCACTATCTGCAACCAAATTCTAGGGCTGTGACACTAGCATAGGAAGGCAAAACAAGCATGAGTTTGAAACTTTCAGCACATAGAGAGGAAACTTGATATTAGTGCGATATGTAAAAGCATATGTTACTCTCTCATAATAATTTTCAGTAGCATCATGAATGAATTCGACAATATAGCTATCACATAAAGCATTCTTTTCAGGATCCACAAGCATAATTTTTTTATTACTCTCCATATAAGCAAATTTCTTCTCATCAATAGTGGCGGGAGCAAATTCAACAAAAAAACTATCATGAGATACTTGATTGACATAACCAAATTGAATATTAAAATCATGATGGCAAGTTTGATGGTTATTATTACTTTTTATGGCATACATGTCATCACCATAATCATCATACATAGCAACTTTGTTCTCATTATAATCAATTGAAACCTCTTCCAAAATAGTGGATTCATCACTAAATAAAGTTATGACCTCTCCAAATCCACTTTCATAATTATTATAATAAGATTCAACACCCTCCAAAATAGTGGGATCATTAGTACCTACAGTTGACACTCTTCCAAATACAATTTCATCAATATAATTATCATAAATAGGAGGCATGCTATCATCATAATATTTTTTCTCATCTAAACTTGGGTGACTAAAAATATGATGCGCATCAAATATAGCATCCCCAAGCTTATGGCTTTGCATATCATTAGCATCATGTATATTCATAGCAAGCACACGAACAACATTGCAATCATTCTCATCATTCAAAGATTTTGTGCCAAACATTTTATTGAATTCTTCTTCTAACAATTGAGCACAATTTTCCTTTCCATCATTTTCAAGAAAGACATGACAAAGATGAATAATATGAGGCAAACTCAATTCCATACTTTTGTAGTTTTCTTTTATAAACCAAACTAGTGATAAAATAAGAAACTAAACGATTCAATTGCAAGGTCCAAAGATATACCTTCAAGCACTCACCTCCTCAAAAATGGCGCCCGAAAAGAGCTTGATGTCTACTATGCAACTTTATTCTTGTAGACTCGTGTTGGGCATCCAAGCGCAGAGTTTTGTAGGACAGTAGCAATTTTCCCTTAAGTGGATGACCTAAGGTTTATCAACCCTTGGGAGGTGTAGAATGAAGATGGTCTCTCTCAAACAACCTTGCAACCAAATAGCAAAGAGTCTCTTGTATCCCCAACATACCAAATACAATGGTAAATTGTATAGGTGCACTAGTTCGGCAAAGAGACGGTGATACAAGTGTAGTAATGATAGTAGACATTGATTTTTGTAACAGGAACAATAAAAAGTAGCAAGGTAGCAAGTAAGAAAAGTGAGCACGAACGGTATTGCAATGCTTGAAAACAAGGCCTAGGGTTCATACTTTCACTAGTGTGATCTCACAACAATGCTAACATAGTTGAATCATATAACAATCCCTCAACGTGCAACGAAGAATCACTCGAAAGTTCTTATCTAGTGGAGAACATAAGATGAAATTTTTTGTAGGGTACGAAACCACCTTAAAGTTATCTTTTCTGATCATCTATTGAGCTATTCCTATAAGTGTCACAAATGGCCCTAGAGTTCATACTAAAATAACACCATATGATACATATCAACTAACTCTAATGTCACCTATATACTCCAATGTCACCACAATTATCCGTGAGTTGATTATACGGTATGCATCAAACAACTTCAGATTCATAATATTCAATCCAACACAAAGAACTTCAAAGAGTGCCCCAAGATTTCTACCAGAGAAACAAAGACGAAAACGTACATCAACCCCTATGCACAGATTACCCCAATGTCACCTCGGAAATCCGCAATTTGAGTGCCAAAACATACATCAAGTGAATCAATATGACACCCA
This sequence comes from Aegilops bicornis, assembly GCA_021605145.1. Classification (NCBI taxonomy): domain Eukaryota; kingdom Viridiplantae; phylum Streptophyta; class Magnoliopsida; order Poales; family Poaceae; genus Aegilops; species Aegilops bicornis. Next base: position 237,429,748 of record CM038669.1, read on the forward strand.
TTATCACCACGGGTATTCATACGCAAGACATACACCAAGTGTTCTCAAATCCATAAAAGTATTCAATCCGATAATAATGAAACCTCAAAGGTAAAAATTCAATTAATCACAACAAGATAGAGTAAGAGAAACACCATATGATCCAACCATATTACCAAAGATCGCGGTACATCAAGATCATGCCAAATCAAGAACACGAGAGAGATAGTTAGATAGATAGAGAGAGAGAGAAATCAAACACATACCTACTAGTACAAACCCCTAGCCCCGAGGGTGGACTACTCCCTCCTCATCATGGTGGCCGCCGAGATGATGAAGATGGACTCCGGTGATGATTTCCCCTCCGGCAGTGTGTCGGAAAGGGCTCCTCATTGATTTTGCATGGATACAGAGGATTGCAGCGATAAAACTTCTCATCTAGGGTTATTTCTGGGTGTTTCTGTATTTGTAGGATTTTTTGGCGTCGGTCTCACACTAAGATGCCCCTCAGGGAGCCCACCACCCACCGGCGCACCATTACCCCCCTAGGCACGCCCTGGTGGGCGGTGGCCACCTCATGACACTTCTGGCCTTCCCACGAAGCTTCTAGTGTCTCTTTTCTTCCAAAAAAAATGTCAAAAAGTTTCGTTGCATTCGGAGAACTTTTATTTCTGCACAAAAAACAACACCACAGGAGTTCTATTGAAAACAACCTGAGTCCTGGGTTAGTTCCCTTTAAATCATATAAAATTGCACCCAAACCATCTAAAATTGTTGTAAACATGGCATGAATACTTCATAAATTATATATACGTTGGACACGCATCGAAGTGCTAGTCTCTGTTGGAGCAGTGATTGAGCCAAGGCTTCCAGAACGCCACGGAAGACTCACTGTATTCTCCTCAAGTTACTGCAACTGATGAGCCTCGAATCACTTGGGGTTGGTCTTGAAGGCTACCACCACATCTTTACATACATCTCCGGAGCACACTACAAGCAAGGAAGCTTCCGGAGGAACCCTAACTTCCTAGGATGTCAAACTCCAAGAGTATCAAGTCAACTATGAATAAATGTCGTGGGGAACACAAATTGGTTTGGTCAAAGTGTAGATCATGCTCCCTTAATCCCCAAAGTTTCAACAAGTTTGGATGGAGGGACTGAGATTATTTAGAAAAACAAGGTTTGGAAATGGTGGAGCTCAACAAGGTAAAAGGATTAGGTTTGGAGGAGGAAGGAGACTCCATTAAATAGTGCAAATGTGGAGGTGGCCCTTTCTGCCCATTGGTCCCCGTGTACACGGGCTAAGTCAGCCTCGTGCGCCGGGGAATCTAGAGGCATCACCCCATGCACACGGGGGTCCAGGACCTCGTACACATGGGGTATCTAGAGATTAGAGAGTTGCCAACTACCTCGTGCATACATGGTGATTAGGAACTTTTTGATACCAACCCCATGGACACTCCGCACATGCACATTGAAATGGATGAAGGAGAACTTTTGGTGGTAGGTGTCAGAAGTCTAGTGTATATATTTTAGAGTGTTCCCACACAAAATTCAACCACCTACGACTCAAATCAAACCAAAATGAAACCTTCGAGTCATCAACAAACTTTAACATTTTTTGCTTTTGTTATCCTGTTTATTTCTAACAGGTTAAGCAATTCTAGTAGCATCCCCACAAAAATAAATGACATGCTGATACGTCTCCAATGTATCTATAATTTTTTATTGTTCCATGCTGTTATATTATCATTCTTGGATGTTTTATAATCAATTTATAGTCATTTTATATCATTTTCTGGTACTAACCTATTGAAATAGTGCCAGATGTTGTTTTTTGCATGTTTTTTACATCGCAGGAAATCAATAGCAAACGAAGTCCAAATGCAGCAGAACTTTTTGTGGAATTCTTTGGACCAGAAGACATCGAGTGGGCCGAAGAAGCACCTGGGGGCTGCTCCGAGGGGAGCACAACCCACCAGGGCGCGCCTGGAGGCCCAGGCGCGCCCTGGTGGGTTGTGCCCACCTCGGGTGCCCTCCGGACCGCCTCTTTACTCTATAAATACCCCAATATTCCAGAAACCCTAGGGGAGTCATCAAAAATCAATTCCAGCCACCGCAAGTTCCAGAACCACCAGATCCAATCTAGACACCATCACAGAGGGGTTCATCATGTCCATTGGTGCCTCTCCGATGATGCGTGAGTAGTTCTTTGTAGACCTACGGGTCCATAGCTAGTAGCTAGATGGCTTGCTATCTCTCGTTTGATTCTCAATACAATGGTCTCTTGGAGATCCATATGATGTAACTCTTTTTGTGGTGTGTTTGTTGGGATTGGATGAACTTTGAGTTTATGATCAGATCTATCTTTTTATCCATGAAAGTTATTTGAGTCTTCTTGATCTCTTATATGCATGATTGCTTATAACCTCGTATTTCTTCTCCGATATTTGGGTTTTATTTGGCTAACTCGATCTATTTATCTTGCAATGGGAAGAGGTGCTTTGTGATGGGTTCGATCTTACGGTGCTTGATCCCAGTGACAGAAGGGGAACCGACACATATGAATCGTTGCCATTAAGGATAATAAGATGGGGGTCTATGTCTACATAAATAGATCTTGTCTACATCATGTCATCGTTCTTATTGCATTACTCCAATTTTCCATGAACTTAATACACTAGATGCATGCTGGATAGCGGTCGATGTGTGTAATAGTAGTAGATGCAGGAAGGAGTCGGTCTACTAATCTTGGACGTGATGCCTATATAATGATCATTTCCTGGATATCGTCATGATTATTTGAAGTTCTATCAATTGCCCAACAGTAATTTGTTTACCCACCGTTTGCTATTTTTCTCGAGAGAAGCCACTAGTGAAATCTACGGCCTCCGGGTCTCTTGTTTATTATATTTGCCTTTGCGATCTATTTTATTTGCTTTTATTTTCAGATCCATTAAACCAAAAATACAAAAATACCTTGCTGCAGTTTATTCAATTTAGCGTTCGATCTATCAAATTATTACAACTTTCTCACGTTCGTTTGCCAATTTCTGGCGCCATTGCCCGAAAGGGATTGACAACCCCTTTAACACGTCGGGTCGTGAGTATTTATTATTTGTGTACATGTGCTGTTTACATAGTGTTGCTTGGTTCTCCTACTAGTTTGATAACCTTGGTCTCATCACTGAGGGAAATACCTACCATCGCTGTGCTGCATCATCCCTTCGTCTTTGGGGAAATACTGACGTAGTCTAGCAGACATTAAAAGGAATTTCTGGCGCCGTTGCTGGGGAGGATCACGTCAAGATAGTCTCCCGTCAATATGCCAATTTAAAGGCGTCGTTGCCGGGGAGACATCATCAACATCTACAAGGTTCCTAATCACTAATCTGATCTCCTCGCAATTTCAATTATTTGCCATTTGCCTCTCGTTTTCCTCTCCCCCACTTCACAAATATTGTCGTTTTATTCGCCCTCCTTTTCGTTCGCCGTTTTCTTGCCGGATCTGTTTTTGAGTGCAATCTTGTTGCGTAGTCACAATGACTCAAGAGAACACCAAGTTGTGTGATTTCTCAAATACCAGCAACAACGATTTTATTGGCACTCCGCTTGCTCCCGCCACTAGTGCGGAATCTTGTGATATTAATACCGCTTTGCTGAATATTGTTATGAAAGATCAATTTTACGGTACTACTAATGAGGATGCCACGTCCCATCTTAACACATTCATGGAATTATGCGATATGCAAAAGAAAAAAGATGTGGACAATGATGTTGTGAAGATGAAATTATTTCCGTTTACTTTGCGAGATTATGCAAAAAATTGGTTTTCTTCTTTGCCTCGCAATAGTATTGATTCTTGGAACAAATGCACAAATGCTTTTATCACTAAGTATTTTTCGGCCGCAAAAATTATTTCCCTTAGAACCCAGATCATGAATTTCAAGCAACCTGAACATGAGCATGTTGCACAATCTTGGGAAAGGATGAAAATGATGCTAAGGAATTGCGCAACTCATGGGTTAAATCTTTGGATGATCTTACAAAAATTTTATGCGGGGTTGAATTTTGTTTCTCGTAATCTTTTAGATTCTGCCATGGGTGGTACTTTTATGGAAATTACTTTGGGTGAAGCCACCAAATTTCTTTATACTATCATGGCAAATTATTCACAATGGCATACCGAAAGAGCTCCTACTAGTAAAAAAGTTAATTCGGTTGAAGAAATTTCTTCTTTGAGTGAAAAAGTTGATGCTCTTATGAAATTGGTGGCCAGTAAAAGTGCTCCTATTGATTTCAATGCTATGCCTTTGTCTACTTTGATTGATCAAAATAGTGATGCCGTAGATGTGTATTTTATTTCGCTAAACAATTTCAATAACATTGCTTATAGAGGTAATTTTAATCCTAGGCCTTTTCCTAGTAATTCCTCTAATAATTATGGTAATTCCTATGGTAATCCTTCTTATAATAATAATAGGAACACCTCTGATATTGAGAATAATATTAAAGAATTTATCAACACTCAAAAAGTTTACAAAACTACAATGGAAGAAAAGTTGAATAAGATTGATGATTTGTCTAGAAGTGTTGATAGAATTTCTCATGATGTAGAAAATCTCAAGATGAAATTTTTTCTTCCCAAAGTTGAGGAATCAATTAAAGCTCTTTATGTTTATATGGATGAAAGTAAGAAAAGAACCGCTATGCTTAGAGCTAGAAGAGAATTTTTAGAAAAAGCGTTTTCTAGTGATTGCTTTCATAAAAATGATGGAGATCTTAAAATGATTGGTGTTCCTTCTGTTGATTATTTGATTAGTAAAATTAAGATTGATGAAAAAGGGACTGAAGAAGAGTCAACTTTAGCTAGAAGGCGTCTCGATAATTCGTTTTTATACTAGTGAGTCTCATATATTGTTCTTCAAAGCAGCACCATGTTTTTCATATAGTGAGTCTCATAAGTTGTCTTTTTATATTAGTGGCAATTTTTCGTTATAGAACTTGGCTTATGTATTCCTACAATGGGCTTCCTCAAAATTCCCTAGGTCTTCATGAGCAAGCAAGTTGGATGCACACCCACTAGTTTTCTTTTGTTGAGCATTCATAGCTCTAGTGCATCCGTTGCATGGCAATCCATACTCCTCATGTTGACATCAATTGATGGGCATCTCCATAGCCCGTTGATTATCCTCGTCAATGTGAGACTTTCTACTTTTTTGCCTTCTCCACACAATCCCCATCATCATATTCTATTCCACCCATAGTGTTATATCCATGGCTCACTCATGTATTGCGTGAAGGTTGAAAAAGTTTGAGATTATTTAAGTATGAAACAATTGCTTGGCTTGTCATCGGGGGTATAGAAGTTGGGAACATCTTTGTGTGACGAAAATGAAGCATAGCCTAACTATATGATTTTGTAGGGATGAACTTTCTTTTGCCATGTTATTTTGAGAAGACATGATTACTTTGATTAGTATGCTTGAAGTATTATTATTTTTATGTCAATATGAACTTTTGTCTTGAATCTTTCGGATCTGAATATTCATACCATGATTAAGAAGATTTACATTGAAATTATGCCAAAGTATCCTCCCGCATAAAAAATTCTCTTTTTATCATTTACATACTCGAGGACGAGCAGGAATTAAGCTTGGGGATGCCTGATACGTCTCCAACGTACCTATAATTTTTGATTGCTCCATGCTACTTTATCTATTGTTTTGGACTATAATGGGCTTTATTTTCCACTTTTATATTACTTTTGGGACTAACCTATTAACTGGAGGCCGAGCCCAGAATTGCTGTTTTTTTGCCTTTTCGAAGAAACAGAATATCAAACGGAGTCCAAACGGAATGAAACCTTCGGAAACGTGATTTTCTCACCGAACGTGATCCGGGAGACTTGGACACTACGCCAAGGCACAAGAGAGGCGGTCACGAGGGTGGGGGGCGCCCCCCCCTAGGGCGCGCCCCTGCCTCGTGGGCCCCTCGAAGCTCCACCGACGTACTCCTTCCTCCTATATATACCTACATACCCCCAAACGATCAGAATAGGAGCCAAAAACCTAATTCCACCGCCGTAACTTCCTGTATCCACGAGATCCCATCTTGGGGCCTGTTAGGAGCTTCACGGAGGGGGCATCCACCATGGAGGGCTTCTACATCAACACCATAGCCTCTCCGATGAAGTGTGAGTAGTTTACTTCAGACCTTCGGGGTCCATAGCTAGTAGCTAGATGGCTTCTTCTCTCTTTTTGGATCTCAATACAATGTTCTCCCCCTCTCTCGTGGAGATCTATTCGATGTAATCTTCTTTTTGTGGTGTGTTTGTTGAGACCGATGAATTGAGGGTTTATAATCTAGCTTATCTATGAATAATATTTGAATCTTCTCTGAATTCTTTTATGTATGATTGAGTTATCTTTGCAAGTCTCTTCGAATTATCCGTTTGGTTTGGCCAACTAGATTGGTAGTTCTTGCAATGGGAGAAGTGCATTGCTTTGGGTTCAATCTTATGTGTCCTTACCCAAAGGATGTAAAGGGTTGCAAGGCACGTATTGTATTGTTGCCATCGAGGATAACAAGATGGGGTATTTATCATATTGCATGAATTTATTCCTCTACATCATGTCATCTTGCTTAAGGCGTTACTCTATTTTTAACTTAATACTCTAGATGCATCTTTGGATAGCGGTCGATGAGTGGAGTAATAGTAGTAGATGCAGAATCGTTTCGGTCTACTTGTCTCGGACGTGATGCCTATATACATGATCATACCTAGATATACTCATAACTATGCTCAAATTCTGTCAATTGCTCAACAGTAATTTGTTCACCCACCGTAGATTACCTATGCTTATGAGAGAAGCCACTAGTGAAACCTATGGCCCCCGGGTCTATTCTCATCATACCAATCTCCATCACTTTTATACTTGCTTTGTTTTAACTTTGCTTTTTTACTTTTCACTTTGCATCTTTATACCAAAAATACCAAAAATATTATCTCTATCAAATCTCATTCTCGTAAGTGACCGTGAAGGGAGTGACAACCCCTAATCACGTTGGTTGCGAGTAGCTATGGTTTTGTACAGGTACGAGGGACTTGTGCGTGGCCTCCTACTGGATTGATACCTTGGTTCTCAAAAACTAAGGGAAATACTTACGCTACTGTGCTGCATCATCCTCTCCTCTTCGGGGAAAACCAATGCGAGCTCAAGACGTAGCAGTCGCCGCCTCGCCTGGCTTCGACGCGCGTCCGAGCTGACGAGGCATGTAGTGCCGTGCGGGCTGGCTGGCTGCTGAGTTGGTGCGGTGGTAGAGTCTTCACGAAGATCTGCATGCCACCACGCAGGTGCTTGCTGAGTTGGCCTGGAAGCCGCACATCGCCACACAGGTGCCTGCCTAGTTGGTGGGCTGGCAGCTGTGTGGGAAGGGCGGTGGAGCATTGGTGGGCGTGGGCCTGGCTGCGGCCCCGCGGATGTCTTCGGCAAGAGTCTTGCCGGGCCCCTAGCAAGGGTCTTTCCGCGGCGTCGTGGGAGTCCTCGGTAAGGGTCTTTCCGGGGGTTCTCGTGGGTATCCTCGGCAAGGATCTTGCCGAGAATCTTTGTCGGTGTCAAAACCAGCGGATCTCGGGTAGGGGGTCCCGAACTGTGCGTCTAGGCGGATGGTAACAGGAGACAAGGGACACGATGTTTTTACCAAGGTTCGGGCCCTCTCGATGGAGGTAATACCCTACTCCTGCTTGATTAATATTGATGATATGGGTAGTACAAGAGTAGATCTACCACGAGATCAAGGAGGCTAAACCCTAGAAGCTAGCCTATGGTATGATTGTTGTTCGTCCCTACGGACTAAAACCCTCCGGTTTATATAGACACCGGATAGGGTTAGGGTTACACGTAGTCGGTTACAATGGTAGGAGATCTACATATCCAGATCGCCAAGCTTGCCTTCCACACCAAGGAAAGTCCCATCCGGACACGGGACGAAGTCTTCAATCTTGTATCTTCATAGTCTAGGAGTCCGCCAAAGATGATAGTTCGGCTATCCGGACACCCCTAATCCGGGACTCCCTCAAGAGCTCCTGAACCAGGGCTTCAATGACGATGAGTCCGCGCGTAGTTTGTCTTCGGTATTATGAGGCGGGTTCTTCTCCAAATCCCATATACTTGTCGAATAGTGTCCGACTTCCGATAAATGCTGCGCTCCTTGGCTTCTACGCCCAATAATGGCCATCTTCCACGTGTTTGAATGAATGCGAAAAGCCAGGGTATTTTTACACTTACCCCCCTAGCTGCGCAAATGAGCTGCCTATAAAAGGGGCGAGGATCTAGATCTGAGTCACACTCCCCCCTTCGCGAGCTTTCATCGGAGCGCCTCTGACCAAAGCCCATTCCATCATGGAAAGTCGACGTGGCTCCTCCTCTCGCGCTCCCAGCCCTCAGCCTGGAAATTGGGAGAGATGCTCAGTCCCGCATAGCGAGCTAGTTATACTCCAAACCAAGGGATTTCTTCCCCCGGCCTTTATGGTTCCGGTTCAAGCCGGACTTGCCACCTACAAGGGCGGAAAGCAAGCAGAGAGTGTCCCCGATCTCTCTAAAGGAGAGCGGGTGTGCTTTTTCTCTTATCTAGTAAGAGGACTCGGATTTCCAATCCATCCGTTTCTCCGGGGGCTCTTGGAGTTCTACGGCCTCCAATTGCACCACCTTACGTCTGCCTCCCTTTTGCACATCCTGGGGTTCGTGGCCCTTTGCGCACTGGTCTTGGGCGTCGTGGCTCATTTTGCGCTGTTGAAGAGATTATTCTGCCTAGTACCCCGTTCTCATGAGGGGTCAATATATCAAGTGCGTGGAGCCGAACTATGGCGCATCGCCGGACCGGATATCTATCCGGAACTCGAAGAAGGCGTCCAAGACTGGCCTTCGGAATGGTTTTACATGGAGGACGTCCCACGCCGGATCCTGTTCGGATCGGCCTTCCAGAGTTTAGCAACGCCTCCTCAAGAAGCGCCTAAGCCGGGCGCTCATGGAGCCCCTGAGGGAAAATGACCGGGATGTCCTTTACTTGATGAGCCGGATAAGATTACTAGCTCATGCCGGATTGACCATGATTGGAGTCATGGCAATCTGCATTATGAGGGGAGTGTAGCCGCTCCAATATAGGGGCCACCCCATGTGGGACTTCAACAGGGAGGACGATGCCACCCGCCATGGCCGGAAAGGGCCGAGATCGGTCACCGAACTGGTGAAGACCTTGTCTGCCATGTATAAAGGGGAGGAGGAGGATTTTCTCCGCGTCAATCCACTGAGCGAGTTTTCTTCGAATAATCCTCGAAGTTGGGTAGGCAAACATCTTTGTGGCCTGTCCGATCCATCTTCCCGTGGTTAAATATCTCATTTCATGGTTTCTACGCAGGAACTGCGCCGGGCCGTGGAGAAGATACACAGCCTGCCCCCACAACCCGAGGACCCGGAACGGTCCCTCGATCCGGCCTTCGAAGAGGATCCGGATATAAAGGTGGAGTTGATCGACGGGGTGTTCCACCAACTTAGCATCGACAATGCTCTGGTTGCCATTACGGCCGATTACCCCGGAATACTTCCACCTCACAGTAATCGAGACCGAGGTCCCAATACTCGATAATGACCCAACCGTGCTTATTTCTTGATCACCAGATACCAATGGTGCTTGAGGGGTGCCTTCGAGGCAGAGGTCGAGCCCGCGGCCGGCCAACAAGGCGACGGCCCCGCAGGCTAAAAAGAAGTGCAGTCCAGATCGAAACTCCGCCGCAACGGTATGGCGTGTCACCATGTTCCCAGGATTGATTCCTGGAAGGCGTACTAACGCTGATGCTCTTTTCAGGAAAAAGAGCGCTCGCCGGACTGAGTCCGGAGAGGTTGCCAATCGAACCTCCGCCAGCCAGGCTCCAAAGCCGGGTCAGAAAGCGGAAGCGAGCACGAGGCGTGCGTCGGATGTTCCTCCGACAGAGGATGCCGACAGATTGTCTGCCACCAACTCCGAGGTGGAGAGCGCCATGAATCACAGGCGCCGCTGGACAGTTCTTCGTGACGCATGTTTCTCCCAAGAGGCCTTGAATGCCTTCAATTCGGGAAGATGCGTACGTCCGTGCCGCTCAAGATGGTCTAGCCAGAGCCACAGAGCAGTATGTAAAGGACATATAGGTGAGGAAATTTGACAGTTATATATGCCAGTAGCCCCCGAGACTTAAAATAGTTAGAATAACTGATTTAAGGATCATTTGTTATGCAGGATCTTACAAAAAGAATACCCGACTGTCCCAGGAGCTTGAAGAATGCAAGGCCCAACTTGAGGCCGCACTAGCCCCTACAGGGGGAGCCACAGAGACCCCCTCTGGTAATATATGCCTCCAAATATAAATAGTTTATGAAGTGCGGCATGTGTGTAAATCTGACAATAATATTGCAGATGGCGCCGGACTAGATCCAGACGAGCAACAGCTCCTGCGCCAGCTAAAGGCCGGCGAGAGCGTGCTTACGAGGGTGCGGCAGGAGAAAAGTAACCTCCAAGATGCCAACACCCAACTGGGTGAGGAACTAAAGGATGTTCGTGCCCAGTTGTCTGACTCCGTAAAGGAGAATCGACGGCCGTCGCGGCATTTTCGATAAGTGCTTGAGCGAACTGTGAAAGAGTTCGGCGAGGAAGGCGACTAACATAAACATGTATGTAGGTTTGCTCACAGTGTCGCCCCGAGGAGGAGATGCCCAGTTCTTCGGGTGATCTTCTTCCCGAATCGCGCCACCGCATTTAACGAGTCCGGCAGGTGATGAAAGGCGTCGGCCAGGCCTTGTGGCCATCTATCTCCCTGCCTGTAGGCATTGGGGAGCTGGCAGAGCGGCTTCAAGGAGCACGGCGGCGCTTCCGACTATGGAAGATATCGGCCTGCCGTCAAGGCGCCAGCGAGGACTGGGCCATGGTAAAGACGCGTTACACGAAGGCTGACCCAAACCACATGGCCGAGGTCGGACCTGTGGGGCCCGATGGGAAGGAGATCCTCAGAAAGCTTAGTGTACGGCCAAGTAGAATTGGCCGCCAAGTATTCCCAGCAAGATTGTAAATTAGATAGCCTATTAGATGGCATTGAGGATGAATACAATGATTCGAGTTGACTATGTAATTGAATATGACATAAAAAATGTCTTCTAGCCGGATTGTAGATCGTTCGTCATAGCGGACCTTTTCGGCCGACCTCGGGACCCAACAGTCCGGAGTGTGTCCGAATACCTCGCGGTTATATAAGAACCGGGGCATGCATGAAGACAAGGCGAGGGGTCATTATTGCTGTCGGACAAGTGCCCAACTAGTTATGTTATATTACATGGATAGTAAGAAACATCTTCCAGGGAGAATAGTTCCGTTAAGGGTTCCTTTCGCTGGGAGGCATGCCCTAAAGTGCATGTCAAAACTGCCAAGAAAGCAGAAAATCATCTGGGGGCAGATGGATAAATAGTTAAACATCATCTTTCAGTTCACCAACCGAATATTCCCTTAAGAACGCTAGCTTTCGGCTTCACCCACCGAGGTACACATCCGCCGACTCCAAAGAAGAATAATCGCAGAGGTGCTCCCTTTACCACCTAGCCGAACAATTGGGAACGAGGGGTAAGAACAGAGCCCCAAGAACCCAGCTTGGCCAAAACTTAAGTCATATCGATGCATATAATGGTGAATAAAAGGTACATGCGGAAGTTTGACGCATGTGTTGGGCATGAAGCCCGTAAATAAGCTTCATTAAAGAAGCCCCGTGTATAATGAGCGGACAAGGCGTCAAATATGTGCGAATAAAGCGCAAACGAGCCTCTAAAGGCTTCAAGAAAAAGGAGGAGGAAGGAGAGAAATAAAAGACAGCAAAAATAGAAAATGTGGACGGAGGAAGGAGACGAACTTGGAGTCTGGCGCTTAGGCGTAGAATCTTCGTAGACGGGCTGCGTTCCATGGGTTTGGCTCGAGTCGATTATCCGATGCGTTTCGCAGATGGTATGCTCCGCCGGTCAGGACCTGGTCGATGATGAAGGGACCTTCCCATTTGGGCTTGAGTTTGTCCTTTTCTTGTCCGGCAGTAGAGAACAAGTTCGCCAACATTATAAGCTTTGGCCCGCATTTCTCGCTTTGATATCTTCGAGCCTGCTTGTTGATAAAATGCGGAACGAGCTTTTGCCACGCCGCGCTGGCCCTCCAATGCGTCCAACTGTCCCGCCGATCGAGCTCGGCTTCTCTTTCTTCATACATGCGCACGCGAGGTGAGTCATGTATTATGTCGCAGGCAAGACTGCCTTCATGCCGCATACACCATAAAAAATGGTGTGAATCCGGTAGTATGATTCGGCGTGGTCCGCAGCCCCCAGAGTACGGAGTCGAGCTCCTCAACCCAGTGCATGTTAGATTCCTTGAGGGACCGCACTAGTCTGGGTTTAACGCCGCTCATGATTAGACCGTTTGCTCGCTCGACTTGACCGTTGGTTTGAGGGTGATAGACTGAGGCGTAATCGAGCTTGATGCCCATGTTTTTGCACCATAATTTGACCTCATCGGCCGTGATTGGTGCCGTTATCAGTGATTATACTGTGGGGGACACCGTAACGGTGCACCACCCCTGATATGAAGTCTATCACCGGTCCGGATTCGGCCGTTTTAACAGGCTTGGCCTCTATCCATTTGGTGAATTTATCCACCATGACCAATAGGTAATTTTGCTTGTGGGTTCCTCCCTTAAGGGGTCCAACCATGTCAAGCCCCCTGCACCATGAACGGCGGTGATGGGTATAGTTTTGAGGGCGGTGGGTGGCATGTGGCTTTGGTTAGCAAAAAGCTGGCAACCGACGCATAGTTGGACTAAATCCTGCGCATCTGCCCGGGCCGTCGGCCAATAGAATCCTGTACGGAAGGCCTTGCCTACAAGGGCCCAGGCTGTGGCGTGGTGCCCACCCAGTCCGGCATGAATTTCAGCCAGGAGGTTTCACCCTTCCTCTTCGGAGATACACCTTTGAAGGACTCTTGTTGTGCTTTTCTTATAAAGCTCTCCCTCATGGACTTTATAGGCTTTAGATCGCTGCATTATGCAGCGAGCCTCATTTTGGTCTTCGGGGAGTTCCTGCCTAGTTAGGTAGGCTAGGAATGGTTCCGTCCACGGGGCGATAACCGCCATTATTTCGTGGGCGGAGGGTGTTATCTCGGTGGCAGAGCCTCCGATTGTGTTAGAGTGTTCGGCGTTAGGCAATGCGGTTGGGTCCGGATTGTTATTTTCGGACTCCCCTTCCCATAGTACGGATGGCTTGAAAAGCCGTTCCAGGAAGATGTTGGGCGGGACGGCATCGCGTTTTGCACCGATGCGTGCCAATATGTCCGCCGCCTGGTTGTTATCCCGGGCTATATGATGAAATTCGAGCCCTTCAAACCGTGCTGACATTTTTAGGACAGCATTGCGGTATGCTGCCATTTTCGGATCTTTGGCATCAAAGTCTCCGTTTATTTTTGATATCGCGAGGTTCGAATCCCCGCGCACCTCTAGGCGTTTAATGCCCATAGAGACTGCCATCCGGAGGCCGTGCAGAAGGGCCTCGTATTCGGCTGCGTTGTTGGAGTCCGTATACATTATCCGAAGGACGTATTGGACTGTGTCCCCGGTTGGGGACGCCAGACGACGCCAATTCTGTGCCGCCAACATTTTGGAGCCGTCAAAGTGCATGGTCCAATTGGAGTATGCGCCCGTACTCTTTAGGGAGTTCGCCGTCCATTCGCCACGAAGTCGGCCAAAACCTGCGACGTAATAGCTCGCCGTGGCTTATAGGTTATGTCGAATGGAAGGAGCTCTATGGCCCATTTAGCAATCCGCCCGTCGGCGTCGCGTTGTTTATAATGTCGTTAAGAGGTACTTCGGAGGCTACCGTTATCGAACACTCTTGAAAGTAGTGTCGCAGCTTCCGGGATGCCATGAACACCGCGTATGCTATATTTTGATAATGTGGGTACCGGGACTTGCATGGGGTTAGGACAGTGGACACATAGTAAACCGGTTTCTGAAGAGGGAACCGGTGTCCGTCTGCTTCTCGCTCGACGACGAGCACCGCTACCGACAACTTGATGTGTTGCGGCGATATATAATAGCGTTGGTTCGCCCATGTTGGGCGGCTAGAACCGGATTTGTTGCCAATATGGCTTTTATTTCTTCGAGTCCGTCGTATGCATCCGTCCCACTCGAAGTGTTCGGCACGGAGGAGGCAAGAAGGGGTAACGCCTTTTCTCCCAAACGGGAAATAAAGCGGCTTAGAGCCGCTACGCATCCAGTCAATTTTTGTATTTGTTTGAGGTCTTTTCGAATATCCAATTGTGACAGAGCTTGGATCTTGGCCGGGTTTGCTTCAATTCCTCTACCGGACACAATGAAGCCCAGGAGCTTTCCGGCTCAAACGCCGAAGACGCATTTTTCCGGATTGAGCTTAATGTCATATTTTCGAAGATTGTCGAATGTGAGCCTCAAGTCGTCTACTATAGTTTCGACATGCTTGGATTTAATGACCACGTCATCCACATATGCTTCCACTGTTTTGCCGATCTGGTTTGCCAGACATGTCTGAATCATGCGCTGATATGTTGCGCCGGTGTTTTTGAGCCCGAAGGGCATTGTGTTGAAGCAAAATGGGCCGTATGGAGTGATGAATGCTGTTGCACCTTGGTCTGGCTCCACCATCTTGATTTGGTGGTAGCCGGAGTACGCATCGAGGAAGCACAATGAGTCATGTCCTCAGAAGGCCGATAATTTGATCAATGCGAGGGAGGGGGAAGGGATCCTTTGGGCAAGCCTTATTAAGGTCTCTGAAATCAACACATAGGCGCCAGGATTTATCGTTCTTTGGTACCATCACCAGGTTTGCTAGCCAGTCCGGATGTTTGACCCTATACTTGTGGGTCATCAGCAGGCACAGTGGAGCGCCTGGAGCTTTTGGAAGTTGACGCTCATGGCCCGAAGGAGCTGCTCCTCTTGGGAACCGCCGCCACCGGCGCTCGGTTCGTCAACAATCTCAAGCCCGGCGGCGGCGAGCGCATCATCGTCGAACACCTCCCCCTCGGTTGGCGCCCCGGTACTCGCCGTTCCCAGGAGGTGGACGAACAGGTCGTCGGCCACCTTCAAGTACTTGCCCGAGCCAGAGGCAGCTGAGGAGTAAGGCACTCATATAGAGTCATATCTTTGTTCTAGTACCGAGTTGTAATGTTGAGTTGTAAGTAAATAAATGTGTGATGATCATCATTATTAGAGCATTGTCCCGTGAAAAAAAAGAGAAAGGCCAAATAAAAAAAGAGGAGAAAGGCCAAAAAAAGGAAAGGCCCAAAAAAGAAGAAGGGACAATGCTACTATCCTTTTTCCACACTTGTGCTTCAGAGTAGCACCATGTTCTTCATATAGAGAGTCTCTTGAGTTATCACTTTCATATACTAGTGGGAATTTTCAATATAGAACTTGGCTTGTATATTCCAATGATGGGCTTCCTCAAATGCCCTAGGTCTTCATGAGCAAGATAGTTGGATGCACACCCACTTAGTTTCAGTTTGAGCTTTCATACACTTATAGCTCTTAGTGCATCCATTGCATGGCAATCCCTACTCCTCGCATTGACATCAATTGATGGGCATCTCCATAGTCCATTGGTTAGCCGTGTCGATATGGAACTTTCTCCCTTTTTTGTCTTCTCCACACAACCTCCACCATCAAAATCTATTCCACCTATAGTGCAATATCCATGGCTCACGCTCATGTATTGCGTGAAAGTTGAAAAGGTTTGAGAATGTCAAAAGTATGAAACAATTGCTTGGCTTGTCATCGGGGTTGTGCATGATTTGAATATTTTGTGTGGTGAAGATGGAGCATAGCCAGACTATATGATTTTGTAGGGATAACTTTCTTTGGCCATGTTATTTTGAAAAGACATGATTGCTTTATTAGTATGCTTGAAGTATTGTTGTCTTAATGTCAAAAGATAGACTATTGCTTTGAATCACTCGTGTCTTAATATTCATGCCATGATTAGATTACATGATCAAGATTATGCTAGGTAGCATTCAACATAAAAAATTATCTTCTTTATCATTTACCTACTCGAGGACGAGCAGGAATTAAGCTTGGGGGTGCTGATACGTCTCCGTCGTATATATAATTTCTGATTGTTCCATGCCAATATTATAAAACTTTCATATACTTTTGGCAACTTTTTATACTATTTTTGGGACTAACATATTGATCCAAAGGTTCTGTGTTCAGCCTCTGCTTGTTGCATGTTTTTTGTTTCGCAGAAAATCCATAACAAACGGAGTCCAAACGGGATAAAAACTAACGGAGATGTTTTTTGGTATATATGTGAATTTTGGGAAGTTGAATCAACGCGAGACGATGCCCGAGGGGCCCACGAGGGTGAGGGACGCGCCCCAGGGGGCCAGGCCCGCCCTGGGCCCTCGTGGACACCCCGTAAGGCGGTTCATGCCCTTCTTTCGCCGCAACAAAGCCAATATCTGGATAAAAATCGTGTCCAAATTTCAGCCCAATCGGAGTTACGGATCTCCGGGAATATAAGAAACGGTGAAAGGGCAGAATTTGAGAACGCAGAAATAGAGAGAGACAGAGAGATAGATCCAATCTCGGAGGGGCTCTCGCCCCTCCCATGCCATGGAAGCCAAGGACAAGAGGGGGAACCCTTCTCCCATCTAGGGAGAAGGTCAAGGAAGAAGAAGAAGAAGAAGAAGGGGGGCTCTCTCCCCCTCTCTCCTAGTGGCGCTGGAACACCGCCGGGGCCATCATCGTCACCGCAATCTACACCAACACCTCCGTCATCTTCACTAACATCTTCATCAGCTTCCCCCATCTATCTACAGTGGTCCACTCTCCCGCAACCCGCTGTACCCTCTACTTGAACATGGTGCTTTATGCTTCATATTATTATCCAATGATGTGTCGCCATCCTATGATGTCTGAGTAGATTTTCGTTGTCCTATCGGTAATTGGTGAATTGCTATTATTGGTTTAATTTGCTTGTGGTTATGAGGCTGTCCTTTGGTGCCCATCATATGAGCGCACGCGTGGATCACACCATAGGGTTAGTTGTATGTTGGTAGGACTATGTATTGGAGGGCAAGAGTGGCATAAGCTTCAGCCTAGCATAGAAATTGATGCATACGGGATTGAAGGGGGGCCAATATATCTTAATGCTATGGTTGGGTTTTACCTTAATGAACGTTAATAGTTGCGGATGCTTGCTAATAGTTCCAACCATAAGTGCATAGAATTCCAACTTAGGGATGACATGCTAGCAGTGGCCTCTCCGACATAAAACTTGCTATCGGTCTAGTAAAGTAGTCAATTGCTTAGGGACAATGTCGCAACTCCTACCACCACTTTTCCACACTCGCTATACTAACTTTATTGCTTCTTTACCTAAACAGCCCCTAGTTTTTATTTACGTGTTATTATCTAGCGAACCTATCCAACAACACCTACAAAGTACTTCTAGTTTCATACTTGTTCTAGGTAAAGCGAACGTTAAACGTGCGTAGAGTTGTATCGGTGGTCGATAGAACTTGAGGGAATATTTGTTCTACCTTTAGCTCCTCATTGGGTTCGACACTCTTACTTATCGAAAGAGGCTTCAATTGATCCCCTATACTTGTGGGTTATCAAGACCTTTTTCTGTGGCCCAGGCCCGGGGCTCATGTTGGTGTACAAAAGTAGGGGTCCCTTTTTGTACCCCTTTACTTGTGTGCGGGCAGTGGCAGCCCCACGCCTGTGGCCACGCTTGGCGGGGCAGAAAAAGCAAAGATTACCAGAGCCATCCTCAAGACTAGGAGCTTGAAGAGCCGAGGGGCGAGGTGAAACTCCCCCGGCAAGGTCCTTGCTGAGGCGGCCTTCACGGCCCTGGCAAGAACCTTGCCGGGGCAACTTGCCAAACGCCAGCAGGGCCGCCACCCTTGAGCCTAAGAGTTCCGACGCCCTCAACCACATTGGAACCAAAGCTCGGGAGGCGCCTCTGTGGTGGCATGCAGATCTTTGTGAAGACCGAGAACATACAAGACTAGATGAGAATCAGAAGACGAAGATTGAGGGAGTCCCGGATTAGGGGGTGTCCGGATAGCCGAACTATCATCTTTGGCCGGACTCCTAGACTATGAAGATACAAGATTGAAGACTTCGTCCCGTGTCCGGATGGGACTTTCCTTGGCGTGGAAGGCAAGCTTGGCGATACGGATATGTAGATCTCCTACCATTGTAACCGACTCTGTAACCCTAACCCTATCCGGTGTCTATATAAACCGGAGGGTTTTAGTTCAGAGGACGAACAACAATCATACCATAGGCTAGCTTCTAGGGTTTAGCCTCCTTGATCACGTGGTAGATCTACTCAAGTACTACCCATATCATCAATATTAATCAAGCAGGAGAAGGTTATAACCTCCAACGAGAGGGCCCATACAACGCTAAAAACATCGTGTCCCTTGTCACCAGTTACCATCCGCCTAGACGCACGCCGGGACCCCTACCCGAGATCCGCCGGTTTTGACACCGACATTGGTGCTTTCATTGAGAGTTCCTCTGCGTGCCATCGCCGCCGGGAAGGATGCCTCATCCGTCTTTAAAGACGATATTTCGCCAAAGGAGCCTTGGCCATCGGGTCGACTCTTCGCTAGGTGGTTTTCTTATGACCGCCAGTTCGCCATCGCGGCCGACGATGACTTCTCGAGTCATCGAAACCAATCTTCACGTTAATTCGAACTCGCCGAACAGTTAGATCCGATCGAGCTCTCCTCCAGAACGAGCTCTTGGATCGCATCGCCGCCACAGGAGTCGCCATGCATCACGATCGGATTGGGCCTAAAACCGATCTAAGAGAGATCAACTCTCCCCAGGCTACCCATCATGTTGCTGTGATAGAGGATCAATGTGGCGATTCTTCTTATATCTTAAGGACTAGCTACGTCCGGATTCCCGATCCCTCCATGCCAGATTCCCGCAGAGGGACGGATGTCGATCAAGCCCTGAACTTAAAGTCAGGCGGCGGGTTGGATTCATTGGATAGCATTCAAAAATCCAAACTTGAAGTTCGAAACTTCGCCCCCGAGTCTTAATTTGACGGGTTCCGGATCTAGTTCCACCCGCCCACCCAAACATTAGCAATCTATCCCGAATTCGCAAGAGCCCGTGAAACAAAGACATCATTATCGGGCGATTCCTCCTGGTTATGGATAGGATAAAGGACTGCCGAGAGAAGGACGCAATCTCACTTTTCTGCAATAATTGCACGGACAAGGGAATCCTAAACGCCATAATTCGTCGCGAAATTACACGCTTTGTTGACTTGGTGACCATAGTACAAAAGTACTGTGCGATGGAGAGCGCTTGGAAAACCGAAAGTAAATTTTGGGATAATCCGGCCCCGAATACATCCTAGTCCGAAATAAAAGGGTGCATCATCAGCAAGCACCTGGGTTATAAATCAAAAAACAAAAACCCCCTAAAGGGTACGGAACCATACTGGAGGGTTGGCTAAACGGACCCTGCAAAATTCATAGCACAGAGGGCGCCACTCCAACTCATAGCCTTCGAGCATGTTGGATACTACGGCAGGTGGCCAAAAGTGGCGAGGAGCTTCTAGCTTCAGAATCCCAGCCCAACAACACCGGTACGGTGTTAACAGTCTTCGAGACTTTCACATCAAATAACATGTGGAAACGATCACTCCGCAACCTTGCCGAAGTCTACCAAGTAGCAACAATAAATCCATGGAGTGACACGGCTATTACCTTTAATGCCAGTGATTTAACCCAAATTCGAACAGCCCGAGCACCGGCCGCATTGGTCCTCGGTCCAATAGTGGACGGCTTTTGCCTTACTAAGGTACTCATGGATGGCGGCATGGACTAAACCTCATCTATGAGGAAACCCTCGAAAAATGGAAATAGATGGAACCGCATTGAGCGAAGCAAAGACAACCTTTAGAGGAATAATCCCTAGCCGGGAAGCATGCTGCACAGGAAAAATCACACTGGACGTAGTGTTCGGCTCGCCAGACAATTACAGGTCCGAGGAGGTCACATTTCAAGTGGCCCCATTCAGCAGCGGATATCACGCTTTATTAGGGCGAGAGGCATTCACAATTTTTCAAGCTATACCCCATTATGGGTACATGAAGCTTAAAATGCCCGGACCTAACGGAATCATCACTCTCGCTAGTGATCTGAACATAGCACTCCGCGTCGAAAACAAGACAGCCGCACTAGCCCTCGAGGCACTATCCGAAGCCTTAGCGGCTGAGGAACTCACTGCGATGCGCTCCACGGTGAACAGGGATGATGTGATACTTGATAAAAGATCCAAGTCCACCTCTTTTAAACCAGCGGATGAAATAGTCAAATTCCAAGTCCACCCAACGGACCCTGCAAAGACGGCCTCCATTGGGGCACAATTAAACCTAGATGTAGACGCCGCACTACGAGAATTTCTATGAGAAAACTGGGACATTTTTTCCTGGCACCCTTCAGACATGCCAGGAATCCGACGTCGGTTGGCCGAGCACAGCCTAAATATCCTAAAAGGATTCAAGCCAGTCAAACAGGCTCTTCGGCGTTTTTCCGAACCCAAGAGACAGGCGATGGGAGAAGAGCTAGCCAAACTTCTGGAAGCCGGATTCATCAGAGACCTTAGTCCTTTCGATAAGTAAGAATATCGAACCCAACGAGGAGCAGAAGGAAATGATAAGCGGTTTTCAGCAAGGTATTCTCTGCAAGCACTGAAATAATAGGTAACAGATAGTTTTGTGATAAGATAATTTGTAACGAGCAACAAGTAACAAAAGTAAATAAAGTGCATCAAGGTGGCCCAATCCTTGTTGTAGCAAAGGACAAGCCTAGACAAACTCTTATATAGAGAAAAGCGCTCCCGAGGACACATGGGAATTATCGTCAAGCTAGTTTTCATCATGTTCATATGATTCGCGCGGTACTTTGATAATTTGATATGTGGGTGGACCGGTGCCTGGGTGCTGTCCTTACTTGGACAAGCATCCCACTTATGATTAACCCCTATTGCAAGCATCCACAACTACAAAAGAAGTATTAAGGTAAACCTAACCATAGCATAAAACATGTGGATCAAAATCAGCCCCTTACGAAGCAACGCATAAACTAGGGTTTAAGCTTTTGTCACTCTAGCAACCGATCATCTACTTATTACTTCCCAATGCCTTCCTCTAGGCCCAAACAATGGTGAAGTGTCATGTAGTCGACATTCACATAACACCACTAGAGGAGAGACAACATACATCTCATCAAAATATCGAAAAATACCAAATTCACATGACTACTAATAGCAAGACTTCTCCCATGTCCTCAGGAACAAACGTAACTACTCACAAAGCATATTCATGTTCATAATCAGAGGAGTATTAATATGCATATAGGATCTGAATATATGATCTTCCACCAAATAAACCAACTAGCATCAACTACAAGGAGTAATCAACACTACTAGCAACCTAAGGTGTACCAATCCTGACTATGAGACAAGAATTGGATACAAGAGATGAACTAGGGTTTGAGAGGAGATGGTGCTGGTGAAGATGTTGATGGAGATTGCCCTCTCCCGATGAGAGGAGCGTTGGTGATAATGATGGCGATGATGTCCCCCTCCCGGAGGGAAGTGTCCCCTGCAGAACAGCTCTGCCGGAGCCCTAGATTGGTTCCGCCAAGGTTGCACCTCGTGGCGGCGGAGTCTCGTCCTGAAAGCTTGCTTATGATTTTTCTTCGGACGAAAGACTTCATATAGCAGAAGATGGGCACCGGAAGGCCAACAGGGGGCCCACGAGGCAGGGGGCGCGTCCAGGGGGTAGGGCGCGCCCCCACCCTCGTGGACAGGCGGAGCCCCCCCTGACGTGGATTCTTCTTCCAGTATTTTTTATTATTTCCCAAAATAACTTTCGTGGAGTTTCAGGACTTTTGGAGTTGTGTATAATAGGTCTCTAATATCTGCTCCTTTTCCAGCCCAGAATTCCAGCCGCCGGCATTCTCCCTCCTTATGTAAACCTTGTAAAATAAGAGAGAATAGGCATACTATTGTGACATAATGTGTAATAACAGCCCATAATGCAATAAATATTGATATAAAAGCATGATGCAAAATGGACGATCAACTCCCCAAGCTTAGACCTCGCTTGTCCTCAAGCGGAAGCCGATAACGATAAATATGTCCACATGTTTAGAGGTAGAGGTGTCGATAAAATAAAATACGGACATGAGGGCATCATGATTATTCTCATAACAACAACATATATGGATAATGTCATATGAATTCTTATGCTCAAGTAATAATCTATTCACAATGCAAAGTATGAATCATAAACTTTATTGAGAACCAACAAACTATAATCTCAGTCATTGAGGCAATTGCAATTTATCATAACATTAGAAAGAGTCTATGTCAGAGCTTCCTAGCAAGTCCACATACTCAACTATCAAGCTTTCTAGCAAGTCCACATACTCAACTATCATTTAGTCTTTCATAATTGCTAACACTCACGCAATACTTGTGGTTACGAAGTTTTAACCGGACACAGAGAAAGATAGGGGCTTATAGTTTCGCCTCCCAACCTTTTACCTCAAGGGTAATGTCAACAATAATAACTCATGCTAACTTACATCCAGTTAGATATATATCAGGATCTTTCCAACATACTGTGCTTGCCAAAGGATAAAATGTAAAAAGGAAAGGTGAAGATCACCACGACTCTTGCATAAGGTAGAAGATAATAATCAAATATAGGCCCTTCGCAGAGGGAAGCAGAGGTTGTCATGCGCTTTCAGGGTTGGATGCACAAAATCTTAATGCGAAAGAACGTCACTTTATATTGCCACTTGTGATATGAACCTTTATTATGCAGTCCATCGCTTTTATTTCTTCCACATCACAAGATCGTATAAAGCTTATTTCCTCCACACCAATCAATCATACATATTTAGAGAGAAATTTTTATTGCTTGCACCGATGAAAACTTACTTGAAGGATCTTACTCAATCCGTAGGTAGATATGGTGGACTCTCATGGCAAAACTGGTTTAAGGGTTTTTGGAAGCACAAGTAGTATCTCTACTTGGTGCAAAGAATTTGGCTAGCATGAGGGGGAAAGGCAAGCTCAACATGTTGGATGTTCCATGACAATATACTTTATCTCAGATATAAGAAAACATAACCCATTACGTTGTCTTCCTTGTCAAACATCAACTCATTAGCATGCCATATTTTAATGAGTGCTCCCAATCATAAAAGATGTCCAAGATAGTATATTTATATGTGAAACCTCTCTTTCTTTATTACTTCCTATTAATTGCAACGATGACCAAAGCTATGTTTGCCAATTCCCAACAATTTTTAATCATCATACTCTTTCTATGTGAAGTCATTACTCTCAATAAGATCAATATGATCTCTTTATTTCTTCTTATTCTTTTCTCTTTCACTCAAGATCATAGCAAGATAATCAAGCCCTTGACTCAACACTAATCTTTATTATATAGATCACGGACTCGATTACATAGAGAGATCATAAAGCAAAAATCAAAACTAGATCATACCAAAACTTTATTCTAGTAGATCAAGATACTACTGAAAGGATCAAACTAAGAAAAATGGTAAAGATAGGAGTGTGATGGTGATACGATACCGGGGCACCTCCCCCAAGCTTGGCAGTTGCCAAGGGGAGTGCCCATACCCATGTGATTATGTCTCCTTTGCCAGTGAAGGGATTGTTGATGATGTAGGTTTGTCGTCCATCTTCCGAGGCATAGGCTCACCATCATAGAAGGATGATCGAGTCTCCGGGATCCTTAAATCTGCAGCCAAACTCATCCTCTTGAATCTATATTCATACTCATAGTTTTGGTTTTGCAGGTCATAGATTTGGGCTTGGAGGTGCTCGATTTTCTCGTGGAGCTTGAAGATGGCCTCCCCAATGTCCTTGGCATCCAGCTTGTGGTTGTTGGTGAACTCTGTGATCATTATGTGATTTGAGTCAAGTCCACGCTCCACCATCTCCTGGCACTTGAGAACTTGTTGCTCCATTGCTTCAAGCCTTGTCTCCACGCTTCCGGTCCTCCGTGGTCCCTCAACATCACGGATGTGCAGCAACCCATCACGCATCTCAATGGTTTGAGGGTGTTGCAGCACCTCCGCGAGGTAGGGGTTGATGGCCTTCTCGAAGAACTTGTCCTTGGGGGTGCTTGGAGACGTCATGATGACCTAGATCTGTCAGAAAAATAGCTCAAAACAAGAACACAGGATATTTGCGTGATACGGGGGTCAAAACCTTCGGGAGATTATATAATGAATTTTTACCGACCAAAATACGTAACGTGCAAGAAAACAGAGTCCGGAGAGCACACGAGGTGCCCATGAGGCAGGGGGCGCGCCCAGGGGGTAGGGCGCGCCCTCCACCCTCGTGGAGCCCTCGTGTCCTTCCCGGACCGCTTCTTATTTTTCTATTTTTCTAAATATTCCAAAACAGTGAAAAATTGCCTTTAGAACTAATTTGGAGTCGGTTTACTTATCGTACCACATACCTGTTCCTTTTCGGAGTCTGAAACGTTCTGGAAAGTGTCCCTGATGTATTCCTCCAGGGTTACAGTTTCAATAACATTGGTTTCAACATTTATAGGATTACCTGAGATATAATGTTTAATTCTTTGACCGTTCACCACCTTCGGATTTGTGCCTTCGAAGTTGTTGATTTTATGGCACCTAACGATAGACCTCCTCGATAATGTAAGGACCTTCCCATTTAGAGAGAAGTTATCCTACAAAAAATCTTAAACGAGAGTTGTATAGCAATACATAATCACCTACATTAAACTCACGCTTTTGTATCCTTTTGTCATGCCATCTTTTAACTTTTCTTTAAACAACTTGGCATTTTCATAGGCTTGGGTTTTCCATTCATCAAGTGAAGTAATGTCAAATAACCTCTTCTCACCGGCAAGTTTGAAATCATAGTTGAGCTCTTTAATAGCACAATAAGCCTTATGTTCTAGTTCGAGAGGTAAGTGACAAGCTTTTCCGTAAACCATTTTATACGGAGACATACCCATAGGATTTTTATATGCAGTTCTATAGGCTCATAATGCATCGTCAAGTTTCTTGGACCAATTCTTTCTAGATCTATTATCAGTCTTTTGCAAAATTAATTTGAGCTCTCTATTACTCAATTCTACTTGACACTAGACTGCGGGTGATAAGGAGATGCAATTCTATGATTAACATCATACTTAGCAAGCATTTTACGGAAAGCGCCATGAATAAAATGTGAACCACCATCAATCATTAAATATCTAGGGACTGCAAACCTCGGAAAAATAACTTCTTTAAGCATCTTAATAGAAGTGTTATGATCAGCACTACTAGTTGGAATAGCTTCTACCCACTTAGTAACGTAATCAACAAAGAACTAAAATATGTGTGTATCCATTGGAGGCAGGAAAAGGTCCCATATAATCAAAGCCCCAAACATCAAATGGTTCAATAACAAGTGAATAATTCATAGGCATTTCCTGACGTCTACTAATATTACCGATTCTTTGACATTCATCGCAAGATAGGACAAACTTACGAGCATCCTTGAAGATAGTAGGCCAATAAAAACCGGATTGCAATACCTTATGTGCAGTTCTGTCTCCAGCGTGGTGTCCTCCAAAAGCCTCGGAGTGACACTTGTGTAGGATCTGTTCCTGTTCATGCTCTGGTACACAACGTCTAATAACACCATCTACTCCTTCTTTATAAATATGTGGGTCATCCCAAAAGTAATGTCTCAAATCATAGAAAAACTTTTTCTTTTGCTGGTATGTGAAACTAGGTGGTATAAATTTAGCAAAAATGTAATTAGCATAATCAGCATACCATGGAGCAGTACGAGAAGCATTTATGACATTCAATTGTTCGTCAGGAAAGCTATCATCAATAGGTAGTGGGTCATCAAGAACATTCTCTAGCCTAGACAAGTTATCTGCAACGGGGTTCTCAGCTCACTTTCTATCAATAATATGCAAATCAAATTCTTGTAGCAAGAGAACCCATCTAATAAGTCTAGGTTTAGCATCTTTCTTTTTCATAAGATATTTAATAGCAGCATGATCCGTGTGAATAGTTACTTTAGAATCAACAATGTAAGGTCTGAACTTATCACAAGCAAATACAACAACTAAGAATTATTTTTCAGTAGTAGCATAATTTCTCTGAGCATTGTCTAGAGTTTTACTAGCATATTGAACAACATTTAATTTCTTATCAACTCTTTGCCTAGAACAGCACCTACAGCATAATCACTAGCATCACACATAATTTCAAAGGGTAAATTCCAATCAAGTGGCTGAACAATAGGTGCAGAGATCAATGCTTTCTTAAGTATTTCAAATGCTTCTATACAATCATCATCGAAGACAAATGGTATATCTTTTTGTAATAATTTAGTCAGAGGTCGAGAAATTTTTGAGAAGTCCTTAATGAACCTCCTATAAAAACCGGCGTGACCAAGGAAACTTCTTATACCTTTGATGTCCTTGGGACATGGCATCTTTTCAATAGCATCAACCTTGGCTTTATCAACCTCAATACCTCTTTCAGAAACTTTATGCCCCAAGACAATACCTTCATTAACCATAAAGTGGCACTTTTCCCAATTCAAGAAAAGATTAGTTTCTTCACATCTCTGCAAAACTCGATCAAGGTTGCTCAAGCAATCATCAAAAGAGGATCCATAAATGGAGAAATCGTCTCGTCCATTGAAACCTCACAAATCTTTTCACAAAAGTCAGAGAATATAGCCATCATGCATCTTTGAAAGGTAGCAGGTGCATTACATAAACCAAAAGGCATACATCTATAAGCAAAAGTACCGAAAGGGCAAGTAAAAGTGGTCTTTGATTGATCATCGGCTGACACAGGTATTTGAGAGAAACCAGAATAACCATCTAGAAAGCAACAATGTGTATGTTTGGATAATCTTTCTAGCATTTGATCGATAAAAGGTAAAGGGCAATGATCCTTTTTAGTAGCTTTATTTAATTTGCGGAAATCAATTACCATCCTATAACTTGTAATAATTCTTTGCGGAATCAATTCATATTTATCATTAGGAACGACAGTAATACCTCCCTTCTTAGGTACACAATGGACATGACTTACCCACTGACTATCAGCAACGGGATAAATTATACCTGCCTCAAGGAGCTTTAGTATTTCCTTTCTTACCACTTCTTTCATTTTAGGGTTCAGCCGTCGTTGGTGATCTTGAACTGGTTTGGCATCTTTCTCCAAATTTATTTTATGTTGACATAGAGTGGGACTAATGCCCTTAAGATCATCAAGAGTATATCCAATAGCTGCGCGGTGCTTCTTCAGAGTTTTCAATAATCTGTCTTCTTCATGCTTTGAAAGGTTAGCACTAATAATAACAGGATATATCTTATTTTCATCAAGATAATCATATTTAAGAGTATCAGGCAATGGCTTGAGCTCAAACACGGGATCACCCTTGGGTGGAGGAGGATCCCCTAGGATTTCAACAGGCAAATTGTGTTTCAGGATGGGTTCCTGTTTAAAGAATACTTCACCTATTTCCCTTCTTTCATTCATAAACATATCATTTTAATGGTCTAGCAAATATTGTTCTAAAGGATCACTAGGAGGCACGGCAATAGAAGCGAGACCAATAATTTCATCTTTACTAGGCAATTCCTCTTCATGGTGTTGTCTACGAAATTTAGAAAAGTTGAACTCATGAGACATATCACCCAAACCAATAGTAACAACATCCTTTTTGCAGTCTATCTTAGCATTAACAGTGTTCATGAAGGGTCTACCAAAAATAATGGGACAGAAGCTATCTTGTGGGGAACCAAGAACAAGAAAAATCAGCGGGATATTTATTTTTCCCACACAGGACTTCAACATCTCTAACAATTCCCATTGGTGATATAGTATCTCTATTGGCAAGTTCAGTTTTGACATCAATATCTTCTATCTCAGCAGGTGCAATATCGTGCATAATTTCTTTGTATAAGTCAAAAGGTATTGCACTAGCACTAGCACCCATATCACATAAGCCATGATAACAATGATTTCCTATTTTAACAGAAATAACAGACATGCCTACCACGGGTCTATGTTTATCTTTAGCACAAGGTTTAGCAATTCTAGCAGTTTCATCACAGAAATGAATAACATGCCCATCAATATTATCAAACAAGAGATCTTTAACAATAACAATATTAGGTTCAACTTTAACTTGCTCAGGAGGTGTATAAGTTCTAATATTGCTTTTACGAACCACAGTTGAAGCTTTAGCATGATCCTTTATCCTAACAGAGAAAGGTGGTTTCTCAACATAAGCAGTAGGAACAATAGGATCATTATAAGTGATAGCCTTTTCTTCAACTTTGATATGTGCAGCTACTTTTACTTCTATGGGAGGATGATATTTAAACCACTTCTCCTTAGGGAGATCAACATGAGTAGCAAAAGATTCACAAAAGGAAGCTACTATCTCAGAGTCAAGTCCATACTTAGTGCTAAATTTACGGAAAACATCGGTATCCACAAAAGATTTAACACAATCAAACTTAGGTGTCATACCTGACTCCTTACCTACATCGAGGTCCCAATCTTCAGAGTTGCATTTAATTCTTTCCAATAAATCCCATTTGAATTCAATAGTCTTCATCATAAAAGAGCCAGCACAAGAAGTATCGAGCATGGTGCGATTGTTATCAGAAATCCGAGCATAATTTTTTTGAATAATTATTTCTCTTGGAAGCTCATGATTGGGGCATGAATATAACATTGATTTAAGCCTCCCCCAAGCTTGAGCGATGCTTTCCCCTTCGCGAGGCCAAAAATTATATATATAATTGCGATCATGATGAACAAGATGCATAGGATAAAATTTCTGATGAAATTCCAATTTCAATCGTTTGTAGTTCCATGATCCCATATCATCACATAGCCTATACCATGTCAATGCATCTACCTTCAAAGATAAAGGGAAGACCTTCTTCTTAATAACATCACCGGGCACACCTGCAAGCTTAAATAATCCACAAACTTCATCCACATATATTAGGTGCTCATCAGGATGCATTGTTCCATCTCCTGCAAAAGGATTAGCTTTTCTATCATACCCGAAGGAATCTCAAAGTAGATATTTTCATTTTCAGTAGGTTCAATAGGTTGAGGAGAAACTCTTTGCTCTACTAGTCGGGGTGAAGATACCCTGAACAAGCCCCTCAGAGGATTACTTTCCATAGTAACAAGCGACAGTAAATTTCAACACACTATATAAATTTTTCCTTACCAAATTCCACCTACCAAAGGCGCTTCACTCCCCGGCAACGGCGCCACAAAAGAGTCTTGATGACCCACAAGTATAGGGGATCTATCATAGTCCTTTCGAAAGTAAGAGTGTCGAACCCAACGAGGAGCAGAAGGAAATGATAAGCGGTTTTCAGCAAGGTTTTCTCTGCAAGCACTGAAATAATAGGTAATAGATAGTTTTGTGATAAGATAATTTGTAACGAGCAACAAGTAACAAAAGTAAATAAAGTGCAGAAAGGTGGACCAATCCTTTTTGTAGCAAAGGACAAGCCTGGGCAAAATCTTATATAGAGAAAAGCGCTCCCGAGGACACACGGGAATTATCGTCAAGCTAGTTTTCATCATGTTCATATGATTCGCGTTCGGTACTTTGATAATTTGATATGTGGGTGGACCGGTGCTTGGGTGCTGTCCTTACTTGTACAAGCATCCCACTTATGATTAACCCCTATTGCAAGCATCCGCAACTACAAAAGAAGTATTAAGGTAAACCTAACCATAGCATGAAACATGTGGATCCAAATCAGCCCTTACGGCAACGCATAAACTAGGGTTTAAGCTCGTCACTCTAGCAACCCATCATCTACTTATTACTTCCCAATGCCTTCCTCTAGGCCCAAACAATGGTGAAGTGTCATGTAGTCGACGCTCACATAACACCACTAGAGGAGAGACAACATACATCTCATCAAAATATCGAGCGAATACCAAATTCACATGACTACTAATAGCAAGACTTCTCCCATGTCCTCGTGGAACAAACGTAACTACTCACAAAGCATATTCATGTTCATAATCAGAGGAGTATTAATATGCATATAGGATCTGAACATATGATCTTCCACCAAATAAACCAACTAGCATCAACTACAAGGAGTAATCAACACTACTAGCAACCTACAGGTACCAATCCTAGACTATGAGACAAGAATTGGATACAAGAGATGAACTAGGGTTTGAGAGGATATGGTTTTGGTGAAGATGTTGATGGAGATTGCCCTCTCCCGATGAGAGGAGCGTTGGTGATGACGATGGCGATGATGTCCCTCCCGGAGGGAAATGTCCCGCAGAACAACTCACGAGCCCTAGATTGGTTCCGCCAAGGTTCCGCCTCGTGGAGGCGGAGTCTCGTCCCGAAAGCTTGCTTATGATTTTTCTTTGGACGAAAGACTTCATATAGAAGAAGATGGGCACTGGAAGGCCAACAGGGGGCCCACGAGGTAGGGGGGCGCGCCCCCACCCTCGTGGACAAGTGGAGGCCTCCCTGACGTGGATTCTTCTTCGAGTATTTTTTATTATTTCCCAAAATAACTTTGTGGAGTTTCAGGACTTATGGAGTTGTGCAGAATAGGTCTATAATATTGCTCCTTTTGCAGCCCAGAATTCCAGCTGCCGACATTCTCCCTCCTTATGTAGACCTTGTAAAATAAGAGAGAATAGGCATAAGTATTTTGACATAATGTGTAACAACAACCCAAAATGCAATAAATATTGATATAAAAGCATGATGCAAAATGGACGTATCACCCGCCTGGACAAGGCAAAATCCAGGATGGCGGCGGTGGACAAGGCGGAGACGGATCTTGAGGAGCGCGTCGCCCAGACGCAGGCCTGGTTCCGCAAGGCCCACGAAGAACTGAAGGATGCCCTGGATCTGCTGGCTGAGCGCAAACAAGAGCTCATCCTGAAGCAGGCTGATGTCGAGAAAGCCCAGGAGGCGGCGAAGGAACAGGCCGCCAAGGATGAGGCCGCTCGGCACCAGCACCAGGCCGAGCTGAACTACCGGGAGGAGGACCTTGCCGCTCGTGAGGAGGCGCTTGCCGCCACACTCTGCGGCAAGGATGAGGAGGTCAAGAAGCTCGTCGCGCAGCGGACCCAGGAGCTGGAGCAGAGGCACAAGGAGGCACTCAATGCTCAAGCCCTGGTCCATGCGGCAAGGTGAAGGAGCTGGAGGTGGAGCGGGATGGGCTGAAGAAACAGGTACTGGAGCTGACGGAGGAGAAGGACGCGGCCAACGGCGCTTTGGCGTAGGGCAGGCCACAGTCCTCGGCAAGGCCGAGCTACTCTCCAAGGCCAACGACTCCATCAATGACCTGAGGCTGAAGCTGGAGGGCTTGGAGGGGAAACTTTCGGAGGCCGGGGCTTGCGAGGAGACCATGAACAAGGACCTGGAGGAGGAGAGGCAGCTGCGGAGGAATGATGCCGCCGAACACAAGGAGTATGCGGAGGGCATAAACCGTTGGGTCAGCCGCCTCGCCGACGTTGCCGGCAGGATCACCATGAAGCTGGCTGCCATGGGGATGCCGAATGTACTCCCCGGAGCCGAACGTGAGTACCAATGCCAAACTGGCCCTATTCTTTGAGGGTGTTCTTGGAGCCCTAGAGCAGCTCCGCTCCAACCGGGCAGCTTATTTGGCCAACGAGGCCCGTAGGCTCTGCCGGGGTGCCCTGACCAAGGTGCTCACCAAGGTGGCGTTCTGGAACCCCACCATCAATTTCGCCAACGCGTTGGAGAGCTTGCCGGAGGAGGCGGACCTCGTGGTGCTCAAGGAGCATATCAAGCCCATCATCGACTGCGTCGATGGAGTCGATAGGGTGGAGGGCCAGCATCGGGACTAGGCACCTCGTTTCTCGTCGCCGCTGCGAGTTCAAGACCAAGACAATTTTATCTTAAGTTAGAATCGCAGCAATTACTTGATGTAATATAACTTTACAGTACTTTATGATCGATCATGCTATCTTCCTGTTAGATCTTTCTTTGTATGTTCGCACCCTACGTTTGGTTGGATAAGGCTGCCGGCGCGTAAACCCATGCCGGGGTGCTCTGAGGACGGACCCTTAGCAGCCTGCTAGGGGGCGCTTGCTGTCGGGCAAGCCACCTTGCCGCTCCCAGCGTGGTCGCTTGAACTGTCGAGCGGGCTCGAAACAGGACAAGAGCGCTACTAGTAGCGTGTAGGCCACCTTGTCGTTCTTAACGCGACCGCTTGAGCTGTTGAGCAGAATCGAAACAGAGCAAGGGCGTTGCCAATAGCGGAAGGGTCCCATTGCTTGCAGGTTTCCCATACAAGGAACGTGATCTTCCGAGGAAGACAGACTTATGTAAATGAAATTAGCCAAAATTTTGCATGACTTAGCTTTTCGGGGCCACGCGGATGGCTGTCGAAGCTGCGGACGGCAGCAGAGGGCGGTTGATCAACGTCGCCCTCTCCCTTCGAGCCATCCCCATGAAAGAGTCAACGCGTCAGCTCCAAAACCAGATTTACACGGCTTGCGCCCCCTACCTGGCGTGCCAAAGATGTGGGGGAAACGACACCTACTGGATCACAAAGAATCCCTTTTGCTACGGTTGGCGGGCGTGGGGCTGTGGAAAGAGCGGGATTAGAAGATCAACGCAGGGGGATTATCCAGGTTCAGGACGCAAGTGATGCATAATACCCTACTCCTGCTGTTTTATGTTTATCTGGTGCTCTTGGACTAGCTACAAAGCATGCAAGGTCCAAAAAGTCTAAATCCGCCCTCAGTACGCCGCGGGCCTCCTTTTATAGTCAAAAGGGGCTGCCATAGTGGCACACAGGAGGTGGAAAGTTGTACAGTAGTCGAGTCTATCTCCTGGCACCGTAGGACAAACGCATTTAATGCGTTGCCGACGTGCCCTCCTTGCTTTATCGGGGACGGCAAGGAAGCTCGTCCCATCTCTCGCCACCTCGTCTGGCTTCGACGCGCGTCTGAGCTGACGAGGCGTGTAGTGCCATGCTGGCTGGATGGCTGCTGAGTTGGTGCGGTGGTAGAGTCTTCACGAAGATCTGCATGCCACCACACAGGTGCTTGCTGAGTTGGCCTGGTAGCCGCACGTCGCCACACAGGTGCTTGCCTAGTTGGTGAGCTGGCAGCTGTGTGGGAACGGAAGTGGAGTCTTGGCGGGTGTGGGCCTGGCTGTGGCCCCACGGATGTCTTTGGCAAGAGTCTTGCCGGGGTCCCGGCAAGGGTCTTGTCGCGGCGTCGTGGGCGTCCCCGGCAAGGGTCTTGCCTGGGGGTCTCGTGGGTATCCTCGGCAAGGATCTTGCCGAGGATCTTCGTCTTCTGATTCTCATCTTGTCTTGTATGTTCTCGGCCTTCCCAAAGATCTGCATGCCACCACGGAGGCGCTTCCTGAGCTTTGGTTCCAATGTGGTTGAGGGCGTCGGAACTCTTAGGCTCAAGGGTGGCGGCCCTGCTGGCGTTGGGCAAGTTTCCCCGACATGGTTCTTGCTGAGGATGTGAAGGTCGCCCCGGCAAGGACCTTGCCGGGGGAGTTTCACCTCGCCCCTCAGGTCTTCATGCTCCTGGTCATGAGCATGGCTCTGGTAATCTTTGCTTCTTCTGCCCCACCAAGCGTGGCCACGGGCGTGGGGCTGCGACTGCCCGCGCACAAGTAAAGGGGTACAAAAAGGTACCCCTACTTTTGTACACCGACAGAGATCAAACACATAGCTACTCGTACATACCCTCAGCACCGAGGGTGAACTACTCCCTTCTCGTCATGGAGAGCGCTGGGATGATGAAGATGGCCACCGGTGATGATTCCCCCCTCCGGCAGGGTGTCGGAACAGGGTCCCGATTGGTTTTTGGTGGCTACAGAGCTTTGCAGCGGCGGAACTCCCGATCTAGGTTATTTTCTGGAGGTTTGGGGATTTATAGGAGAGGTTGGCATCGACAACAAGTCAGGGGGCCCCACGGAGAGTCCACGAGGCACAGGGGCGTGCCCCAGGGGGTGGGCACGCCCTCCACCCTCGTGGGGCCCATGGGACTCCCCTCCGGTAACTCTTCGTTCCAATATTTTTTATATTTTCCAAAAAAAAATCTCTGTTGATTTTCAGCGCATTCCGAGAACTTTTATTTCTGCACAAAAACAACACCACGGTAGTTCTGCTGAAAACGGCGTCAGTCCGGGTTAGTTCTAACCAAATCATACCAAAATTATGTAAAAATATAATAAACATGGCATGAATACATCAAAAATTATAGATACGTTGGAGACGTATCAGCATCCCCAAGCTTAATTCCTGCTAGTCCTCGAGTAGGTAAATGATATAAATAGAATTTTTGATGTGGAATGCTACCTAACATAATTAGCAATGTAATTTCCTTTATTGTGGGATGAATGTTCAGATCTGAAAGATTCAAGACAAAAGTTTAATATTGACATAAAAATAATAATACTTCAAGCATACTAACAAAGTAATCATGTCTTCTCAAAATAACATGGCCAAAGAAATTTCATCCCTACAAAATCATATAGTCTGGCTATGCTCCATCTTCATCACACAAAATATTCACATCATGCACAACCCCGATAACAAGCCAAGCAATTGTTTAATACTTTAGTATTCTCAAACCTTTTCAACTTTCACGCAATACATGAGCGTGAGCCATGGACATTGCACTATAGGTGGAATAGAATGGTGGTTGTGGAGAAGACAAAAAGGAGGAAGATGGTCTCACATCAACTAGGCATATTAATGGGCTATGGAGATGCCCATCAATAGATATCAATGTGAGTGAGTAGGGATTGCCATGCAACGGATGCACTAGAGCTATAAATGTATGAAAGCTCAACAAAAGAAACTAAGTGGGTGTGCATCCAACTTGCTTGCTCACGAAGACCTAGGGCATTTTGAGGAAGCCCATTATTGGAATATACAAGCCAAGTTCTATAACGAAAATTCCCACTAGTATATGGAAGTGACAAAATAAGAGACTCTCTATCATGAAGATCATGGTGCTACTTTGAAGCACAAGTGTGGAAAAAGGATAGTAGCATTTTCCCTTCTTGTCGATGTACAAAAGTAGGGGTCCCTCTTTGTACCCCTTTACTTGTGCGCGGGCAGTCGCAGCCCCACGCCCGTGGCCACGCTTGGCGGGGCAGAAGAAGCAAAGATTACTAGAGCCGTGCTCAAGACCAGAAGCATGAAGAGCTGAGGGGCGAGGTGAAACTCCCCCGGCAAGGTCCTTGCCGGGCGTTTTCACGACCCCTAAGACGAGCCTTGCCGGGCAACTTGCCTTACACCGGTGAGCCGCCACCCTTGAGCCTGAGAGTTCCGACGCCCTCAACCACAATGGTACCAAGGCTCGGGAGGCACCTCCATGGTGGCATGCAGATCTTTGTGAAGACCAAGAACATACAATGCTAGATGAGGACTAGAAGACGAGACCCCCGGAAAGATCCTTGCCGGGGACACCTACGAGGCCCCGGCAAGGCCCTTGCCGGGAACGTATGCGGGGCCGCAGCCAGGCCCCCACCTGCCAAGGCTCCTCCTTCGTTCCAACACAGCGATCAACCCGCCAACAAGGCAAGCGCCTGCGAGGCGACGTGCCGCTTCCAAGCCAACTCAGGAAGCACCTGCGTGGAGGCATGCAAATCTTCGTGAAGACTCTGCCATCGCGCCAACTCAGCAGCCAGCCAGCCGGCGTGGCGCTGCGTGCCTAGTGAGCCTAGACGCGTGTCAGAGCGACGGGAAGCAGCGACGGATGGGACGGGCTTTGTTACTACCCCTGATAAAGCAAGAGGACACCTAAGTAGCGCATTTAATGCGTTTTGTCCTATGATGTCAGGCAATAAACTCGACCACTGTACAACTTTCCACCTCATGTGTGCGACTGTGGCAGCCCCTTTTTACTATAAAAGGAGGACCGCGACATACTGAGAGAGGATTCAGACTTTTTGGATCCGACACATTTTGTAGCTAGTCAAAGAACACCAGATAAACCCAAGCTAGCAGGAGTAGGGTGTTACGCATCACTTGTTGCCCGAACCTGGATAAATCTCCCGTGTTGATCCCTTAAACCCGCTCTTTCCACAGCCCCTCGCCGGCCGACCTTAGAAGGGATTCCCCGTGATCCCATAGGTGTCGTTTCCACCGACATCTTTGGTGCGCCAGGTAGGGGGCACAGGCTGTGAAAATCCGGTATGAAGGTCAGCGCATCGACTTCTCCATGGGGGTGGCTCGAGAGGAGAAGGCGACGTTGATCAGCCGCCCTCTGGCGTCGTCCGCAGCCGTGACAGCCATACGCGTGACCACGAAAAGTTAAGCCATGCAAAACTTTGAGTAATATCATTTATATAATTCTATCTTCCTCGAAAGATCTCGCTCCTTGTATGGGAAACCTGCACGCAACGGGACCCTTCCGTTGTTGGCAACACCCTTGCTCTGTTTCAAGCCGCTCAACAGTTCAAGCGCCCACGCTGAAAACGGCAAGGTGGCCTACCCGCTGCCAGCACCACTCTTGTTCCGTTTCGAGTCTGCTCGACAGTTCAAGCGACCACGCTGGGAGTGGCAAGGTGGCTTGCCCGACAGCAAGCACTCCCCGGCAGGCTGCTAAGGATCCGTCCTCAAAGCACCCCGGCATGGGTTTACGTGCCGGCAGCCTTATCCGACCAAGCGTAGGGTGCAGACATACAAAGAAGGATCTAACAGGAAGATAGCGAGCTTGATCTTAAAGTACAACAAAGTTATATT
The DNA here is from genome assembly GCA_021605145.1 of Aegilops bicornis. NCBI lineage: Eukaryota > Viridiplantae > Streptophyta > Magnoliopsida > Poales > Poaceae > Aegilops > Aegilops bicornis. The sequence continues at coordinate 237,466,656 of CM038669.1, forward strand.
ACATCAAGTAATCGCTGTGGTTCTAACTTAAGATAAAATTGTCTTGGTCTTGAACTCGCAGCGACGACGAGAAACAGGGTGCCTAGTCCCGGCGCTGGCCCTCCACCCTCTCGACTCCATCGACGTAGTCAATGATGGGCTTGATACGCTCCTTGAGCACTGCGAGGTCCGTCTCCTCCGACAAGCTCTCCAATGCATCGGCGAAGTTAATGGTGGGGTTCCAGAACGCCACCTTGGTCAGGGCGCCCCGGCAGAGCCTCCAGGCCTTGTTGGCAAGATAAGCTGCCCGGTTGGAGCGGAGCTGCTCCAGGGCATCGAGGATGCGCTCGAAGAACAAGGTCAGCCTGACGTTGGGGCTTGTGTTCCTGTCCTCGGAGAGCTTGACGTCCGGCATGCCCATGACGGCTAGTTGGGTGGTGAGTTTCCCTGCAACATCGATGAGGCGGCCGATCCATAGGTTCACACCCTTCGCGTAATCCTCGTACTCGGCGGCGCCGTCCCTCCGTAGCCGTTTCTCCTCTTCCAGGTCCTTGTTCAGGGTCTCCTCGTGAGCCCCGGCCTCTGAAAGCTTCCCCTCCAAGCCCTCCAGCTTCAGCTTCAGGTCATTGATGGAGTCGTTGGCCTTGGAGAGTAGCTCGGCCTTGCCGAGGATCGTAACTGCGCCCGCCAAAGCGCCTGCTGGCGCGTCCCTCTCCTTCGTCAACTCCAATACCTGTTTCTTCAGCCCATCCTGCTCCACCTCTAGATTTTTCACCTTGTCGGCGTGGACCAGTGCCAGAGCATTGAGTGCCTCCTTGTGCCTCTGCTCCAGCTCCTGGGTCTGCTGCATGACGAGCTTTTCGACATCCTCATCCTTGCCGCGGAGTGTGGCGGCGAGCGCCTCCTCACGGGCGGCAAGGTCCTCCTCCTGGGAGTTTAGCTGAGCCTGGTGCTAGTGCCGAGCTGCCTCGTCCTTGGCAGCCTATTCCTTCGCCGCCTCCTGTACCTTCTCAATGTCCGCCTGCTTCAGGATGAGCTCCTATTTGCGCTCGGCCAGCAAATCCTAGGCGACCTTCAGTTCTTCATGGGCCTTGTTGAACCAGGCCTATGCCTCGATGACGCGCTCCTCAAGATCCACCTCCACCTTGTCCGCTGCTGCCATCCTGGATTTCGCCTTGTCCAGGCAGGCGTGGTGGAGCGCTTGGAGCTTCTGGAAGTGGGCGCTCATGGCCCGAAGAAGCTGCTCCTCTTGGGAACCGCCGGCGCACGGTTCGATGACAACCTGAAGCCCGGTGGAGGCGAGCGCCTTGTCGTCGAACACCTCCCCCTCGGTTGGCGCCCTGGTGCTTGCCGTCCCTGGGAGGTGGACGAACAGGTCGTCGCCCACCTTCAAATACTTGCCCGAGCCGGAGGTAGCAGAGGAGGAAGGTTGGTCGTCAACCACCCCCTCCTCGGCAGCGGCCTTGCCGGCCTCCCCGGCAGGCCCATTGGCGGCATCCTCAGCGGCGGTCTTGGCGGCCTCCTCGGCGGCGATCTCGTTGGCCTCGGCATCCCTGGCGACCTCCTCGATGACGGTGTCAATATCCTCCCGGTCCGCCAGGGAAGGGTCTAGATACAAAGAAGGGGGATGAGCCAGGGCCAAGGTCAAGATTCAAAAAGAGAAAAAAAACGGGGACGGGAAGCAAACGACTTACCCACACTGGGCTGGGAAGAAGTAGCGCCCTCCCCGCCAGCGTTCGTTGCCGGGGCAGAACCACCGGTGCTCAAGCTCGCCTCCTCCTCCTCCATACACGTGGGCTCGGTGGTGGATGCCCTCGCCGGGGATGCCCCTCTGGGCGGTGTAGTCAAGGGGGCGGCATGTTGGGAGTGGCCCTCAGAGGCTCCTCCTGCTTCTGTTCTCCACCTACAAACCCAGCAAGGTCAGCATCAAGAACTCACACCCCAATGCTCATCAATGAAGGAGTGAGTGATGAGCTCATGCTGGGGGCTGTCCGGGCTGCTCTCCACCAACACCGGCGTGCGCGAAGTACCCGCCTGGGGCTTGTCGCCCGTCGAGGCCTTGGCCCTCTTCCTCACCCTCTGGGCCAGCGTCTCCGTGTCCCTGTGAAGACCACACCAAATCAAATGAGGATAACACAGGCGTAAGGTCAGGAGATGCCGGGGGGTGAAATACTTACTCGCTCTCCACCTCCCCCTCCACTGGCTTCCTCTTCCTCTTCGGGCTAAAGGACCCGAGGTCGAATTCGGCCTCCAGGGTGCTATCTGAGGGAGAGGGAGAAGGGGATGGGGTCTGATACGTCTCCAACGTATCTATAAATTTTTTCCATGCTATATTATATTCTGTTTTGGATGTTTAATGGGCTTTATTATACACTTTTATATTATTTTTGGGACTAACCTATTAACCAGAGGCCCAACCCAAATTGCTGTTTTTTGCCTATTTCAGTGTTTCGCAGAAAAAAATATCAAATGGAGTCCAAACGGAATGAAACCTTCGGGAACGTGATTTTCAAAACAAACGTGATCCAGAGGACTTGGAGTCCACGTAAATAAATCAACGAGGAGAGCACGAGGTAGGGGGCGCGCCTACCCCCCTAGGCGTGCCCTCCACCCTCGTGGGGCCCATGTTGCTCCGCCGACATACTTCTTCCTCCTATATATACCTACGTACCCCCAAACCATCAGGGGCATCCACGAAAACCTAATTCCACCGCCGCAACCTTCTGCACCGTGAGATCCCATCTTGGGGCCTTTTTCCAAATATTCCCCGCCGAGGGGGCATTGATCATGAGGGATTCTACATCAACACCATAGCCTCTCCGATGATGTGTGAGTAGTTTACCTCAGACCTTCGGGTCCATAGTTATTAGCTAGATGGCTTCTTCTCTCTTTGGATCTCAATACAAAGTTCTCCTCGATTCTCTTGGAGATCTATTCGATGTAATCTTCTTTTGCGGTGTGTTTGTCGAGGCCGATGAATTGTGGGTTTATGATCAAGTTTATCTATGAACAATATTTGAATGTCCTCTGAATTCTTTTATGTATGATTGGTTATCTTTGCAAGTATCTTCGAATTATCAGTTTGGTTTGGCCTACTAGATTGATCTTTCTTGCAATGGGAGAAGTGCTTAGCTTTGGGTTCAATCTTGCGGTGCTCGATCCCAGTGACAGAAAGGGAAACGACACGTATTGTATTGTTGTCATCGAGGATAACAAGATGGGGTTTATATAATATTGCATGAGTTTATCCCTCTACATCATGTCATCTTGCTTAAAGCGTTACTCGCTCTTATGAACTTAATACTCTAGATGCATCCGGATAGTGGTCGATGTGTGGAGTAATAGTAGTAGATGCAAGTGAGTCGATCTACTTGTCACGGACGTGATGCCTACATACATGATCATACCTAGATATTCTCAAACTATGCTCAATTCTATCAATTGCTCGACAGTAATTTGTTCACCCACCGTAATACTTATGCTTTTGAGAGAAGACACTAGTGAAACCTATGGCCCCCGGGTCTATTTTCCATCATATTAATCTTCCAACACTTAGCTATTTCTGTTGCCGTTTATTTTACTTTGCATCTTTATTTCTCTTTATTGTAAAAATACCAAAAATATTATCTTATCATATCTATCAGATCTCACTCTCGTAAGTGACCGTGAAGGGTTTGACAACCCCTTTATCGCGTTGGTTGCGAGGTTCTTATTTGTTTGTGTAGGTGTGTGGGAATCGAGCATGGTCTCCTACTGGATTGATACCTTGGTTCCCAAAAACTGAGGGAAATACTTACTCTACTTTACCGCATCACCCTTTCCTCTTCAAGGGAAAACCAACGCAGTGCTCAAGAGGTAGCAGGGTCCGGCGCCGCTTGGACGAGGAGGAGGCAGTCACCATCTTCTTCGCCACCGGGGCCTTCACCGCCTTGTTCGCTGCCGCGGCCTTCATCACCCTCGTTTGGCACACGAGCTGCTCCTGTGCCGGTTGCCACTACGTGGTCCAGCTGGGCCGGACCGGCTCGCCGGAGCTGGACCGCCTTAGGACGCGTTTCCTCCCCGCAGACGGAGGGTCGTCCGCTTCGGCTTCTTCTTCAGGCGACTCGTCGCCCGCGTATTCAATAAGGGCCCCCCCCCGGCGCCGGATTGGCTGGCCTCCCCGGCAGACTCTGCCCACTAGACGAGCTCCTTCTCCTCCGCGGCCGCGTCGGCCTCGTCCTCCATGGTGTCGGCGCTGCCGGCGTCCTTGGCAATCGCTGCCTCCGTCGCCTTGGCGGCGATGTAGTCCAGCTCCTCCTTGGTGGTGTCGCGGATGAGCTCCGGCTCATTGCAGACATAGCTCTCCGACAAATTGTCAAAGAACTCCTGCACCTTCTTTGCTGGTGGCTCGACCTAGGCCGGGTTGAGGCCGTGCGCGTTGAAGTCCGGCATCATGGCAATGATAGCGGACCGACGAGAGTTGTTGCTCAGTTGGACCACTCACGCCGGCAACCCAAACAGGGGCCCCTTGACGGCCTTGCCGGACTTCGCGTCTCCGCCGGGTCCTCTCCAGCCTTGCCGCCGCCCACATTGGGCTAGAAGAGCCTCTGGCAAAAATGGGCATGCCCCATCACCGTGAAGTTATGCTTCAGGCCAGGGCGAAGCCTCATGACGTCGGCCGCATTCCTGAAGTCCCAGGCCGGCCTCCCCTTGTTTTGTAGCGGGGCGATTCGGCGACGGATGAAATCCGCCCCAATCATTTCGAGGGTGAGCCTGGCCATGGTGAGGCGATGGATCCTAGTGGTGGCGACCAAGAGCTTCTTGTCGTTGGCGTCGAGGTCACTCCAGTCCCTGTGGCGGGTCGGCGGGCTCTGACAAACTCGACAGAACTCCTGCGGATCCTCTTCCTTGATCCAGAGCCACCGGCCCTGCCACTCCTCCCATCTCTCCTTCTAGGCACCCTCCAGGTACGTGCCCTTCTCCTGGGTCCTCAGGATCCAGGCGATGCTCCCAGAAATGGCATCCCCTGGCTGGATGCGAGGATAGAAGTAGTGGCGAAAGAGCGCCGTGCTGGGGAGCACTCCGGCAAAGCCCTCGCAGAGATGGGCGAAGAGAGCCATGCACGCCATGGCATTCGGCGTAAATTCGAGGAGGTGAAAGTCGTAGGTGTGCATGATGTCGTTGAAGAACTCAGACAAAGGGGGGCAGAGCCCGCAAGAAAAGTAATCGACGAAGAAGGGATACCGATTTGGGCCGGCCTTGGAGAAATCGGCAGGGATTATGCGCGTTGCGAGGTGCCCCGTCGTCTCCCTCCCCCACAGGGGCTTGAAGTAGTCCCTGAGGTGGACCGCATCAACCATCGAGGGGAAGTAGGCGTGCTACATCCGAAGCACCGCCAGCTCTCACTCCAGCGCCTCCTTCTCCCGGGTATCCTTGGTCGCTCCCTTGCCCTTGTTGGTTTTGGGTGCCATGGCGGCTGGAAGAGGGCGAGGAATCAAGAGCAATGGGGGCGCGGTGGCAGCGAGCAGAGGCGAGAGCTTTGAATCTTTCTACCGAGGAAGGAGAGCGGAATGGCGGTTCCGAGATTGGAAAAGGCACAGAGGGTAAATGAGCAGCATGCCTGCGGTTTTTCCTTTTTATGGGGAAGGCGCGGGCCGCTTATTTAGCACAATGTGACGCATGCGTGCAGCAACCGCCCCATGCATGACCCCCATGTCACGCATTCAACGCGGGTCGTGGGGAAGCACAACGAGCGAGGGAGTTACTGCAGTAAAAACTCAGCCGCGCGCACCCCCGCGCACCGTTCTGGGCCTGTCCCAATAACGCCCCACGCTTATATGTGGCCGAGGCCCGGGGGCTCCTGTCGGTGTACAAAAGTAGAGTTCCCTTTTTGTACCCCTTTACTTGTGCGCGGGCAGTCGCAACCCCATGCCCGTGGCCACGCTTGGCGGGGCAGAAGAAGCAAAGATTACCAGAGCCGTGCTCAAGACCAGAAGCATGAAGAGCTGAGGGGCATGGTGAAACTCCCCCGGCAAGAGCCTTGCCGGGCGTTTTCACGGCTCCCTGGCAAGAGCCTTGCCGGGGCAAATTTCCTAACACAAGCGGAGCCGCCACCCTTGAGCCTGAGAGTTCCGACGCCCTCAACCACATTGGAACCAAGGCTCAGGAGGCACCTCCATGGTGGCATGCTAATCTTTGTGAAGACCAAGAACATACAATGCTAGATGAGGACTAGAAGACAGAGACCCCCGGCAAGATCCTTGCTGGGGACACCTACGAGGCCCCGGCAAGGCCCTTGCCAGGGGCCCGGCAAGACCCTTGCCAGGGACGTATGCGGGGCCGCAGCCAGGCCCCCACCTGCCAAGGCTCCACCGCCATTCCAACACAACGATCAACCCACCAACAAGGCAAGCGCCTGCATGGCGACGTGCGGCTTCCAGGCCAACTCAGCAAGCACCTGTGTGGAGGCATGCAGATCTTCGTGAAGACTCTGCCATCGAGCCAACTCAGCAGCCAGCCAACCAGCATGGCGCTGCGCGCCTAGTCAGCCTGGACGCGCGTCAGAGCGAGACGAAGCGGCGACGAACGGGACGGGTTTCGGTGTCAAAACCCGGCGGATCTCGGGTAGGGGGACCTGAACTGTGCGTCTAAGGTCGATGGTAACAGGAGACAGGGGACACGAAGTTTACACAGGTTCGGGCCCTCTCTATGGAGGTAATACCCTACTTCCTTCTTGATTGATCTTGATGAATATGAGTATTACAAGAGTTGATCTACCTCGAGATCGTAATGGCTAGAACCCTAGAAGTTTAGCCTGTATGACTATGATTATGATTCTCTGTCTCTACGGACTAAGCCCTCCGGTTTATATAGACACCGGAGGGGACTAGGGTTGTACAAAGTCGATTCTGAGAGAAAGGAATCTTCATATCAGGACGCCAAGCTTGCCTTCCATGCCAAGGAGAGTCCCATCCGGACACGGGTGAGAGTCTTTGGTCTTGTATCTTCACAGCCCATCAGTCCGGCCCATGTCCAACAGGCCGGACGCCCAAGGACCCCTTAATCCAGGACTCCCTCAGTAGTCTCTGAACCAGGCTTTCAATGACGATGTGTCCTGCGCGCAGATTGTCTTCGGAATTGCAAGGCGTATTCCTCCTCCGATGACTTCAAAGGACTGTATTCGACCTTCCATCTAATGCGTTCCCATCGGCTTCTGTGCATCCATAGCTTCATCTTCCACGTGTCGAGCGAATGCGAGAGGTCAGGGTATTTTTTGCATATAACACCCCGGCCATGTAAGAAGAGCGTCTATTTAAAGGGATTGGATCTCAGATCTGTTCCACATCACGCGAAAAATCCTCAGAGCTTGCTAGGAAAAAAACACTCCAACATGGCTAGCGCTCCCAGCTCTTCCTCCCATCCCCATGGTCCAGAAAAAGGCGATTGGGAGAGATGCTCCGTATCCCACGGTCAGCTGGTGAAGCTGCAAACACAGGGATTTCTCCCTCCCGCGGATCTAGTCCCCGTTCGAGCAGGATTGACTTCCTTCAACGGCGGCGCTCAGGCCGAGAATTCCCCAATCCATCCAGGGGGAGCGAGTGTGTTTCGTCCCCTACTTGCTACGAGGTGTCGGATTTCCAATCCATCCGTTCCTCCGAGGGATGCTGGAGTATTATGGTCTTCAACTGCACAACTTCGCTCCTGCCTCCATCCTGCACATTGTGGGTTACGTCGCTCTTTGCGAGCTATTTCTGGGGTGCGAGGCCCATTTTGAATTGTGGAGGAAGCTATTCTGCCTCGTCCCTCGCAACCAAGATGGACCAATATTCTAAGTGGACAAAGCCGAGATATGGCGTATCGCCGAGATCGGATACCTGTTCGGCACACCCAAGAAGGCATTCGAAGAGTGGCCCTCCGAATGGTTCTATATTGAGGACATCGCCCTTCCTAACCCAGTTCGAATGGGTCTTCCCAAATTCACAAGTGTTCCGTTGAAGAAACGCCACAACTAGCGTCCCCGGAGCCTCGAGGAGGAAGATAGTGCAGAAGTCCGTCAACTAATGAGCAAGATAAAGACACTTGCCTAGTCCAGATTATCAATAGTTGAGGTAATGGCGACTTCCATAGTGCGAGGGGTGCAGCCACTCCAATACAAAGGGCTTCCCATGTGGCACAATAATGGAGAAGATGACGCCTCTCACTGCGGTCGGAAGGGTTCGGACACCCCCGCCACTTTGGCAAAAATATTGGCCGAGCTGTTCAAAGGGGAGGAAGAGGAATTTATTCATATCAAGCACAGAGATGGATTCTCCATGTACAATCCCCCTAGCTGGGTGAGTTCCAACCCCGCTGCTCTACTCATTCTACTCCCCAAGTCAATTTTAATGAGCATTATCCTGTCCATTTGTAACAGATGTGGCGAAAGATCACTGAGGGGCTATACAACCCCGCCCCACAGCCAGAGGATCACAACCGGGACCTTGATCCCAGATTCTAAGAGGATCCAGACATATTCGTGGTGCTCGAGGATGGGGTGTTCTACCAGGCGAGCTATGACGGCACGGAATTGGTCATCACCGCCGACTATCCCGGTCTTCTCCCTGCCTCACACGTATGTAATCAGGAGACATCTCCTCCAAAAGAGCCTCCTCATTCTGCCTCACCGACCGCACTATCTCGTGCTCCAAACGGGAGGCGTTCGGCATGCCATGTCGCACCAGAGGCCACTCCGAAGAGAGCGGCACCCATGCCGGGGAAGCCTTCAAAGAGGAAGGCAAACGAAGGCCCGGTAGAGCCTTCGTCGAAGAGGTATGGTTTTCGTAAATATGCCCCCTGGCAGTCACATCCAACTGTGACACTTTCTACTTGTGCCCTCTTAGGAAAAGCGTTCGCCGGACTATATCCGGGGATACTGCCGGTCATACTCCCAACAGCCAGGCTCCAGACCCTGCCAAAAAGACAAGGGCAGATACGGAAGTGATGCCGGATTGTTCTTTGGCCGAGGATTCGGATGATGTATCCATCACCAACTCGGAAGTGGAAAGCGCCATGGGTCATTGGCGGCGGAGGGCCGTTCTTCACGACCCTAGTTTTACAAAAGAGGCATTCGATGGCTTCAGCTCGGCGGATGCATACATCCGAGCTGCTCGAGACGGGCTTACGAGAGCCGCATACCAGCATTTGAAAGATATGCAGGTAAGTTTATATTATACCAATCTGATAGTTACATACTAGTAGCCCCCGAGACTTGAAGCAGTTGATAAAACTGATTTAAGGATCATTGTATAACCATGTGCTTACAGAGAAGAACAACCTGTTGTCTCGGGAACTAGAAAAGTATCGCACCAGCTTAACTGTTGTTAACGCTTTAATCGGAGAAATCCAAGAAGGCGCCACCGGTAATGTTCCCCTCCATCGAGAAAACATAATTATATACCAACAATGCTAACACTGTTGCTCATATCATGATAGGATCATCAGATCAACTGCAGGAGCAACTGAAAGCCGCTCAAGGGGGAGAATAAGAATCCAAAAGGCTACTAGCCATGGGGCGAGCATGTGCTGACACGAGTCAGGGAGGAGAAGAAAAAGCTCCAGGATTCCAATACCCAGCTGGGCGAAGAAATGAAAGATGTACGGGCCCAGCTGGCTGACTCCATGAAGGAAAATAAAAGGCTTCGAGGCGGCATATTTAGTATGTGGTCAAACTTACCTCCATGTAATTTGGTGATAAAGGGAACTGATAGAGTTATGTCTGCAGGTATGCTGACTGGCTGTTCCGAAGAGGAGATGTCCGGATTCTCAGGCGATCTGCTACAAGAACTATCGCAAATGCACGAGCAAGCTCGGCAGGCGATGCGAAGTGTTGCCAAGGCCTTATGGCCATCCGCCTCCCCTCCAGGAAAGATGGAGGATCTTATACAACTATTCAAGGGAGCGCGGCAGCGCTTTCGATTATGGAAGATATCGGCCTGCCGAGAAGGTGCACGAGAAGCCTGGGCCATGGTGAAAACATGGTATACCAAGCTTGATCCGAATCATATGGCCCGGGTCGGACCTCTAGGGTCAGATGGAAAATAAATTCCCGTTAATTTGGTATATGACCAAGTCGAAGTAGCTGCCAAATATTGCCAACATGATTGTAAGTTAGACAGCCTGTTAGGCGGTATAGAGGAGGAAAATTTTGAGTCCAAGTGACTATGTACTTTCCTTGACATATTTGTCCCTAGTTGGATTGTAAAATGATTGTCTTGGCATACCTTTTCGCTTCGACCTCTGGACCCGAAGGTGCGGAGTGTTTCCGAATACCCGAGCGACAAAAATAGACCGGGGTATGTGTGGAAACTAGGCGTAGGGGTCATAGTTGCTTGAACAGACAAGTTGTATCCAGCTAGCTATGTTATATTACATTGTAATTGTAAGAAACATCTTCCAGAGAAAATAGTCCCGTTAAGGGCTCCTTTCCCTGGGTGTACATGCGTTAATGTGCATGTCCGAGCTGTGATTGAAAAAATCGCAGTATATGTAACGTCCGGGGGTTCACAACGGGGTGAATGAAAGAACATCTTTAGTCCGCCGACCGAATATTCCCTTAAGAATGCTAGCTTTCGGATTCACCCAGTCTGAGGTACACATCCGGATGTCTCGGCAGTAACAATCGCAGAGGTGCTCCCTTTATGCCCTAGCCGAACTAACGAGAACGTAGGGCATAAGCACAGAGCCGTGCAACCCAAATTTTGGCCAAAACTTAAGTCATATTGATGCATATAATGGCGAAGAAAAGGTACATATGGGGGAAAACATGCATATGTGATGAGCTTGATGCTCGGGAAATAATAATAATAAGCTTCTGTCTAAGAAGCCCCCAGGTATAATGGACGTACATATTTGAGTATGTGTATGCCACAGGTGCACGGTTGAGCCGTACGAAGAGCTTTAAGGCTAAAAAGGAAAAAAAGCAAAAAGAGAGGAAGAAGTAATGGAAACAATAGGGAGAAGGAAACGAACAAAGAGTTCGGCACTAGGCATAGAATCTTCGGAGTTTGGCCGCGTTCCAGGGGTTCGGCTCTAGGCGATTGTCAGATGCATCACGCAGGCGGTACGCTCCTCCAGTGAGAACTTCGTCAATGATGAAGGGACCCTCCCACTTGTGCTTGAGTTGGTCCTTTTTCTTCTCCGGCAAGCGTAGAACGAGTTTGCCAACATTATAAGTCTTGGCCCGTACTTCTCTGCTTTGATATCTGCGGGCCTGTTGTTGATAAAATGCGGAACAGGCTTTTGCGACATCGCGTTCCTCCTCCAGGGCATCTAGGCTGTCCTGCCGATCAAGCTCGGCGTCTCTCTTTGTACATGCACACTCGAGGTGAGTCATGAATAATGTCGCAAGGCAACACAGCCTCCGCGCCGTACACCATGAAGAAAGGTGTATATCCAGTGGGGCGGTTGGTTGTGGTCCACAGCCCCAAGAGTACGGAGTCGAGCTCCTCGACCCAGTGCTTGTCTGATTCTTTCAAAGACCGCACTAGTCTGGGTTTGATGCCGCTCATAATAAGACCATTGGCCCGTTTGACTTGGCTATTTGTTTGCGGGTGATAGACGGAGGCGTAAACGAGCTTAATGCCAAGATTAGCACACCAGCTTTTTACCTCATCGGCTATGAAATTGGAGCCGTCATCGGTGATGATGCTGTGTGGAACACCATAACGGTGCACCACACTGGATATGAATTCTATCACTGGCCCGGCTTCGGCTGTTTTAACTGGTTTGGCCTCTATCCACTTAGTGAATTTGTCCACCATGACCAGCAGATATTTTTTCTTATGGCTTCCTCCTTTAAGGGGTCCGACCATATCAAGCCCCCAGACTGCGAAAGGCTAAGTGATGGGGATTGTTTGTAGAGCAGTGGGTGGCATATGGCTTTGTTTGGCGAAAAGCTGGCATCCGACGCAATGTTGGACAAGGTCCTATGCATCTGCTCGGGCCATCGGCCAATAAAAACCTGTACGGAAGGCCTTGCTAAAAAGGGCCCGAGCCGCGGTGTGGTGACCGCCGAGGCTAGCATGAATTTCAGCCAAGAGCTTACGCCCCTCTTCCTCGGAGATACATCTTTGAAGTACTCTAGTAGCGCTTTTCTTGTAGAGTTCTCGGTCGTGAACCTTGTAGGCCTTTGAACGCCGGACAATGCGGTGAGCCTCATTCTGATCCTCAGGGAGTTCTCTCCTATTAAGGTAGGCCAAGAAGGGTTCGGTCCATGGGGCAATGACTGCCATGATGAGATGGGTCGACGGTGTTATTTAGGTGGTTGAGCCCCCGATTATATCGATGTGTTCAGAATCTGGGGTTGTGTTCGGATCCGGACTAGTGTTGCCGCTCTCCCCTTGCCAGACCACAGACGGCTTAAAAAGCCTTTCCAGAAAGATGTTAGCTGGGACGGGGTCGCGCTTGGCGCCGATGCTAGCGAGGACGTCCGCCGCTTGATGAAACTCGAGCCCCTCGAACCGAGCCGACATTTTCAGGATGGTGTTACAGTAAGCCGCCATCTTCGGATCTTTGGCATCGATATCTCCATTTATTTGAGATATTGCAAGGTTTGAGTCCCCGCGCACTTCCAGGCGTTGTATGCCCATGGAGATGGCCATCCAAAGTCCATGTAATAAGGCCTCATATTCGGCTGCATTGTTGGAGTCTGTGTATAATATCTGGAGTACGTACTGAACTATGTCTCCAGTGGGGGACGTTAAGACCACGCCCGCCCCAAACCATGCCAACATTTTGGAACCATCAAAGTACATAAACTAGTTGGAATATGTGCCGTACTCTTTAGGGAGTTCGCCCTCTGTCCATTCGGTGATGAAGTTAGCCAGTACATGGGATTTAATGGCTCGGCGCGGTTTGTATGTTATATGGAATGGAAGGAGCTCAATGTCCCACTTAGCAATCCGGCCCATGGCATCGCGGTTGTTTATTATGTCGTTGAGTGGTACCTCGGAAGCCGCCGTAATCGAGCACTCTTGAAAGTAGTGTCGCAGCTTCCGGGATGCCATGAAGACTGCGTATGCTATTTTTTTGGTAATGAGGGTATCAGGATTTGCACGGTGTGAGGACAGTGGATACGTGGTACACCAGTTTCTGGAGCGGGAATTTGTGTCCGTCCTGCTCTCGCTCAACGACGAGCACGGCGCTCACCACTTGGTGTGTTGCCGAAATGTATAATAACATGGATTCGCCGATGTTTGGCTAAGCCAGCATTGGATTGCTCGCTAAAAGGGCCTTTATTTCCTCCAGTCCGGCCGTTGCCGCATCCGTCCACTCGAAGTGGTCGGTGCGTCGGAGAAGGCAGTAGAGTGGTAATGCTTTTTCTCCCAATCTGGAGATAAAGCGGCTTAAAGCTGCCATGCACCCCGTGAGTTTTTGGACCTGTTTAAGGTCTGTTGGCGTAGCCAATTGTGACAAAGCTCGGATTTTGGCTGGATTTACCTCAATTCCTTTATTGGAAATGATGAAGCCCAGCAGTTTTTTCGGCGGGGACGCCGAAAACACATTTTTCTGGATTGAGCTTGATGTCGTATGTATGGAGGTTGTGAAATGTGAGACGCAAATCGTCTATCAATGACTCGATGTGCCTGGTTTTGATGACGATGTCATCCACATATGCCTCAACTGTCTTGCCGATCTGTTTCTCCAGGCATGTTTGAATCATGCATTGGTAGGTGGCGCCAGCGTTTTTGAGCCCGAAAGGCATAGTGTTGAAGCAGAAAGGCCCATATGGGGTAATGAATGTCGTTGCGGCTTGGTCGGACTCCTTCATCTTGATTTGATGGTATCCGGAGTATGCGTTGAGGAAACACAATGAGTCGTGTCCTGCTGTTGCATCAATAATCTGATCGATGCGAGGGAGGGGTAAGGGATTCTTAGGGCAGGCCTTGTTGAGGTCTTTGAAATCGACGCATAGGCGCCAGGATTTATCCTTCGTTGGTGCCATCACCAGGTTTGCTAGCCAGTCTAGGTGCTTTATTTCTCTGATGAATCCAGCCTTGAGTAACTTGGCTAGCTCCTCCCCCATGGCTTGTCGTTTGAGTTCGAAAAAATGCCGCAGTGTTTGCTTGACCGGTTTATGTACCTTTAATATATTGAGGCTGTGTACGGCCAATCTGCGTGGGATTCCTGGCATATCAGAAGGGTGCCAGGCGAATATGTCCCAGTTCTAACGCAGGAACTCTCGTAGTGCGGCATCGACCGTTGGGTCGAGTTGTGCTCCGATGGATGCTGTTTTCTTGGGATCCATCGGGTGGACTTGAAATTTGACTATTTCATCTGCTGGTTTAAAGGAGGTGGATTTGGGTTGTTTGTCCAGGATTACGTCATCCCTATCCACAGTAGAGCGCAGCACGGTTAGCTCTTTAGCCGCGAGTATTTCAGACAATGCCTCGAGGACCAGGGATGCGGTTTTATTTTCAGCGCAGAGTGCTATGTCCGGATCACTGGCAAGAGTGATGATACCGTTTGGCCCGGGCATCTTGAGCTTCATGTATCTGTAATGAGGTATAGCTTGGAAGCATGTAAATGCATCTCGCCCTAGTAAGGCGTGATATCCGCTGTTGAAAGGAGTCACTTGGAAGGTTATCTCTTCGGACCGATAATTCTTCGCTGTGCCGAATACCATGTCGAGCATGATTTTTCCCGCGCATCGTGCCTCCCGACTAGGAATGATTCCCCGGAAGGTCGTGCTACTTTGCTTGATGCGTCTCCTGTCAATTTCCATTTTGCTGAGAGTATCCTCGTAGATGAGGTTTAATCCCTGCCGCCGTCCATGAGCACTTTGGTGAGCTGGAATCCGTCCACAATTGGATTAAGGACCAAGGTGGCTGGTGCCCGAACTATCCGGAATTTTGGTTCGTCACTGGCGTTGAAAGTTACGGCCATGTCGTTCCAAGGGTTTATTGCTGCGACTTGGCAGACTTAGGCGAGTTTGCGGAAATCCCTTTTGCGCCGATTGTTTGAAGCGGAAGTCTTGATGACTGTTAATATGCTGAGGTCATCATCTTCCGGGGGGTGTTGCACTGGTGTATTTTTGATGGATACCCGCGCCGCTTTTGGCCACCTGCCGGAGTATCCAACATGCTCTAAGGCTGTGGGTTAGTATGGTGTCCAGCATTGCATGTATTTTGCATGGCCTATCGAGACATCCTTCCAGAACGGTTCCGCGCCCTGTGGTGTGCTTAAATTTCTTTACTATTGGATCTGATGCGCCGCTAGGGTGCACCCTTTTTGCCCGGACGAAGGGTTGAGTGAAAACCGGTGGTTCCCAGAGAGCTGCCTGAGTTTTCCAGGTGCTTTCCATTGCGCAGTACTTTTGTACGATGGTTGCCAAGTCAGCGGAGTGTACTACGCGACGGCGATTGATGGTGTTGAGGAGTCCTTCGTCTGTGCAATTATTGCAGAATGCTAAGATCGCGTCTTCGTCGTCACAATCTTTAATCTTGTCTTGCCCAGGAGGAATCTGGCCCAAAAGTGATGGACTGTTTCCTGAGACTGCTGCTGTATGTTCGTGAGATCGCAACTATCTGGGTGGGTGGGTGGCTTTAAATCTGAACCCTGACCCAATTTGGAATCCGGAGTTTGAAGAATTCCCGAACTTAATGGCTCGGGCTCCGGGATATTGACTGATTTTTCAGGCCCGTCGTCCGATTCTAGGTTCGGAGGGCGGGCATTGTCTTTCTGAAGGCAGGTGTACGGCTCTTCAAACTCGGAAATCCGAACACAGTTCATCCTCAGTATGGAGGAAGAGTTGTCGTCTTGCTCCTCAACTACCGCTATCTAGTGGGTGATCGGCGGAAATTTAATTTCTCTCTGGTCGGGTTTAAGCCTGATCCGATCATAGTCCATGGAGGCCCCCAGGGCGGCGATGCCATATAGGAGCTCGTTCAACGACGATAACTCAGTCGGATCCATCTGCTTAGAGTACTCGGAGCTAACACGGAGGTGGTTTTCGATGACCTGAGAAGTCATCGTTGGCTTAACGGCCATAGAGGCGGTCATGGTGAAGCCTCCCAGCCGGAGGGTTTGGCCTGAGGTCAGGGCACCTCCGGCGGTGATACTGTCCTTGATAACAAGGCAAGCCATCAATCATGTCTTCGACATCACAGCAGAACTCCCAATGAAAGCACCAATGTCGGCATCAAAACCGGCGGATCTCGGGTAGGGGGTCCCGAACTGTGCGTCTAAGGTCGATGGTAACAGGAGACAGGGGACACGATGTTTACCTAGGTTTGGGCCCTCTCTATGGAGGTAATACCCTACTTCCTCCTTGATTGATCTTGATGAATATGAGTATTAAAAGAGTTGATCTACCTCGAGATCGTAATGGCTATAACCCTAGAAGTCTAGCCTGTATGACTATGATTATGATTCTCTGTCTCTACGGACTAAGCTCTCCAGTTTATATATACACTGGAGAGGAATAGGGTTGTACAAAGTCGGTTACAGAGAAAGGAATCTTCATATCAGGACGCCAAGCTTGCCTTCCACGCCAGAAAGAGTCCCATCTGGACACGGGTGAGAGTCTTTGGTCTTGTATCTTCACAGCCCATCAGTCCGGCCCATGTCCAACATGCCAGACGCCCGAGGACACCTTAATCCAGGACTCCCTCAACGGGCTTCGTTACCGCCCCCGATAAAGCAAGAGGACACCTAAGTAGCACATTTAATGCGTTTTGTCCTGTGATGTCAGCCGATAAACTCAACCACTGTACAACTTTCCACCTCCTGTGTGCCACTGTGGTAGCCCCTTTTGACTATAAAAGGAGGCCCGCGGCATACTGAGAGAGGATTCAAACTTTTTTGACCCGGCAGGCTTTGTAGCTAGTCCAAGAACACCAGATAAACCCAACCTAGCAGGAGTAGGGTGTTACGCATCACTTGTTGCCCGAACCTGGATAAATCTCCCGTGTTGACCCCTTAAACCCGCTCTTTCCACAGCCCCTCGCCGGCCGACCATAGAAGGGATTCCCCGTGATCCCATAGGTGTTGTTTCCACCGACATCTTTGGTGCGCCAGGTAGGGGGGCACAGGCTGTGAAAATCCAGTTTGAAGGTTAGCGCATCGACTTCTCCATGGGGATGGCTCGAGAGGAGAAGGCGACGTTGATCAGCCGCCCTATGGCGTCGTCCGCAGCCGTGGAAGCCATCCGCGTGGCCACGAAAAGTTAAGCCACGCAAAATTTTGAGTAATATCATATATAAAGTCTATCTTCCTCGAAAGATCTCGCTCCTTGTATGGGAAACCTGCACGCAATGGGACCCTTCCATTGTTGGCAACACCCTTGCTCTGTTTCAAGCACCTGGATAAATCTCCCACGTTGATCCCTTAAACCCGCTCCTTCCACAGCACCGCGCTCGCCGACCGTAGAAGGGATTCCCCATGATCCCATAGGTGTCGTTTCCACCGACACTTCTCTCTTTTTCTCATTTTTTATTTGGCTTCTTTGACCTCCCCTTTTTTACATTGGCTTCCTTGGCCTCTTTTTTTATTTCCTCACATGTGCACTTCTATTTATTTACAACTCAAGGATTACAACTCGATACTTAGAACAAAATATGACTCTTTATGAGTGCCTCCGGCAGTGTACCGGGATGTGCAATGAATCAAGAGTGACATGTATGAAAAAATTATGAATGGTGGCTTTGCCACAAATACAATGTCAACTACATGATCAGGTATGGTGGTTGTTTTGAGGAAGGTAAATGGTGGGTTTATGGTACTGGCGAAAGTTGCGCGGTACTAGAGAGGCTAGCAATGGTGGAAGGGTGAGAGTGCGTATAATCCATGGACTCAACATTAGTCATAAAGAACTGACATACTTATTGCAAAAATCTACAAGTCATCAAAACCAAGCACTACGCGCATGCTCCTAGGGGGGTAGATTGGTAGGAAAAGACCATCGCTCGTCCCCGACCGCCATTCAGAAGGAAGACAATCAATAAATAAATCACGCTCCAACTTTGTTACATAATGGTTCACCATACGTGCATGCTACGGGACTCACAAACCTTAACACAAGTATTTCTCCAATTCAAAACTACTCACTAGCATGACTCTAATATCACCATCTTCATATCTCAAAACAATCATAAGGAATCAAACCTCACATAGTATTCAATGCACTTTATATGTAAGTTTTTATTATATCCCTCCTGGATGCCCATCATATTAGGACTAAATTCATAACCAAAGCAAATTACCATGCTGTTCTAAAGACTCTCAAAATAATATAAGTGAAGCATGAGAGTTCATCTATTTCTTCAAAATAAAACTACCATTGTGCTCTAAAAAGATATAAGTGAAGCACTAGAGCAAATGACAAACTACACCAAAAGATATAAGTGAAGATTAATGAGTAGTTGAATAATTATGTAACTATGTGAAGACTCTATAACATTTAAGAATTTCAGATCTTGGTATTTTATTCAAACATCAAGCAAAAAAAATGACGCTCCAAGCGAAACACATATACTGTGGTGAATAAAAATATAGCTCCAAGTAAGGTTACCAATGAACGAAGACGAAAGAGAGGATGCCTTCCGGGGCATACCCAAGCTTAGGCTCTTGGTTGTCCTTGAATATTACCTTGGGGTGCCTTGGGAATCCCCAAGCTTAGGCTCTTGCTACTCCTTATTCCATAATCCATCGAATCTTTACCCAAAACTTGAAAACTTCACAAAGACAAAAACTCAACAGAAAACTCGTAAGCTCCGTTAGTATAAGGAAATAAAATCACCACTTTTGGTACTGTTGTGAACTCATTCTTTATATATATTGGTGTAATATCTACTGTATTCCAACTTCTTTATGGTTCATGCCCTCCGATACTACTCATAGATTCATCAAAATAAGCAAACAACAGACGAAAAATAGAATCTGTCAAAACAGAACAGTCTATAGCAATCTGGAACTCCAAAAATTCGCAAAAACTAGGACAGCCTGGATAACTTGTATATTGATCTTCTGCAAAAATAATTAGCATTTATCACGTTCTGGTGAATTTTAACAATTATTTTCGTGAGCACAAATTTTCTGACTTTTTCAGCAAGATCAAACAACTATCACCCAAGAAGATCCTATTGGTTCTACTTGGCACAAACACTAATTAAAACATAAAACCACATCTAAACAGAAGCTAGATGAATTATTTATTACTAAACAGGAGCAAAATCAAATAAAAAATAAAATTGGGTTGCCTCCCAATAAGCACTAACATTTAACGCCCCTAGCTAGGCATGATGATTTCAATGATGCTCACATAAAAGATAAGAATTGAAACATAAAGAGAGCATCATGAAGAATATGACTAGCACATTTAAGTCTAACTCACTTCCTATGCATAGGGATTTTGTGAGCAAACAATTTATGGGAACAAGAATCAACTAGCATAGGAAAGCAAAACAAGCATAACTTCAAGATTTTAAGCACATAGAGAGGAAACTTGATATTATTGCAATTCCTACAAGCATATGTTCCTCCTTCATAATAAATTTCAGTAGCATCATGAATGAATTCAACAATATAACTATCACATAAAGCACTATTTTCTTGATGCACAAGCATATAAATTTTATTACTCTCCACATAAGCAAAATTCTTCTTATTCGGAATAGTGGGAGTATCATAAAAAAATTCAAATACTATAAATTGTTTCCACATTAAAAGAGTAATGTTCAGAAAAAAGGTAATCATAATAATGACAAGTTTTATAAATATAATCATCAATACTTTTTATAGCATAAGTGTCATCACAATCATCATCATAAGTAGCAACTTTGTTCTTATCATAATCAATTGAAACCTCTAGTGGAATCATAACTAAATAAAGTCATGACCTCTCCAAATCCACTTTCATAATTGTCACAATAAGATTCAACACCCTCCAAAATAGTGGGATCATTACTTCCTAAAGTTGACACTCTTCCAAACCCACTTTCATCAATATAATCATCATAAATAGGAGGCATGCTATCATCATAATAAATTTGCATATCAAAACTTGGGAGGTTAAAAATATCATCTTCATAAAACATAGCATCCCCAAGCTTGGGACAAACATTAATTGCAGCAAATAAATTCTCAAACATGTCATTCTCATCAAACATAGCATCCCCAAGCTTGGGCCTTTGCATATCATAACCATAATCACACTCATCATTAATAGTATGGATATCACCAATAGTATAGCAATTATCATCATCACAATGAGTAATAGGAGCAACATCATTTGCGAGGGATACCATTTTACCTTTGCTTTTCCGTATTTTCTTTTTCTTCTTCAAATTATGTGTGGGTTTAATCCTCTATTTGGAGCTCCTTATTAATGATATTGATTGAATAGAAAGCTCCTCCTTGTTACCTAATTCATCATAAGAAAGAATAGGAGGGTACGGGGAAACCTCTTCCCTTTCATTAGTATTCTCCTCATCTTCTATTTGTTTTCTTGTCTTTACGTAATTGGCAATATAAGGATTTTCAATGCAATTCACCGCACAAAACATATAAATTTCCTCTAGATCAAAATCAAGAACTTTATCAAGGACAAATTCTGGAAGATACTTAGTTATACGTTTAATTTCTTCATAACCCACAAGCAAACTAAGTTCATTATGATGTGCAAGGGAAATCAAGTCATCACAATTTTTGGACACGATTCGATCATGAAACAATTTGCATTGGAGATTTAAATGATCACGTTCATTGCAAAGTTCACATGGATGGCAAAGAAATTTTAAATTTTCAGCACAAGCATCTAGCCTCTCTTGCAACCATTTAGTTTCTAAATACTTATGCCTCTTGCAAAATCTATCTTCCCTATTTGGTGTGTGCTTGCAAGCTCTGTGCACTCCACAAAAATTGACATGCTTATAAGAGATATTTTTATCATGACTAGTGCAATCATCATTAGTACTATGGATATTCAAAGAGTTCATACTAACAACATTGCAATCATGCTCATCATTCAAATATTGTATGCCAAACATTTTATTGCATTCTTCTTCTAACAGTTTGGCACAATTATCAGAATCCTTATTTTCACGAAAGACATTAAAAAGATGCAGCATAACAGGCACCCTCAATTCCATTTTCTTTTTGTAGTTTTCTTTTATAAACTAACTAGTGATAAAACAAGAAACTAAAAGATTCGATTGCAAGATCTAAAGATATACCTTCAAGCCATAACCTCCCCAACAACGGCGCCAGAAAAGAGCTAGATGTCTACTACACAACCTTCTTCTTGTAGACGTTGTTGGGCCTCCAAGTGCAGAGGTTTGTAGGACAGTAGCAAATTTCCCTCAAGTGGACGACCTAAGGTTTATCAATCCGTGGGAGGCGTAGGATGAAGATAGTCTCTCTCAAACAACCCTGCAACCAAATAGCAAAGAGTCTCTTGTGTCCCCAACACACCCAATACAATGGTAAATTGTATAGGTGCACTAGTTCGGCGAAGAGATGGTGATACAAGTGCAATATGGATGGTAGATATAGGTTTTTGTAATCTAAAAATTATAAAAACATCAAGGTAGCTAATGATAAAAGTGAGCGAAAACGGTATTGCAATGCGTTGAACCAAGGCCTAGGGTTCATACTTTCACTAGTGCAATTTCTCTCAACAAGGATAACATAATTAGCTCATATAACTACCCCTCAACATGCAACAAAGAGTCACTCCAAAGTTACTAATAGTGGAGAACAAACGAAGAGATTATTATAGGGTACGAAACCACCTCAAAGTTATTCTTTTCGATCAATCCATTGGGCTTGTCGTGGTGGGCGCACGGAAGATGCCAAGGGATGGCTAAAGAGAGGAGGAGGCTCGAGGGCGCTGGTGGGCTTCTGAGGCGAGGTTGATATCTTGTGGCGGAGACCGGACATACCTGTGTTCGGGGCTCTCCGGAGAGATAACACCCCTAGTCCTGCCGAGTTTAGTTGGATGGTTGATAGTACAATGTTGCTCCTGGAGCTGTTTGGAGGAGGAAGGAGGCTGGCCAAGGCACCGACTGCTCCTTCTCCTTGGTGTCGCTATGTCTTTGTTGAATATCTTGTGTTGTGTGTGTCTTCTCTCTCTATCTCGTCCTGTTCCCGTTGGTTACAATGGTAATATGCCGAGTCGGTGGATCCGTATAGTCGGTGTCCGGGATGCCGAGCTGGGTCCCTTGGGGCTTGTGGTTCGCCGGGTTCCCCTAGGTGCGGGCCCCGCGTGCCTAGGGGGACTGTGCGCCGTCTTGTCGATCATTAGGGCGTGGTCGGGTCGAGTCGTGCACTGTGTTCTCCGTCAGGCCTCCGCTTGCTGTCGTCAGCGGTAAGGGCGGGAACACTGCTGTTGCCAGTCGTCACGTGGTAGGTAAGGCACTTGTTGCACGCTCTGGCTGACCACGGGCATGGGCGGTGGCACTGTAGTCTTGGTCATCAGTGACTGAGGTCTCGTCCCATCGTACGGCCTGGATGGGCCGGGAGCTTACCCGTGGCTGGGTTGCCGTGGACGCCACGGGTGGGTTGGCATACTGGGGAAGCCAAGGCTGCGCCGGGTCGAGTTGCCTTGCGTCAGTCGCTGCGGCTGGGTTGACGTACCTTGCCGAGTCGAGGGTCTTGGCCGGGTCGCGCACCTTGCCGGGTCGAGCGACCCGGCCTGGCGCACGCCGGTTTGCGAGGCGATGCGGGCCCCGCTGTTTTTGAAATAGATCCGGGTTCCGTTGCCTGCCCGGGGTTCATCCCCCCGACAGTAGTCCCCGAAGCTGTGAAGGTCCGCCGTCTTCGGATGAGGGGGCCTTCGCAGCTTCCCCCTTGAGCAAGGCGGAGTCTGCGAACGCCGGGTCCGGCAACACCCACTATGTGCCGTTTTTTTCGAAAACCGGATCACGGCGTCCAGGTCGTGGCGGGAACCGAGGAGTCCACCGAATCTTGAGGCGATCCCTCGGGCTTCGCGCTGGCGCCATGTGGTGCTCGGATGCCGGAGGGGCCTGACAGGCCACGTGTGTGACGGTTCCGGGCGACGGGCCGGGGGTCCGCTGTTGCGCGCCCTTGGCCACACGCGCAGATTTATTGCGGCGTCTGGGGGCCGGTTGCACTTCCCCGCGCAGTTAGTGCATGTGTACGTGTGCACTTATTGCGGGGTAGTGGAACGGGCGCGTGCAGACGATCCCACTTCCCCATGTTTGAACCAGGGCTTATAAATTGAGGGGGCAGGGAGGCGGGCATTATTCTCGCTCGCGCCTCCTCCCCCTTTACTCGCTTCTGCTCCTTGCTACTGACGCACAACTGCGCCCGCAGCCCCGAGCAGAGCTCTCCTCCGTCGTCCTTCTTCCTTCCGCTTCCATCTATGGCGCAGCCGTCGGGCTCTTGGATGGGTTCCAATGTCACCGACGACGACACCACGCAGCTTCGAGCTTCGCGGCTCTTGCAGCGGGAGACGGACGTTGGTGTCCGTCTGCCGCGTGGCGAGCAAAGGCCCCAACCCGAGGGGCAGGAGCGCGTCGTCTTCCTTACCCACTTCGAGCGCGGGCTCGGGCTGCCGGCGAGTGCCTTCTTCCGCGCCTTTCTGGAGTTCTTCGGGCTTCAACCGCACCATCTCGGCGCCGGCGCCATCGTCCAACTCTCCGGCTTCGTGACCCTGTGCGAGGGGTACCTGGGGGTCGAGCCGACGATTGACCTCTGGGCGCGCTTCTTCTCCTTGAAGCAGCAGGGCCCGTCGGCCGGGGAGTTAGCCGACTGCGGCGCCGCCATCATCTCCAAGTGGTCGGTGGTAGACTTCCCCAAGATTCCGCTCTAGGATTCTGCTAAGAAGTGGCATAATTCTTTCTTCTACGTCCGCAATCTTGGCGCGGACCACATCAATCACCCCCCTTTCGCCATGGCCCCCCCGCGGGCGAATACGAACTGGGGCTACTCGCCCCGGCACCCGTCGCAGGAGATCGTCAGCCTCTGCGAGCGGGTGACGGTGATGAGGACGCAGGAGGGGCTCACCGGCACGGATCTTCTCGCCGCGTTCATCACCCGCCGGGTCCTCCCGCTTCAGAGGCGCTCCTGCCTCATCGGCGAGATGATCGGCCTGCAGGACCCCAACCGAATGGGGTCGAAGCGGCTATCTGGGGAGCAGGCAGCCGCCCGTCAACGCCATCTCGGGGCCAATTTTGGAGAGGATTGGCGATTCGGCAAGGCGCCAGATAGCCAGCGAACCCGCGCCGCAGTGAGCACTGGTCTCCTTACTTTGCCGCCGCACATCTTCTTGTTCGCCCCGGCGCGTCATGGCGGTTCTTACGAATGCGAGCCGGCATCCTTACGTCCGGCTCACATAGGAAGCCGGTGGCACCAGAGGAGCCCGCGGCCCAAGGCGGCGAGGAGGTGGCTGAGTCCGACGCCGGCGCTACGCGCCGAGCCGGTAAGCTTCGAGTCTTTCTCTTCTTCATTTTGTCTTGATTTGTTGCCCGTGTCGCGGTGAAGGCGATGCTGACGCCGGTTGCTTGGTGCAGCGGCGTTGGGCGGGGGAGGCGGCGATGCAGGCGGAGCCGGGCCCTCGCTTGGGGCGGCGCCGAGCCGCCCGCATGGCAAGGACAGCGTCGCGCCGCGACCCCGCGGATCAAAGCGCGCAGCGGACCCGGCCGAGCCCGGAAGGCCGGCCAAGAAGAAGCGCGCGAAGCTGATCCCGATCCCGGTCTTGACGGGGTAAGTTCTGTTCGCCGCTTGCGCCTGGATTTCCTGTCTTTTTTGCTTCTTTTTCCTTCTTTTTCAGGTCACCGATCACGCGGGCGAGGGTGGCGGCAGAGGCCGCGGCCACCGAGGGGACCGCGCTCCGCAAGAGCCGGTCCGACCTCGCCGGTCTGGCCGGGGAGGAGGGGCGAGGCGACTCGGACCTCGGCCTGGACCCGGACGACGCCGAGGCCTTGGCCTGGTGTGACAGGAACCGGGCCGAGGCGGAGCTGGAGGCGGCGTCGGTCCGGGCTTGGACAGACGCGGCGGCAGCATGGGCGTGAGGCGGCGCGGAGCCGGCCTGGCGCGAGATGCCGGAGGGCATGGTGGTGGAGACGACGGTTTTTGAACCGTCGTCGGTAAGAGAGCGCGGCTGTGGGGACCGGCCCGAGGTGATGCTCCTCGACCAGGAGGTCGTGGAGGTGGGGGGGTGATACCCCGCCCCGAGCCGACATTGTCGAGCGCGCGGGGGCTGATGGTAGTGGAGGCGGCGTCCCGGAGGGGGCGCCGCAGACGGCGGCACCGGGGGCGCTGTCGGCTATGGAGGAGGCACCGCAGGCGGCGGTGCCTAAGGTGGTGAAGCAAGGCGCCCTGGTGTCCAGAACGCCGTCGACGCCGGAAGGGGCGTCAGAGGAGGTGCTGGCCGCGTCGCAAGCGGCCAGAAGGGGGCACGCCTTGGTGCCCCGGCAGAGCGGGCGCCGAGCTGCCGTGCCCCAGCCTCACATGGAGCGGGGCGTGGCTGCCTTCGGGCCCTGACCAGGAGGAGGCGGCGCTGGATGCCGTCAGCCGCCGTCTGCGAGGCCGGACGGAGCGCTTTGAGGCCTTCGCCCAGGCCGAGATGGAGCGGACGCGCGACCTGGAGCGCGCCGTCCTGGTAAGTCCTTCTTCTTCTTGTTTTCTTGAGATTTTATCTCTGTGGGGGCGCGCTAGCGCACCCACTGGGTGTAGCCGCTGAGATTCGAGCCAACTATGTAACAGTTGGGCCAAATCTTAGGCCTTGTGTTGACTTTTGGTCTTCTTTTCGGCATCTTGACGCCTTCCGGGTTGAGGCCTACAACCGGCTCCTGGGCAAGCATCGGGAGCTCAAGGGGCGGCTTGCTGCCAAGGAGGAGGAGCTTCGCGCCGCAGCAGGTACTTTGCTGAGCTCTTCTCTTCTAGTGGGGGCGCGCTAGCGCACCCACTGGGTGTAGCCCCCGAGAGTCGGGCCAAGCTGTAGCAGTTGGGCCAAATCTTAGACCTTGCCTTATTTTTTCTTCCTGCTGAGTTCTTCTTCTTTGCAGCCGAGGTGCTGTCTTGGCGGACCCGGCTGTTCCAGGCCGGTCATCACTATGACCGGCTCGTTGCTGCGTCGAGGCGGCGCAGGCGAGGGCGGAGGCGGCCGCGGCCCGGCGATCTCTTGACGAGGCCAACTGGCTGCACGAGCAGCTGGCGGGTCACAAGAGCCGCCTCGAGGCCGAGTTGGACCTTCTTAGGGCGGAGGCCGCCAAGGCGGTGGAGGCGCAGCAGGCCCTGGTCGAGGCGGACCAGCAGTGCGGCCAGCTGGCCGACGACAAGGGCCGGCTCTTTTGATCATATCGTCTTGCCGTGAAAAGCAAGATTGTTCCCGAGCTTAGTAACATATTGGTGGTTCGTGATTTTCCGAATATCTTCTCGGAAGTATCACCAGGTCGTCACCTGACCTCTATGTTGAGCTCGTGATCAAGTTGGTTCGTCCCTATAAACCACGCTTTCTCCAAGAATCTATGTCGGATACCCCGAGCTAGTTGGTTAAGCTAAACAACAACTTGGAGAGTTGGAAGATAAAAGCTTACCCGACTTAGTTCATTTTAAGGGATATCTTGTATGTGTGTTGAAGAAAGGTGGTATTTTCATCGATTAACCCTTGTGATCAGTTAATGGACCTATCATCTTATCCAATCCTTGATTTGAGTATGGGCTATCACCAAATCAAATCAGAACCAACGATATTCATAATGTTGTCTTACTCGCGGTTGTTTCCTCGAGCATACTCCATTATACCTTTTGGTCTGGCCAATGCTATCACCTTGTTCACGTCATTTGGGAACTCCACTTATATGGAAACCTACATGAATTGTTGCTGATCCCATCAGCAACATTGTTATCTTCTCCATCATCCGTGTTGAACATCCAGCTAGTATTGGAAACTTTTGTAAGCATTATCTTCATGACCCGTTCGTAAAGCATATGCTTGGATGAAAGAAGTGACTTCCTCTAATTCATGTGCATTTGATGCAAGTTGCCGCCGTGAATTCGAGAAAGCATGTTTTTCTTCCTCTGGAATCATCCCAAGTCAGTCATGCACGTGCGAAGTATTCTAATGGGTTGATAGACTGATCATCTTCATTCCGTATGCATCCCTAGCACACCAAGCCACTGATTGATTTCCTTAAGGAGAAGAAGTTCCTTCTTAAGAGCAAGACTTATGCAAGGACTTCGATATCCTCGATGATGGTTCCCCACCTGAACTCGGTAGTGTTTTATTATAAGACTACTATGTGGTCATGCTTGTCTTGGACATCATGTTCACATGTATGTAGCAGAAACATCTCATGTTTTGGAGCTTGCTATTGTAGTTTATTTCTTGAGAATCTTGCAACATCGTCTTGTCGATTTGTGTTGCAAAATTTCTTTTCTTGACATGATGTCTGAAATGTCCTGTTACCGACCAGATCTGAATCTTAGGCAGATATGATGGTTGGAACTATTCCAAGATCTATGATGTAGGTCCCGACAAGGTTGATGTTGGCCGACACACCTAGCCGAAGATCTATTATGGTAGCATCTTAACTGAGCAAGTTGACCATCCTCTCCATAAGGATGTCGTGCAACTTATTTTAGAAGTTGTTCCGTATGGATCCTTTGTTCTCCTGAAGTCAGACCTTTACTTGATGTTCCAGATACCGACTGGTATTGGATTAAGCTGGTACATCAAGGAGAACATTAGAAGCGGAGTGCTTAATGTCTCTCGGTCGATTATCCAGATTTTGTGGCCTTGGCATTGCTAAGCTAAAATCTGAGAAGGTGTTATCTTCCTTTGCATCTGCTCGTCCATCACTATTCATCATGGTAGTATGTTGTGTTGCCAGGATCCTTGACACGGATGTTGGTAAAACCTTGATGAATATGGGAAATGCTCAAGTTCTTGAGAGCACGCGCAAGTAAAATCATCCCTTGCGTTGTCTTCAACAAGGTAGTCCACATCATCCATTCTAGTGCTGGTATGCCATTCCTTCGCACTCCAAACGATCGTTTGAGAATTGCCTTAGCCTGGTATGGAGAGTTTCAATGGTCCTTTTCGATAGAGTTTCCTTCTGACTTCATTGAGTTGGATGAATATCTCGAAAGCAAAGACGTCAAGATCAATATGAAGCAATGAATCAACATCTCTGAGAAGGACAGTTGGATCGTGAAGGTTGTGTTAGCTTGTGACCCCTCTGTCTTCTTACCTCACGACTTGAATCTCGGGACGAGATTCTTGTTTAGTAGGGGTGAGTTGTCACATCCCTAGTTCTAGTATGCACTAGGCTAGCCCTTCTTGTGTGCATCATGTTTAAAGTTTGAAGAAATATGAAATGGGGATGATAAACCCTAGCACCAAGATTAAATCAAATAGGGTCAACCATAAATATTTTCAATGAACCCAGAATGCTTTTCAGAAAAGTTCATCATTTTTGAATTGGTTTAGAACCTCTGCCAAAAATGGTGCACATTTTCTAGGCCACTCTGGATTTTTGAATTAATCCATTAAGTATTTGTATTTGGGCATTTAATTCCTATAAATATTTTAATTTCTAAAATAATACTGATAATGGTTGAGGGCTGTTGGACATAATTTCATAAGTGCCCACAATTATTTTCAGCATTTTTATCAAATGGTTCAGTATTTTTACTAAATCAAAACAAAACAGAAAAAATAGAAAACTGAAATAAAAAGAACGGACAGAAAACCTACCTAACTTACTTGCAGCCCATCTGGCGCCTCTACCTGGCCCAAGATCGGTGCAGCCCATCGCCCACAAAGGCTGGGCCATCACCTACCTCCCGCCAGAGGACAGACGCGCAGCGGGTCACAGACGCGAGCACGCGCCCCGCCACCTCCTGCTTGCCGCTTAGCCCTGGCCTCTTCGGGTGATGCCACGCGCTCCCCTCGACTCCCTCCCGCTCTTCCACGTGCTCATCCCCTCCCCTGGACCTCTCTCTCTCACCACCCGAACGGCTTCGTCGCCGCCATTCGCCACCACCGCGGCCACCGCCTCCCCCTCACCTCTCCTACATGCCCAGGAGCTCCGCCTAGTCCCTCTCCTCATCCTCACCGAGCTGCCCGACGCCGGACGCCCTGCATCACCCTCTGCCTCGCCATCTTCACCGCCTCTGCCCCGAGATCGCCGGTGGCCGCACGACCTCACCAGCCCCTCCCCAAGCTCGTCGTTCGCTCCCCTGCACTTGCAGTGAGCCACTGACCCTTCTCCCCCTCTCCGTTCTCTTCCTCGCATGCCGTAGCGACCGAACCAAGCTTGACCGCACCCGCCGCCGCTTGCGCCCGCCGCCGACGCGGCCCCGGCAACCAAATGGCCCAGGCGTCGTGTCCAACATACTCGCCGCCTCGCGTAGCTGCTGTAGGTGCCATGAACGTGCTGCCACGGCCACTGCAGCCCTGTAGCCACAAACACCCGAACGCCGGCGCCGCCTCGAGCTCGTTTCCGGCGAGCTCCGGCCATCCCCGCTGCTGCCGCATGCCGCCCTGGATGCGGGCGAGCCCTAGCTCCCCTCACGTGCCCTCCACTGCTCGATTGGGCGCCAGAGGAGAAATCCCGAGCCCTCCGCCACGTTCGGCCTCGCCAGCGGCTAAACGCCAGCGGATTGACCGCTTTGACCGCCGGTGGTTTAGCACCGGTTGACCAGGGGTTTGGCCTCCCCTCCGTCACTGACGTATGGGCCCTGCGCCCTTAATTAACCAAAGTTAGTCCATGTTTAGTTTTAGTTAAGCACAGTGGTCCCACGCGTTAGCATTGACCTTGCTGACGTGGCCCTTGACCGGCCCCACCAGCCGATGACTCCAAACCAAGATCGAAGTCATCGACCCGGTGGGCTCCACTGGTCAGGTTTGACCTGGAGCGGGTCTGTTGACCTGCTGAGGTCAGCATGACGCAATGATGACGCAGATAATCATTTTCTGGATTTAAAATAATTCAGAAATTCCAAAAAATAGTATAAACTTCTAAAAATCATAGCAATTCAACCGTAACTCCAAATGAAAAGTTTTATATATGAAAAATTATCAGAAAAATCCAGTATATCCATTTATGCTACTTTCATGCATGTTCAACCATCTTATACCCCATGTATAAGTGAAAACATGATAATGGCATTTTAAATACCCCTTATGGAGTTTGCATATGAACCCTTGGTTCATATGGACCTCATTTAAATTGTTGCTAGATGCATTAGCACAAATCACAGCATATTGCCATGTCATGATCATGCATCATATTGTGCATTGCATTTATCGTGTTTCTTCCCTGTTGCCGGTGTTGTTCCCCCCCTCGGTAGACGTTGTTCCGACGTCGTGATCGTTGACACTGATGAAGACTTAATGCCATCTTCAGAAGTGCCAGGCAAGCAAAAACCCCCTTGTTCATTCCAATACAATCCCACTCTCTCGCTCATGCTCTCTTTTACTGCATTAGGACAACAACGTTTCAACTGTTACATGCTGCGGTAGTTGAACCCCTTTCCTGTGCATGACCTGTCATTGCCACAGTAAATAGATGAAACCCACTAGTATGAGTAGGAGGTGTTTGAGCCCTGATGTGCCTACTCATTCATGCTTGGTTGTCATGCACGCATCGCTTAGAGTTGAGTCAGGTCTGATTCATCAGGGATGAATCAGAGGTGTGTGAACATGTCCTACTGTGTGTGAGCTAAGTGTGTGAACAAGATTTGGTAAAGGTAGCGGCGAGAGGCCATGTAGGAGTACATGGTGGGTTGTCTCATTGAAACTGTCCTCAAGAACCGAGTTCTGTGTTTGTGATCCATGAACAGTTACTGCCACACATTGGGTTCCGGTAACTCGGCCCCTCTCGACTTATTAACCAACTTGGTCTCTGTCCAGGAGTTGCAACTAGTTTCTGGTGTTTGTATGTAGTGCTATTTTTCTAGCAAGTGGCACCCGACAGGGTGGGCTTGGGACAGACTAGGCACACGTGGCCTGGTGTACCGAGTGGCACCTTGATGGTGGGCTCGGGAACCCTGCACACATCGTTTGGGGCCGTGAGCGACACCCCGGCCGGATCTCCTTGCGGATGGAACCCGAATAGGTGATAAACCTGGGCTAGAGTCTTGTGTGGTTAGTCAGGTCGTGGCCGACACCCTCGCTGGGATTCCGCTTGAAGGTTGTCGAGTACATGTCGTGTAAACGGCGATAAGTGGTGAGAGCGTGTGTGAAGAAGTACACCCCTACAGGGTTAGTATTATCTATTCGAATAGCCGTGTCCGCGGTAAAGGACTTCTAGGTTGCATGTACAGTTCATAGACAAGTGAAAGTGGATACTCTAAAACTCGCAAGATAAGCGTGAGTGCTATGGATGGCGTTCTCGTAGGGACATGGGAACGGATCCATAGTGGTGTATTGATATGGTGAATATGTGGACTCGTGTGCGCCACCTCAAAAGAGTTACTTGCAGTCGTAGTTTAGGATAGCCACCGAGTCAAAGCTGGCTTGCTGCAGTTAAACTCCACCACCTCTTTATTGATACCGATGCATATGTAGCTAGTTCTGATGTAAGTCTTGCTGGGTACATTTGTACTCACGTTTTCCTATTCTATGTTTTGCAGAGAGATGTCAGTCTCGCTAGTAGTTCCGTGTGGACTTCGACGTTTAGCTTGATACCTCAGCTACGATATTGTGCCCTCGGCATGATCTGGTAGATAGTCAGGCTTCTAAGCCTTTTTCATTTGTAGATGTCTGTACTCAGACATGTTAAGCTTCCGCATGTGCTTTGATTTGTATGCTATGAATGTTGGGTCATGAGACACATGTTTGTAATATCTCGCTCCTCGAAGCCTAATGAATAAATACCTGAGTCGTAGAGTTATGTTGTGATGCCATGTTGTATTTACACATATCGAGCATATTGTGTGTATGATTGAAATGCTTGGTATGTGTGGGATCCGACAACCTAGTTGTTTATCCTTGGTAGCCTCTCTTATGGGGAAATGTAGTCTTGTGCTTCCATGAGCCATAATAGTCCGCTTCTGACCCGGTTTACGGAGTCCTGCTAGCCCAGACACTATCGCTCCGGAACACTTAGACTGGCGGCATGTGATTCACCGTTCCTTATGCCTGTCCCTTCGGGAAATGTCACGCGGTGATATCTGAGTCCTGCTTAGCCTGCTACAGCCGGGTTCCCAAGTCCTGTTAGCCCGATTGCTACAGCCCGGATTCACACGCTGGCAATCCGACATGCTCGATGTTGATTCATGTATGCCTGTCCCCGTATGTTAGTGCCACTTTGGGTTCATGACTAGTCATGTCGACCCGGGTTCTCTGTCATATGGATGCTAGCAACACTATCATATACATGAGCCAAAAGGCGCAAACGGTCCCGGGCCATGGTAAGGCGACACCCGTGGGAATACCGTGCGTGAGGCCGCAAAGTAATATGAGGTGTTACCGGCTAGATCGATGTGACTTGGAATTGGGGTCCTGACTGCTTGTAGGTTTACCAAGCCAAAATGGCCGAAGTTGATTCTAGAAATGCTCTAGTTATATAAGGGAATTGATTGTGGAAGGGAACGTAAGGCTCTTTTTACTCCTTTACCTTATGCCTTCTGATCTGAGTCAGCCTCTTCTTTTCTACGGGGATTAAGAACTAGGCCTTCTCATCTATCTATCAGGATGACGGGTTACTATGATAGAGACTTATAGGATTGATGTACTCAAGCCTTTGTTCAGTTCTATTACTTCCATGTGTTCTTAGTTGATCTCAGAACATTGATATTGTGATGTCGAGTGGTTATGCCACCATTTTGCAGGATGTCTCAAATTATTTTGAGCATTTACAGCCGTTATGTTGTCCGAGTCATCCCAGGTTTCTAAATAGTCTGATGCATTTGCAGATCCCTTCTTTCCATTCCTGATGTTTCTTTGGCCAGTTCAATCGCACTAAATTGCTGAGTTGAGGTACTCCATCGCCTCGGCATATATGTTGGAGCTATTATTATGAACCTAGGTGTTTTAGGGAGTCACCTAGTAAACTAGCCATGTTTTGTGTTCCCGGTGTGATGATTCTGGCCATTATTCGCGAAAGCATCCTGTGATGCCATTTAGTAGTAGGTATTCTATTCCTGGGTTCTTAAACCCGAGATCCACCCTACTTACTTCCTGTTGATAGTGTTTGCTAGTTCCTTTAGGATATTTGTAACTTTGCGATAGTCCTCGAGGTCCGTGGTATTTCCTTCTTCCAAATACTATGAACCGCTTATGGCAGAAGTTCCTCGCTGAACAGAAGGATCACAATCAGAGTACTCTTGAGGAGTTCTCCATTCATAATTGTGAATCTGCCAGTTCTACCCTTTCCGCATGGGTTATCCGGAAGAAATGTTGAGCTTCACTCGACATACTAATCTATGCATCCACAACTCAGAAAAAAACATATGTCCCTTTGAGTTGTCCCTCTTTAGTTGTTTTCCGACCACTATCTATCAATTGATAATTAAGAGTATGCGTGCATTCGTTCATCGATGCCTATTATTCTTGTGGTCTGTCAAGCCATTCTATTCTGGAATGACTAGGAGAAACAAACTCCAGTACCTCATCCATATCCAGGATTGGGTCAAAGCAGTTTTAATCTGCAAATCAAATGCCAATCCAGCTTTTGATTCTGTTCTACCTTGGAGTATTACCCTATTTATGTCAAAGAATATCATAGGAATTGCACCATCTTTTATGAATTCTTGATGTAGTGATACTTCTCACCATCATCATTCATTCCTCGTTCCTCATGTTGTTGTAACCGAAATGCCGACAGAATTGTGATGTGTGAAATCAATACTCCTAGTAACTCCGTTGTTTGGTAGTTAAAGGACAATAATCTCATTCTTAGCATGTTGGTCGAATCACCATTCTAAGATTGATCGTGCCACCTAGTCCTTACTTCCGGGTGCTCTCTTCGATCAATGAGTTGGGATCGTATCGATTCCTCGCTCTTTTGATCATATCATCTTGCCGTGAAAAGCAAGATTGTTCTCGAGCTTAGTAACATATTGGTGGTTCGTGATTTTCTGAATATCTTCTCGGAAATATCACCAGGTCGTCACCTGACCTCTATGTTGAGCTCGTGAGCAAGTTGGTTTATCCCTATAAACCACCCTTTCTCCAAGAATCTGTGTCGGATATCCCAAGCTAGTTGGTTAAGCTAAACAACAACTTGGAGAGTTCGAAGATAAAAGCTTACCTGACTTAGTTCATTTTAAGGGATATCTTGTATGTGTGTTGAAGAAAGGTGGTATTTTCATCGATTAACCCTTGTGATCAGTTAATGGACCTATCATCTTATCCAATCCTTGATTTGAGTATGGGCTATCATCTAATCAAATCAGAACCAACGATATTCATAATGTTGTCTTACTCGCGGTTGTTTCCTCGAGCATACTCCATGATCTGGCCAATGCTATCACCTTGTTCACGTTGTTTTGGAACTCCACTTATATGGAAACCTAGATGAATTGTTGTTGATCCCATCAGCAACATTGTTATGTTCTCCATGATCCGTTTTGAACATCCAGCTAGTATTGGAAACTTTTATAAGCATTATATTCATGACCCGTTCGTAAAGCATATGCTTGGATGAAAGAAGTGACTTCCTCTAATTCATGTGCATTTGATGCAAGTTGCCGCCGTGAATTCGAGAAAGCATGGTTTTGTTCCTCTAGAATCATCCCAAGTCAGTCATGCACGTGCGAATTATTCTAATGGGTTGATAGACTGATCATCTTCATTCCATATGCATCCCAAGCACACCAAGCCACTGATTGATTTGCTCAAGGAGAAGAAGTTCCTTCTTAAGAGCAAGACTTATGCAAGGACTTCGATATCCTCGATGATGGTTCCCCACCTAAACTCGGTAGTGTTTTATTATAAGACAACTATGTGGTCATGCTTGTCTTGGACATCATGTTCACATGTATGTAGTAGAACCAGCTCATGTTTTGGAGCTTGCTATTGTAGTTCATTTCTTGAGAATCTCGCAACATCGTCTTGTCGATTTGTGTTGCAAAATTCCATACATGATGTCTGAAATGTCCTGTTACCGACCAGATCTGAATCTCAGGCAGATATGATGGTTGGAACTATTCCAAGATCTATGATGTAGGTCCCGACAAGGTTGATGTTGGCCGACACACCTAGCCGAAGATCTATTATGGTAGCATCTTAACTGAGCAAGTTGACCATCCTCTCCATAAGGATGTCGTTCGACTTATTTTAGAAGTTGTTCCTTATGGATCCTTTGTTCTCCTGAAGTCAGACCTTTACTTGATGTTCCAGATACCGACTGGTATTGGGTTAAGCTGGTACATCAAGGAGAACATTAGAAGCGGAGTGCTAAATGTCTCTCGATCGATTATCCAGATTTTGTGGCCTTGGCATTGCTAAGCTGAAATATGAGAAGGTGTTATCTTCCTTTGCATCTGCTCGTCCATCACTATTCATCATGGTAGTATGTTGTGTTGCCAGGATCCTTGACACGGATGTTGGTAAAACCTTGATGAATATGGGAAATGCTCAAGTTCTTGAGAGCACGCGCAAGTAAAATCATCCCTTGCGTTGTCTTCAACAAGGTAGTCCACATCATCCATTCTAGTCTGGGTATGCCATTCCTTCAGACTCCGCCAAACGATCGTTTGAGAATTGCCTTAGCCCGGTATGGAGAGTTTCAATGGTCCTTTCCGATAGAGTTTCCTTCCGACTTCATTGAGTTGGATGAAGATCTCGAAAGCAAAGACGTCAAGATCAATATGAAGCAATGAATCAACATCTACGAGAAGGACGGTTGGATCGTGAAGGTTGTGTTAGCTTGTGACCCCTCTGTCTTCTTACCTGACGACTTGAATCTCGGGACGAGATTCTTGTTTAGTAGGGGTGAGTTGTCACATCCCTAGTTCTAGTATGCACTAGGCTAGCCCTTCTTGTGTGCATCATGTTTAAAGTTTGAAGAAATATGAAATGGGGATGATAAACCCTAGCACCAAGATTAAATCAAATAGGGTCAACCATAAATATTTTCAATGAACCCAGAATGCTTTTCAAAAAAGTTCATCATTTTTGAATTGGTTTAGAACCTCTGCCAAAAATGGTGCACATTTTCTAGGCCACTCTGGATTTTTGAATTAATCCATTAAGTATTTGTATTTGGGCATTTAATTCCAATAAATATTTTAATTGCCCAAATAATACTGATAATGGTTGAGGGCTGTTGGAAATAATTTCATAAGTGCCCACAATTATTTTCAGCATTTTTATCAAATGGTTTAGTATTTTTACTAAATCAAAACAAAACAGAATAAAATAGAAAACTGAAATAAAAAGAAAGGATAGAAAACCTACCTAACTTACCTGCAGCCCATCTGGCGCCCCAGCTGGCCCAGCACTGTGCGGCCCACTGGCCCACAGTGCTAGTCATCACCTACCTGCCGCCAGGAGGACAACAGCCGCGTGACCGCCGCACGCGAGCACGCGCCCCGCCACCTCCTGTTTGCCGCTTAGCCCTGGCCTCTTCGGGTGACGCCACGCGCTCCCCTCGACCCCCTCCCGCTCTTCCCCGTGCTCATCCCCTCCCCTGGACCTCTCTCTCTCACCACCCGAACGGCTTCGTCGCTGCTATTCGCAACCACCGTGGCCACCGCCTCCCCTCGCCTCTCCTAAATGCCCAGGAGCTCCGCCTA
Organism: Aegilops bicornis; assembly: GCA_021605145.1. Taxonomy (NCBI): domain Eukaryota; kingdom Viridiplantae; phylum Streptophyta; class Magnoliopsida; order Poales; family Poaceae; genus Aegilops; species Aegilops bicornis. The sequence continues at coordinate 237,503,304 of CM038669.1, forward strand.
GTCCCGCTCCTCATCCTCACCGAGCTGCCCGACGCTGGACGCCCTGCATCACCCTCTGCCCCGCCATCTTCGCCGCCTCTGCCCCGAGATCACCGGCAGCCGCACGACCTCACCAGCCCCTCCCCGAGCTCGTCGTTCGCTCCCCTGCACTCGCAGTGAGCCACTGACCCTTCTCCCCCTCTCTGTTCTCTTCCTCGCATGCCGTAGCGACCGAACCAAGCTTGACCGCACCCGCTGCCGCTTGTGCCCGCTGCCGACGCAGCCCCGGCAACCAAATGGCCAGGGCGTCGTGTCCAACATGCTCGCCGCCTCGCGTAGCCAGAGGAGTGCCATGAACGCGGCTGCCACGGCCCACTGCAGCCCGTAGCCACAAACACCCGAACACCGGCGGCGCCTCGAGCTCGTTTCCTGCGAGCTCCAGCCGTCCCCGCTGCTGCCGCATGCCGCCCTGGATGCGGGCGAGTCAACTCCCAGCGTGCCCTCATTGCTCGATTGGGCGCCAGAGGAGAAATCCCGAGCCCTCCGCCGCGTTCGGCCTCGCCGGCGGCTAAACGCCGGCGGGTTGATCGCTTTGACCGCCGGTGGTTTAGCCCCGGTTGACCAGGGGTTTGACCTCCCCTCCGTCACTGACGTATGGGCCCCGTGCCCTTAATTAACCAAAGTTAGTCCATGTTTAGTTTTAGTTAAGCATTGGTGGTCCCACGCCACAAGATTGACCTTCTTGCTGACGTGGCCCTTGACCAGCCCCACCAACCAGTGACCCAAACGAGCACTGTGTCACTGACTAGTGGGCTCCACTGGTCAGGTTTGACCTGGAGCTGGTCTGTTGACCTGCTGAGGTCAGGATGACGCAATGATGACGCAGATAATCATTTTCTGGATTTAAAATAATTCAGAAATTCCAGAAAATAGTATAAACTTCTAGAAATCATAGCAATTCAATCGTAACTCCAAATGAAAAGTTTTATATATGAAAAATTATTAGAAAAATCCAATCTATCCATTTATGCTACTTTCATGCATGTTCAACCATCTTATACCCCCTGTATAAGTGAAAACATGATAATGGCATTTTAAATACCCCTTGTGGAGTTTGCATATGAACCCTTGGTTCATATGGACCTCATTTAAATTGTTGCTAGATGCATTAGCACAAATCACAGCATATTGCCATGTCATGATCATGCATCATATTGTGCATTGCATTGATCGTGTTTCTTCCCTGTTGCCGGTGTTGTTCCCCCCTCGGTAGATGTTGTTCCGACGTCGTGATCGTTGACATTGATGAAGACTTAATGCCATCTTCAGATACTTTGTCATCCATATGATAATCCACATCCGTCGGATACTAGGGATACCAAATCTGCTACCATATCCGTCGGATATCTGATTGATCGAAATCCGTATCCGCATCCATATCCGGCGGATTCACATAATTGCATACCATATCCTCAAAAACGGATGCGGATGCGGATGCGGCTTCGGAGCGGAAATTATCCATACCATTTACATCCCTATTCAAGGAGTTCATACTAACAACATTGCAATCATGCTCATCATTCAAATATTTAGTGCCAAGCATTTTAATGCATTCTTCTTCTAACACTTTGGCACAATTTTTCTTTCCATCATACTCACGAAAGATATTAAAAAGATGAAGAGTATGAGACAAACTCAATTCCATTTTTTTAATTTTCTTTTATAGACTAACTAGTGCTAAAACAAGAAACAAAAAGATTCGATTGCAAGATCTAAAGATATACCTTCAAGCACTCACCTCCCCAAAGAACGGCGCGGAAAAGATCTTGATGTCTACTATGCAACCTTCTCCTTGTAGACGTTGTTGGGCCTCCAAGTGCAGAGGTTTGTAGCACAGTAGCAAATTTCCCTCAAGTGGATGACCTAAGGTTTATCAATCCGTGGGAGGCGTAGGATGAAGATGGTCTCTCTCAAGCAACCCTGCAACCAAATAACAAAGAGTCTCTTGTCTCCCCAACACATCCAATACAATGGTAAATTGTATAGGTGCACTTGCTCGGCGAACAGATGGTGATACAGGTGCAATATGGATGGAGATATAGGTTTTTGTAATCTGAAAATATAAAAACAGCAAGGTAACTAATGATAAAAGTTAGCACAAATGGTATTCCAATGCTAGGAAACAAGGCCTAGAGTTCATACTTTCACTAGTGCAAGTTCTCTCAACAATAATAACATAGTTGGATCATATAACTATCCCTCAACATGCAACAAAGAGTCACTCCAAAGTCACTAATAAAGGAGAACAAACGAAGAGATTATGGTAGGGTACGAAACCACCTCAAAGTTATTCTTTCCAATCAATCCGTTGGGCTATTCCTATAAGTGTCACATACAGCCCTAGAGTTCGTACTAGAATAGCACCTTAAGACACAAATCAACCAAAACCCTAATTTCACCTAGATACTCCAATGTCACCTCAAGTATCCGTGGGTATGATTATGCGATATGCATCACACAATCTCAGATTCATCTATTCAACCAACACATAGAACCTCAAAGAGTGCCCCAAAGTTTCTACCAGAGAATCAAGACGAAAACGTGTGCCAACCCCTATGCATAAGTTCATGGGCGGAACCCGCAAGTTGATCACCAAAACATACATCAAGTGAATCACGTGACATCCCATTGTCACCATAGATACGCACGGCAAGGCATACATCAAGTGTTCTCAAATCATTAAAGACTCAATCCGATAAGATTACTTCAAAGGAAAAACTCAATCCATTACAAGAGAGTAGAGGGGGGAGAAGAAACATAAGATCCAAATATAATAGCAAAGCTCGCGATACATCAAGATCGTGCCAAATCAAGAACACGAGAGAGAGAGAGGTTAAGCACATAGCTACTGGTACATACCCTCAGCCCCGAGGGTGAACTACTCCCTCCTCGTCATGGAGAGCGCCCGGATGATGAAGATGGCCACCAGTGAGGGATCCTCCCTCCAGCAGGGTGTCGGAACAGGACCCCGATTGGTTTTTGGTGGCTACAGAGGCTTGCGGCGGCGGAACTCCCGATCTATTATGTTCTTCAAAGTTTTTAGGGTATATGGAGTTATATAGGCGGAAGAAGTACGTTGGTGGACCTCCGGTTAATAGGTTAGTCCCAAAAATAATATAAAAGTGGATAATAAAGCCCATTATTGTCCAAAACAATAGATAATATAGCATGGAGCAATCAAAAATTATAGATACGTTGGAGACGTATCAGTGGCTGCCTTAGGCAAGTTACTAGGTGTGCTCCTGCTGCCCTCATCATAGCTACTTGAGGGATCTGAACCCTCACTCAATTGCACTTGTTCCTCAGATTTGTTCTGACTGTCACTCTGGTCAGACATCTTGGCAATCTCACTAATAGCAGACCCTGTGAATAGATGTAGATGAGGTAGAGAGGATGAGCATCACAAAGTGCAGAGTTTTTGCAAAACAGATGACTCAAAAACTTAGTTTTAGTTCTCCACTGAAAGCATTCCGGACCTACCGATTTGATAAACTCGATGATACCGAAGCAATTTTTGGAGCCTAAACTAGTGAACTCGGTCAAACCGAGTCACAGTTCGGTGGCACTGAGATTGCTAGGGTTTCATACAGAGTCGAACTCGGTCGCACCGATTTGCAATTTTCGGTCAGACCAAAAATGCATGTGCAATGGCCTAAGCCAAATCAGTGAGACCGATTTCTACAACTCGGTCGGTCAGAGATGAGTTCGGCGGAGACCTAACCCTAAATTTTCACATCAAATCTAACCTAAAGGATGTTTTCTGTGGATAGAACGTTTGCATACATGGTAAAGATCATGGCAAAGCAATGTGCTATGAATCGGAGTTAAGTAATTAGCACATAGAGTCGAATCCATACCCTAGTTCGGCGGAGGTTCGCTACGGCGGCAACCGCGAAGCAGATTCACATTGACGGTGATGGAAACCAGCGGCGGGAGGTCGCTGGCAGCGAGGAGACGATCCAAAGACCCGAGGGGGCAGAGTAGGACACACGCGTGGGCTGAGGAGTTTGAAGAAATTTCCAAAATCTCACCCATGGGTTCATATATCTCGACCCTGTCAGTGTGACTGAGTGGAACAACTCGGTGGCACCAAGATGCAGAATCGCAAGCGGTTACTGCAACTCAGTATGACTGAAAAGTTCAAATCGGTTGCACCGAGATTGAAAACCTAGATCAACTTAGTGATCTTGGTGTGACCGAAGTGGATGACTCGGTCATACCGAAAAGCACAACGAGGTTTTGGAGGTTTAAGTCTATGACGAATCAGGGACTCCGAGTGCTCCTCACACAGAGTGGTTCAAATCTGACTTGATCAAACTTTGTGATGTAGCATGAATAGAGTTGAGACGAGAAAAGCATAGATAGCTAGAGGGAGTTCTTAGGCATTCTTGTCCATGCATTTGGCAAAAGAGAAAAAGCCAAACATTCAAAACAACAAATGGATGTCCTCGAATGAGTAAAATATGCAACCAACATGCTCACACAATAAAATGGCAAATGAAATATGTGACAAAGCATGCACAATCACTTTAGCATCTATCAAGCAATTTGGCAATAACTAGGTCATCCATATATGAGTATATTGACTTAGGAGTCAAATGAGAACATTTGATCATAGGTCATACTCATCGTTTAAGCACAAGTGGGGTTACCACTTTTACATAAAGCATTGTTGTGTTCACATCATTAGAGTTGCTTTAGCTCAATTGATTAGAGTAAAGCTCCCCCTAGATGTGATATCTCCCCTAAGAGGGATGAACTAACCTTGGGTTTTGTCGATGATAACTTCATGTAGGTGTTGAAGATGTAGACGCTCAATGTTGATGTAGATCATTTGGAGCAATCCTTTGGAGTGAGTTGCACTTTCAATAGCTACACGGGTTAATCCCACAAGGAAAAAACAAGGATATCCATAGACATGGAGTGATGTACACATAGATGATGTCCATGAAAGCATTAGGTTACCTTTTCCGTTGTATTACCAACAAGAGGGTTTGTGACTCCTTGAACTAGTGCAAGATGTGGAAGTTGTTTGCACATGTCCTTGCCAAAATATATGAGTGAAGTATGTTGGCGGAGTCACCCTCAAGAACTCTCTAGTTCTTCTTCTTTGGGATCCACACCATCTTGATGGGAATCCTTGGAGTTGTAGTCATACTTGATGAAGTAGAACTTGATGTAGTCTTGGGAACCCACTTGACCAAGGCCTTGGGAGCTTCTTAAAATGCATCAATCTCCTCTTGAAGCTTTTCCTTGCCTTTTTGCTTGTGGTCATGTGGTGGAAGATCATCTTGAGCTTGTGTTCCTTGGAAAGAAGTAGGATCATACTTCTCTTTTTGAGGAACAAACTTCATCTTGGGGTATTGATCTTCTTCCCACTCAACTCCATTGGCATTGAACTTTCATTCAAAACCAACAGCTCGATTCTTCCGGTGTCTTCCTTGCTTGCGTACAATTTTCTCAAATTTCTTACTTCCGGCAAGGCTCTTGTAAACATCTTTCTCTATAATTCCCTTCAATAAGCTATTTTCTTGCTCAAGTGTAACTTGGCTAAGAGAATCATTAGTGGAATCAAGAGAACTACTAGAAGCAACAACATTGGATTTAGCATGATTATTGTTACTACTACATGAAGAATCTTTCTTACTCTTGTTGCTAGACTTTACTTGTGGCATGTAAGTAGACAAGAGTAAACGCTTGGCAATGTAAGAAGAACTTTTCTTGCGAAGATCATCATTGATTGCCTTTAAGAACTCATGCTCTTGCTCAAGGTTGAGTTTTTCAAAGCATAGCTTCTCATGAGTCTTTAAAAGTTCACGATGATCTTCCAAGGTAGTTTCATGAGCTAACTTAAGAGTGTTTAGTTCTTTAGTTAGACGCTCAATCTCCTTCTTATCATCGTCATTCATTTTATCTTGATTAGCGTGATTAATAGCGAGTTCATCATAGTTTTCATAACTAGAGTTATCAACGAGTAAATCATCATCTCCAAGCAAATCATCTTCATCACTATTGAAATCAACATACTCGGGGTGTGATACCTTTGGGCCTTTAGCCATGAAGCATGTTCCAATTCCTTCATTTGGTGAGTCAAATATGTCATAGGAGTTGGTTGAGACAAGTGCTAGACCGGCAACACCTTCATCTTGAGTATATTCGGAGTCGGAGTGATAACTTCTTTCGGAGTGATAGTCGGAGCCGGATACCCATTCACCAACATGAGATTGATGTCTCCGCTTCGTGTAGCTCCTTGACGATTTGTCCTTCCTTTCCGAATCCTTGCTTCTCTGAGAGGTTCTACGTTCGTAACGACCATCTCTACTCCTTCTCTCTCTTGGTGGTGATTCTTCTCTTCTACTTCTTCTTATAGGAGAATCTTCTCTTCTTTTGTAGGGAGCCGTACGCTCATTGGAGTAGTGTCCGGGTCTTCCACAATTGTAGAAATTTCGTTCACGACTTGAAGATCTTTTGTCATAGTAGGACCTTGACTTAGAACTTCTTTCCTTGCTTCTACTCTAGTAGAACTTGTTGAAATTCTTCACCATTAGGCTCAATTCTTCATTGAAGGTTTGTTTCTCACTTGATGATGTGGGAGCATCACCTGAGGTTTTGTAAGCACCACTTGACTTGTTGTGAAGCTCTTTCTTATCCTTGAGTGACATCTCATGAGCAACAATTCTTCCAATGACTTCCGTAGGCTTGAGATCTTTGCAATTGGGCATCATTTGGATAAATGTGCACACAGTATCATATTTTCCATCCAATGCTCTTAGGATCTTCTTGATGATGAATCTATCGGTCATCTCTTCACTTCCTAAGCTGGCAATCTCATTTGTGATGAGAGCTAGCCTAGAGTACATTTCAGTGACACCTTCACCATCCTTCATTTTGAACTTCTCAAGTTGACTTTGAAGCACATCCAATTTGGATTCCTTGACGGAGTCGGTACCTTCGTGCATATCAATCAAAGTATCCCAAAGTTCCTTTGCATTCTCAAGATGGCTGATTTTGTTGAATTCTTTGGGGCACAATCCGTTTAAGAGAATGTCACAACCTTGAGCATTGTATTGCAGCATCTTCAACTCTTCCGCGGTAGCTTCACGGTTCGGTTCTCTCCCATCAAAGAATTCACCTTGCAAGCCAATACACACAATAGCCCAAACGACGGGGTTATGTCCAAGAATATGCATTTTTGTCTTATGCTTCCAACTAGCAAAATTAGTACCATCAAAGTAAGGACTTCTACGGTGGTAGTTTCCCTCGCTAGACGCCATACTCTCCTAGGTTGTGAAACCAAGGCTATGATCACCAAAAGCTATGGAAATCAAGGCAAATGGAGACCAAAGCTCTAATACCACTTGTAGGATCGAAAGTATGTCTAGAGGGGGGTGATTAGACTACTTGACCAAATAAAAATCTAGCCTTTTCCCAATTTTAAGTCTTGGCAGATTTTAGCAACTTAGCACTAGTCAAGCAACCAACCCACACATGCAAGTCTAAAAGTATAGCAGCGGAATGTAAAACATTGCATATGAAGGTAAAAGGAGGAGTTTGGAGGGAGCAAACGCAATGTAGACACGGAGATATTTGGCGTGGTTCCGATAGGTGGTGCTATCGTACATCCACGTTGATGGAGACTTCAACCCACGAAGGGTAACGGTTGCGCGAGTCCATGGAGGGCTCCACCCACGAAGGGTCCACGACACGTGAGTAGGTGGTTCTCTCTCATAAAATGTATGATGGCAGTGTAGGCATGTTCTGGTGGCTCTCCTCACGAATGAAGGGTGGAGGGGTATATATAGCCTCCACACAAAATCTAACCATTACACACAAATCACCAAACTCGGTGGGACCTAATAATGAAACTCGGTCAGACCGATTTAGTTCAAAATGTGAATGTTAGGCTTTTCGGTGGGACCGATATGTCAACTCAGTGGAACCGATTTCATTAGGGTTAGGGCATAACGTAATCTCGGTGAGACTGATTACACAAACTCGGTGGGCCCGATTTTGGTAACAAGCTAACAGAGAGTTGGTCAGGCAAACTCAGTGGGACCGATTCGCTCATCTCGGTAAGACCGAAACGTTATGAAAGGGGAACACAGAGTTTGCATTGCGAACTCGGTGGGACCGATCGCTCATCTCGGTTGGACCGGAATGTTACAAAGGGAAACAGAGAGTTTGCAATCCCATCTCGGTGAGACCGAGATCCCTATCGGTAAGACCGAAGTGACTAGGGTTTTGTGCCAGTGGCTATGTCAACTGAACTCGGTGGCGCCGGATAGAAAGTTTCGGTGGGGCCGAGTTTTACTTTTGGTTTGCGACATATGTGGATATGAGAAAGTGGTTGAGGGTTTTGGAGCATATCACTAAGCACTTTGAGCAAGCAAGCCATTAAGCAACACGTCATCCCCTTTTAATAGTATTGGCTTTTCCTATGGACTCAATGTGATCTTGGATCACTAAAAGTAAAATGTAGAGTCTTGAGATTTAGAGCTTGAGCCAATCTTTTGTCCTTAGCATTTTGAGGGGTCCACATTTCTAATCCATGCCATGCCAATCCTTGAGCTTTCCTGAAATATTTATCTTGAAATAGCATTAGCTCAATGAGCTATATGTTGTTAATAATTACCAAAACCACCCAGGGATAGTTGCACTTTTAGTAACTCTTTTTGCGGTGTGTTTGTTGGGATCAGATGAACTTTGAGTTTATGATCAGATCTATCTTTTTATCCATGAAAGTTATTTGAGTCTTCTTGATCTCTTATCACTACTGCAGGATGCTGCTAACGCGACACTACGATCAGAGACCCTTTCACGAAACTGTGTGCAATGCATCAATCACAAATGGGGATGTAAAAAACCATCCAAAAAGATACAAAACATTTGCAAGGGAGGATCCATCAAACACGGTTCAGATTTTAGTTGCGTGTGCGATCCAGGGCATACGGTTCAGTCCAATGAGCTGTTTGCGATGAGGCGGAACAAAAGAAACAGGCAGCCTGATTAAGGCGTGTGCGATATAGAGCATACGGTTCACTTGGATGAACTGTTTCTGAGTAGGCAACACAAAAGAAATGGGCAGCCATATGAAGGTGTGTGTGATACACAGCATACGGTTCACTCGGATGAACTGTTTGTGATTAGGCAACACAAAAGAAATGGTCAGCCAGATCAAGGTGTGTGTAATTGAGGGCATACTCTTCAGAAGGGTTAACTGTTTGCGATTAGGCAAGAGAACAGAAATGGGTAAGCCAGATCAAAGTGTCTGCGATTGATGGCATACACTTCACATGGATGAACTGATTGCGATTAGCCACAACAAACTGAAATAGTTAGATAGATCAACGTGTGTGCGCTAGACGGGCACACCCATTCTAATTAAAAGAAGCATGCGCGATGGTAATAACGAGCGCGCACGATGGTTGGAACAAGACGTGTGCTGACATTGCCTATTGCGGTGCACCCTATGGTGCAAACGCCACGTATGCGGCCGAGAAGGCGTACGTGCCCACATTACGCCTTTCGGGAATAGTGCCACACTTATAACCGCCAGTAAGGTTTGAGCATGCGTCCCATCACAATTTTTTTTAGAAGAACAGGGAGGCCGCGTCCCGTCACATTCCAAATTGCAAACTTGTTCACACCGATCAAAACCTAAATGGTTTCCCACTTAGGAGCGTATTACTACGCGGTTATAAATACTACTATTCCAAGGTGACTGCACATTCCTCCTCAACTCCTCATCCACAAAAAGTCAAAAACAAACAAGTCATTCATCATCGTTCCCGTGCGTCCGCCATGGCCAGCGTGAGTTCCGGGTCGAGAGATTGCCACCAGGGAGAGGCGAGCCTGGAAGCGGGAGCACAAGTGATGTCCAGCCTCACCGTGAAAGCAGCCAACATGTCCCGCCCCACGGCCGTAGCAACAAAGAGGTCCCGCCACACAGCTGAAGCCGCATGGAGGACCCGCCGCGCCGTCGATGCAACATACTGGTCCGGCCACGCCGCGGAAGCAGAAGAGATGTCCTGCCGCGTCGTGAATGCAGCAGAGATGTCCTCCCACGCCGCGGCGGCCTGGGAAAATGCCTCGCGGGCAGGCGAGGACTCTTACAGGCGCATGCGTGCCCTCGTCCTTAGGCAGATGGATCATATCTCCAGGTGGGCGAGGTTGCAGGATGACCCGAAAGCCTCGTTTGAACAGTCTACCGATGTCATCCGACAACTAAAAGAGAGCAATGCGAAGCTCCGGGCCGAGCGCGACCTGTTGAGGGCAAAGATCATCGGAAGTGCGGAGTAGCAGGAGAAGACCACTGCGTTGTTGATGAGGACCGGCGTCATCATCGAGAAACTTGTGGACGAGAATGCCATGCTGCGCATCGAGCGCAGAAGGCTGGTGGAGGAATCCGTGCATGCTCTCAACCAGCATCTTGAGGACAAGAAAGAGCTCGTCGCCGCTCACCGCGGAGACTAGTTCCCGTGGCCTGCAGCAACGCATCAAGAAAGTAGAGATTAGCGAGCCAGATCGTTGTCTTCCTTCTTCTTTTGCCCTTGTGTATTTCGTGCGTTGCCGCATGTGGCTTTTTTAAATTATGTTTCTAAATATGTAAGACAATTATTATCCACTGTCGTTGTCCTTATATTCATCATGCTTGCTATAAGTCGCAGTCGATGCTATATAGGTCCGTCAGATCTTACATTAAGATCCGTGCAAAACTTTCTTTTCAGTTTTTCATTTTTCTCTCTTAAATCTCAGTCCAGTGAGACATATAGCCACGCCGTAGAATAGGTGCTCGGGCGCCATTAATGAAGACGTTGGGAGGGAGGTGCGCGGCGGGTAGCGGTCAAAGGGCTCTCCTCCCGATGAGCACGCGCAAGGTCTGATCGCATGCCTCCCGTACTCAAATAGCTACCCCGCACGGCTCGTCCTAGCAAATAAAAAATGGGACACGTGGCCGCATGTAATTGGTAAGTCGAACGCCAACGGTTTCAATAATACTTATGTTTCCGATTTGTAACGTGACAACACTTGTTCCAAAATGACTTTGTTGATTGTTAATGTGTGGGCCTTCACAAATCGGACAGAAAAATTACCACATCATGTTGGTGCCATGTCATGAGACCATGCCAAGTTTGATGATATTCAGGCATGTTTTGGAATTACATGAATTAAAAAACCAAGTTTCTCAATCTTTCCGGCCGAGCCACGATGCCCAGATGTTTTAATTTCACTCCCATCTCTTGCATGGGACCTAGAAATTCACCCAAGGACACACATGTGATTTTTCAAACAACTTTGGTGCACTTGAGCACGTGCTTGTAGTTCAAAATTGAATTATACACATTAAATGCACAGAAACTCAATTAATGTATAAAAAAGGCCAAACTAACACGGAGTAATTCCAAAATTTAGCACGATATTTCTATTATCTGGCTGTGAAAAAAATTAAGGCGGGAGAAGGCAGTGTACGTATGTCGTTTCGCACATGGAGGTGACACGTTCCCTCTCGGAACGAGGAGCCTTCTTGAGGGAAGCTCCAGTCTGCAAGAAGCTTACACCAAAGCTTGTCCAAATTCTTCCAAAAAAATTACTGCAGCATGTTGGTGCCATGTCATGACACCATACCAAGTTTCATGATTTTTAGCGGTGTTTTGGATTTATAGGAATTACAAAACCAAGTTTCTCAATCATTCCGCCCGAGCCACGACACCCAGATGTTTGAATTTTATTCCCATTTCTTGCATGGGACCTATAAATTCACCCAAAGACACACATGTGATTTTTCAGCAAACTTTGGTGCATTGGAGCATGTGCTTGTAGTTCAAATTTGAATTATGCACATTAAATGCCCAAAAACTCAATTAATGCATAAAAATGCCAAACGAACCCAGAATAATTCCACATGTTCACTGTACGTAAATGTTCTAGCAATTCAAACACCATCCTTTCCCTCCGTAACACCATTTTGTCTTTCAAAACATAATGAAAAAAAGCAGGTATACCACAAACAGTTTACTAGAAAGAATCGTGTGGGATGCGATATAAAATATCTTGGCGCACCGTCTTGTAAAGCTTCATGAGGAAGCTTCATAAATCTCTGATCTACCGCCCCCGCTTGAACTACACTTGCGCGCTAGTTTCTCGTGGCACTAAGCGAAATTTTTTGGCCACCTCGGAAATATCTATCTCCCCGCCCCTCCCTCCTACCAAAAGCCACATTTCCACTGTTCCTCCTTGCTTTCCAAGTTCAAACCTTCACTTCTGCTTACTGGCAGATCAGCCTCCTCACCGGCGGCCCTTCTTCTTGCAGCGCTGCCTCCTCACCGGCTACCCTTCTTCTTGCAGCGCCGCCTCCTTGCTGGCGACCCTCCTTCTTGCAGCGCCGCCTCCTCGCCGGTGACCCTTCTTCTTGCTGCACAGACTCCTCTCCGCCGCCTCTTCTTCTTGCTGCGCGGCCTCGTCGATATGGTCAGGTAATCCACACCCCACCCACACCATCCTCCTCCTTTCCTCTCCGACACACCCCGACTGATGGAGCGACACCTTCCACCGAAATCACTTCCCCTCCTCCCATTAAGCGCCGCCCACGGCCATTTTACATGCAGTATAACATGGAGCTGAGTAGCATGCGGCCGCACGCGCAAAACGAGGTCACTATGGCTGACATATGCGGTCGTGTCGCTGCTCGGGAACGGGGTCCCGAGACTTGCTCACTGCTGCCCGCGGGCGTGGCTCAAAGGGGCCCAGACGGCCCATCTTCATCAACACAAGCTCAAGACCCTCGCGAGGGGCCAAGCCTTCTTGGGGCGGACGACAGGAGCTTCCTCGCACACGGCCTCATCAGGTTGGCTCGCGAGGAGGCGGAGAGATCAAGCGGGGTACCTCACGAGGTGCCCATGACGCAAGCCATGACGACCAAGAGGCGCCCGGTGAGCGCCAGCCGTCTGATGTCCCCCTTTCCTCTTTGGTGCAAAGGGAGCAAGCGCAGCGAGAGCATCAAGCAAAGGCGCCCATTTCGTGCAACAAGACCAAGACCAGCCCAATGAGGAAGGAAGTCATTGTGGAGCCCAAGCAAAGGCGTCACCGCCAGAGCCTTTGACGTGCGAGGACCAACTTTAGTCAGGATAAGTGTACGGATGTTCCCCTTCAAAATGGCCAATTGTTGGCACCCTTCCCGCTCAATATTTGGGAAGAGGCCCAGGGCCTCTGTCTATAAATAGGACTAGCCTCCCACAGGGTAGAAAGAGAGCTTGATCCGGAATCGAGAACAGAGCTAGAGGTTAAGCAATCTAGAGAGAGAGAGAGAGAGAGAGAGCGACTGAACTCCTCCAAGCAGTTCATCGCCCCGGCCAAGAACAGACCCTCGCGAGGTTGTTCTTCCTTGTATTGTTCATCACCATCAGCCCAAGAGGCAATTCACCACACCACAAACTAGAGTAGGGTATTACACCACAATGGTGGCCCGAACTAGTATAAACCTTGCGTCTCTTGTGATGTTCCTTTCGTAGTTTAGATCCTAGCGAGGCGGCGGGGTGCAGTGTAGGTAGAGGGCGAGATCTCCGCGCACCCGGTGTTCGAACCTCAAGGGTCTGCGGAACCCGAAATCCGACATTTGGCGCGCCCGGTAAAGTGCGCCGGGATCCATACGCCGCCGTGTCCCGTCGCGTCGTCATCATCATGTCCGGCGACCAGGCGGGCAACTCGGTCCTGGGCGGATTGGCCCGCCCTGTGAGCCCGCTTCGCCTCGGCGACCCCATGCCCAGGCAGCTCGCGGTCCGCGAGAACGCTGCGGGCCAGCGGCGACGAGCCGACAGCTCTCATGCTGCTGGCGAGAGGCAGTCGGCAGCGAGGCCTCAACCACGCCCGCGGCGGCGGCGTCAGACACCCGCCGGGGCAGGCGAACTCGAGGCGCGCTCACGGTGGCCTGGGAGCTCTTGTAGTGCAGGCTCTTTGGAAGGCGGCCGCGACGTGCCAGCTAGAGCGGGTGGCGAGCTCACAGGCTTTGCCGCCTCGAGGGCTCACCCCTACGCACCCAGCTCCCACCTCAGGTCAGGCGGCCCGTGCGGTGGCTCCACTCTGTGACATGGCTCCAAGGCTACTCCAACACCAGCAAAGCTGTCAGCACCGGGCCAGCGGCAGCGCTGCCTCCACTCCCGGCCAGCGAAGAAGGACTCGCCGTGACCCATGGCCCCAGTGGGCCGCCGCGCTACCACCCCCAGGTGGGCGCCTCAAGCAGAGCTGCATGGCACTCGGAGCACTATGGCGCGGCCTTCGGGATGACGGCCCCAGAAGAATACGTGCCCCACGTGATGGACCAAGGGCACCAACATGAGGGCGAACAAGGCTCGCTCCTCAGCTCAAGCTGGGGGGACGAGGCGACAGAAGCTGAGCTCTTCCAGGAGCCCCGTGAAGGCCCCACCGGCCATCTTTGGAAGCGACGATTATCGGGTACCGCTAATTCCTCAGAGCAGGGCATACGCTAATCATGGATCGCGGGAGGTGCAGGTCGCCACAGCGGCGGCTGCCCGCTCTGCGATCTCCTACCCCTCGGGAGGAGGGCATCAGGGCTGCAGGAGAGGGGCGAGATCCGCATCACCACCAGCGTTCAGGGCAAGGCGTTCTCAGGAGGTAGGCCCTTTGCTGGGGAGGTGCCTCAGGGCCTGCCCCTGGCGGAGGACCCGTGGTCGTCGGGGGAACCGCTGGCGACCGCTCTACCCCATCGACGGCGTCCTGGTTTCTGGTCGTCCTTGATGGCACTAGAGTGCGGCGCAAGGCGGGGCCCTCATCTGGCGATATGAAGCAAGGCCGGTACTTGTGAAGAAGGCCCAGTGCCTGTGAAGCTCGCCGCCCCGTGACACTCTCATGTAATAATGAGTGGGGCTGTACACGCCTGAGTCTCAGGGTGCGGCCTCGAGCCTGGGGCTCCCACCCACGCCCAGTGGCAGCACTTAGCTCCGTGCTGGTTAGAAGACGTCCAAGACTAGACTAGGTGCCGGACGCGGCCTTTTTCTGCTTTCATTGCTTTTCCCTTTGGTTGTCACTTTCCCCGCCTGGATTTAAGTTGGATTCGAATTTGAGATTTGCGTGTGTTTGGGGAAGGGGGTGCTTAGTCTCGTTCGAGCAATCTCTCGCGTTCTGGTTCTGACTTTGCCTCAGCTGCCTCCCCTCGTGAGCCCCTCGTGAGCCGGGTTGGGCCTAGCTTGCGTGCAGCCCAGACTGCCGCCGCCGTATCCTCTCAGGAGGTTTTTTCTGCAGATCCTACGGGTTCGATCAGGAGACACTTGAGACGCTACAGCCCTCCACAGGCTATCTCAGGGCCCGCACGGGACAAAGGTAAACTAGCCAGCCACTTGGCGCAGGCGTACGGGTGATATAGCATCTACTAATACACAGAACACAAGTTTTACATGAGGGGCTCCCCTCCCAAAATGCTCTCACATAACCGTGCAGGAAAAACCTGAGCTCTATTAAATGCGGTGTAAGGAAGCGAGGAACGATCGCGGTCGGTCGGATAAATCCCCAATGCATCCTCGAGGGCACCTCCTGAACTATTCTTGGCGTCGGCCTCGCTCGCCATCGCTCTGCGTTGTCACCCGCAGCGTCAAAGCCGTTCACCACGCCGCCTTCATCGGCAGCCACGATCACGCCATCGTTATCTGAAGCGAAGGCCACGGCGAGCGTCCATGTTGTCCTCCACCCCGCTGCGCCAGTCGTCCGGACAGCCCGAAATGGGGCGATAAGCGGCGTCGAAGTCGAAGTGGGTCCATATTCGAGATGGCTGAAGACGCGAAAAAGCGGCGCCCGGCAGGCGCGGCTCCTCTCCTCCACCAACCTGCCGGCTCGACCGACCGCGCCTCGGCTGCGTCACCACGTCGGTGGCGAAGAAGGTTGCCGGGCGTGAATGGCGTATGCGGCTCGCCAATGTAGCCCTCGCAGATGTTACCCAAGGCTGCGTTGGCTCTCTCCGGGCGTGGTGAGCATGGGGCTATGCTCATGCTCCGAGATCCGCCGCTGGCATATCTCGTCCGCGTGCAGCCGCGCGGACGGCCTCAGCCTCGTCCACCCGTTGGCGAAGAAGAAGCACCTCGGCACGGGAGGTAGTTAACTCCTCCTGCGCCACCTCAAGGGCGGCCCGAGAAGCATCGGCCCGCCGCGTCACTTCCTCCTGCTTGGCCCTCAAGGTAGCGGTCCTATCTTCAGCCTCAGCTCGGATCAACCCCAGCCTCTCCTCGAACTCGCGCTCAAGGTTCAAGCGCGCCGTCGCCACCCGACATCCGACCTCCTCCATGACACGGGCTTCCCGCGCAGCAACATCATCCTCCGCCCGCGTTACCAAGCGCTCCCTTGTTTCCACGCGCTCATACTCGCGCGCGCGTTCGGCAGCTTCCAGCGTCAGCGCCTCCTCACGCTTCTGGAGCTCTGCTGGGTCGCCTGAGGCCACCTTCATCGACGCAAGGGCCATCTCGCACAGCTCCACTTGCTCCTCCAGCGAGTGGCATCGGGCCAGGAGCTCCCGCGCCTGCTCCTCCGCCGCCTCTTGTCGCCGGTCAGCTTCCTGAGCCTCCTCGACGGCCCGAGCACGGACCTCCCGAGAGGCCGCCAGCTACGCCTTGGCCTCCCCATTGTCAAGATCACGCTGATGGCGCGCAAGGGCGACAGCCGCCTTCAGCTCGCGCCTCTCCGCAGCCAGGCGCAGGCCCTCGGCCTCAAGGCGCGCGTCTTCATCAGCGAGCTCTTCACCAAGCAGGCTCACCACGACAGCCGCCCTCCGAAGAAACCCTTGGCGAAGAGCGCGACGCTCCCGGGCGCGCTCAAGTACGTATTCCACACCATCATCCGCCCCAAGAGAGCGCCGGGGGTCACGAATCAGCACTCCACCTCCGGGCAGGGGGCTGGAGGCTGGCGCCCTCGCCACGGCCGGGAACGCCTCGCCAGAAGCCCGGCCAGGAGCCAGCCCATCCCCTAAAAAGGAGCTCAGGGAATACCTCAGCCAATCACGGTCGACGACCAGACGAGAATCCCACGACAGGCTGGCTATGCCACAAGAAGGCTCGCGAAGGAGGGTCGCGAGGCGCGCGGGGTCACGATGCGCCTCAGGATGGTTCGTCTCTCCGACCGGCCTCACCACGAGGGCTCTGCTGCTCGGAGTACTCGAAGACGGTGGAGAGGGCGGAGACACTGTGGAAAGTAGCATCATACACGGTAAATAGATAGATGAATCTCATCTGGGAAACTGCAGAAGAGGAAGGCAAATATTGAGCCTTCTGTAATGTTGAATGTCCTTCCAACTTTAGCCAAGTGGCTATGGATAATTGCCCGCCCAACCTTCGTCCTCTT
Source organism: Aegilops bicornis (assembly GCA_021605145.1). Taxonomy (NCBI): domain Eukaryota; kingdom Viridiplantae; phylum Streptophyta; class Magnoliopsida; order Poales; family Poaceae; genus Aegilops; species Aegilops bicornis. Next base: position 237,520,680 of record CM038669.1, read on the forward strand.
TGGCAAGACTTCAATATTGTACCGTGGGTGTTGAATGAATACCTTCCTCGCCTCTTGACCATGCAGGTGGTTTGGGAGCTAATCATCGGTGAACTGCTTTGAAAAGTACTGAAATAAAGCTATGCATAAATGGCTGTTGTAAATATTGAAATGGCGCCAGAGGTAAAAACAAGGTAAAAGAGCTGCTACCATCCTATACTTGACTGAAATCTTCTTCATTCTGCAAACAAAGATCTTGCTGTTATTCGTCGCAAGTTTCTTCATCCTAACAATCTTTCTGAGTTTCTTGACTTGACTGATATTCATGGACGTCTCATTTCCCCATATGCAAAATGGGTCAACAGTGGGTCTAAGCCTCTGACAGCAGGACCTACATGTGCAAGACCAAATTGTATGAAACCTAAATATTAGAATTATTCCTGCAACTACACAATAATGTGCTATTAGCCAAAGGACCCTGCTAGAACAAACCTCGATGGTAAACCATAGTGTCTCCCATTGTTTCCCTGCAACACACATAAGGAAGATCTTGATCAGGTTAACTGAGAGTTGCCATACTATCAGTAGAATATGTATTGAGTACAGCCAAATTGGACTGGTGTCACATGCATAACAATACAAAATTGTACCCGCAGCAAATGAAAATCAAATTCCGTAACTAAACCAAGCAGCTTAAATGGACAAAGGACCAAATGAACCAAAATAGTTGACTGAGCACGACATTGCAGAATAGAAACATGTACTAGAAGATAAGACAGTTAACAAAACAAAGAATGCTGGAGAATAGTACTACGAAATGTAGCAATTGTTGGACCAAAGTGTTAACTAAACATTACATTTCAGAGGACCAAACTATTAACTGAACATCAGATTGCACATTAACATTACAGAGGACAAATCACTAGAAGGCACTGGCGGTGGCTCGAGAAAACATCACGAGTTGTATTTTAAAGTAGACAACCGTGCGGCGGTGTCGACGGTGGCCTCGAAGACGAGGTGCTCCTCCAAGATCTGGCGGTCGACCTGTCGGATTTCGGGTTCCGGCAGACCCTTGAGGTTCGAACACTAGGGTGCACGCGGAGATCTCGCCCTCTACCTACCTGCACCCCGCCGCCTCGCTAGGATCGCCCTTCCCGCTCAATATTTGGGAAGAGGCCCAGGGCCTCTGTCTATAAATAGGACTAGCCTCCCACAGGGTAGATAGAGAGGTTGATCCGGAATCGAGAACAGAGCTAGAGGTCAACAAATCTATAGAGAGAGAGAGAGAGAGCGACTGAACTCCTCCAAGCAGTTCATCGCCCCGGCCAAGAACAGACCCTCGCGAGGCTGTTCTTCCTTGTATTGTTCATCACCATCAGCCCAAGAGGCAATTCACCACACCACAAACTAGAGTAGGGTATTACACCACAATGGTGGCCCGAACTAGTATAAACCTTGCGTCTCTTGTGATGTTCCTTTCGTAGTTTAGATCCTAGCGAGGCGGCGGGGTGCAGGTAGGTAGAGGGCGAGATCTCCGCGTGCACCCCAGTGTTCGAACCTCAAGGGTCTGCCGGAACCCGAAATCCGACAGGTCGACCGCCAGATCTTGGAGGAGCACCTCGTCTTCGAGGCCACCGTCAACACCGCCGCGCGGTTGTCTACTTTAAAATACAATTCGTGATGTTTTCTCGAGCCACCGCCAGTGCCTTCTAGTGATTTGTCCTCTGTAATGTTAATGTGCAATCTGATGTTCAGTTAATAGTTTGGTCCTCTGAAATGTAATGTTTAGTTAACACTTTGGTCCAACAATTGCTACATTTCGTAGTACTATTCTCTAGCATTCGTTGTTTTGTTAACTATCTTATCTTCTAGTACATGTTTCTATTCTGCAATGTCGTGCTCAGTCAACTATTTTGGTTCATTTGGTTTGCTGTCCATTTAACTGTTTGGCTTAGTTCTAGAATTTGATTTTCATTTGCTGCGGGTACAATTTTGTATTGTTATGCATGTGACACCAGTCCAATTTGGCTGTACTCAATACATATTCTACTGATAGTATGGCAACTCTCGCTTAACTCGATCAAGGTCTTCCTTATGTGTGTTGCAGGGAAACAATGGGAGACACTATGGTTTACCATCGAGGTTTGTTCTAGCAGGGTCCTTTGGCTAATATCACATTATTGTGTAGTTGCAGGAATAATTCTAATATTTAGGTTTCATACAATTTGGTCTTGCACATGTAGGTCCTGCCACGAGGCTTAGACCCACCGTTGACCCATTTTGCATATGGGGAAATGAGACGTCCATGAATATCAGTCAAGTCAAGAAACTCAGAAAGATTGTTAGGATGAAGAAACTTGCACGAATAACAGCAAGATCTTTGTTTGCACAATGAATAAGATTTCAGTCAAGTATAGGATGGTAGCAACTCTTTTACCTTGTTTTTACCTCTGGCGCCATTTCAATATTTACAATAGCCATTTATGCATAGCTTTATTTCAGTACTTTTCAAAGCAGTTCACCGATGATTAGCTCCCAAACCACCTTCATGGTCAAGAGGCGAGGAAGGTATTCATTCAACACCCACGGTACAATATTGAAGTCTTGCCAAAGAGGACGAAGGTTGGGCAGGCAATTATCCATAGCCACTTGCCTAAAGTTGGAAGGACATTCAACATTACAGAAGGCTCAATATTTGCCTTCCGCTTCTGCAGTTTGCCAGATGAGATTCATCTATCTATTTACCATGTATGATGCTACTTTCCAAAGGTTTTTGATGCTGCATGTGAAACTTGGTGTTGTTGTGTAATGGCGTAACTGAGTGCCAAAGCTATCTGATGTAATTAGATTATGAAATCCCGGTTGCTTTTATACGGATATGAAATATCTGGCGTGTTTTATAAGAAATATCAGTTTGATTAGTACATGGATTATCAATAATAGGCTAATTACCCTGCTTGTTGGGGTTTTCTATTGCAAACGATTACTCAGACGGCACCGTGGGCGATGAACTCAAACAACCCGCACGGTTTCTAGAAAGTAGACGTGTTCGATCAACTAACAATCACACCTGGCTTCCGGCAGCGATCTGTTTGTGTTAGGCCACCTTGCACAAACGTTTCCACACAAAGAACTATGTGGGATGTATATACCTACGGAAATGATTTTCTGGGATTCACCATGTGGGATGTACATACCTACGGAAATGATTCCTGGGATTCACCGTGTGGGACGTACATACCTACGGAAATGATTTCTGGGATTGACCGTGTGGGATGTACATACCTACGAAAATGATTTCTAGGATTCACCGTGTGGGATGTACATACCCACGGAAATGATTTCTGGGATTCACCGTGTGGGATGTACATACCTACAAAAATGATTGGGTTTCCATGCCTCAATGATCGCACACGGCCCCAGCCTGGGTTCCACGAGGGCCTATCCCTGTCGTGGTTTTGTCACGGTAGATGTCCTCATGAAAGGACTTAGTCGTGGAGCCATCGCTACGGGTTAAATTGAAGGGGTTAAAGCGGACGCAAAGACACAAGAGTTATACTAGTTCGGCCCCTTCGATGAAGGTAAAAGCCTACGTCTAGTTGTGATGGGATTGATGTGGTCTCGATGACTAGGGAGCAAATAAGCTTCGCCTAGGCCTCGAGTTGTTGTTCCCTTGAACCGCCCCGGGTCGTCCCCTTATATACACGGGTGATGCCCGTAGGTTCAGAGAGTCCCAATCTCCGCTTCATACATGTATCCGGGTTGGTCTCTCTCTATTTCTAACTTACAATACAAGTTTACATACCAGGCGGTTTACGGCCATGAGTTCTAAACCGACTACGGGCCTTGGGCCCTTACTTTCATGCCTCTTGGGCTTTTACACCGTTGAACTATCGATGAAGTTAACCCGGCCCAGATAGGCGGTTTACGCCCAAAGAGTAATATCCCCAACATTAGGCCCCAGATTGATTTGAACAGGTTCATGTCAATCCTTGATAAAAAACCTTCATGTTCAATACCTTCTTGAAATCGTTGAACCGCCGTGATGTCACCTTCTCCGGTTGCTGTAAACCGGCATGACGTCCCCATAAAGATAGCATTCATGATATCTTCTTTGTTTAACAGATCCGCAATAATCGAGGCGACAACTCTGCTTCCTAGATTTGTGGTTCCTTGATTCACGCGCCTGACACAGGTATCTTGCCTTATAAATAGGACCGAAGGGTCATTCCTTTTCTCCCCTCCGTCCCCTTTCTCTTTGTCTTCCTCGCGTCGCTAGCCTCGGAGCTCCGCCGCCGCCATCGACCTCTGCACCGTGTTGAGCCGCTGCATCAACCTGAACGCACCAGATAAACGCAACACTCTTCCGCATCTCCTCAACTCAGGTAGGTCCTCGGTTCCCCTCGACCTAGATCCGTTCTAGGGTTTCTTGTTCTTGCAGTGCTCCATTAATTGTTCATGCTCATACCAGACTCCTGGATAGATCTGTGACACCTTGCTCGATTAGTAGTAGCTTTTAGCATCCGCTTTGTAGTCTCGTGCTCACGTTCATAGATCTCGCACATTATCTCCTGCTCATTGCATCAATCTGCTCTGCTTTATTCTTTTTTAGATATTTTTCTTCTTTCTCGATCGGCTTCAGATCCTTCGTTGTAGAGAAATCTTGCGAAACCTGTTTACGCACACTTAGCCGCTCATAATCTCAATTGTTTTCAATATTTAGACCAGCGGTTTAACTTAACATAGAAAAAATTAAATAAACCGGTATACACCATAAGACACCTTGTTGAACCGCCAGAACTCCTTAACCAGACACTGTCGCTTCAAAGAACTCCGGTTTAGATGTATTTGTCTCCGATTTAGCATTGTACACCGGTTCTCTCTTTGTCCCAACACATTTCTTGAACCGGATTTATATTTTTTGTAGATGGCCAAACAAGTATATGAGGGCAACTGGGCTCCTTCCGTGTCACGAAACTCAATTAAACAATCTGGTCTCGACTCGCTTTAAGCGGCAAAAATACTATCCATTGGAGGGTTCCTGGCAAATAATGTCCACCCACACCTCAAGAAGGAGAGGTTGTAGTTTTCGCAGATCACTTAGCCCGGGGTTTCAACCCGCCCGGTTCAAAATTTTACCGGGATGTGTTAGCCAATTTTCAACTCCGTCCACAAGATACGGGCCCCAATTCTGTTACCAATATTTGTCACTTCCAAGTGCTCTGTGAAGCGTACTTTCAAGAAGAACCCACAGTTGAACTGTTTAGGGACTGCTTCCACCTAAACCGCCGCACAGAATTTACTGACGGGCCAAACACAGAATTGGGTGGTGTGGCGATTCAAAAAAGAAAGGAGGTCACTTATCCTCATGTCAAACTGCACAGCCACCCCAAGGAATGGAATCAAACATGGTTTTATTGCGAGACACTTCACCGCCAATGAGAATCCTTTGCCCGTTTTTTAAATGGGAGCGACTCAAGAATACACATCCCTTTCCGCAAAGATTAACCGCCAATGAGAGAAGTAAATACGCTCCTCAACTCTCCAAGCTCCGAGCCTTCATGGCCAATGGTTTAACCGAATTGATCTCGCTGTTGGATATCATGGAGCATACTGCCCCTCTCCCAGGCTTCTCGGTTTAATGTGTGAGTACCTTTGGTAGTGTCGACGACCCCCTCCGACATACTAATATCCAGCTTACCGATGATGAGGTCACCGAGGCTGTGAAGAAAATGTTGAACGAACCGGAAAAACCTCTCGCGTTCGAACCGTCCGCTTCCCCTTCGTGCTACCAACAAACCACCATCTGTAAGACTTCTGACTATTTTTTACTGAATATGTTACTGCTATTTCTGGCATCATTTTTAACATCAACTGCTACTTAATCAGGGTGATGACCCATTCTGGAGAAAGAAACGTCCACAAGAGAAACCAGAGAAGCCATATAAACCGGAAAAACCAATCTAGCAAAAGACCAAAGCTGTCAAGAAGACTGCTCATAAGAGGAAAACCACTGCATCTTCTGATCCGGCTGTGGATGATGATGTGGGTAATCCGGACTTTGACGTAGAACTTGATTCACTTGGCTTACTTTTCACACGCCTAACTAATGATGATATTTGTCAGGATGATGCTGAAATCAGTAATGCTGATGTTGTAGAGGTAACTATTCTCTCCTCTGACTCAAATCCTTTGCCTTCACTAAAAATCCGTCGGGCAAACCGGAAAATGAGATTTTCTCATCCCCTTGCTTACTTGGATCCCAAATTTCTTATGAAGACTCAACAACTTGAAGCTCGCCGCACAACTCGGCACAGCGGCCAGGTAGTTACCTCCACCGGTTTACCGAACAGTCCGGTTCGGAAGCGCTGCTCGAAGGTCTCTAATTTGCTTGTCAGTGCTTATCCTAAAGCAGGCTATTTTCGTCAACCCCTTAATCCATCTGACTCCAATTATCAGGTCACTTCCCATTCCTCATCTGGCGAGTCATCAGCTACTCAGCTGCCACCACTTAAAACGGTGCTTGGGTAAGTTATGCATTTCATATTGTTTCTACTGCATCATTGTGTAGTATACGCCGTATCTTGACTGTTATTGTGCCTTTTCAGAGCCAAGCCTAGGCCGAGCAAAAAGGCTCGTCTGGATAAAACGGCCAACGAAGAGACTGCCCCTGAACCGGACAGCGCCCCAAATCTTGAAGCGGCTATCTGTGAAGATACGCCCAATGATCCGCCACAGCAAGATGACGATTTTGTTGCTGAAGAAAGGCCTGTTGATACCGCCCTTCCTGTTGACCAGCCCAGAAGCCCGACCCGGATTAAAAAATCCACCAGTCCGATCCGGCCTGCTGACAAACCGACTATCCCTGGCCAAACCGGTGGTACCAAGGACGATGACGTTGTGATTACTGGCTTTGGCCACAGCGAACCGGGTAATCCGGTCGCTTTATCCAAACATTCCGCCAAACAAGAATTTTCCACTATGAGCAAGGGCAAGTGGGATGTTGATCTGGCAACTTACGCCGCTCTGAACCCCCAAGACCTTCATTCTGGCTACTTGAACCGGCTGTATACCAGCCGTGATTATGAAGCTGGCCTGGTGAAGATGATGAAAGAAAAATTCGAGGTAACCTCCATGTTCTTTTCCTGCTTGGATATTTCAATTTTTGTTAACTCTCCTAGCCCCCAAGGGCCGGTTCAACTTAGTATAGTTAAACCGGGACTTAGCATAAACTCAATGCTTCAGAATCCACTGATGTAGCCCTCAAGGGCTGGTTCAACTTAGTATAGTTAAACCGGGACTTAACATAAACTCAATGCTTCAGAATCCACTGATGTAGCCCCCAAGGGCCGGTTCAACTTAGTATAACTAAACCGGGACTGTAATTTATATCGCCGCATCAGAACATGTTCGAGCAAATAGCCATTAGCCCCCAAGTGCCAAGTTGAATACCTGTATTGAGCTTGGGACTTTGTGATTTTATTGATAGATGAAGATCAAATATGCATTAGCCCCCAAGTGCCAAGTGTATGACTGGTTATGCACTTGGGACTTGTAATGAAGATATTTAACATGCTCAGTGAGATATGCCAACAAGCCTCACAAATCAATGATCTTAAGAAAATCTGAAATCTCAACAAGCAGAAACCTCCAAGGCCAAGGATGAGCTGAAAACCGCTTTGACTACTATGGAGCAGCTCAAGGAGTGGTTCAAGTCTGAGCGGGCTGGTGGGATCTTGAAAAGGCCGCTTTAACCAAAAAGGTTGAAAATGTCAAGCTGCCCTTAAACCGGTGGTAGATGAGCTGACCAACGTGAAGCGGCAAGTGCATTCCATGACTGCTGCCATCTTCGGTAAGCTTCCTTTGGCTTCTGTGATAATCTTGGCCCTCTTATGACAAGTCCGGTTTGTGATTTCTCTTGCAATACTGTAGGCACACGCATTGGTCACTTGGGGTCAGATGTTCGGATGAAACTGAAGGCTGCCTACACTTTAATCGAGCAGCTGTACACTGGAGCGCAACGGATCATCTCCACTGCATCCCATAACAATCCAGCACCCTCTTTAATTCAAGATACTCTTAGGAGGTTGTCAATGCTTCCCTTGGGTTGAAGAGCTGAAGAAATCTGCTGCTTGAACCGCGCCATTAACGCTTTTAATCCGCAAAAGCCTGGGTGCCGATTCGATCCTGTTAAGGCAGCTCAGGCTATCGGTCTGAAGGAAGACGGTTCGTAGTTCAACAAAGATGATCGAGAGCGATAAACCGGCGGTCGCCCTCCGCTTGCCAATTGGCGAAGAGGCAAACTTGTCGCATTATCAAGCTCAATATGACGATCAGAACAAACGAGTAGCTGCACCTATTCCCGAAGCGGAGAACCTGATCCCTCCGGTCCGTAAGCATACTTACGCTCCTGATATTGAACCATCTTCCCTGATCCATGAGGAGGCTGTCTTTCAAGCTTTAATGGGACTCGACTGGACCACTGTTGACTTCAAATTACCGGGTAGAGATGAAGAAGCTGAAGCGGCGCAGGACAACCCACAACCATCAGACCGAGGCGGCGAGCAAGCATGAACCGGAAGCCGATTTGAATAGCTGCTTCATTACATTCCGCCAAGAAACAATGATCTTATCTAGGCACCATGTTGCCTTGTAATAGGATAGCCAACACTCCTGCTTTTAATATGCCTTCGTGCATAGGTGCTGATACTTTTGCTTGAATGACCGAAACTTTCAATCTATATTGCCTGCAGTCACAAAATCTTAAACCGCGACGGCGGTTTGTGCCGCCAGCCAGCTTGTGACGTTCATATATATATATATGAAACGAGATATTGAGGTATATAATCAAAATTTGTGATACACAATACCTGCCATCGCTGGGCATAAAGTTTGCTTAGCCAATCTTGAAGCGGAGGTTGTATAAACCCTTACCGTCAAAGGAGAAAACAACTCCTGTGTTTACAATGCCGGTTTACCATGTAAACCGTGCCGGGTCATGACAAGCCCCCTGTTACTCCATAATGGGATGTTAATAGAAAAAAAAGTCAAACCGGAAAAATTATCTCCGGATTAAACACGGACCGAATTCCGTCAATTGACAGTTGAACCGGTTTAAAAATGTTATCGGTTTAAAAAACGCAACAAAAATCAAATAATAGTTATGAAAAAACATTGAAGCAAAGGCAATGATAAACAGTTTGCAAAAAAGAAGGCTTTACTGAGCCGATCAGATGGTGTTACCATGGTCAGACACGACCAAGCTCCCTATAAGGTGTAGCCATGGATCAAGTCAGCCAGGTCCCCAACTGAAACCGTGGCATTATGCCGATCAAGTGGCATGGCAATGGTTCGGGTTCGACCAAGCCCCCAAGTGACTCTATGGCCTTAGGCCGATCAAGAGGCGTGACTGGTTCAGACTTGACCATGTCCCCAAGTGATCTGGTGGCTTTCGCCTATCAAAAGGTGTTGCATTGGTTCGGACGCGACCAAGCCCCCAAGTGATATCATAAAGCTTTTGGAAAGCAAACTCAGGGGGTAAACCGGAGGCCAGGCTCTAGTTTATTACTTTATTCATAATATATACACTGTCATAATATGTACATAAATAGAGCCGATGGCTCAGGTATAATAAGGCCGAAGATGAGCTATGTTCCACGGCCTGTTGGTCTCCTCCTCTGACGTGTGTGAGTCTTTATACTCTCGAATATCGATCAGATAAATGCGACCCATTGTGCAGATTCTTGCTGACCACGAAAGGTCCCTCCCAAGGTGGGGATAACTTGTGCATATCGATGCGGTCTTGGATGAGCCGAAGCACCAAATCTCCTTCTTGAAAAGTTCTGGTTCTGACCCGACGACTATGGTAACGACGAAGATCCTGTTGGCAAATCGCCGAGCGGGCAGCTGCGATGTCACGCTCCTCATCCAACCGGTCCATAGCGTCTTGCCGTGCCGTCTCGTTGTCCGCTTCAACATAAGCTGCCACACTAGGTGATTCATGACGGATGTCACTGGGGAGAACCGCCTCCGCTCCATAGACCATAAAGAACGGTGTGTATCCCGTGGATCTGTTAGGCGTAGTGTTTGTACTCCACAACACAGACGGTAGCTCTTCTACCCAACAACCCGGTGTCCTCTACAAAGGGACCATAAGACGGGGCTTGATGCCTCTCAAGATCTCTTGATTAGCCCTTTCCGCTTGACCATTGGACTGTGGGTGAGCTACTGAAGAAACGTCAAGCCGGATGTGCTCACGTCATGAGAACTCCTTCATGGCACCTTTGGACAAACTGGTACCATTATCTCGTGATGATACCGTGTGGAAAGCCAAACCGAAAATCACCTTTTGATGAACTGAACCGCCGTGGCGCATCACACTTGCTAATGTGTTACGCCTCTACCCATTTTGTAAACTTGTCGATCGCCACCAAGAGGGTAGGTCTTCTTGTCCTTGGACCTTTTGAAAGGCCCAACCATATCCAGCCCCAGTTGCAAACGGCCAAGTGATTGGAATCATCCTCAATTCTTGGGCCAAGACATGAGCACGTCCGGAAAACTTTTGGCAACCATCACATCGTCGGACCCGGATCTTCCGCATCGGCATGAGCAGTCAACCAATAGAAACCGTGGCGGGAACGCTTTAGCCACCAAGGATTTTGAACCGGCATGGTGACCACAATCTCCTTCGTGGATCTCACGCAATATTTCACAGCCTTCCTCGGGGACACACAGCGTTGAAACGCATCGACACGCTACAATGATGCAATTCGCCATTAACAATGGTCATAGACTTAGATCGCCGGACTATCTCGCCGGGCCAACGTCTCATCTTACGGTAACTTCGCCCCGGTTCATGTACGCAAGATAAGGAAGCGTCAATCCGGAGTGACGTGAAGAGCTGCCACCAATTGAGCCTCCGGATCAGGAATAGCCAAATCCGCTTCACGGGGAGCTTGACCGACGGGTTGTGCGGCACGTCGAGAAAACATTAGGCGGGACCGGTTTATGCGTTGAGAGCCCAACCGGCTTAAAGCGTCCGCCGCTTCATTCTTCCGACGGTCCACGTGGTCCACCGATAGCCCTTGAAATGACCTGCGACAATATCCACCTCATTTACGATATGCAACCATGAGTGGGTCCTTTGAATCCCAAGTGCGGACACTGTTGAGCCACTAGGTCCGAGTCACCGAAGCACTTAACCCGGCTCAGATTCATCTCCTTAGCCATCCGTAGACCATGGAGCAAGGCTTCATACTCAGCTGCATTGTTAGTACAAGGGAACATTAAGCGGAGAACGTAACAAAACTTGTCACCTCGTGAGGAAGTTAATACGACTCCAGCCCCCGAGCCCTTCAATTGCCTGGATCCATCAAAATGGATGGTCCAATATGTGTGATCCGGCTTTTCTTCAGGGGCTTGCAACTCCGTCCAATCATTAATGAAATCCACAAGTGCTTGAGACTTCACCGCCGTCTGAGGCACGTACTTCAGACCATGCGGCCCAAGCTCTATAGCCCACTTAGCAATCCAGCCAGTCGCTTCCCGGTTCTGTATGATATCGCCTAAGGGAGCAGAACTGACCACCGTGATGGGGTGCCCTTGGAAATCTTGCTTGACTTCCGCCTTGCCATGAAAACTCCATATACCAGCTTCTGCCAATGCGGATACCTTTGCTTAGATTCAATAAGTACCTCGCTGATATAGTAAACCGGACGTTGAACTGGATGCTCCATCCCTGCCTCCTTCCGCTCCACCACAATAGCTATGCTGACCGCCCTGGCATTAGCAGCAACATATAGCAGAAGCGGCTCCTTATCAATGGGAGCGGCGAGCACATGCGGGTTTGCCAATTGCCGCTTTAAGTCCTCCAACGCTTCGTCTGCGGCTGGACTCCAGACAAACTGGTCTGTCTTTTTCAGCATCTGGTACAAAGGTATAGCCTTCTCTCTGAGGCGGCTGATAAACCGGCTCAGCGCGGCAATCCGGCCTACCAAACGCTGGACGTCGTTAATACACTTCGGTTTAGACAGGGAGGTAATAGCCGTAATCTTCTCCGGATTAGCTTCAATTCCCCTGTTGGACACGAGGAAACCCAATAATTTTCCTACCGGAACACCAAAGACACATTTGGCCGGGTTGAGCATCATCTTGTAAACCCGCAGGTTTTCAAAGGTTTCCTTCAAATCGCCAATCAATGTCTCCTTCTCCCTTGACTTGACCACAATATCATCCACATAGGCGTGCACATTATGGCCGATCTGTTTATGCAGGAAATTCTATACACAGCGTTGATAAGTCGCTTGGGCACTCTTGAGCCCAAAAGGCATAGACACATAGCAGAAGGCTCCAAAGGGAGTGATAAACGCCGTCTTCTCCTGGTCCTTAACTGCCATCTTGACCTGATGATACCCAGAAAACGCATCCAAAAAGCTCAAACGCTCACAACCCGCAGTGGCACCAATAATCTGGTCAATGCGGGGGAGGGCAAAAGGATCTGCTGGACAAGCCTTGTTAAGATCTGTGTAATCCACACACATGCGCCAAGTGCCGTTTTTCTTAAGAACTAGCACCGGATTAGCAAGCCACTCTGGATGGAAGACTTCAACGATAAAACCAGCTGCTAAGAGCCTGGCCACCTCCTCTCCAATGGCCTTGCGCCTTTCTTTGTTAAACCGCGGAGAAACCGCTTCACCGGTTTGTACTTGGGATCAACATTAAGAGTGTGCTGGTGAAGTTGCCTCGGTACACTGGCATGTCGGAAGGCTTCCATGCAAAATGTCCCGATTCTCACGGATGAACTTCGATGAGCGCTTTCCTATTTCGGATCCAAGTTGGCGCGATCTTTGAACTGCTTGGACGAATCACCGTGCACGAAGTCAACAAGCTTAGTCTCACCGCCGATTTGAATTTCGGGGCGGATCATGCTCTGTAGTAGGCTTCTTCAATGGAGTCATGTCTGCACGGATCAACATTGTCCTTATAATACTTCAGCTCCTCGGTGGCACAAGCCGACTGCGTAAGCCGCATCACCTTCCTCACATTCCAAAGCGATCTTGCGGCTCCCATGAACCGTTATTGTCCCCTTGTGACCCGGCATCTTGAGCTGCAAATAGATATAACAAGGCCGTGCCATGAACTTGGCATAAGCTGGTCGCCAGAACAGGGCATGATATGGACTTTGGATTTTTACCACTTCAAACGTCAATGTTTCCGATCTGGAGTCATATTCATCTCCAAAGGCCACTTCCAGAGCTATTTTACCAACAGGATACGCTGACTTGCCAGGTACCACACCATGGAACACTGTATTGGACGGTTTGAGATGCTTATCCGTTAGCCCCATACGACGGAAGGTCTCATAGTATAGGATGTTAATGTTGCTCCCTCCATCCATGAGTACCTTGGTGAACTTATAACCTCCCACATGAGGTGGCACCACCGAGGCTAGCTGACCCGGATTGTCGACCGGGGAGGATGATCCTCTCTACTCCATATGATGGGCTGCTCCGACCAGTAGCAGGTAATGGGGCACGGCCGGTTCAACGGCGTTGACCGCCCGCTTCAACCTTACGGGTCTCGCTTGTCTAAGCTAGTGGTGAAGACATGGTAACGCCCACTATTCAACCGCTTTGGGTTGCTCGATAACCCGATCGTTGTCAGCCGCTAGTTGTAACCACCTTGGTTATTCGATTGTTCGATTGTTATGTCCGCCGGATTACCATTAAATCTGAACCGAATTTCCTCCACCGTAACCCGGCCCGGCCCGAACGCCGCCGTAACCTTGATCATACCGGAAAGCATTAGAGCTCTTGAACTCCTGCATAATGTAGCAATCCTTCCAGAGGTGGTTTGCTGGCGTCTCCTTCGTTCCATGCTTCGGACAAGGTTGATTCAATAGATAGTTCAAGCGGTCCGGATTGGGATTAGGCGCTCCACTTCGATTCGGCTGTTTACCCTTGTGCCGCTGGCCCTTGTCCTACGCGTTGGTGTTAGCTACGAAGTCCATGTTGCCATTCGCTTTACGCTTGCCTCCACCATTACCTGCCGAGTGATGTTGCTGGCCTTTGGAGTTGCTGTTCTTCTTTCCCTTCCCTGTCTCGTCATCATCAGACTCAGGATCCTTGGTACTATCAGAATCAGTATACTTCACTAAAGTGCCCATGAGAGTTCCCATGTCATTACAAAACCGCTTCATGCGCCCCAACTTCAACTTTAAAGGCTTAAACCGGCAGTTGCCCTCCAGGGTTAAGATCGCAGAGTCAGCGTTGATCCGTCTCGATGAGTGCAAGATTTCAAACGCGGCGTACTCCAATGGGTTGTTGACTCCTTCCCCACGGACACAAGCCGCCAAGTCCACTACGGACATGGGCTGCTTATAGGTATCTTTGAAATTACTGGATAAACCGGTCTCAAGAACTGGGCCCATGAATTGATAGAATTGGGTGGCAAGCTCTTCAACCAAGTACGGGTCGTGCCTTCGAGCATCATGGTGAAGTACTTTGCACACGCGGCCTCATCCACATCCAGCATCTCCATGGCCATCTCATAACTTTCTATCCATGCTTCTGGAGCTAAATCGGCAGTGTAATTCGGCACCTTGCGTGGACCCTTGAAGTCTTTGGGCAAGCGCACATTGCGTAAAGCGGGGACGAGGCAAGGCACCCCCAAAGAGCTAGAGGTAGCCCTAGGCTCGACCGAGATGGTCGGACGAACCGGCGTAAGTTGATAAGCCTGATCTTTGTCGCTAACTCGGCCTCCCTCAGGCGCCGGGCCGGTCCACCACCTCTGGGCGTTATCGACGCCACCTGCCGGGTTGTTTCACGGGCGGACCACGCCCGTGCATTACTTGATACGGCCGGTTCATCCACGTGCCTGCTATAGCTCCGGCTTGGGCGGGGGTAGAGTGGATCGGTCGCATGCACGAATACGCTTCCTGTTGGACCAAAGCTGTCCTAAGGAGCTCCTTGACCCGGCGCGTCTCTACTGCCTGTGGTGAATCACCTTCAATTGGAATAGCCTCCAGCCGTGCCGCGGCTACGACAAGGTTATCCATCGGGTTGGAGTAGTGACCCGGAGGTGTTTGCACAGCCTGAGGTGCACTAGTGTTATGGCGAGGCAGATCTATTAAGCGAAATTTGGACGGCGCGCCCGTCCCAGGTGCTTCCGCCCGGTTTACCACCGGCGGATTACTGGTTCCCGCTCCGGGGGTGTTGAAGAGGTCTCTTCCTTCGAAAACTGAAGGCAAATGAGATCTGTATTTCCTCTTCATGACTTCATGTGACACGTTCTGATCCAACATGAGCCTATAAGCCTGTGCATCTAAAGCGGCCCGCTCTGCCGTCATCCTGGCGTCTGCAGCTGCTAGATCCGCTTTAGCCTGAGTGATTTGTTCCTTCACCTTCGCAATCTCCGCGTTATGAGTGTCCTAATCCGCCGGGTTAACCTCTGCCATGAGCGTAGCCAACGCATCGAACAGATCTGATAAAACTTGAGCCGGCGGGCGCTCGGAGCCTCCTGCCCCGGCAGCCGTCGCCACTGTTGAACCGACGATCATTGCTGCAGCAGTCGAAGAGTGAAGCGCTGCTTGTGTACCAGCCATGAATATTCCAACCCGGTTGGGCAGATCAGAGGGGTCCGGAATACTGTCACCATCGGAACATCCCCCAATCCGGCCATCTTGTAGCCGAAGAGAGATTGATTTCTACGGTTGACGACTCGTCGTCAGAGTAGACGACGGTTTCGCCACCAGATCCTGATCCGTCCTCATAACTTCCTCCGTGGATGGCTCCCACAAAGGCACGCTTCACGACCGGTTTAACCTGGGCAGATCTCGCATGCTGAGCCGTCTCGACGAGGTCGGTGCAGATGTCTAGCTCAGGCCCTGGCTCACCGATCTTGCCGATGACAATGTGTCTGCCAAGAAGGGACCCGTATCCGTACTCGATTGAGCGGCCTCGGGGCCCCATCCTGCATCGCCGATGTAGAGCTTGCCGCGATGACTCTTGGTCATCCGCCCACAAAGATAGCCTTCGAGTCCTTGAACTTGCCCTCCAAGATCATCAAACCATCGTGCGATAGCCCCACGGTGGGCGCCAAGCTGTCCGTGGTTTTGTCACGGCGATTGTCCTCATGACAGGACTTAGTCATGGAGCCATCGCTACGGGTTAACTTGAAGGGGTTAAAGCGGACGCAAAGACACAAGAGTTATACTAGTTCGGCCCCTTCGATGAAGGTAAAAGCCTACGTCTAGTTGTGATGGGATTGATGTGGTCTCGATGACTAGGGAGCAAATAAGCTTCGCCTAGGCCTCGAGTTGTTGTTGTCTGCCCTTGAACCGCCCCGGGTCGTCCCCTTATATACACGGGTGACGCCCGTAGGTTCAGAGAGTCCCAATCTCCGGTTCATACTCGTATCCGGGTTGGTCTCTCTCTATTCCTAACTTACAATACAAGTTTACATACCAGGCCGGTTTACGGCTACAGGTTCTAAACCGACTACGGGCCATGGGCCCTTACTTTCATGCCTCTTGGGCTTTTACACCGTTGAACTACTGATGAAGTTAACCCAGCCCAGATAGGCCGGTTTACGCCCAGTAGTAATATCCCCAACAATCCCCGACGATTTCTAGGTCGTGTGGGAAGGACCCCCCTATCGCCCACACTCACTTGCCAACGGTTCCAAATGCCATCGCGGAAAGGGGTTTTAAACCGATTGTTTAGGACGTCGTTGTACTAGTGTATATGCATGATTGCTTATAGCCTCATATTTCTTCTTCGATATTTGGGTTTTGTGTGGCAAGCTTGATCTATTTATCTTGCAATGGGAAGAGGTGCTTTGTGATGGGTTCGATCTTACAGTGCTTGATCCCAGTGAAAGAACAGGAACCAACACGTATGTATCGTCGCCATTAAGGATAACAAGATGGGGTCTATTTATACATAAATAGATCTTGTCTACATCATGTCATCATTCTTATTTCATTACTCCATTTTTCCATGAACTTAATACACTAGATGCATCCTGGATAGCGGTCGATGTGTGGAGTAATAGTAGTAGATCCAGGCAGGATTCGGTCTACTAATCTTTGACATGATGCCTATATAATGATTTCCTGGATATCGTCATGATTATTTGAAGTTCTATCCATTGCCCAACAGTAATTTGTTTACCCAGCGTATGCTATTTTTCTCGAGAGAAGCCACTAGTGAAATCTACGGCCCCCGGGTCTCTTCTTTATTACATTTGCCTTTGCGATCTATTTTATTTGCTTTTATTTTCAGATCTATGAAACCAAAAATACAAAAATACCTTGCTGCACTTTATTTTATTTGGCGTTCGATCTATCAAATCATTACAACTTTTTCACGTCTGTTTGCCAATTTCTGGCGCCGTTGCCCGAAAGGGATTGACAACCCCTTTAACACGCCGGGTTGCGAGTATTTGTTATTTGTGTGCAGGTGCTTTTTACGTAGTGTTGCTTGGTTCTCCTACTGGTTCGATAACCTTGGTCTGATCACTGAGGGAAATACCTACGTCTCTGTGCTGCATCATCCCTTCCTCTTTGGGGAAATACCGACGTAGTCTAGAGACATCACATGCCCATCAACATTTTCAACCAAGAGATCCTTAATTAACCATTGCAATTGAAGGTTATACTTCAATTTGTTCATAAGGTTTAGATGCCTTATTATTACTTTTATGAACCATAGTTGTAGCCTTAGAATGCTCCTTGATTCTAACAGGAAAAGGTGGCCTTTCAATAAAAGTAGTAGGTACAACAAGATTAGCAGCATGAGCCTGAATTTTAGTACTAGCAACAATAGATTCTTCACCAATTACTCCTATAAAGTATGCTGGAGTACCCACCTCCCTGGGCTCTCCTAGCACGAAGAGAGCTTCCAGGCCGTCTGTTGGCTGGTGGCTTGCCACAGGAGTTACCAGGGGCCGACGAGAGCCGTACGATCTGTCTGGACGGCTCATGCACGGGCGACCATTACAAAAAACACTTACATGATGATACACATTTGTCATGGTAGGTCACGTTTTCTATCATGCATGTACATCCATGACTATTTTATGACAGAATCAAAATAGTCATACATGTGCTTTCGCAGAAGTGTTCCATGACAACAATCCATTTATCATCACGGAAGTGACGCATCATGGAAGTGATTTCATCAAGGGTAACCAACACATGGCAGCCACCGTAATGGGTCGCTGGTAAGCTATCGGGTGCCGGTTTTGGATCAGATACCAGTAAATAGCCCCGACCCATAATGCTATTCTATGTGTCACTTCCTCATTCACAAACGGAACCACACGTCAGCTATGCATTGCGATAGATGTCATCCATCCAGCGGATGAGACACGCCTATGAAACATCGACACATTGCAAGGCCCAACAGTGGCCCATTTAGGTTAAAATGATCAGCCCACATGACTTGGTCAAAATTTAGCGGGCCGGCCCATTGAAATTCTATTAACGACATGTTTGCATATAGCCGGTTTACGACCCGGGTACACGCGACCCGTTATGGCCTGTCAGAATTTAGCCCATTACGGTAATGTGGGCCATCCAATATGATTCCATCCCATTGACACTTCCGGCCCATGTGTGGCGCATGATGTGATGTAGGGCGGAACCCTACGTGGGCGATCTTTCACGTTGGAGCGGATCCTACGGGGAATCACGATGAACACGGGGAAGAACGGGGAGAAATCACAAGGGGAAACACTCAAGAACAAGTCCAATCACACATCCACTAGACAATCAAACACACAAGATCCACAAGGTACATGAACAACAAAAGGAAAGATACAAGGTAAGGCTCATCTCCGAGAGGAGGTCTTGATGGGGTCCGCCCAAGATGGGGGTCTTGATGATATCCCGCAGGATCTTCTCACATGGAGGTCTTGAACTCCATGGGAGTGGTAGTCTCTCTCTCTCAAGAGAAGAGGTAGGAGCAAAGCTCACCTAAGAATGAGCTATCATATTTGCTAACCCGAGAAAGGAGGTGGAGGTGGTCTATTTATAGTCTAAGCCACGAAGGGGTAAGTGGGAGAGGGATACAAGGCCAAAGGCCCACGGCAACGCCACAGGCGTCGGACGTCCGGAAGGGTCGGACGTCCGGAAGCTCGGGACGGTTCGGACGTCCGGAAGTCTTCGGACATCCGTAAATTCTGTTCTGTCGCCATAGCACCGGTCGTCCGGTCGGTGTCGGTCGTCCGCGCGCTGGGACTTGTCGGACGTCCGGCGTTCGTCGGTCGTCCGGCCGCTGGAGAGTGTCGGACGTCCGGTGGCCTCCGGTCGTCCGGCCGCTGGGGACTCCGCAGCTCCGTCTTTTTCCGTCTTCTCTTCCAGGCTTCCCTCGCGGATGGCGTAGGTGTTCCTTGGCGCTTGCACTCCTCCTCGTCGTCCGTGAAGCTCCGGCAATACCTATGCATGCACACGAGTGGAGTGTAAAGTAGTATACCATCCTCGAAGGGTTCAAGTGAACACGTGTAAAGGAGAAGATTCACCTTTATGTATGAGAAGTAGAGGTCGCACGTGTCACTTGCCAAACGGACTCTTGACATGGTGATGACCATAGGATGCTCCGCATCATGATGTCTTTCAGCTCATATGCAGACATTGGTATCTCTTGACCTTTTAACGACCCATGGTGATTCCGGCCCATAAAGAGTAAATGGCTTTGGACCCATTAACAGTGCATGATCCAGTTGGGCCATTCCATCCCGCATTCTCTTTCGTCCTATTAAGGGCCCATAATTTCTTAGGCTCATTTCAGGCCCGCAATTACTTTTGGTTCATTACCCGTCTGTTCTGCTAATGGGCCAAATTCATCCCGTGGTTACATTTGGCCCATTTGTGGCTCATTGATCCATTGGGTCGTTTCTCCCCCGTCATGTATTTCAGCCCATTAATGTCCCGTTATTCACGTTGATAGTATTAAGCTCGTGATGTCTTGTGGCTTGCTATTGGCCCATTTTTTCTAGGCCCATAAGCGGACCGTTTTGCTTTTAGCTTGTTTATGGCCCATATTGCGGTCCGGGTGTGGCCCATGTATAGTACGACCCATGGTGGCCCATGAATCCCGCGACACGTAGGAGGCCCATGGTCACTATTGTAGGTAGGAGGCCAATGGTTACCATGGTCCATATGTGACCCATGGTTATTGCAGCCACTAGCAAACCGAGAAAATAGAACTGCAGTGACTATAAGCAAATAAATAAACAAGACTACAAGGAAATAAACAAGCAAGCAACTAATGTTAGGCTATTAAACAGATTACATCCACTCAGCATCAAAGTTCTCCACCAGTGCAAACAAAGGAAACAACAAGCAGCATATTACATACACTAGGCGTCAAAGTTGGCCACCAGTTCAAATAAATGTGGCAACAAAACAAGTCCATAATTGAAACCACTTTAGAAGAGATCAAGAAATGTTATCCTGGGTACCCACCTTGTTGTCAATAAGCTTACAAAGCTTATTAGCTTTCCCTTTTTTGGCACTAAATCCTCTAACTCATGATGTTGCACCGGAAAGTATGCATCTGCATTCTGCAGGGACTTCCTGAGTCCTTTGGCTTCTTGTCGCAGCACAACTGATCGACGTCTTTCAAATTTTAGTTGAGACTCAACAAGTCGTACTGATTCAGTCCGTTATTTCGAAGAGCTTGTGCCAACGCTATTGGCCAGTAACTCGAACACTACATCAAGATAAGACTTTGGGGTTGTCTTGTTATCTTCAACATAGTTTTCCTTATCTACTTTATCAGCTTGGTTGGAGACCAACAGGGTTGTCTCACTATCTTGAACCTTATCTGCATTACTTCCTTTACCATTACATAATGGGGTACTCTTCTCCAATATTCTGTCAACATTCTAAAAGAGGAACAAGAAGACACATAACAAGTTTAGAATGTAGTATATGAAACTCATTTTGGTAAACCAGTTCAATAGTAAAGTGGACATGAATATACTAACATGTCTTCTCTTGCAATGTAGTACATAATAACAACATGAAACAAACCTATATCTATGTACTATGGTCACTGTATTGTATATATCATCCTATTTTATGTTACCAAATCAAGATAGAGACACCGTTCAAATCATATCTGTTTATGACAAAGCAACATAGACATAATATAAGTGTGGGAAACTACACATCACTACTTGTAATGTGCATGATATGAGAAGATACTATTTATACAATTGAAACTAAAATCAACATAGAGCAACAAGTTACTACAACAAACCAATTAAAAAAAGGTTCAAAACATACATGTTGTGCCATTGGAGTTTCGATTGGATCCTTCAAATTGGAATTAGTTTGTATGAGTAAATACAGTGATGCAAGAGCAAAGGAATATGCACCATAGCTATGGAGTCCGACCTGAGAACAATTGTTCTTCTTCTTGAAGCATGGAGTTAGGGTTCATTGTGGTGGTCCTCGTGCTTTGGGAACTGCTAGTGTTTGGGTGCCCTGTGGTGGAGATGGTGTTATGTCAACTGGAACTGGATTACTATCTGCTGGAGTTGGAGTTAGATGGGATGTAGCTGGTTCTCTAAACAATGGGGTAGGAGTACAATCTACAAGAGTCTAGGTTATGTTTGGTGGGGCTTGTTCTTGGGCAAGTACAACCATGGTTTTATTTGCATCGACGGGTAGCACTCTCTTTTGTAAAGACCGTGTTTTTACTCCCTTAGATACTACCAGCACCCTCTCCAATTCAAATGGCCGATATATAAGAAAAGTAATTGAACGTGTAGAGCTTGTATGATAGATAGATGAATGCATAGTGGGAAATAAAACAGGGCATCGAATAATTCACATATATGTTGTCTAACCAAACAGGATAGCATGACCCAATTTCACATATATGATGGCTAACTAAACATGATAGCATGACACAATTTCACATATATGATGGCTAACTAAACAAGATACAATGACATAATTCAAAATATGATGACTATCTAAACTGCATGACATGGCATAACTATATGATGTCTTTACTAAATATGTTGGCATGCCATAATTCACATACATGTAGTCTAAGTAAACAAGATAGCATGATATAATTCACATATATGATGTATAAACTAAGCAGATGACATAAGCATATATGATGTCTAAAAAGCAGATGGCATTGAATACTGTGTATATGATGTTGAAAGATTGAGAATAGGGGTCTAAGGGGGTGATTAGACCCTTAACAAGTAAAAGTGACAGTTTTTACGATTCTCAAGTTAAGGTTGAGTCTAGCACATGTTAATGGGCACACAATACATTTTACACAAGCATAGCAAGCGTATGGGCAGCAGAAAGATTAAAGCATGCAAGTGCAAGAATGTAAAGGGATGGGAATGGAAAGTGAAAACGCAATGGAGACGCGGAGATTTTTGGCGTGGCACCGATAGGTGGTGCTATCGTACGTCCACGTTGATGCAGACTTCAACCCACAAAGGGGAACGGCTGCGCAAATCCATGAGGGGTCCACCCATGAGGGGTCTGATTGCTTGTATATGTGTTGGTATTTCCCCGAAGAGGAGAGGATGATGCAGCACAGCAATAGTAAGTATTTCCCTCAGTTATGAAACCAAGGTTATAAATTCATTAGGACAACCAAGCAACACTATGTATACAACACCTGCACATAAATAACAAATACTTGCAACCCAACACGTAAGAGGGATTGTCAATCCCTCCTCGGTATTGAGATAGATAAAATTGTATGTGATTTGATAAATAGATCTGGCAAAAAAACAAATAAAATAGATAAATAAAAGGTGCAACAAGGTATTTTTTGGTTTTTGGAATAATAGATCTGAAAATAATATTATAAAAAATAGATCGTGGGGCCGTAGATTTCACTAGTGGCTTCTCTCGAGAAAATAGCATACGGTGGGTAAACAAATTACTGTTGGGCAATTGATAGAAGAGCAAATAATTACGACGATATCCAAGGCAATGATCATGTATATAGGCATCACATCCAAGATTAGTAGACCGACTCCTTCCTGCATCTACTATTATTACTCCACACATTGACCGCTATCCAGCATGCATCTAGTGTATTAAGTTCATGGAAAAACAGAGTAATGCAATAAGAATGATGACGTGATGTAGACAAGATCTATTCATGTAGGAATACACCCCATCTTTTTATCCTTAATGGCAACAACACATGCATGTCATGTCTCCTTCTGTCAATGAGAATAAGCACCGCAAGATCAAACCCATCACAAATCACCTCTTCCCATTGCAATAAAAATCAATCTAGTTGGCCAAACCAAACCAAAGTTTCGGAGAAGAAATACGAGGCTATAAAGATCATGCATAATAGAGTTCAGAGGAGACTCAAAAAATATTCATAGATAGAACTGATCATAAACTCGCAATTCATCGGATCCCAACAAACACACCGTAAAAAGTCATTACATCAAATATATCTCCAAGAACATCGATGAGAACATTGTATTGAAGATCAAAGAGAGAGAGAGAGAGGAAGCCATCTAGCTACTGCATACGGACCCGTAGGTTTGTGGTAAACTACTCATGCATCATCGGAGGATCACCAATGACGATGATGAACCCCTCCATGGTCGTTTCCCCCTCTGGCAAGGTGCCGAAATAAGGCTCTAGATTGGATCTCATGGTTCTAGAACTTGCGGCGGCTGGAATTGTTTTTCGTCAACTCCTCTAGGGTTTCTGGAATATCTGGTATTTATAGAGCTGAGAGGTGGTGGAAAAGATCACCATGGGCCCCACAAGGCACTAGGGCGGGCCTGGGGCCTCTGGTGCGCCCTGGTTTCTTGTGGGCCCCACGGGCCTCCACTGGTACACCTCCTGGGCTCACTGGATATCTTTTGGGCAGAAAAAATCTCCAAAATGTTTTGCTGCATTTGGACTTTGTTTGATATGGATATTCTACGAAGTAAAAAACAAGCAAAAAACAACAATTGGCACTGGGCAATATGTCAATAGTTAGTCCCAAAATATGATATAAAGTTGCTATAAAATGAATGTAAAACATCCAAGATTGATAATATAACAACATGGAATAATAAAAAATTATAGATACGTTGGAGACGTATCAACATCCCCAAGCTTAATTCCCGCTCTTCATCTTGTAGGTAAATGATAAAAACAGAATTTTTGATGTAGAATGTTGCCTAACATGTTCATCACATATGCTTTTTCTTTTTTAGCATGGACATTTGGACATTTAGATTATTCAAAGAAATAGTCTATAATTGACATGAGGACATCAATACTCAAGCATATCAACAAGCAACCATGTCTTTCAAAATATCAACACTAAAGAAAGCTATCACTTGCCCATCATGCTCAATCATTGATCCATTCATGAAACACACTCGAATATTAGCTACATCCAATGCAAAAGTATGATCATAGTGCTCCCTAGTTGGTGCTTTATAGGAGAAGATAGAGAATCAAATAAAAATAAAAATTGCAAAAAGTAAATAGATAGGCCCTTCGCGGAGGGAACCAAACATTTGTAGAGGTGCGAGAGCTCAAAGCTTAAATTGAGAGATAAAAATATTTTAAGAGGCGTGTTTTTCCTGTCAAAGAAAATGATCAAGAATTCCCAATACTTTCCATGCTAGATACATCATAGGCCGTTCCCAAACATAGAATGAAGTTTATTCCTTTTCCACCATTCTTTCACAATCCATGGCTAGCCATATCCACGGGTGCCTTCCATACCAACACTTTCCAAGGAATTTATTATTTGATAACATAAAAAATCTTTTTCATTTTGGGACTAGGCGTCCCTATTACCTTTCCACGTTATCGTTCAATGACAAGTGAATAAACACTCATATTGAGAATAGCGCATCTATCATGGAAAAATATTGGCCACCCCCTGCCGCTTCATGAGCGGTACAGGCACACAAAAAGGAAATTCATTTTGAAAATTAGAGTTGGCACATACAAATTTACTTGGAATGGCATGGAAATACCACATATAGGTAGGTACGATGGACACATTGTCACAACTTGGTTTAAGGAGTTTGGATGCACAAGTAGTATTCCCACTTAGTACAGGGAAAGGCTAGCAAATAGATTGAGAAGCAACCAACCAAAAAACAAAAACGACCATAAACAAGCATTAAACATAACTAACACTGAATAATGCACCATAAGTAGGATGTAACTTCATTATATAACTATTGACTTTCGTGCTTGCATAGGGAATCACAAACCTTAACACCAATATTCTTACTAAAGCATAATTACTCACCAACATAACTCATGATTATTGTCTCCATATCTCAAAACTATTGAAAGGAATCAAGTTTATTTTGTCCAATGATCCTTCATGAAAGTTTTTATTATATCCTTCTTGGATATCTATCACTTTGGAACTAGTTTCATATATTACTATTGCGTATAACAAGCTCTCAAACAAATTTAAGTGAAGAACATGAGCTTAAGAATTTCATCTCTCAAAAATAATATAAGTGAAGCATGAGAGAATTTCTTTAAAAATGTACTAACTTTCAAATTGATCTAAGTGAATCATGAGAGTATTTCTTTCAAAAATTAAAGCACCACCATGCTCAAAAAGATATAAGTGAAGCACTAGAGCAATTCCATAGCTCAAAAAAATTAAGTGAAGCACATAGAGCAATTCTAACAAATCATAGCATCATTATGGCTCTCTCAAATAGGTGTGTCCAGCAAGGATAATTGTGATAAACTAAAAAGCAAAACTAGCAAAGACTCATATAATACAAGACGCTCCAAGATAAACTCATGATATGTGACGAATTAAAATATAGCTCCAAGTAAAATTACCGATGGTTGTTAGAAGAAAGAGGGGATGTCTTCTGGGGCATCCCCAAGCTTAATTGCTTGGTTCTCCTTGAATATTAACTTCGGGTGCCATGGGCATCTCAAAGTTTTGACTGTATTCACTCCTTATTCCTTCATCCATCGCGATCTCACCCAAAACTTAAAAACTTCAATCACACAAAACTTAACAAAACCTTCGTGAGATCCGTCAGTATAATAAAGCAAATCACCACTCTAAGTACTATTGCAAACCCATTCATTTTATTATTGCATTATACCTACTATATTATAACTTTACCATGGCATATACCCTTCAATACAATGCATAGATTCATCAAAATATGCACACAATGCAACGAAAATGGAATCTGTCAAAAACAGAACAGTCTATAGTAATATGTACTTTAACCATATTTCTGTAACTCCAATTTTTTGAAACTTTAGGACAACGTAAGCAATTCGTATATCAATCTTGTGTACAAAATTCAAAATTTTTCGTCGCTCCAGCAGAGCACTTCAATTCTGCTACCAGACGTAAAAGTTTCTGTTTTCCAACAAGAACAAATCAACTATCACCCAACATGATCCTAAAGGCTTTACTTGGCACATACACTAATTAAAACATAAAAAACACAATCATATTAGAAGTATAATTGCATATTTATTGAAAAACAGAAAATATAACTATTGGGTTGTCTCCCAACAAGCTCTTTCTTTATAGCCGTTAAGATAGGCTTGGATTTTTAAACCATCTACTATCAGCAATAGGATAAATTATATATGCTTCCAGAAGCCTTAATATTTCATTTCTTACCACTTCCTTCATCTTAGGATTTAATTGTTGTTTATGATCAACAACCGTTTAGCATCAGGCTCCATATTTATTTATGCTGACATAGAGTAGGACTAATGACCTTAAGATCATCAAGAGTATATCCAATAGCCGCACGATGCTTCCTTAAAGTTTTCATTAATATCTTTTTTTCATGCTCTGAAAGGTTAGCACTAATAATAACATGATATATCTTTTTTTCATCAATCTAAGCATATTTCAAAGTATCAGGTAATTGTTTAAGATCGAACACAGGATCACTCTTTGGTGGAAGAGGATCTCCAAGAGTCTCAATAGGCAAATTATGTTTCAAAACAGGCATTTGTTTAAAGAATATCTCATCTACTTTGTTGCTTTCATTCATAAACATATCATTTTCATGGTCTAGCAAATATTATTCTAAAGGATCAGTAGGAGGCACGACAATATAAGCAAGACCAATAATTTCATCTTTACAAGGCAATTCTTTATCACGAGGTTGTCTATGAAATTTGGTGAAATTAGACTCATGAGACACATCACCAAAATTAACACCGAGTGTTTCATTCTCACAATCTATCTTAGCATTAACAATATTCAAGAAAGGTCTATCAAATATAATGGGACAAAAATCATCTTCCGGGGAACCCAAAACTAGAAAACCAGTAGGGTATTTTATTTTCCCACACAAGACTTCAACATCTCTAATAATCCCAAGTGGTGTGACAGTATCTCTATTAGCAAGCTTAATAGTAACATCAATATCTTCTATTTCAGCAGGTGCAATATCATTCATATTTTCTTGATATAAAGTAAAAGGGATTGCACCCACACTAGCACCTAAATCACATAAGCCATGATAACAATGATCTCCTATTTTAACAGAGCCAATAGGCGTGCGAAGAACAAGTCTATGTTTATCTTTTTCGTCGGGTTTAGCAATTCTAGCAGCTTCATCACAAAAGTAAATAACATACCCATCAATATTTTCACCCAAGTGTTCTTTAACCATAGCAACACTAGGTTCAACTTTAATTTATTCAGGTGGTGTAGGTGTTCTTGTATAACTCTTACGAACCACAGCCGAAGTTTTAGCATGTTTTTTTATCCTAACAAGAAAAGGTGGTTTCTCAACATAAGCAGTAGGAATAACTGGATCAACATCATAAGTAATGGTTTCTTCTTCAGCTTTAATGGGTTCTACTACTTTCACTTCAATGGGAGGATGATATTTAAACCACTTCTCCTTAGGGAGATCAACATGAGTAGCAAATGATTCACAAAAAGAAGCTACTATCTCAGAGTCAAGTCCATATTTAGTGCTAAATTCATGAAATACATCGGTATCCATAAAAGATTTAACACAATCAAACTCAAGGTTTATACCTGACTCCTTAACATCGTTGATCTCCAAATCTTGAGAGTTGCGTTTTATTATTTCCAAAAGATCCCATTTGAATTCAATAGTCTTCTTCATAAAAGAACCAGTACAAGAAGTATCGAGCATGGATTGATCATTACGAGAAACCCGAGCATAAAAATTATGTATAATGATTTCTCTTGAGAGCTCATGATTGGGGCATGAATATAACATTGACTTAAGCCTCCCCCAAGCTTGAGCGATACTTTCTCCTTCATGAGGCCAAAAATTATATATATAATTCCGATCACGACGAACTAGATGCATAGGATAAAACTTCTGATGAAATTCCATTTTCAATCGGTTGTAATTCCAAGCTCCAATATCATCCCATAGCCTATACCATGTCAATGATTTTCCCTTAAAAGATAAAGGGAAGGTCTTCTTCTTGACTTCATCCTTGGGTAAATCCGCAAGCTTAAATAATCCACAAACTCCATCCACATAGATTAGATGCATATCTGGATGTTGTGTTCCATCTCCTGCATAAGGATTAGCTAGTAGTTTCTCTATCATACCCGAAAAAATTTCATAATAAATATTTTCAGTAGGTGCAGTAGGTTGAGGAGCAACTCTTTGCTCTTCCAGTCGAGGTGAAGATACCCCGAACAAGCCCCTTAAAGGATGATTTTCCATAGTGACAAGTGACAATAAATTTCAGCACGTAGTATAAATGTTTCCTTACGAAATTTCACTTACCAAAGGCGCTTCACTCCCCGGCAATGGCGCCAGAAAAGAGTCTTGATGACCCACAAGTATAGGGGATCAATCGTAGTCCTTTCAATAAGTAAGAGTGTTGAACCCAATGAGGAGCAGAAGGAAATGACAAGCGGTTTTCAGCAGGGTATTTTCTGCAGGCACTGAAATTATCGGTAACAGATAGTTTTGTGATAAGATAATTCACGGGTAATAAGTAACAAGTGTAGCAAAGGTGCAGCAGGGTGGACCAATCCTTTTTATAGAAAATGATAAGCTTGGAAGAAATCTTATATAAAGCAAAGCGCCCCTGAGGACACATGGGAATTACTGTCAAGTTAGTTTTCATCATGCTCATATGATTCACGTTCGTTACTTTGATAATTTGATATGTGGTTGGACCGGTGCTTGGGTGCTATCCTTACTTGGACAAGCCTCCCACTTATTATTAACCCCTCTCGCAAGCATCCACAACTACGAAAGAAGAATTAAGATAAATCTGACCATAGCATGAAACATGTGGATCCAAATCAGCCCCTTACGAAGCAACGCATAAACTAGGGTTTAAGCTTGCGTCACTCTAGCAACCCATCATCTACTTATTACTTCTGAATGCCTTCCCCTAGGCCCAAATCATGGTGAAGTGTCATGTATTCAACATTCACATAACACCACTAGAGGAGAGACAACATACATCTCATCAAAATATCGGACGAATACCAAATTCACATGATTACTTATAACAAGACTTCTCCCGTGTCCTCAAGAACAAACGTAACTACTCACAAAGCATGATCATGTTCAAGATCAGAGGGGTATTGAATATCATTAAGGATCTGAACATATGATCTTCCACCAAATAAACCAACTAGCATCAAGTACGAAGAGTAATCAACACTACTAGCAACCCATAGGTACCAATCTGAGGTTTCAGGACAAAGATTGAATACAAGAGATGAACTAGGGTTTGAGAGGAGATGGTTCTGGTGAAGATGTTGATGAAGATTGACCCTCCCTTGATGAGAGGATCGTTCGTGATCATGATGGCTTCGACTTCCTCTTGCCGGAGGGAAATTTCCCCGGTAGAATAGGTCCACCGGAGCCCTAGATTGCTTGTGCCCAAATTCCGCCTCGAGACTGTGGCGCTTCGTCTCGAAATCTCTCCTCTGTTCTTTTTCTAGGTCAAAACCCTCCATATAGCTGAAGATGAGCACTAGATGATGGCCAGGGGCCCACAAGCCCTGGGGCGCGCCCTGGGGGGTAGGGCGCTCCCCCCGGGCTTGTGGCCTCCTGGTGGGTCCACTTATATAACTTCTTCGCCCATATATTCCAAAATAATTCTCCGTAAAGTTTCAGGACATTTGGGATTGTGCAGAATAGGTCTCTCAGATTTGCTCCTTTCCCGTCCAGAATTCCAGCTGTCGGCATTCTCCCTCTTCATGTAAATCTTTTAAGATAAGAGAGAAAAGGCATAAATATTGTACCATAATGTGAAATAACTTCCCATAATGCAATAAATATCAACAAAAAAGCATGGTGCAAAAGTGGACGTATCACATATCGATCCTACAACCCTCGTCTCTCCTGTCGGGTTTGCACAAAAACCTGTCAGTTAGTACTCTCCACCGTGGTGAGGCATATTTCCTCGCGTTCCCTCTTCCTATTTGGTTCAGCATGTTCCCAAATTGGCTATAAAATAATGGAGAGCGTATATATGTTCATTATCTACCTTCCTAACTAGTACACATAAGTTGTATTTGTTCTAATTAGTTATTGTTGATTTACAGATCGTGGGCGCCGAGTCATACAAAATGAACAAATTAACCGTACATTTTCCAAATTATTACATGACATGTTTAGATAGCTTGCTACCAAGTTGAAAGCTTTATACTTATCCCCCTTTTCTGAATTTTACATGTGTTGTCCGTAGATGCCGAGTAGCAGCGACAACACTCATGCTTCAGGCGATTGGTACTTGTGAGCTGCGGTGAGATTTCCCCGAAGAGGAGAGGATGAGGTAGTACAATAGAGATAAGTATTTCCCTCAATTAAGAACCAAGGTTATCAATCCACTAGGAGAACCAAGCAACACCTCGTTAGCAGTACCTACACACAAAATAACAAATACTTGCACCCAACACGAACAAGGGGTTGTCAATCCCTTGGCGGTTAATTGCAAGGATCAAATCTCGTAGTGATAGATAGATAAACAAAAATACAAAATAAAATAAAGTAAATAAAATTGCAGCAAGGTATTTATGAATTTTAATATATGATAAAGTTAGACCCAGGGGCCATAGTTTTCACTAGAGGCTTCTCTCTTGAAGATAGCATGCGGTGGGTAAAGAAATTACTCTTGGGCGTTTGATATAAAATCATGACGATGTCCAAGGCAATTATCATGTATATAGGAACCATGTCCAAGACAAGTAGACCGTCTCCTGCTTGCATCTACTACTATTAATCCCCACATGGACCGCTATCCAGCATGCATCTAGAGAATTAAGTTCATAAAGAACAGAGTAACGCGTTAAGCAAGATGAAATGATGTAGACACAGTAAATCCAATCAATATGAATAAAACCCATCATTTTACACTTAATGGCAACGATACAAATATGTGTCATGTCCCCTTCTATCACCGGGATTGAGCACTGCAAGATCGAACCCATTAGAAAACACCTCTCCTGTTGCAAGATAAATCAATCTAGCTGGCCAAACCAAATCAATAGATCGGAGAGAAATACAAAGCTATAACAATCATGCATAGAAGAGTTCAGAGAAGACTCAAATAATATTCATGGATAATCTGATCATAAACTCACAATTCATCGGATCCCAACAAACACACTGCCAAAAGAATTACATCGAATAGATCTCCAAGAACATCGAGGAGAACATTGTATTGAAGATCAGAGATAGAGAGAGAAGAAGCCTTATGGCTACTAGCTATGGACCCATAGGTATGTGTAAACTACTCACACATCATTGGAGGGGCAGTAAGGTTGATGTAGAAGCCCTCCGTGATCGATTACCCCTCCGGTAGAGTGCCGGAAAATGCCTCCAAATGGGATCTCACAAGAACAAAATTTGCGGTGGTGAAAATACTATTTTGGGTGGCTCTCTGTTGGTTTCTCGATTTTAGAGAATTTATAGAGGAGGAATTAGGTCAAATGGAGCAAAGGTGGGCCAACGAGGCACCAGGGTGCCCCTAACCCCTGGGCGCACCCTGGTGGCTTGTGGCCACCTCCTTCACCTTCTGACTTCCTCCAGAAGCTTCTAGTGTCTCTTATGTCCAGAAAAAAAATCATCAAAAATTATCATGGCATTTGGACTTTGTTTAGTGCTGATTTCCTGGAAAACCAAAAACAGGCAAAAAAACAACAACTAGCACATGGTACTAAGGTAATAGGTTAGTCTCAAAAATGGTATATAATTGCATATAAAACATACAAGATTCATAATATAATAGCATGGAACAATAAAAAATTATAGATACATTGTAGACGTATCAAGCATCCCCAAGCTTAATTCATGCTCATCCTTGAGTAGGTAAATGATAAACAAGATTTTGATGTGGAATGCTAGCTAACATGTTCATAATGTAATATCTCTTTTGTGTCACGAATATTTAGATCCGAATGATTCAAAGCAATAGTCTATAATTTAACATAAAGACATAAATACTTAGGCATCCCAACAAACAATCATGTCTTTCAGAATATCAATGCTAGAGAACATTATCCCTACAAAATCATATAGCCTTGTCACGCTCCATCTTCTTAACACAAAGTATTTATCATGCACAACCCCAATGACAAGCCAAGCAATTGGTTCATACTTTTAACGACTTGACTTTTTTCAACCCCCACGCAATACATGAGCGCAAGCCATGGATATAGCACTATGGGTGGAGTAGAGTATGGTGGTAGAGATAATATGGATAAGACAAAATACAGAAAGCGTCACATCGACGAGGCTAATCAACGGGCTATGGAGATGCCCATCAATTGATGTCAATGCAAGGAGTAGGGATTGCCATGCAATGAATGTACTAAGAGCTATAAGTGTATGAAAGCTCAAAAAGAAAACTAAGTGGGTGTGCATGCAACTTTCTTTCTCATGAAGACCTCGGGCATTTGAGGAATCCCGTCATTGGAATATACAAGTCAAGTTCTATAATGAAAAATCCCACTAGTTATATGAAAAATGAAAGCATAGGAGACTATCTATATGAAAACATGGTGCTACTTTGAAGCACAAGTGTGTAAAGGATAGTAACATTGCCCCTTCTCTCATTTTATTTTTTATTTTTTTATACTCTTTTCCCCTTTTTTTTCTTCTGCTCTTGTTGGCATCCTTTTTTTGTTTTTCATCCGGAGTCTCATCCTGACTTGTGGGCACTCATAGTCTCCATCATCCTTTCCTCACTTGGGACAGTTCTCTAAAAATGAATAATGATGATCATCACACTTCTATTTACTTAAGACTCAAAAAAATTACAACTCGATACTAGAACAAAATATGACTCTATAGGAATGCCTCTCGCGGTGTACCAGGATGTGCAATGATCTAGCGTAACATGTATAAGAATGATGAATGATGGTTGAGCCACAAATACTATGTCAGCTATATGATCATGCAAAGTAATATGGCAATGATGATGTGTGTCATAAAAACGGAACGACGGAAGTTGCATGGCAATATATCTCAGAATGACTATGGAAATGGCATAATATGTAGGTATGGTGGCTGTTGTGAGGAAGATATAAGGAGGCTTATGTGTGACAGATCGTATCGTATCACAGGGTTTGGATGCACCACATGAAGTTTGCACCACATCTCAAGGTGAGAAAGGGCAATGCATGGTACCCAAGAGGCTAGCAAATTGCGGAAAGGTAAGAGTGTGTAGAATCCATGGACTCACATTAGTCATAAGGAACTCACATACTTATTGCAAAAGTTTATTAGCCCTCGAAGCAAAGTACTACTACGCATGCCCCTAGGGGATAGATTGGTAGGAAAAGACCATCGCTCGTCCCTGACGCCACTCATAAGGAAGACCATCAATAATAAATCATGCTCCAACTTCATAGCATAACTAGAGACTATACATGCATGCTTCAGGAATCACAAACCTTAACACCAATATTATTACTAAACCACAATCATTCACTAGTACCTCCCACATATCACCATCTTTATATCGCAAAACTATTGCAAGGAATCAGACT
Source organism: Aegilops bicornis (assembly GCA_021605145.1). Classification (NCBI taxonomy): domain Eukaryota; kingdom Viridiplantae; phylum Streptophyta; class Magnoliopsida; order Poales; family Poaceae; genus Aegilops; species Aegilops bicornis. The sequence continues at coordinate 237,554,654 of CM038669.1, forward strand.
TATCATATTTAGTGATCTACATGAAAGTTTTTATTATATCCCTCTTGAATGCCTATCATATTAGGGCCAAATTCATAACTTGTGCATATTGCCATTACTATCATCAACTCTCAAAAAGATAAGTGAAGCATGAGAGTGCAACTATTTCTTTAAAATATAACCACCGCCGTGCTCTAAAAAATATAAGTGAAGCACTAGAGCAACTTCCTAGCTCGAAAGATATAAGTGAAGCACATAGAATTTTCTAATAAATCACGAATAATGTGTGTCCCTCTAAAAAAGTGTGTTCAGCAAAGATGATTGTGGAAAACTAAAAAGAAAACAAAGCAAAGACTCATATAATACTTGACGCTCCAAGCAAAAATCATATCATGTGGTGAATAAAAATATAGCTTCAAGTAATATTACCAATAGTTGGTAGAAGAAAGAGGGGATGCAATCTGGAGAATACCCAAGCTTAGATGCGTGTGAGTCCTTGAATATTACCTTGGGGTGCCACGGGCATCCCCATGCTTAGTCTCTTACCAATCCTTATTCCTTCATCCATCGTGATCTCACCCAATACTTGAAAACTCGAGCACACAAAACTCAACAGAAAACTCATGAGATCCATTAGTATAGTCAAGTAAATCACCACTTTAACTATTGTTGTAAACCCATTAATATTTTAATATTGCATAATACCTACTGTATTCTAACTTCACAATGGATTATACCCTCCCCCCGATACAATCCATAGATTCATCAAAACAAGCAAACATGCAACAAAAATAGAATCTGTTAAGAATAGAACAGTTTCTAGTAATTTGAAGAATGACTATACTTATATAAACCCAAAACTTATGAAACATTAAGGCAACATGGTAAATTTGAATATCAATCATGTGTAAAAGAATTCAGAATTTTATCATGCTCTGGTGAATTTTAAAATTGACATCTTTGGGCCTTAAAAGTTTACATTTTTTAACAAAATCAAAGCAACTATCATCCAAATCATCCCAAAAGCTTTACTTGGCACAAACACTAACTTAAACACAAAAACACAACCATAACAGTACCATAATTGTGTGCACACCAAAAAACAGGAAAGATAACTATTGGGTTATCTCCCAACAAGCTCTTTCTTTAAAGCCACTAAGATGGGCTTTGAGATTTCAATGATGCTCACAGGAAAGACAAGAATTGATACACAAAGAGAGCACCATATTACATGTGAAAAACACATTTAATTCCAACATACTTCCTATGCACAGGCATTTTATGAGCAATCAAATTATCAAGACAAGAAATATGTAGGACATGCAAGGGAGAAGAATAGACATTGACGATCTCAACATAACGAGAGGTAATTTAGTAAAATGAAAATTTATACAACCATATTTTCCTCTCTCATAATAATTACATGAAGGATCATCATCAAATTCAACAATGTAGCTATCATATAAAATTTTCTCTTCATGATCCACATACATAAAAGTCTTATAATCTTCCAAGATAACGGGATTAACATTAACTAAAGTCATGACCTCTCCAAACCCACTTTATCAATAATTTCATAAGATTGAACACTCTCCAAATATGTGGGATTCTTTTTTTCTAAAGTTGACACTCTTCTAGACCCACTTTCACTATTATTTCAAACATTATTACCAATTTTATATTCATAATGAGGCTTAAATAAATTTTCAGGATCATAAGAAGCATTATCATCCCAATCATGATTGTTACAATAAGTAGTTGACATAAAAAAATCATCATCCCCAAGCTTGTAGCTTTGCACATTATTAGCACAATTGCCATTAGTAGAATTTGTAACACCATCATTACAACCATGCTTTTCATTCAAGGGGCTATCAAGTGTGGGTGCAATAGCAATAATTTCATTTTTAAGTTCATCTCCATAAGCATCATAAATATTGGCCTCATGGCCACAAGAATGGCAAGCATCAAATTCATCAAAAAGGGATATTTCCAGTGATCGACATGATCATAATTATCAATAGATTCCTGCATATATTATTCTCTTCCAAAGCAACAGACAGTCTCCCAATGAATTAACTAACAGATGCATTAGAAGCATGGTTTTCATAGCAATATTTAAATATGGAAAGAAATTCAGATTTGTAGAGAGTAGCATCATACTTCTCAATCAAAGAAACAACTTCATAAGCACCCTTAAAAGCAACAGATTCTTCAATTTGTTCGACAACATAGTAACTATAAATACATTTAGCATAAGAAGATAAGATTTCATTATCATTAAAATCACATAGGTTGGGAAGGTGCTTTTTAGGGTTCTCGGGGCAACAAGTAAAATCATGAAATTCACATAGACTCCAAGCATAACATAGAAAACAATTTATTTGATCCCATAAGAGTCTCCCTTTTTTAGACAAAGGGTGACGCATAAAATGAGCATGCTCATCTAATGATTTTCCCTCAACCAAACTGGTTGGGGTTTCAGCACGAGCACAAATGAATCAAAGATGATCCAAGTAAAAGACTTTAAGTAGGTCCATATATCTTTACTTTTCCTTTTCTTTTCTATTTTTGGTGTGTTGACATGAAGGCAAAAAGCAAGAAAACGAGCAAAAAGGCAAACGGAAAATATTTTTTGTTTTTGTGAAAATGTTTTAGAAGTGGGGGAGATGAAAACGAGAGGAAAATGGCAAATAATTTAAATACAAGGAGATGAAAGTTTATGTGATGGTACTTGATAGATGTTGATGATGTCTCCCCAACAACGGCGCCAAATATTCTTCCTGCTACTTGTGAGTTGCGTTGGGATTTCCTTGAAGAGAGAGGATGATGTAGTATAGTAGAGATAACTATTTCCCTTGGCAAAGAAACAAGCTTATCAATCCAGTAGGAGCACCAAGCAACACCTAGTTCGCAGTACATACAGACAAAATAACAAATACTTGCACCTATCTCAAACAAGGGGATATCAATCCCTTGGCGGTTAATTGCAAGGATCAAATCTCATAGTTATAGATAGATAAACAAAACACAAAATAAAATAAAGTAAATAAAATTGCAGCAAGGTATTTTTGTATTTTAATATATGATAAAAGATAGACCGGGGGGACATAGTTTTCACTGGAGGCTTCTATCTTGAAGATATCATATGGTGGGTAAACGAATTACTGTTGGGCAATTGATATAAAAGAGAATAATGATGATGATATCCAGGGCAATGATCATGTATATAGGCGTCATGTCTGAGCCAAGTAGACCGACTCCTGTCGGAATCTACTACTTGTCGTCGAAAACAACGGCCACCTATGGGGCCATGAGCCCCTTGTGGTTCGGCAGGGGGATGAGCACATTGCACAAAGAGCGGATAACATCGCGCTGCAAATCAGAGATCACAAGGGCGATTTTACCCAGGTTCGGGACACCACGAGGCGTAAAACCCTACTCCTGCTTTCATGGATTGATGGTGGATTGTGGTGGAAGCGCAGCGCTCTAGCCTGGCAGGGTTGCCTCGGGGCGAGAATGGCTATGCGCGTACGAGTGTACAAGGGTCCGAATCCTTTCTATGTTGGCCATGGGCCTCCTTTTCTAGATCAAGGGGTCACCACAGTGGCAAATCAGTCATTGTGCACTGATTAGATTGCAACAGTGCTATCATACCTAAATCTGCAGACATGGCAGAGCGCATTAAATGTGCCGCTTAGTGTCACACCATGGCCTACCCGGCAAGCCTTGCCAGGCTGCTCGGCCACCTTCTCTCCTGCTTGCATGCCACGTCGTTGGACGGATGCCATTTGGAGATGATTTCCATAGGAAGTGGCTTCCATGTGGAAAGAAACAACCACTTAGTCACCTTAGGGCTTGACACCGCACTGATTGATGACTTGCATCGATGTGAGGTTGTGCGGTGGAGCCTTGGTGGGGTGGTTTGCCTTCGTAGGCCCCGGCAGGCCTACCGGGGCGGTCTTGAGGTTTGCTTCCGGGGTAACCTGGACCTCGCCAGGCTCGCCTGCCCGGCGAGGCACGTTTTCCTTTAGTGGTGTCTTGCTCCTTTAGCCTGACTTGGTCTTCTTGATCTAGACTATTATTCTTCATAGAGATGATCTCTTGTGCTTGTTCTTCTCTTGGATGCTGCAAACTTGCCGGGTTGGCAGCTTGCTGTCCGTGCACAAGTCAGGGGAAACATACACTCCTGTTTCTGTACCCCGACATAAGCCCCCGGGCATGAGCCATACGTGCCACTGGGCACGTTGGGTTAGGCCCCAAACAGTGCATGGACACATGGCGAAAAAACGCTACGTGTGCGGCGATTCATCATGATAATCAGTCAATCCAATGTCCACTTCGCGTATTTACCACTGGTCGTGGGGTAGTGGGACTGTATCAGTTAATGTGAAATGGTAACTTTCTGAAGAGTCGCGCCCTCCCCCACATTCTTTCCTTAAGAAAGGAAAACGCGGAAGGGCACTGCCCATTCGTTGCCCGCTCCGCTCCTCCATCATCTTCTTCCGCAAGCCAAACAACTGCTCTTCCTCCTCGCCCATGCTCGCCGCCGGTCCCCCATACTACTACCTTCCCCCATCCCGTCACAACTTGAAGAGATGGGGAAGAAGGCAGCCACCAAGGGGAAGCAGACAACCACCAAGAAAGAGGTGGTTGCTAAAGGGAGCAAGAGGGCAATGGAGCTGGACAAAAGGCGGAGGGGAGATGTCGTCTTCTTCCCATCGAATCTGGACGGCGGGGTGCTGGAAGAAAGGTACGGATACCTGTGGAGAGGAAAGTCCCGAAAGGGCACGGTGCACCCAAAGTTCTGGCAGAGGGAAAAGAGGACCCGCCAGATTCATACCGATTCTTCTGTGCGTATTTCATCTGCGGCCGCTGCCCTCCCTTCTCAAATTTCTTTGAAGCAATGATGTTGATCTATGGATTTCATCTTCTGGATTTCACGCCAAACACAATGGCGTGCATGGCAATTTTTGCCACTTGTGCGAGAACTTTGTTGGAGTCACCCCAATGTCGATTTGTTCAGGAACTATTTCGTCCCGTGGGTGGAGAACAAAGCCCATCGCTCCGGGAACATAAGTCGGATGTCACGGGTGGCGAGGGGAAACTGGGATTACCTCCTAGGTCAGCATCGGGGCAGATGGGAGGAATGGAGAGCAGATTGGTGCTGGATTCAGGATTGGAAGGCCCCAGATTTCTGCCAAGCTCGGACAGAGTGCATCAAGCGCGGCCACGATTGGAGGGAATTCGGCCTCTCCGACGATAGGCTTTGCCTAGCAATAAACAAGATTACTCGTCTAAAGGTTGTCGGGCTAACTATCGAGCATGTGGGAGTCGATTTCCTCCTCCGCTGCATCGCACCCCTGTAGAAGAGGGATAGGTTTGGCTGGGAATATGGAAATGCACCGGATAGGATGAGATTGGTCCCTGGCTTGGCCAACAATCTTCAGTCTATGGCCACGCTTGGTTGTGTGACCAATTGTTTGGCAGCTTCGGGCTGTTCAAGCAGCTGACAAATGTCGTCTCACTGCATATCAATTCTGCCAGCGACCAGATCTTGAACTGGATGCCGGATTGCAATTGTCATGGAGTTTCGGGTGACTAGAAGTTACCCATGCTCGATGAAGAGCTCGTGTGGTCCTTCGTCCTGGTGGAAAGGGCTAACATGGTGGAGTCCAACATGTACAAGTGCACCTCCAAGGTGGAGGCATATATCAGGAAGCGGATAGAGGAGGAGAGGGTGCTTAGGGCTACTATGATGGCGAAGGCCAAGAAGGCGGCAAAGGGAAAGGAGGAGGCTAAGGACGAAGGCTCCTCCCACAGCAGGAGCAAGGTGCAAGCCACGGAGGAGGCTGCCGGGGATGATCCTGTCGGGGGTGAACATGCCGGGGATGAGCCTGCCGGGGATGAGGCTTCCGGGATGGAAGCTCTATACACCGCGGCGGTAGAGGCCCAGGAGGAAGAGGAGGATGAGGGGGTGGAGAAGCCTGAGGAGGATTGGCTCGCGGCAGGCCCTCAAGCCCCCGAACCAGACTTGGACCAACGCCCTCACAGGCGGGCTGCCAACCGGGGAACGACAGTTCTGGACCCTGCGCCTGCCGCCAAAAAGGTGAAAAATATTGCCACCAATAGTAGCAAACAGGATGTGGTGCACTGGCAGTCCTCCCGCCTCGCCGAGTCAGGGCTTGAGAGCGCCAATAGCACCATCGAAGACCTGAAAGCCAGGATCGGCACCTTGGAGATCTCGGCAGGATCTAGCGGGGCCCATGAGAAGCAGCTGACAAAATACCTGGACACCGCAAGGTGCCTTAAGAAGTATGGAGAGGACAAGTTGGAGAATCACTCCGAGCAGGTTGACCTCTGGATCAAGAGCTTGTTCGACATTGCTGGGCGTCTCACTGCTCAGACTGTAGCGATGGGCATGGAAGGGCCAGTCTTTTCGGCTAGCAGGTTATACGTCCATTTTGCATCATGCTTTTATCTCAATATTTATTGCATTATGGGCTATTACTAAACATTATGTCACAATACTTATGCCTTTTTTCTCTTATTTTACAAGGTTTACATGAAGAGGGAGAATGCTTTGGAATTACAGAATTTGGAAAAGGAGAAAATATTAGAGACCTATTCTGCACAACTCCAAAAGTCCTGAAACTCCATGAAAGTCAGTTTTGGAATATAATAAAAATATTTGGTGAAGAAAGCACCAGAGGGGGGCCACTCCCTGTCCACGAGGGTGGAGGGCGCGCCCCCTGCCTCTTGGGCCACCTGGAAGCCTCCCGATGCCCATCTTCTGGTATAAGGTGTCTTTCGCCCTGGAAAAAAAAATAAGAAGGAAGCTTTCGGGACGAAGCTCCGCCGTCTTGAGGCGGAACCTGGCGAAACAAATCTAGGGCTCCGGCGGAGCTGTTCTGCCGGGGAAACATCCCTCCGAGAGGGGGAAACCGTCACCATCGTCATCACCATCGATCCTCTCATTGGGAGGGGGTCAATCATCATCAACATCTTCAGCAGCACCATCTCCTCTCAAACCCTAGTTCATCCCTTGTATCTTATCTTTGTCTCAAAACCTCAGATTGGTACCTGTGGGTTGCTAGTAGTGTTGATTACTCCTTGTAGTTGATGCTAGTTGGTTTATTCAGTGGAAGATCATATGTTCAGATCCTTTCTCTGATTATGAACATGAATATGATTTGTGAGTAGTTACGTTTGTTGCTGAGGACATGGGAGAAGTCTTGTTATAAGTAGTCATGTGAATTTGGTATTCGTTCGATATTTTGATGAGATGTATGTTGTCTTTCCTATAGTGGTGTTATGTGAACATCGACTACATGACACTTCACCATTTTTTGGGCCTAGGGGAAGGCATTGGGAAGTAATAAGTAGATGATGGCTTGCTAGAGTGACAGAAGCTTAAACCCTAGTTTATGCGTTGCTTCGTAAGGGGCTGATTTGGATACACATGTTTCATGCTATGGTTAGGTTTACCTTAATTCTTCTTTCATAGTTGCGGATGCTTGTGAGAGGGGTTAATCATAAGTGGGATGCTTGTCCAAGTAAGGGCAGTACCCAAGCACCAGTCTACCCACATACCAAATTATCAAAGTAACGAACGCGAATCATATGAGCATGATGAAAACTAGCTTGACGATAATTCCCATGTGTCCTCGGGAGCGTTTTCCTTTATATAAGAGTTTGTCCAGGCTTGTCCTTTGCTACAAAAAGGATTGGGCCACCTTGCTGCACCTTGTTTACTCTTGTTACTTGTTACCCGTTACGAATTACCTTATCATAAAACTATCTGTTACCGACAATTTCAGTGCTTGCAGAGAATACCTTACTGAAAACCGCTTGTCATTTCCTTCTGCTCCTCATTGGGTTTGACACTCTTACTTATCGAAAGGACTACGATAGATCCCCTATACTTGTGGGTCATCAAGACTCTTTTCTAGCGCTGTTGCCGGGGAGTGAAGCGCCTTTGGTAGGTGGAATTTGTTAAGGAAAAACTTATATAGTGCGCTGAAATTTACTGTCACTTGTTACTATGGAAATTAATCCTTTGAGGGGCTTGTTCGGGGTATCTTCACCCCGACAAGTAGAGCAAAGAGTTTCTCCACAACCTACTGAACCTATTGAAAATGTTTACTTTGAAATTCCTTTGGGTATGATAGAAAGCGCTAGCTAATCCTTTTACAGGAGATGGAACATTACATCCCGATATGCACCTAATCTATGTGGATGAAGTTTGTGGATTATTTAAGCTTGTACGTATGCCCGAGGATGTTTTCAAGAAGAAGGTCTTCCCTTTATATTTGAAGGGAAAGGCATTGACATGGTTTAGGCTATTAGATGATATTGGATCATGGAACTACAACCGATTGAAATTGGAATTTCATCAGAAGTTTTATCCTATGCATCTGGTTCATCGTGATCATAATTATATATATAATTTTTGGCCTCGCGAAGGAGAATGTATCGCTCAAGCTTGGGGGAGTCTTAAGTCAATGTTATATTCATGCCCCAATCATGAGCTCTCAAGAGAAATTATTATTCAAAAATTTTATGCTCGGCTTTCTCTCAATAATCGCTTCATGCTCGATACTTCTTGTACTGGTTCTTTTATGATGAAGACTATTGAATTCAAATGGGATTTATTGGAAAGAATTAAATGCAACTCTGAAGATTGGGAACTCGACGAAGGTTAGGAGTCAGGTATAACACCTAAGTTTGATTGTGTTAAATCTTTTACGGATACCGATATTTTTCGTGAATTTAGCACTAAATATGGACTCGACTCTCGGATAGTAGGTTCTTTCTGTGAATCATTTGCTACTCATGTTGATCTCCCTAAGGAGAGTGGTTTAAATATCATCCTCCCATCGAAGTAAATGTAGTTTAACCTATTAAAGTTGAAGAAAAGACTATCACTTATAATGTTGATCCTATTGTTCCTACCACTTATATTGAGAAACCACCTTTCCGTGTTAGAATAAAGGATCATGCTAAAGCTTCAACTGTGGTTCGTAAGAGTAATGCTAGAACATCTACATCCTCTAAGCAAATTAAAGTTGAACCTATTATTTCTATGGTTAAGGATCTCTTGGTCGATAATATTGATGGGCATGTTATTTACTTCTGTAATGAAGCTGCTAGAATTGCTGGACCCGATACTAAGGGTAAACATAGACCTGTTGTTGGCATGCCTGTTGTTTCTGTTAAAATAGCAGATCATTGTTATCATGGCTTATGTGATATGGGTGCTAGTGCGAGTGCAATACCTCATTCCCTATATGAAGAAATTATGCATGATATTGCACCTGCTGAGATAGAATGTATTGATGTTACAATTAAGCTTGCAAATAGAGATACTATTTCACCAGTTGGGATTTTTAGAGATGTTGAAGTATTGTGTGGGGAAGTTAAATATCCTACTAATTTTCTTGTTCTTGGTTCCCCACAAGATGACTTTTGTCCCATTATATTTGTTAGACCCTTCTTGAATACTGTTAATGCTAGGATAGATTGAGAAAAGATATTGTTACTATTGCTTTAGGGGATATGTCTCATGATTTTAATTTTGCTAAATTTCGTAGACAACCCTATGATAAAGAATTTCCTAGTAAAGATGAAATTATTGGTCTTGCTTCTATTGCCGTGCCTCCTAATGATCCTTTGGAACAATATTTGCTAGACCATGAAAATGATATGTTTATGAATAAAAGAAGGGAAATAGATGAAGTATTCTTTTAACAGGGACCTATTTTGAAACACAACTTGCCTGTTGGAATTCTAGGGGATCCTCCTCCACCAAAGGGTGATCCCGTGTTTGAGCTTAAACCATTACCTGATACTCTTAAATATGCTTACCTTGATGAAAAGAAGATATATCCTGTTATTATTAGTGCTAACCTTTCAGAGCAGGAAGAAGAGAAATTATTGAAAACTCTGAAGAAGCACCGTGCTGCTATTGGATATACCCTTGATGATCTTGAGGGCATTAGTCCCACTCTATGCCAGCACAAAGTAAAATTGGAGAAAGGCGCTAAACCGGTTGTTGATCACCAACGACGGTTAAATCCTAAGATGAAAGAAGTGGGAAGAAAGGAAATACTAAAGCTTCTGGAGGCAGGTATAATTTATCACGTTGCTGATAGTCAGTGGGTAAGCCCTATCCATTGTGTCCCTAAGAAGGGAGGTATTACTATTGTTCCCAATGATAAAGATGAAGTGATCCCACAAAGAATTGTTACAGGTTATAGAATGGTAATTGACTTTCGCAAATTAAATAAAGCCACTAAAAAGGATCATTACCCTTTACCTTTTTTTGATCAAATGCTAGAAAGATTATCAAAACATACACATTTTTGCTTTCTAGATGGTTATTCTGGTTTCTCTCAAATACCTGTTTCAAAAGAGGATCAGGAAAAGACCACTTTTACTTGCCCTTTTGGTACCTTTGCTTATAGACGTATGCCTTTTGGTTTATGTAATGCACCTGCTACCTTTCAAAGATGTATGACTGCTATATTCTCTGACTTTTGTGAAAAGATTGTTGAGGTTTTCATGGATGATTTCTCCGTGTATGGAACTTATTTTGATGATTGCTTAAGCAACCTTGATCGAGTATTGCAGAGATGTGAAGAAACTAATCTTGTCTTGAATTGGGAGAAGTGCTACTTTATGGTTAATCAAGGTATTGTCTTGGGGCATAAAATTTCTGAAAGAGGTATTGAAGTTGATAAAGCTAAAGTTGATGCTATTAAAAGATGCCGTGTCCTAAGGACATTAAAGGTATCAGAAGTTTCCTTTGTCATGCCGGTTTTTATAGGAGGTTCCTTAAAGACTTCTAAAAAATTTCTAGGGCTCTGACTAATCTCTTACAAAAGAGAAAAGTATGTTTTTCGTCCCTCAAGTTCCCAAAAAGTGCAGACTTCGTCCTTCAACTTTTTTTGGTCTGCTTTTGGTCCCTCAAGTTTCAAAACCGGTCAAGTTTCGTCCGATTCTGGTTTCGCTAGAAAAGCAGGACACGTGGCGTGGTATTCTCTCTCCCATCACTTGCCACGTCCGACCCGCCGTTGGGTCAAACAGACCGCCCGCGCGACGCCGTCAGGTCACTCTCCCCCTCACGCTTTTCTGAAGGACGCGACGGCGAGGTCGGGACGGAGAGAGAGAAGAGGAAGAGAAGAGCGTGAGGGGAGAGTGACTGACGTCGCCGCTGGCGGTCTGTTTGACCTAACGCGGGTCGGACGTGGCAAGTGATGGGAGAGAGAATACCACGCCACGCGGTCCTGCTTTTCTAGCTTAAACCAGAATTCGGACAAAACTTGACCGGTTTTGAAACTTGAGGGACCAAAAGCAGACCAAAAAAAGTTGAAGGACGAAGTCTGCACTTTTTGGGAACTTGAGGGACGAAAAACATACTTTTCTCCTTACAAAAAGATGTTCCTTTTGTCTTTGATTATGATTGTGTAGAAGCATTTGAAATACTTAAGAAAGCCTTGATTTCTGCACCTATTGTTCAGCCACCTAATTGAAATTTACCCTTTGAAATTATGTGTGATGCTAGTGATTATGTTGTTGGTGTTGTTCTAGGAGAAAGAGTTGATAAGAAATTAAATCTTATCCATTATGCTAGTAAAACTCTAGACAGTGCCCAGAGAAATTATGCTAGTACTGAAAAGAATTTTTAGCAGTTGTATTTGCTTGTGATAAGTTTAGACCTTATATTGTTGATTCTAAAGTAATTGTTCACACTGATCATGATGCTATTAAATATCTTATGGAAAAGAAAGATGCTAAACCTAGACTTGTTAGATGGGTTCTCTTGCTACAAGACTTTGATTTGCATATTATTGATAGAAAGGGAGTTGAGAACCCCGTCGCAGAGAACTTGTCTAGGTTAGAGAATGTTCTTGATGACCCACTACCCATTGATGATAGCTTCCCTGATGAACAATTAGCTGTCATAAAAGCTTGTCGTACTGCTGCATGGTATGCTGATTATGCCAATTACATTTTTGCTAAATTTATACCACCTAGTTTCACATACCAGGAAAATAAAAAGTTTTTCTATGATTTAAGACATTACTTCTGGGACGACCCACACCTTTATAAAGAAGGAGTAGATGGTGTTATTAGACGTTGTGTACCTGAGCATGAACATGAACAGATCCTATGCAAGTGTCACTCCGAGGCTTATGGAGGTCACCACGCTGGAGATAGAACTGCACATAAGGTATTGCAATCCAGTTTTTATTGGCCCACTCTTTTCAAGGACGCACGTAAGTTTGTCTTGTGTTGTGATGAATGTAAATTGGTAATATTAGTAGACGTCAAGAAATGCCTATGAACTATTCACTTGTTATTGAACCATTTGATGTCTGGGGCTTTGATTATATGGGACCTTTTCCTTCCTCTAATGGGTATACACATATTTTAGTCGTTGTTGATTACGTTACTAAGTGGGTAGAAGCTATTCCAACTAGTAGTGCTGATCATAACACCTCTATTAAGATTCTTAAAGAAGTTATTTTTCCAAGGTTTGGAGTCCCTAGATACTTAATGACTGATGGTGGTTCACATTTTATTCATGGTGCTTTTCGTAAAATGCTTGCTAAGTATGATGTTAATCATAGAATTGCATCTCCATACCACCACAGTCTAGTGGTCAAGTAGAACTAAGTACTACAGAGATTAAATTAATTTTGCAAAAGACTATTAATAGATGTAGAAAGATTTGGTCCAAGAAACTGGACGATGCATTATGGGCCTATAGAACTGCATATAGAAATCCTATGGGTATGTCTCTGTATAAAATGGTTTATGGAAAAGCATGTCACTTACCTCTCAAGCTAGAACATAAGGGATATTGGGCCATTAAAGAGCTCAATTATGATTTCAAACTTGCCGGTGAGAAGAGACTATTTAACATTAGCTCACTTGATGAATGGAGAACCCAAGCCTATGAGAATGCTAAACTGTTTAAAGAAAAAGTTAAAAGATGGCATGACAAAAGGATACAAAAGCGTGAGTTTAATGTAGGTGATTATGTTTTGTTATACAACTCCCGTTTAAGATTTTTTGCAGGAAAACTTCTCTCTAAATGGGAAGGTCCTTACGTTATCGAGGAGGTCTATCGTTCCGGTGCCATAAAAATTAACAACTTCGAAGGCACAAATCCAAAGGTGGTGAACGGTCAAAGAACCAAACATTATATCTCAGGTAACCCCATAAATGTTTAAACCAATGTTATTGAAACCGTAACCCGAGAGGAATACATAAGGGACACTTTCTAGAACGTTTCAGACTCCGAAAAGTAATAGGTATGTGGTACGGTAAGTAAACCGACTCCAAAACAATTCTAATAGCAAATCTTCTCCGTTTTGGATTATTTAAGAAAATAGGAAAATAATAAGTAGTCCTGGAAGGACAAGAGTCGTCCACGAGGGTGGAGGGCGTGCCCTACCCCCTGGGCACGGCCCTCTGCCTTGTGGGCACCTTGTGTGCCCTCCGGACTCCGTTTTCTTGCACGATACTTATTTTGGTCGGTAAAAATTCATTATATAATCTCCCGAAGGTTTTGACCACCGTACCACGAAAAATTCCTAAGTTTTTGTTTTGAGTAGTTTCTGTTGTAGATTAGAACAATATGTCGTCCCCCTCCTCCAATGATGTGGGCGACGATGCTTGGCTAATGAAGATATAGACGAAGCGAGAAGAAATCAGGGAAATCAAGGAAGGTGACAAGATCAAGGAGACCGCAAAGGAGCAAGTACCAACAGTAGAAGAGGAAGACTTCTCTCAACCTCACTACAATCATCTCACCCCAACTGAGATTGAAGCTTTCAAGATGATTGAGTTAGCTAAAATACAAAACAAGTATCTCACACGTGAAAATATTTTGTTGAAGGAGCATATCACCGCACTCAAGGGGATTATCCGCAAATTGGAGGATCTCCTATGCTCGATGTGCGACACTACGTCATCAACAACTCCATCATCACCACCTTTGAAGAAAGAGACATAAATACATGGGTATGGGCACTCCCCTTGGCAACTGCCAAGCTTGGGGGAGGTGCCCCAGTATCATATCACCATCACACTTCTATCTTTACCGTTTTTCTTAGTTCGATCCTTTTGTTTATATCTTGATCTAGTAGAATAAAGTTTAGTATGATCTAGCTTTGAGTTTTTGTGTTGATCCTTATCTATGTAATTGAGTCCGTGAGCTATATATAATAAAGATTAGTCTTGAGTCGAGGGCTTGGTTATCTTGCTATGATCTTGAGGGAATAAAAGAAAGAATAAAAAGAAATAAAAAGATCATATTGACTTTACGAAGAGTAATGACTTCGCATATAAAGAGTATGATGAATAAAAGTTGTTGAGAGTTGACAAACATAGTTTTGGTCATCTTTGCAATTAATAGGAAGTAATAAAGAAAGAGAGGTTTTCACATATAAATATACTATCTTGGACATCTTTTATGATTGTGAGCACTCATTAAAATATGACATGCTAAAAAGTTGATGTTGGACAAGGAAGACAACGTAATGGGTTATGTTTTCTTATATCCGAAATAAATTATATTGTCATGGATCATCCAACATGTTGAGGTTGCCTTTCCCCCTCATGCTAGCCAAATTCTTTCCACCGAGTAGAGATACTACTTGTGCTTCCAAATATCCTTAAAACCAAGTTTTGCAATGAGAGTCCATCATATCTACCTATGGATTGAGTAAGATCCTTCAAGTAAGTTGTCATTGTTGCAAGCAATAAAATTTGCTCTTTAAATATGTATGATCTATTAGTGTGGAGAAAATAAGCTTTATACGATCTTGTGATATGGAAGAAATAAAAGCGACAGACTGCATAATAAAGGTCCCTATCACAACTGGCAATATAAAGTGACGTTCTTTTGCATTAAGATTTTGTGCATCCAACCATAAAAGCACATGACAACCTCTGCTTCCCTCTGCGAAGGGCCTATCTTTTATTTTTGTCTTATACCTTATACAAGAGTCATGGTGATCTTCACCTTTCCTTTCTACACTTTATCCTTTGACAAGCACTATGTGTTGGAAAGATCCTGATATATATATCCAATTGGATGTGGGTTTTCATAAAGCATTATTGTTGACGTTACCCTTGAGGTAAAAGGTTGGGAGGCAAAATTATAAGGCTCTATCTTTCTCTATGTCCAATTAAAACTTCATACCCATAAGTATTGCATGAGTGTTAGCAATTGTGAAAGACTAAATGATAGTTGAGCATGAGGACTTGCTGAAAAGCTCTTATATTGACTCATTCCGATGTTATGATAAATTGCAATTGCTTCAATGACCGAGATTATAGTTTGTTAGTTTTCGATGAAGTTTCTGATTCATACTTCACACTGTGAATAGATTGTTACTTCAGCATAAGAAATCATATGACAATATATATATGTTGCTCTTTTAAGAATGATCATGACGCCCTCATGTCCGTATTTTATTTTATCGATCTTGGACATCTTTTATGATTGTGAGCACTCATTAAAATATGACATGCTAAAAAGTTGATGTTGGACAAGGAAGACAACGTAATGGGTTATGTTTTCTTATATCCGAAATAAATTATATTGTCATGGATCATCCAACATGTTGAGGTTGCCTTTCCCCCTCATGCTAGCCAAATTCTTTCCACCGAGTAGAGATACTACTTGTGCTTCCAAATATCCTTAAAACCAAGTTTTGCAATGAGAGTCCATCATATCTACCTATGGATTGAGTAAGATCCGTCTGGGAGGCTGATCGGACCCACGAACACCTATGGGGCCGGCGGACCAGGCCCCTTGTGGTTCGGAGGGGGGCGGAGAGCGCACGAAGAGCGGATCCAGCGGCTAACACGAGCAGTTTACCCAGCTTCGGAGCTCTCCTGAGAGATAATACTCCTCTGCTGCTTGTCCGATTGTATTGTGTTCTTGCCGGGAGCGATGAGAGCTACAAAACCTAAGCGTGAGAGAATGTTCGAACCCCCTCTACGTTGCGCACGGGCCTCCTTTTATATGCGCAAGGGGTCTCCGACAAGTGGCAACATGGGTGAGGGTACAAATGTAAAAACAGTAGTTGGTACACCTACCGAGCGATGTATGCGATTGCAAAATACCTAACTCGGCGGCAAGGGACAAAAGCAATAAATGCCCGTCGTGTCGCCTAAGCGATGCTACTGAGCGCCACCGTTTGCCACGATGGTGGGCTTGTCGGCGCCGCTTACGCTGCTCCCGGCTGGCTGCACAGCCTCTTGACACGTCGCGCATGGAATGGTCCCATGGCGACACGTTGATGGGTGAGCTGGAGCGGAGATGAAGAGGTTATGCGCCGCTGCAAGCGCCTTGCCGCGGCTGAATCCTGTCGCATCGGAGGCTTGTCGGCGTTCCGAGCCTTCGGCAAGCTCCTCTTGCCGGGTCATGTCTTCTGCGTGCCTTGAGTGGCCTTCCCGGCAAGCTCCTCTTGCCGGGGCCTTGTCTACTTGGCTAAATACTTTGTTCTTGAATGGCTCCAAAGGAGCCACGGAGGATCTTGGCGGTGACCAGGCAAGCCTTGCCGCTGGTGTCAGAATCGTCTGCGTGCACGAAGTTCGGGATACTAGGGTACCCTACTCTAGTACACCGACAGGAGCCCCGGCTGGGCCGCACACGGTGCCGAGCGCTGTCGGGCCAGGCCCAAAAACAGTGCACGGTCACACGTGGCCTTGATCACGCCGTTACTTGCCCCGGACCCACCACGTCCCCTACTAATGGCACGCACCGAACGTGGCGTCGTGCGAGAGATCGTGGGCGTGGTCGTGGGGGGTTTCTTTATTAGGAAAAGCGGAACGTCCGCCCCCCTCTCCGCCCTTATAAAGAGGGGAAACAGGGGCAGGTCGTCCACCTCGCCATTGCTGTCTTGTCAAGAAAACCACCACCGCTCCCCCCTTCTTCTCCAGTGCAAAGAGAGCCGCGCCCCGCCCCCTTTCGCCACAAGCACACTCGACGCCGTCGACCTCCTCCACCGCCTCCGCCATGGCTCCGAAGGCCGACAAGGGGAAAGGGGTGAAATCGGCCGAGGCGCAGCGGCTCGTGGCGCTGCGCAAGGAGTGGGCCATCTTCTCCCCCCAGCTAGACGCGAAGGAGCTGAGGGAGGGCTTCTACCTCTTTTGGTCGACGGAGACGCGTGCGCATCCGCGCACGAAGGTACTCCCCGCCATTTAGCCCCAACGGGGTATCCTTTCTTTGCCCTTTTCTTTTATTGCGGGCTCTGCCCGCCCTTTTCCGAGTTCTTCTGCGATATCATGAACACATATGGCCTCCGCCTCCTTGATTTCACTCCCAACGTTGTCTTGACCATGGCGGTTTCGCACACCTTTGCGAAAACTTTGTCGGAGTCCACCCAAATGTGGCACTCTTCCGCCATTTCTTCGTGCCCCGCGTCGAGAGAGGAGAGCCGCTTGCCGGAGGGATAGCTTGGGTCTCCAGGATCGGCAAGAAAGAAGCCTACCTGGAAGGAGAGTTCCGTAACAAGTGGGAGGAGTGGAGAGCCAACTGGTGTTGGATCGTAGAGGAGAACCCGCAGCCCTTCACTGCCGTGCGCCGAACCCCAATAGTGCGCGGCAACGATTGGAGCAACTTGGCGCCGGAGGATGCTAGGTTGAAGATAGCTGTGACCCGGATTTTGCGCCTCAGGCTTGCCGGACTAACCGTAGGCGCAGTTGGCGCAGACTTCCTTCACCGCCGCATCGCTCCCTTGCAGGAAAGGAGGAGGCCTGCTTGGGAGTTCCAAAATGCGGCAGACATCATGAGGCTGCGTCCGGGTCTCAATTGGAATTTCACCGTCTTGGAGCTGGATGCGATGCTGCTAGAGCTGTTCAAGAACGACCCCGATCACCCTGAGTGGTTCAGGTTGCCGAGGGGGGTCGTCCATTGTGCAACAACTCAGCGCTCGACCGCATCCGCGCTATGATGTCGTTGTGCGATTCCCATGGGATCGTTCCAACCTGGCAAAAGCCTTTCGACGAGATCGTGCAGCAGTTCTTCGACACCTTGGAAGAAGTGCAGATCCGCCCGACGAAAGCGAAGAGGCTCACCCGCGACACCACCGACGAGGAGATGGTGCGCATTGCCACCAGTGGAGGAGGCGGCAGCTGCGCCACGGGCGTCTTCGGGTACACCGTGGAGGAGGCGGATGCAGCCGAGGCGGCAAGCGTTGCCGAGCGAAGGGAGTTCGCCGGCGAGGAAGAGGTTGTCGCACCCGAGGCTGAGTCGAGCGGACCAGCCGAGGGTGCTTCAGCTCCACCTCCCAGCCGACCGCCGCTAACGGAGCTCCCTGCCCGCCAAGAGGCGCTCCGCAGGCCGAGACGAGACGGGCGGCAGACGGGCCCACCGCAGCGCCAAGGCGACGCGCTTCACTGCAGCAAGCGATGTTGCCGCGGAGCACCCTGCTGCTGCGACAAGCTGGGGCGGGATCCTCCCAGGCCATCACTGACGCCTCCGCCAAGCGGCGAAGAGAGCCCACTCCTCCACCTCGTCGCGCGAGGCGAGCGGAGTTTGACTTCTCCGCGCTTAGCTCCGAGGAGGAAGAAGAAGAGTAAGCTTCAATATTGTGCTTGTATTTCTTCAATTTTGTTGCTTTATCTTGAATCGACTTGCTTCATTCTCGAACTTTTTCCTTTTCGTGACGCTAGCTCGAGAGGCGTCGAAGAGGGCCAAGACCCGGTGGTCGCTGTTGAGGATGATGCACCATGCAACAGGAGGCGTGTTCGAGACCCCTTGCCGGACTCCGGGTAACCCTTCTCGTGAGCAGCCCCTCAAAGACAGCCCCCTGCAGTAAGTATGCTGTTTTCTCCTTCTTGTTAGGTGTGCGTGGGTGCTCCTTCTTCGTTGATATCATTTGTTGGTTTGTGTAGGAGCAGAGCAGCCTCATCGAGGAGGCCGAAGCCGCCCGAAACTCCGTGCTCGCCGACCACGCCGCCAAGGGAGGATTCTCCGACAAGGGAGCGCCCTCCGACAAGGGAGGCTACTCCGGCAAGGGAGGCTACCACAGCAAGGGATAGCGCCAGTGATCCTCCAGTGGTCGAGACCATGGTTGCAGATCCCATTGCAGGTAATCCCTTTGCGCGAAAATTTCCCTTGGGCTTGTCTTCTTCTGTTTTTATTTGAGTATTTGCTTGACTGTCCCTTCTTCATCTGACGCAGAGCCGATGGAGGTCGAGGTCGCCGGCGAGGAGGAAGCGCGCGGCAACACCGACGAGGCCGCCGTCGTGGAAGAAGAGGCCGCCGCCGACGAGCCTGTCGGCGAGGAGGCCACCGAGGCTGCCGACGCAGAAGCCGGCGAGGGGTCGGGCGATCGACCGACAGCCCCGAGGGGCAGGAGCGCCAGTGCTACACCGCCGACTCCCCATTGCTAGCAGTAGCGCCAGTTCAAGAGCCCCAGCCCGGCGCCTACTTGAAGGCCAGCGACGGTGTCTTCATCAAGCTCCCTTGGGAGTCGAGCTCCAGGGCGCTGATCGAAGGAGAGACCTTCGACGGAGAGCTGCTCGCCTCCGCTGGGCTGACGCTGGTGGACGCGCCAAGCAGCAGCAGCGGCGAGTCTGAGGAGGAGCAGCTGTTGAAGAAGCTGTTGTCGCTCTACCGCGCCCGGCAAGCCAAGTTGGAGTCAGGAAGCACTTGTCGCGAGGGCGGAGCGGACATGGAGAAGCGCAGAAGAGCTCCGAGCGCCAACCAAGAAACTCTCCGGAACGTAGCGTATGCTGGAGCAACTTGCAGAGGAGCGCACGGCCTTCATCCTTGAGAAGGCCGCAGCTGAGGAGGAGAAGCGACTGGCCACCGAGAAGCTCTCCGCGCAGGAAAGCGAGCTGGCGCAGCGGAAGGTCAACCTGGACAGCCATGAGGAAGAGCTTGTCGCGCGCGAGGAGTCACTTGGAGGGGCGCTTAAGGAAGCGAAGGATGCTGCCGCAGCCGCCGAGGCCGCCTAGGAAGAGTTGAAGGCGAAGGTGGCACAGCTGGAGGCCAGCCTTAAGAAGAGCGGCGAGGAGCTTGCCGCGCTCAAGAACGAGCGCGAGAAGGACGCCTACACTCTTGGCGAGCTGCAGGGTCGTCCTCGGCCGATAGGGGCAAGGAGCTCGACGCCGCCAAGGATTCCAAGGCGGATCTTGGTCAAGCCGACCACTCGACGCAGATACCGGACGGCGCCAGAGAGCGAGAGGTGGGCCTGTTGGAGACGGTCAAGGCCAAGGAGGAGCCGGGCGAATGCCGACACCTGAGCGCCTTGAGGGAGAGTGTGGAGCATTGGACCAAGGTCTTGTGGATCTTCTGCCGACATCCACAACGAGTGATGGAGCTGGGGATGGCGGACCTTGCATACTCCTCCGACGAGCATCTCCAACCCAGCGCCAAGCTTAGCTTATTCTTCAAGGGCGTGGTGACGGGCCTCCGGCGACTCCGGGAAGAGGTCCCAAAGCAGCTGGCCTCGAGGCTTCTGGCACTAACTTTGCGGCTATGGTAGCGACGCAAAGCTTGCTGGTAACGAGCAGCTCGTACAGCGGCCTGAAGACGATCTTCCTCAAGGAGCAGCGCGTCATCTTGTCGCAGCTGCTCTTGCTCAACCTCATCATAAGCGAGCACTCGAGGCGATCCGTATACGAGTTCCGTGGGAGAACTGCCTCTGCTCCATAGACTAGAGCAAAGGGTGTTTGGCCAGTGGCTCGATTTGGCGTCGTCCTGATCGACCAAAGAACCACCGGCAGCTCCTCAATCCAGTTTCTTCCGCACTTGCGCAGCTTCGCCGAAAGTTACGGTCTTGAGCCCGCGCAGCACTTCACATTGCTCTCTACCTTGACCGTTGCTTCTCGGATGAGCAAGCGAAGCAAAAGCAGACCTTGGCGCCAAGATCTTGGACGTCGCATGAAGGTGCGACTCGTAAATTGCGTGCGTTGTCGGTGATGATCCTGTTAGGGATTCGAAGCGGCAAACAATCGACTGAAGAACTTGACTTGTTGTCTTGTCACCTTCCTCATCGCTTCCACTTCCGGCCACTTTGTGAACTTGTCGATTGCGACATACAAGTACTCAAAGCCCCGACAGCTTCGGGGAAAGGGGCCGAGGATGTCGAGCCCCTGCACTGAAAATGGCCAGGATAAAGGGATCGCCCGAGAGCTTGAGCTGGCTGGTGTATCTGTTTGGAATGGAACTGCACGCTTCACACTTGGTTACTTGTGCAGTTGCATCACCGGAGGGCTGTCGGCCGGAAGAAACCTTGCCGGAAAGCTTTGCGGCAAGTGCTCTTGCGCCAATGTGGTGACCACATATGCCTCCATGTATCTCTCGCCAACAGCTTACATCCATCTTCGGCAAATACACTTCAATTTCACCCGTTGAGTCTTCTTACATGCAGTATCCGTCGACAAACTGGTACATACTTGATCGCCGGGCTACTCTTTCAGCTTCTTCTTGCTCTTCGGGAAGCTCTCCCGTCTGAAGGAAATGGACAATCTGCTGTGCCCATGCTGGAGCTTGCGGCTCGACAACAAGGACTAAAGGCACATCTGCTGCTGCGGGAACATCAGCTTCCACGGCAAGAACCTGCGGCTCAGCCGGAGCTTGATGTTCCCCGGCAAGCTTGCCGGAGCAAAACTTGTCGAGCGCTCGCTTCAACGAAACAAACCTCAGGGCTTGTCGGAGCAGCATCGCCTCGGCTCTGCTGGTGTCGATCTTGGGGACTTTCTTGGCGGCGGCTTCGGGAAGCTCTGTCGGAAAGTAGTCACCAGAGATCAACTTCCTCTTCTTGTCCTGTCCAGTTGATGGTGTTACGGTCGGTTGAGTTAGCTTGAGCACGAAAATCCCTGGTTCCACAGGTAACTTAAGTGCAGCGCACTTTGACAGGCCATCAGCAATATCATTCTGAGCTCTTGGAACATGTTCCATTTGCAGGCCGTCAAAGTGCTCCTCTAGCTTCCTCACTTCATCAACGTAGGCTTCCATCAATGGACTCTGGTAATCTTTGTTCACTTGGTGGACGACAAGCTGCGAGTCACCCCTGACAATAAGCTTCTTGATCCCAAGGTCCACTGCGATCCTGAGACCGGCAAGCAAACCTTCATACTCTGCAGTATTGTTTGTTGCTTGCTCCTTGGGAAAGTGCATCTGGACTACGTACTTGAGGTGCTCTCCGGTGGGTGCGATAAGCAGCACGCCAGCACCGGCGCCTTGCAGCGAGAAGGCACCATCAAAGTACACAGCCACTCTTTGCTTGCTTCCTTGATGGGAATGCTCGTCTCTGGAATTTCTTCATCTGGTGTTGGCGTCCATTCTGCTATGAATTCTGCCAATGCTCTGCTTTGGACAGTTGAAGTGCTTTCAAACTTGAGGCCAAAGCTTGATAGTTCCAGTGCCCACTCGACAATCCTGCCTGTCACTTCTGGATTCTGCAGTGTCCTCTTCAGCGGAAAGCGAGTGACGACTGTTATCTCATGTGCTTGGAAGTAATGGCGCAGCTTTCTCGAGGCCATTAGAAGGCCGAAAAGCAATTTCTGCACACTAGAGTACCTTGACCTAGCCCCCTGCAGGAGGGAAGTGACAAAGTAAACTGGGCGCTGCACCATCCTTTTCTGCATCTGCTCTTGCGTCTGCGCAGATCCGTCCTTGTCGGGACCAGAGCTTGTCGGCGAAGCCCCCTGCTTGTCATTGGATGTGTCTGCGCGTGGTTGCTAGCTTCGTCATCCGCCTCCCTCTCCGCCACTAACGCAGCACTAACCACTTGATTGGTTGCCGCTATATATAGCAGCAACTTCTCTTGTGGCTTAGGTGCGACAAGTGTTGGAGTGGAGGACAGTACCTCTTTAAGTCTGCAGCAGCCTCCGCCTCGAGTCCATTTCATTGGACCTGCCTTTTCAAAATCTTGAAAAATGGCGAGGCGCTCAGCAGATCTAGAGATAAACCTGCCGAGAGCAGCTATGCAACCGCAAGTCTTCGTACATCCTTGACGCGCTTTGGTGCCTCAATCTGCTCAATGGCCTTGATCTTGTCGGGATTGGCTTCAATCCCCGGCCGAGACACTGAAGAACCCGAGAAGCTTGCGGAAGGGACTCCAAACACGCACTTCTCGGGGTTGAGCTTAAGGTTGATCTTGCGCAGATTTGCAAAGGTCTCATCTAAGTCTTGAACCAGAGTTGCTTTGTCCTTGCTCTTGACCACTATCTCATCCATGTAGGCTTCTACATTTCTGTGCATTTGCGGCTCAAAAGCGTCATGGACTACTCTTGCAAACGTTGAACCAGCATTCTTCAAACCGAAAGGCATCCGTATGAAACAGTATGTGCCACATGGTGTAATGAATGCGGTTTTCTCCTCATCTTCTTCTGCCATGAAGATCTGATGATATCCTGAATATGCATCAAGAAACGAAAGCAGATCACACCCAGCCGTGGAATCAACAATCTGGTCGATGCGCGGCAAGGGAAATGGATCTTTGGGGCAAGCTTTATTAACATCCGTGAAGTCAATACAAAGTCTCCACTTTCCATTTGCCTTGCGCACAACTACAGGATTGGCCAACCACGTAGGATGGAGCACTCCTCTGACAAGGCCTGCTGCTTCCAGTTTCTTGATCTCTTCTGCTATGAACTCTTGGCGCTCCACTGCTTGCTTCCTGACTTTTTGCTTGACGGGCCGCGCATGAGGACAAACGGCGGCGGTGCTCAATCACTTTCACAGGAACCACGGGGATGTCAGACGGTTGCCATGCAAACACGTCGACATTCGCCCGCAAGAAAGCAACGAGCGCGCCTTCCTATTTGGGGTCGAGAGAGGCACTGATGGTGAAGGTACCACCAGCGCCGTCCTCCTTGGCGGACACCTTCTTGGTCTTTGGCGGAGCTGTCGTCTTCTTGTTGCACTTGCCGGTGGAGCTCGATGGTGCGTCCTCGACGGTAGCGCAGCACTCCGAAGAGGTGCGCTTGCCGGAGTGGGCTTCAGAGCTCTTGCCGGACTTGGACTTGGTCTTCTTCCCCCCGGGAGCTTCAGCGGCAAGTGTTTTGCAATCATCGCGGCTTGCTGCATCCGGTATATCTTGTCGGCACGAGATAAGAGCATCCTTCTTGTCGCTATGGGCAGAGATGATGCTTATCGGGCCTGGCATCTTGAGTAAGTTGTAGGCATAGTGAGAGGCTGCCATGAACTTGGCGAGTTGACGGCCAAGTATCCCATTGTAAGGCAATGGGAAATCAGCGACGTCGAACGTGACCCTCTCAGTCCTAAAGTTCAGCTTGCTGCCAAATGTTACCGGCAGCGTGATCTTCCCCTTCGGCTTGCTCCTTCCCGGATTGATTCCTTGGAAAGTGCCAGTCTCTTCGAGCTCGCTGTCAGGGATCTGAAGCTTCTGGAGCACCGCGGAGGAGATCAGATTCAAGCCGGCCCCGCCGTCAACTAACATCTTGGTGACCTTGAGGTTGCCGATGGTTGGTGAGACTAACATCGGCAAGCACCCGACCGCAGTTATGCGATCAAGGTGGTCCTCAATATCAAAGATGATAGGCGTGCTGGACCATTTCAGAGGCTTGCGTGACTCTACAGATGGTTCCGCTGCATTGACCTCCCGCATCCACTGTTTGAGTTGGCGGTGGGAAGTATGCAGGGAAGCACCTCCGTCAACGCAGAGAACCTCCGTGGCTTTACAAACTCCTGCTCGTCGGCGTCATCATCATCCATGTCTTCATCGTCGTCTTCGTCTTCATCCTTGTCGCGGCGCGGGGAGGTCTGTCTCCTTGCCGCTGCTTGGCCTTGCCATGGCGTCCTCCCGGCCGGACGTTTCTTGCTTGCTCCCCCAGCACCTTCTTGGGCCTTCTCCTTGTCGCGCCGCTCGTACTCAGCCTTATGCTGTTCAACAAGCTGCTCGACCTTCTTGCAGCTCTGGAGGTCGTGGCCCTTGGTGCGGTGGATCTTGCAGTATTGCTTGCCGGAGCCGTCCTGCTTGTCGGCGGCCGCCACAGACTGGTGGTTGGCGTCGGCGGCCGCCACAGACTGGTGGTTGGCGTCGGCGGCAACCTCCTTGCCGGAGCCACCAGCCTTGGCGTTCTTGTCGCCACCTCCGTTGCCGGACTGCTCAACAGCTAGCACTTCTCTGTTTTTCTTCTTCCTGTTGCCTCGCCACCGGCTCTTCTTTGCCGGGGCGGTCTCCTCATTGTCGAGATCCTGCTTACGCATTCTCTCTGGGAGTCTCCTCCTTCTTCAAAGACGCGTGCACACTTGTCGGCCAAGGCGTACAGCTCATCGGCGTCCTTGACTTTGCACATCGCCATCTCCTCCTCATCCTGCGGTTCCAGCACGCTCGATGAAACGCAGCTGATCACCACAACAGGTGGACATCCGGGATGTTGTAGTGCACACGGCTGAATCTACTGAATGAACTTGCGCAGGGACTCTCCTTCCTTACGGCGAAAGCAGATGAAGGTCACTTTCTTGGCCATGAGGCTTGTGACCGCCTGTGAAGGCGCCAACAAACTGATGGCACAAATCTGCCCAAGAGGATATAGAGCTGTCCGGCAAGTGCATGAGCCAAGATCTGACGTTGGACTTGAGTACGATGGGAAATAGTTGGCAAGGATCTTGTCGTCTCGTCCCCCGCAGCTCGCACCGCAATGGTGTAGATGCTTTGAGGAACTCCGACGCAGTGCGCCCCGCCATCGCATTTCTTCTCGCACGCGTCTAGCTTGAAGTTCTTGTTCTTTGAGCCTTTGGACTTGCCGCAGCTCACGAGTGAACGCAGGCAACCTCCAGCGTCTGACAAGTCGCCTGGTTCCTCCGGCGCGTGCATGTCGACAGAGGGCCCAGCGCGCTTGTCGGACTGACGTCGCGCTTCTCTTCGGCGCTCGATGCGAGTTCGAGCGTCTTCTTGTTGTCGTTCATGGAGAACTTGGCGCTGATCGCGCTGGACTCGCGGATCCGGCAGCGCGGTGGAGTCGCTGTCGATGTGGATCCGGCGGGTTGGCGACCACAGCCTTCGGGCGGAGAGTGCATGGTGGTTGCACCCCCACGGTCTCGTCGCCACCGGCTCGCGTTTAAGCGTTCTTGCCGCGGCAGCGCACTCGGTTGTCATGAGCGTCGCCGTTAAGCGGCCGATGAGGCTCTGTATGGTGGCCCTCCATTCGTCGACCTTGTCGGCCGTTGGAGGGTAGTCGAGGAGCAGCTGAGCTCTCGCCAAAGCTTCTGCTGGAGTAGCGGGTGGCATTGGCGAACAGTGCGAGGAACGGGATATGCTCGGACTTCTAACTATGTTAGAAGGAGCAGCGTCCCGTCCAGGCGACCGTATTTCGCTCGTGCCAGCGTGTTGGCGTGCATGCTGGTCTTGAGGGTCTCGATCCAACGAGCGTATGGCGTTATGAACGCCATGACGTTGCTGGTCGCGTCTCTGAGATGGGCGCGGGGATGTCGGACGCCGAGGTCTGCGCGGCCTTGTCCTTGGACTTGGCAGCGTCACGAACTCCTTCGCCGGCGCCCGTTCTTCCGCCAGCGTCTGCTCCACCATCCGTTTGCTCCGGTGATGGCGGGTACGACGCGGACGGCTCTGCTGCCGTCGGAGCCTTCTTCTTCGGTGGCATGTCGCGGAAGATGTTGAAGATGATGGAGACGATGCTCGTGTGCACGCCGGATCAGGTTCACACGGCCTCGACGCCCCCTACCTGGCGCGCCAAAGATGTCGGGGAGGCTGATCGGACCCACGAACACCTATGGGGCCGGCGGACCAGGCCCCTTGTGGTTCGGAGGGGGCGGAGAGCGCCGAAGAGCGGATCGAGGCGAAGCACACGAGTAGTTTACCCAGCCGGAGCTCTCCGAGAGATAATACTCCTCACTGCTTGTCCGATTGTATTGTGTTCTTCTTTGAGGAGCGATGAGAGCTACAAAACCTAAGCGTGAGAGAATGTTCGAACCCCTCTACGCTATGACGGGCCTCCTTTTATATGCGCAAGGGGTCTCCGACAAGTGGCAACATGGGTGAGGGTACAAATGTAAAAATAGTAGTTGGTACACCTACTTGTACAGTGTACAGTGCAAAATACCTAACTCTAACGGCAAGGGACAAAAGCAATAAATGCCTGCAGGTCGCCTAAACAAAGGTAACAGAGCGCCACCGTTTGCCACGATGGTGGGCTTGTCAGCGCCGCTTACCGCTGCTCCCCGCTGGCTGCACAGCCTCTTGACACGTGTGCATGGAATGGTCCCATGGCGAAACGTTGATGGGTGAGCTGGAGCGGAGATGAAGAGAGGTTGTCTGCCGCAGCAAGCGCCTTGCCGCGGCTGAATCCTTGTCGCGTCGGAGGCTTGTCGCATTCCGAGCCTTCCCGGCAAGCTCCTCTTGTCGGGGTCTTGTCTTCTGCGTGCCTTGAGTGGCCTTCCCGGCAAGCTCCTCTTGCCGGGGCCTTGTCTACTTGGCTAAATACTTTGTTCTTGAATGGCTCCAAAGGAGCCACGGAGGATCTTGGCGGTGACCAGGCAAGCCTTGTCGTGGGGTCCTGCAACTGTCCGTGCACGAGTTCGGGATACTAGGGTACCCCTACTCTAGTACACCGACAGACACCTCTATCTCTAAACATGTGGACATATTTTTCGATATCGGCTTCCACTTGAGGACAAGCGAGGTCTAAGCTTGGGGGAGTTGATACGTCCATTTTGCATCATGCTTTTATATCAATATTTATTGCATTATGGGCTGTTACTACACATTATGTCACAATACTTATGCCTTTTCTCTCTTATTTTACAAGGTTTACATGAAGAGGGAGAATGCCGGCAGCTGGACTTCTGGGCTCGAAAAGGAGCAAATATTAGAGACCTCTTCTGCACAACTCCAAAAGTCCTGAAACTCCACAGAAGTCGGTTTTGGAATATAACAAAAATATTGGGCGATGAAAGCACCAGAGGGGGGGCATTCCCTGTCCACGAGGGTGGAGGGCGCGCCCTACCCCCCTGGGCGTGCCCCTGCCTCTTGGGCCACCTGGAAGCCTTGCCCCCTGCCTCTTGGGCCACCTGGAAGCCTCCGGATGCCCATCTTCTGGTATAAGGTGTCTTTCGCCCTGTAAAAAATAAGAAGGAAGCTTTCGGGAAAAAGCTCCGCCGTCTCGAGGCGGAACCTGGCGAAACCAATCTAGGGCTCCGGCGGAGCTGTTTTCCTGGTAAACATCCCTCCGGGAGGGGGGAATCGTCACCATCGTCATCACCATTGATACTCTCATCGATAGGGGGTCAATCTTCATCAACATCTTCACCAGCACCATCTCCTCTCAAACCCTAGTTCATCTCTTGTATCCGATCTTTGTCTCAAAACCTCAGATTGGTACCTGTGGGTTGCTAGTAGTGTTGATTACTCCTTGTAGTTGATGCTAGTTGGTTTATTCGGTGGAAGATTATATGTTCAGATCCTTTATGCGTATTAATACCCCTCTGATTATGAATATGAATATGATTTGTGAGTAGTTACGTTTGTTCCTGAGGACATGGGAGAAGTCTTGTTATAAGTAGTCATGTGAATTTGGTATTCGTTCGATATTTTGATGAGATGTATGTTGTCTTTCCTCTAGTGGTGTTATGTGAACGTCGACTACATGACATTTCACCATTATTTTGATGAGATGTATGTTGTCTTTCCTCTAGTGGGAAGGCATTGGGAAGTAATAAGTAGATGATGGGTTGCTAGAGTGACAGAAGCTTAAATCCTAGTTTATGCGTTGCTTCGTAAGGGGCTGATTTGGATCCACATGTTTCATGCTATGGTTAGGTTTACCTTAATTCTTCTTTCGTAGTTATGGATGATTGCAAGAGGGGTTAATAATAAGTGGGATGCTTTTCCAAGGAAGGGCAGTACCCAAGCACCGGTCCACCCACATATCAAATTATCAAAGTAACGAACGGGAATCATATGAGCATGATGAAAACTAGCTTGACGATAATTCCGATGTGTCCTCGGGAGCGTTTTCCTTTATATAAGAGTTTGTCCAGGCTTTTCCTTTGCTACAAAATGGATTGGGCCACCTTGCTGCACCTTGTTTACTCTTGTTACTTGTTACCCGTTACGAATTACCTTATCATAAGACTATCTGTTACCCATAATTTCAGTGCTTGCAGAGAATACCCAACTGAAAACTGCTTGTCATTTCCTTCTGCTCCTCGTTGGGTTCTACACTCTTACTTATCGAAAGGACTATGATAGATCCCCTATACTTGTGGGTCATCAGCAGGCAGGAGGTCCCCAGCGTCAAGCTAGGGTTCTTCTTCAACGAGCTTGGTCGACAAGCTAAAGGCGTATGAAGAGGAAAGGGCCAGTCGCTTCGTGACTGAATACTGAAGCTTGCCCGCGACGCCGTCTTCATGGTTTTGAGCAACATCGTCTGTCGTCATCCAGACATCGACCTCGTCGATGGCTTCAAGAAGCCGCCGGAAGGCGCTGATGTTCATGCCGCCAAGGACAAGGTTTCCCCCCTTACTGCCAAGGTCCTTTCCGTCCCAACGGATCCACACGGTCGCCAGGCCCGGCGCTGAACTATTATCGTCACCGCACTTTCCTGTAATAAAACATGATGCATGTCCTATGTTTAGACATCGTTTTATTTATGCTCGCGTGAAACTGATGTTCTTGCTTAATCTTAATTGCGTGTTTATCCCTCTAGAGCTCTCCTGTCAGTGTTCGTATGATTAGTCCTTATATATGTTTTGGTTGCCTGCCGGTATCATATTTGCCGCGATTGTCATAAGGGGCAGGCCCTTAGCTTTCATATTGGCATGGATGCATCCCGGCAGGCTTTTCCTTGGTAGTTCTTGATACAACCGCTCATTCTATGAGCAGGCTCGGAACAGAACGAGGGTGCGGACAGACAAACTAGCAAGGTGCATTACACGAAGGTTTTCCTCATACGAACACTTTGATACCTAAGGGATAAACAAATGCGAAATCTTAAACTCAAAAGAGAGCAATGACTGCGTGGACTTAGCTTTTGTCCTCTCTACTCCCCATCCCCTTCATCTGCGAACGCTTGCCGCATTTCCATGCCTTGGGAAGGATGGATGTCGTGTGCGTAGTTCTCTGGCTCCTGACAGGGGCCGATAAGAAAAAAAATCTTATGTATCTGGCGGTGGCAGGACGCGGTGCAAGGTACGACCGATTTTTCTCTCCTCCACTCCATTCTTTTCAAACAATCTGGTAGCGGCTGGCATAGAAGTCACAGTAATGTGGACGGCCTTGCCGGAGCACACTTCTTGAGGGCATCGATCAGCGGATGCGCGCGGCGCTCGATCAAGATTTCCCTAAGTAGGATAAATACTGAACCGAGTTTCATGTGGTACTCATCGACGTTGATGATGCTAAAACGCAGAGTGGCTCAATTGTTGATAAGTCAGTAGTGGTGGAAAGAGGAACCTTGTACCTATGCGCTTTGTACCTACGGGGCTTGCATGGTGACGCCCAAACCCAGGGGTTGGTTTGCCGCTGCCGTTATTGATTCTTGCCACTGCAGCAGCTATGGCGGAGGGAAGTGATGGAGATTGGACGAGGTGTGTGTGTGGGGGGGGGGGGAGCGACATCGCTTCCCCTCTCCACCCCCATGACCTCACACCTTTTCCCGGGCGTCACAGATGACGAATCCATTGATGAAGAAAATGATGATGAAGACAACGCGTTGTGTATGCTTCTCGGGTTCGCGCAAGCGCCTTCCCCTACCTGGCGCGCCAAAGATGTCGTGGGAAACCACGACCACCTATGGGTCCATGAGCCCCTTGTGGTTTGGCAGGGGGATGAGCACATTGCACAAAGAGCAGAGAACGTCATGGAGCACGGCAGAGATCACACGAGCGATTTTACCTAGGTTCGGGCCGCCGCGAGGCGTAAAACCCTACTCCTGCTTTGGTGGATTGATGGTGGATTGTGGTGGAAGCGCAGCACTCTAGCCCGGTAGGGTTGCCTCGGGGCGAGAACGGCTACGCGCATACGAGTGTACAAGGGTCCGAATCCTTTATATGGTTGCCAGGGGCCTCCTTTTATAGGTCAAGGGGTCACCACAGTGGCAAATCAGTCATTGTGCACTGATTAGATAGCAACAGTTCATACCTAACTCTACAGACAGGGCAGAGCACATGAAATGCGCCACTTAGTGTCACATCATGGCCTACCCAGCAAGCCTTGACGGGTTGCTCGGCCACCTTCTCTCCTGTTTGTGTGACACGTCGCTGGACGGGTGCCATTTGGAGATGATTTCCGTAGGAAGTGGCTGCCATGTGGCAAGAAACAGCCACTTAGTCACCTTGGGGCTTGACACCGCACCGATCGATGACTTGCGTCGCTGTGAGGTGGTGCGGTGGAGCCTTGGCAGGGTGGTTTGCCTTCGTAGGCTCAGGCAGGCCTGCCGGGCGGTCTTGAGGTTTTCTTCCGGGGTAACCTTGACCTCGCCAGGCTCACCTGCCCGGCAAGGGAGGTTTTCATTTAGTGGTGTCTTGCTCCTTTGGCCTAACTTGGTCTTCTTGAGCTGCACTCTGATTCTTCAAAGAGCTGATCTCTTGTACTTGTTCTGGTCTTGGATTCTGCAAACTTGCCGGGTTGGCGGCTTGCTGTCCATGCACAAGTCAGGGGAAACATACGCCCCTGTTTGTGTACCCTGACACTACTATTACTCCAAACATCGACCACTATACGGCATGTATCTAGAGTATTAAATTCATAAAGAACGGAGTAACGCCTTAATTAAGATGACATGTTGTAGACAAAGTAAGTCCAATCAATATGAATAAACCCCATCGTTTTACCGTTATTGGCAATGATACAAATACGTGTCATGTCTCCTTCTTTCACTGGGATTAAGCACCGCAAGATCGTACCCATCACAAAGCACCTCTCCCATTGCAACATAAATCAATTTAGTTGGCCAAACCAAATCAATAGATCAGAGAGAAATGCAAAGCCATAATAATCATGCATAAAAGTGTTTACACAAGACTCAGATAATATTCATGGATAATTTGATCATGAACTCATAATTCATCAGATCCCAACAAACACACCGCAATAGAGAGAAGAAGCCATCTAGATACTAGCTATGGACCTGTAGGTCTATGGTAAACTACTCAAACATCATCGGAGGGGCGGCGGGTTGATGTAGAAGCCCTACATGATCGATTCCCCCTCTGGCAGAGTGCTGGAAAAGGCCTCCAGATGGGATCTCGCGAGAACAAAAATTTGCGGTGTGGCGGAAAAAGGTTTTGGGTGCCTCTCTGTTGGTTTCACTATTTGAGAGAATTTTTAGAGGCGGAATTAGGTCAAACAAAGCGAAGGTGGTCCCCCAAGGCACCGGAGTTCTAGTCTATTATGTCCAAAAAATCGTCAACAAGTTTCGTGGCATTTGGACTTTGTTTGGTACTGATTTCCTGGAAAACCAAAGGCAAAAAACAGCAACTGGCACTTGGCACTAAGTTAATAGGTTAGTCCCAAAAATTATATATAATTGCATATAAAACATCCAAGATTGATACTATAATAGCATGGAACAATAAAAAGTTATAGATACGTTGGAGACGATTCAGCGGTGTATCTTAATCTGAGTTTGACAATTACAGGTCTCCAACAGATGCTCAGGGATCAAGTAATCTGGAACGAGATAGAGCTGCCACAATCACCCTTCCGATCAGGACATGGAAGACCTCTCCAAGAAAGCCAACACACCAGCCTAAAGGTGTATATGAAGTAACCGACATCGAAGTTTAGGGCTCCAACTAATCTAGATAAAGCACGCACGAGGTTCAAGAGTGTGTGTGTGTGTACATTTGTTCGCAGGGTAAGGCTCAACATTAATCTGCTAGAGTTTGGAAGGCTGACAAAGAAACACAACACAGGATAGTCTGGGAGATCATGGATCACTTCAACGTTCCAAAGTAGTGGATAATGTAGGTGGAACACGCTGCACTGAAGAAGGCTAGGGATGCTTGGAGAAACTGGAAGCATGTGTTGTACAAGAAGTACTTGAGTGAAGGCAAGGATCCAATCCCCGCATACCCCCAAATTACAAAGGCAGACTGGGCAAAATTCAAAAGGGTCAGGGCAACTAAAGAGTTTACTAAGAAGAGTGCCAACACTACAAAGAAAATACACTTCCGTGATGATACGTGTTTTTCACAGTAGGTCATGTTTTCTGTCATGCATGTACATCCATGACGATTTTATGACAGAATCAAGATAGTCATACCTGTGCTGTCGTAGAAGTGTTCCATGACATTACAGAAATTATCATCAAGGAAGTGTCCACTTCCATGATGATAAATGGCGCATCATGGAATTTCTTTCGTCAAGCGTGACTGACACGTGGCATCCACCATAACGGGTCACCATTAAGCTATAGGGTCCGGTTTTGGATCTGATAACCCGCTAACAGACCGGACCAATGAGGATTTTCCATGTGTAAAATTCTCATTGGCCGAAGGAAACACATGTTGGCCCACCGTTGGGACAGATGTCATCCATTCATTGGACAGGAGGCGCCTATGATACGTCGACACATGGCACGGCCCAACAGAGGCCCATTTCGGTGAAAAGGCCGGCCCATTTGACTGGGTCAAAAGGTAACGGGCCGGCCAACGGAAAGCCTGTTAACGACCTATTCGTATATAGCCCATTTATGGCCCGCTAACTCATGGCCCGTTACGGCCTATCAGAATTAAGCCCGGTAGCTTCATCTAGGCCGTCCAATATGATTCCAGACCGTTGTAACTTCTGTCCCATGTATGGCCCATGATGTCTTTCGGCCCATACGGGGCCATTTGTAACTCTTGGCCCATTAACAGCCCGTGGTGAATCTGGCCTGCAATGAACAGTGTACCGCTTTATACCCATTAACGGCCCATTATTCCAACTGGCCTTTTCCAACACTTGTTACCTTTCGGCCTTCTCAGGGCCCATTTATTCTTGGGCTCATTTCCAGCATTCGGTTACTTACGGCCTATTACTGGCCTTATCTGCTTGTGGGCCAAATTTAGCCGGTGGTTACAATCGACCCGTTTGCGGCCCGTTAATCGGTTGCCGTTTTCATAGCGCCATCAAATACAGCCGATTAACGATGGCCCGTTATTGTCGACCCAAGAATGAACGATTCCAAATCTAGCCCGTTTACGGCCCATAATGTGGTTTGTTATTGGCCCATGTTTGGCCTACCGAGCATACGGCCCGTAGAAGGCCCATTGTTTCTACAGCCCTTAAAAGGCCCATTATTTTTGTGGCCCATAGCAGGCCCATGGTAACTACAGTAAATATGTAGCCCATGGTTATTGTGGCCTAGTTTTAAAAAATAGGTTATTGCGGCCACTAGCAAACCGCAGAAAAAAGCGCCGACTATAAGCAAGCGAATAAACAAGACAACAAGGAAATAAATAAGCAAGCAACTTACGCTAGGCTATCACGGCTATTACACATATTACATCCACTAGGCATCGAGTTCGCCACGGTGCAAATATAGGGAACAAAGCGACATATCATATACCTTTGGTTGTCAAAGTTGGCGATCGGTGCAAATAAGCGCCGTAGCCAAACAAGTAATCGAATCGAAACCACTTGAAGATCTCAAGAAACAATATCACAGGTACCCATAATGTTGGCAAGATGCTTAGCAAGCTTATTAACTTTCTCTTGTTTCGCGCTTAAATCCTCCAGCACTTGCGTTGCACCAGAAAGTATGCATCTGAATTCTGCAGGGACTTCCTCAGTCCTCCGGCTTCCTGTCGCATAACATCTGATCTATGTATTTCAACTTCAAGTTGAGACTCAAGAAGCCGAACTGATTCAGGCAGCGAGTTCGTAGAGCTGGTGCCAGCAGCAGTAGCCAGTAACTCGAACAATACATCAAGACAGGACTTTGGGGTTGTCTCAGTGTCTTCAATATAGTTTTTATCAGCTTTCTTGGAGACCAATAGGGATGTCTCACTATCTCGACCTTATCTGCATTACTTACTTTACCATTGCATAACGAGGTACTCTTCTCCAATATTTTATCCGCGTTCTAAAAGTGAAACAAACAAACACATCACATGTTTACCATGTTGTACCTGAAACTCATTTTGGTAAACCAGGTCAGTAGTAAGGTGCATAGGATAACAACATGAAACAAACATATATCTACGTAGTATGGTCACTGTATGGTCTATATCATTCTAGTTTATGTTGCCAAATCAAGATAGAGACAGTTCAAATCATATATATTTAAGACAAAGAAGCATAGACATAATATAAGTGTGGGAAACTACACAACAATAACAACACTTGTAATGTGCATGGCATGAGAACATAACTGTTTATCCAATTGAAACTGAAATCAACATAGAGCAAGTTACAACAGCAAACACGTTAAAGAAACAGGTTTGAAACATACCTATGGCGCGATTGGAGTTTCAGTTGCATCCTTCAAATTCGAAATTAGTTGGTATGAGTAAATACGGTGATGCAAGAGCAAAGTAGTATGAACCATAGCTACAAAACCTGACCTGAGAACAATTGTTCTTCTGCTTTAAGCGTTGACTTGGGGTTCAGAGTGGTGGTCCTCGTGCTTTGGGCATTGCAGTTGCCTTACTAACTG
Source organism: Aegilops bicornis (assembly GCA_021605145.1). Lineage (NCBI taxonomy): Eukaryota > Viridiplantae > Streptophyta > Magnoliopsida > Poales > Poaceae > Aegilops > Aegilops bicornis. Next base: position 237,590,237 of record CM038669.1, read on the forward strand.
CTCGTGTTCGGGTGCTTTGTGGTGGAGACGGTGTTGTGTCAACTGGAACTGGGTTACTATCTGCTGGGGTTGGGGATAGAAGGGGTGTAGCTGGTTCTCTGTCCAACTGGGTAGGGGTACAATCTGTGTGAGTCTGGGTTATGTGTGGTGGGGCTGGTTCTTGGACAAGTACAACCGTGGTTCTATCTGCATTGACAGGTAGTACGATCTTTTCTGAAGACTGTGTTTTTACTCCCACAGATACTACCATCAACCCCTCCAATTGAAATGGCTGATAAACAAGAAAACTAATTGAATGTATAGACATTGTAAGATAGACAGGTGCAACGGGTAGTAGGGAAGAAAACAGGGCATGAAATAATTCACATTTATGTTGTCTAACCAAACAGAATAGCAAGACATAATTTCACATACAAGATGGCTAATTAAATAGGATAGCATGACACAATTTCACATGTATGATGGCTAACTAAACAGGTTAGAATGACATACTTCAAAATATGATGACTATGTAAACATGATGACATGATATAACTATACAATGTGTCTATTAAAGTGGTTGGCATGCCATAAATCACAAACAGGCCGTCGATGGAAACATGATGGCATGATTCCATTCACGGATAGAATGACATAATTCAAAATATGATGAGTATGTAAACATGATGAGATGATATAACTACATTATGTCTTTAGAAAATGGGTTGGCATGCCATAATTTAGATACATGCTATCTATGTAAACATCATGGCATGATATAATGCAAATATATATTTATATACTAAGCAAGTGAGCAGAGGGCAATCGCATATATGATGTGCCAACTAAGGAGATGGCATTCAATATTGTGTATATGATGTAAAAACTAAGCATTGCAATACAACATATGCATGATATGAGTAATATAAATCTACCAAGTTTGAGCATACACCTCGGGGGGATAATAGGACTAGTCATCTGCCTCTGAATCCTCCTCTGAAGAGCTATATGTAACCAACAAGATATCTGCTTCAGCAGGTAGCATTGTCTACTCTGAAGACCTTGTTTTCACTCCAGATTTCTCCATCACCAATTCAAATGGCTGATGCATAGGAAGAGCAATTGAATATACAAACATTGTCGACAAATGCAACGAGAAATACAAAAAAAGTACGACATGATATAATTCACATATATGATGCTTGGCTAAACATCATGGCATTGCATAATTCACATATATAATGTCTTGCAATAAGATGTCATTGCATAATTCACATATATGGTAATTAGACACTAAACAGGTGGCATTCACACAAAGCATGTATAAACTAAGCAAATGACATAGCAATGCAAGATACCATACGCACAATATGAGCAACATAACCCTGTCAAGTTAGAGCATGCACCTCTAGGGGGAAATAGGACTGGTCATCCGTCTCTGAATCCTCCTCTGAGGAGCTAACCGTAACCAGCAAGACATGCGCTTCATTAGATAGCATTGTCTGCTCTGAAGACCTTGTTTCCACTCAAGATTTTCCATGACCGTGTCGAATGGCTGATGCGCAGGAAGAGTAAGTGAATGTACTAAAATTGATGACAAATTTAACACGTAATAAAAAAAATGATGGCATGATATAATTCACATATAAGATGACTGGCTAACCAGGGTGGCATTGCAAAAATTCACATATATGATGCCTGGCTAAACAAGATGACATTGCATGATTCACATATATGATAAAGAAAATAAACAGATGGCATTCACACAAAGCATGTCGAAACTAAGCAGATGACATATTTGATGTATAAAGTAAGCAATGCAAGGCACCATATGCATGATATTACCAACATCAGCATGTCAAGTTAGAGCGAAGACCCCAGGGGTAAATAGGAGTGGTCTTCTCCTTCTGAATCCCCCTTAGAACAATTATCTTCCTATTGATTACAATCCAAAATGGGTGGAGGGGGGTTGCCTTTGCGCCCACCATGGAGCGGCGTCTGCATGAAATTTTATTGCCACGCAAGGCTCCTCTCTTTTGCTCTACATGGTCAGTTCCATTGTGTACAATAACTGACATGCATAGGAATAAAACATAGTGAGATTATGTAAGGAGTGCATGCACAAATCCAGAGTGATGGTAGCAAACTATGGATAGACCCAAAACCAATGATAGTAGACATATAATAGCTTTAGTTAAAAAATACAGATAATGGCTCCTTTAATGTTTGTTTGCACCCAACATGAAACTCATAGTAGACACCCAAGATTAACCAGATAGTTGATAGATAGTACTGATTGTTGCCCCAATATGTACCCCACAACCATTTAAAAACTCAAGTTTCAACATTAATTTGGACCTGACTCGGAGTCTAATAGGTGAACACGGCGATAAAGTATCATGTCATCATATTAAGCGATGCATAACGTAAGCAAACATGGAAGAGTGCGACCTCTATTGCGGAGCCGTGTAGTCCTCAAGGTCATTTGCTCAGTTGATGATGGTAATGTAGTTGTCGTGGCTGCCGGCGGCAGGGAAGAAGATCTGAGGCGGCGAAAGACTGTCTGGAGAGCGGATCCCTGCTGTGGGGAACCCTTCCATTTATGGAGCGGTGGTGAGGTGGAACCTGTAGCAGGAGCAGGACAAACCACACAAGGTTTTCTTTGACACATATCTGTAACAGAAGTAATTGTGTAAGGGCTTGTTTGAATTTGAGTATTCTAACAATGCAGGGATAGGAAGATTGGAATAGGATAGGAATGCATGTGCAAAACAGAGAATTTAAAAACACGGGATTTCTGCCAATTCGGGTGTTTGGTTCACAAGAATTGGAAGATCACAGGATGCAAAGAAGCATGGTGAGATTAAGTCAAACCACAAGAAAATGTATGGTTATAATGCTATTATGCTACTATCTCTTAGTCCTGCGCTTCATGAATAGAAATTTGAAAAGGAGGACAAGTACAAATTAAAATTCCTACGGTTTTTCTTTCAAGGAGAGACTAAAGGAACAAATCCTACAGTTTTTCTTTGCTCCATTCCTTTGAACCAAATGCATGAATAGAGTACCATAGGAAACTTTCCAGTTCCTATGTTTTTCCTTCACTTTTCCTTTCAAGCACTGGCGATTCTAGTAGGCAGGCTTGAGCAAGGAAAAGCCTACACTCAAAACAAGTTTTTGTGCTACTTCTACTACTTTGGACCCACGCCACTGCCTACTAGCTCAACCCCCAGGCCCATCGACAAATGCACAGCTGAAACGCGCAGAGATAATGATGGCGTTCAAGAGAGTCCATCATGGATAGCTAAGTTGCCTGGTACCTCACTGCTTGTCATATAGTAGGATAAAATAATCGTATTTCATGTTACTACATGTGCTCAGTGGACAATATATATAACATGTAGAGTAAAAAACAGATGCAACAAGTGTAAAACCTCTTTGGCGAAGCCATGTCAATTTCAGCGTGATTGGGTTCGTTGGTGAGGATGCTCCGGCTGACATGGCTGTCGGCGGAGGGGAAGAAGATCTTAGGCGTCTGGAGATGGAGCCCGGGGTACTGCTCCGCTGTGATGGAGGGTTTCGTCGTTGGAGCAGCTCCGGTGAGTTGTACGATGTCGAGGCTGAAGCAGGACAAGAGAGACAACGTTAACCTCAGTGGAATTCTAATAGCATCTCCAATAGATGACGTAAAATACATAACCACAAAGTGCTAGATGTAAAATAATCAGCCGCTCATCTCTGAACTTAACAGTCGAAACTGAATTTAATTGTCAAAACTGAACTTAATCGTCGAAACTGAATTTTACTGTCAAAACTGAACACACTAGTAGCGTAAAAGCAAGAGCGATAGCGCTGCGGCGAGAGCCGGGCATCTGGTCGTAGCAAAGCATCGTGGTGAGGCTACACGTCGGTCGGCCGACCTTTTCATCTTTGGTCGATTGATTTTCGATCGTTGAATCTGAAATCAAGGGCCTGCAGTTCATCTTCAACCTCCACTCCCTGAGCCGCCACCACCGCCGGCCAAACCGCCGCCGGACGCGTGCCGCCCCGCCACTGAAACCACTCCCCACCCGGTCCGCTGCCGCCCGGCCATCCTCTAGCCTCCCCCCCGTGCCGAGATTTTTCTCCGGCGATCCCCACGCCACCGCCCCACCACCGCCAGCGACCACCGCCCCCACCTGAACCCTAAGATAGATAGTGGGGTACCTCTCTGTGAGCCCCCCTCCCACAAGGCTGGTTCTTCCTTAACTCGTGAGCCCCACCCCTAAAAATCGACTGACCCAAAAGTCGATTCAGTCAACTGAAGTGTAGCCAAATCGGAGTAGCATCGCAAGCAAGAGCAAGAGCGAGACCAGCAGCGAGAGCAAGAGCAAGAGCAAACCAGGTAGGGGACCGAGAGCAAGAGCAGAGCAGCAGTGCGAGCAAGAGCTAAATTAGCAGCAGCTCTTACTGATGTGGACGTCGTCACCGAGGGAGCGACGCCATGGAGGAAGTGGCCTGCAACGCCGTCGTGGATGGAGCCACGCCATGTCGGCTTGGGACCGAGCGCCGGCAGCACCGTGAGATCGAATCAAGAAGAAAATGCGGCGATTAGTGTTCAACCTCTTTGGTGGCGCCGATTAGGCCTCAGCTTCATCCGAGGAAACGGTGATGATGTTGCTCTTCCGGTGGTGTAGGTGAAGATGGTGGTGTGGGAATGGAGGTGGCGCGAAGGACGAGGGGAACGTCGGGGCAGCTCGTTGGAGGTGGAGTACGGGGTGGCTGCACCGGCGAGATGACGAGATCAACGACGGATCCTCATCCGGTACGGTGGATGAGGGACGTCGAGGTGTTGTTGTGGACGACGTCGTGAGGGAAGAGGCTCCGACTGGGTGGCGGACGGAGGAGGGTGTGGGGCTTCATGGGTTTTCGTGGCCTCGGTGTACGAATGGTTGTCCGATGGGATGGGAGTGGGGAACCATGGCTTACGGACGTGCTTGTCCGAAATGTGGGGTAAGTTCCGAAAGTACCCCCACAGATTTGAGCTAGGCGTTTCTTTTGGTTCAGGGGTATCAGGGGCATTGTAATTTTGGGATAGCAAGGCGCGGGTTGAGATGGAGGGAGTTTTCGGAGCACAACAAGACAAATATATATCTTAAATATTTTGGGGTTACAAGGCATGGGTTGAAGAGACGTGAGTTTCGCAACACGATAGACAGAGATGCTAGCTTGAAATTTCGGCATAACAAGGCGCGGCTTGAAATTTCGGGAGAACAAGCTTAATGTGTACCCAAAAAAAAAGACAATTCGCACCTCATCACTAGAGAGAGCCATGCCCCGTTTTACTATATTACTAGAAATGCATTAGAATACAACAAAATAAAATTAAAAAAATCGGGACAACAAAATAACATGTACAGTACAAAACAATTTGCACTTCACTCAACAATAAAAAAACAATGTGTGTTGTCTAGAATATGGACTAAATTTGAGTACATTTTCCCTGTTTGAACGGGATTGTAATCGGGTTAGGTATACAACCATCTAAATATTATCTTCACAACACATGACATGAATATAGGAGAAGTAAATTCCTACTCCCTCCGTCCCAAAATTCTTTTCTTAGATTTGTCTAGATACAGATGTACCTAATACTAAAACGTGACTTGATACATCCGTATTTAGACAAACCTAAGACAAGAATTTTGGGACGGAGGGAGTATATAAATATGAACTACATTTACATATGATCTATAATTCAAATATATGTATCCATTTTATGTTGAATTCAAATCATAGTACATGTATGCTCTAGCTAGATGTTCGGAATCTAAACCATGTATGATACTATGTACAATGTGTTTAACATGCACAACACACACACAAACACCATTTAGACTAGTAAGGTACACGTGCATTGCACGCATGAGATTTGGAAACCAAATTATGAATAAATACCAAATTATAGCATGTAAGCTTTGAGTCATATATGCATGATGTAGATGTTCGTTTAATTTTTATCGTTCATTTCATTCAAAATCATCTAGTTTTTACAAGAAAGCTAATGTATTTTAAGATTCATGGAATTGTGCGTTGTAAAGCATAAAGTAAAAACAAATAATGGCAAATCATGTAGAAAAACATTTGGGCAATTCTGATACGGAAGATTCTAGAACAAAGAAGAAGTGTTTGTGTTTTGAGGTTTGTGCATTATGCTTAAGTTCAACCATGGAGTCTTCTAGATTGTACATGTGGCAAAATCTGGTAGAATCTAGATGATATCTAATGGCCATTAGTGCTCAAATTTGCATCTCTGCACCATCGGATTGGCTTCATCCAACGACCATCTTTCAAAGTTAAAGTTATCAACTCACTATATAAAAAATATAAAATATAATATATGTAGGGGTATAGATAGAGATATGTGATGTGAAAGCCACCCATCATCTCCAATTAGAATAGTGTGTCCATGCACGGATGCAATGTGGCCAAAGGATGTCTGCCATCGGTATCTCAAATTCAAATCAGTCTGACCTTGTTCAATGTGTATCTGATACAACATGCTCGTTTCCAAACCACACCACGCATATCTCAGTTATATTCATGCATGCATGGGCTTCAAACATCATGATCTCTTATTCAAATATTTGAATTCAACTTTACATTGATTAGGGCCTCACCTAGGCTTTTACACCCACACCGTTGTCTTCTCTTTATAATTGTACCACTAACTTTCTCTCATGCATGCACACACACTACCAGTCGACATTATCCATCGCACACATGCAATCTTTTTCTTCGGGTCGGTCTCCCATGCATGCACACACACACACCTCCCCCTCTCCATCATATCGGGCATTCTTTATCTCTCATATGCATGCGCAACGATCGATGTTCCTCTATGTGTGTGTGTATATAGCTAGGTCTCTCACAGTTTTCCACACAAACCGATCAATCTATATATCTAGTGAGGTCTCACCCTCTTTCCAACATCCACATCGATTAATCTATACCTCTATATATAGGATTACATAGCTAATACACCAACATTAATTATATATCCAACGTCCCCCTCTCATCATCCATGCCTTCCGCTTCATCTCTCGGGACAGCGACAAGATGGCGAAGACAGGGGGCAGCAAGGGCCCTGCCCCCCCTAACATCACTATATATCGAGGCTAATATGAATGTGATCATTAGACAATTGCTAGTAAAATGGTTTAAGTTGATGAATTGGCCCTCCTCGTAAAGGATTAGCAATGCTTGGCCCCCTAGCTCATTTATTTTTCATGGCTCCGCCACTGCACGCAACAGCGCACGTTCTCACCCCCTCTCTTTAAATATCGATCTTGCACCTGTGCACTCCTTCATAGTCTCCCTCCACTTGGCCCCTCACACCATATTCTAGCCCCCACCGGATTTTGCCACATGTACAATCTAGCAGACTACATGGTTGAACTTAAGCATAATGAACAAACCTCAAAACATAAGTGCTTCTCCTTTGTTCTAGAGTCTTGCATATCATAACTGCCCAATCTTTTTTTCTAGTTGAATTGCCATTATTTGTTTTTTACTTTATGCTTTACAACGCACAATTCCATGAATCATAAAATAGATTAAGGGCTTCTTTGTTTCAAAGGATTCTCAAAGGAATTTTGGAGGATTCTAATCCTTAGGAATTTTTCCTATCTTGGTTGTTTGATTCGTAGGATTGTAAACCATAGGAATTTTTCCATAGGATTCATTTGCACTAGATTTCATAGGAAACATCCCATCCGCTCAAACCTCTCTGAAAGAATCCTGCATTTTTTCTTTGCACAATCAAACACGTACAATCCTATATGATTCAAGACGACATTCCACTCTAATCCCATGTTTTTTCTATTTCCCGCATTTTGGAAATCCTACAAATGAAAGAGGCCCTAGCTTTTTTATAAAAACTAATTGATTTTGAATGAGATGAACTATAAGAATTAAACGAACGTCAACATCAGGCATATATGACTCAAATCTTACATGCTATAGTGTGGTATTTATTCATAATTTGGTTGTCAAATCTGATGCGTGCAATGCACGTGTACCTTACTAGTACTCTGAGTATGTGCAAAACACGTAAATTGGAATTCCAATGGCACGCTACAAAGTGTCTCTCTTACAATTCATGAAGCTAGGTGGCACATGTGGAGGCGTTGTCATGACCTCCTTGTGCGGATTGATCATAGTGACGTGCGGCTGGTTCCAGAAGAATGTACTCGTCCTCTCTAAGGCACACTGGCGGTACATGTGATATATCTCCAACATATCTATAATTTTTTATTGTTCCATGCTATTATATATTCTGTTTTGGATGTTTAATGGGCTTTAGTATACACTTTAATATTATTTTTGGGACTAACCTATTAACCGGAGGCCCAGCCCAAATTGTTGTTTTTTGCCTAATTCAGTGTTTCGAAGGAAAAACGATATCAAACGGAGTCCAAACGGAATGAAACCTTCAGGAACGTGATTTTTGGAACAAACGTGATCCAGAGGACTTGGAGTGGACGTCAAGCAATCAATGAGGAGGCCACGAGGCAGGGAGGCACGCGTGCCCCCCTGGGCACGCCCCCACCCTCGTGGGCCCCTCGTAGCTCTCCTGACCGACCTCTTTCGCCTATATATACAACATCATATGCGGAGCCAAAACCCTAGTTCCACTGCCGTAACCTTCTGTACACGTGAGATCCCATCTTGGGGCCTTGTCCGGCGCTCCGCCGGAGGGGCATTGATCATGGAGGGCTTCTACATCAACACCATAGCCTCTCCGATGATGTGTGAGTAGTTTACCTCAGACCTTCGGGTCCATAGTTATTAGCTAGATGGCTTCTTCTCTCTCTTTGGATCTCAATACAAAGTTATCCTTGATTCTCTTGGAGATCTATTCGATGTAACTCTTCTTTTTGCGGTGTGTTTGTCGGGATCCTATGAATTGTGGGATTATGATCAAGATTATATATGAACAATATTTGAATCTCCTCTGAATTCTTTCACGTATGATTGGTTATCTTTGCAAATCTCTTCGAATTATCAGTTTGGTTTGGCCTACTAGATTGATCTTTCTTGCAATGGGAGAAGTGCTTAGCTTTGAGTTCAATCTTGCGGTGCTCGATCCCAGTGACAGTAGGGGAAACGACACGTATTGTATTGTTGCCATCGAGGATAAAAAGATGGGGTTTATATCATATTGCATGAGTTTACCCTCTACCTCATGTCATCTTGCTTAAAAGCGTTACTCGTTATTATGAACTTAATACTCTAGATGCATCTTTGGATAGCGGTCGATCTGTGGAGTAATAGTAGTAGATGCAGGCAGGAGTCGGTCTATTTGTCACGGACGTGATGCCTATATACATGATCATACCTAGATATTCTCATCACTATGCTCAATTCTATCAATTGTTCGACAGTAATTCGTTTACCCACCGTAATACTTATGCTATCTTGAGAGAAGCCACTAGTGAAACCTATGGCCCCCGGGTCTATTTTCCATAATCTCCCATCAACTAGTTATTTCTGTCGCCGTTTATTTTTCAATCTTTACTTTTACTCTTTATCATAAAAATTACCAAAAATATTATCTTATCATCTCTATTAGATCTCACTTTTGCAAGTGGTCGTGAAGGGATTGACAACCCCTTTATCGTGTTGGTTGCAAGGTTCTTATTTGTTTGTGTAGGTGCGTGGGACTTGAGCGTGGTCTCCTACTGGATTGATACCTTGGTTCTCAAGAACTTAGGGAAATACTTACGCTACTTTGCTGCATCACCCTTTCCTCTTCAAGGGAAAACCAACGCAGTGCTCAAGAGGTAGCAAGAAGGATTTCTGGCGCCGTTGCCGGAGAGGCTCACGCCAAGACAAGTCAAGATTTGATTTCCCCTCAACGAGCCATTTCTGGCGCCGTTGCCGGGTAGTCTACACACAAGTCAAGACATACCAAGTACCCATCACAAACTCTTATCCCTCGCATTACTTTATTTTCCATTTGCCACTCGTTTTCCTCTCCCCCACTTCACCTTTGCCGTTTTCTTCGCCCTCCTTCCGTTCGATCTTGTGTTCCCATGTGCCTTCTTTTTGCTTGCCTCCTTGCTTGGTAAAAGTTTATGTATCCTCATCCCCTTGCTAATCTTTTTAAGAGATCCAATTATGATGAACCAATTTCTAGTGATTTGAGTGCACTAGATTATCTTTATGAAGTTTTGCTTGAAATTCATGAATCTGAAAATTGTGATGAAGAAATTTATGAAGAGATTCATAATAGCTCCTTGAATAAAAAGCATGATTTCAACTATTTTACTATAAATTCTCTTGATGTCAATTGTGCTAATAATATGCAAAACCCTAAGCTTGGGGATGCTAGTTTTGATATGTCAACTACTTGTTGCAATGATAATGATTGGGGTGATTCTTCTTATGATCTTGAAAATTTATTTAAGCCCCATGTTGAATATGAAATTGATAATAATTTTTGCAATAGTATTGAAAGTGGGTTTGGAAGAGTGTCAACTTTAGACTCACATAGATTTTGGTCAATCTTATGAAGTTTTTGATAAAAGTTGGTTTGGAGAGGTCATGACTTTAGCTAATGTTAATCCCACTATTTTGGAAGAGTTTCAACTTTGCATACATGTGGATCGTGTTAAGCATATGTTTTGTGATAGCTATATTGTTGAATTTGCTTATGATCCTACATGTAATTATTATGAGAAAGGAAAATATGGTTGTAGAATTTTTATGTTACTAAATTACCTCTCGTCATGTTGAGATTGCTATTGTTTCTTTCCGCTTCCTTGCATATGCTAGTTTTTGCTTGCCTTGATTTTTTGTTTGCCTATAAGATGACTATGCATAGGAAGTATGTTAGACTTAGATGTGATTTTCACATGTTTTATGATGCTCTCTTTGTGTTTCAATTACTATCTTTTATGTGAGCATCATCGAAATCTCAATGCCTAGCTAGGGGCGTTAAACGATAGCGCTTGTTGGGAGGCAACCAAATTTTATTTTTGTTTATTTGCTTTTTGCTACTATTTAGGAATAAATATTTGATCTAGCCTCTGGTTAGATTTATTTTTATGTTTTAGTTAGTGTTTGTGCCAAGTAAAACCTATAGGATCTTCTTGGATGATAGTTATTTGATCTTGCTGAAAAAGTCAGAAACTTTATGCTCACGAAAACAATTGTTAAAAATCACCAGAACGTGATAAAATACTGATTCCAATTGAAGTATATCAACAAACAAATTATCTAGGTCTTCCTATTTTTGTAGATGTTTCTGAGTTACATAAGTTTGCGTTAGTTACAGATTACTACAGACTGTTCTGTTTTTTACAGATTTTGTTTTTCGCGTGTTGTTTGCTTATTTTGATGAGTCTATGGTTAGTAAAAGAGTTTATAAACCATAGAGAAGTTGGAATACATTAGGTTTAACACAAATATAAATAAATAATGAGTTCAATACAGTACCTTGAAGTGGTGTTTTGTTTTCTTTCGCTAACGGAGCTCACGAGATTTTCTGTTAAGTTTTGTGTTGTGAAGTTTTCAAGTTTTGGTTAAAGATTTGATGGATTATGGAACAAGGAGTGGCAATAGCCTAAGCTTGTGGATTACCAAGGTACCCCAAGGTAAATCCAAGGACACAAAAAAGGCAAAGCTTGGGGATGCCCCGGAAGGCATCCCCTCTTTCGTCTTCGTCCATCGGTAACTTTACTTGGAGCTATATTGTTATTCGCCACATGATATGTGTTTTGCTTGGAGCGTCTTGTATGATTTGAGTCTTTGCTTTTTAGTTTACCACTTTCATCCTCGTTGATTACACTTTTGAGAGATACACACATGATTCGGAATTTATTGGAATACTCTATGTGCTTCACTTATATCTTTTGAGCTATATAGTTTTTGCTCTAGTGCTTCACTTATATCTTTTAGAGCACGGTGGTGGCTTTGTTTTATAGAAACTTTTGTCTCTCATGCTTCACTTATATTATTTTGAGAGTCTTACAAAACAGCATGGTAATATGCTTAAATTGTGAAATTAGTCCTAATATGATAGGCACCCAAGATTAGTAAAAAACTTTCTTATAAGTGCGGTGAATACTAAGAGAAGTTTGATGCTTGATGACTATTTTGAGATATGGAGGTAGTGATATTAAAGTTGTGCTAGTTGAGTAATTTTTAATTTGTAAAAATACTTGTGTTGAAGTTTGCAAGTCCCATAGCATGCACGTATGGTAAACATTGTGTAACAAATTTGAAACATGAGGTGTTCTTTGATTGTCCTCCTTATGAGTGGCGGCCGGGGACGAGCGATGGTCTTTTCCTACCAATCTATCCCCCTAGGAGCATGCGCGTGCTTGGTTTTGGATGAATTTTAGATTTTTGCAATAAGTATGTGAGTTCTTTACGACTAATGTTGAGTCCATGGATTATACGCACTCTCACCCTTCCATCATTGCTAGCCTCTTCGGTACCGTGCATTGCCCTTTCTCACCTTGAGAGTTGGTGCAAACTTCGCCGGTGCATCCAAACCCCGTGATACAATATGTCCAATCACACACAAACCTCCTTATATCTTCCTCAAAACAGCCACCATACCTACCTATTATGGCATTTCCATAGCCATTACAAGATATATTGTCATGCAACTTTCCACTGTTCCGTTTATCATGTCACGCTTCATCATTGTCATATTGCCTTGCATGATCATGTAGTTGACATCGTATTTGTGGCAAAGACACCATGCATATTATTTCATACATGTCAGTCTTGATTCATTGCCCTTCCCGGTACACCGCCGGAGGCATTCATATAGAGTCATACTATGTTCTAGTATCGAGTTGTAATCATTGAGTAGTAAATAAATAGAAGTGTGATGATCATCATTCACAGAGCATTGTCCCAAATAAAATAAAAAAATAAAAAAAGAGAAAGGCAAACAAAGAAAGGCCCAAAAAGAAGAAAATAAAAAGGGGCAATGCTACTATCCTTTTTTTCCACACTTGTGCTTCAAAGTAGCACCATGATCTTTATGATAGAGAGTCTCTTATTTTGTCACTTTCATATACTAGTGGGAAATTTTCATTATAGAACTTGGCTTGTATATTCCAACAATGGTCTTCCTCAAATGCCCTAGGTCTTCGTGAGCAAGCAAGTTGGATGCACACCCATTTAGTTTCTTTTGTTGAGCTTTCATACATTTATAGCTCTAGTGCATCTGTTGCATGGCAATCCCTACTCCTTGCATTGACATCAATCGATGGGCATCTCCCTAGCTCGTTGATTAGCCGCGTTAATGTGAGACTTTCTCCCTTTTTTGTCTTCTCCACACCGTCATCATATTCTATTCCACCCATAGCGCTATATCCATGGCTCACGCTCATATATGCGTGAAAGTTGAAAAAAGTTTGAGATTACTAAAGTATGAAACAATTGCTTGGCTTGTCATCGGGGTTGTGCATGATGAGAGCATTCTTGTGTGACGAAAATGGAGCATGAAAAAACTATATGATTTTGTAGGGATGAAATTTCTTTGGCCATGTTATTTTGAGAAGACATAATTGCTAAGTTAGTATGCTTGAAGTATTATTACTCTTATGTCAATATTAAACTTTTATCTTGAATCTTTCAGATCTGAATATTCATGCCACAAATAAGAGAATTACATTGAAAATTATGCTAAATAGCATTCCACATCAAAAATTCTGTTTTTATCATTTACCTACTCGAGGACGAGCTGGAATTAAGCTTGGGGATGCTTGATACGTCTCCAACGTATCTATAATTTTATTGTTCCATGCTATTATATATTCTGTTTTGGATGTTTAATGGGCTTTATTATACACTTTTATATTACTTTTGGGACTAACCTATTAACCAGAGGCCCAGCCCAAATTGCTGTTTTTTTCCTATTTCAGTGTTTCGAAGGAAAAGGATATCAAACGGAGTCCAAACGGAATGAAACCTTCAGGAACGTGATTTTCGGAACAAACGTGATCCAGAGGACTTGGAGTGGACGTCAAGCAATCAACGAGGAGGCCACGAGGCAAGGAGGCGCGCTTGCCCCCCTGAGCGCGCCCCCCACCCTCGTGGGCCCCTCGTAGCTCTCCTGGCCGACCTCTTTCGCCTATATATAGTCATATACCATGGAAACATCATATACGGGGCCAAAACCCTATTTCCACCGCCGCAACCTTCTGTACCCGTGAGATCCCATCTTGGGGCCTTTTTCGGTGCTCCGCCGGACGGGGCATTGATCACGGAGGGCTTCTACATCAACACCATAGCCTCTCCGATGATGTGTGAGTAGTTTACCTCAGACCTTCGGGTCCATAGTTATTAGCTAGATGGCTTCTTCTCTCTCTTTGGATCTCAATACAAAGTTCTCCTCGATTCTCTTGGAGATCTATTCGATGTAACTCTTCTTTTTGCGGTGTGTTTGTCGGGATCCAATGAATTGTGGGTTTATGATCAAGATTATCTATGAACAATATTTGAATCTCCTCTGAATTCTTTTATGTATTTAAATCAGGACGCAGGCAACATGATCAATTTTTGCCAGGGCTTGTATTTAAATATGGACGGAGTGGAGTAGTACTATCTTAATCTTAGCCTCGTAGGGCTCTCCCAGCGCCTAGGATCGCCTCCTCGCCTCGCCCACCGGATCCCGCCATGGATAATCCCCTAGATCCCAGGATCCCGCGGGCTGCCCTCTCGCTGCGGCCCACAGCACTTCCGCCTTTGAGGGAAACCCACATGTGTTTTAGAGGGATCCATTGCTCTGGAGTCAGAGATCGGTGGCACCGGAGGACATGCCAGGGCTGCATTTCAGGTGGTGGGCAGCATGGGCAAATTAGATCGAGGAAGCATCACATCGATTGGAGAGAAGTTCCAAGGAGCTGCGCCTGGCGCAGCACAAGGCGGAGGCGCAAGTCGATCTCAGGGGAGAGATGCTGAGGGATGTCAGCATCTGGCAGCGTCGCGTTGATTTCGAGCTAGGGCTAATGGCAGAGATCATATTCACGGAGTCGACTACGGAGGAAAGAACGTGCATGCCTGTGCATTGGCATGAGCAGCCGGTGCAACTATTCAAATGGGCGCTAGGAGAAGCCAAATCCCGGGACCAGTTGCGGCGGTGCCGCTGGGCATGCATCATAGGCGAGATGAGCTGCCCTTCTTCCCCGCCAGCAATGCAGTGACCTAGTCGGTTGCTATTGCAGTGAACTTGCAACGCCATGTCGGTTTGCAACCTTGAAAATCACTCCATCTATATGTATTGTATTCCTGTGAAAATACTTGGTCATTTGGAAAAAGATGGTAATTGATTTATCACTAGTTTTAGAATGCTTGGTCGTGACAATCAACCGAAGCCACAACCAGAAGTCTCCATTGCGTAATACTTTACGGTCGGTCGCACCAACAGACGGTCGATCGGACCCGCGTCTCAACGAAGGGACATGCATCAGCTTGGTCTGACAT
The DNA here is from genome assembly GCA_021605145.1 of Aegilops bicornis. Classification (NCBI taxonomy): domain Eukaryota; kingdom Viridiplantae; phylum Streptophyta; class Magnoliopsida; order Poales; family Poaceae; genus Aegilops; species Aegilops bicornis. The sequence goes on from CM038669.1 coordinate 237,605,705, forward strand.
GTACGACCAGTTACATCACTGACTTGTGTGACTGCATTTGAGCAGACTCCCTCTATCTCAGTTTACAAGTCTTGCACGTGTACCTAGGTCGTTAATTTGATGAACTTAATAAGAGGCACACATTACGAAAAATATATCATTACAAACTTCAAATATTCTATTTTTTAATTATATTTTTTTGTTAAACAATTTATTTTATATAAGTTACATTGACGACCTAGATACACGTGCAAGCCTTGTAAACTAAGATGGAGGGAGTAGTTGAAATTTATGTTCCACTAAACTCATCGGGAGCCGTTTCGGGCCTCGAAACCAAAACCAGCAATTAATCTTTACCTTGTTCCCATCACATTACAAAGTACTAGTGCTACAATTAAGTGCATGCCTGCTCACACCTACCAGTACGTACCAAACTTGAACATGTTCCCACTATGCAGGTTTTAGTACTAGTGCTAGTACTTAGGTTATAAAAAGGTGAACTACCTAACCGAAAAATACTCTACCTTCCTCCTCATAAGTCCTTCTTCGTCCATCCTTGCCATGGCCGGTGTGCAGAGCTCTAGGTCGAGAACTACTCGTAACAAGGGAGCGGCAACCAAGGCTGCGAAAAAAAGAGAGGGCTTGCCGCCTCGCAGAGACCTCAAAAGATCTCTGACGGGCAGGCGATGGCTCCCAGGAGCGCCCTAGCCGGGGAGGCGAACATGCCGACTTGGCGGTGCTGGAGTCGTTATCCCTCGACGGCATTACCCGATCAGCTCAATAGGCACCTCAATAAGCAGAAGGAGTTCATCCACGGCTTGGTGGAGTTGCTGAAGGAGACACTACAAAAAATACACTTCTGTGATGATAAGTGTTTGTCACAGTAGGTCACGTTTTCTGTCATGCATGTACGTCCATGATGATTTTCTGATAGAATCAAGATAGTCATACATGTGCTGTCGTAGAAGTGTTCCATGACATTACCAAAATTATCATCACGGAAGTGTCCACTCCCATGACGATAAATGGCGCGTCATGGAAATGCTTTCGTCAACGGTGACCGACACGTGGCATCCACCGTAACGGGTCGCCGTTACGCTATCGGGTCCGGTTTTGGATCCGATAACCCGCTAACAGCCTGGACCAATGAGGATTTTCCACGTGTAAAATTCTCATTGGACGGAGGAAACACGTGTTAGCTCACCGTTGGGACAGATGTCATCCATTAATTGGACAGGAGGCGCCTATGATAAGTCGACACGTGGCACGACCCAATAGAGGCCTAATCCGGTGAAAAGGCCGGCCCGTTTGACTTGGTCAAAAGGTAACGGGCCGACCCACGGAAAGCCTGTTAACGACATGTTCGTATATAGCCCATTTACGGCCCACTAACTCACGACCCGTTACGACCTATCGGAATTAAGCCTGGTAGCTTTATCTGGGCCGTCCAATATGATTCCAGCCCATTGTAACTTCCGGCCCATGTATGGCCCATGATGTCTTTCGGCCCATACGAGGCCATTTGTATCTCTTGGCCCATTAATGGCCCATGGTGAATCTGGCCTGCAATGAATAGTGTACCACTTTATACCCATCAACGGCCCATTATTCCATTGGGCCATTTCCAACCCGTGTTATCTTTCGGCCTTCTCAGGGCCCATTTATTCTTGGGCTCATTTCCAACATTCGGTTACTTACGGCCCGTTACTGGCCTTTTCTGCTTGTGGGCCAAATTCATCCCGTGGTTACAATCGGCCTGTTTGCGGCCCGTTAATCCGCTGGGCCGTTTTCATAGCGTCATAAAAAATGGCCAATTAACGACGGCCCGTTTTTGTCGGCCCATGAACGGACGATTCCAAATCTAGCCCGTCTATGGCCCATAATGCGGTCAGTTACCGGCCCATGTTTGGCCTATCTTTCATACGGCCCATAGAAGGCCCATTGATGCTACGGCCCATAGAAGGCCCATTGTTTCTACGACCCTCAAAAGGCCCATTGTTTCTATGGCCCATAGGAGGTCCATAATAACTACAGTAAATATGTAGCCCGTGGTAACTATAGTAAATATGTAGCCCATGATTATTGTGGCCTAGTTTTTAAAAAATAGGTTATTGCAGCCACTAGCAAACCGCGGAAAAAGAACTGCACTGACTACAAGCAAACAAATAAACAAGACAACATGGAAATAAATAAGCAAGCAACTTACGCTAGGCTATCACGGCTATTACACATATTACATCCACTGGGCATCAAAGTTCACCACCAGTGCACATATAGGGAACAAAGCAGCATATCATATACACTGGTTGTCAAAGTTGGTGACCAGTGCAAATAAACACCGCAGCAAAACAAGTCCAGAATGAAACCACTTCAGAAGAGCTCAAGAAACAATATCCTGGGTACCCATAATGTTGGCAAGATGCTTAGCAAGCTTATTAACTTTCTCTTGTTTGGAGCTTAAATCCTCCAACACTTGCTGTTGCACCAGAAAGTATGCATCTGAATTCTGCAGGGACTTCCTCAGTCCTTCAGCTTCCTGTCGCAGCACATTTGATCGATGTCTTTCAACTTGAAGTTGAGACTCAAGAAGACGAACTGATTCAGGCAGCGAGTTCGAAGAGCTTGTGCCAGTAGTAGTGGCCAGTAACTCGAACACTACATCAAGAGAGGACTTTTGGGTTCTCTCACTGTCGTCAAGATAGTTTTTATCAGCTTTCTTGGAGACCGACAGGGAGGTCTCACTATCTTGAACCTTATCTGCATTACTTCCTTTACCATTGCATAACGGGGTACTGTTCCCCAATATTTTGTCCGCGTTCTATAAGAGAAACAAGTAGACACATCACATGTTTACCATGTTGTATATGAAACTCATTTTGGTAAATCAGTTCAGTAGTAAAGTGGACAGGATAACAACATGAAACAAACATATATCTATGTACCATGGTCACTTTATGGTATATATCATTCTATTTTTGTTTCCAAATCAAGATGGAGACACAGTTCAAACAATATTTGTTCAAGACAAAGCAGAATAGACAGAATATAAGTGTGGGAAACTATAGAGCAATAACAACATTTTTAATGTGCATGATATGAGAACATAACTGTTTATTCAATTGAAACTTAAATCAACATAGAGCATGTTACAACAGCAAACCAGTTAAAGAAACAGGTTTAAAACATACCTGTTGCGCCATTGGAGTTTCAATTCCATCCTTCAAATTTTAAAATAGTTGGTATGAGTAAATACAGTGATGTAAGAGCAAAGGAGTTTGAACCATAGCTACAGGACCTGACCTGAGAACAATTCTTCTTCTCCTTTTAGCATTGAGTTGGGATTCGGAGCGGTGGTCCTCGTGCTTTGGGCACTGCAGTTCCCTTACTAACTGCTCGTGTTTGGGTGCTCTGTGGTGGAGACAGTGTTGTGTCAACTGGAACTAGGTTACTATCTGCTGGGTTGGGGTTAGAAGGGGTGTAGCTGGTTCTCTGTCCAACTGGCTAGGGGTACAATATGCGAGAGTCTGGGTTATGTGTGGTGGGGCTGGCTCTTGGGCAAGTACAACCGTTGTTCTATCTGCATCAACTGGTAGCACTATCTTTTCTGAAGACCGTGTTGTTACTCTCTTAGATACTACCATCACCCTCTCCAATTCAAATGGCTGACAAACAAGAAAAGTAATTGAATGTACAGACATTGTATGATAGACAGGTGCAATGGATAGTGGGGAATAAAAGAGGGCATGAAATAATTCACATTTATGTTGTCTAACCAAATAGGATAGCATGACACGATTTCACATATATGGTGGCTAACTAAACAGGATAGCATGACGCAATTTCACATTATGATGGCTAACTAAAAAAGATGGAAAGACATAGTTCAAAATATGATAACTATGTAAACAGGATGACATGATATAACTATATAATGTGTTTATTAAATAGGTTGGCATGCCATAATTCACATACGTGCCGCCTATGGAAACATGATAGCATGATATAATTCATGGATAGAATGACATAATTCAAAATATGATGACTGTAAACACTAAACAAGATGAGATGATATAACTATATGATGTCTTTATTAAATGGGTTGCCATGACATAATTCAGATAGATGTTGTGTATGTAAACATGATGGCATGATATAATTCAAATATACGATTTATATAGTAATCAAGTAAGCAGATGGCAATCCATATATGATGTAAAAACTAAGCAATGCAAGACAACATGCATGACATGGGTAATATAACCCTGCCAAGTTTGAGCATAGACCTCAGGGGGGAAATAGGACTGGTCATCAGTCTCTGAATCCTCCTCTGAGGAGCTCTCTGTAACCAGCAAGATGTGTGCTTCAGCAGGTAGCATTGTCTGCTCTGAATACCTTTTTTTCACTCCAGATACTTCCATCACCGCTTCAAATGGCTGATGCACAGGAAGAGTAGTTGAATATACAAACGTTGTTGACAAATGGAACACGTAATACAAAAAAATGATAGCATGATATAATTGACATACATGATGATTATCTAACCAGCATGGCATTGCATAATTCACATATATAATGCCTTTGCAACAAGATATCATTGCATAATTCACATATATAATGTCTTGCAACAAGATGGCAATGCATAATTCACATATATGGTAATTCGACACTAAACAGGTGGCATTCACACAAAGCATGTCTAAACTAATCAAATGACATAGCAATGCAAGACACCATACGCACGATATGAGCAACCTAACCCTGCCAAGTTAGAGCATACACCTCGGGGAGGGGGGATAGGACTGATCATCTGTCTTTGGATCCTCTTCTGAGGAGCTATCCGTAACCAGCGAGATATGCGCTTCATCAGATAGCATAGTTCGCTCTGAAGACCTTGTTTTCACTCCAGAATTTTCCATCACCGTGTCAAATGGCTGATGCACACGAAGAGTAGTTGAATGTACTAACATTGTTGACAAATGTAATACATAACAAAAAAAAGGATGGCCTGATATAATTCACATATAAGATGACTGGCTAAGCAGGATGGCATTCCAAAATTCACATATATGATGCCTGGCTAAACAAGATGGCGTTGCATAAATCACATAAACGATGAATAAACTAAACAGATGGCATTCACACAAAGCATGTCTAAACTAAGAAGATGAAATATTTGATGTATAAAGTAAGCAATGCAAGGCACCATATGCATGATATAACCAACATCAGCATGCCAAGTCAGAGCGAAGACCTCAGGGGGTAAATAGGAGTGGTCTTCTCCTTCTGAATCCCCCTCAGCACAGATATCTTCCTCTCGATTACAATCCGAAATGGGTGGAGGGGGGCTGCCTTTGCGCCTACCATGGACCGATGTCTGCATGAAATTTTATTGCCATGCAAGGCTCGTCTCTTTTGCGCTACATGTTCAGTTCCATTGTGTACAATAACTGACATGCATAGGAATAAAACATAGTGAGATTATGTAAGGAGTGCATGCAGAAATCCAGAGTGATGGTAGCAACCTGTGGATAGACCCAAAACCAATGATGGCAGGCAGATAATGTCTTTAGTTAAAAATTACAGATAATGGCTTCTTTACTGTTTGTTTCACACCCAACATGAAACTCATAGTAGAAACCAGAGATTTACCAGATAGTAGATATATACTATTGATTGCGGCCCCGATATGTACCCCACAACCATTTAAAAACTCAAGTTTGACAATTAGTTTGGAGCTGACTCAGAGTATAATTGGTGAACATGATGATAAAGTAGCATGTAATATTAAGCGATGCATAACGTAAGCAGACACGAAAGATTGCGACCTCTCTTGCGGACCCGTGTAGTCCTCGAGGTCATCTGCTCGGTTGATGATGGTAATGCAGTTGCCATGGCTACCCGCGACGGGGAAGAAGATCTGAGGCGGCGAAAGACAGTCTGGAGGCCGGATCCCTGCTGTGTTGTACCCTTACATCGTTGGAGCAAGCGAAATTTGGGGTGGACAACAAGCGAGAGCGGGACAAACCGCACAAGGCTTTCTTTGACAACTATCTATAAGAGAAGTAATTCTGTAAGGGCTCGTTTGAATAGGAGGATTCTAACAACGCAAGGATAGGAAATACACATTAATAGGATAGGAATGCACGTGCAAAATAGAGAATTTAAAAACACAGTCTTTTTGCCAATCTCGGTGTTTGGTTCACCAGAATTGGAAGATCACAGGATGCAAAGAAGCATGGTGAGATTAAGTCAAACCATAAGAAAATGTACGATTATAATGCCATTATGCTACTATCTCTTAGTCTTGTGTTTCATGAATAGGAATTTGAAAAGTAAGACAAGTGGATATTAAAATTCCTACGGTTTTTCTTTCAAAGAGACACTAAAGGAACAAATCCTACAGTTTTCCTTTGCTCCATTCCTTTGAACCAAATGCATAAATAGTAGTACCATAGGAAACTTTCCAATTCCTATGTTTTTCCTTCACTTTTCCTTTCAAGCACTGGCGATTCTAGTAGGCAGGCTTGAGCAAGGAAAAACCTACACTCAAAAAATGTTTTTGTGCTTTTTCTACTACTTTGGACCCAGGCCACTGCCCTACTAGCTCAACTCCCAGGCCCATCGACAAATGCACAGCTCAAACGCGCAGAGAAAATAATGATGGCGTTCAAGAGAGTCCATCACGGATAGCTAAGTTGCCTGGTACCTCACTGCTTGTCATATAGTAGGAGAAAATAATCGTATTTCATGTTACTATGTGTGGTCTGTGGACAATATATATAACATGTAGAGTAAAAAAGAGATGCAACAAGTGTACAACCTCTTTGGCGAAGCCATGTCGATCTCAGCGTGATTGGGTTGGTCGGTGAGGATGCTCCAGCTGACTTGGCTATCGGAGGAGGGGAAGGAGATCTTAGGTGTCTGGAGATGGAGCCCGGGGTACTGCTCCGCTGTGATGGAGGGTTTCATCATTGAAGCATCTCTGGTGAGTTGTACGATGCCGAGGCTGAAGCAGGACAAGAGAGACAACGTTAACCTAAGTGAAATTGTAATAGCATCTCCAATAGATGACGTCAAATACATAACCACAAAGTGCTAGATGTAAAACATATTAGCCACTCATCTCTGAAGTTAACTGTCGAAACTGAATTTAACTATCGAGACTGAATTTAACTGTCAAAACTGAATTTTGCTGTCGAAACTGAATTTTACTGTCGAAACTGAACGCACTAGAAGCAGAAAAGCAGTAGCAGCAGGGTGTGCGAGAGCCGGGGCAGCTGGTCGTGTAGCAGCATCAGTCGACTGACACCACCGGCCAAACCGCCACCCCCCCCCCGCCGCCCCGCCCGCCCCGAAATAACTCCCCACGGCCGGTCCGCCGCCATGCCATCTCTCTAGCCCCCGTGCCGAGCTTTTTCTCCGGCAATCCCCACGCCACCGCCTCACCACCGCCGGCGACCATCGTCCCCACCCTGAACCCTAAGATAGATAGTAGAGTACCTCTCCGGCGAGCGCCCCTCCCCGCTGCGGCTGGTTCTTCCTTAACTCCGGCGAGCACCCCAACCCCTAAAAATCGACTGACCCAAAAGTTGATTCAGTCGACTAAAGTGTAGCCAAATCGGAGCAGCATCGCAAGCAAGAGCAAGAGCGAGAGCAGCAACGCGAGCAAGAGCAAGAGCACGAGCAATAGCAAGAGCAGACCAGGCAGGGGACCGAGAGCAAGAGCAGAGCAGCAGAGCGAGCGAGAGCTAAAGCAGCAGCAGATCCTACTGATGTGGACGTCGCCGCCGAGGGAGCGACGCCGTGGAGGAAGTGGGCGGTGATGCCGCCGTGGATGGAGCCGCGCCAAGTCGGCTCGGAACCGAGCGCTGGTAGCACGGTGAGATCGAATCAAGAAGAAAATGCGGTGATTAGTGGACAACCTCTTTGCTAGCGCCGATTAGGCCTCAGCTTCATCCGAGGAAACGATGATGATGCTGCTCTTCCGGTGGTGCAAATGAAGACGGCGGTGTGGGAATGGAGGTGGCGCGAAAGACGAGGGGAATGTCGGGGCAGCTCCTTGGAGGTGGAGGACGGGGTGGATGAACCGGCAAGACGACAAGATCGACGACGGATCCTCATCCGGTACGGTGGATGAGGGACGTCGAGGTGTTGCTGTGGACGATGTAGTCGGGGAAGAGGCTCCGGCTGAGTGGCGGACAGAGGAGGGTGTGGGGCTTCGCGGGTTTTCGTGGACTTGGTGTACGAACGGGTGGGCTGATGGGATGGGAGTGGGGAATCATGGCTTAGGGACGCGCTTGTTCGAAATGTCGGGTAAGTTACGGAAGTACCCCCACCAATTTGTGCTAGGCGGTTCTTTCGGTTCAGGGGTGTCACGGGCATTTCACCTGTCGGGATTTCGCAGGAGGTGGGAGTTTTCGCGCGCGTTGTAATTTTCAGATAGCAAGGCACGGGTTGAGATGTTGGGAGTTTTTGGAGCACAACGAGACAAAGAAGTATCTTAAATATTTCGGGGTAAGAAGGCATGGGTTGAAACTTCCGGACAAGCCTAACGTGTATTGTACCAAATCAATTCGCACTTCCGTCGCCAAAAAAACAAAAAGAAATCAATTCGCACCAAACAAGAGAGTCTAGCCCCGTGTACTGTACCAAATCATTTCGCACTACAAATGCCATTCAAAACTTTGAATCATGTTATGTTCAATTAAAATATTTCACTACGTGTATAATGCATGCAACCTGCTTCAAATGAACATTTTAGTGCATTCCAAACGTATATACTACCGCTTCAATATGAACTAAATTTGAATCCGTTTCTCTATTTGAATAAGATCTGCAATAATAATTGTTGTGAAGTCAAACCATTTGAATTCGTTTCTCTATTTTAATAAGATTACAATCATCATTATTGTCAAGTTAAACCATCGTTTGTGTATTATCATCACAGCACGCCACATGATTACTGTCAAGTTAGATATGAACTATGTGTACTATATAAACTCGAACTCGATTTTTTGAATCCACTTTATGTTGATTTCAAATCACAGTACATTTCAAGCTCTAGCTAGATCTTCATAATCTAAACCATGTCTCATATGTATAATGTGTTTATCACATAATGTATGGTGCCCCGCCCCCTACTCCTACAAGTATTTAGATGTGAGTTGCAAACGCCACACATTACCACAAATTCAAATAAAATGTGAGATTGTTCGATATATAGTATTGTTCAAATTGTTCGATATTTAGTTGTAAGCTGCAAACGCCACACATTATCCCAAATTCAAATAAAATGTGAGATTGTTCGATGTATAGTATGATTTAGATTGTTCAACATTTAGCTGTGAGTTGCAAACGCCATGCATTATCACGTTACGATATAACATGTGCAAAACCACAACACCCGTATCACCGCTATATTCATGCATGCATATGTTTATAATAGTATGATCTCCTATTCAAATATATGAATCCACTTTCATATCAAATTATCATCTTTGTTAGTCTCTTACACCCACACAATCCTCTAACCTTTGTAGCTAGCACTAACTTTCACTCGTGCATGCACACGCCCTCCTCGCCCTCCCCCTCCCTCAGCATTCTATCCATCGCGCACATTCTTTTTTTAGGTCGTTCTCCCACAGTGTCCACAAGTCCTTTTCAACAAACACCGGTCGATAAACCTCTCAAGCATTGGCTGCCTACAACATACACACGCACCTTCCATCTCCTCCTTTCTGTGTCCATGCCTCGTGTCTCTCATACGGTCCCACACACGTGTAAACTCTCGCCCCTCTTTTCATCTATCTCACAGTCGCACACTTCTCCCCCTATCTAGCTAGTAGCTCGGCATCTCTCACCACCTCCCAGCTCCATTCTCTCTGTCTATCCGTCTCGCTAGGCCTTATTTGCCTCTAACAAATGGATGTATATACACTGACCGATCTCCCGCTATACATATATCTAGCTAGGTCCTTATAACTCGTTTTTCCCCACGTGTCGATCGATTTACCTCATTAGTTATGTCTCTCCCTTCCTCTGACAAACAACAATTGATCTACCGATCTAGTTAGGTTTGCTTACCAAACACATGGTTCCCCTTCATCATCCATGCATGGCCCAGACACATATATCATGCACAGGCACACACAAAAACACATCCCCATTCTTATTGATAATATTGCAGTTCTACCCTCGGTTTGTCTAGTAGGCCTCTCCCACCATCTTCGAGAAGCAACTCCATCACCCATCCAACACTCTACCCCTCTCCCTCCTCTCTCTCTCTCTCTCTCTCTCTCTCTCTCTATCTCTCTGTCCCAACCTATTTCCCGTCCTTCAGTTATGTATGGATGTCGACTGATCTCCCTCAAGAAATAGCTGGGTCTCTCCTTCTAAACACATATACGAGTCGTTCTACCCCTCTAGTTAGGCCTCTGCCTCCCCCCTCCTTCCCCCCAACACACACCGATACATCGAGCGCTCTAGTCATGTCTCCCTGCCACACACAAACTTGCCCTGTGCCCTCCAAAGTTCCGGTAGGTCAGTCGCCCTATATCTTGGACTTGCACACACACAATTTCGATGGCTCTCTTCTCTTCATCGATCTTGCACCCACCCACTTGATCCTCTCTTTGACTCTATCGATATCCATGACCCCTCCCTCTCTTCTCGTGGATCGTCCCCTCTATATATGATACCGATAGGCCTCTAGTTCACACACATTGCATGTGTCAAATTTTTGTTTGATATGTCATCGACACATATTCCCACAAATACATTCACGAAATCACCCCCAAACAAAAAACACTCACGAACGCACACGCCATCTGTCTAGGTTTGTATCTCTCTCACACACACCCACGTAGGTGGGGGACATGCACGGAGAGAAGAGGTGCACCCATGGCGCACGTACTCCCGTATCTTTCCCAACCACACCCGCGCGGGTACACGGTGGAGCTTAGTTCTGTAAGAAAAGGCAGCCCACGTGGTAATTTGACATGTGTACTGGTTGTCCACTTGAAGGAGAATCGTCTACCACGGGTGAACAAACAAATTGTGACTTGACGCATTATGTTGAAAAAGAGGCAGACCATGTGGGGCCTACCTTAGAGGCAATGCTCTATACACTCGGGATGCTCTGTGCGTATTACTTTTGATGTGTCCCTCAACTCGCAGAACGAGGAGAAGCTTGTTTAGTACGCCTTCTCCCCCGCCCACAGGCGCAGTGGCTCACAGGACGAGGTGAAGCTTGCTTACTACGCCTTACGCCCGCTCCCTCGCCCATGCGCGCGGTGGCTCGCAGGACGAGGAGAAAGTTTTACTACTCCCTCCGTTTACTCCTAGTCCCTACCTTGGTTAGAGATACTATCATATTTTTTTGGAATATATGTCCTTTAGTAGATTTCAATATGAACTACTAGTACATACTCCAAACAGTGATGTATATAGACGTATTTTAGAGTGTAGATTCACTCATTTTGCTCTGTATGTAGTCAATATTGAAACGGACGTAATAGTATGCACTCCCCCTCACCCACGTGGTGGACGTGCAACAATTCATTCGGTCTCATATAGCCAGAACGATATATACTGCAGTACCATTATTGCTCGACTTCCCGAAGAGGCGAAGAGCCAATCGCAAGGTTAATATTTTGGAGATGCCAAGCGCAAGGTTTATAGGAGAACGAGTAGTAGTAGTACTAGTAGTACGTACCGATTAATGCGTACTATACGAGGAAGAAGGCAACAGGATGTATGTTTTGCGTGACAGTCTCTTCTTACAGGACGTGCTAGACCTAGTGGACCTCATTGTTGCAATGGGACTACTCCCTATCATAGATGTCACGATTTAGAGTGGTGGGCAGTGGGCATAATTTGGAGCTGCTTAGGCTAGTCATAGTGGGAGTAACATATGTAGTAACATGACACATCCCAAGAAAAATTTGCTTATGTGGCATGGAGTTAATGAGGGAAGAGATGCTTGTGGTAACATAATATGTTACTGTAACATAACACACCCCGAGGTAAAATGAGTCTATGTCTTAATTAATGAAGGTTTGTATGTTACCATCTATATGTTACTACACATTATGAAGGTAGTAACATGGAGTAGTAAAAAAAGCATGTTACTAGTCTAAGTTACTCCCCACTATGCCCAACCTTAGTATTAAACCCCATGAAGAAGTCCCATCGAAAGGAATAGCCATCCTCTACACGTGCTCCTATGTAAAATGAGTAATTGAGACAAAAAGATAAAGAGACAAAGTAAAAAAAACATCAGCCTTAGATCCAGCCCTATTGTATCAGTGAATGATATTTCTACGTCGTGATTGACATGGCTATATTATTAACCATGCTACGGAGGTAGAAGCGGATTTTTATTTATTCGCGGAGGTAGCAGCGGATGGATATTCAATGCGGAGTGAAATGATGGCTGCTTCCTCAGTCAAACATAGAGAAAGGTGGGCCTCGTGATTTCACGGCTTATTAGTCATTATTACTGCCTATACTCTTTGCCCATACATAATAACTGCGTGGTAGTACTGTAGTGGGCTATACTTTTAATAACCATGCTCGAAGAGAAGAGGTGCACGCACCCACGCACGTAGTGTACTAGTAGCACTCTTTGCATCTTTTGCGTCTTCCTCAACCACACACGTGACATGGTGGAGCTCATTTCTGTAAGATGATGCATCCCTCGTGATAATTTTACGCGTCTAGTAGTAGTTACTCACTTATAAATAATGGAGGGTCCGGAACCACGCATGAACGGTGCTGCGTCATTTATAAATAAAGTTTTTTTCTTTAGTGGCACATACGCAATATAAATAGGTTCATATGGAGAGAAATGGAAACCGCTCCAATATACATAGCTAGGACGAGCCTACACTGTTGCTTGCTGGGGTTGCTCTCTTCAACTCTCTCACACAAAATGACTGTGGCCACATCTCTAACATCCCGGCGAATCAACCCGCCGGGGGAAGGGCTGGATGCTTAATGTAGATGCGGTCACCATCGCCAATGGCGAAAACCCACTGTCGGCACGTCCCGTTCAGGGGCCCCCGCCGTTCTCTCTCACAAAGCTGGTTAGGTTGCCTTCGTACCTTGCTCACTGCCGCGACGTGAGCAGTTGCCTCCTCCCGCCGCCCTCCTCTAGGTTGAGCTACGTCCCGACATCCCTCAGGTACAACTTTCTTTATAGCCGGCTTGCACCACTACTCCAGCTGCCCACATCACTCCATGTGGATATTTCTCTATTTCTTTGCCCCGCACATACCTCTACTGCCTTCTACGTACTGTATTTGTGATGAGTTTATGTCTCATCAACTAGTCCCAGTAATCTTATTCTAATCACGCTTGTTCAATTCTTTGCCACAGGGATGCTCATCTCGATTTTGGTGAAACTGCACAAAATGATCCAATGGTCAAAGGGTTGCAAACTTCGTTTCTTCGGAAGCTCCAACGTTGCCAACAAATTAAAGCCTAGTTATGGTTTATGGTTCAAGGGCTAGGAATTGCATGGATCATTTTTTTCTTTAGTTCTCTCTGTTCCAAAATAAGTGTCAACTTTAGTAGTAGTACAACTTTGTACTAAAGTTTGCATAAAGTTGAGACACTTATTTTGGAACGGAGGGAGTACATATTGGCTATGATATGTCAGTCATTGAGATGCAATAGCATGCATGTTAGTCCCCTTTGTATTTGATGAAATGTTGCAACGGGCAACCTTGGACACAAGATACACGAAACAGAAGTTGGAAGCTTCATAGCATTGTACAGATTTATCTCGCTGATAAATTATAGTACGTACTATACTAGTACTATGTAAAGAGTTAGGTGTCGCACACGGTGTCCAGAAAATATGGTGATAATGTGAGGTGGGCCATGTAATCACTGAGCCAGTGTGTTTTCACTGCTCTCGCACTCCTCCACTGTAAGAATGGAGAAAATTGTAATCTAGTAGTACCTCCTTTCGCCGAAAGCGTGGGACATCCAGCAGTCCTACCACCTCAGTAATAATGACCAATGAGCCGTCGAATCACATAGACCCAGCAGTAAGTTGGACAAACGAAGCAACCATCACTCTTGAATCCGCTTCTCTCTTCAATGCAGGCGCCAGTGCGAGGTTGCGTTCGCTCTGCCCGGGCATGAATGCGGCCTATTCTTTGGAGCGGCGCTGACCGTTTTGGGCGGGAAGCGCACGCGGGTGATGGAGGGTCTTTGTGTGGGCTAGGCTAGTCAGTAGCGGGCGTGGCAGTGGTCTGCCTGTCCCGACCGGATGCCCGGAAACGAAAGGATGCACCGACTCTCGCGGCTAAATCGTACACTACACACCATCTCTCTGTAGGAGTAGGTCGATGTGTCGCTCTCTCTAACACACACATGATGTTAAACACACACACACACACACACACACACACACACACACACACAGGTTCATAGAATAGGAATATCGTGCAAGTTACTTAGGGAGCATTTGGATCCTTAGCAAGAACAGTTTATAGCCTAGCCGGGCAAGGTTAGGCGTTTGGAACTATTAAAATATGTTAGCTTTTGTGGGCCAACTAGCTTGGGTGGGCTAGAAAAACCTTGCTAGCTCAGGAGAGCCAGATCGGCTCGCTTCCGATGACAACCTTCGCGTACTACTTCCGTCTTGGTTTATTGGTCCCCATTGTATTTCGTGTCAAATTTTGACCATAGATTGAACTAACAAAATGTTCATGCATGTCACAAAAAATTATATTAATTTGTATTTCGCGTACTAACATTTTTCTTATTAATTTGTTTGTTTCACCCTCTGACTGGTGGGACCCAACATACTACATGGAGAGAGGTAAGGTGACTAAGGCTGCATTATTTCTGTACTACCAACACTGCTTTAAATCCCAAAAGACCTTACCACCAAAGCCACATGACACAATTATGATTTAAATCCCGATGACTCCCATGCAAAAAAAACACGGCATGCTTGTCACACGAATGCAGGAATGTATAAAAGTTTATTTTCCTCTCGTTAAACATAATGTGAGGGTGGTGTAGCTGGTTAGCCTATTCGCTCATCAAACTAGAGGTCTCGGGTTCGATAACCACACTTGAGCACAATTTTGTTTTTGTTCGACTTCTTTCTTCCACCCAATGACAGGTAGGCCCCGCATGTGAGAGAGAAAGTGATGCAGGCGGTGCCGGGAGGATTCTTTGTTGGTCAAAATGCATGGATACGGGGCTATACGATCTCGGCCTCGACGCTTGTTTTCTGGGGTTTGCACTCTTCACACTCTCTCTCCACTATATATATATACACGCTGGAGCCTCAGTGCTTGTAGTTTCTCTCTTCACACTCTCTCACCCTCTCCAGATCTAAACAAGACTTCGTTGGCCTCTCTCTCTCCCCTCACTGCTAGTCAAAGAGCCGGCAGGATCCATCTGCCGGGAAGGGAAGGCGGCTTAACGCGGTCACCGTCGACGAGGGAGGGAATCCACTACCGGTGCAACTGTTCTCTTTCACCCAGCGGCAGTGCGGGAGGGCCTCCGACCCCTTCTTCCTCGCCGTCGTACATAGTGTTTGCAGAACGGCCTTAGGTCGCCCACCGGACCACACCCCAAGAACCTTAAGGTATAATTTACGTATTCCACATGCATTGCTCTAGCTGCATGTGGGCTTTTTCCGCTTCTGCACTCGAATCTTAGTGTTGGATCAAACAGAAAAGTAGTGGGGAAAGTTGTATTGCATGAACCTAGGACGTGGTTCAAAGAGGAAAGTAATGGGGGGAAGTAGTGGGAAAAGTTGTATCGCATGAATCTAGGACGTGGTTCAAAAAGGAAAGGAAGGGGTAAAGTAGTGGGGAAAGTTGGATAGCATGAATCTAGGACGTGGTTCAAAAAGGAAAGGAAGGGTGAAAGTACTAGTACAGACTGGCTATCCAACACCTACGTTGGTCGAAAAGGCAAAACAATGACAAACGTAGTACACACATCTGTAATAAACTGGTCTTTTTGTTTTGGGGGACAAGGCTGTAGAGTTTCAGCAGGACTAGATTTGCTGCGCCCACATAGGGAAAGGTGTCTAAAGATAACAAAACTGGGACCAACACAAATATGCTCCTTGGTTGTTAGTTCTTTGTTGCAACAGACTGTGCATCACCCTTTCATAAATCGGTAGATGCACATGGAGATGGTGAGTCCATTGTCCCATGCAACTCTTTAACTATTGTTAATCTAAGGCCCTGTTTGGTTAAAAAGTCCTAGGACTTTTTTTAGTCCCAACTAAAAAGTCCCTAGTCCCTACCTGCTTGGTTCCAAGGACTATACATGGACTAGAGGTTATTAAATGACATGCTAAAAGACCATGTTACCCCCTAGTAATGAACTAATAGAGATAAGGTGCGATGCGGGGCAGGGGCAACTTTTGGAAAAAGTCCCAAAAAGACTCCCCCTCGGGGTCTTCTTTCTTTAGTCCCAAATGCCCACTTTAGTCCCTAAAAGTACCTCCTGTTTGGTTTAGATGGGACTGAAAGAGTCTTTTTTTAGTCTCTACACCAAAAAGTCCCTGTAAACAAACACCCTCTAATAATGCCGCTGGAAAATTGATGAAATGCCACAGTTAAAAGCAAATTACATGTTTAATGAATTTTATTGTTAATATAATCTCTCTGTTATTATGAATCAATGCCACCGTTTGAGAAATGCTACTGTCTTTCTTTATTTCCTAGTTAGATAAGTTAGATGCTTCTTTTTGTTGGCTTCTGTGTCATCCACCATTATTGACCACTTGTTGTTTCCTTTGCACCTCTGTGTAAACAGGGTTATCTACTTCACCTCATTCCTATTGTGACCTTTTGTTGCACTGCACAAAACACTTTTGTTTTAAGAGTGTTTTGTGCAGTTCAACCAAAATATCACGCCGACAATGTTGCTTGATTGCTTGATCTTAGTGGAACTGCATAAGAGGAGATCTTACTTCCTATCCGTGTTGGCAAATTTGGTTCAGATCTTCTTCTTGTGAGTTGTTTGAATTCCGCGTCATGAGAGGTCAGTACTAGCCTTCTTTCACATGATTGTGCAGTGTGCTTTCATATGTTGTGCTACTTGTACGGTAATGTTGCTTGATTTTAGTGAACTGCACAAATGGAGACAAGACTTCCAATCTGTATGTGCACCGTAATATCCCATTGAGGTAAGATAAGGATATTGCACAACTTTTGGCCTGTATTTTGCCACTTTCATCAGAAAATTAATGTCGTTGTTTAGTGGTATACTTGTGCTCCCTAATTGACATGCCAAATCTTACATTGAAGGCGAAGCTTGTCTGTTATTGAACCAAGTGATGAAGGGGACGAACAAGCGGAAGAAAAACAGAAATCAACTCCCGGTACACAAGTAATGATATAGTTTTGCATCTTAATTTATTGCTATGGCTGGAACGAGCAATCGTTTTGCCCCTGATTTGATACCACTCTTAACGTAATATCTAGTTATCTCTACTTGTGCAAATACAGATCATCTTTGAAGATACCATATATTTTAGTGGAACTGCACAAGAAGATGTTGGAAACATTAAACTAATCGAGGAGTATATAGTAAGCATGGCAACCACAGTAGATAACAACAGATGGTTCCGGAGAAGTGCTTGATCTGTATGCTCTACACAATAAGCCTCCTGACAAAGGTTGTTACTCGCCCACGGATTTCATCCATATGATTCAGCTTTTTCATCTCTATTGGTGTTGTGCTACTGTTTAGATACTGTCATGAGAAAGTGGTATTGTCCTTGAGAAGTGCTTCATATGTGCTGTATTAAATATTTCCGTTCCTTATTTTTGAGCAAACAGGTAGCATTTTGTTGTCCTCTTGTCTTTGCACAACAGGATCATCCTCCTATGAAGAAGAATATGGAGTACGTGAAGTGACTAGTTCCGATTATGTCAGGATGAAGAAGCCCTGTCTATCTTCTCATCAGAAGGAGCAGTTGAAGGATGGTTACATTACTCCCCACAAGACCAAACTAACTTCAGCTCGGAAGGACTGACAGATCTCCATCTTTTTTGCTGTGATGCGCAAGTACAATGTTGTTCTAGGATTCTTTCCGGTGAGTTCAATTTTTTTAAAGTGTGCTCTAGATGGACCATGTAAGTGCCTGTTTAAACTGTCAATTCATAGTACAGTTTGCTTTATACTAATCACTTATTTTGTATTTGTGCAAACAGGGGTGCTCAGCTTGATTTCAATGGGAACTGCACAAAATGTTCATGAATACATCGAATCATTCATTTCCACCACAAGAAAGGAGGTGCCGATATGTTCAAGGCGTTGCAACATATAAAGGCGAAATCATACAAGCTATGCGCGAATTTGGTTGATTTTGGTGGAACTGCACAAAAAGAACAGTTTGTTTATTTCGCACGAGGTGCCATGTCAATGTCCGAACTGATGGCAAACCCTGCCCATTCCACAATCGTAGGCATTTGATATTTTGGAATGGGAAAACCTTATCAAAGTTTGCTCATTGATGTACGCAAAAGAACACGCATTTGACATTTTGGAATGGGACAACCTTGTCAAATTTTGCTCATTGATGTTAGTAAGAAGACATGCTTTGATATTTCCGAATGGGACGCCCTTTGTTGTTAGCAGCATCGATTGATTTTTCATTATTGTTTATTTGTGAAGTAAATATTGGCTCTGACATGTGAATCGCTGAGATGCATAATCATCGATTGTTTTGAATGTTCTCTATGAATTGCCAGGCCTGTGTGTTTGATTGCAATGTACATGAACGCTAAAAAGCAGATCAAACTCTTTGTACTCCCTCTGTTCCTTTTTACTTCGCATATTAAATTTCTTTCAAGTCAGTTGATTTTACATTGTGAATGTCCATGCTTTTTTCTAAAAGATTGGTCAAAGTAGAGATATTTTGACTGCAGACAAAACTTTTATACAGACTAAAAAGGACCGGATGGAGTACATGTGAACCTGCTGCAAACGAGGTGATCACCCTGGGAATAATCCTAGTACATATAGTTTTGCATGTTCATCCAATGCCAGTGATACAAGAATTCGAACTAATCGAACTAAATTCATTCATACATGGTCGGAATTCATATAAACATGTCGTATTTCATTACATTTCATACATTCTTCAACTAAAAAGGGGTGCGTTGGAGGTATAATTAATTAACCGAATCTACCCACCTATGTCCGGCTGAGCCAAACAAAAGCTTATTCTCCAGCGGCATGAGCTTCAGTGACTTAACTGCAGGTGCAGTTACGTAACTGACATGTGGCCCAGATGCCTGTTGGGCCCACGTGTCAGTGACCCAACTGCACCAGCAGTTAAGTAACTGAAGCAGCGTCCTTCTCCAACATAGCTCTCCGACTCCACGTCGCCGCCAAGAAGCTAATCGGCCGTCAATGGTCAACCCGCCTAGCTTGGCTTCAACCAGAGGGTAGCAGCGGTGGCCTTACTTGGACCCGAGCGGCGGCGACCTACCGTGTTCTACTCTTCCTCGTTTTCTGTGTGGCGCGGGCTCGTTGGCAGCGGGGCGGGGCCTTGACGGAGCCGACGATGTCCTCTATCTCGTTGCTGGTGGGGCGGCGCCTCGGCGGAGTGGGGGAAAGACTCCCCCTGGTTGCCGGGAGGGTGAGGCCTCGGGTGAGCCGGTGATGTCCTCTGTCTCATTGTTGGCGGGGCGGGGCCTCGGCGGAGTAGGGCCTCGCCGAAGCCGGCGAGGTCCTCCACCTCGGTGCTGGTGGGACAGGGCCTCGGCAGAGCCGGCGGTGTCCTCTGCCTCGTTGTTGGCGTCGCGGGGCCTTGGTGGAGCAGGGCCTCGTCGACGCCAGCGGAGCAGGGACTCGTCAGAGCCGGCATTGTCCTCTGCCTCATCCTCGGTCTAGCCAAACAGCTCCACGCCCGCTTCATCGCCCTCTTTGTAGGCGGCCGCAACCTCAGCCACCCGCATGCGGTACCGCCAGCGCTCGAGGCGGCCCTCGCGGGCGGTGCGGTACGAGTCGAGCAGCGCCTCCTGCTCTGCCCGCTCCACGGTGATCTGCTCCTCCGCCGTAGGTGCCCCTGGAGGAGATGGTGGCGTCGGCCTGCGCCTCCCGGAACTGCTCCTCACGCTTCTACCTCACCGTGTCCATGTATTGGGCACGGGCCTCGCCGATGGTCATGGTGCAATGCACCAGAGAGGATGGCGCGGAGGATGGGGTTGGCGCTGGATCATCGACTACCATGTTATCCATTGGGACGTCGTCGTCCTCCGGCTGCTTGCCGGCCAGCCAGTCAGCAGCAATGGCTGCCATCTCCTTGTGGTCCATCGTCCGCCTGTCCCGACGAGCGCCGAAGCGCGAGGAAGCCAGGGTGGGCAGTAGTGGTGTGGACAGGAGAAAGGGAACGGATGCGGATGACTGCGGCTATGGCCGGCGCTGCAGTTTATATAACAATGGTGGGCGGTGGAGGGATGGATGTGTGGCGCTAGAGTAGCCACCTCGGCAACCGCATATCATTAATGTGGGCGGCAGATGGACGGATGGACGACACTTGTGTCATTTGAAGGCGGAGCAATCGCCTGCACCCGGAAGCGGGGCGGGCGGCGCCGACAGTTTCGGGCAGAAAGCGCGCGCGAACGAGGGAGGCGGTCTGGGTGGGCCACGACAGTCAGACTTGTGCTTGGCAGCGGGTCGGTCCAGCAGCCGGACATGTTGGCTCGCTAGCGAGCTCACCGAGCTGAGCGTCGACAATCAGACGATGGACGTAGCTTCCGACCAGGAGCCGGCGCCACTGTCCAAGCCGGTTCATGTTGTGTTCACCATAGAGCTGGTGCGGTCGCACTTCGACGCCCTAATGGCGGAAGAGCTACCAGCACAGGAGGACATGTGCTGCAATCTCCGTCTCCTCAACGAGCACCGGTGAACAAGCGAACGACAATGGCGTCGCAGACGTGTGGCCCTATGATCCTGGCTTCCCGAATGAGCAGCGGGCGCTGTATCAGACCATCCGTAGGGCCCGCGAGGCCCTCTCCGTCATCCTTCGAGTTGTTGCGCTCGCCGTGGTGCTGCCGTCTCGCGTTGTCAACATGGTCAACGAACATGAGGAATGAGGAGATGACTTTACTTGGAGAGGATGACAGTGGGGACCAACCAAGGCCATAGCCGCACGTACGCAAGTGCCTCCTTATTATATATAACTATAATATTTTTTGCTTCCTCCTGGTTTCCTGACATCATGATCCCACACCATTGTCAACCTATGTAGTCAACAAACAAGATAATTGCACAAGGAGCGACCGATAGCTGGGACCAAGCAGCTCGAGCAGTATTTGTGTTTTTGAGGTGTGAGCACTACAGAGTTTTTCTTGAGCGATGTTTTCGTTGTTGTTCAGAGGAAAGCAGGGTATTAACTGGGCGGGCTATGGCCCGTCTAGCCCAGGACAGATATCCAGCCCAGGTATTTATTTTTTTCAAGCTGAAAATGGCTAGCCCAGCTATACTTTTTTTAGGAATACCTAGGCAAGGTCAACTTGTTATTCTCCGCCCCGCTGGGCTGCAAATCTTCCCAAGGAGGGATGCATTAGGCTTAACAAGAAAATGGGCTTTAAGAAATAATAAATGGGATGTCATTATAAAAACTGGGCAGTAACTATAAAAAAATGCACCAAACACGTAATTAGTTTATTATTTTTTTGGATTTTGAAAATTTTAATTTCATTAATTGTTGCGCATGCAATGTTTCATTGGAATTGGAATTTTTACGTAATACAAATTTATATTGAAATTGTATTTAATCTGACTAGAAATTTCGGGATAAAAATATTTCGGATCCCATCAAAATTTGGGAAATTTTATTGAATCCTGTTTGAATGGTTGGTTGAAATTATTAATCGTTGTCCTAACTAGAAAATGGGCTGTACTTTTAACAAACTGTAAATGGGCTGTAGTAAATTCCATTAGAATTAAAAAATGGGCTATACATTCTTGCAAATCGCAAATGGGCTATAAGTTCTCTGCCACACACTTGTGGGACTACTAAGTTGACGCATCCCCTAAAAAAAGTAAGTTGATGCGTATGCAAGGCTTTATCAACTTATAGTCAACACACGGTTCTAGCAGCAGTGGCCGTTGGATGTTCATCCAACGGATGTCATGCTTCTTCTTCAATCTCAGATATTCTAGCTTCAGCCATCCAAAAAATGATTCCTCCCCCTGACATCTGGGGCGCACCGTTTCGGAGGCTGACCTGTGGGCCTACTAAGTTGACGCGTACCAAGGGCTTTGTCAACTTAGTCAATATAAACGATTCTAGCTGCAGAGACCGTACGATGTCCATCCATCGGCCGTAGTGCTTCTTCAACCTTTGGTCTTCTTGCTCCATCTGCCCAAACGAGCGCCGGTGGGACTGCCTGCTCCCGCCTCCCGTGGCCGGCTGTGCTGCCGCACAGGCCGCGCCGCCCCACCCTACTCCATTGCTAGCCAGGCCATTCCTCTACTCACCCACACCTCCTGTTATTTTCCGGTGATGGTAGCCGGACCAGTAAACCCTCGTACTCCCCACCGCGTGGGCAACAACTGCCGAGTCTTCCGCGGCTTCGTGTCGTTCCCTTCCTGGTGCTCTCGGCGAGCAGTGGTCAACGTGTTCAACGAACGACATCCATCGGACGTGGACTGTACGTGGAGAGGCTGACAGCTGGGTCCACGGCCGCAGCAAGGAAGTGCCTTCTTATTATGTGGAAAATAATGATTCCTCCACCTGACAGCAGGGACCCACCGGACGGGCCGCCATATTTAGTGAAAAAAACGTTCCCCCCTGACTGCTTTGACCCACCAACTACATCTTCGCATGCAAGGAAGTCCGTCCATATTACGGGCAAAAAAAATGATTCGCCCCCTGACTGGTGGGACCCACCGGCTACATCTTTGCACGCAAGGAAGTGCCTGACAGTCGGGACTCACCTGGCCGAAGCGTATGTAGCATTGTCATTCTGGTGGTGAACATGTACGTACATATGATCGGTCTGTCAGCAGGCTGCAGCGATGAACCGTGGCCATGTAAGGAAGGGCACGTGTTGTAGTAGAGGTGCGCACGTGTCATAGTAGAGGCGCAGCATGTACACATACGTACAGCGGCCAGGGTGCAAGAAAGTAAATACGTCCATTTATGTACGTACGGGCGGGGTCTCAAACGCCTACTCGCGCATATATATACGGAAGGCCATGGCTTGTGTACATGGAGAGGCAACGGACGGCAGCAACGGCATCCTGTTCATTGGGCAGCGAACCGGCTAGGTCGGAACGGAGAAACAACATCCTGTTCATCGGGAGGCACCCGACTGGGTTGGAATTCATCATGTTCATCGGGAGCCAACCGGCTTGGATGGAACAGTCGATGGAAACGAGGCCTGGCATACCACAGAACAGAGGAAACGGCCTTGTGTTCGACCGGCCACGGTCGAAACGGGATCCTGTTCAACGGGAGGGGTCTGGCGTACCGCAAAATGGAGGAAACAGACCTCCTATGGTCGAAACAGGGTCCTGTTGGTCAGGAGGGGTGTGGCATACTTTAAAACGGAGGAAATGGACTTGTGTCGGAGCGCTATGGTCGAAACGGGGGTCATGTTCATCGGGAGGGGTGTGGCGTACCGCAAAACGAGACTCCACGGGATACTGTACATCTCCACCGTCGACCTCCTCAAGCCTCCACGGGCTACTGTTCATCCACCGTCGACCTCCTGCAGCCTCCACCTGCGACTGTTCATCCACGGGCTCCAGTTTATCCACCCTCCACCGCGCGCTCCTCCACTGGCTACTGTTCAACCAGCCCTATCCAGGGGGTCCTGTTCAACCACCCCTCCACGGGCTACTGTTCATCCAGCCCTCCACCGGCTACTGTTCAACCAGCCCTCCATGGGGTCGTCCTGTTCATCCAGCCCCCCACGGGGTCCTGTTCATCCAACCCTCCACAGAGTCCTGTTCATCCACCGGCTCGATCAATCAGGGTCCTGTTCATCCAGCGGCAACAGCCTCTACTACCACGGGGTCCTGTTCATCCAAAAACCACAACAATGCTCATTGTTCATCAAGGGAAGGAGGCAACAGTGTTCGATCAGCTTCAGTTAGCAGCAGTAGCAAAGGAATCACTTGTGTTCAGTTAACAAAAAGGGATCGATCGATCGCTCGGGTTTAGTAACGCATAGCCTGTAGTCCAATCGCTAGGGTTCAGTTAGAGCCCAACTCCTCACTTGGGTTCAATTAGAGCGCAAAGCCTCGCATACATGCGCGTACGTACGAGAGAAACGCGCATCGCTCCGCCCCCAACCACCCACCGTAAGCAGGAACTCCCCGATATTTTCCTTGCCCTCGCTTCTACCACGGTTTTTTCTGTCATGGACGTCCCAAAGAATGTCATGCAGCTGCGTCTCCGGCACGCCCAGGACGAAAAGCCCATTTTTTCTGTCATGATTTTTTATCATAGAAGTAGGAGCCCACCACATCTATGATGATACCGGGTTTTGTCACAATTATTGTCATAGAAGTGTCATAAGTATGACAGAAAAAAATTTGTTCGGCCCAAAATGTCATGGATGTGTATTTTTTTGTAGTGAGAGCCTCGACAACATGCCCGCTGAGCTCAGTGAGCAGGGGGGTTGACCGCCGGCTTGGTGATGCTGCTGAAGAAGAGCATTGCCTCAGAGAAGAAGGCGACCGACGAAATCCTGCAACTTCGGGAGGACAAGCCGAAGCTCTGCCACGAGCTCGACCTGCTGAAGGAGGAGAACGCCGGCTGGAAGAAGCTGCATGAGAATAGTAGTTCCTCGATGAAGATGCTGCAGGCCCTCATCATGGAACATAAGGAGGAGTTGGCGAAGCTCCGCATCGAGCACCCGGCTGCTGTCAAGCTAAGTAATGCGGCCGTGGAATAGATGATGAAGGCTCGCGTCGAGAAATCCCGCGTCATGGACATAATGAAGAAGATGGTGGAGGAGACGCGCAAGGAGATGGAGATCATGGAGGCGATGAAGAAGCAGTTACGACTCTGCGGCTAGCAACCCTTCATGTAGTAGAGAGCATCACCCCAGACTTGTGTGTGCATCTTCCTTCTTTTTTTGGGGTGATAATCTTCCTTCTTCTTTTGCTCCTGTGTTTCTTCTTTCGCTTCGGGTTTCCGCCGCACGTGTCACGTTCTCTGCGAGGCATGGATAGAACAATGCTAACAATGAGATGACTAGCAAATTAGATCATTTTTATCGCCATATGGCACTGGGCTACCGTCTTTCGCGCTCCTCCGTCGTACTCCAGTGGAAAACTTGAGTATACCGCATGGCTCTTTGCTCCTCCTCAGGTTGTTGGCACATTTATACGAGTAGTCAAATCACAAGGCCCCGCCTTCCAGTAGTAATGAGCCGTCAAATCACAAAGGCCCTCGCCTATCTTTAAACCGACCAAGATAAACTGCCCCGTCCTCTAACCTTTTAAAAAGTGTATACTTTTGTACAGTAGTAGTATCGATGGATTGCGCCATGGAGCAAAACTAACAAGATGAAATTAAAGAAAAAAGGTGGTACATATAGAGAGCACTCGTCGCCAACTTATGCATATAGTACTATTAAAAAAAGATAGCACGTGCTTAAATGGGGTGCTAAATTCTATTAAAGAAATTAGAGTACCTATTTAATTCTTGGGCTCTTACTATTTATGCCACTAGTTGTGTATCACTACTCAGTTTTGCCATTAGAAGTTACAACTACTCAAAAATGCCAACGATCCGTGAGATGTCTGCTCAAAAATGCAATTAGATATCTCAAAAGTGCCATCGTTAAGTTAGATGTTTGCTCAAAAATGCCATTAGACATTGTTATTTTCACGTCAAACCCGTTGACCATGTTATATGACAAAAATAAGCCGATTCTCACAATGATAAGTGTGGCCCTGCTAGGAAAGGGCATGCTAGTGGCGCACCAGTTTTGCCTACTAATGGCGCACTACTGGTGCGCCACTAGCATCACGCCATTAGAATTAAATTCTAATGGCGCACCACTGGTGCGCCATTAGTATCTGGTGTTCTAATGGCGCACCACGTAGTGTGCCATTAGTATAGCTTAGAGTGCGCCATTAGTATGCCTCCCAGGGGGCCATATGTACCCATGTGTTTTGGCATACTAATGGCGCACCAGTGGGTGATGCGCCATTAGTGTGATTATCACAGTGCGCCATTAGTGTCTTGTGTGGTGCGCCACTAGTATGAATATTAGGGATTTTTTTTCTTTTCTGATATTTTCACAGGTTACAAAATATATTATTGGACATAATTTAGACAATAGCACACAGCAACAACAGATTCATCGAATACAATAGAAGATTAGTCTCCTAATACAATTCATCATATTAGTCTCTGAATTCAAAAGACCGAACAAAGATAGAACATTACAAGTCTCGAGACCGCGAGTAGCGAGTTTGTCTTCACATTACAAGTCGATATCGATCATCTAAACTACCATCACATAGAAGAGAGCTGCGGTCATCACGATGAGCATCATCGCGATGAAACCGGTATTCATCCGGTTCCTCCAACGCTCCCTCCTCTCTCCGCTAGATAGCGGGCGTGTCTAGATTCCGCCTCCGCCCTAGTGGTGTACCTTTGTAATCGTTATCACTGAAACGGTGAACCTGTCTCCTACACTCCTCCCAATCGTCAGAGACTCCGGGAACCTTACCCTTGTACACGACATACGACGGCATCTCTATGCACAAGCCAAACAACAGACAATACATAAGCAATATATAAGTATGCAACAAAAGGATCGGAAGAGAAAAGCAAGACATTAATAGCACGATTCATGGTCCCACTAATAAATAGCATCGGTTACATCTAAGTTGAACGATTGTCCAACCCAAAGAGACATACAAGTTCATTAAAGTTTAATTACAACATGAGCCAATCAATGTTTCAGAACTACACATAGCATCACTACTGTCGACTCTACTCACGGGACCGGAGCGTGGATGAAGCCGCCGTCTGTCGTGATGGTCATGAAATCGCGGGCGTTATCAGCCTGCATTTGTAGCGTTGTGTCTATCTCACTGTTGGACGGTTGATGTCTGAGGTAGAACTGCCCCGAGGTGCGAAGGACATCTTGATGGATAATTTCCGCAAACTCTAATCGGATGCGAAAGAATTCTTGTCTCGATGTCCGCGTCTGGATTGCCGACAAGCTCGCGCCCAATCTTTGAGATTATCTGCAGCGAAGGTGATGATGGTCTCGACGATCTCCCGCATGTTATGGAGGGCGTTGTAGGCATCCTTCGATCACTGCGGCTGCTTGACGCAGGAGAACTTCGTATTGTGAGCAAACACGTGCGTGCCGTACCGCCTACGAACTGGCTTGGCGAAGGTGCCTCCAGATTTGGCGTAGCCGGGGAGAACATCATCAAGAACTTTCTTGACATTTGTGTAGTCTATCTTGGAGTCACGGTCCGGGTCGAAATACGTGGCCATGGAATATTTCGGGCTTAAGAGGATGAGTGTGCAATGTGTGTCACTTCACAGAACACAGAATGTTAGAAAAAAAAGAATGATCAAAATCTAAGAAATCATATGTTACGGGACGGTGAGGGGATGACTTACTTGGGAAAGTAAGGCACGAGAAATTTGTCCTTATCTGGGTTTGCCAGAATGACGCCTTCGAGGTAAGAACTCGCGACTTGCGGTCCCAGCTCTTGAAGATCTTGGCACGCATGTAGAAGGGGTCGACTATCACGATGTCCGGGTCTTGTCTCTAATGATCCGCATCTCCATACTCAGTAAAACAGCCGAGCGAAGGTGTAGTGCAGCGGATGAAGGTTAAACATAGCAAAGATGTCATCAAACCGCAGGAGACGATCGTATTACCCCCTATGGCGCCATCCACAAAGCCCTTGCCCTCCGGCACCTTGGCCACGAAAACCGGGTATGCCACATCATTCTCTCACGAGACGCCGCTTCTCCAAAGAAAGAACATTGTCATGCAGACTCAAGATAGCACCGGTTGCAGCATTGAGCATATTTGTCGGTAGCATCGCCCTACCCGCCACATGCACCCTCCTTGAGATATCCTTAGGTGAAGGTGGCCCGCCCCGAGCACGGATCGCATTTGGTGCCGCTGGCTCGCACCCTTTGTTACTCTTTCTTTTCCGTCCCTTCTTCTTCTATTGTAATGGGACCGAGTTACGCTCACAGACCGCCTTCTTGAGTGTGTTGGGGCTGATAATATTTGGCACCTCGGCTATCTCGAGGCTCGGTGAAGTCGAAGTCGGAGGCGTCTCTCGAGAACTGAACGCATGTGACGGCGCTGTAACTGGGTTTCTCCTCCGTACCAGCTAGACCGCGGTCTTCTTGGTTGGGTTCTTGAGAAAGAGGCCCACAGAATTCGTCATCGTACCCATGTTCGGCAAAGTACTTATCGACGTTGCTAAATGTACGGCCGTCATCGTTGTCGTCGTCGTCCAGATCCTGTGCCATATGCATGTTTGGATCCTGTGCCATAGGGATGTTGTAGGATCTTGACAAGAGGTGTCTAGCGGGGGGGGGGGGGTGATTAGACACTAAGTACCAAAGTTGGAGTTTTTAACCTTATTAAAGTTTAAGTGGAGTTTAGGCACAAGTTTAACATTCTCAATACATAATAAACAAGCATGCAATGAGTATATGAGCAGCGGAAAGTAAAGCATGCAACTTGCAAGAAAGTAAAGGGAAGGGTTTGGAGGATACGCAATTGGAGACACGGATGTTTTTGGCGTGGTTCCGATAGGTGGTGCTATCGTACTTCCACGTTGATGGAGACTTCAACCCACGAAGGGTAACGGTTACGCGAGTCCATGGAGGGCTCCACCCACGAAGGGTCCACGAAGTAGCAACCTTGTCTATCCCACCATGGCCGTCGCCCACGAGGGACTTGCCTCACTAGCGGTAGATCTTCACGAAGTAGGCGATTTCCTTGCCCTTACAAACTCCTTGGTTCAACTCCACAATCTTGTCGGAGGCTTCCAAGTGACACCTAGCCAATCTAGGAGACACCACTCTCCAAGAAGTAACAAATGGTGTGTTGATGATGAACTCCTTGCTCTTGTGCTTCACATGATACTCTCCCCAACACTCAACTATCTCTCATAGGATTTGGATCTGGTGGAAAGAGGATTTGAGTGGAAAGCAACTTGGGAAGGCTAGAGATCAAGATTCATATGGTAGGAATGGAATATCTTGGCCTCAACACATGAGTAGGTAGTTCTCGCTCAGAGATAGGATCTTTGGAAGTGTAGGTTCAGTCGATGGCTCTCTCCACGAATAAAGAGGAGGTGGAGGGGTATATAGCCTCCACA
Source organism: Aegilops bicornis (assembly GCA_021605145.1). Classification (NCBI taxonomy): domain Eukaryota; kingdom Viridiplantae; phylum Streptophyta; class Magnoliopsida; order Poales; family Poaceae; genus Aegilops; species Aegilops bicornis. The sequence goes on from CM038669.1 coordinate 237,635,027, forward strand.
CAAAATCTAATCGTTACACACAATTTACCAATCTCGGTGGGACCGAATCAACAAACTCGGTCAGACCGATTTTAGTAAACCTAGTGACCGTTAGGATTTTCGGTGGGACTGACTTGCATCTCGGTAGGACTGATATGGTTAGGGTTAGGGCATAACGTAATCTCGGTGAAACCGATTACACAAACTCGGTGAGACCGATTTTGGTAATTAGCTAACCAGAGAGTTGGACAGGCAAACTCGGTGAGACCGATTACTCAAACTCGGTGGGACCAATTTTGGTAATAAGTCAACCCGAAAGTTTGCATTGTAATCTCGGTAGTACCGATTCTCAAACTCGGTGAGACCGACTTTGATAATGGACATACACAGAGAGATTACAATCCCATCTCGGTGAGATCGACATCCCTATCGGTGAGACCGATTTGCCTAGGGTTTGTGGCAGTGGCTAAGACATCCAAACTCGGTGGTGCTGGATAGGAAGAATCAGTGGGGCAATGAAGTTTGACTTTAGGTTTTAGGACATTTGTGTGGAAGTGGGAAAGTAGTGAGGGTATTTGGAGCATATCACTAAGCACATGAAGCAAGAGGCTCATTAAGCAACACCTCATCCCTCCTTGATAGTATTGGCTTTTCCTATAGACTCAATGTGATCTTGGATCACTAAAATGTAAAATGAAGAGTCTTGAGCTTGAAGCTTTAGCCAATCCTCTGTCCTTAGCATCTTGAAGGAGTTCCCACATCCTTTAGTCCATGCCACTCCATTGTTGAACTTATCTAAAACATACTAGATAAAAGTGTTAGTCCAACAAGAGATATGTTGACATTAATTACCAAAACCACCTAGGGAGCACTTGTGCTTTCAATCTCCCCCTTTTTGGTAATTGATGACAACATTGAAGGAAATATGCCCTAGAGGCAATAATAAAGTTGTTATTTATTTCCTTATTTCATGATAAATGTTTATTATTCATGCTAGAATTGTATTAACCGGAAACATAATACATGTGTGAATACATAGACAAACAGAGTGTCACTAGTATGCCTCTACTTGACTAGCTCGTTAATCGAAGATGGTTATGTTTCCTAACCATAGACATGAGTTGTCATTTGATTAACGGGATCACATCATTAGGAGAATGATCTGATTGACATGACCCATTCCGTTAGCCTAGCACTTGATCGTTTAGTATGTTGCTATTGCTTTCTTCATAACTTATACATGTTCCTATAACTATGAGATTATGCAACTCCCGTTTACGGAGGAACACTTTGGCACTACCAAACGTCACAACGTGAATCGGGTGATTATAAAGGAGTATTACAGTGTCTCCAAAGGTACTTGTTGGGTTGGCGATTTCGAGATTAGGTTTTGTCACTCCGATTGCTCGGAGAGGTATCTCTGGGCCTTCTCGGTAATACACATCACATAAGCCTTGCAAGCATTGCAACTAATGAGTTAGTTGTGAGATGATGTATTACGGAACGAGTAAAGAGACTTGCCGGTAACGAGATTGAACTAGGTATTGGATACCGACGATCGAATCTCGGGCAAGTAACATATCGATGACAAAAGGAACAACGTATGTTGTTATGCGGTCTGACCGATAAAGATCTTCGTAGAATATGTAGGAACCAATATGGGCATCCAGGTCCCGCTATTGGTTATTGACCGGAGATGTGTCTCGATCATGTCTACATTGTTCTCGAACCGTAGGGTCCGCACGCTTAAGGTTTCAATGACGGTTATTATGAGTTTATGTATTTTGATGTACCGAAGGAGTTCGGAGTCCCGGATGAGATCGGGGACATGACGAGGAGTCTCGAAATGATCGAGACGTAAAGATCGATATATTGGACGACTATATTCGGAGTTCGGAAAGGTTCCGAGTGATTCGGGTATTTTTCGGAGTACCGGGTAGTTACGGGAGAAGTAATGGGCCTTGATGGGCTTTAGTGGGAAGAGGAAAAGGCTGCTGCGCCCCCTCCCTCTAGTCCGAATTGGACTAGGGAAAAGGGGCCGCCACCTTCCTACTCCTCCACTTCCTTCTCCCTTCCTCCCCTACATGGAAGGATTCCTAGTTGGACTAGGAAAGGGGAATCCTACTCCCGGTGGGAGTAGGACTCCCCTGGCGCGCCAAACATAGGGCCGGCCTCCTCCCTCCCTTGCTCCTTTATATACGGGGGCAGGGGGCACCCCATAGACACACAAGTTGATCCTTGAGATCTTTCCTTAGCCGTGTGCGGTGCCCCCTTCCACCATATTACACCTCGAGAATACCGTAGCGGAGCTTAGGCGAAGCCTGCGCCGGTGGAACATCATCATCGCCACCACGCCGCCGTCGTCTTGTGAAACTCTCCCTCAACACTCGGCTGGATCGGAGTTCGAGGGACGCCATCGAGCTGAACGTGTGCAGAACTCGGAGGTGCCGTCGCTCGGTACTTGGATCGGTTGGATCGTGAAGAAGTACGACTACTTCCTCTACGTTGCGTCAACGCTTCCGTTGCTGGTCTCACGAGGGTACGTAGACAACACTCTCATCTCGTTGCTATGCATCACCATGGTCTTGCGTGATCGTAGGAAAATTTTTGAAATTACTACGTTCACCAACAAAGGGCATCCGAGCCTGGTTTTATGCGTTGATGTCATGTGCACGAGTAGAACACAAGTGAGTTGTGGACGATACAAGTCATACCGCCTACCAAAGATGTCATACTTTGGTTCAGCGGTATTGTTGGACGAGACGATCCGGACCAACCTTACGCTGCATTTTACGCGAGACCGGTTCCTCGGCGTGCTTTGCACATAGATGGCTTGCGGAAGACTGTCTCTCCAACTTTAGTTGAACTGAGTGGCTACGCCCGTCCTTGAGAAGGTTAAAGCGAGTCTATTTGACAAACTATCGTTGTGGTTTTGATGCGTAGGTAAGATGAGTTCTTGCTTAAGCCCGTAGCAGCCACGTAAAACTTGCAACAACAAAGTAGAGGACGTCTAACTTGTTTTTGCAGGGCATGTTGTGATGTGATATGGTCAAGACATGATGCTAAATTTTATTGTATGAGATGATCATGTTTTGTAACCGAAGTTATCGGCAATCGGCAGGAGCCATATGGTTGTCGCTTTATTGTATGCAATGCAATCGCGATGTAATGCTTTACTTTATTACTAAGCGGTAGTGATAGTCGTGGAAGCATAAGATTGGCGAGACGACAATGATGCTACGATGGAGATCAAGGTGTCGGCGCCGGTGGCGATGGTGATCATGACGGTGCTTCGAAGATGGAGATCACAAGCACGAGATGATGATGGCCATATCATATCACTTATATTGATTGCATGTGATGTTTATCCTTTATGCATCTTATTTTGCTTGATTGACGGTAGCATTATAAGATGATCTCTCACTAATTATCAAGAAGTGTTCTCCCTGAGTATGCACCGCTATGCGAAAGTTCTTCGTCTTTGAGACACCACGTGATGATCGGGTGTGATAGGCTCTACGTTCAAATACAACGGGTGCAAAACAGTTGCACACGCGGAATACTCAGGTTATACTTGACGAGCTATGCATATAAGATATGACCTCGAACACGGAGACCGAAAGGTCGGCGTGAATCATATAGTAGATATGATCAACATAGTGATGTTCACCATTGAAACTACTCCATCTCACGTGATGATCGGACATGGTTTGGTTGATTTGGATCACGTGATCACTTAGAGGATTAGAGATGTCTATCTAAGTGGGAGTTCTTAAGTAATATGATTAATTGAACTTTAATTTATCATGAACTTAGTCCTGGTAGTATTTTGCAAATTGTGTTGTAGATCAATAGCTCGCGTTGTTGCTTCCCTATGTTTTTATATGTGTTCCTAGAGAAAATTGTATTGAAAAATGTTAGTAGCAATGATGCGGATTGGATCTGTGATCCGAGGTTTATCCTCATTGCTGCCTGTAAGAATTATGTCCTTAATGCACCACTAGGTGACAGACCTATTGCAGGAGGCGTAATGCACGGGGCGTTATGAACGTTTGGCTAGCTCAATATGATGACTACTTGATAGTTTAGTGCACCATGCTTAACGGCTTAGAATCGGGACTTCAAAGACGTTTTTGAACGTCATGGACCATATGAGATGTTCCAGGAGTTGAAGTTAATATTTCAAGCAAATACCCGAGTTGAGAGATATAAAGTCTCCAACAAGTTCTATGGCTAAAAGATGGAGGAGAATCGCTCAACTAGTGAGCATGTGCTCGAGATAGTCCAGGTACTTCAATCGCTTGAATCAAGTGGGAGTTAATCTTCCAGATAAGACAGTGATTGACAGAATTCTCTAGTCACCATCACTAAGTTACTAGAACTTCGTGATGAACTATAGTATGCAAGGGATGACGAAAACGATTCCCGAGCTCTTCGTAATGTTGAAATCGACGAAGGTAGAAATCAAGAAAGAGCATCAAGTGTAGATGATTGACAAGACCACTAGTCTCAAGGAAAAGGGCAAAGGGAAGAAGGGGAACTTCAAGAAGAACGGCAAGCAAGTTGCTGCTCGAGTGAAGAAGCCCAAGTCTGGACCTAAGCACGAGACTAAGTGCTTTTGCTGCAATGGAACTGGTCACTAGAAGCGGAACTACCCCAAGTATTTGGCGGATAAGAAGGATGGCAAAGTGAACAAAGGTATATTTGATATACAGATTATTGATGTGTATTTTACTAGTGTTCGTAGCAACCCCTCGGTATTTGATACGGTTCAGTTGCTAAGAGTAGTAACTTGAAACAGGAGTTGCAGAATGAATGTAAACTAGTTGAAGGGGAAGTGACGATGAGTGTTGGAAGTAGTTCCAAGATTGATATGATCATCATCGCACACTCCCTATACTTTCGGGATTAGTGTGGAACCTAAATAAGTATTATTTGGTGTTGAGCATAAATATGATTTGATCATGTTCATTGCAATACGGATTTATTCATTTAAGTAAGAGAATAAATTGTTGTTCTGTTTACATGAATAAAACCTTATATGGTTACACACCCAATGAAAACGGTTCATTGGATCTCGATCATAGTGATACACATATTCATAATATTGAAACCAAAAGATGCAAAGTTAATAATGATAGTGCAACTTATTTGTGGCACTGCCGTTTAGGTCATATTGGTGTAAAGCGCATGAAGAAACTCCATGCCGATGGATTTTTGGAATCACTTGATTATGAATCATTTGATGCTTGCGAACCGTGCCTTTTGGGCAAGATGACTAAAACTCCGTTCTCGGAACAATGGAACAAGCTACTTGACTTATTGGAAATAATACATACCGATGTATGCGATCCAATGAGTGTTGATGCTCGTGGCAAGTATCGTTATTTGCTGACCTTCACAAGATGATTTGAGCAGATATGGGTATATCTACTTGATGAAACACAAGTCTGAAACATTTGAAAAGTTCAAAGAATTTCAGAGTAAAGTGAAGAATCATCGTAACAAGAAAATAAAAGTTTCTACGATATGATCGCAGAGGAAAAATATTTGAGTTACGAGTTTGGCCTTGATTAAAACAATGTGAAATAATTTCACTACTCACGCCACCGAACACCACAACATAATGGTGTGTCCGAACGTCGTAACCACACTTTATTGGATATGGTGCGATCTATGATGTATCTTACCGATTTACCACTATCGTTTTTGGGGTTATGCATTAGAGACAGCTGCAGTCACGTTTAATAGGGCACCATCTAAATCCGTTGAGATGACACCGTATGAACTATGGTTTAACAAAGAAACCTAAGCTGTCATTTCTTAAAAGTTTGGAGTTGTGATGCTTATGTGAAAAAGTTTTCACCGATAAGCTCAAACCCAAATCGGAGAAGTGCGTCTTCATAGAATACCCAAAGGTAACTATTGGGTACACCTTCTATCACAGATCCGAAGGCAAGTTTTTTCGTTGCTAAGGTGGATCCTTTCTAGAGAAGAAGTTTCTCTCGAAAGAAGTGAGTGGGAGGAAAGTAGAAACTTGATGAGGTAATTGTACCTTCTCCCTTATTGGAAAGTAGTTCATCACAGAAATCAGTTCTAGTGATTCCTACACCAATTAGTGAGGAAGTTAATGATGATGATCATGAAACTTCAGATCAAGTTGCTACCAAACCTCGTAGGTCTTCCAGAGTAAGATCCGCACCAGAGTGGTACGGTAATCATGTTCTAGAAGTCATGTTACTAGACCATGATGAACCTACAAACTATGAGGAAGCGATGATGAGCCCAGATTCCGCGAAATGGCTTGAGGCCATAAGATCGGAGAAAAGATCCATATATGAGAACAAAGTGTGGACTTTGGTTGACTTGCTCGATGATCGCAAGTCAAGTTAAATAAATGGATCTTCAAGAGGAAGACAGATGATGATAGTAGTGTTACTATCTACAAAGCTCGACTTGTCGCAAAAGGTTTTCGACAAATTCAAAGTGTTGACTACAATGAGATTTTCTCAAATCAGTAGCGATTCTTAAGTCTGTCTCAATCATGTTAGCAATTGTCACATTTTATGAAATCTGGCAAATGGATGTCAAAACTACATTCTTTAATGGATTTATTAAAGAAGAGTTGTATATGATGCAACCAGAAGGTTTTGTCAATCCTAAAAGAGCTAACAAAATGTGCAAGCTCCAAATGATCCATCTATGGACTGGTGCAAGCATCTCGGAGTTGGAATAAACGCTTTGATAGTGTGATCATAGCATCTGGTTTTATTCAGACTTTTGGAGAAGCCTGTATTTAAAAGAAAGTGAGTGGGAGCACTACAACATTTCTGATAAGTATTTGTGAATAACATATTGTTGATCGGAAATAACGTAGAATTATTCGCAAAGCATAAAGGAGTATTTGAAAGGAGTTTTTCAAAGAAGGACCTCAGTGAAGCTGCTTACATATTGAGCATCAAGATCTATAAAGATGGATCAAGACGCTTGATAAGTTTTTCAATAAATACATACCTTGTCAAGATTTTGAAGTAAGTTCAAAATGGAAATACCAAAGAAAAGTTCTTGCCTGTGTTACAAAGGTGTAAAATTGAGTAAGACTCAAAGCCCGACCACGGCAGAAGATAGAAAGAGAATGAAAGTCATTCCCTATGCCTCAGCCATAGGTTCTATAAAGTATGCTATGTTATGTACCAGACCTATTGTATACCTTGCTCTGAATTTGGCAAGGAGTACAATAGTGATCTAGGAGTAGATCATCGGACATTGGTCAAGAACATCCTTAGTGAGGACTAAGGAAATATTTCTCGATTATGGAGGTGATAAAAGAGCCCGTCGTAAAGAGTTACATCGATGCAAGCTTTTTATACTGATCAGATGACTCTAAGTCTCAATCTGGATACATATCGTAAGTAGGAGCAATTAGCTAGAGTAGCCCCGTGCTGAGCATTGTAGACATAGAATATTTGCAAAATACAAACGGCTCTCAAAGTGACAGACCCGTTGACTAAGCTTCTCTCACGAGCAAAACATGATCATCCCTTAGTACTCTTTGGGTGTTAATCACATAGCGATGTGAACTAGATTATTGACTCTAGTAAACCCTTTGGGTGTTGGTCGCATGACGATGTGAACTATGGGTGTTAATCACATACAGATGTGAATATCATTGTTGAATCACATGATGATGTGAACTAGATTATTGACTCTAGTGCAAGTGGGAGACTGAAGGAAATATGCCCTAGAGGCAATAATAAAGTTGTTATTTATTTCCTTATTTCATGATAAATGTTTATTATTCATGCTAGAATTGTATTAACCGGAAACATAATACATGTGTGAATACATAGACAAACAGAGTGTCACTAGTATGCCTCTACTTGACTAGCTCGTTAATCGAAGATGGTTATGTTTCCTAACCATAGACATGAGTTGTCATTTGATTAACGGGATCACATCATTAGGAGAATGATCTGATTGACATGACCCATTCCGTTAGCCTAGCACTTGATCGTTTAGTATGTTGCTATTGCTTTCTTCATAACTTATACATGTTCCTATAACTATGAGATTATGCAACTCTGCCACGGAGGAACACTTTGGTACTACCAAACGTCACAACGAATCTGGGTGATTATAAAGGAGTATTACAGGTGTCTCCAAAGGTACTTGTTGGGTTGGCGTATTTCGAGATTAGGTTTTGTCACTCCGATTGCTCGGAGAGGTATCTCTGGCCTTCTCGGTAATACACATCACATAAGCCTTGCAAGCATTGCAACTAATGAGTTAGTTGTGAGATGATGTATTACGGAACGAGTAAAGAGACTTGCCGTAACGAGATTGAACTAGGTATTGGATACCGACGATCGAATCTCGGGCAAGTAACATATCGATGACAAAAGGAACAACGTATGTTGTTATGCGGTCTGACCGATAAAGATCTTCAGAGAATATGTAGGAACCAATATGGGCATCCAGGTCCCGCTATTGGTTATTGACCGGAGATGTGTCTCAGTCATGTCTACATTGTTCTCGAACCGTAGGGTCCGCACGCTTAAGGTTTCAATGACGGTTATTATGAGTTTATGTATTTTGATGTACCGAAGGAGTTCGAGTCCCGGATGAGATCGGGGACATGACGAGGAGTCTCGAAATGATCGAGACGTAAAGATCGATATATTGGACGACTATATTCGGAGTTCGGAAAGGTTCCGAGTGATTCGGTATTTTTCGAGTACCGGGTAGTTACGGGAGAAGTAATGGGCCTTGATGGGCTTTAGTGGGAAGAGGAAAAGGCTGCTGCGCCCCCTCCCTCTAGTCCGAATTGGACTAGGGAAAAGGGGCCGGCCACCTTTTCTACTCCTCCACTTCCTTCTCCCTTCCTCCACCTACATGGAAGGATTCCTAGTTGGACTAGGAAAGGGGGAATCCTACTCCCGGTGGGAGTAGGACTCCCCTTGGCGCGCCAAACATAGGGCCGGCCTCCTCCCTCCCTTGCTCCTTTATATACGGGGGCAGGGGGCACCCCATAGACACACAAGTTGATCCTTGAGATCTTTCCTTAGCCGTGTGCGGTGCCCCCTTCCACCATATTACACCTCGAGAATATCAGAAGCGGAGCTTAGGCGAAGCCTGCGCCGGTGGAACATCATCATCGCCACCACGCCGTCAGGCCGATTTAAACTCTCCCTCAACACTTTCGGCTGGATCGGAGTTCGAGGGACGCCATCGAGCTGAACGTGTGCAGAACTCGGAGGTGCCAGACGTTCGGTACTTGGATCGGTTGGATCGTGAAGAAGTACGACTACTTCCTCTACGTTGCGTCAACGCTTCCGTTGCTGGTCTACGAGGGTACGTAGACAACACTCTCATCTCGTTGCTATGCATCACCATGGTCTTGCGTGATCGTAGGAAAATTTTTTGAAATTACTACGTTCACCAACAAACATACATCAAAGCTTTAGATAAAGATATAGAGAAAAGCAAGTAAAGCTTTGGAAACACATGTAACAAGCATAGGCTCCCCCTACATGTATGCAATCATGTGAATTATGGAATATAGAAGCATGTGATAGCATAACCATGATAGAGCAGGCATGTATCTTGGCCATATGCATCAGAGCAAAGAATATTATAGAAAATACCTTCATGCCCATGAGTCCTTCTTGCAAACAGTATGTACATCAGCAAGAATTCCTCATACACATGATTGTGATGCATATACTTACCGTGTAGTCTTGAGTTGTCTTAGGATGGAATGAACCTGCGTAAACAAGGTTAGATAACACAGATGCACCTACTAGCCAGAGCAAACAAAAGAAACCACAAGAATACCAAGACTGGGATGACATGTAGAGAGTGAGTACTAAGTACTACATTGGATTTGACATGTCCCCAAGAGTAAAGATATGCAATGAATTTGAATGATTTCTTTCCCTTAGATGTCTTGCGCCCCCTGAATCTAGCATGGGGTCTTTGGGAGAAGGTAGGGAATGTAAAATCAGAGCTGAAAAGAAAATCGAGCTGAAAGATATAAATGAACAGAGCTAATGCAAGCTAATGCAGATAAGCACTTATTAACAAGTCTTTCCCCTCAAGAAGACATGTGGCATCTCTCCTCTTGAACACCAAGCATCTGGGATCCTTGAGAAATACTTTTATCTAGTGTTCTCTCCCCCTGGAGATCTCTCTCTCCTTCTCTGATGTGATCTCTCTAAGTGATAAGCTTTGATGTGATCTCTCTCCCCCTTTGACATCAATTTCCAAGAAGGGCTTGATAAAAAAATTTAGCTCTCTCTCCCCCGCTGGAATTTTTCGTGAATGGGTTTGATCCTTGAGTCACAACCTAAAGCAATGATAAAAATGTGATGCTTGTAGAGGACAAGATTCATTGAGTGGAGCTGGATCAAAAGAAACACAGAATAAGTGGCAAACTATTTTTCCTGTTGTGAAATCAGTGGCACTGGTGATATGCTTCGGTGGTACCGAAAGTTTTTGTTGGACCGAAAATAACAAATCGGTGTAACCGAGTTCATCGCAGAGAAAACACTTGTCACCTCAGCTCACTTTACTAATAAGATCTCACAAAGATTTGCAAGGAATTTCTTGAATGATATGCAATGAATTGGAATGCAGAAAATGCAGAGCAAACAGAAAGAAATCTAGATGAAGTTTTTTTTTGAAAGGGGAAATACATATGCATGAGACAAATGCAAGAACTCAGAAAAGAACACAAGAGAACTTCATCTAGAGATGGTCGGCGACACAGTCACCAATGTTAGAGTATATTGACTTAGGAGTCAAGTGAGATCACTTGATCATAGGTCATACTCATCGTTTAAGCTCAAAATGGGGTTGCCATTTTTCGTTTAAGCATCTTGATGTATTCACATCTTGTCGAGTTGCTTTAACTCATGTCTTGGAGTAAAGCTTCTATAAGATGGAATAACATACCTTGGTTGGTGGTGTCGTCCATGTAGTTGAACTTGTGTGGGTTGCTCAAGGTTGATGTAGCTCATCAAGAATTTGGAGCACCACTTGGAATTTGAGTCCATCTACCTACATGGGTTAGTTCGTGCAAGGAAGAGCACTTGTGTATCCAGAAATGACAATCATGAAGCTCAACATAGAATTTGTCAAAAGGATATGTTTAAATGGTTTTGTGCTTCCTTGGCTTCAACCACCTTGTGTAGAGACTTGGTGATGTAGAGATTGCTCAAGATATGAGTAGGTTAAAACCTCATGGAATTTTATTCAACCAAGTACCTACATGGGTTAGATAACATGCAAGATACAAATATATCCAAGACATAAGATTTCCATCATAGGTGAGGTATCAAGGATTAGGCATAAGCTCATGTCTTGCATGTATCCAATGGAGTTTCTACTCCAAGTTTGAAGCATCAATGATGTTCAATTCTCCTCTTAACCTGCAAAACACTTTCTCATCAAGAGGTTTAGTGAATATATCCGCTAATTGCTTTTCGGTGCGAACATGCTTAAGATCAATGTCACCCTTAGCAACATGATCTCGAATGAAATGATGATGAACTTCAATATGCTTAGTTCGAGAATGTTGCACAGGATTACGACCAATTTTGATAGCACTTTCATTGTCACAAAGCAATGGAACATGTTTCACATATATCCCATAATCTTTAAGAGTTTGGGTCATCCAAAGTAATTGAGCACAACATGAACCAACGGCAATGTATTCCGCTTCGGTAGTGGATAAGGATACCGAGTTTTGTTTCTTGGAGGACCAAGACACAAGAGATCTACCAAGAAATTGACAAGTACCCGAAGTGGACTTTCTATCAACCTTGTCACCGGCATAGTCCGAGTCGGAGTAGCCAACAAGATCGAAAGAGGCCCTCTTAGGATACCAAATGCCAAAATTTGGTGTATGGATTAAGTATCTCACCATCCTTTTCACGGCCTTAAGATGACATTCTTTAGGAGCAGCTTGATATCATGCGCACATGCACACACTTAGCATAATATCGGGACGTGAAGCACATAGATATAACAATGAACCAATCATAGAGCGATAAACTTTTTGATCAACCGGTTCATCATCTTTGGTTAAGTCAAGATGTCCACTAGTAGGCATGGGTGTAGACATACCTTTGCATTCTTGCATATTGAACTTCTTGAATAAGTCCTTGGTGTACTTCGTTTGAGAGACAAAAGTACCTTCCTTAGTTTGCTTGATATGCAACCCAAGAAAGAATTTGAGTTCACTCATCATTGACATCTCAAACTTCTCCGACATTAGCTTCCCAAACTTTTCACTAAAATGAGGGTTAGTTGATCCAAATATGATATCATCAACATAAATTTGGCAAACAAATAATTCTCCATTAACCCTTTTAGTAAAAAGTGTGGAATCAATTTTCCCAATTTCAAAGCCTTTTTCAAGAAGAAACTTGGTCAAGCATTTATACCTTGCTCTAGGAGCTTGTTTAAGACCATAAGGAGCTTTGTGAAGTTTGTAAACATGATTGGGTTTCTTAGGATTGACAAAGCCGGGAGGTTGCTTAACATAAACTTCCTCCTCTTTTTCACAATTTAGAAAAGCACTTTTAATGTCCATTTGGTACAAGGTGATATCATGATGATTAGCATAGGCAAGTAAGATGCGAATGGACTCAAGTCTAGCAACGAGGGCATAAGTCTCACCATAGTCCATACCTTCGACTTGTGTGTAGCCTTGGGCGACAAGACGTGCTTTATTGCGAACTTCTTGTCCATCTTCATCTTGCTTGTTATGAAACACCCATTTGGTATCGATGATGTTGCGGTTGTTGTCGGCTTCTCAACCAATGTCCAAACTTGGTTCCTCTCAAAATTGTGTAGCTCTTCATGCATAGCATTTATCCAATCCGGATCTTCCAATGCTTCTTCAACCTTCATAGGTTCAATTCTAGAGATGAAAGAATAGTTTTCACAAAAGTTAGCTAAACGAGTTTTAGAGCGAGTGATTCTCCCGGTTTGAATTTCATTGTAGATTTGCTCGACGGGATGGTCTTTAGCAATTCTTGCTCGGACTCGTGAAAGGTTTTGTTTGGGTCTTCGTTGAACATCTTATTCATCTTGTTCTTCTTCTTGGCCTTCTTCATTGTTGGCGTTATCATTCTCTTGTCGTGGTGGAGAAGGAGGTTGTTGACGTTCGTGATGTTCTTCCTCGTTTTCTTCATCTTGGTGTGTCCCACTTGTGGATGCTTCCATATCAACTCTTGGTTCACCTTGTCGTGAAGTAGAAGCTTCCACTTGAATAGACGAGGTACTTTCCTTCTCCTCCATTGGACGGACCTTGCCAATAGACTATCAATTGCTTCCGAAGGGTCTTTGTCTCCTACATCAATTGGGAATTGCTCTATTTGCGAGCCGTTAGATTCATCAAACTTCACATCTACCGTCTCTTCAACCTTTCAGGTGAAATTGTTGTAGACACGGTAAGTGTGAGAGTTTGAGCCATAACCTAGTAGAAAACCTTCATGAGACTTAGGAGCAAATTTAGAACAACGATGCTTATCAAGAATGTAGCACTTTGAGCCGAATACTCGAAAGTATCCAACTTGGGGTTTGTTCTTGGTGAGGAGCTCAGACGCCTTGCCGAGTAGCTTGTGAAGATACAAGCGATTTGTTGCATGACAAGTTGTCTCAACCGCTTACTGCCTAAAAAGTGCTTGATTGTCTTGTACTCATCAAGCATCGTTCTCGCCATTTCGATGAGCGTCCGGTTCTTCCTCTCAACAACTCCATTTTGTTGAGGTGTGTACGTAGCCGATAACTCGTGTGAAATCCCTTTTTCGTCAAGAAAGGTGTCCACATTTGCGTTCTTAAACTCCGTTCCGTTGACGCTGCGAACCTTCTTGATCTTCACTTCAAATTGATTTTGGGCCTTTCTAGCGAAGTTTTTGAAGATCTTTTGGACCTGCGATTTAACATCGAGAAAGAACACCCACGTAAATCTTGAAAAATCATCAACTATAACTAGACCAAAAGAATTTCCACCGAGACTCTTGTAAGAGTTGGGACCAAAGAGATCCATGTGAAGCAGCTCGAGTGGCCTCTTTGTGGTCATAATGTTCTTCACGGGATGCCTTCCTCCAACCTGTTTACCTGCTTGACAAGCACTGCAAAGTCTATCCTTATCAAATATGACATCGTTAACTCCAAGGATATGATTCCCTTTAATAAGCTTGTCAAGGTTTCTCATGCCAACGTGACCTAATCGTCTATGCCATAACCAACCTTTTGAGGATTTAGCAATGAAGCAAGTTTTAGGTTGAGCCTTTTTAGTGAAATCAACAATGTATAGATCACCTCTACGCACACCAGTAAATACCATTTTATGATTGTCTCGACGAAACACTTGGCAATCTACTTTAGTAAATAGGACATTGAAACCGAAATCAGCAAGTCTAGATACTGAAAGTAAGTTGTAGCCAAGAGATTCAACGAGCATGACATTCTGAATGGAGCTATCATGTGAGATGGCCACCTTACCGAGGCCAACCACCTTACCCTTTGAGTTGTCACCGAAAGTGACAAACTTTCGAGGACCATCATTTTCAGCAAGCTCACGAAACATGTCTTTATCTCCGGTCATGTGATCGGTACATCCACTATCAAGAACCCATTCATTTCCTCTTGACACATATCCCCGAAGATTTTCCATAAGACCAAAGTGTCTCATTGCATCATCAAGATCGAAGTCACTATCATCATCCTCATCATAGTATCCATGTTCAACATCGTCATGTGGTGGATCAAGTCCTAGAGAGGGTAATTCATTAGAGTGAGTTTGACAATGATCTTGCTTATGAATTCTTATAGCTTCGGAAATAATATCACTAATAATTCCAACATCTCCTTTGGCACGCATAAGGTCGGTAAGTTCAAATAGACGATCACCAAACATAGGATCACTAGTATTCATTTTACTCAAAGCAATAGACTTATAGAGAATTCATCTAGATTTTTCAAGGAATAATTTGGAAAGCGTTCCTCAAGAAATTTCCATATAGTGTAGGCACACTCAAAAGTAGGCAAGATTCTAATCAAGTTTCTAGGCAAGCCTCTAGTGATAAGATTAACAGTTCTAAGATTCCTAGTCATGTCAATAGATTCATCAAGGGTAGGATGCATATGGTCAACATGAGGAGCACAAGGGCTAGCAATGTACTTGTTCAAATGATATTGATTAAAAATTACAAGCATCTCATTTTTCCACTCATGAAAATACTCTCCATCAAGAATAGGCACTCTATGACTAAGACTCCCCAAAGTAGACTCATCCATCTTCCTCCAATGGTGATTAAACCAAGGCAATGGAGACCAATGCTCTGATACCACTTGTAGTATCTTGAGAAGAGGTGTCTAGAGGGGGGGTGATTAGACACTAAGTACCAAAGTTGTAGTTTTTAACCTTATTAAAGTTTAAGTGGAGTTTAGGCACAAGTTTAACATTCTCAATACATAACAAGCAAGCATGCAATGAGTATATGAGCAGCGGAAAGTAAAGCGTGCAACTTGCAAGAAAGTAAAGGGAAGGGTTTGGAGGATTCAAACGCAATTGGAGACACGGAAGTTTTTGGCGTGGTTCCGATAGGTGGTGCTATCGTACTTCCACGTTGGTGGAGACTTCAACCCACGAAGGGTAACGGTCGGAGGGCTCCACCCACGAAGGGTCCACGAAGTAGCAACCTTGTCTATCCCACCATGGCCGTCACCCACGAAGGACTTGCCTCACTAGCGGTAGATCTTCACGAAGTAGGCGATCTCCTTGCCCTTACAAACTCCTTGGTTCAACTCCACAATCTTGTCGGAGGCTCCCAAGTGACACCTAGCCAATCTAGGAGACACCACTCTCCAAGAAGTAACAAATGGTGTGTCAATGATGAACTCCTTGCTCTTGTGCTTCAAATGATAGTCTCCCCAACACTCAACTCTCTCTCATAGGATTTGGATCTGGTGGAAAGAGGATTTGAGTGGAAAGCAACTTGGGAAGGCTAGAGATCAAGATTCATATGGTAGGAATGGAATATCTTGGCCTCAACACATGAGTAGGTAGTTCTCTCTCGAGAGATAGGATCTTTGGAAGTGTAGGTTCAGTCTGATGGCTCTCTCCACGAATGAAGAGGAGGTGGAGGGGTATATATAGCCTCCACACAAAATCTAACCGTTACACACAATTTACCAATCTCGGTGGGACCGAATCAACAAACTCGGTCAGACCGATTTTAGTAAATCTAGTGTCCGTTAGGATTTTCGGTGGGACTGACTTGCATCTCGGTAGGACCGATATGGTTAGGGTTAGGGCATAACGTAATCTCGGTGAGACCGATTACACAAACTCGGTGAGACCGATTTTGGAATTAGCTAACCAGAGAGTTGGTCAGGCAAACTCGGTGAGACCGATTACTCAAACTTGGTGGGACCGATTTTGGTAATAAGTTAACCAGAAAGTTTGCATTGTAATCTCGGTAGTAGGGATTCTCAAACTCGGTGATACCGACTTTGATAATGGACATACACAGAGAGATTACAATCCCATCTCGGTGAGACCGAGATCCCTATCGGTGAGACCGATTTGCCTAGGGTTTGTGGCAGTGGCTAAGACATCCAAACTCGGTGGCGCCGGATAGGAAGAATCAGTGGGGCAATGAAGTTTGACTTTAGGTTTTAGGAAATTTGTGTGGAAGTGGGAAAGTAGTGAGGGTATTTGGAGCATATCACTTAGCACATGAAGCAAGAGGCTCATTAAGCAACACCTCATCCCTCCTTGATAGTATTGGCTTTTCCTATAGACTCAATGTGATCTTGGATCACTAAAATGTAAAATGAAGAGTCTTGAGCTTGAAGCTTTAGCCAATCCTTTGTCCTTAGCATCTTGAAGGAGTTCCCACATCCTTTAGTCCATGCCACTCCATTGTTGAACTTATCTGAAACATACTAGATAAAAGTGTTAGTCCAACAAGAGATATGTTGACATTAATTACCAAAACCACCTAGGGAGCACTTGTGCTTTCAGATGTCCGGCATGTCCGGTAGCGTTGCGGTGGTCTTGCCGTGGCTTGGCGCCGGCACGACAGGCAGTGTTGGGGTAGTGTCCCCCGCCCCATAACGAATCTGGCTCTTCGGCCAAAGCAGGGGCCAGCTTAGGCAGGCGCTGAGGGTCATCAGATCATCTTCGTCGGCCCCGACGGGTCGAATCGGAGGTAACAACTCGTCGCAGCCTGGCAGCACCAACCAGCTTGAACCCTATACACGGTGGGTGGCATCGGTTTACCGTGGAACACGGGGTCGCCGGTTGAATGATTTTGCCCTTGGCGACATCGACCAACTCGCTGCTCACGAAGTGCGTGAGAGTGCACGGAACGTCGGCGCATACCGTGAAAACATGTAGGGCGTCAGGGATGCCCAGTCAAAGGCAAGGAGATGAAGTCCTCGGCCGAGAGGCTTAATTAGTTACCGTGATGATGGCGTCAAGCTCGGCTAATGCCGAGGCACCGCCAACGGCGGGCGTGCAACGGATGGAGGGGCCGCTTGCTGGCGAGGTGCCGGCCGGTGTACACTCGGGTGCATTAAGCTCCAATGCCGGCCGTGCCAGCGCCGGAGACACCAATACCGCCGCCACCGGAGACACCAATGGTGCCGCCTGCGCGTTGTGCGAGTTGCTGGCCGTGAAGCTGGGAATCAGGGGCGGCCCCTGTTGGCCACCCGCAATCCATGTCGTCAGCCCATGAATCAAGGTAGGCATAATGCCGGTGAGCGTCGATCCCAGTTGTTGTTGCACTTGCTCTTGGACAATCTCCGGAATCTGCGCCACTTGTGCCTTGAGTTCTTGAACCTCGCGCGACTGGCTTTCCGAGCTGGTCTTGTTCTCCTTTCGCCCACCAGCGGTATAGTATGATGACCATTTTGTGGACAAGCCTTTGTCGGCCACACGACAAGCTGACGATGGCTTACTGAGCTTATCCTTGTTTTTCATTACGTTCAACGCCCTATTTAGAGTGCTGTCCCAAGCAAGAGTGCTTTGAGACGACCCCGCCATCGCTTTCGGTCTCCTTTGCTGTAACAAGCTCAAGCGCCCTGGTCTTCGGATCCGTGGTAAGCTCCTTTGTTATCGGGTCCTCCTTGTACCGGGCCCTGACATAGTTCCTGGTCTGCTTTTCACTGCCGTATTTCTCGAAGCGAGGCGATAGGCCTTGCTCGACACGCTCCACGTCCTCCTTGTCCCATATAGGCTCCGCCACTCTGTAACCGCCGGGACCGATTTTGTGTTCCCCTAAGTTCAACTCCCGCATTTGTTTCCCCCACTGACTTGATTCGGAGGTTGAACTGCTCTCGCACTTGATCTTGAACTCCTTGTAGTCCTCTTCGCTGATCGAAGGATTTTTCGCCTTGATCTTCTCATAACTATCACCTTTCTCAATGATTCTCTTCACCGCGCTTCTCCAAGTAGACAGGGCCATGCTCATCCTCATGAGGGTGGCACTGTTCACTTTATTCCCTGAGAGGCGTGTGTTTTCAAATTCAGCAGGGAACTTGTATCGTTGTGCAGCTTCGTGAAGAGGAGGTTGCGCAAATTCCCTTGGTCCTTATGCCTAAGGTTCTCGGTGTTGATCGAGACGGTGCTCCGGAGAATGCACCCGAGCTGAACCGAGTACCCCTTGACTATATGTTTGGGCTCCGTTGGATGCCCGTCGGAGTCCACTTGAGTAAATTCCTCCTTGACGGTGCGGAGCGCGTTCGGGTGACGGTCCTTCCGTTGCTTCTTCGGTTGGCTGCCATCTGTGTGTGCGCCGCCATCATTAGTGGTGGCATCATCGGCGGCACCATCAGTGGTGGCATCCTCGGCGGCACCATCAGTGGTGTCATCCCCGACGCCACTAGGGGTTGTGTAGTCAGGATCGGTGTCTTCCGCGGCGTCCTCATAGCGTTGAGGTTGTTCCTCCATCTCCTGGGACAACTCCCAGAATTGCTTGCCACCCGAACCGCCGGCCTCACCGTTGTGGGCCATGTTTCGCTCTAAATAGGAAAAAAGTTTGGTCAGAAAGTTGGTTATTGTCAAGGAACAAGATCATGGTCTCATCATTTAGGGTTTGTCGACACCGAGGCATCCTAAAAGCTAAGCTTTTATCATTTAGGGTTTGTCGATGCCGAGGCACCCTAAAAGCCTAAGCGTACATCATTTAGGTTCTCATCGACACCGAGGCCCCCTATAGAAGACAAGGTTTCATCATTTAGGGTTTGTTGACGCCGAGGCACCCTAAATGCTAAGTTAAGTTTTCATCATTTAGGGTTTATCGATGCCGAGGCACCCTAGGTTGGGCCTAATCACTTGGCACTAATCACTTAGCTCTATTGCCACCTATGCAAAGAAGAATGGCGGGCGATTGATCCTACCTAACTAAGTACTAAGATACCGGCCCATGCATTAGTCGCAAGTACCCATATGTCCTATTTTTAGCAAAGTCATGCTAAAATTCACGGAAAATTTCAGCATGACCTTTGCTGAAAATAGGACATAAGGAGTACCCGAATTTGCTGTAACGGAAGTTAATCGACATTCCTAAGCAAACTCAAGGGCCTCTCGGGGTACCTGCAATATCATTATCCCCGCGTAATGAAGTCACAAATGGGTCATTTCAGAAGATCACAAGTAGCATCATCACAAGTACAACATCATCTATAGCTTTATATTAACAAAGCATCAGCACATATACAAAAGACCACTTATGCCAACAGTATGGCTTATATCAGATTCAGAGTTAGAAACAGGAAAAACCGGTGCTTCAAAGCCTACTGGACCCAATTTACATCTACCACTACAGGATGTCCTGACTAATTTCAAGTGTTCACAGGTGAACTTGTACCATGGATGAGCCTAGTGCTTCATTAGTCAACTGAACAGAGATAACATGGCATAACACCATACATAAAGTGATGAGCATACATACTACTGTCCAAGCAAATTAACTAAATAGTATTGTGTCAAGTTCAGTTTGAAAATTTAGTTACTGCTTGAGTGATTTAACACCAAAAATTACTCCCAAAAATTACAATGACTGTATATTGACTGCATATGTTCACTGTACATGACTGAATTCAGTCAAGAAAACCTGTCAATTTCTCTTCACTGCATATATTCACTGTACAGGCTGTCAAGTTCTATTTCAGCTCAAGTTTCATTATAACACAAATACTGTAATTCATCTGCTCACAGAAAAATTAATAGTCAAAATCAAATTACAATAGGGGTCCCAGGTTTGACCCCATGATACGTGCTATCCTGGGATTATTCCTCTTCTGGACAAACCATCATGCATCATTTTCTAACCAAGGCATAGCTCAAGAAAACCACTTGCTTTGACCAGAACTAGCTGATTACCCCAAATCTCATGGTAAAATTAGCAAGGCAGAGCATTTCTCTTACATGACCATATAAAGAATGACACACTCAACTTCATTGCTTCAACCACATGGACAACAGAGCAAATGTTGGAAGTTGACAATATACTTTAGATTCACACATGCTCCCCTAATTATTTTGTGTGTATCTTTAGATTATCTACTTTAGGCACAATCATACACAATTCTGACTAATTCATCATCAGAGGCCACATGAAACACACTCCTCCAAAAAAAGCCTAAAATTCCACTATTATTGCCTGTAAAAAGGCCTAATATCCACTAGTATTGCCTCTAAAAAAGCCTTAAAAGTCCACTATTGTTGACAATCAAAATATGATCTGAACTGTAAGGAGTTAACTGAAAAATGAGTGGTTGTTGGCATGAGGGAGTAAACTGATTGTTGGCACAAAAATATTGGTTCTGCAAACATGAAAACAGTCACAAAAATAATGCACTTGGTTTGTGTCGAGTTTTTGCTTTCAGGGATTGGTTTGTGTTGAGTTGTTAACCTAAAGGTTCGGCAGTTTGAATCTCCTTTAGCTAGTTTAAATCCATGGACTACCCTGTTAGATTGGGACTGAAGATAGGTATCTGCTTATCTTTCTATTCCGTCACCAACAGTGGCTTTTCCAAGAATAATATCCCTGCATGAACATATGTGAGAGGTTAACTAACTGCCTCAAAGGCATAATCAATGGTTATACATGGAACAAATTGCCTGAACATAGATAGGTTAACCGATTGTTCTGTAGCGCACTCACAATCAAATGATGATTATAAATACAACGAGTGGCCCAAGCTGCCGGCCTAAGCTATAATTAATAGGAAGCAAGACTCTACTGTAACAAAATGTTGAAAACGAATGTACAACCCTGACTGCAAACTAAATTTCTTCTGAACCCCATACACTGTCTCGAAAAATCTACTCCTATGCGTAACAAAGAGGGAAAGATCATGATGCACCATGGTCCTATGCGTAACAAAGAGGGAAAAATCTACACTGCCACGGTCGAGGGGAGGGAGGGAGAGAATGGGGAATGGTGGAGAGAGGGAGGAAGGAGGAAGGAGGAGAGGTACTTGGTCGCCAGAGGGGTCGGGGTCGGGGTCGGCGAAGGGGTCGGGGTCGGGGTCCGAGCTCGTCCGGGTCCTCGCTCACCTTGGTCGAAGGAGAGCAGGGGCCGGTGGTGGAGGACGGCAGGGGCAGGCGGGATGGGCGCGTCGGGGCCGCGCTCGCCGGCTGCTGCAGGGGCCGGAGGAGGCCCTCGCTCGTTGGAGGGAGGAGGAGAGGAGAGGAGCGGGCGGCGCGCGCTCGGCCGATCCCGTTCGGGTGGCGCGGGGGCGGCGGGGGTGGAGTCCCGGGGTCGGGCGGCAAGGCGGGCAGCGCAAGACCATAGCAAGGCGGGCGGGCGCCGACTGCATGCAAAGGCGTGACGGAGGGGGCGGAGCAAGGGGCGGCGTATGGTTGGGGTCGAGTGGGGGATCTGGCGAGGGAGGGAGGGAGGCCACAGTGCGAGGGGAATAGGTGGAGTGGGGGGAGGGTTAGCAATGGCGCACCTCCCCCTAGTGCGCCATAAGTAAGACCATTCTAATGGCGCACCTCCCCCTGGTGCGCCATTAGAATTTTGTTTTAATTACTAGCCCGACCGGGTGGGTTATATTCCACCTAACCCTATCTCCATCGTAACACGCCCACTAGCCCGATCGGTCAAGACGCAAAGACACACACTAGGAGGTCTGGGTTCGATTCCTGTGCTCCCCAATTTTTGTTTTTATGCATTTAAAATGCTGTTTGATATTTATTTGTGTTTAAATATGTTCAAACTTGTTTAAATCATAACAGTAATATTTTTTTAAAAAATATCATCAAATTTGTTATTTGAAAATATTTATGAATACGAAAAAATATCATCAAATTTATTATTTGAAAATATCATCAAATTTGTTATTGGCTCCCCAATTTTTGTTTTTATGCATTTAAAATGATGTTTGATATTTATTTGTGTTTAAATATGTTCAAACTTGTTTAAATCATAACAGTAATATTTTTTTATAATAACAGTAATTTTTTTTAAAAAAAATATCATCAAATTTGTTACTTGAAAATATTTATGAATATGAAAAAATATCATCAAATTTATTATTTTAACATATCATCAAATTTGTTATTTGAAAATATAATCAACTTTGTTTTTTTTAAATTTTAGTTGCATTCGTTTGTGGATTAGGCGGGCCGGGAGAGTCTTGAAGTGCGTCGTGGCGGTGGAGTGGGGAGGGTGCGGGGAGGGCGTGCGCCGGCCGATGGAGCGGGAGGGTGCGGTGGGTCGTCGGCTGACGGTGGAGTGGGGAGGGTGCGGGCCGGGCGGCGGGCCGGTGGAGCGGGGAGGTCTTGTGGGTCGTCGGCGGCGATGGAGTGGGGCAGGGTGCGGGGGGTCGGCGACGGCGGCCGGTGGAGCGGGGGAGATGGTGCGGGGGGTGCTCGGCAGCAAGGGGGACCGGATCTGGCAAGGTGGGATAGCGATCGAGATGGAGGGGGATCGAGATCGAGTGTCCATGAAATTTAAAAACATTCATGAGTTTAAAAAGTGCCCATGAAATACAATCGAGAAATGAAGGCTACAATTTAAATACAATCGATCTTAGCTAGCTATCTGTTCACAATCTTCTTGCCCTTATTTTTCGTAAATGGAGTTCTTCTCTTGAACGGACGTCCTTTAGGTAGGGTGGTCCTGCTTCTTCTTGTGGTGTATCTTTGATACTTCATCGTCGTTGTCATGTTCCATCTTCGGGTCGCCGTACTTGTCGAAGTCTTGCTCATTGGCGACTCCATCCATTCCGATGATCTTACTTTTGCCTCTCCTCACGACAACACGACTGGGCTTTGGCAGGTCGGTAATGAAGAAGCATTGGTCCACTTGGGAAGCCAGTACCCATGGATCATTTTTCGTGGGCGACGCTTATGCCCATGATCTTGGATTTGGCTTCGGGCATAACCATGGTGGTCAAATACCGGTCTTCTTTTATGACGCTCTTGGCCCATCTGACATGGAACATCAGGACCTTCTCTCCAGCGTAGCTCAGCTCCCAAATCTCCTTGATCCTTCCGTAGTATCTGTCCTTGCCGTTACCGGTGTAGGATTCCATCATTACCCCGGAGTTCTGATAACCATCGCTCTTCATGTCCTTGTCCTCGGTGTGGAATGTGTAGTCGTTGATATCGTACGCCTCATAGGTCATCAGGTTGTGCTCGGCGCCCTGTGACAAGGCGAATATGAGTTTTTCTTCCGCGGAAGTATCCTCATGTAAAGGGTACGACAGAAGCTTCTGCTTGAACCAACGCGTGAAACATGAGTTGTGCTCTTTGATTATATCTCCGTCTGGCCCTCCTCGCTGGCCTCGGCCATTGTACGTC
Source organism: Aegilops bicornis (assembly GCA_021605145.1). NCBI lineage: Eukaryota > Viridiplantae > Streptophyta > Magnoliopsida > Poales > Poaceae > Aegilops > Aegilops bicornis. The sequence continues at coordinate 237,658,842 of CM038669.1, forward strand.
TTCTCAATAAAGGTTTTGTGCTCTACCACCCAAGGATCGACCACGTCTATGTGTTGTAGCGCGACTAGGTTTTCTCTTTCAAAGTCGGCGAGTCGACCATCGAAGTCGACATGCATTTCGTGGCGACCCTCACGGTGACCCCATCCAGCGAGCCTGCCGAGGTGCTCGTTGACGGCAGACCAACGGGTCCTCGATGCCTAGATAATTAAATGCGATGGGAGATGCACTATTCGGTCGAGAAAAGACCACGGCTATGCTTCCCTCTGGGCGTGACATGTTGCGAACGTATCCTTTGATGACACCATTCATCCTTTCGAACGGCATCATGCTGTGCAGAACGTCGACCCGAGTTGAATGATATCCTCCACGATATGGACCAGCAGATGCACCATAACATCGAAGACTGCGGGCGGGAAGTACATCTCAAGCTCGCATAGTATCACCACGATCTCTTCCGTGTAGCCTTCGAGTTGCCTCACGCCAACCGACTTCCGAGAGATGACGTCAAAAAGTTGCATAGGCTAAATAGCGTTTCACGGACGTGCGGCCCATGATCCCACAGATTGCAACTGGAAGTATCTGCGTCATCAAGACGTGATACCGTCGTGAGACTTCATCCCGCTGAACTTCGCTTCACTGGGTCTAGGTATCTGCTTATCTTCCCAGCGTAATCGTGAAGGAAGTTTTACTCCCTACGAGGCAGGTGAAAACTGCTCGATCTCCTCCCGACTTAGAGTGAAGCATGCGGGAGGTAGTCATTTCCGGTCTTCTTGGCCTTTTTGCCTTTGACGACTTTCCATGTCCCGCTTCGCCTCATCATCATCATCATCATCATTAGCGTGAAGCTCCTCCCCGATGCCCATTGATTTCAAGTCCGCCCTTGCTTTCAGCCCATCTTTGGTCCTCTACGGCATGTTGAGCAGGGTACCAAGCGGACTCTCTCACACATTATTCGTGATTTGCATGACATCAAGGCTGTGAGGCACACGGTGGATCTTCCAGTACGGCAAGTCCTAGAAAACAGACCTTGTTTTCCATACCTTCAGCAGCGGCTCTGGCGCCTTTCGCTTCTTTCACGGCTCTGGTGCCTTTTGCTTCTTTCCCGGCAGTGGGCAATCTTTCCAATTTTTCAACAGCTGGTCTATTTCCTCGCCGTTCCTCGTACGTGGGCGTCTTCGGGGTTCGGTTTCACCATCGAACAGATCCTTGCGTTTCCTCCACAGGTCATCGTCGCGAAACCACCTTCGATGTCCCATGAACACGGTTTTCGAAGACCCGGGATCTCTATCTAGCTGGCGATACGTTGTGTCATCCATGCACCTGACGCATCCAGAAAATCCGTGGACCACCTGCCCATGAGATATCCGTAATCGAGATAGTCGTGCACCGTCGTGAGCAGTGCGGCTCTCATAGGGAAATATTCTTTCTCTGCGGCGTCCCACGTATTGGCTGGTGTTTTCCACAGCGTGTCTAGCTCCTCTTACAGCAGCCCCAGATACAGATTGATGTCGTTCCCTAGTTGTTTCGGCCCTTCAATTAGCATACTCATGTGAATGTACTTCCTCTTCATGCACAACCAGGGGGGAAGGTTGTACATCCACACAAACACAGGCCAGGTGCTATGTGTGCTTCTCTGGCTGCCAAACGGATTGACTCCATCGGTGCTCGCTCCCAGCACGATGTTCCTTGGATCGTTCCCAAATTCGGGTGTTCAAGTTCAACGCTTGCCACCGCTCACATCCTTTGGTTGACTCAAAGCATCTTGTCTTTTTATTTATCTCCGGATCATTTGCGTCATCTTCTCGCTTCTTCTCCTCCCTATCCGGCGTGCAACGCAGGAGCTTTGCTACCTTAGGGCCCGCGAAATACCGCTGCAGACGAGGAGTGATCGGAAAGTACCACACCACTTTTCGAGGAGCTCTCTTCCTCTTCTTGTATCGAGTGACGCCAAGACACCGGACATATGGTAGACTCCGCGTGCTCGTCCCGATAAATCATGCAATTGTTCATGCACACATGGTATTTCACGTGCGGTAAATCCAGAGGACACACGATTTTCTTCGCCTCCTCGAAACTGGTCGGGCACTTGTTCCCCTTGGGAAGACGTTCGTGTCGGAATGACATGTTCTCGTCGAAGCATGCGTCGGTCATTTTGTGTTTTACCTTCATCTCCAGAGCCATGAGCGTTACTTTCAGGCGGGTGATGAAGTCATGTACCTGGGGTAGGGTCATAGACCTGCCCAAAGGTACCCTCCCCAAGGACACTCGCGAAAGAAGCGGCCTTCCAGTTGACCTGGTAGGTTTCCACTCGACAGATTCAAAGACACTCGACCATGAAGACCCACTCGACCACCAGGAGTCCAAGGGCCACTCGGCGTCCAAACGGTCTGTAGTTAAATAGTCTTTATGATCATAATGATACTTTATGTAAGGCATTACCAATAACGCCTAGCCTTAACGTACCTTAAACCCTCACTTTCATTGGGGCTGGCTGGGGTCCTGGCGCACTCTATATAAGCCACCCTCCACGGTAGAAGGGTTCGCACCCACAACAACACATACATATATAATCCGATCCGACCGCCTCCGGGGCTCCGAGGCGTGGGGATTACTTCCTCCGAGAAGGGCCTGAACTCGTAAATCCCTTGCGTTTACAACGACTCCATAGCTAGGATCTTGCCTCTCCATACCTACCCCCATTCTACTGTCAGACTTAGAACCACGACAGTTGGCGCCCACCGTGGGGCAGGTGTTCTAGCGATTGTTGGAGAAGTTGGAATTCTTTTGATTTCCTACATCATGGTTTCAGGTGGAGTTCTGGTCGAGGGCCGCGAGATCCATCTCGGTGCGCTCATGTTCGTCGCCGACGACTCCGCTTGGCTTCAGGAGGCTCCACTCGACGTGGGCGCTCCCGTCAAGGGCGACGACTTTCGCTGTGTCCATGGGCGTCCTCCTGCGGCAACCGTCGACCCAGTATGGGTCGGCTCTGTCTGTCCTCGCTCCCGTCTCCCTTGGCGCAAGCGTTCCGGTCGGTCGAGGCTTCAGCGGTGGGTGAGGCATGCGGTGGCCCTTGATCAGCCACCCCCAAGTTGCGGCGATCGAGCCCGACGAATCTCTCTACGGCCTGTTCGACCTTGGCCGACCGTTCAGAGAGCGCATCCGAATGCGATAGCAGTGACCCGGCGGCAGAGGTTCTGATGGTCGATGGACTACGTAGTCCCCCCGGATTCACTCGCACCAACGGAGGTGACGGTGGAGACGATCCGGAGCAAGCCCACGAAGAGTACCTGCCCGAGCCCCTCACTTCGCTTCAGAGGGAGGAGCTTCGCCGTCGGAACATGGATGCACTTCACACTCCTATCGTTGGAGAAACCCCCGAGGCTCGTGCCTTGGAGGATGCGCGCTTGGCCACCCTGGCTGAGCGCACTCGACTGGAGAACCTTCAGCGAGTACTCGACGAGCGCGCGCGACCAAGGGTTCCAGAATCCTGTCGACGTCGGCTCTTCCACCCACCAACTCAGGTATATCGAACTCCGATCCAGAATTTAGCAGTTGCCGCCCGTATAGCAGAGTCTATTCACCCTTCCCAGTCGGAGGCAGGTAGAGGTTTGTTACAAATCAGAGATTTGCTTCGGGCGGCAGGAGACCAAAACTTCGATTAAATATCACGATCCACGGAACACGATTCACAGCCGACCCGTCGCTGCGAATTCAGTCCAGTCGGCTCATAGTCCGAGATCGCCCCCGAGGCGTGAGGAACATGGAGGCTGGCGTGATGATCAGTACAAGAGCCGCGAGCAGTATGAGCACCGATTCGATCGCAATGATCGACGTCGAGTGCCCTCCTCCCCAAGGGGTGGATCATACGCTCCTCGGCAGCAGGACGACGACGCCAAAGACAGTGTTGGGCGAAGAGTTCCAGTCGACCCCAGGGAACCAGGCTTTGATGCGAGATCTATTATCGTTCAAGGCTTGGTCGACAGGACTAGAGCTCATCGAGACGGCCATGATAGAGATGTTCCCTCCAGCAGCAGAGTTCATGTCTCAGGACCAGAGTGTTTCAGCAGAGCCATCAGAGCCGCGGTGATTCCTCCCAACTTCAGGTTGGCAACTGGAGTTAGTAAGTTCACTGGTGAATCCAAGCCTAACACTTGGCTTGAAGATTACCGAGTGGCTGTTCAGATCGGCGGCGGCAACGATGAGGTAGCCATGAAGCATTTGCCTCTTATGTTGGAGGGTTCAGCGGGCGTGCTTGAATCAGTTAGCACCCATCGGTATTTACACTTGGGAAGATCTTGCCCGAGTGTTTGTCGTGACATTTGAAGGGACTTGCAAGCGACCAAAGAGGGGTTGACGGAGTTGCAGTCGTGTGTGCAAAAGTCGAGTGAAACTTTGAGAGATTATATCGAGAGGTGGATCACTTTGCACCACACAGTTGAGAATGTATCTGATCACCAGGTAGACTGTGCCTTCAAAGAAGGTGTCAAGAACAGAGAGTTGAGTTTGAAATTCGGTCGAACCGGAGATATGACCCTGAGTCGGATGATGGAGATTGCCACCAAGTATGCAAATGGTGAAGAAGAGGATCGGATCCGGAGTGGTAAATATAAATCGTCTGCCAATGAGGCCGGAGGAGGAAATTCAATCGGAAGCGAAGCGCATAAAGTCGAACCAGCTGCTCCGGAGAGGCCTTGGCTGTGACCCTGAGGAAAGTTCAAGGGAAACCCAAGGGTCCTTGGAACCCCAAGAAGGTGAAAGACCAGGATGGAAATGACGTGTTGGATTTGCCATGTCATATTCACACGAAGAAAGATGAAGAGGGAAACTCATTTACCCGAAACATACCACTCGACAGTGTCGGCTCTTGATTCAGCAGTTCCAAGGGAAACAGCCCAAGGATAAGGATAAGGAGACGGACAAAGTTGAGGACAAAGATAGCGATGATGATGGATATCCCGGTCAATTCCACCACGATGATTTTTGGCCGACGCCGAAAGCAAAAGTCGATTGAAGGTTATCAATCGGGAAGTGAACTTCGTCGCTCCAGCGATGCCCAATTATCTGAAATGGTCCCAGACCGCCATCACATTCGACCAGTCTGATCACCCTATGCACATTGCCACCCCTGGGAGGCAAGCATTGGTGGTCGACCTAGTCGTTGAGGGCACTCGACTGACCAAAGTTCTGATGGATGGTGGTAGTGGCTTGAACATATTGTACGCAGAGACGTTGAAAGGGATGGGCATTCCGATGTCGGACTCGATTACCAGTAACATGAGCTTCCACGGAGTCATTCCTGGAAAGAAGGCTGAATCACTCGGCCAAATTGCTCTTGATGTAGTTTTTGGTGATTCGAAGCATTTCCGGAAAGAAAAGTTGACCTTTGAGGTCGTGGATTTCCAGAGTGCTTATCACGCTATTCTGGGAAGGCCAGCATATGCACGTTTCATGGCTCGACCATGTTACGTGTATCTAAAACTGAAGATGCCTGGTCCCAAGGGCGTGATCACTGTTATGGGCAATCGGAAGAAGGCGGAAGAGTGCTTCCAGAAAGGCTCTAAGATCGCCGATGCTCAGTTGGCAGTGGTAGAGCTACAAGAGTATCAGAAAACTGCAGATCCGAGTGATTTGTTGCGAGCTAAGAAGCCCGCTACGGAGTCGGCATTCCAGTCGTCCGGAGAGACAAAACAGGTTCACATTCACCCGGTGATCCCAATGCTGCTCGACCAACATCTCAACAACGCCGACTCAAAATAGGAAGAAGCGCTCATCCGGTTCCTCCGTGAGAACTGGGACATCTTTGCATGGAAGCCTGGCGACATGCCGGGTGTTCGTGGAGCTGGCTGAGTATCGCCTACGAGTCGACCCAAAAGTCAAACCGGTTAAAGAATATCTTCGGCGGTCCGCCGTCCAGAAGAGAAAGGCCATTGGCGAAGAGGTGGCTCGGCTCTTAGCGGCATAGTTCATCCGAGAGATCTACCACTCCGAGTGGCTCGCCAATGTCGTCATGGTCCCCAAGAAGGACAAGTCGTTGCGCATGTGCATCGATTTCAAGCATATCAATCGGGCCTGTCCGAAAGATCATTTCCCTCTTCCTCGCATTGACCAAATAGTCGACTCAACTGCGGGATGTGAGAGGTTGTCTTTTTTAGACGCCTATTCCGGGTACCATCAGATCCGTATGTATGGACCCGATGAGATTAAAACAACGTTCATCACTCCATTCGGATGCTTCTGTTATGTCACCATGCCATTCGGTCTCAAGAATGCCGGAGCCACATTCATGAGGATGATTCAGAAGTGTTTGCTCACTCAAATCAGTCGGAATGTGGAAGCGTACATGGATGATATAGTGGTCAAGTCACGAAAGGGTTCCGACCGGTTGGTGACCTTGCTGAAACATTTGCCAATCTCGTGGAGGTATGATATCAAGCTTAACCCATCAAAGTGCACATTTGGAGTTCTGGTGGAAAGTTACTCGGTTTTCGTTTACGGCGAGGAATTGATGCTAACCCGAAAAGGTTGGCACTATACTCGAATGAAGCGTACAATGCGTAACGGCGATGTCGAAGCTTACTGGATGCTTGGCCGCTTTAAGTCGATTCATCTCTCGCCTCGGTGAGAAGGCATTGCCTCTTTACCGGTCGATGAAGAAGTCATACAAGTTCGAGTGGACTCCGGAAGGCTGATGCAGCGTTTGCGAGCTAAAAGCTCTGCTCTCCACCCACCGGTGCTTGCTGCTCCCTATCAGCAAAGAGCCTTTGTTGCTTTACATTGCAGCCATCGGACAAGTCGTCGACTGCCGTACTTACAGTCGAGCAGGAAGAAGAAGGAAATGTCTTCAAAGTTCAACGCCCAGTTTATTATCTTTCTGAAGTGCTGACCCCATCAAAGCAAAGATACCCTCACTATCAGAAGCTTGTTTATGGGATCTATATGACCACAAAGAAGGTTGCTCATTATTTCTCTGATCATTCCATTACAGTCGTCAGCGACGCCCCATTGTCGAAAATTCTTCATAACAGAGATGCAACTGGTCGAGTGGCAAAATGGGCGATTGAACTCCTTCCCCTTGATATCAAATTTGAGGCAAAGAAAGCCATCAAGTCCCAAGCAATATCAGACTTCCTCGCCGAGTGGACTAAACAACAGCTTCCGACTCAAGTTCACTCGGAACACTGGACTATGTTTTTCGACGGTTCCAAGATGCTGAACGGTTCTGGTGCGGGGGTCGTATTGGTTTCCCCCCGAGGAGATAAGCTCAAGTATGTTCTCCAGATTCACTTTGATTCTTCCAACAACGAAGCAGAATATGAAGCACTCCTGTATGGGTTGCGCATGGCCATTTCACTCGGCGTCCGTCGCCTTATGGTCTACGGTGACTCAGATCTGGTTGTTAATCAAGTGATGAAGGAGTGGGATGTCAGAAGCCCAGCTATGACAGGTTATTGCAATGTAGTGAGAAAGCTGGAGAAGAAACTTGAGGGGTTAGAGCTTCATCATATACCCCGACTGAAAAATCAAGCTGTGGATGATTTGGCGAAGATAGGGTCCAAGAGGGAAGCCATTCCAAGTAATGTATTTTTGGAGCACATTCATGCACCATCAGTGCAGGAGGATCCTTTGACATAAGAAGCCCCGCAGCAAAAGAGTGGCAATGATCCGACTGAAGTTGAGGTCCCAGCCGTGGTCGACCTGATTATGGAAGTTGTGGTCGTCCTCCCCGACCGGACAAATGCCGTACATCGCATATATCCTAAGGAAAGAGCTCCCGGAGAATGAAGAAGAGGCTCGACAGATCGTCCGTCGATCCAAGGCCTTCTGATGATCAAGGGACAGTTGTTCGGAGAAAGCGTGATCGAGTCGGCGAAGTGTATCACGCCGTAAGAAGGTCGGATCATTCTTGAGGATATCCACTCGGGGACCTGTGGCCATCATGCGTCCTCTCGGACCATCGTGGCTAAAGCATACCGAGCGGGATTTTACTGGCCGAAAGCAAATGAAATGGCAAAAGAAATAGTTGACTAAGTGTGAAGGGTGTCAGTTCTATTCCAACATGTCACACAAGCCCGCCTCAGCCTTGAAGACCATTCCACTCGTCTGGCCCTTCGCTGTTTGGGGGTTAGACATGATGGGACCGCTGAGGGTAGAAGCGGCTTCACCCATTTGGTAGTAGCAGTCGACAAGTTAACCAAGTGGATCGAAGCCAAGCCCATCAAGAACCTCAATGCATGTACTGCTATCAGTTTCATCAGAGGGTTGATATTCAGATATGGAGTTCCGCATAGCATCATCACCGATAATGAGTCAAACTTTGATAATGACAAGTTCAAAGCCTTCTGCGCCTCTCAGGGCACGCGGGTCGACTATGCTTCAGTTTCTCATCCTCAGTCGAATGGACAAGCAGAGTGTGCAAACGGCCTCATTCTCAAAGGGCTCAAACCACGGCTGATGCGTGATCTCAAGCACGCAGCAGGAGCTTGGGTCCACGAACTTCCATCAGTTCTCTGGGGATTGAGGACCACTCCTAATCGGTCGACTGGGAGAACTCCATTCTTCCTGGTCTATGGAGCTGAAGCAGTTCTGCCAAGTGACCTGCTTCACAACGTGCCCCGAGTCGAACTATACTCTGAAGAAGAAGCGGAACTAGCCCGGCAAGATGCAGTCGACCTCTTGGAAGAGGAGAGAGAAATTGCCCTGATCCGTTCGACTATCTATCAGCAAGACTTGCGTCGATTCCATGCCAGAAATGTGAAGAGTCGAGCCTTCCAAGAGGGAGATTTGGTCCTCCGAGTGGATCAACAGAAACCACACCAGCTCGCTCCCACTTGGGAAGGTCCCTTCATCGTCACAAGAGTTCTCCACAACGGCAGAGCGTATCATCTCTACAACGTTGATCGCGGATCGACGAGCCTTGAACTTGGAATGCGGAGCTGCTCACTGTTTTATACTCTTAAATACTCACTCGGTTGAGATGTAATAAAAGTACTTGTAGTTTGTTTATCTAAGACAAGAATGTTGTAATTTTCCCGGTGATTGTTATTACTTTTTGTTGAAATTTCCCCAGTGGGTGGCTTAGCTGCGAATCCGGTTCGCCACGTTTGTAAAAATCCTTTCCGAGTGGCGAGCCAGGTCTCTCACTCGGGGCTTAGCTGCGAATCCGCTTCGCCTAAGTATTCAAAATCCTACCGAGTGGTGAGCCAGCCTCCCACTCGGGGTCTTAGCTGCAGTCCAAGTACTCGCCTAAGTATTCTAAATCCTACCGAGTGGTGAGCCAGCCTCCCACCCGGGGCTTAGCTGCAGTCCAAGTACTCGCCTAAGTATTCAAAATCCTACCGAGTGGTGAGCCAGCCTCCCACTCGGGGGCTTAGCTGCAGTCCAAGTACTCGCCTAAGTATTCAAAATCCTACCAAGTGGTGAATCAGCCTCTCACTCAGGGGCTTAGCAACTACCCAAGGATTCGCCTTAACATCCAAAATAATGAACGCTTCGCAAGGACGACGAGGTGCGGGTCGACTGCTACCTTCTCCTTCAAAGCTACACCATAAAAATCCTACCGAGTGGAGAGCAAACCTACCACTCGGGGGCTTAGCTACAGCCCAGTGCTCGCCTAAGTGATAGAAATCCTACCGAGTGGAGAGCAAACCTCCCACTCGGGGGCTTAGCTGCAGCCCAGTGCTCGCCTAAGTGATAGAAATCCTACCGAGTGGAGAGCAAACATCCCTCTCAGGGGCTTAGCTGCAGCCCAGTGCTCGCCTAAGTAATAGAAATCCTACAGAGTGGAGATCAAACCTCCCACTCGTGGTCTTAGCTGCAGGGATGTGCTCGCCTAAGTAATAGAAATCCTACCGAGTGGAGAGCAAACCTCCCACTCGGGGGCTTAGCTGCAGCCCAGTGCTCGCCTAAGTGATAGAAATCCTACCGAGTGGAGAGCAAACCTCCCACTCGGGGGCTTAACTGCAGCCCAGCGCTCGCCTAAGTAATAAAAATCCTACCGACTGGAGAGCAAACCTCCCACTCGGGGGGCTTAGCTGTGGTCCAGTGCTCGACTAAGTAAAGAATTCATCCCAATCCGCAAGGACGACGAGGTGCAGGTCGACTGCTACCTTCTCCTTCGGAGCTTCGCCACAAGTACAACGTGCGGTCCATCCCAATCCGCAAGGACGACGAGGTGCAGGTCGATTGCCACCTTCTCCTTCGGAGCTTCGCCACAAGTACAACGTGCGGTTCATCCCAACCCGCAAGAACGACGAGGTCAATCGCAGTCTGTGCTCCATCTCTACCTGCAGGATAGATGAAGTACAAGTCGACTGGAGTTTCACCTCAAGGATACTACTTACAACAACGAAATATCTTCCGAATGAGGAACAAAGTTCTCTCGGAGGCAAATAAAGCATGTTCAAGGATAAATCAAGTTCGGATAAACGTCCTACGGATCCAAAGGTGCTCAGGCGTTAAGCCTGTTAAAGTTTGTCGGTTACAAAAACCACTTTCGGCATTCGAGGCAAATTTAAGGTGGGACTTAGAAGTTTTTTACTCCTCCGGCGGAGGACTGGAAGGTGCAACAAACTGGTCGAGGTCAATTCCGTCGGCAATACAGGTAGGAGCAGCGATGAAAGTCTCCATGAAAGATCTGAAGTCGTACTTCCTGGTGTTGGCAACTTTGAGGGACACCAGCTTGTCCTCTTGCGCTTCCTTGCAGTGGACACGAACCAGAGACAGAGCAACATCAGCACCACACCTGGCAGAAGACTTTTTCCATTCTTGCACTCGACTTGGAATCTCATTCAGTCGAGTCATTAAGGATTCAAGGTCATTCTGAAGCGTCTGCTCTGGCCAGAGAGTTGAGTCGATCCGCGACACCGCAGCTTTCAGTCGAGCAAGATAATCCACCACGCTAGCAACGCGAGATTCGGTCGGAGCACATTCATAGCAACCGTCCTTCACAGGAGAGTTGATGGGGTCCAAGCTGGTTTCCACTCGACTGGTTTCTTCTTCGAAGTTTTGACAGAATTCTGAAAACACAGCTCAGACTCAAAATAACAATCATGCGATGAGCTGGTGATAGCAAGACAGCCGGGTAAAAGAGATTACCTTCAAGCATGAGAAACAGCTTCTTGGCGAGCCCTCCAAGATAAATCTCCGTGTCATTTCGCTTCCCCGCGGTTGGCGGCCTTGTCGAACGAGCAATCTTGTCGTTCTTGATCGACTAACTTCCTTGTTGGCGCTTCAAGAGCGGCTTTCGACAGCATTCTCGTCTTCAAGTTTGTCGACTGAGGCAAGCTTCTCTTCAGCGAGCTTTGTTTTCTCCAAAGCTGCCTTCTGTGCCTCTGCAAGGTCAAGGTCCTTCTTCTTCAGAGTCTCTTCCAGTTTATCTACAAAGCAACAATGAGAACAGAGTTGCGAATGAACAAGAAAAACAAAGACAGTCGTCAAAGTTCTCACCAGCCATACCTTTTGCTTCATCCTTCGCCTTCTGCAAATTCTCCTGAGCAAGCTTCAAGTCGAGGTTGAGCTGGATCTGTTTGTTCTCTAACTCAGTATAGCGAGCCACAAGATCGCAAGATTTCTACAAATAGTCAATCAACGAAAGACATCAAAGACAGATCACTTCCGAGTAATTAAGGAAAAACAGTAGCATTTCTAAGACTACAGTCGAATCAGAACATTCGACAGTAGTCTCGGGGACTACACCCGGGTGCACTCGGCGTACTTACTGGTTTTACCAATTTGGTTTGACCAGTCGACCAAAAGAGGCAAAAAGGTTATGATTCTAAAACCATGGCTAAGTGTCAGCGGTCAGCCGTAGTAAAAAAAACGAAAAAAAACAGTTCTTTAGACTATAGTCGATCGCATGATCCACCATAGTCTCGGGACTACACCGGTGGGTGCACTCAGCGGGCCCCCACCGTTTTTTACGGTTCCATTCGACTTGGTCCGACCAGGTCGAGCGAAGAAATTCACAGTATATAGACTATAGTCGACTGCACGCAGTCCACCATAGTCTCGGGGACTACACCCAGTGGGTGCACTCAGCGTGCCCCCACAAAAACTCAATCGACACACCCACCCAGTGGGTGTACAGATATGGAAATCTTCAGAAGAAGCAGTTTGGTAGCATATCCTAACAGAGCAAGCAGCGATCGACTTACTTGGACATTGCTGCGAGAGCTGAACTAGCATCATAGGCCGCTGGCTGGCCTCTCGGACTGCCTTCACTTGCTCCATCATGATCCCTGCACGGCGTATAGCCTCCTTAGCAGCACTCACTTGGTCTTCCGGGACGTGGTGTATAGCAAAGAGAGATGGTGGATCAGCGATCGATGAAGTGGGTCGGGCACTTGCCGTGTGACAAAGAAAAGACACAGAAGCCCGAGTGGGGTTGCCTCCCTCGGAAACCAGCGTCTCAGGTATCGTCACGACTGGAGCAGCCTTGCCAGCAGGCACCCTCTTGTTCTTCCTCTTGCTCAACGGCGCTTCCTCGTCATCGTCGGGGAGATCAATGACATGAGGCGGAACTACAAGAAAGATTCAAAAGTAAACATGGAAATCCAATCGACTAAAAGAGAAACTACAGAGATCATACCAAGGTTGGAGGTGGCGGCATCTTCCATTTCCTGATCTTCGTGCTTGGCTGAGGTCTTGGAGGTAGCGGCACTGCAGATTTCAAGATTCGGCTGATCAGTCATCAAGTCGACCAAAAGTTCACTCATGTTGAATAAGGAAATACAAGATTCTGCTAGTTACCCGGAGATGGTGGGGATGACCATCCGCATCTTGGGCAGGGCCTTCGCCGGCTTTGACGACGTTGCTCGAGGTTGCTTCGGCGGTTTCTCAGTCGGCGCAGGGGAAGTTGTCCTAGGTCGCTTCATCGGCGCCCGGGCGAATAGCTTTATTGCGCCCGGCCGCCGGGTCATGCGTCAACTTGGACCTTCCCTCCGAACGGGGAGGATCGACATCTTCCTCCTCTTCCTCCTCTTCCTCCTCCTCCTCCTCTTCATCAGGCTGTCATCCCCCTCATCCTCCTTGCCGTTGGACTCCCATTCCTCCTGGCTTTCACCTCCGCTTCCTTCTTCTTCTTCGACTGGTTCCTGCGCCCCGTTGGGCATCGAGTACATCTCAGTGGTGACCTAGAAGACAATAAAACAAGGCGAAAGTCAGTCGACGAATTGGCATCTAAACAGAATGAATGCAGCCGAATCACAGTCGGAGATAAGTAGTTGTACCTTGTCTACTTCGTAAGTCTGGTCGAGTGGTGGAATCCTCCTAGCTCCGCGAGGGTTATCTTTGTTTCCTGTGATGGCAGTCATCCACTTCTCCAGCGTGGCGTCATCGACCTCCTCTGGATGGACCCGAGTGGTATCATCCGTACCAGAGTACTTCCACATCGGATGACCTTGGTATTGGAGTGGCTGAATACGCCGTCGGAGGAAAACTTCCAGAAGATCCATGCCGGTCACCCCGTCGCGAATGAGCTGGACTACGCGTTCCATCAACAATTTTAATTGGGCCTTCTCCTCTGGTAGCACCTTCAGGGAAGATGGCTTGTTCACTCGACTCATGGAGAAAGGAGGGAGTCGGTGATCGCCCGGCGTCGGCTGGTCTTGGCGATAGAACCAGGTCGACTGCCACCCTCTAACCGAGTCGGGGAGAGTCATAGCCGGAAAAGTTCTCTTCCCCCTCATCTGGACCCCGAGTCCCCCACACATCTGGATTACTTGGGTTCTCTCGTCATTCGGGTTCGCTTTCTTCACGGTCTGAGAGCGACAAGTGAATATATGCTTGAAGAGGCCCCAGTGCGGCCAACAACCCAAGAAGTTTTCGCATAACGAAATGAAAGCGGCAAGATAGACAATTGAGTTGGGAGTGAAATGATGGAGTTGTGCTCCGAAAAAGTTCAGAAACCCCCGGAAGAAAGGATTCGGCGGCAAAGAAAATCCCCGATCTACGTGAGTGGCTAGGAGGACGCACTCACCCTCTTCAGGCTGCGGTTGCCACTCCGTTCTCGGAAGCCTCGCCGACCCATGGGGGATCAGTCCCTCGTTGGCCAGATCGGTGAGGTCCTTCTCGGTGATGGTCGAGCGGATCCAGTCTCCCTAGACCCAACCTTGCGGCAGTTTGGACCGCGAAGAAGATCCGCCCCGACTGGGTGCTCTCCCCTTAGCCTTCGCCGCCGCCTTCTTCACCCGTTCCAAGGCTGCGGTCTTCTCCTTCACCATGGTCGCCGGTGAAGCAGTCGAAGTGGGCGCTGAAAGCAGGCTAAGGGCGCAGCAGGAAGGTTTGGAGGCGGAGGGAGGGGAAGATTGCGGTCGCACTGTTCAAAATACCCCGTCTGATGCTTTATATGGGGCCGCTTCCGAGTGGCTGACCGGTAGGCCCAGGCAATCCCGTCAAATCCCGCAACAGGCGCGCACGCGATACGTGGCGAAAAAGGCGGCGCGAAGATCGAGGCGTCATCATCTTATCCCATCCGAGTGCCGCAGTTTTCTCCGCTTCGCGCGCTTCCCAAAATTCAGATCCCGCGAAATCCGCTAACCGCGGAGCAACCTGTCAGACAGCAGATTTCCTCCAATCCGTCGCTCGGAAATCCTCAAGTTCACAAAGTTCACTCGACGAATGTGAAGAATGGATCAAGGCGACTGAAAGAGAAGTTGACACCATCACTAAAAGGTCGTTGATCCAGAGTAAGACACACTCGCAACACGAAGAACAGGTCAGAAAGATTATCAACTCCTTCCTCACTCAAACCTCGATCCATTCGGGGGCTAATGATGAAGTCATGTACCTGGGGTAGGGTCATAGACCTGCCCAAAGGTACCCTCCCCAAGTACAATCGCGAAAGAAGCGGCCTTCCATTCGACCTGGTAGGTTTCCACTCGACAGATTCAAAGACACTCGACCATGAAGACCCACTCGACCACCAGGAGTCCAAGGGCCACTTGGCGTCCAAACGGTCTGTAGTTAAATAGTCTTTATGATCATATTGATACTTTATGTAAGGCGTTACCAGTAACGCCTAGCCTTAACGTACCTTAAAACCTCTGCTATGTGGGCTGGCTGGGGTCCTGGCGCACTCTATATAAGCCACCCCTCCACGGGTAGAAGGGTTCGCACCACGTAACACATACGCATATAATCCAGTCGACCGCCTCCGGGCTCCGAGACGTAGGGCTGTTACTTCCTCCGAGAAGGGCCTGAACTCGTAAATCCCTTGCATATACAACGACTCCATAGGTAGGATCTTGCCTCTCCATACCTACCCCCCATTCTACTGTCAGACTTAGAACCACGACAGCGGGTATCCTCGGGCCTGCATCCTTCATACAATGGAGTAACCGCGTCTATCTCCAGTTGATCCAGCTTGGCTTTCTCTCGGGCGGCAGCTCTTGCGTTATCCGTCTGCTTGAGAAGCAGCTCTTGAATATGAGGGTCCTGCACCCAGCCCATCGATGGTCCATCGTAAATGCCTCCGCCGACATCTTCATCTTCATGATCATGCCCTTTGTCCGCTCCGCATCTTCCTCATCATCATGTCCTGCATCTTCTACATGATGATCGTACAAAGATCACCGTCGTGATCATGTCCTGGAGAATCTTCGTCTTCTCGCCCGCCCGAGCTGCGGTGGTTGTCTTGCTGCCCTTCCTCATTTCTTTCCCGACCCCCATGGACGACTTCATAGTCATCTTCATCACCTTGCCACCGATAGCCATCCATGAAACCACGCAAGAGCAGGTGGTCCTGCACCTGCCCAGAATCCGGGTCCACAATAAGGCTCTTCATCTTGCATCTTCGACACGGACATCTTATCTCCGTCTCGTTCTTTTCAAGCATCTCGGCCTTCGCAGAGCTCAAAAACCTATTCACGATGCCTTCGGTCATCGTGCGGACCATGGTCGCCTGCGGGGTAGAGCAAAACGATATTTTAGAACCAAGAAAAAATTTGGCATGACTTTCCCTACAAATAGGACCAAAAAGAATGCATAGTGCCAAAATTCTCGCCGAAACGCATTTCAAATACCGGTACCTGCAAACACAAACATATATGCAACACCACAAACATATGCAACACCACGAACATACATAGATCTAGCTAGACCATAAAAAGTGCATGTGCATGTTGTTGGAGAGGCAGAACAACATAAAGATAGCTTCCCCTTGCTTACCTATCAAAAAAAGGTAATTTAACCACTTAATTTGGATGAATCTATGGTGCAAATGAGGTGAGGAGGAGGAGGCAGCCGAGACAAGCTTGGAGGAGGAGGTGGAGAATGAAGTGGGGAAAGTGAGTGGGTAGGTGGGCTGTCCAAAATATCTTGTTGGTCCCAGGTTACTAATGGCGCACCACCTGCAAATGCGCCATTAGTAACCCTGGTTACTAATGGCGCACCTGCTGCTGATGCGCCATTAGAAGTTTTGCAAAAAAATAAAAAAATATATTCTAATGGCGCACGGTGGCCTAGTGCGCCATTACTAGTTTAAACTAGTAATGGCGCACTATGCTACTGATGCCATTAGTAGTTTTGCCAAAAAAAGAATAAAAAAACAACAGTAGTGGCGCACTTTGTGGCCGGTGCGCCATTACTAGTTAGCACTAGTAATGGCACACCGTGCCATGATGCGCCATTAGTATGTTTGGAAAAATTAAAAAAAATTGTTACTAGTGGCGCACCATGTGCCAGGTGCGCCATTAGTGTCTTCCACACTAATGGCACACCATCACATGGTGCACCACTGCTATATAGTAGTGGCGCACCACATGACATGTGCGCCATTAGTGTCCATTCGATCTATAGCCCTTTTCCTAGCAGTGTGGGCAGTAACTATAAAAAATGCACCAAACACGTAATTAGTTTATTATTTTTTTGGATTTTGAAAATTTTAATTTCATTAATTGTTGCGCGTGCAATGTTTCATTGGAATTTTTATGTAATACAAATTTATATTGAAATTGTATGTAATCTGACTAGAAATTTCCGGATAAAAATATTTCGGATCCCATCAAAATTTGGGAAATTTTATTGAATCCTGTTTGAATGGTTGGTTGAAATTATTAATCGTTGTCCTAGCTAGAAAATGGGCTGTACTTTTAACAAACTGTAAATGGGCTGTAGTAAATTCCATTAGAATTAAAAAATGGGCTATACATTCTTGCAAATCGCAAATGGACTATAAGTTCTCTGCCACACACTTGTGGGACTACTAAGTTGACGCATCCCCTAAAAAAGTAAGTTGATGCGTATGCAAGGCTTTGTCAACTTATAGTCAACACACGGTTCTAGCAGCAGTGGCCGTTGGATGTCCATCCAACGGATGTCGTGCTTCTTCTTCAATCACAGATATTTTAGCTTCAGCCACCCAAAAAATGATTCCTCCCCCTGACAACTGGGGCGCACCGTTTCGGAGGCTGACCTGTGGGCCTACAAAGTTGACGCTTACCAAGGGCTTTGTCAACTTAGTCAATATAAACAATTCTAGCTACAGAGACCGTACGATGTCCATCCATCGGCCGTAGTGCTTCTTCAACCTCTGGTCTTCTTGCTCCATCTGCCCAAACGAGCGCCGGTGGGACTGCCTGCTCGCGCCTCCCGTGGCCGGCTGAGCTGCCGCACAGGCCGCGCCGCCCCACCCTACTCCATTGCTAGCCAGTCCATTCCTCTACTCACCCACACCTCCTGTTATTTTCCGGTGACGGTAGCCGGACCAGTAAACCATCGGACTCCCCACCGCGTGGGCAACCACTGCCGAGTCTTCCTCGGCTTCGTGTCGTTCCTTTCCTGGTGCTCTCGGCGAGCAGTGGTCAACGTGTTCAATGAACGACATCCATCGGACGTGGACTGTACGTGGAGAGGCTGACAGCTGGGTCCACGGCCGCAGCAAGGAAGTGCCTTCTTATTATGCGGAAAATAATGATTCCTCCACCTGACAGCAGGGACCCACCAGACGGGCCGCCATATTTAGTGAAAAAAATGTTCCCCCTAACTGCTTTGACCCACTAGCTACATCTTCGCACGCAAGGAAGTGCGTCCATATTACAGGCAAAAAAATGATTCGCCCCCTGACTGCTGGGACCCACCGGCTACATCTTCGCACGCAAGGAAGTGCCTGACAGTCGGGACTCACCTGGCCGAAGCGTACGCAGCGTTGTCATTCTGGTCGCGAGCATGTACGTACATACGATCGGTCTGTCTGCAGGCTGCAGCGATGAACCGTGGCCGTGTAAGGAAGGGCACGTGTCGAGTAGAGGCGCGCACGTGTCATAGTAGAGGCGCAGCATGTACACGTACGTACAGCAGCCAGGGTGCAAGAAAGTAAATACGGCCATGTACATACATACTGGCGGGGTCTCGAACGCCTACTCGCGCATATATATATGGACGGCCATGGCTTGTGTACATGGAGAGGCAACGGACGGCAGCAACAGCGTCCTATTCATTGGGCAGCGAACCGGCTAGGTCGGAATGGAGAAACAACGTCCTGTTCATCGGGAGGCACCCGACTGGGTTGGAATACATCGTGTTCATCGGGAGCCAACCGGCTTGGATGGAACAGCCGATGGAAACGAGGCCTGGCATACCACAGAATGGAGAAAACGGCCTTGTGTTCGACCGGCCACGGTCGAAACGGGATCATGTTCATCGGGAGGGGTCTGGCGTACTGCAAAACGGAGGAAACGAACCTCCTATGGTCGAAACGGGGTCCTGTTGATCGGGAGGGGTGTGGCATACCGCAAAACGGAGGAAACAGACTTGTGTCGGAGCGCTATGGTCGAAACGGGGGTTCTGTTCATCGGGAGGGGTGTGGCGTACCACAAAATGAGACTCCACGGGATACTGTACATCTCCACCGTCGACCTCCTCCAGCCTCCACGGGCTACTGTTCATCCACCGTCGACCTCCTGCAGCCTCCACCTGCGACTGTTCATCCACGGTGAGTGGGTCCTGGATTAGGGGGTGTCCGGATAGCCGAACTATCAACGTTGGCCAGACTCCTGGACTATGAAGATACAAGATTGAAGACTTCGTCCCGTGTCCGGATGGGACTTTACTTGGCGTGGAAGGCAAGCTTGGCGATAAGGATATGTAGATCTCCTACCATTGTAACCGACTACTGTAACCCTAACCCTATCTGGTGTCTATATAAACCGGAGGGTTTTAGTCCGTAGAGACGAACAACAATCATACCATAGGCTAGCTTCTAGGGTTTAGCCTCTCTAATCTCGTGGTAGATCCACTCTTGTACTACCGATATCATCAATATTAATCAAGCAGGAGTAGGGTTTTACCTCCATCGAGAGGGCCCGAACCTGGGTAAAAACATCGCGTTCCTTGTCTCCTGTTACCATCCGCCTAGACGCACAGTTCGGGACCCCCTACCCGAGATCCGCCGGTTTTGACACCGACACACGGGCTCCTGTTCATCCACCCTCCACCGCGCGCTCCTCCACTGGCTACTGTTCAACCAGCCCTATCCAGGGGGTCCTGTTCAACCACCACTCCACGGGCTACTGTTCATCCAGCCCTCCACCGGCTACTGTTCAACCAGCCCTCCATGGGGTCGTCCTGTTCATCCAGCCCCCCATGGGGTCCTGTTCATCCAACCATCCACAGAGTCCTGTTCATCCATCGGCTCGATCAATCAGGGTCCTGTTCATCCAGCGGCAACAGCCTCTACTACCACGGGGTCCTGTTCATCCAAAAACCCCAACAATGCTCACTGTTCATCAAGGGAAGGAGGCAACAGTGTTCGATCGGCTTCAGTTAGCAGCAGTAGCAAAGGAATCATTCGGGTTCAGTTAACAACAAGGGATTATCGATCGCTCGGGTTCAGTAACGCATAGCCTGCAGTCCAATCGCTAGGGTTCAGTTAGAGGCCAACGCCTCGCTTGGGTTCAATTAGAGTGCAACGCCTCACATACACGCGCGTACGTACGAGAGAAACGCACATCGCTCGGCCCCTGACCACCCACCATAACCAGGAACTCCCCGATATTTTCCTTGCCCTTGCTTCTACCACGGTTTTTTCTGTCATGAACGTCCCAAAGAATGTCATGCAGCTGCGTCTCCGGCACGCCCAGGAAGAAAAGCCCATTTTTTCTGTCATGGATTTTTCCATCATAGAAGTAGGAGCCCACCACATCTATGATGATACCGGGTTTTGTCACAATTATTGTCATAGAAGTGTCATAATTATGATAGAAAAAAATTTGTTCGGCCCAAAATGTCATGGATATGTCTTTTTTTGTTGTGAGAGCCTCGACAACATGCCCGCTGAGCTCAATGAGCAGGGGGAGTTGACCGCCGGCTTGGTGATGCTGCTGAAGAAGAGCATTGCCTCGGAGAAGAAGGCGACCGACGAAATCCTGCAACTTCGGGAGGACAAGTCAAGCTACGCCACGAGCTCGAATGCTGAAGGAGGAGAACGCCGGCTGGAAGAAGATGCATGAGAATAGTAGTTCCTCGATGAAGATGCTGCAGGCCCTCGTCATGGAACATAAGGAGGAGTTGGCGAAGCTCCGCATCGAGCACCCGGCTGCTGTCAAGCTAAGTAATGCGGCCGTGGAATAGATGATGAAGGCTCGCATCGAGAAATCCCGCGTCATGGACATAATGAAGAAGATGGTGGAGGAGACGCGCAAGTAGATGGAGGTCCTGGAGGCGATGAAGAAGCAGTTACGACTCTGCGGCTAGCAACCCTTCATGTAGTAGAGAGCATCACCCCAGACTTGTGTGTGCATCTTCCTTCTTTTTTTGGGGTGATAATCTTCCTTCTTCTTTTGCTCCTGTGTTTCTTCTTTTGCTTCGGGTTTCCTGTCGGGGGTTGGGTGCGACATATGCCAAAGGATGGCTTATCATGGAGGGGGCAAGTAGAACGTCGCCGGTGCCTGGAAACGGGATGAGGCGAAGACATGCACGTCGGCGAATCTTACCCAGCTTCAGGGCTCTCCGAGGAGATAACACCCCTACTGCTGCTCTCCGGGGTCTCCGCATGATCACTATGGCAAAGTGAGTACAAGATGCTCCTTGAGCTGTTCGGGGTGAGGAAGGAGAAGGGCACGGCTAGCTCCTCTCTTCCCTCTATGTGTGTGTGTCAAACTACTAGGTTCCAACCCTTTGCATGGGTGCCCCGGGGGGTTTATATAGGCCTACCCCCGGGGGTACAATGGTAATCCGGCTGGGCGCGGGTCCCATCCGTCAGTCTCTTAGGTCGTCGTCTTCTCCGCCGACTCCTGGGGCCCGCCGACTAGCGGGCCCTGCTGACGGTCCAGCATGGGGCCGACAGCCCTCGTCCGCCGCGGGCGGCTCTTGCCAGCTGTAGGTTACTATAGCCGCGCTTCTAATGACGTGAGCTTGGTCACGTGGCATGGCACAAAGGTTGCCGCTGGCGGGCGATCACCGCCATTCCTCGCCTCTTGTCTGGTTAATGGCGCACGGAGCCCGCGGGTGGGGCCGGCCGACTCTCGGAGGCCGACTCCAACGGGTCCGTATTTGGGGCGTTCTCGCCGTCTTCTGCACTCCCGCCGACAAGCGGGTCCCGCCGTCTTCGGGTCGTACAGACAGGCCATCGTGGGTACAGGAATCTGCCCACGGGGCTGACGTCAGGGCCGGTGTGGCAACAGTGCTGCGCCGGACGGAGATCTCCGTCGGTACGGCGCCCTGTGGCCATGCCTGCCCTTTATGAGCGGGGCGGGGACCGGCCGCGAGGCGGCTTTATCCCATCCCGCTCGTAGTCGCTCACGCAGGGAGTGGACGGAGTCGCGGGCCGACTCCCTGTAGCTGCCTTCATTGGAGGTCGCTGGCTTGGAGTCGGCTTGTCCTGAGGCCGTCTCTGGGACTCGGCCTAGAGGGGCAGTCGGCGACTCCGTCGCCGACTCTCTGAAGTCGGCTCTTTGTCTTGGGGTCTTGAGGGGCGCAGTCTGCCCCGATGTTTTGAAAGGTCCAGGGGCTCGGGTCTGCCTACCCGTGGCCCATTACTCCGACAGTAGTCCCCGAAGCTGGTGAGGCGCCGAGGGCAACATGTCGAGGAGCCTCGACAGCTTCATCCCTTTGGTAGAAGAATCTGGACTCGGCCCGCCGTCTCCATCTTGAGCCGACTAGCTGGAGTCGGCCTTGCAGGGGGCCGTCTTGCTCTTCAAAGGTTTCGAAGGTCACAGCGGGATCCGGGCAGCGTGCCTGATAAGCTTCCCGGCAGCTGCCCGTTGCGGGCCGCCATGCGATGCCACGCGGCAGGGCCAGTCTGCCAGCCCACGCGCGTGACAAGACAGGCCCGTCAGGCGGGGCCCGCCACTACCATGCCCCGGCGCGCAGCGGATCCGCTTGACCGTCGCGGCGGTTGGGCTCACGCCGTTATCGCGCGATAACGTCATGGGTTAAATCGTGGGGGCGTGGGGACGTGGGCGCAATTAATCCCACGCCCGCCCCCTCGGCTTCGCAGCCTAGGCGCCTATAAGTAGGCGGGGGGAGGGAGGGGGCGGCGACGCACGCGCACCCTCTCTTCCCCGCTCCCTCTTGCTCCCTGCCTCGTCTTCTTCCTCGCTCCGCTGCGCCGATCCTCGCCGCGCTGCGGAGATGAGCTCGTCATCCGCCGCCGCGCCTCCCACGGCGTGCTCCGGCGTGTGGGACGGCTCCATCATCGACAACGACATCATCGAGTTTCTTCGTCAAACGCGCCGCATCCCCGGCAGCCACCTAGTGCGGACCCGCGCCGCGCCGGAGGGCGAAATCACGCCGACACCGGAGGAGAGCGAGCAGGTCATTTTCCGCTAGCACCTCATGCGCGGGCTAGGGCTGCCGGCGAGCGGCTTCTTCTGCGCATTCTTGGAGTTCTTCGGGCTCCAGCCGCACCACCTCACCCCCAACACGGTGGTGCTGCTGGCCGCCTTCGCATCCTTATGCGAGGGTTTTCTCGGTGTTCTCCCCACCATCGAGCTGTGGGGGGAATTCTTCCAAGCCAAGCTTCGGGACCCACGTCGCCGGCGTGTCGGCTCTGCGGCAAAGACGTTCATCGCCAAGAGGAGGCCGGTGCCCGAGCACCCTTTTCCTGCCATCTCCCTCATCAAGTCGGTGAAGATGTGGCAGCGTACATACTTCTACGTCAAGAACGTCGCCCTTGAGGGCGACTGGGTCAACTTGCCGCCTTACGTGGGTGGCGAGTTGTCGGGCCGACCCTCCTGCTGGTCCTATAGGGCCCGGACGCTGACTCCCGCAGGCAACGCCGCCGTCGCGCGGCTCCGCGTGATGACGCAGTCGGAGGGCCTGACTGGGGCAGACTTGCTGGCCGCCTTCGTGGCGCGCCGAGTTCTCCCTCTTCAAGGCCGACCTCATCTGATCTGTCAGATGAGCGGCCGCCGGGACCCCAGCCGGCTGTGCTCCAAAGACATGCCCCACGCGGAGGTGGTGGACACGGTGAACTTCTTGTCGAACTGCGGCCTCACGGAGGAATGGCAGTTCGGCAAGGAGCCATACTGCCGCCCAACCCCGCCATTGGTAAGTCGTCTCTTGCTTCTCTGTTTCCTTCTTCAGCCGAATCCGGCTCTAATTTTCCTTGGTCTTCTCCGATTCAGAATCCCCTCATGCCGCCTTCGGCCGGCGCCGCGGGGCCGGCTCGTGAATTCGTCCCGACCGGGCGGAGAGCGACGCCGACGACACCGAATTGGGCGTGGCGGCGATGGAGGCCGACGCCGAGGGAGGAGGAGGGGCCGACGACTTCAGGCCTTCGGCCACTTTCACCGATTGGCCTGACAACGACGGCGAGAAGGAAGTTGTCCCCCGCCGCCAGCAGCCGCCACCCAGCGCGAGCTCCTTCCGCCGCCTTTGGGTGGTCGAGGCGGCCAAGAAGTGCCGGCCGGGCCGAGTCTGCCAGCGGCCGGGCCAAGAAATTCAGGGAACGGCCGCCGCTCAGCTGAAGAGGCGGTCATGCGAGGCTAACCGCTTCCGCAAGGAAGTGAATAAGCCACCGCTGGTTTCCGCGTAAGTATTTTTTATTCTGTCTTGTTTTCTTCTGGTCCGTCTTGTCCGAGTCTTCTCATGTCTTTTTTCTCATCAGGGCTCCCCTCACCTTGGAGAGGGTCGCCGCCGCCTCCGTCATGGGGTCGGTGGAGACGTCCGCCAATAGTCGGCGGGTTGACCCTGCAGCCGCCCTCCGAGAGGCAACGGAGTGGAATGCGCAGGAGAATCGCGACGAGGAGGAGGCCGCCCGTCTGGAGAAGGCAGATCGAGAAGGCGGTCAAGCCGCTGGCTGCAGCCAAGAGGCGAGCCGAGGAGGCCGCAGACCTTCGGGCCGGGCGCTGCTCGTCACCCCTGCTGAGCTCTGCGCCACCGCCGCCCGGAGTTCACAGGGCGGTCGGAGGGAGTCGGCGGTGAGGTCCCGTCACACAGGGAGGGAGGGCGGCGAGGTCTCCCCACCGGGCGCGGCCGCGCCACCTCCGCCGCCTCCACCGCAGTCCGAGATCGCGCGAGGCAAGCAGCCGGCGGACCCGCTTGTGCCGCTGACCGACGACGAGGCCGTGGCATAGCTACTTCTTCAACTCGCCTCGCCAGCGCGACGCCGTCTTGAGAAGGCAACTTCGGCGCCGCGCCCCATGGAGACCGGCGCCACCAGCTCAAGCGCCGCGCCAGTTGGGTGGGTGCGAGGAGGCGGCACGGGCCAGCTGAACACGGCGCTCCTGGACGTCCAGGCAAAGCTGCGGGCTGAGGGCGACGCCATCCAGAACCTCTCCAAGGCGCATCTGGCATCGCGATCCGCCGTGCGGGTATGTTTCTTTTTCGAACTTTTTTTGCTCTTCTTCGTAGAGGCGGCGCCCACTCTGCTGGGTGTAGTCCCGAAGTTTCGGGCGGCTGCGAAAGCAGCGGCTCGGAACTCTATTTGCTTACTTCCAAGTTTTTTACCTCTGTCTGGAATTCTTGTCGCAGGAATATCACAACCTCCGTGCTACTGCCTTCAACCGCAACATTGAGGAGCTGAGCAAGCGGGCTGCTGACTTGGCGAGGAGCCGAGGTGAGTTTTCTTTTTCGCGGGGGCGCGCTGGCGCACCCGCGGGCTGTAGTCCCCAAGATTTGGGTCGACTGCTGCGCAGTCGGGCCGGATCTTCCTGGCGACCTTCTTAGCTGACGACTTCGCGTCCTTCTTCTTTTTATTCTTCAGAGTCCAACGCCGCTCTTCGGGGGCAGCTGGGTACGGCCGAGACCGCTTTGCGCACCAAAGAGGAGGAGTGCGGCAAGCTTGCCGCAGAGCGTGACCTGCCGCTCTGTGTTTGGCGGACGGAGGGAGCTGCTCAAGGCGGCTTGTGCTGAGGCGGAGAAGAAAGAGGCCGCTCTCTGGCTGAATTTGAGAGCGAGCGCTGCTGGACCGGACAGGAAGCCGGCGACCTCCGGCTTCCACGAAATCGAAGATATCGTCGATGGTGAGTTTGCTTTTACTTTTTCTTTTGGGTTGCCGACTATGGGTCAAGCCGACTCCTGTTTTTCTGACTTGCATCTTCTTCTTTTGGGAAGACTTCTTCCCCGGTCACACGCAGGTGGCCAATCAGGCCATCGAGGCCGAGCGCGAGGCGCGGAGGGCGGGTAGCGCTGAGATCGCAGCCAACGCCCCCCGGACCATTGACGAGCAGCACCTGAGCATTGAGGCTCGTCTGCAGCCGGCCCATCGGATGTTGCACCGTCTTCAGCGTGCCGGTGCCCAGGCGATCGCTGCTCTGTGGCCGGACATGCCGGTTCTGCGCACTCCCAGCCAGACCGCCGACTGGCTGGAGGTCGCGGCTGGCTGTCTTGAGGCTTGGAAGGGCTCCGCGTCTCGGGCTGGAGCTCGCTGAGCCCTGGAGTTCGTCAAGGCGTGGTATCCAGGGCTGGATCTGGACCGGCTGGCCCCGTTCCGGTCAGAAGCCCAGGCGGAGCTGCTGGCCGTGGAGGACGCCCTCGTCGAGCGTGCGATGGCGATCGCCGACTAGACGGACACCAGTGTCTTCGTCCCTGAGCGGGCTGAAGATGGTGGGGAGGCACCGCCGGAGTGGTTCGGGATGAACCCGGACTACGGCGAGGACTCGGCGGATGTGATCGACTCCAGCGCCGAGGATGAAGACGAGGCGGAGGACGGAGACGGCATGGAGGCGCCAGAATACGGAGCGGGCGACCAGCCTCAGCTCGACCGCGCCTCCAGCAACGAGCCGCGCCCATCTGGGCCGGCTGCCGTCGGAGACGACCAAGCCAAGACCGCCCAGCTGGCCGCCCCGGCGCCTGACGCCGCCGCCGGCCTTCCAACCCCATCCGCTGCTTCTTAGGCCGCTGCCTTGCCTTTATTTTATCTGTTTGCTAGTCTTTTAAAAGAACTTGTTAATTTCCACAATTCCACCATGGGTGTATTCTGAACCTCTGTCTGAAGATCCGGCCAAGGGCCTAAGCTTGTGTAAATATTATTCTAATTTTATCTTTCCTTGCTTATTGCTCTTGTGGCTTTTTCCTTTGCCGCCTTCCCTTAGATGCCGCCTTGCCCATCGGGCAACCGCTCTGCGGACTGCCGTCTAGGCCAAGTGCTTGGCTACTTTTGAGAAGGCAAGTACTTGGCCATTTTTTAGAGTCGTTAAGAAGTTGGGTAGAAAGCGGCAAGCCGGCTACTTAGGAGTCGGTTTTACGAAACGGGCTGGAAGCCGATTTAAACTATGTTTATGCTTTGGGTCCTTAGCCATTTTTTCGTGTGGGCGCCCGTTCTACCTTACTCCTGCCCCCCCAATAGTCGCTCTCATGAGCTGCGGCTTCTGACAGGAGACGGCTTAGGCACCGCATGTTACTTGTCTGACTGCAGGAAGCATTTCATAGCCCAAAGGCGGCGAGTCCCCAGGCCGACTATTCGAGCCCGGTGCCAAACAGCATAATCAAAGGGTATCATACTCAAAGGCATAATTCTTATCATACAGATAACAAAAGAGGGCAGTCCCCGAGCTCATCTTGGGGTCCCGGAGTCTTGGTACTTTAAACACAAAGGGTAGCGTGGTACATACTGCATCAAAGGGCCCGGAGTCTCTTTGCCGGAGTCGTCCCTCTTGCGTGCTCGGGGCTTCTGAGCGTCGATCAGGTAGTAGGAGTCGTTGCCCAGCACTTTGCTGATGATGAATGGGCCTTCCCAAGGCGCCGACATCTTGTGCTGGCCGGCTGTTCGCTGGATCAGCCGGAGCACAAGGTCGCCCTCTAGGAATGATCTTGGCTTGACCTTCTTATTGTAGTAGCGGTGCAGGCTCTGCCGGTAGATGCCGGACCGGTGAGTGCCAACAACCGGCCCTCTTCCAGCCAGATCGACGCCGCCTTGACGTGCTTCTTTTGCTTCCTCTTCGTGTACATGGTGACTCGCGGGAGTCGAACTCTATATTCGTTGGGATGACGGCCCGGCACCGTGAGAGCGAGGAAGAAGGGTGTGAAGCAGTTGACTTGTTTGGAGTCGACGCAGACTCCAGAGGATGGTAGCAACTCCTCAAGCCGCCAGCCGCCAAACGCCCAATGGTTCGACGATCGAGGCTTGATGCCGAACAGGATGAGGCCGTTCGCTCGCTCCACCTGGCCATTTGACTGCGGATGGGCAACGGACGCTAAGTCCAGTCGGATGCCTTGCGTCGCGCAGAAACGGGCCAGGGCGCCTTTGGCAAAATTTGTGCCGTTGTCGGTGATGATGCTGTGTGGTACGCCGTACCGAGTCGTGATGTCGGTGATGAAAGTCACTGCCGTAGGACCATTCAACTTCTTGATGGGTTTTGCTTCTATCCACTTGGTGAACTTGTCCACCGCGACAAGTAAGTGAGTTAGGCGACCTCGTGCCGTTTTGAATGGTCCCACCATGTCCAGGCCCCAAACAGCAAAGGGCCAGGCGATGGGGATAGTCTTGAGCGCTGAAGCCGGCTCAAGCGGCTTGGAGCGGAACACCGGCACCCTTTGCATTTTTAACTAATTCCTTGGCCTCTTCTAGGGCAGTTGGCGAAGAAACCGTGTCGGAAGGCTTTGGCGGCGAGTGCTCTTGAGGCTGCATGATGGCCGCTTTTCATACGATGGATGCCTTCGAGAATTGCCCGGCCTTGCTCTCGACTCGACGCAGAAGGCCGGTAGACGCCGGGTGACGCCATACCGACCAGCTCTCTATTGACTATAGTGTAGGCTGCCGCTCGGCGTTGCACTTGCCAAGCCAAGGTTTCATCAGTTGGTAGCTCTCCGCTTACTAAGAACTTCAGGATGGGCTGGGCCCATGAGGGTGCTGCTATTTCTTCGACTGCCAGTACTGCTACTTGGATGAGGGCGGCTAGGCTGGGAGGTGGCGGGTTGGAGTCCGCAGCAGCTTGCTGGGTTGAAGAAGTCCCCGGGCCGACTGGCGCAGACCCCGGGCCGAGTATTTGAGACTTCGCACTTGTCGCTGCAGTCCGGCCGGGTTCACGAAGTCCCGGGCAACCATCGCCGCGTTCTTGGGGTCGTCTGCAAGGATTCTTGTGCCATCTCGCCGAGGCTTTGGAGTCGGATCCGACTTCTTGGGGAGCCGGCACAAAAATGGAGTCGACTCTGGTGACGGCTTGATGATGGCTTCAGGAGGCGCTGAAGGGCGACGCCGGATGGTATTGCCTGACGGGTAGAGCCGATTCTTGCCAGGGCATCTGCTTGGTCGTTGTCGTTTCTTGGCACGTGGAGGAATTCACATCCCTCAAAATATCCACTCAGCTGCTGTACCAGAAAACGGTAGCTCGCCATATTTGCAGCTTTGGCGCCCCGATCGCGGATGACTGTTGGACCACCAAGTCGAGTCGCCATAGCACAGGATCCGGCGAATGCCAAGCTCTTGGCAAGCCGAGCCCGTGAATGAGCGCCTCAGATTCGGGCGACGTTGTTGGAGGCGGTGAAATGGATCTGCGGTAGCTGCCGATTTGAGCTTGTCGCCCTTGGGGGAAGTGAGGATCACGCCGGCTCCCAAGCCGGTGCGCATCTTGGAGCCATCAAAGTGCATCCGCCAATGGGTGTAGTCGGGCGCTGGCGGCAGGTACTGGGTCTCGGCCCAGTCGACGAGGAAGTCGGCCAGTGCTTGCGACTTGATGGCGGTGCGGGGCTGGTAATAGATGGTGTAGGGGGCCAACTCTATGGCCCATTTGGCCACTCGGCCTGAAGCATCTCGTATTCAGATTATCTCTGCTAGTGGGGCCGTGCAAACCACTGTGATTGGATGCTCTTGAAAGTAAGGCTTCAACTTCTTGGCGGCAAAGTGCACGCCTATAACACATCTTGGTTGTGGGGGTAGTTACGCTTGGAGGTCGGCGATTACCTCGCCAGGTAACACACTGGTCTCTCGGACAGGTAGCGCCTTGCCTTCCTCCTTGCGTTCAACTACAATGATCAGGCTGACTACCCTGGTGGTGGCAATATCTGAGCATGGGCTCCTTTGGAGTCGGAGCCGCTTGACCTTTGGGGAGTAGTCAGCATTCTCTTCAACTGGAGAAAAGCTTCGTCCGCCTTGGAGTTCCATTCGAAGAAGGTGGTCTTCTTCATAAGCTGGTACAGAGGAAGAGCTTCCTCGCCTAGCCGACTGATGAATCGGCTGATATACGCCAAGCAGCCGGTGAACTTCTGCGCATCTAGCAGTCGGCGGGGTACTTCCATCCTTTCGATCGCCTTGATCTTCACGGGGTTGCACTCTATGCCGCGTTCAGAGACCAGGAAACCAAGGAGCTGGCTGGCTGGTACTCCGAAGACGCATTTCTCTGGGTTGAGCTTGATCTGGAATCGGCGCAAATTTTCAAAGGTCTCCTTGAGGTCTTCCAACAGCGTTCCTCGCTTCTCCGTCTTCACCACCACGTCGTCCACGTAAACGTGGGCGTTTCTGCCAAGCTGCTTGAGGAGGCACTTCTGCATGCAACGCTGAAAGGTGGCGCCGGCGTTCCTCAAGCCGAACGTCATGGTCAGGTAGCAGAAGGCTCCAAACGGCATGATGAAGGCGGTCTTCAGTCTGTCGGCCGGGTTTAGCTTGATCTGGTGATATCCTGAATATGCATCTAAGAAGCTCAACAGCTCGCATCCGGCTGTGGAGTCTATCACCTGATCAATTCTTGGCAAAGTGAACGGGTCCTTGGGGCAGGCTTTGTTGAGGCTTGTGTAATCAATACACATCCGCCTAACGCTTGTTCTTCTTTAGTACCAAGACCGGGTTCGCTAACCATTACGGAAAGAACACTTCCATGATAAAACCGCCGCGAGGAGCCGGGCTATCTCTTCTCCAACAACTCTTCTTTTTCTTTCGACGGTAGCGCAAAAGGGCTGCCTGACGGGCTTCACATCAGATCGGACATGTAACTTGTGCTCGGCGAATTCCGTCGGTACACCTGGCATGTCTTTGGGGGACCATGCGAAGATGTCCCGATTCTCACGGAGGAAATCGACGAGCTCGCCTTCCTATTTGCTGTCGAGGTTTGCACCTACAGTAGTGTATCTCTCCGGGTGCTCCGGGTCCAAGGGTATCTTCTTGGTCTCTTTGGCCGGCTTGAACGAGCCCTCAGCTTCTGACTCCTTGGGGTCGGGCGATATCTCTGGCTGCTTGCCGGCCATTGCCACAACCCGATCCAGGAGTCGCTTCTCAGCTGCGATCCCCAGGGACTCGGCCAGCCGGCTGCTTTCAGCTGCACAGGCGGACGACTTTCTATAGTCGCCGGCTACGGTCAGAATCCCCTTGGTACTCGGCATCTTCATCTTGAGGTAGGCGTAGTGGGGGACCGCCATGAACTTGGCCAGAGCAGGTCGGCCAAGCAGAGCGTGGTAGGGGCTTTCGAGGTCCACCACTTCGAACCAGACTGGCTCTCGGCGAAAGTGATCCTTGTCCCCAAAGAGGACGTCTATCAGAATCTTGCCAATCGGTTAGCAGGAAAGGCCAGGTACAATTCCGTGGAACACAGTCCGACTGTGCTGAAGCTGTCGTTGCTTGATTCCTAACTTCTCCATCGTATCCTTGTACAGGATGTTGATGTTGCTGCCTCCATCTATCAGCACTCGCGAGAAGCGAGCGGCCCGCCTATCCGCGGCATGGGTGGCTCCCAAGACCAGGGTGTAGGAGCCCGGATTCGGCATCACCTCTGGGTGATCAGCCCGGCTCCAACTGATGGGCTTCTCGAGACGATGCATGAATTCGAGTATCCGATGCTATTTGCATTCACTTCTTGCTGTTGCTGCCGCCTACTGCGGTGATCGTCAGCCACACTGGTAAACACTACATAAGCACCATGCTCTTCTGGGTACTCGTCTTGTATAGCGCCGGCCCGGCTGACGATCGGCTGCTGGGCGATGGTGGGCGGCGGCCCGGCCAGCGGAGGAGGGCAAGGCCGTCTCCCTTGGCGATCTGGTGAGCGATGGCACTTCCGGGTGGTGTGATTTGGCCGCTGCGCCGCTATGGAACTTGCGAGGTCCGTCCGAGTCTGCTTTCGTAGAGAAGGCCGGCAACCAGTTGGACTTGCCGCCTTTACGCCGCTAAGGTGAGGCTGCCCTCCGGCTGCTGGTCTTCGATCGCCGCCACCGCGGCCGTTGGAAGCCGGCTGCGGGGCCTTGCGCTTGTGATCATTCTGCTGCTGTCGCCGACTGGCGTCGCCAGAGTTCTGGGAGCATGAGGAGCCACCTTGCCAGTCGCACTGAATTCGATCTCCGACTTCATGGAGGAGTCGGCTATGGCGTACTTGTCTGCCATGATCAGCAGCTCGTCGAGGGTCTCTGGCTCGTCGCAAAGGAGCTTGTGCTTGAGGAGGGTGCCTTCTCTGCACCCGGTGGTGAAGTACTCGATTACTTGCACCTCATGCACTCCTTCGCAGGATTTCCGGAGCTCGGCCCAGCGCATGAGGTAGTCGCGAGTAGACACGTTGGGGCCTTGCACGCACAAGGACAGCTGACGAGGCTTGGGAGGTCGCTTGTATGTGCTCGTGAAGTTGCGGACGAAGGCCTCGGTGAAGTCGACCCAGCTGTTGATGCTGTGGGGCTTCGTTGTTCAACCATGTCCGGCCGTGCCTCGGAGCATGAGGGGAACATACTTTACGGAACGCGCTTTGTTGCCGTTCGCTATCTTGACGGGCCGTGGAGTAGTCCACCAGCCAGTCCTCCGGCTTCACGGAGCCGGTGTATTTGGGTGTGTCTCGGGGGAGTGTGAATCCTCTGGGGAAGGGCTCGCCTCGGATGCGAGGTCCGAAACAGGGCGGGCCCAACTCGTCTTCTTCTTCCAGCGCTAGGGATCGGTGGAGTCGCTCGATCTGGTAGCGGGCGTCGTTTTCTCCGACTCCCTCTCGGCGGCTAAGGCGGTCGCCGAGAGTCGGATGCTCGACGGGTGGCGGGGAGACTCGCCTTTCTCTGCGTGGAGGAGGAGGCAGATAGTCGTCCCGCTGCTCCACTGCTCTCGGGCGGCCGTCTTCGTCGCGCTCGATGGGGATGTGAGTCCGGCTATGGCTGACAGCCGGATCCTTGTTTTTTCTTCCGCGGACGCCGCCAGTCGGCGTCCGAGACGTCGCGCCTTGATCTCGGTGGGGAGGCAAGTCGCCGTGTTGTCGTCGCGGCGCCTCCGTGCGGCAGCCGACTTCGTGTTGCGCAGCGGCCGCGTCGAGGAGCTGCTGGACTCGCTCCATCATCAGGCGGCGCTCCTTGCCCTCTAAGTTATCCAGCTAAATGCCCGCCGCCATTCGGCAGCGCGGATGTTCTCCGCGGGCGTATGCATGTGGCGACCGGCCCCAAACAGACTGGCGATGGCTACGCCGCGCTGCTGGACCGCGCCTAGGCGGCTAGGCCCAGTCGGAGCCCGCGAGCCACCCACGGCGCGATCCATCTCGCGCTGGTAGGCTTCCGACAAGCGTCTCATGCTTGCCAGCTTCTGTGCGCCCACGAGGAGCTGGAGGCGGCGTGCTTCCAGCATCCCAATGTCGGCGTCTTCCGGAATGGGGGCGGTCAGGTCTTGCAGAACCGCGTCGAGAGGGTCACGGCTCCCTTGCTGGAAGGCTCGCTGTGACCGATGATGAGCACCTCCGTGACGGTGCTTCCGCCGCTCTCCGCGCAAGGGAGCGGCTCGTCGTAGACCACCACGTTGGTGGGGAACGCGTCGAGCGACGCGGTGTCGGAGTCGACCAGCATCGGGTCGGTGGAGCCTACGGACTCCAGGTCGGCGGCGGGCTCGCCGGCGACGTGGAGCTGTTCGAGGAGGCCCGCGAGGAGGCTTTCGGGGCCGTCCGTGCATGCGTCGGATGCAGGCTCGTCGGAGAGGCGAACCTCGCCTACAAGTTCGGCGAGGCAGGTCGCCAAGAAGCGACCTCAGGCGCCATGCAGCAGATCGGGCGCAGACTCCGTCTGGCGTGCCGGGCTGGCTGCGCTCGCCAGGGAGGAAGAGGGTTCCCGTCCAGAGCAGGTCTCCGGACGACGGTGCACCTGGCCCCACGGTGGGCGCCAAATGTCGGGGGTTGGGTGCGACATATGCCAAAGGATGGCTTATCATGGAGGGGGCGAGTAGACCATCGCCGGTGCCTGGAAACGGGATGAGGCGAAGACATGCACGCCGTCGAATCTTACCCAGCCTGTGGCTCTCCGAGGAGATAACACCCCTACTGCTGCTCTGCAGGGTCTCCGCATGATCACTATGGCAAAGTGAGTACAAGATGCTCCTTGAGCTGTTCAGGGTGAGGAAGGAGAAGGGCACGGCTAGCTCCTCTCTTCCCTCTATGTGTGTGTGTCAAACTACTAGGTTCCAACCCTTTGCATGGGTGCCCCGGGGGGTTTATATAGGCCTACCCCGGGGTACAATGGTAATCCGCTGGCGCGGGTCCCAGCCGTCAGTCTCTTAGGTCGCCGTCTTCTCCGCCGACTCCTGGGGCCCGCCGACTAGCGGGCCCCACCGACGGTCCAGCATGGGGCCGACAGCCCTCGTCCGCCGCGGGCGGCTCTTGCCGGCTGCAGGTTACTGTAGCCGCGCTTCTAATGACGCGAGCTTGGTCGCGGGGGCATGGCAACAGTGCCGCCGCCTGGCGGGCGATCACTGTTGCCATTCCCTGTCTTGTCTGGTTAATGGCGCACGGAGCCCGCGGGAGGGGCCGGCCGACTCTCGGAGGCCGACTCCAACGGGTCCGTCTTTGGGGCGTTCTCGCCGTCTTCTGCACTCCCGCCGACAGGCGGGTCCCGCCGTCTTCGGGTCGTACAGACAAGCCATCGTGGGTACAGGAATCTGCCCACGGGGCTGACGTCAGGGCCGGCGTGGCTACATGACCTTTGTGCGGACGGAGATCTCCGTTGGTACGGCGCCACAGCCATGCTCGCCCTTTATGAGCGGGCGGGACGGCCGCGAGGTGGCTTTATCCCATCCCGCTCGTGAGTCGCCACGCAGGAGTGGACGGAGTCGCTGGCCGACTCAGAGCCGGCTTCATTGGAAATTGCTGGCGTGGGAGTCGGCTTGTCTGAGCCGTCTACGGGACTCGGCCTATAGAGCGGTCGGCGACTCCGTCGCCGACTCTCTGAAGGCGTCTCTTTGTCTTGGGGTCTTGAGGGGCGCAGTCTACCCCGATGTTTTGAAAGGTCCAGGGGCTCGGGTCTGCCTACCCGTGGCCCATTACTCCGACATTTCCGCTGCACGTGTCACGTTCTCTGTGAGGCATGAATAGAACAATGCTAACAATGAGATGACTAGCAAATTAGATCATTTTTATCGCCATATGGCACTGGGCTACCGTCTTTCGTGCTCCTCCGTCGTACTCCAGTGGAAAACTTGAGTATACCGCATGGTTCTTTGCTCCTCCCCAGGTCGTCGGCACATTTATACGAGCAGTCAAATCACAAGGCCCTGCCTTCCAGTAGTCATGAGCCGTCAAATCACAAAGGCCCTCGCCTATCTTGAAACCGACCAAGCTAAACTGCCCCACCCTCTAGCCTTTTAAAAATGTATACTTTTGTACAGTAGTAGTATCGATGGATTGCGCCATGGAGCAAAACTAACAAGATGAAATTAAAGAAAAAAGGTGGTACATATAGAGAGCACTCATCGCCAAATTATGCATATAGTACTATTAAAAAAGATAGCACGTGCTTAAATGGGGTGCTAAATTCTATTAAAGAAATTAGCGTACCTATTTAATTCTTGGGCTCTTATTATTTATGCCACTAGTTGTGTATCACTACTCAGTTTTGCCATTAGAAGTTACAACTACTCAAAAATGCCAACAATCCGTGAGATGCCGACGACGGCGAACAAAGGCAACACCAGGAGCTCCAAGTGGACGAAACGGCTTCACCGTAGAGTGACGGAGGCCCTGGAAGGGTCGCCCAGGTTAGGGAGGGGCTGGAGCTACCGCGACGACCCGAGGGGATCGCCGGCGAGCTTGAGCTCGGGGACGGCGGCCCGCGGCCTGCCCGGACAGGCTACGGCTATCTACAAGTTTGTGGAGTGTGTGGGAGTGGAGGATGGTGCTCCAGGAGGCTGGGGATGACTCCTTTTATAGGCGAACACCGAGGGGGAGTTCGGGCTCCGCCTGTGACTCCTGGACATGGTGCCTGGTGATGAGCGGCGTCAGTGAGAGGGTGAGAAGGCGACGCAACTCACGCAGGGACTGTGGGCGAACGGGGACGAGCACAGGATCTAGAGGAAGGCGACGAGCACAGTGTAGATCGCATTGTTGCGTTGGCCGGACCGTGCCCATGCTCGCTGCGGCGAGCTACGGCATCGGCGAGTGCCAGGGGGGAGTTAAGGGGGTTGGGACGAAGATGGTGGCGAGGTTTGGCGCGCTTTGGCAGTCGGGGAAGCGAGCACGCGCGAAACAGAGCGCTCGGCGGCACTCAGAGCGCGTCGACACGCAGGCTGGCATCGTGTACACGCGTGGTCACCGCATGAACTCTACCCTCAGGCCGACCTACGTCCAAAGATCATATCTGTCTTGTTGTTCGTGGTAGTTTTGAAGATTACCATGCTTTGGTTTGGATCTAGACGCAGTAGAAAAGATTTCACAAGCCAAGTAAGTTTCTGATCAATAACTTTGAGAGGTTACTGAGGTCAAATGGCTGGGAGTTGGAGGCTGTGCTTTGGAGGCTAGCAATCATCTCCTAAGGTGATGATGCACAAGAAAAATCAGCCTCATGGGAGAAAGTAAAATGGTAGTTGCTGTAGAAACCACCATTTCTGTCCAGAACAGAAAATATTTTCTGTAGCAAAAATATTCCAAAAAGTGATGAAATATTTTTGCTCAGGAAGGTGCCCTAGGGTTCAAAGAATATTTGTGAATTTTCTCAGATTTTTGTGGGCAAGAAAAATTGGGGTTGCTTTGGAGCATAGTGAGCTAGCTAGGGTTTTTGAGAGCAAAATGAATATTTTTCATTAAAGAAAATTTTTCCAAATATTATTTTGGGGTGAACCAGAGAGGGAATGATGATTAGATAGGGAAATGAGGCACTTGGGAAGCCAAGGGTACCCAAGTGTTTAAGTCCATATGAAGAAATTCAAAAACTCCAAATTTCAAAATAAATCCAAATGAAAATCAGGCAAATAAAGGAGGGCAAAAACCAGGCTGTCACAAACCTCCACACTTAGAATGAATCTCGTCCTCGAGATTCGGTTGCTTGGGAAAACCATTCTGGATAATGTACCCTTAGAAATTCTTCTTGTTCCCAAGTTGATTCTGACTCGGTGTGATGCTCCCACTGGACTTTGTAAAACTTCCTTACGTTACTACGAGTGACTCTTTCCATCTGATCCAAAATTCTAACCGGTCTCTCTTCATATGTTAAAACCCTTGCCAACTCTATCTCAGTCATAGCAGTCTTTTTCTCATGCGGTGATATGCATCGCCTCAACTGTGAAACATGAAACACGCTGTGCACGTCCGACAATTCAGGGGGTAGTTCCAACTGATATGCAACAGTACCCACTCGAGACATAACTTGAAATGGGCCAATAAATCTGGGTGCCAACTTTCCACGAGTCTGGAATCTCTATCTCTTGACTCCTTTCATAGGAGTGACTCGGAGGTATACGTGTTCTCCGGGTTCAAAACTGATTTGTCTGTGCTTTGCATCATAAAAACTCTTCTGTCGAGATTTGGCCAATTGCAATCTGTCTCTGATCTCCTTAACTTGTTTCTCAGCTTCCATCATGAGATCGTATCCGAAGATACGGCTATCTCCAGTTTGAGACCAATTTAAAGGAGTGCAACACTTACGGCCATACAAAGCCTCGTACGGTAACATCTTTAGACTAGTCTAGAAGTTGTTGTTATAGGAGAACTCGGCATACGGCAGACAGTCTTCTCGTTTAGATCCTTGTGCCAAAGCACAGGCTCGCAGCATATCTTCGAGTATTTGGTTTACCCGCTCTGTCTGTCCATCGGTCTGATGATGATAAGCGGTACTGTATTTCAATGTTGTCCCCAAGGATTGATGGAGGTGTGACCAAAAGGCGGAGGTAAAAAGTGAACCTCGGTTAGAAGTGATGGTTCGGGGTACTCCATGCAGACTGACTATTCTGGATACATACAACTATGCAAGTTGATCCGCTCGATATGTGGTTCTGATTGGGATAAAGTGAGCAACCTTGGTTAAGGTGTCCACTATGACCCATATTGCATCATTGCCTCGCTGAGTCTTAGGTAGTCCTGTGATGAAATCTATGCAAACGTCGTCCCATTTCCATTGCGAAACTGGCAGTGGTTGGCGAAGTCCGGCTGGCTTCTGATGCTCTGCCTTCACCTTGTTGCATATGTCGCAACATGCCACAAAATAGGCAATGTCTTTCTACATTCCATCCCACCAGAATATTTGGCGAAGGTCTTCATACATTTTCGTACCTCCAGGGTGAATAGAATATGAGGATTCGTGTGCTTCCGACAGGATTTTCTTCTTTAAGTCCGACTGATTGGGTACACAAATCCTTCCACGGAACCGGAGGGTATCGAATTTATCCTTTGAGAAATCTGGAGTTTGTCCTGCCATCGTGCTCTTGACACGTTTCTGTAGATCAATGTCAGCTGGCTGGGCCTTGGTGGATTTCTTCCTCAAGTGTGGGGGTAACTTACAAAATATTAGCAAGGCCAGCATCAACTATGACCAGGTTGAGCTGAGCAATCTCCACTTGAACGTCAGGAGGCAAGGATTCCAATATGAGAGTCAAGCTGACAGGCTTTCGACTGGGTGCATCAGCGACCACGTTGGCCTTACCCGGGTGGTAATTTATTCCAAGATCATAATCCTTGACCAACTCAAGCCATCTTCGTTGTCGGAGGTTTAAATCTGGCTGAGTAAATATATACTTGAGACTTTTGTGATCGGTAAATATTTGGCACCTCTTCCCGATGAGGTAGTGTCTCCAAATTTTTAGAGCATGAACCACCGCGGCCAATTCCAAATCATGAGTAGGATAAATTCCCTCGTGGGGTCGTAGCTGTCGTGATGCATATGCTACTACCTTGCCGTCTTGCATAAGTACGCATCCAAGTCCTTGTCTGGAGGCGTCACAATACACATCAAAACTGCGGTAGATATCTGGAAGAGTCAATATAGGTGCGGTCGTCAGCCGTACCTTTAGCTCATTGAAACTTTTCTCACAGTCCTCAGTCCATTCAAACTTCTTATCCTTTTTTAGCAGCTCCATCATGGGTTTAGTAATATTTTAAAATCCTTCAATGAAACGACGATAATATCCATCTAATCCAAGGAAACTCCTGATCTGTGTTATGGTCATGGGTGGCAATCAATCGAGCACATCCTTTACTTTGCTCGGGTCCATGGGGATACCTTTGGCAGATAGTACATGTCCGAGAAACCCAACTTTCTTGAGCCAAAACTCGCATTTACTGAATTTGGCGTATAGCTGATGGTCGCGGAGTCGTTGTAGCACTGCTCGGAGGTGATCCTTGTGATCTTCTTCATTCTTGGAGTAAATCAGTATGTCATTGATGAAGACTACCATGAACTTATCGAGGAAGTCCATGAATACTTTGTTCATCATATGCATGAAGAAGGCAGGGGCATTGGTGAGACCAAAGGACATAACTGTATATTCATAAAGACCGTACCGAGTAGTGAATGCGGTCTTAGGAATATCTTCCTTATTAATCTTGAGCTGATGATATCCCGTCCGTAAATCAATCTTAGAGAATACCTTGGCCCCACTGAGCTGATCAAACAGATCATCAATCCTTGGCAGCGGATATTTATTTTTGATGGTGACCTCATTCAGCTGACGGTAATCCACACACATGCGGAGGCTGCCATCCCTTTTGTCTACGAAAATAGCAGGTGATCCCCATGGTGAAGAGCTGGGACGGATATATCCTTTCTGGAGTAGTTCATCAAGCTGTTTCTTTAGCTCCACTAATTCTGATGAGGGCATCCGGTAATACTTCTTGTATAACGGTGAGGTTCCGGGCACAAGATCTATTGCAAACTCAAGCTCTTGATCTTGTGGCATGCCTGGCAGTTCTTCTGGAAATACATCAGGATAATCGCTGACCACAGGAATTAATTCCAATTCACCAGTTACCGCGGTGAAGACCATTTCTTTCTTGGGTATACTTTTGCGAGCATAGAATTTTGTAGTCTTCCCATTCTGACTGGTCAAAGTGACTTCTCGAGTTGCGCAGTTTATGCAAACTTGATATTGGGTCAACCAATTCATACCCAATATAACATCCAACTTGGCGGACTCAATAATTATCAAAGAAGTTGGAAAACCGACTCCGTTGATATTGATTTCCATATTACGGCAGACCATATTGCTCTTGATTAAGGATCCCGGGGTTTGTACCATCATATTTTTGCCCAAAAGTAAACAAGGAAATTTGTTTTGGGTAACAAAACTCCGAGAAATAAAAGAGTGGGAAGCCCCAGAGTCAAATAAAATTACTACAGGTATGTTATTAACAGAGAACATACCAATGATGACTTTGGGGTTCTCTTGTGCTTCATCGGCGGAGAGGTGATGCACGTGCCCAGTAAAGTTTTGCTGGTCCGGGCATGACTCCATGAAGTTGACTTATGGCCTGAATAGGGCATTCGCCTTGCTGTTCTTGGGGCACTGCCTGGCATAATATCCGTTTTCCCACAACTTAAGCAAGAATTGTTGCGCCGTCGCTCCTCGTGCACTGGGTTGGTCACGACATTTTTTACTTGAGTGGTGGTCTTGTTAACATTCTGTTGCCAATTGGGCTTGTATTCCACCTGAGTCTGCTGCCAGGTACGAGCCTTTTGCACTGGTTGTCCATCCTTCTTTGGCTCAAACTTGCGCTTGTGGTCATTGTTAACATGCCTATTATCTGATACAAGCTTGTGCTCCCTTTCAGCAATGAAAGCCTTGTTCACCAGAGTTTGGAAATCTGGGAAATCAAACATACTGAGAGTACACCGGAGTTGCCGATTTAATCCACCAAGAAATCTGTCAATCTTTCTTTCTTCGGTGGCGACGTCATAAAGGGAGTAACGGGCCAGATGATTGAATTTTTGCAAATATTCACCCACAGACTGATTTCCTTGGATGAATGCGAGAAATTCTCGGTGCTTAGTCTTCATAATTCCAGTGGGGATATGATATTTCCGGAAATGCTCCTTGAATTTTAACCAGGTGATTTTTTCATCAGCAGGCCACATGGCTTTTGCATTTTCCCACCATATGGCAGCAGCGCCTTCAAGATAATGAGTTGCAAATGGAACTTTATCATTTTCTTCAGTACGAGCAATCTCAAGCTTTTTCTCAATGGTACGCAACCAATCGTCAGCATCCAAAGGATGCACAACCCGACTGAAACTAGGGGGCTTGGTCCTCTGAAAATCTGACAACTTGGAGTAATGACCGTTCTGATTTCCATTCTGTCCAACCATAGCTTGCGCACTTCTTAATATGTCAATCAGATCATTGTTCCTTCTTTCCTCAAACATACGCAGAATTTTCTCAGTGGAATGCGGATTTGGCGGTGGAGGCGGTGGTGGAAGGTACGGCTCCGGGGAGTGTCCTGCCTGTCGTGCGGAACGACGAACAGGGGTACCCTCGTGAACGTTGCTACCGCTGCCTCCCTGCGGCATCCTATTGTGGATTTTTTCCAAGACAATGCAACCGAGATGAGAAACATCCAAAAATAAATTGGGGAAAAGCCAACAACAAAACCCGAAAGAGAATGAAATAACGAAGAAAATACGGCGAATAAAATAGAGTTCCAACATAATTATACATAGACTCATACATGAAAGATAACCAACATGCCAGGTTCAACTACTCTCATACAGGCAACGAAACATCATGACTCGGACGACTACATCCGTACATCATCCCGACGACTGCGGATACTCAGAGGCTCTGCTGCTCTGCTGGTGCTGCGAGGTCCTCTCCTGAAGCGGACTCGGATCCTGAACTGACAAGGTTAACTGAGACCTATGGGTTAAAGGTAACACGACGGTGCTGCCTCAAGGGCTCTCCCTCAGGGGCAGGGGTAGGGTGAAGCATCGGGGCTATAGGAGTAGTGAGAAGTAAAACCCACTCAGCAGGAGCACTCAGAGGATTTACGGTGGAGGTGCCCGAGCTAATCGGAGGAGTAACCGGTGAAACAGGGGAGCTAGAACTGACTGGAATATAAGGAGTAAATCCCATAGAGGATGGAGTAGTGGCAGATCTAGTAGAGACTAAAGCAGAAGCTAGAGTAGTACGGGCACGAGTTAGCTCTCGAGCCAGCTCGTGGATCATAAGATACCTAGCAGTGATATAACGAGCAAGGTGGCTAGCGACACTATCAGACTCCGGATCAATGATAGGGAAACGGACACGACCATTGTCATGCAGAGAAGGATAGTAATAG
Organism: Aegilops bicornis; assembly: GCA_021605145.1. Taxonomy (NCBI): domain Eukaryota; kingdom Viridiplantae; phylum Streptophyta; class Magnoliopsida; order Poales; family Poaceae; genus Aegilops; species Aegilops bicornis. The sequence continues at coordinate 237,700,622 of CM038669.1, forward strand.
AAACCTGGGTGGTTCTGCATCCGGACCTCATTGTAGCGAAGCTCGACACGGACCTTGAATGTAGCAAACTGGACAGCCTGAGAAGCGGTAGAAGCGTAACCGCTCAGAGAAGTACGAGTGTAAGTGCTAGAATCGGAACTGGTGCGCAGAGTAACCACTGCGTGATACTCATACACTGAGCCAGCTAGACGCTCCCGGTACAGACGATAGACTGGATCGTCTCCGAGGGGGTATAGCCAACGCCACACGTTGCGAAGGAGGTGCACATGTACGGCATCAGCTGCAACTGGCACGGCTACAGCACCGGATCCATCTATACTCACAACCATTAGCAGGTTAGCATAAAAATAAAACAAGTGCATGCAATGCAACAACCAGCTACAAATGCTACCGGCACTCAACTTAAACTCGTATCTAACGTCCAGTTAACACGTCGTAGTCTAGCGTGGCCTACAGTCAGCGCGGCTCTGATACCAAGCGTTGTGGCACCCCGGCTCAGAGCAACCGGTTTACCATGCATTGCCAGCCCAGAGACCATGTCTTCTGGCAACACACAACATCTTGGTACAGAAAACAACCGCTTTATTGATGCTAGCGGCTCATAGTTTATATTACAACAGGTGTCGAGGCCAAGCAGCACACACGGTGCAGCTGAACAATATGTACATTATTTAGTGAACATAAAGGGGCCTCGATCATAACAAGTACGCGGCAGTGGAACAACGTCGTAGCGGAAACTGCATTGCACAGGGACACCGATGTGGACACCATCTAGACTCGAGCAGCACTCCTTTCCAATGAGACTTTCCTGAAATCTGGCATGCCACGCCAGGTCAGTACATGGAATGTACTTGTAAGCTCACAACAGGCATAATCATAATGACAAACAATATCTTGATAATTAACCAATTAATAATGCAATAATGTTTCAACATGTTGTGATCATGCTCTTGTGATAAAAAGTCCCTCGGGACTGGCTTACCAACCGTGATCGTTCTTGGATCACAAACATACCACCATCATGGTCTTGACTAGGGATATCTCGTGATCATTACGGCGGTCTCAACCACGACCAATACTTGGTCCCGAACATCTCGATGGCTTTCCCACCATCATCAACAGTGCAAAGTTCATAACGTAGTGTGCAAAATTTATTAAACGTTGACCCATGGTGTGACCTACTACAAGCGTGTCCGTATCCGTTGACTCGGCTATCAATAGATTATTACACTCTGCAGAGGTAGCACACTGTACCCACACCACGGAACCAATGGCCTCGCACACCCATTTGGGTGGACCAACGGCATTCCGACGAAACCCCTCCATTGCCATGACACTCTCCCGACCACTCCGACCCAATCCCCACCGGGCTGGTCCTGGGTGGCCCCGTGTCTAAAAAAGACACAACGACAACCGTCGTGGCCAAAACGATCCCACAAGAGGACTCGGTACCGTGATCTCAACAACGAGCACACAAGGTTATGTCTGCTTACCGGGCCAGGGTAAGTATGCACATAACCTTCCCTAGTTGGAGGCACCGACCAGAGGCATGACAACGAACCGAATCAAAGCCTTCCCGTAAAGGCAAATCTGGTTGCACTGGGAAAAACTCGATTCAGTGGCACCATGACCCGGCCAACGATATATTCAAGTTGAATTATATTCAGGTTTAACTTAAAGTAAAAATGACCGGTGTCATCGCATGCCATGAAATGCAACACTACATATGCATCATATATTAACGGAAATGACTGAGTCAACTATATTCACACTAAGTATAAACATCAACAACTCATGCCACTTTTCTGGTTAAGATAAACCTCACTTTAAAACAGAATATTTTCTAGCAAATTTTATTATTTTACTCATGCAAGAAAATAACTTCAAATAATTACTCATATGCATAACAATTTTATTCTTTCATCACCACAAATGAATCCTAGTTTCTTTACCAACTAAGTTAGTTTCAAACATTCTGTAAATCAAGCATATTAACTAAAGCAAGCACTTAACAGAATATAAATAACATAATAGTTATTGAAATGCATGTATTAAATCTTTCATTCAAGTAAGAAAATCATAAATATTGAAATGGCACCATGAAAATGTTGCTTTGGCTTGCCTTAGTGCAGATGAGGTTCACAAGCCTTCTGGTGATCCTCAAGACAAGCCTAACCCTCTGAAAATAATTTAAAACAAAAGAAGAAAATATCAAGAACCCTTTTGAAAATCACCAGAAAATCTAGACAACACAGTAAAATCTCATTTTTGGTGAGCTGCTAGATTTCTTTGCAAAGAACGCAATGCAAAAAGAATCAACTCATTTGGACTTATGGTTGAAGAGTTATAGCTGTTTGAAGCTCTCTGGAAATATATATAAATTTGAATTTAAATAAAACAAACTAGGGGGGTGACGTCGAAGGCGTAAAGCCTCGGGGCACCACCACTCGTACCGCTTCGCGCGCGTACTGAGTGGCCGACTAGCGGGCCCCGCTAGTCAGGCGAGGGGGAGAGGGAGGAGGAAACAGAGGGGGCTGCGGCTTCACCAGAGCTCACGCCAGCGGCGAGGGCTCCTTGGCCAAAACGAGAGGGAGGGATCGAGAGAGGGGATGGAGGCGCACCTGCCCGTACCCATAGGGTCGCTAGGGGTGGTCGGACGGCATCGGAATCGACCTTGCAAGCGGAGGCAGAGAACGATGGTCGCCAGAGACGAATATGACGGCGAACAGAGGGAACTCCAGGGGCTCCAAGTGGACGGAACGGCTTCACCGAAGAGTGGCGGAGGCCCTGGAAGGGTCGCCCAGGTCAGGGAGGGGCTGGAGCTACTGTGAAGACCCGAGGGGATCGCCGGTGAGCTCGAGCTCGGGGACAGTGGCCCGCGGCCTGCCCGGCCGGGCTACGGCTATCTACAAGTTTGTGGAGTGTGTGGGAGTGGAGGATGGTGCTCCAGGAGGCTGGGAATGGCTCCTTTTATAGGCGAACACCGAGGGGGGGTTCGGGCTCCGCCGGTGAATCCTGGACATGGCGCCTGGTGACGAGCGGCGTCAGTGAGAGGGTGAGAAGGTGACACAACTCACGCGGGGACTGTGGGCGAACGGGGACGAGCACATGATCCAGAGGAAGGCGACGAGCACAGTGTAGAGCGCATTGTTGCGTTGGACGGACCGTGCCCATGCTCGCTGCAGCGAGCTTCGGCATCGGCGAGTGCCAGGGGGGAGTTCAGGGGGTTGGGACAAAGATGGTGGCGAGGTTTGGCGCGCTTTGGCAGTCGGGGAAGCGAGCACGCGCGAAACAGAGCGCTCGGCGGCACTCAGAGCGCGTCGACTTGCAGGCTGGCATCATGAACACATGTGGTCACCGCCTGAACTCTGCCGTCAGGCTGACCTACATCCAAAGATCATGTTTGGCTTGTTGTTCGTGGTAGTTTTGAAGATTAGCACGCTTTGGTTTGGATCCAGACGCAGTAGAAAAGATTTCACAAGCCAAGTAACTTTCTGATCAGTAACTTTGAGAGGTTACTGAGGTCAAATGGCTGGGAGTTGGGGGCTATGCTTTGGAGGCTAGCAATCATCTACTAAGGTGATGATGCACAAGAAAAATCAGCCTCATTGGAGCAAGTAAAATGGTAGTTGCTGTAGAAACCACCATTTCTGTCTAGAACAGAAAATATTTTTTGTAAGCAAAAATATTCCAAAAAGTGATGAAATATTTTTGCTCACGAAGGTGCCCTAGGGTTCAAAGAATATTTGTGAATTTTCTCATATTTTTGTGGGCAAGAAAAAATGGGGTTGCTTTGGAGCACAATGAGCTAGCTAGTGTTTTAGAGAGGAAAATGAATATTTTTCATTAAAGAAAAATATTCCAAATATTATTTTAGGTGAACCAGAGAGGGAATTATGATTAGAGAGGGAAATGAGGCACTTGGGTGAAAGCCAAGGGTACCCAAGTGTTTAAGTCCATATGAAAAGATTCAAAAACTCCAAATTTCAAAATAAATCCAAATGAAAATCAGGCAAATAAAGGAGGGCAAAAACTAGGCTGTCACAGCGGAACCGCCCCACCTACCGCATGGAAAAAGCCCCGCCATCAACTTTTAAATAGTACATTATACTAATTTTGTATCCATGGATTGCGCCATGGAGCAAAGCCTCAAGAAAACGGCGATACACATGTATAGAGTATACAACATGCCCGTCGCGTTCGGCGTTGCACCCCAGACGGTCGGTCGGTCTGGCACGCCGCTCTCCGAATGGAACGCACGACATATTGCGTTTGCACACACATGTGGGACCACAATTGAGAACCGACCATAGGCACACTCCCCGGCCCCGCAAGTCGGGTGAGTTAATAGAAGAGAGAGACGAGCGATAGTACTAGAGAAGTGTTGTACAAATGTTGGTGCCTGGACGATCCCTCCATGACACAGAAGATCAGTTCATCCATGCATGTGACCAGACTCCAGCAGACACCCCTGGATTGGCTATCATCTACATATTGTGCAGGATGTGTTGTATAGGGCTGTATTTCTGATGAGAAATCTAAAAAAGGGTTTCTTGTCATCTCGCAATATTAGGTATCAGGTGCTTCGGATCACTGCGAGGGTTAAACAACGACAACTGAGTTCCTCCAAGGCGCTGGTCATTGGGGGCATATGCAGGAAGACTACTCGGCTGCCATATAGGTCAAGCCAGCTATGTTAATTAGGACATCTATCGATGGACCCCTTTTCTACGAGTTTATCTTTAATTTTAGCTTTGATCCTCGTCTAGTTTGTCCGTCGGGATTCATGTTGTCTCCTTTGGGCAGTGAGGTTATGGTTTCTTGCCATGTGGCATTTTTTCATGTTATATGTTATAATCCAGTGCTTTAGATGAAAATGACGACAACTGCGCCTCCGGGGCACGTGCATGAAGACTTCTCGAAAGTCATTGACAAGGTCAAGCCAGCTCCAGTATACAAAAGAAAACTAGTACTCCACTATATAGGCAGGAGCCTCCGCGCTTGCTTGCTAGTGTTGCTCTCTTCACACTGTCTCGTCCTCTCCAGATCTAAAAACGATAGTGGTGGCCACTCTCTCTCTCTCTCTCTCTCTCTCTCTCTCTCTCTCTCTCTACTCACCGCTGGTCACAGATCCAGCCGCATCCTCTCCACCGGGGAAGGTGAGAAGGTGCAATGTTCACACGGTCGTCCTCGGCGACGGCTCTTACCCACTGCCGGCACGTCCCGATCAACGTGCCTTGCCGTTCTCTCCCAAGCACCACTGGCTAGGGATGGCCTCCAACCCCTTCTTCCTCGCTGTCGTAGTGTGGGCAGATTCGGCCTCCCGCCGCCCACCTAGTGACATCCCGGCGACCCTCAAGTATAACTTCCTTCGAAACCGGCCTTGCTCTACTTCCTGAGCTCCTGACATCACTGTATTTGTATCTTTTACTATTTCTCAGGCCCCCTCGTAGATAGGATCGATCGGCTATTCGAAAGCCACCTAAATTTTTACTGTTAAGAGGTAAAACTAGTTCATGCACTCGAATCTAGTACTACTTGGTTCAAACAAGGAAGAAAGGCGGTGGGGGTGGGGGAAGATTTGTTACCTGAATCTTAGACTTGGTCGAAAGAGGAAATAATGGGGGCGAAAAGTAGTAGAGACTGGCTATCCAACTGGTCTCTTGGTCTAATAGGGAAATAAAGGGAAACGTAGTACAAACTCAATATAAACCCGATCTATTGGTTGAGAAAGGAAAGAAACTGGGGACTGGGGGACAAGTCAACAGAGTAAGTACAACACTAGATTTGCTAGCCTCACACAGTATAAGGTGGCTATACCGAACAAAAATGGGACCAACCCAGATATCCTGTTCTGATGTTTGTTGCCCCGAGCCACTCTTATGTAATGCCACTGGTAAAATGTAGCAGTCGCACTATTAAAAGTAAGGACATGTTAAACCAATGTTGTTTTCAATGTAATGCCTCCAGTAATGTGAATCAATGGCACTTTTTCATGTCCTACTAAATTTCCCATTAAGATAAGTTGCTTCTTTTTGTTAGAAATGCAAGCCCGGTCCGCTGATACTCTCCCGTGCCCAAATACCAACTCTGTAGCAGCTGTTAATGTAACGTTGCTAGTAAAATGAAGCAATGGCACCATTAAAGTAATGTCATATTTAATGGTTGTCATAGTTAATCCTAATGCCCACACTAAAATCTCGCAATGCTGTTGCTTTATAAATTGCTACTGTCTTTGTAGGATTGCCATTAAGATAAGGAACATGCTTCTTTTCATTTGATGTATGTTTCATCACTTGTTAGTCACCCTCCTTTCCACCTTTTTTGTGCAAACAGAGATATACATTTCACGTTTCACGCTTGATCTTAGTTGAACTGCACAAATGATATCCAAATTATAGTTGAACATTCCAGGAGCTTCACAACCAACCTTGACGTTGCTCAATTTTATTGCAACTAATAAGAAGAAGCTCCATGGGTTTCGTTTTCTGATGGAAATGGAGCCGAGGCTGGGGCACTTTTCCTAAAAAAATGAAGAAGAAGCTGCTAGCTCATGGGACATTGCTTCATTTTAGGTGAAGTTCACCAAAAGGTCCCATGAATTCAATCATCCATGTTGGTGACTGGTGTCATCCCTTCTATGATGGCGTTGACTGCAGATATTGTTCCCATTGCGAAGTATGTTCCTTTTTGGTCTGACCGTTTGCCAAAGATCCTGCATGCTGAGTCTGCTCTTGTGGCACTGCCATGATAAAACAATCATGTTATTATTTTGCACCTTAATCTAGTGGCACTATTAATTTGAGGCAATGTTTTGGCACCGCTAGTGCCACTGATTTTTTTTAATATATAGAAAGAGGGGGTTTCCTCCGATTTCATTAAAGAAACCCAACCATAGAGAACCATTATCCGACAACTCTAAGTGTAAACGGGCAGTTATGCAACTACTACTAGAACGGACTGAGTACTAGCAAGAGACAAGTTCGCCACATAAGCTAGGCAGGTAGGGGGACACAGCACCATCTCGACCAAGTTTGGATTACAACCCAAATGCTACCACACAAACATCAGGGGGAAGATAGGGACTGAAAGAGCCAGCCGACTTGATCCCGATCTAAGCACGACCTCCATCCTTATGACCTTGCGGTACACCTCGTTTGCCACCTGCTCGACCCTAGTTCCACTGATAAAATGAAGTAATAATACAGATAAAATAGAGCGAGTGTCCTCTCTATCATTTCATTTCCAATGTAGATAAAGAAAGTGCTTCTCTTTGTTAGTATATGTTTCATCAACTAGTCCCATTGTTAATGTTTTAGCGTTTCTGCAAACGGGGGTGATTAATTTTAGTTGATCTGCACAAAAATAGAGATTGGAATGTCTCAAGGCCCCTCCTTGTACTACCGTTGTACACTGATGTTCATCACTGGAAGAAGGTGTATCGGGGAGACTTGGGTCGATTTCGAGTATGAGGCGTACCGTATGAGGCGTCGCAGGGCCCATCTCGCCCTCGCAGCATGGCATACTATGATACTATCGCAATATTTTCTTCTATTTATTAGTGTATGTTTCATAAACTAGTGCCACTATAATGTAATCACACTTTTTCATTATCTGTGCAAACAGGGTTATTCAGCTACATTTTGGTGGAACTGCACAAATGTACGGATGGAACCGGCATATATGCAGAGTGCGAGGTGTGCCAAGTAAAAATTACCGACACCAACCATGCTCCATGCACGTATTGGCATCCACCACCACCAGTGGGATGTGTGGGCTCTCTGTGGACGGATCTTTCTCGGCAGCAAATCCTCTAACCACATATTAGTAGCTTATAATGGCAGTTTTCTAGGGAGTACTCTTTTATGAAAGAAGCACCAATCTATTTTTCTTCATTTGTACACCATGTCACAACTTTGACCCAAAGGTCAAGAGCTATTTTAGGGTGATTGGCGTAGTACGGAGACTGATTGTAAGCATGATTTTCATTAGCTGTCACACTGATTGTATGCATGAGCAGATGGAAGATTAGGTTAGTGCGAAGCTCACCTTAAATCCTATCACCGCCATTGAAACGAGGCGAGCGTCGAGGGAACCATGGAGAATGGCAGGGAAGCGACGTCGCGCCATCCGACCTCCTCTTGCGGTGGGAGAATGAATACTCCTGTGGCTCCGGCTGGCTCTACACCCTCACGAATGGCACACCGTACTCGATTGATTCGTTATCCTCTGGGTGCTCAACCTTCGACCTGTACGCCCATCACGTCCGCCTGACTTTCGCCTCGGGCGAATCTGTCTGCTCCATCGCCTAGAGGAGATACTCGATGAAATCGAAGGACTACGGCGTGACTGCCACCGAGGAGTACATCACCGCCCTCATCGCTGCTATCTGGCTCTTTCGCATACATTGCCACATGGCCCTCACCGTCCACGAAATCTCCCACTCATTTTCAAACCAAGTAAGGATCTCCTTCAACCTGGCTAACTTTGCCTGGTCACCGTCGGCGATCTGCCTGATTCGCTGCTGCATCCTCTCCATAGATGTCCTTCTGAGTGGTCCGGTGCTAGCTTTGGAAGATGGGAGGAGAGACGGTGGTCTTGCAATAGAGAAGAGGGAGAGGCAAGATGGTGGTTTTGGAATGGATATAATGGAGAGGAGAGGGGGTGGTTTTTCAATGGAGAAGAGGGAGAGGAGAGACGGTGGTTTTGTAATGGAGATGATGGAGAGGAGAGGAGGTGGTTTTGCAATGGAGAAGAGGGAGAGGCGAGATGGTGGTATTGGAGTGGAGATGATGGAGAGGAGAGGAGGTGGTTTTGCAATGGAGAAGAGGGAGAGGCGAGATGGTGGTTTTGGAATGGAGATGATGGAGAGGAGAGGAGGTGGTTTTGCAACAGAGAAGAGGGAGAGGAGAGCGCGGCAGCGATTTAGGATTGGAAGAGAGGGCCGGCGCGCTGTGACTAGATCAAAATCAAAATCAATTTACCCTTCAATTAAGAAAGCGACCCCACATTAACTAGTCTCCCTTTTATTCCAGGTCATAATTGACCATGATTTTCATAAATAAAATATATGTTATACATTGCAAAAGTAATATAATTTGAAAGTACATTCAGATACGAACCAAACGATACAATTTTAGGTGACATGCATTCACATTGTTCTTGAATACAGTACGTGGTCAAACTTTGACCCAAAATACACGAAACAAAACATACTTCCAAGACCAGCGCCACTCCTCTCCTCTTAAACCACCGCCGCTCCTCTCCTATTCCAATCTAAATCCAGCGCCGCTCCTTGCCTCTTCCATTTCAAAACCACTGCCCCTCCTCTCCTGTTCCAATCCAAAACCAGCGCTGCTCCTCTCCCATTCTAATCCAAAACCAGCGCTGCTCCTCTGCTCTTCCATTCAAAAACCCCCACCGGCGAGTGAAGGTGTTGTGGAGAAGTAGATCAATGGAGGAGTACAACCGATACGTGAGGGTCGTAGATGGAGACCCTGTGAAGCTAGCTAGGATGTTGGAGATACAGTCTTGGTTTGACAACAAGGACCAACTAGCAACGAGGGCGACATCCATGGCCAAATATCTGCAACAGAGTGAAAAGGCAGTGATACTCCCGAAGGGAGTCGCGCGGGAGTACATAGAGTTGTTCCTCTGGGCCATGGAGCAAACAGATCCACTAAATCCGATCATGAGGGAGCGGTGGTGGGAGTATCGATCCCAGATGGAGCATCCACAAGAGATTGAAGGATCGAGCATCTACAGGGTGCCGTTTGTGAGGGTGTCGTGCCAGAGCGAGCCGGTGGAGTCTTCGTCGACCAAACCCAACTACAAGAGGAGAAAAGCAGTTGGCCCGAAGACGCTTCCCCGCCATCCTCTCCCTTGCCATTCACATCGTCTCACGGGGCGGCTGTCTACCGCCGAGGAATAGGAGGGGACTGCCCCCAGCCCAATAGTCGGGCAGGATGTGAATTGTCAGGAGGATCTTAGGGTTGTCAGTATTTGCAGGTTGTGAATTGTTTTTTGTGTTGTGTATTTTGGGAGTACTTTCAGATATGAATGTCTTTTGAATTTCAGATTTGCAGTATTGAGCATATTAAGTATTTTATGAATTCCAGGGATCTATTTTTAGCACTTAAAAAATGTAGTTTCATAGGAGTATAAAAGTGCAGACAATGTGATTCTCAGAGAAGAAACTACAAGTTTCAGTTTCAGATAAGAAACTACAAGTTCAGTTTCAGATAAGAAACTGCAACTTTCAGAGGCAGATCATTTATATTAACATGGCCTTTTCAAATAGGAATAACATCATGTTGGAAGTTTTATTCATGGTCGAAAATGGAACTACCTGCTAGTTAACATCATGTTGATCAACATTCATGCATAGCACATCTTCATATGATGCATAGTCAAAAAGATATGCTATTTTCAAAATGCACACACAATGTCGAGTGTGCAAAAAAGAGAAAACGAGGGACGAAGTTTTCGGAAGTGTTGGATGTGGTGTGCGTTGATGACAATGGGAACCCACATGTCAATAATGGCAGAGGCAAAATTTTTGGAGATATTCCCTGCATCAGGTGGAATCGAACCAGGGCAGAACAGTTGTCGGGTAGTGTCACTTGGCCACTGGGCTAGTTCAGTAATTTTGTTACAAATAAAGAACTGCCTCAGGTGGTTCGATCTCCTCCTGCGACTTTGTGTGCTCGCCGCGGCGCCGCTGTCTGCCGTTGTGAACATGTTGAACAAACGAGAGGAATCTGGAGAGGACTGTACGTGGAGAGGCGGACAGTCAGGACCCACCAGGTCTATGGTCGTATGCAAGCAAGTGCCTCATTGAAAAAAAATACTTTCTCCTAATGCTATACTGACGTTGGGGCCCACGGGTTTGTCAACATAGTTACATTTTTTAGATGCTTCAACGTAGTTACTAAAGGAGATAAATTCACAACAAAGTCGGGGAGCTGGCGGGAATCATTTATTATCACTGGGGCAACAAGTATCAGCTGGGTTGTGGGCTGCCCTGTCTAGGCTTTCTTTTATAACATGCGCAGCCCACGACATGTCAGTTTGTATTTTCTTGAGGGCCGTCATGTATCGACCGGCCTATGGACCTCCCATCGGAGGTTTTATTTTTCCTGAAACATCGGCAGGCCAATTTATGTATTTTTGTGAAGAAAACACAGAGGTCTGTTCTATTTTTCTATATAAGAATATGAACGCTTGGTCCAACTTATGTTTCCCAACTATATTATATATATATTTAAATTATTTTATATGTTACTATATATTATTGTTATTGTCATCATATATTTAACAGATACTTACATATGTAAGAAAACTATATCCCACATCTTATTAACTTATAAAAATAATTTCTTAACAATAAAATCCTAGATTTTTTTAGCAACGAAAATCCTAGTTATTGTGTACAAAAGCTTGGTAGGATTTAAGGACCAATTTAATAATATATCACTTATTATTTAAATATATTTATAACAAAATGCTCAGCTCCTGTTTATTTTTTGATAACATTGATGCGCCCAACCCAACATTATAATTAAAATCAGCCCAGCAAAATCGTGTATTTCGAGAAATTGCAAATGGCCTGTAATTTTTTAGGAAAAAAATAAATGGGCTGCATGGACTCTACATTATTTGTTCACCCAGCCCAGCAAATGGACTGTAATTCTAAAAAAGAAGAGATCAAATTGACTGTAAATTATGAAAAATGGGTTGAATACGTGCCACATTTTTGGAGGCTGAAATGTGGGCCAGTAGGTCGAAGCCAACGCAAGTCGTTGTAAACTTAGTCAACAAATGATTCTGACATCGTTAGCCGTTGGATTTACATCCAACGACCGGCGTCCATCTTCAATCTCTCGTCTTCTTCCTCCATCGCCGCCGGGACCACCTACTCCCGCCTCCAGCTGCTAGCAGCTTTGCTTAGCATGCTTCGTTGTGAAGCGCTACCCTACCGCCGGCTAGGCTATCCGTCCACCCCTCCACACCTCATGTTCTTGTCCACCGACTGCCGAACCACACCGCACCAGAAGCAGTTAACCCTCGAACACCTTTCCGTCTGCGACTCCACTCCAGCGTCTTCCCTTCTTCGGCTCGTTGCTGTCCGGGGCCTCGCCGTCGTCCACCACCTTGGATGCGCTCGGCGCGGAGTGGTCAACATGGTCAACGAACGACATCCATCGGAAGTGGACTGTACGTGGAGAGGCTAACAGCTGGGTCCAAGGCCGCACACAAGGAAAGGCCTCTTTATTACGCACAAAATAATGATTCCTCCACCTGACAACTGGGACCCACCGGAAGGGCCTCTGTATTTCACGAAAAAAATGTTCCCCCCGCTGACAGGTCGGACCCACCAGCTATATCTTCGCACACAAGGAAGTGCCTCCTTATTACGCACAAAAACATGAATACCCCCTGCTAGCTAGGACCCACCATAGTGGGAGGCTGACTTGTGGGCCTACTAAGTTGACGGGGACGGAGGGCTTTGTCAACTTAGTCAATATGAACGATTCTAGCTCCAGTGACCGTACGATGTCCATCCAACGGCCGTAGTGCTTCTTCAACCTCTGGTCTTCTTGCTCGAGCCGCCCAAACCAGCGCAGGTTGTGCCGCGTGCTCTTGCCTCCGGTGGCCGGCTATGATGTCGCGGAGGCCTCACCGCCCCCTACTACTCCCACCGCTGGCCAGGCCATCCCTCTACTCACCCACACCCCCTGTTATTCTGTGGCGACGGAAGCCTCACACTGCAGCCGAAGCAGTGAACCCTCGTACTCCTCTCCGCGTGGGCATCCACTGCCGCGTCTTCCCCGGCTCCGCGTCGTCCCCTTCCAAGGCCCCGCCGTCGTCCACCGCCCTCGTGCTGTCGGCACGGTGTGGTCAACATGGTCAAGGAACAACTTCCATCAAAAGAGTACTGTACGTGGAGAGGCTGACAGCTGGGTCCGCGGCCGCAGCAAGGAAGTGCCTCCTTATTACGCGGAAAATAATGATTCCTCCACCTGACAGCAGGGACCCACCGGACGGGACACCGTATTTCGCAAAAAAGCGTTTCCCCCTAACTGCTGGGACCCACTAGCTACATCTTGGCACGCAAGGAAGTGTGTCCATATTACGGGCAAAAAATTGATTCGCCCCCAGACTGCTAGGACCCACCAGCTACATCTTCGCATGCAAGGAAGTGCCTGACAGTTGGGACCCACCTGGTTGAAGAGTAAGTAGCATTGTCATTCTGGTCGCGAACGTGTATGTATATACTGGTCGATCGGTCTGCAGGTTGCAGTGATGAACCGTGGCCGTGTAAGGAAGGGCACGTGCCGTATTAGAGGCGCGCACGTGTCATAGTAGAGGCGTCCACGTAGCATGTCACACAACCCCGCTAATATCGTGTACACGTACATACAATGGCCAGGGTGCAAGAAAGTAAATACGACCACGTACGTACATACAGGTGGGGTCTCGAATGCCTACAAGCGCATGCGTACGGCCAGGTCTCGTGTACATGGCTGGGTCGGAACAGAGTAACTCTGTCATCGTCGTGTTCATCGAGAGCCAACCGGCTTGGAAGGAACAGCCGATCAAAACGAGGCCTGGCGTACCGCAGAACGAAGGAAACAACCATGTCATCTACCGGCCATGGTCTTAACGGGATCCTGTTCATCGGGAGGGGTCTGGCGTACCACAAAACGGAGGAAATGGACTTTTCTTGGACCTCCTACGGTCGAAACGGGGTCCTGTTGATCGGGAGGGGTGTGGCATACCACAAAACAAAGGAAACGGACTTGTGTTGGAGCGCTACAGTCGAAATGGGGGTCTTGTTCATCGGGAGGGGTGTGGCATACCGCAAAACGGGACTCCACGGGATACTGTTCATCTCCACCGCTGACCTCCTCCAGCCTCCACAGGCTACTGTTCATCCACCGTCGACCTCCTCCAGCCTCCACCTGCGAGTGTTCATCCACGGGCTCCTGTTCATCCAGCCTCCACAGCTCCTCCACCAGCTACTTTTCAACCAGCCTCTCCACGGGATCCTGTTCAACCACCCCTCCATGGGCTACTGTTCATCCATCCCTCCACCAGCTACTGTTCAACTAGCCCTCCACGGGGTCCTGTTCATCCAGCCCTCCACGGGGTCCTGTTCATCCAGCCCTCCACGGGGTCCTGTTCATCCAGCCCTCCACGGGGTCCTGTTCATCCACCCCAACCGGCTCGATCGAGGTCATGTGACATTCTGTCCGATGCTCTGGAAACAAAAGAGTCCCCCAGTCATGTAAGGTGTATAAGTTTCAATGTCCTTCAAAAGAGGGCTTTCACACTCAGCAAAGAAGAGAGGCTCGCCATGAAAAAAGCGAGGGAACAGAATCAGAATCAGTTGTATGAAAGGTTGAGGAGGGACATGTATCCGACAATTTGAAAGGAAATTGAGGAGTCCCTAATGATGTAGAAGACTCTAACACTGGGAGATAGCCAACAGATGGGAGGGAAGGCGACCATGGGGGATGTTGCCTATTGCGTTACTACACTACACAAGAGTAGTTGTGCATCAGCTGACCCCAGCAATACCGAGACTACAGCTACGTATGATGATGCCATATCTGATCTATCTGGAATGACAAATAGACTGAGGGGCGTTCTTACACATTATGAACGTACGTTAAAATGTGCAACAACCTAGGTTTTGCCCCCACCCCCCTCTCGGAAGGGCCTTTTATTGGACAATGTGCCATGAAGCCGGGCTGTGTGAAGTGAAACATGACTGAAGTAAATCCTGGATTTAGTTAATTTCCCATGAAGAATGTCCTAGGGGATTATGATGAGCAGAGGACCTTGGGAGAAACACTATTAAATCATATCCAGTGGCCATGAAAAAAAGTGGACTTCATGGATGAGATCCCTCAAGCCCCGCCAAGAGCAATCAATGTCGCCCTTCAACCGGTGACTCTCTCCTTGCCACAACAGCTCTCGCGTGCTTCCCTCAAGGAACCTAATACTCATAATCCGACGGTTGACGCATCAACCTGTGATCAGCCCGCCCAACTTCATGCCTTAAGCAGCCAGTGGCAAGGCCTACAACTGCTGAAGACGAAATACTAGTTCAGATGCTGGACACTAAAGCAGCAGGGGAGACACAACGACACCGCATGCTCAGCAGACCAACCCGGTGGAATAGACTGCTGAGCAGTCCGATGCTTCAGAACCCCCTACTTAGCAGCCAAACGGTTTGGAACCGCTTGCTAAGCAGTCCGAAGGTCCAAAACTGCCTGCTCATCAGTCCGTCGGTTCGCACCTACGTGATCAACATAGGGATGTCTTGGCACTGCCTGCTTAGCAAACTATCGCGTTGGCATAGCCTCCTCAGCACACTGTCGCGTTGGCACCACCAGCGTAGAAGCCCGACATAGCTTCACCACCTGGTTAGCAGTGTTATGCCTCTCCTCCTACAATTCTGTAGTCCGTTGAAGTAGCACGGCTAGCTCAACAGCCCGGCATAGCTAAACTGTCTGCTCAGTAGTCCATCGTAGCTTCACGAACTGCTTAGCAATCAATTTTCAACCATCCAGACCTTGCACCAGAAGTGCTGCAAGTACCATGAAGAAAGTAGGCATGGTCGCACCAACAAGGAAGAGGCTCCCGAGACTGAGGTGGAATGCGAACGATAGCATCTTACTAAAGCACTCATCGCCCAGAACCAAATTACCAGCAAGATGTTTGAATCTGAGAGTAATATTGGTTCTGACATCCTATCCGATGAGGAAGTCAAAAGGATACTTACTAAATATAAACAGACATACTTGAAGCATGCAACTACGTCCATGGCCAGCCATTTCTTGTTGGTGAATACTTTGAGAGTGCAGTTCCATTTGCCGCAAGTTACATCAACGTTGATGGATGAAATGTCAAAAGGTCATGAGGTTTTGCTAGTCCACTACGACAGAGATCATTTCTGTCATGATTAGGGAGCCATCAGTGTGGAATTCGAGAACTTTCATCTGTTCTTTGATTTCAATGTGCTCGATTTCACTCTTGTTAAATGCTTGAAGTTGTAAGTACTTCACAAACTCTGATCAACTTCTCCATACAAGCCTGTAAAATAATAGGCTAATTGTATTGTATTCCTCTCAAGGGATTGACTGTGCAAAGAAGAACAAGGGAGAGAGCATATTTCATAGATCCTGAAGTAGCAAATGGCACATTATTATATGGTACCATAGATAAATAGGAGTGGTCCATTGGCAAGGTAGCCAGTGTCCACGATTGCACACTCCATGCAGAATTCTTTCTCTTGCAGTATCATGAAGGGTAAGTCAAATAAACAACCACGCATACATTGATCTCCTTCATATTTCGACATGGTTCATAAGTTCATGGTTTTCTTAATCTACAACATTCACTTGATCTTGGTAGCCATTGTTCCAAAGCAAAACAGAGTTTACTACCTGGATTCTCCCAAAGAGTCAATAAAGCCTCACGATCCGATGCATCTTAAGCAATTCATGGGTAGGTATCAAATTCTATGGTATTGAAATTTGCATTCATATATGTTTCAAGAATTGAGTATATAAAAATCCATCTTAATTTGCAATGTGTTGTCATCGTGCAAAACTAAACCAGGGAATCAGTTCAAGAGTGCACTACCTCTGTAGCACGAGATCGTTTCTCCGAAAGACACAGAAATCCGTTATTTTAGAAAAATGTATCCAAAAGTTTGCAAATATCTTTTCTTATGCTAGTCAAATGTTCAAGTTTCTAAATAAACCTCTTTCTGTTTCTCTCCAAAGAGAAAAAAACATCTTACACCGGTAAGGTTGTTCCTAACGGGGCAAATACATTACCAATTCTATACAAAACATTTCAATATCCTAAAAAACAACAAGGGACCAAACTTTGTGAATGCTATGTTTGCAGACACATGATCTCCATCTACAAATCAACTGATTTTTGTGACAATGCTCCCAAATTAGTAACAACAAGTCTGTATCTTAGTTAATATATTCTACTCCACTCGCACATTCTGATCTAAAAAATCTATCGGTGTACAAAAGTAGGGGCCTTATGTACCCCTTTACTTGTGTGCGGGCAGTTGTAGCCGCACCTACGGCCACGCTTGGCGGGGCAGTGGGAGCAGAGATACAAGACTACCAGTACAGCACTCAAGCCACAGGCATGAAGAACAAAGGGGCGAGATGGGTCTCCATCGGCAACAGCCTTGCCAGGACGGCCTGCGTAGCCCCGGCAAGAGCCTTGCCGAGGCAACTTGCCCAACACCAGCAAGGCCGCCACCCTTGAGCCTAAGAGTTCCTAGACCATCAACGAAAATTAGGAACCAAAGGCTCGGGAGGCGCCTGCATGGTGGCATGCAGATCTTTGTGAAGACCGAAGGCCTGCAAGACTAGATGAGAACCAGAAGACGAAGGCCCCCGGCAAGACCCTTGCTGGGGACGCCCACGAGACCCCCGGCAAGACCTTTCCGGGGACGCCCACAAGACCCCGGCAAGACCCTTGCCAACAACATCTGCAGGGCCTCGGCCAGGCCCACACCTACCAAGGTTTCACTGCCTCGCACCCGTTCCGACGTGGAGGCCAGCCTGCCACCTAGGCCAGCGCCTGCGTGGTAGCATGCAACTTCTAGAACAACTAGCCAAGCACCTGCGTGGTGTCATGCAGATCTTCGTGAAGACCCTGCCACCGCACCAGCTTAGCAGCCAGCCAGCGTGGCGCTGCATGCCCCGTCACCTTGGACTCGCGTCGAAGTAAGGCGAGGCGGCGATGGACGGGATGAGCTTCTTTGCCGTCCCCAATAAAGCAAGGGGACACATAGGCGGCGCATTAAATGCGTTTGTCCTATGATGTCAGGAGATAAACTCATATACTGTAGATACTTTCCACCTCCTATGTGCCACTGTGGCAACCCCTTTTTGGCTATAAAAGGAGGCCCGAGGCATACTGCGGAAGGATTCAGACTTTTTGGGCTAGGCATGCACCGCAGCTAGTTCAAGAGCTCAAGAACACCAAATATACACCAAAGTAGGACTAGGGTATTACGCATCGCTTGCGGCCCGAACCTGGATAAAATTCCCCCGCTCTGATCATCTAGACCCACTCTTTGCACAGCCCCGTGCTGTCGGTGTGGAACGACACCTATGGGATCACAAGAATCCCTACTACAGTTGTCGGGGCGTAGGGTTGCGAGAAGAGCAGGACTAGTAATGAGCACAAGGACCGTTTACCCAGGTTTGGGCCGCAAGGATGCGTAAAACCCTAGTCCTGCTTTGGTGGGTGTATTTCAGAGTGTTCTTGAGCTCTCGAACTAGCTGTGGTGAGTGCATGGTTCGAAAGAGCCAAATCCTCTCCCAGTATGCCATGGGCCTCCTTTTATAGTCGAAAGGGGCTGCCACAGTGGCATACAGGAGGTGGAAAGGCGTACAGTATTGCGATCTTATTGCTCGTATTATAGGACAAGACGCATTTAATGCGCTGCTGAGGTGTCCCCTAGCGTTATTGGGGACGGGGGCGAGGCCCTTCCCGTCCATCGCCGCTCCTCCTTGCTTCGACACGCGCCCCGGCCAGTGATGCATGCGGCACCATGTAGGCAGGCAGGCAGCTGAGGTGGCGCGATGGTGGAGCCTCCATGAAGATCTGCATGCCGCCACACAGGCGCTTGACGAGTTGGCCCGGGAGCTGCATGTTGCCACGCAGGTGTCCGCTCAGCTGGTTGAGCTGGAAGCTGCATGCAAACGGCGGTGGAAACTTGGTTGGTGCGGGCTTGGCAGCGGCCCTGCTGGCGTCCTCGGTGAGAGCCTTGCTGGGTGGCCCGGCAAGGGTCTTGCCATGGCACGCAGTCATCCCCGGCAAGGATCTTGCTGGGGGTCCTGTGGCTCTCCTCGGCAAGGATCTTGCCGAGGACTGTTGTCTTTTAATCCTCATCTGATCTTGAGTGTTCTTTGTCTTCACAAAGATCTGCATGTCACCATAGAGGTGCCTCCCGAGCCCTGGCCCAATGTGGCTGATGGTGGCTCGCCCTGTTGGTGTTTGGGCGTGCTGCCCCGGCAAGGGTCTCGCCGGGGCTGCTGAGGCCATCCCCGGCAAGGGTCTTGCCGGGGGAAACTGCTCCGCCCCTCCGCTTCTTTGCGTCCTTGGTCTTGGCGTTGCTCCGGCTGCCTCGGGCTTCGGTTTTACCTTGGTTCACCTCCCCTGCTCTTCTTGGTGTGGCCGTGGGCGCGACTCCGACTGCCCATTCACAGGTAAAGGGGTACAAAGGTGCGCCCCTTTGTTTGTACATCGGCAGGAGCCCCTGGGCCTGGGCCACACATAAGCACGACGCGTTGTTGGGCCAGGCCCAAAATGGTGCGCGGGCAGGCGGGGCAGTTTTTACTGTGGTAAAACTTTTCGCGTGCTGCGCTTCCCACGACCTGCGTGCGGCGTGGCGCGGTGTGGAGGGGTGCGCGTGACGTGGGCGGCATGCGTGTGGCAGTTCCCGCACACATGCGTCACATCGCAGTAAATGGGCAGCGTGACCGGCGGCTTCCCCATAAAAAGGGATAACTGCGAGCACACTATTCCTTTACCCTTCGCGCAATCCCAATCTCGGAAGCCTTCGCTCGTCTTCCTCTTCTTCCCCAAGCTTCGCCCTCGCTCGCCGCCGTTGCGTTCCCGCCGCCTTCGGCTTTGCCCTTCTCCCCCAGCCGCCATGGCGCCAAAATCCGTCAAGGGCAAGGGTGTGGCTAAGGATGTCGGAGCGGCGGAGCCGCCGGAGAATGCGCAGACGGTGCAGCGGACGCAATCCGCCCTCTTCCCCTCAACAGTTGACGTGTTCGAGCTTCGGGAAGCCTTCAAGCCCCTGTGGGGGGTGAAGACGGGGGGGGGGGGGGGAGATGTCGGGGCATCCAGCCACGCGCGTCATCCCTGCCAACTGCGCCGAGGCCGCCCAAAATCGGTACCCCTTTTTTGTCGACTATTTTTCCTGCAGGCTTTGTCCGCCTTTCTCCGATTTATTCAGCGACATCATGCACACGTTTGGCTTCCGCCTCTTGGATTTTATCCCGAATGCGGTGGCGTGCATGGCCCTTTTCGTGCACCTCTGCGAGGGATTTGCCGGGGTACACCCCAACATGGCGCTCTTCCGCCATTACTTCTTGCCTTGAATCTAGACGGGAGGCGCCATTTCTGGTTGTGTCACCTGGATCCCAAGGTCCAAGGGAGCATACCCGGATGGCGCCATGAAGGAGAGGTGGGAAGAATGGCGGGGCTGGTGGTGCTGCATCGAAGAGAAGGACCCGCCGGCATTCTGCGAAGTTTGCTGGGCACCGCTAGTTCACAGAAGCGATTGGAGTGACATCGACGCCGACGACGAGAAGCTCACGGTCGCTACCACCAGGATCCTTTGGCTCATCGAGGCCGGGCTCACCCTCGAGATGATCGGTGCGGACTTCATCTGCCGCTGGATCGCCCCACTGCTCAACAAGGGGAGGCCAGCCTGGCTCTTCACCAACCCCGCCGACATCATGCGGCTTCGCCCCGGCCTCGACCACAACTTCACGGTGATGGAGCATGCCCACTTCTGCCAGTGAATCTTCTAGCTCGATGTGGGCCAGGACGGCGAGGTCGAGCGGACCGGCAAGGTAGCGAGGGCCGCCGCGAAGGCCGGCAAGGTCTTCAAGGGGCCCTTGTTCAAGTTGCCGGCAGGAGTGGTCCCATTGTGCAACAATTCGCGCCGGACCGACATCATCGCCATGATGCCGGACTACAACGCACATGGCCTTGACCCGAGCTGGGCCGAGCCGGAGGACGCCGAGGTGCAGCAGTTCTTCGACACCCTGCACGAGGGATATGTCAACGCCGACGCCGAGCGGCTGCTCGTCGAGGACACCACCTAAGAGGAGCTGGACTACACCGCCGCCAGGGCGATGGAGGCGAAGCTTGCCGAGGAGGCCGGCAGCACCGGTGGTGTGGAGGACAAGGACGCGATGGCCGCGGAGGAGGAGGAGCTCGCTAGGTGCATGGAGGCCGCTGGGGAGGCCAGCAACGCTGGCACCGAGGCACCTCTGATTGAGGATGCGGCCGACGAGTCATCATCGTCGGAGGAGGCTGGGGCTGTTAACCCTCCGGCCACGGGGAGAGGACGAGTCCTGCGATAGGCTCCTTCCGGCAAGCCGGTGCGGCCCGACAGGGCCGCACGATGGCCAAAATCCCCGGAGGAGGCCGTGCATCAGACGAGGGCTGCGGCGGTGAAGAAGTTGGTGAAGGCCGCGGCAGCGAGGAAGAAGGCATCTGCTTCTTCTTTGTCCACGCACCCACAGACTCCACCCTCCTCCCCTCCTCCGGTAGACGCCGACGTGGGGGTCACTTTCGACTATGGATCCCTCAGCCCGAGGAGGAAGAGGAAAACAACAGAGGAGGAGATGGACGACGAGTAAGTATCTGGCTCCTTCCCGCCATCTCTGCCTCTTCAATCTGTGTCGCTTGTCTTGACTTGTTTCCACCTTGGCAGGGACGCGGAGACGCTGGCCCAATGAGTGAAGAGGGTCAAGACCTCGGCGGGCGGCCAGCCCCCAGCTGGTACTTCAAGGGCGCCACTGGTGGTGTTGAGTAGCCCGGACAGTAACCCCCGGCCTAGCCCCTAGTGTAAGCTCATTACCCTCCCCTTCGTCGACATGTGTCAGGGGTACGATACTTTGGCGCTGACTTTGCCGGGTGTGCAAGAGGAGAGCGGCCGCAGGAAGAGCCAGAGAGGGCTACTCCCAACACGCCCCCCATCAACTACGCCGCCTCAAGGGGCATCCCCGGTAAGGGCGCCAAGCACGAAGCCCACGCACATGGAGGAGGAGGAGAACTTGGGCGCTGGTGGCCTTGCCTCAACGCCAAATGTTGGCGGGGAGGGGACTTCTTTTTCGCAGCCTGGCACTGGCGCTGGTAAGTCGCTCGCCTTTCGTCCCTGTTCCTTTTTCTTTCTGGTTCTTGGTTTTGGCCTTGCCTCACTCCCTTCTTTGGTGTCCAGATCCCTCCTCGGTGAACCTAGAGGACATGGACGCCGTCATCGAGGACGTCGCCAAGGCCGCCGAGGAGGACACCGAGAAGATCGCTGCCGAGGAGGCCGCCAAGGGCGCCACTGAGGATGCCGCCAAGGGGCCTGCCGAGGAGGCCGGCAAGGCCTCCGCTGAGGAGACCAGCAAGGGGCCTTCCGGGGAGGCAGGAGAGGCCGCTGTAGAGGAGGAGGAGGAGGTGGCTGATGACTAGCCTTCCTCCTCTGCTGCTTCCAGCTCCGGCAAGTACCTGAGGGTGAGTGACGACTTGTTCATCCACCTTCCAGGCGCGTCGAGCACCAGGACACCCGTCGAGGGAGAGGTGTTAGACGACGAAGTGCTTGCCGCCGCCGGGCTTGAGGTCGTCGACGAGCCGAGCATTGGTGGCAAGGGCTCCCAGGAGGAGCGGCTGCTCCAGGCCATGGGCGCCAACTTCCGGAGGTTTCCAGGCGCCCACTGCGCCCGGCCTGGACAAAATTAAGTCCAGGACGGCGGTGGTGGAGAAGGCGGAGGCGGACCTCCAGAAGCGCGTCGCCGAGACACCGGTCTAGTTCTGCCAGGCTCACGAGGAGCTGAAGGCCGCCCAGGGCGAGCTGGCCAAGCGTGACGTGGAGCTCACCACTGGCCGACATCTAGAAGGCCCAGGAGACGGCGGAGGGCTTGGCCGCGGCAGCCGAGGCCGGCCAGACTCAGCAACAGGCAGCACTGAACTCCCAGGAGGAGGACCTCGCTGCGCACAAGGAGAAGCTTGCCGCCACGCACCGCGACAAGGATGAAGAGGTGGGGAAGCTTGTCTTGCAGCGGACCAGTGAGCTGGTGCAGAGGCACAAAGAGGCGCCGATGCCTGTGCCTGTGTTCACGCCGACAAGGTGAAGGAGCTGGAGGCGGAGCGGGACGGGCTGAAGGAGCAGGCCCTAAAGCTGTCCAGGAGAAGGACACGCTAAACAGCACCCTGGCGGAGGGGCAGGGCGCGGCCATCAGCAAGGCCGGGGAGCTCTTCGAGGCCAACAAGTCCCGCAAGGACCTCACGCTGAAGCTGGAGGGCCTTGAGGGGATGCTCAAGGAGGCCCAAGCCCGGGAGGGGACCCTGGCCAAGGAGCTAGAAACCGAGAAGCAGCTGCGGAAGGATGAGGCCGCCCAGCATAAGGATTTCAAGGAGGGCATGAACCGCTGGATTGGCCGCCTCGAAGACGTCAACGGCAAGATAACCGCAGAGCTGGCTACCATGGGGATGCCAAGCGCGAGGTACGCCCTAGAGCGCAACGGGACAACCAACGCCAAGATGGCCTTGTTCTTCGAGTGCGTTCTCGGGGCCCTGGAGCAGCTTCACGCCAACCGGGCGGCCTCGCTGGCCGACGAGGCCCGGAGGCTTTGCCAGGGCGCCATGACCAAGGCTCTCACCAAGGTGGCACACTGGTACCCCGACCTCGACTTTGACGCCGCGCTGGAGAGCTTGCCGGAGGGTACTGACCTCGCGCCGCCCAGGGAGCGCATCAAGCCCATCATCAGCCGTGTCGGCGGAATTCTGAGGGCAGAGGGCCAGCGCCGGGATTAGGCACCCCGTTTCTTATCGCCGCTGCAGGTTCACAACCAAGAAAATTGCTATATCTAGTTAGAACCGCAGCAACAATTTGATGTAATATGACTCTGCAGAACTTTTAGTATCATGCATGTTATTTTCCTGTTCGATTTTTCCTTGTATGTCCACCCTACGTAACTGGGTAGGCCTGCCAGCGCGTAAACCCAGGGCGGCGTTTTGCGGACGGATCCCCATTGGCCTGCCGGGTGTGCTTGCTGCCGGGTGAACCACCTTACCGCCCTTAGCGCGGCCGCCCTAACTGTCGAGCTTGACTCGAGTCAGAGTCGGGAGCGTTGCCAAGTGCAGAAGGCTACCCCGCCACTCTTGACGCGACCGCTTTGAGCTGTTGAGCGGACTCGAAACAGAACAAGGGTGTTGCCAATCGCGGGAGGGCCCCTTCGTGTGCAGGTTTTCCATACATAGGCAAGATCTCCAAGGACGATAACTTTATGTATAAAAGGAAATAACTCAAGATCCTGAATGACTTAGCTTTTCTGCCGCCGTGCTGGCATCCTTCGCATTCGCAGGCGACACCCCTCCTGGCCATCTCCTTCTTGGGAGCCACGGCGACGAAGAACTGCTAGGCCAACTACTAGACCAGATTCTCACAATTGCGCCCCCTACCTGGCGCGCCAAAGATGTCTGTGTGGAACGACACCTATGGGATCACAAGAATCCCTACTACGGTTGCCGGGGCGCAGGGTTGCGAGAAGAGCCGGATTGGTAATCAACACAAGGATCGTTTACCCAGGTTCAGGCCGCAAGGATGCGTAAAACCCTAGTCCTGCTTTGGTGGGTGTATTTCAGAGAGTTCTTAAGCTCTTGAACTAGTTGTGGTGAGTGCATGGTTCGAAAGAGCCGAATCCTCTCCCAGTATGCCATGGGCCTCCTTTTATAGTCGAAAGGGGCTGCCACGGTGGCATACAGGAGGTGGAAAGGCATACAGTATTGTGAGCTTATCGCCCGTATTACAGGACAAGACGCATTTAATGCGCTGCTGAGGTGTCCCCTAGCTTTATGGGGGACAGGGGCGAGGCCCGTCCCATCCATCGCCGCTCCTCCTCGCTTCGACACACGCCCCGGCCGGTGATGCATGCGTTGCCATGTAGGCAGGTAGGCAGCTGAGGTGGCGCGGTGGTGGAGCCTCCATGAAGATCTGCATGCTGCCACGCAGGCGCTTGACAAGTTGGCCTGGGAGCTGCATGTTGCCATGCAGGTGTCCGCTCAGCTGGTTGAGCTGGCAACTGCATGCGAACGGCGATGGAAACTTGGTTGGTGCGGGCCTGGCAGTGGCTCTGCTGGCGTCCTCGATGAGAGCCTTGCCGGGTGGCCCGGCAAGGGTCTTGCCATGGCACGCAGTCATCCCCGGCAAGGATCTTGTCCGGGGTCTTGTGGCTCTCCTCGGCAAGGATCTTGCCGAGGACCTTTGTCTTTTAATCCTCATCTGATCTTGAGTGCTCTTTGTCTTCACAAAGATCTGCATGTCACCATAGATGTGCCTCCCGAGCCCTGGCCCAACGTGGCTGATGGTGTTGGGGACGTGGGCTCAAGGGTGGCCCGCCCTGTTGGTGTTTGGGCGTGCTGCCCCGGCAAGGGTCTCACCGGCGCTGCTGAGGCCGTCCCCGGCAAGGGTCTTGCCGGGGGAAACTGCTCGGCCCCTCTGCTTCTTTGCGTCCTTGGTCTTGGCGTTGCTCCGGCTGCCTCGGGCTTCGGTTTTACCTTGGTTCACCTCCCATGCTCTGCTTGGTGTGGCCGTGGGCGCGGCTTTGACTGCCCGTGCACAGGTAAAGGGGTACAAAGGTGCGCCCCTTCGTTTGTACACCGACACGCGCCCCGCCAACCATAGTAGGGATTCCATGTGATCCCATAGGTGTCATTTCCCCGACATCTTTGGCACACCAGGTAGGGGATGCAAGCTGTGAAAAAGCTTGTTTAGAAGTTAGCTCATCGATTTCTTTGTCGTGATGGCTCAAGAGAAGAAGGCGATGTTGATCAGCCACGCTCTGGTGCCATCAGCTATGCGAGGCGGTGCTATCCGCAGCTGCAATAACCCTCCGCGTGACGTCGGAAAAGCTAACTTGCGCAAAACCTTGAGCAATTTTTTCTTTTTTATAAGGTTATCCTCCTTGAAAAATCGTGTCCCTTGTATGGAAAACCTGTAAGCAATGGAACCCTTCCGCTATTAGCAACGCCCTTGTTCTGTTTCGAGTCCTCTCAACAGTTCAAGCGGGCGCGCTGAGAACGGCAAGGTGGCTTGCCTGGCAGCAAGCGCCCCTGGCAGGCTACTAAGGATCCGTTCCTCAAAGCGCCATAGCATGGGTTTACGCGCTGGCAAACCTATCCAACTAGGTGTGGGGTGTTGATGACCCACAAGTATAGGGGATCTATCGTAGTCCTTTCGATAAGTAAGACTGTCGAACCCAACGAGGAGCAGAAGGAAATGATAAGCGGTTTTCAGCAAGGTATTCTCTGCAAGTACTGAAATAAGTGGTAACAGATAGTTTTGTGATAAGATAAATTGTAACGAGCAACAAGTAACAAGAGTAAATAAAGTGCAGCAAGGTGGCCCAATCCTTTTTGTAGCAAAGGACAAGCCTGGACAAACTCTTATAATAGGAAAAGTGCTCCTGAGGACACATGGGAATATCGTCAAGCTAGTTTTCATCACGCTCATATGATTCGCGTTCGGTACTTTGATAATTTGATATGTGGGTGGACCGGTGCTTGGGTGCTATTCTTACTTGAACAAACATCCCACTTATGATTAACCTCTATTGCAAGCATCCGCAACTACAACAAAAGTATTAAGGTAAACCTAACTGGCGGTGTCAAAACCGGCGGATCTCGGGTAGGGGGTACCGAACTGTGCGTCTAGGCGGATGGTAACAGGAGACAAGGGACACGATGTTTTTACCCAGGTTCGGGCCCACTCAATGGAGGTAAAACCCTACTCCTGCTTGATTAATATTGATGATATGGGTAGTACAAGAGTAGATCTACCACGAGATCAAAGAGGCTAAACCCTAGAAGCTAGCCTATGGTATGATTGTTGTTCGTCCTACGGACTAAAACCCTCCGGTTTATATAGACACCGGAGAGGGCTAGGGTTACACGGAGTCAGTTACAATGGGAGGAGATCTACATATCCAGACGCCAAGCTTGCCTTCCACGCCAAGGAAAGTCCCATCCGGACACGGGACGAAGTCTTCAATCGTGTATCTTCATAGTCCAGAGTCCGCCGAAGGTTATAGTTCGGCTATCCGGACACCCCCTAATCCGGGACTCCCTCAGTAGCCCCCGAACCAGGCTTCAATGATGATGAGTCCGGCGCGCAGATTTGTCTTCGGCATTGCAAGGCGGGTTCTTCTCCAAATTCTGTGTACCTGTTAAATAGTGTTTGGCTTTTCGTGAATATTGCGCTCCTTGGCTTCCACGCCCAATAATGGCCGTCTTCCACGTGTCAAACGAATGCGAAAATACAGGGTGTTTTTACTTTTACCCCCCAAACTACACAAATAAGCTGCCTTATAAAAGAGACGAGGATTTAGATCCGAATCACACCATCTTCCCTTCGCGAGCATTCATGGGAGCGCATCTGACAGAAATCCATTCCATCATGGCCAGTCGACGTAACTCCTCCTCTCGCCCTACCAGCCCTCAGCCTGGAGATTGGGAGAGATGTTCCGTCCCACACAGCGAGCAAGTGACGCTCCAAACCAAGGGATTTCTTCCCCCAGCCTTCATGGTCCTGGTTCGAGCCGGACTCGCCACCTATAATGGCGGAAAGCAGGCGGAGAGCGTCACCAATCCCTCCAAAGGAGAGCGGGTATGCCTTGTCCCTTACTTAATAAGAGGGCTCGGATTTCCAATTCATCCGTTTCTCCGGGGGCTCCTGCAGTTCTACGGCCTCCAGCTGCACAACCTTACGCCTGCCTCCATATTGCATATCGCGGGCTTCGTAGCCCTTTGCGAGTTGTTCTTGGGCGCCGAGGCTCATTTCGCGCTGTGGAAGAAGCTGTTCTGCCTTGTGCCCCGTTCTTAGGAGGGGTCGATATATCAAGTGGGCGGAGCCGAAGTATGGCGCATCGCCGGGACCGGATATCTATCCGGAACCCCAAAGAAGGCGTCCGAAGACTGGCCTTCAGAATGGTTTTATATAGAAGATGTCCTTCGCCGGACCCTGTTCGGATCGGCCTTCATGAGTTCAATAATGCTCCTTTGAAGAAGCACCTAAGCTGGCGCCCACGGAGCCCTCAGAAGGAAAATGACAGGGACTTCCTTTACCTGATGAGCCGGATAAGATTACTAGCTCATTCTGGACTGACCATGATCGGGGTCATGGCCACATGCATCATGCGGGGGGTGCAGCCGCTTCAGTATAGAGGCCACCCCATGTGGGATTTCAATGGGGACGATGATGCCACCCGCTGCGGCTGTAAGGGGCCGGGATCGGTTGCTGCTCTGACGACGGCCTTGCCTGCATTATACAAGGGAGAAGAGGAGGATTTCCTCGCGGCCAATCCACGTATGGATTTTCTATGCACGATCCTCCAAGCTGGGTAAGCGGACACTTCTTTATGCCCATCCGTTCCATATTCCCATAGTTAAGTACCTTATTTTGTGATTTCGACGCAGGAATTGCGCCAGGCCGTAAAGGATATAAACAACCCTCCTCCACAACCCGAGGATCCGGAAAGGTCCCTCGATCCGGCCTCCCAAGAGGATCCGGACATATCCGTGGAGCTGATCGATGGGGTATTTTACCAACTGAGTATCGACAATGCCTTGGTTGCCATTACGGCCGATTACCCCGGAATATTTCCAGCCTCACAGGTAACTGAGACCAAAGTCCCAATACTTTGAAAATGATCCATCCGTGCTTATCTTTGATCATCGTATATCAATGGTGTTTTGCAGGGGGAGACCTCGAGGCGTATGTCGAGCCTGTGGTGGCTAGCAAACAAGGGCAGCAAGGCCCAACAGTTGAAAAGAAGTGCGATCCGGATTGAGACGCCGCGCAACGGTATGGCATGCCATCTTGTTCCCAGGTTTTATTCCCGAAGGTATACTAACGCCGTGTTCTTCAGAAAAGAGCGCTCGCCAGACTATATCTGGCGAGGCTGCCAATCGAGCCTCCACCAGCCAGGCTCCAAAGCCAGGTCCAGAAGCGGAGGCAAACACGAGGCGTGCGTTGGACACTCCTCCGACAGAGGATGCAGACGGACTATCTGCCACCAATTCCGAGGTGGAGAGTGCCATGAATCACATGCGTCGCCGGACAGTTCTTCGTGACGCATGTTTCTCCCAAGAGGCATTGGATGCCTTCAATTGGAGATGCGCACCTCCGCCGCTCAAATGGCCTAGCCAGAGCCACGGAGCAGTATGTGAAAGACATACGGGTGAGAAAATTTGATGGTTTTATATACCAGTAGCCCCCCGAGACTTGAAATAGTTAGAATAACTGATTTAAGGATCATTTGTTATGAAGGATCTTACAAAAAAGAATACCCAACTGTCCCAGGAGCTTGAAGAGTGCAAAGCCCAACTTGAGGTCAAGACTAGCCGCTGCAGGGGAGGCCAAGGAGACCCCCTCTGGTAATATACGCTTCGAAAGATAAGTATGTTGTGAAGTGCGGCATATATGTAAATCTGACAATATCATTGCAGATGGCGCTGGAGTAGATCCGGACAAGCAACAACTCTTGCGCCGGTTAAAAGCCCGGGAGAGCACGCTTACGAGGGTGAGGCAGGAGAAGAATAATCTCCAAGATGCCAACACCCAGCTGGGAGAGGAACTCAAAGATGTTCGTGCCCAGCTGGCGGACTCCATGAAGGAGAATCGACGGCTTCGACGCGGCATTTTTAGTAAATTCTTGAACGAACTTTGAAAAAGAGTTCATGAAGAAGTCGACTAACAGAGTTATGTCTCAGAGGGTATGCTCACAGTGTCGCCCTCAGAGGAAATGCCCGGTTCTACGGGTGACCTTCTTCCCGAAGTTTACAACCGCATCTAACGAGTTCGGCAGGTGATGAAGGGCGCCGCCTGTGCCTTAGGCTATCTCTGCCTCCCCGCCCAAGGCCTTGGAGAGCTTGCAGAGAGGCTTAAGGGAGCGCGGCGGCGCTTCCGATTATGGAAGATATCGGCCTGCCATCAAGGCGCCAGGGAGGCCTGGGCCATGCTGAAGACGCGGTACACGAAGGCTGACCCAAACCACACGGCCGAGGTCGGACCTGTTGGGCCTGATGGGAAGGAGATCCATGTGAGCTTAATGTACGGCCAAGTAGAATTGGCCGCAAAGTATTCCCAACAGGACTATAAACTAGATAGCCTATTAGATAGTATTGAGGAGGAATACACCCAGTCAAATTGACTATGTAATTTAAGATGACATGTAAAAATGCCTTCTAGCCGGATTGTAGATCGTTTGTCATGGCGGACCTTTTCGCTTCAACCTCGGGACCCTATAGTCCGGAGTGTGTCCGAATACCATCACGTTTATGTAAGAACCGGGTATACGTGGAGACCAGGCGTAGGGGTCATTAGTGCTTTAACAGACAAGTTGATGCGGAGCATCCCACGATCATCCCCATGGACTTACAACCGTCTCATCAAGAGCCAAGAGGACCCATGACACGAGCTAGAGCTAGAGCTCTCGAGAACGAGGTGAGCTCTTTCCTTATTGATATCGCATATGATCCTCTCGAGACATGGCTACTACCTAAGTCCGATATGCTATGCATGATTAGGTGTCAAGGGGAACCTCCCGAGGACGCACGTGAAGATGGACAAGCCACCAAGTCCGCGGATGAAGAGAACCATCGGAGAAGGCCGAGAGCACCTTCCAGGCCCCGGACATCCGGCCATGGCCCCGGACACCTGGCCCCTGGAGCTTCGACCTCAACAGATCCAATCGCTAAGTCTCCAGGTGGCCCGGACATCCAGCGTCCAAGCTCGGACATCCGGCCTCACTGAAATCCGCGCCCCTTTCCCGATCTGAACGGTCGCTCTAGCCGGACATCCGGGCTGAGAGCCCGGACACCCGGCGCCTCGCGAAGGCCTGGACATCCGGCCCGACGCCCGGACGTCTGCCTCCTCGCCATACAAGAAGGCCTCAGGGCCTTGTCCCTTGTACCCCTTCGCCCAAGACTATATATACTTGTTCCCTTTCCTCTTTCTAGGGTTAGCATTGGATTAGCTCATATTCTTGTGTGAGAGCCTTTGCTCATCCACTTGGCTACTTCTCCACCGAGATCGGGACCTCTCCGGAGAAGATCCCCAAGCGGATTCAAGACCCCCTTCTAGGGTGGACCCCCTCAAGGCCTCCTCACGGAGAAGAACGGTTACCTTTTGTATCTTACCTTTGTTGATCTTGAATCTTGTGCCACTCTATGCGATCGATAATCTAGCACTTGTGTGATTGATCTCTTGTCGGTTTCGTGATTTCTCTCTCGTTTCTTTCGTGTTCTTCCACGTGTTCCTCGTGATTCCCCGTAGGATCCGCTCCAACGTGAAAGATCATACACGTAGGGTTCCGCCCTACATCATCTTGGTATCATGAGCCACGTTGATCACGTTATTGGAGCCCCTACCCCTCTTTTCTAGCTTGATTTTGTTGTTTTTGTCCTAATTCCGAAAATTCCCCACAAAAATAGTCCCAAATTTTTTTTTTGTGATTTGTTAGGTGATGAAGTTTTGTTGGATTTGATCCGTGGATTTCGTGTGTTGCAGGTAGATCTAGCTTTCTCGTACCATTTCCACAATTTCCATCCACAAAATCCCGCGAATTTTGCCCTGGTTCCCATCTTCCCCCGCGGTGTTCATCGAGCCCGGACATCCGGCCCGAGCAGCCCGGACATCCGGCCCGATCAGCCCGGACATCCGGCGCCCCGGACATCCGGCTTCCAGCCTGGATTTCCGGCCCCTGGTAACAACAATACCTTCCACCACCCCGATCACCGCCTTACTTTCGCCAAATTTTGTCCCGTGCCCACATACACTTCCACTTACCTCCACCACTTCCGCATAACACCACCTTAGCCTTTCCCACTCCCAATTCGGCTAACGTTGCCAAATTTTGCCTTGAGAATTTGAGTTGGGGTTTTTCGTATCCTTTTGTGTTTCGCTATCTAGGTACGGTTCAACATCAACATCACCACCGCCATCTTCGTCAAGGACGGTAACATCGTCGACACCTTTGACATTACTTGCAATTGCATTGATAACCATCATAGCGCATCTTTCGCGTTGCTTACCCATCGAGACTAGCCATTGAGTATTGTCGGCAACGTGACTTGTGCACATTAGTGATCATACTCCATAGCATACATACCATACCAAAGTGGTGCATATCTTACCATCAACTTGTGTGTCACAAAGTTGTCATCGCATACACAATTGCTATCTTGGTTCGTGAAGTTTTGCATGAGAAAAGAGCTCAAAAGTGAAAGAGCCATTCAAGCTTTTAAGCAAAGAGAGGAAGATAAGCAAAGAGCTTATAAGCAAGAACCATAGCATCATACAACATTAAGATTGTCATACTTGATCATCTTGGATCAACACATCGAAACACCATACATATAACATACTTGGGTAGAAGTCGTTGCACTTTGCTTAGTAGGTTGTGCACAAGTTCAGATCCGCCTATTGTGCAATCGTGCTAGCGTCTCTCTAGTGTTGTGCAACAAGAGCATCTTGGTGAATTCCACATTTTGGCTCATCCTTGGTTGCATAACCCCATATTATCTTTTGCGTGTGTGTTTCTGTGTACCTTGTCTTGCTATTGGTCTACTTGTTGCATTTGCAAATTTGTGAATCATTTCCAACATTATTGAGTCTCACTTACAATTGCATCAAATTTTCTGCCACCATCCTAACCGAGCTCCACCATAAGCTTTTATTTGTGTAGGTGTGAGAACCGACAAGAATCGGTACCAAGAGTGCTATTTCATTGTCCGCATTTGAGTGAACTTGATTCATTTTCAACATCACCAAAGGTACATTGGTATAAGTTCTTTTCCGCTCGACCACTCACATTTTGCTTGGAATGATGGATAGGCCAAGTTCTTCTACCAACCCACCCTTCATCGAGCAAGACGCATTTACATGTCTTCACATGTCACCAAGAACCACCTATTTGGTGCACAACGAGCGTTGCACCAAGAACAACAAGCAATGAGCGACCGCATCGACAACCTCGCCACCGACTTGCGACTCTCCGAGCAACGTACAAGAGACTACTTCAACAACAAGTTCGAGGCTCACAGGCAAGAGAATGATGCAATAATGGACGAGATCCGCGCGTTGATGAGAAACCGGCATCATTCAACTTCTTCATCATCAAGACGGAGCCGCTCGAGTCGACATTCTGACGACACCTTCTACGACTCAAGTACACCGTCATCGAACACTCTTCGACGAGCCAAGGCCAAGACCATCATGCATCTCGCAACCCGCTACATGTCAAGCATTCACAAGAGCAAGTTGATGATCAAGTTCCTCGTCCTCAATCTAATCAAGAGGCTTTTGCTCAAGCTCAAGAACGACAACGTCTTCGTCGCCAACAAGAGGAAGAACGAGCACGCCTTCACCAAGACGAACAAGACGCCAAGGCTCAAAGTCTTCAACAACAACAACGTGAGGCGCAAGCTCTTGAGGCGCAACGTGCCCTTCAAGAATCAAGTAGAGCCTTCGCCAACCGCAATCGCGAACGGCGCAATCAAGAGGAAGCCCTTCGAGAAGATATCCAAGAGAGGAACTACCAACCTCATGCACAACGACAAGTTCCTCAAGCTCCTCCACAAGCTCGCCAAGCTCCACCTCAACCTCAAGTTCAACAAGGGCAAGTTGATCATGGTCTTCCTCCGCCAAGAGCAACATGAAGACGAATACAATCCACGCCAAGGACGTCATCATCAACATCGCCAACAACACAATGAAGAGCAACGCTACGGCAAGCTAAAATTTACCATGCCCAAGTTCAATGGAAGCAATGACCCCGAAGACTACCTCTCATGGGCATTGAAGGTTGACAAAATCTTTCACTTGCACAACTACGATGAAGCGAAGAAAATCGCTATGGCATCACTTGAGTTCCAAGACTATGTGCTCATATGGTGGGAACAAATCATTGAGCGACGACAAGCAAGAGGTGAACCTCCAATCACCACTTGGGCTCAAATGAAGGATGTCATGCGAGCACGTTTTGTGCCAACCTACTACAACCGTGACCTCTTCAGGAAACTCCAACTACTCAAGCAAGGAACAAAGTGCGTTGAAGAATATTACAAGGAAATGGCGATAGCCATGATTCGAGCCAATGTCAAGGAAGATGATGAGCAAACTATGGCACGTTTCTTGAATGGACTCAATCATCCCATCAAGAAGATCGCCGACTTCCAACCATACTCATCCCTCATTGAGCTCGTGCATCAAGCTACAAAGGCGGAACGCCAAGTGCAAGATGACTTCAAGTACGCCAAGTGCTCATCCAAGACCTACGGCTCCTCCAACAACCAAGCTTCAACGACTCCTCCATCATCTTTATCAACCAAACTTTCTTCAAGAAACGACGACAAGTCAAGTTACAAGAAGACTTCGACTAGCTCAAGTTGCCTTCCTCCTACTACAAGCAACTTCAAGCCGCGTGCTTCATCCTCTACTCCGACCGATGAGACCATCAAGACAAGCTCCTTCAAGTGTTTCACTTGCGGCGGCCGAGGCCACAAGTCATACGAATGCACCAACAAGCGCACCATGATCCTCAACGACGATGGCACATATGACTCCATGAGTGAAGAGGAGATGGAAGCTCTTGAGAAAGTGGCCATGCACTGGCAAGTGAACGAAGAAGAAGATGATCAAGTCTTTTGTGATGAGGATTCGAGCCCCGCCCTCGTTGTCTCCAAGGTCTTGACTCTTCAACATCAACAAGAAGAAGACCAACGATGCCACATCTTCCACACAGAAGCCGGCATCAATGGACGGTCCATCAAGGTCATCAT
Source organism: Aegilops bicornis (assembly GCA_021605145.1). Classification (NCBI taxonomy): domain Eukaryota; kingdom Viridiplantae; phylum Streptophyta; class Magnoliopsida; order Poales; family Poaceae; genus Aegilops; species Aegilops bicornis. The sequence goes on from CM038669.1 coordinate 237,735,242, forward strand.
CGATGGAGGTAGTTGCCACAACTTGGCAAGTGAAGAACTATGCTCCAAGCTCCAATTGGTCAAGAGGAAGCACGCGCACCCCTACAAGGTTCAATGGCTAAGTGACTCCGGCACTATACGAGTCGAGCATACGGTCCAAGTCTCCTTCAAAATTGGTGCTTATGAAGACACATTGGAATGTGATGTGGTCCCAATGACCGTTTGCCACCTACTTCTAGGTCGACCATGGCAATTCGACCGTGGTGTCATCCACAATGGGTGCACCAATCACTATAGCTTCAAGATGAAAGGGAAGGAATATGTGCTACGACCTATGTCTCCTACTCAAGTGATAGCCGATAAGCAAGCCACACATCATAGAGAAAAGAGTGAAAGTGATCCACCCAAAAGTGAGTGAGAGCCACAAGCCAAATTTGAGCGACTCTTCGCCTAGAGAGACAAACCTCATTCTATTTGCCACCAAAAGTGAGATGAGAGAAGTGTGTGAGAACCCATCGAGTGTGATGCACTTTGTCCTTGTGTGCAAGGATGGAGAACCAAAACTAACACCATTCACGAGCTACCTTTGGTGTTTCAATCTCTTTTGCAGGAATTTCAAGATGTTTTTCCCGATGAGCTACCTCCGGGTCTACCTCCTCTTCGAGGGATAGAGCATCGAATTGACCTCATCCCCGGAGCACCTCTACCAAACAAAGCTCCATACCGAGTCAATCCGGAAGAAACCAAGGAGATTCAACGGCAAGTACAACAACTCATCGACAACGGTCATGTAATGCGGAAAGCTTAAGCCCTTGTGCCGTTCCGTTATTCTTGTGCCTAAGCCCGATGGAAGTTTCCGCTTGTGCTCCGATTGTCGACCTATCAATGCTATTACCGTTCGATATAGGCATCCCATTCCTCGCTTAGATGATATGCTTGATGAACTTAGTGGAGCCAACTTTTTCTCAAAAATTGATCTTAAAAGTGGCTATTATCAAATCCGCATACAAGAGGGTGATGAATGGAAAACTGCTTTCAAAACCAAATTTGGTTTATATGAATGGTTAGTGATGCCTATGGGTCTTTCGGAAGCTCCCGGTACTTTTGTACTGTCTTATGCATCATGTGCTTCGTCCTTATATTGGAGTCTTTGTTGTGGTTTACTTTGATGATATTCTTGTGTTTAGCAAAACCATGAAAGAGCACATCAATCATGTAAAATCTGTGTTGCAAACTCTTCGCAAGGAAAGCCTTTATGCAAACTTGAAAAATGCACTTTTGGGGTTGACAAAGTGGTTTTCTTGGGTTTTGTAGTTTCCTCAAAGGGTGTCCATGTTGATGAATCTAAAATTGAAGCAATTAAAACTTGGCCCCAACCCACCAATTTGCAACAAGTGCGAAGTGTTCTTGGTCTTATGGGTTTCTATCGCCGCTTTGTGAAAGATTTTAGCACATTGCCGCTCCTTTGCATGCTTTGAGCAAGAAGAATACTCCCTTTGTTTGGGGAACTTTGCAATCAACCGCTTTTGATGAGCTCAAGTCTTTGCTTACTCATGCTTCGATTCTTGCTTTGCCCAATTTTGACAAAACTTTTGAGGTTCATTTTGATGCAAGTGGTACCGGAATTGGCGGAGTTTTGATGCAAGAAAAACGAGCCATTGCTTATTTTAGTGAAAAACTCTCCGGTGCTCAACTTAATTATCCCATCTATGACAAATAATTGTATGCTTTAGTGCGTGTGCTACATGTTTCGGAACATTACGTTAGACCTCATGAATTTGTCATCCATACCGATCATGAAACACTTAAGTACCTCAAAGGTCAAACTAAATTGAACAAGTGTCATGCAAAATGGAGTGAATTCATTGAATCTTTTCCTTATGTGATCAAGTACATTAAGGGTAAAGAAAATGTAGTTGCCGACGCGCTTTCACGCATATGCATGCTTGTCACTCAACTTGAGTTGAATGTTATTGGTTTTGAGCATATAAAAGACTTGTATGAGCATGATCCATCTTTTGCTTCTCCTTATGCTAAGTGTTTGACGACACGTCTTGGGGAACAATATTACATCAAGGATGGTTACCTTATGAGAACTAACAAACTTTGCATTCCCGAGTCTTCTCTTCGCTTGCTCCTTTTGCAAGAGGCCCATGGAGGCGGACTCATGGGACACTTTGACGCGACAAGACATTCGCCATGCTCTCCACCAACTACTTTTTGGCCCAAGATGTTCATGACGACGCCTCACGCTTCACCAACCGATGCTATACATGTCGCAAAGCTAAGTCTAAAGCTCAATCTCATGGTCTTTACATGCCTCTTCCTATTCCATATCAACCATGGGAAGACATTAGTATGGATTTTGTACTTGGTTTGCCTAGGACCCAAAATGGCAAGGATTCCGTCTTTGTTGTTGTGGATAGATTTTCTAAGATGGCACATTTCATACCTTGCAACAAGATAGACGATGCTTCAGATGTTGCCAATCTCTTTTGTAGGGAAATCTTGCGACTCCATGGCGTACCAAAGACAATCGTCTCCGATCGTGACGTCAAGTTCTTGAGTTACTTTTGGAAGACCCTATGCGCCAAGCTCGGAATCAAGCTCTTGTTCTCCTCGGCATACCATCCTCAAACCGATGGCCAAACGGAGGTGACGAACCGCACACTATCCACTCTACTTCGTGTCTTTATAAAGAAGAACATCAAGGAATGGGATTCATGTCTACCAATCGCCGAGTACGCCTACAATCGTGCAAGACATTCAACTACCGGCAAGTCCCCCTTCGAGGTCGTCTACGGTTTCAACCCATTGTCCCCATTGGACATTCTACCACTTCCTCTCCACGAGCGCACCAACATGGATGCAAGTGAACGAGCAAGCTACATCAAGAAGATGCACGAAGACACAAGGCACACCATTGAGCGCCAAGTACAACGTCAAGCAAACAAGCTCAACGCAAACAAGCAACCCATCGTCTTCAACATTGGTGATCTCGTGTGGCTACACCTTCGCAAGGACCGCTTCCCCAAAGAACGCAAGTCCAAGCTTCTCCCTCGAGCCGATGGACCTTTCAAGGTGCTAGCACGCTACAACGACAACGCCTACAAGATCGACCTACCTCGAGACAAATACAACGTGAGCGACATCTTCAACGCCAACGACCTCGCACCATTCCATGGAGATGAAGCTTTTGATCCGAGGTCGGATCTCTCCCAAGGGGGGGAGATGATGCGGAGCATCCCACGATCATCCCCATGGACTTACAACCGTCTCATCAAGAGCCAAGAGGACCCATGACACGAGCTAGAGCTAGAGCTCTCGAGAACGAGGTGAGCTCTTTCCTTATTGATATCGCATATGATCCTCTCGAGACATGGCTACTACCTAAGTCCGATATGCTATGCATGATTAGGTGTCAAGGGTAACCTCCCGAGGACGAACGTGATGATGGACTAGCCACCAAGTCCGCGGATGAAGAGAACCATCGGTGATGGCCGAGTGCTCCTTCCAGCCCCGGACATCCGCCATGGCCCCGGACATCCGCCCCTCGAGCTTCGACCTCAACAGGATCCAATCGGCCAAGTCTCTGTGGCCCGGACATCCGGCGTCCAAGCCCGGACATCCGGCCCCCAGCCCGGAAATCCGGCGCCCCTTTCCCGATTCGGCTGAAACGGTCGCCCTAGCCCGGACATCCGGGCTGAGAACCCGGACATCCGGCGCCTCGCGTCTTGACATCCGCCCGACGCCCGGACGTCCAGGCCTCCCTCACTGCGCAATGCCTCGTGGCCTTGTCCCTTGTACCCCTTTGCCCAAGACTATATATACTTGTTCCTTTCCTCTTTCTAGGGTTAGCATTGGATTAGCTCATATTCTTGTGTGAGAGCCTTTGCTCATCCACTTGGCTACTTCTCCACCGAGATCAGGACCTCTCCGGAGAAGATCCCCCAAGCGGATTCAAGACCCCCTTCTAGGGTGGACCCCCTCAAGGCCTACTCACGGAGAAGAACGGTTACCTTTTGTATCTTACCGTTGTTGATCTTGAATCTTGTGCCACTCTATGCGATCGATAATCTAGCACTTGTGTGATTGATCTCTTGTCGGTTTCGTGATTTCTCTCTCGTTTCTCTCATGTTCTTCCGCGTGTTCCTCGTGATTCCCCGTAGGATCCGCTCCAACGTGAAAGATCATACACGTAGGGTTCCGCCCTACATCACAAGTGCCCAACTAGTTATGTTATATTACATGGTTAGTAAGAAACATCTTCCAGGGAGAATAGTTCCATTAGGGGTTCCTTTCCCTGGGAGGCATGCCTTAAAGTGCATGTCCGGATCAGCGAAAAAGGTAAAAGCATCTGGGGCAGATAAATAAATAAGTGAGAAATCATCTTTAGTTCACCAATCGAATATTCCCTTAAGAACGCTTAGCTTTCGGCTTCACCCAGTCCGAGGTACACATCCGGCTGACCGGCGAAGAACGATCGCAGAGGTGCTCCTTTACCACCTAGCCGAACAATCGTGCACGAGGGATAAGCACAGAGCCAGCAACCCAGCTTGGCCAAAACTTAAGTCATATCGGTGCATATAATGGTGAATAAAAGGTACATGCGAAGCGTTACATATGTGTTAGGCATAAAGCCTGTACAAATAAGCTTCATTGAAGAAGCCCCGGTATAATGTGCGGATAGCGCGTCAAGTGTGTGTGCGAACAATGCGCGAACGAGCCTTTAAAGGCTGTAAGAGAAAAGAGGAGAAGGAGAGAAATATAAGACAGCTAATGTGTAAAAAATAGACAGAGGAAGGAGACGAACTTCGAATCCGGCGCTTAGGCGTAGAATCTTCGGAGACGGGCAGCGTTCCATGGGTACGGCTCGAGTCGGTTATCCAATGCATCTCGGCCGACGGTACGCTTCCACCGGTCAGGACTTGGTCGATAATAAAGGGACCTTCCCATTTGGGCTTGAGTTTGTCCTTTTCTTGTCCAAAGAAAGCGAGAACTAACTCGCCGACATTGTAAGTTTTGGCCCGTACTTCTCTGCTTTGGTATCTTCGAGCCTGCTGTTGATAGAATGTGGAACGGGCTTTGGCCACGTCACGCTCCTCCTCCAAGGCGTCCAAACTGTCCTGCCGATCGAGCTCGGCTTCTCTTTCTTCGTACATGCGCACGAGGTGAGTCATGAATTATGTCGCAGGCGTAACTGCCTCTGCGCCATATACCATAAAGAATGGTGTGAATCCGGTGGTGCGATTCGGCGTGGTCCGCAGCCCCCGAGTACAGAGTCGAGCTCCTCTACCCAGTGCGTGTTAGATTCCTTGAGGGACCGCACTTATCTGGGTTTGATGCCGCTCATTATTAGACCATTTGCTCGCTCGACTTGACCGTTAGTTTGAGGGTGATAGACTGAAGCATAGTCGAGCTTGATGCCCATGTTTTTGCACTAGAGTTTGACCTCGTCGGCCGTGAAGTTCATGACGTTATCAGTGATGATGTTGTGGGGGACGCCATAACGGTGTACGACCCCTGATATGAAGTCTATCACCGGTCCGGATTCGCCGCCTTAATGTGCTTGGCCTCTATCCATTTGGTGAATTTATCCACCATGACCAGTAGGTATCTTTGCTTGTGGGTTCCTCCTTTAAGGGGTCCGACCATGTCAAGTCCCCAGACCGCGAAGGGCCTGGTGATGGGTATAGTTTGGAGGGTGGTGGGTGGCATGTGGCTTTGATTAGCAAAGAGCTGGCAACTGACGCATTGTTGGACTAAGTCCTGAGCATCTGCCTGGGCCGTCGGCCAATAAAATCATGTATGGAAGGCCTTTCTTATAAGGGCCCGGGCTGCGGCGTGGTGCCCGCCGAGTCCGGCATGAATTTTAGCCAGAAGATTCCGCCCTTCCTCTTCGGAGATACACCTTTGAAGGACTCCGGTCGTGCTTTTCTTATAAAGCTCTCCCTCATGGACTTTATAGGCTTTAGATCGCCGCACTATGCTACCGCCTCGTTTTGGTCCTCGGGAAGTTCCTGCCTGGTTAGGTAGGCTAGGAATGGTAACGTCCACGGGGCAATGACTGCCATTATCACGTGGGCTGAAGATGTTACTTCGTTGGTAGAGCCTCCAATTGTGCCAAAATTTTCGGTATCAAGCAGTGCGGTTGGGTCCGGGCTGTTATTTCCGGACTCCCCTTCCCGTAATACGGATGGCTTGAACAGCCGCTCTAAGAAGATATTGGGGGGAACGGCATCGCGCTTCGCGCCAATGCGTGCCAAGACGTCGGCTGCCTGATTGTTTTCTCGAGCTATATGCTGAAATTCAAGCCCTTCGAACCGAGGTTCGAATCCCCGCGCACCTCTAGGCGTTGAATGCCCATTGATACTGCCATCCGGAGACCATGTAGAAGGGCCTCGTATTCGGCTGCATTGTTGGAGTCCATATACATTATCTGGAGTACATATTGAATCAGATTCTCCTGTTGGGGATGTCGTAACAACGCCAAATTTCTGCCCAGCCAACATTTTGGAGCCGTCAAGTGCATGATCCCGCTTGGAATATGTGTCGTACTCTTTAGGGAGTTCGGCTTGATCCATTCGGCGACGAAGTCGGCCAAAACTTGCGACTTAATGGCTCACCATGGCTTATAGGTTATGTCGAACGGGAGGAGCTCAATGGCCCATTTGGCAATCCGGCCTGTCGCGTCGCGGTTGTTTATAATGTCATTAAGAGGTACTTTAGAGGCTAATGTTGTTGAACACTCTTGAAAGTAGTGTCGCAGCTTCCGGGATGCCATAAACACCGCGTACGCTATCTTTTGATAATGCGGATACCGTGACTTGCATGGAGTGAGGACAGTGGACACGTAGTAAACTGGTTTTTGAAGGGGGAACTTGTGTCCGTCCATTTCTCGTTCGACAACGAGCACCGCGCTTACAACTTGATGAGTTTCCGCGATGTATAATAGCATTGGTTCGCCCATGTTGGGCGTGGCCAGGACCGGGTTTGTTGCCAATATGGCTTTTATTTCTTCGAGTCCGGCCGTGGCGGCATCCGTCCACTCGAAGTGTTCGGTGCGCCGGAGGAGGCGATAAAGGGGTAATGCCTTTTCTCCCAGACGGGAGATAAAGCGGCTTAGAGCCGCCACACATCCAGTCAATTTTTGTATTTGTTTGAGGTCCTTTGGGATATCCAATTGTGGCAGAGCTTGGATATTGGCTGGGTTTGCTTCAATTCCTCTACTGGATACAATGAAGCCCAAGAGCTTTCCGGCTGGTACGCTGAAAACGCATTTTTCCGGGTTAAGCTTGATGTCATATGTTCGGAGATTATCGAATGTGAGCCTCAAGTCGTCTACTAGAGTTTCGACATGCTTGGTTTTGACGACCACATCATCTACGTATGCCTCCACCGCTTTTGCCGATCTGGTTTGCGGACATATGTCCGAATTATGCGCTGATATGTTGCGCCGGCGTTTTTGAGCCCGAAGGGCATTGTGTTGAAGCAGAATGGCCCGTATGGGGTGATAAATGCCATTGTGGCTTGATTAGGTTCTGCCATCTTAATTTGATGGTAGCCAGAGTATGCGTCGAGGAAACACAATGAATCGTGTCTTGCGGTAGCGTCGACAATTTGATCGATGCGGGGGAGGGGGAAGGGATCCTTTGGGCAAGCCTTGTTGAGGTCCTTGAAATCGACTGTCACGCCCAAGATGCGACCCTATCCTAAAGGAACTCGATGGTCCCACCAAGGATAGAAGCGCATCTTGAAGACGCTTTTGCAAGGTGGATATCATTACATCAACATTACATGATAGATGGGGATACATACATAAGGCACAAATGCCACAAGAATACATCAACATCATCTTACATAAGAACACCATCCGACTACGGATGAAACACAAACAGAAACTCGAACTACATCCACCCTGCTAGCCCAGGCTGCCCACCTGGAACCTATCCCCTGATCGAAGAAGAAGCAGAAGAAGAACTCCAATACAAGCAAACATCGCTCTCACGTCAAGATCATCGCAAACCTGTACCTGCAACTGTTGTTGTAGTAATCTGTGAGCCATGAGGACTCAGCAATCCCATTACCATGGGTATCAAGACTAGCAAAGCTTAATGGGTAAGGAAGATGTAAAGTGGTGAGGTTGCAGCAACGACTAAGCATATATGGTGGCTAACATACGCAAATGAGAGCGAGAAGAGAAACAAAGGAACGGTCGCCTACTAGTAATGATCAAGAAGTGATCTTGAACTCCTACTTACGTCAGACATAACCCAGAAATCGTGTTCTCCTCTCGATCAACCCCGAAAAGAGACACTCACGGTTACGCACACGGTTGGTGTATTTTAGAAGAGTTCACTTCAAGTTTACTACAACCGGATATTAACAAATTCCCATCTCGCCACATAAATCATGGCACGGCTCTCGAAAAGTTTATACCTTGCAGGGGTGTCCCAACTTAGCCCATGATAAGCTCTCGCGATCAACGAAGGATATTCTTTCTCCCCGGGAAGACCCGATCAGTCTCGGAATCCCGGCTACAAGACATTTCGACATTAGTAAAACAAGACCAGCAAAGCCGCCCGGATGTGCCGACAAATCCTGATAGGAGCTGCACATATCTCGGTCTCAGGGCACACCGGATTGTCCAAACTTCCGATAGGCGAACCCAGAGTTGCCCCTAGTGGCCACCGTGGCGGTCGACGGTTTGGACCAAAGACTCACAACGAGCACCGCCCGGGGTAAAATGAAGATGACCCTTGAGAGCGCGACTCCCAAGGGAAAAAAAGGCTAGGTGAGGCAAATGTAAAACCAAGGTTGGGCCTTCTTTGGAGGAGTCTTATTCAAAGCGAACCGTCAAGGGGTCCCATAAATCACCCAACCGCGTTAGGGACGCAAAATCCGGGAACATAATACCGATATGACGGAAACTAGGGCGGCAAGAGTGGAACAAAACACCAGGCATAAGGCCGAGCCTTCCACCCTTTACCAAGTATATAGATGCATTAATAATATAAGAGATATTGTGATATCCCAACCAAAATCCTGTCCACCATGGAGCAATCTTCAACTTCACCTGCAACTAGCAACGCTATAAGAGGGGCTGAGCAAAAGCGGTAACATAGCCAAATAATGGTTTGCATAGGAAAGGTGTCAAAGGTTAGAGGTTCATGGCAATTTGGGATGGCTTGATAAACAGGTAATAGGTAGCGCAAGATAGCGATAGAACGAAGCAACTAGCATAGCAATGATAGTAGTGAGATCCAGGTAGCGATCATCTTGCCTGAAATCCCGCAAGGAAGAAGAACGAGTCCATGAAGAAGATGAAGCCACGAAGACGAACCAAGCGTGAGATTTAACGAATCCTCACGATCGCAACGAAACGGGAACTATCGAGAAGAAGCACACAACATGGTAAACACACCACACATGAACAAGGCATGATGCACAACAAGCATGATGCATGACAAATCTAGATGAGGCTACTCATGTCAAGAGATTAAGCATACAAGAGCAACACATCAAAGCAAGTTTAAATGAGGCCGGGAACAACATATAACAATTCCAGCAAGTCCTCATATGCAAATTTCGAAATTGGTCCAGATCTTAATAACTTTATGTTCAAGTTGTTAAACAGCAAGTTAAGATGCACCACGATGATCTACACGAAAATCTAGTCAAGTTACATATGAAGTTCATTTAATTCGGAGCTACGGCCTAAAAGATATGAGCAAAACAAGATAAGCATGGCATTGGTGCGAAATGCATTAAAACATCAAGCAAAAACCTCAAAACAAGGATGCAACATGGTAATATGAAGCTACATGCAAAATCAAGCAAGTTTCATATAGAGCACACTCAAAACGGAGCAACGGTTCAACACATACGCTCTATACAAGTTTGAAGGACAAGCTGTCCAAAACAGCAACTAGGCATATTGCAAGCACATAAACAACAATCTACATCATCTTACATGAGAAAAAAAGATATGTGCATGATGTACAGGTAAAGCATAACAAAACATGAACACTGAGCTAACTCCAGAAATCCGTAGAACATGCACAAACACACATGGCAAGATTGCAAATAATAACAGTTTCAGACTTATCAGGAAATAACATCAGGTTGCAATGTTTAGAGCTATAAAACAACATGTTACAGGAACTTATCATGGAAAAAAAAGGCATGGCATGAATCTAATAATTGCATAGAACAAATATCCTTTACTGATCATGAGCCACAAAGGATCAGAAAATATGATGGCACCCATGTAAACATGTCAAGTTATATTACAGATTCATACATGGTAGGAACAACAATAAGTAGGCATGTTGGTGAGCTCGAACCACTCACCACAGAGCAACAAATGGCTTGGACAGGCAACCACCAGTAAGAAGACATGTTTATGAAGCTAAGAATGGCAAGAGCAAGTTCATAGAGTGCATGGATCACTAGCAACAATCATGGCAACATTGAACTTAAAGTTAACAGGCTGACAGCAACATTATTTAGCAATTTGAGAGCAAGATTACGACAAGTTACAGCAACCTTAATTGCAAAAAAGGGCATGGATGGATAGAGCAAGACATGTAGAACAAAACACCCTTAGTGAACATCTCCAGATTATGCATAGAATGACTTGTGGAAGCAGGTTAACATAGCATCATGATATAGCAGATTCAGACATGCAAAACAGCAACAGCAAGTACCCTACTTAACAAGCTCGATGCACTCACTACAAGACCAACAAAAATCCATGGAGGACACCACTGTGAAGATGGCATGACATAGTTCAAAACTTATGTAGGACTCATACTCATAGGATGCACACATCAAATGCAACAAAAATGACAAATGAACATGTTCTGTTAACAGACAGCAGACAACATCATATAGCACTCTTGCAGCAATGATTCAGGCATCAAGATGAGCTCAAATAAACATGATGCAATGGAATGAAATGAAGTACTCGTCGAGGCGAACAGTTTTACGTATTACACGCACGAAACGGAGCAGCATGCAAGAAGTTATGATGCGATGAAAATGACATGATAATGGAAAATATCCGGGACTTGGACGAATTTCACCTCGGGGACAAAGTCAACGAGCACGGGAACCGAGGCTCGCCGGAGATGCCGGGGAAGGAGGCGAGGCTCGCCGTAGATGGCGGATCCGGGCCGGATCTCGCCGGATCCGGCCGGATCCCGGCGCGGGGAGGCGGAGGAGGTCGCCGGGCGCGGGCGAGGCGCGGCGCAAGCACGGGCTGCCGGGCGGCGGCGGCGGCGGCGGCGCGCTGGGCGGCAGACGGGAGGCGCTGGCGGGCGGATCTCAAGGATCGGGCGGCGGGCGGCTCGGCCGGGAGGGCCTCACTGGCTCTGGGGCCGACGCAAGTGAGTGAGGCCGACGGGACACGTGGCGCTCGCGGAGTGGAGGAGGGAGGCGGCGGAGGTGACGTGGAGGCGCGTGATTCGCCGGGGTGAGGTGGAGGCTGGCGGGTGGACTCGTCCGGCGCGGAGGCGGACATGTCCGGCGGCGGGGAGGAGTTTGGCTAGGGTTTGGACTGCGGGAATTTTTGGGGGAGATGCACATATTTATAGGTAGAGGGAGCTAGGAGAGTCCAAATGGAGCACGGTTTTCGCCCACACGATCGTGATCGAACGACCGAGAGCATGGAGGGGAGTTTGCTGGGTTTTGGGCCACTTTGGAGGGGTGTTGGGCTGCAAAGAGAAGGAGGCTTTCGCGGTTACCCGGTTAACCGATGGGGTATCAAACGACCTCCAAATGACCCGAAACTTGACAGACGGTCTACCGGTGCTATACCAAGGCCACTTGGCAAGCCTCTAGCCATTCCGAGAAAGTTTAACACCCACTCACGAAAAGAGGTAAAAGAGGGCGCCGGGAGACATAGGAGTGCCGGATTGGAAAACGGACAACGGGGAAAATGCTCGGATGCATGAGACGAACACGAATGCGAAATGAGATGCACATGATGACATGATATGAAATGCAGATGATGACATGGCAAAGTGCAACACGCAAGCAAATGGCATGGCAACGACGGCGAATAACTGGCAGACACCTAGCGCATCGAAACCGGGGCGTGACATCGACGCATAGGCGCCAGGATTTGTCCTTCTTTGGTACCATCACCAGGTTCGCTAGCTAGTCCGGATGTTTTATATCTCTGATGAATCCAGCCTCCAATAGTTTGGCTAGCTCCTCTCCCATGGCTTGTCTCTTAGGTTTGGAGAAACGCCGAAGAGCCTGTTTGACTGGCTTGAATCCTTTTAGGATGTTTAGGCTGTGCTCGGCCAGCCGGCGTGGGATTCATGGCATGTCTGAAGGGTGCCAGGCAAAAATGTCCCAATTTTCACGTAGGAATTCTCGTAGTGCAGCGTCTACATCATGGTTTAATTGTGCCCCAATGGAAGCCGTTTTGTAGGGTCCGTTGGGTGGACTTGGAATTTGACTATTTCGTCTGCTGGTTTAAAGGAGGTGGACTTGGATCTTTTATCGAGTATCACATCGTCCTCGTTCACTTGTGGGAGCGAAGGCGATCAGTTCCTCGGCCGCTAGGGCTTGGATAGTGCCTCGAGGGCTAGTGCGGTTGTCTTATTTTCGGTAGCTGGAGTGCTATGTCCGGGTCACTAGCAAGACTGATGATTCCGTTGGGCCCGGGCATTTTGAGCTTCATGTACCCGTAATGGGGTATAGCTTGAAAAATTGTGAATGCCTCTCGCCCTAATAGAGCATGGTATCCGCTGCTGAACGGGGCCACTTGGAACGTGACCTCCTCGGACCTGTAATTATCCGGCGTGCCGAACACCACATCCAGTGTCATTTTACCTGTGCAGCTCGCTTCCCGACTGGGGATTATTCCTCTAAAGGTTGTGCTGCTTCGCTCAATGCGGCTCCTGTCTATTTTCATTTTTCGAAGGGTTTCCTCATAAATGAGGTTCAATCCGCTACCACGGTCCATGAGTACCTTGGTATGGCGAATGGCGTCCACTATTGGACTGAGGACCAATGCTGCTGGTGCTCGGGCTGTTCGGAATTTAGGTTCATCACTGGCATTAAAAGTAATAGCCGTGTCACTCCATGGATTTATTGTTGCTACTTGGTAGACTTCGGCAAGGTTGCGCAGTGTTCGTTTTCGCATATTGTTTGATGCGAAAGTCCCGAAGACTGTTAATACCGTACTAGTATCCTTGGGCTGGTGCTCTGTGGATGCTGGGGTTAGAAGCTCCTCGCCGCTTTTATGCCACCTGCCGGAGTATCCAACATGCTCTAAGGCTATGAGTTGGTGTGGCGCCCTCTGTACTATGAATTTTACAGGGTCCGCTGAGCCATCCCTCCAGTATGGTTCCATGCCCCGTGGGGGGGGGTTTGTTTTTTGGTGTTTAACCCGGGTGATTGGCGATAATGCACCCTTTTGTTTTGGACTGGGTTTGTATTCGGGGCCGGATTGTCCCAAAATCTTACTTCGGTTTTCCAGGCGCTTTCCATCGCACAGTACTTTCGTACTATGGACGCCAAGTCAGCAAAGCGTGTAATTTCACGGCGACCTATGGTGTTGAGGATTCCCATGTCCGTGCAATTATTGCAAAAGAATGAAATTGCGTCTTCCTCGCGGTAGTCCTTTATCCTCTTCATAACCAGGAGGAATCTGGCCCAGTAATGATGTACTGTTTCTTCAGGCTCTTGCCTAATATTGGATAGATCGCCTATGTTCGCGTGGGTGGGTGGAATTAGATCCGAAACCCCACCCAATCTGAGGCTCAAGGGCCAAGGAGTTTCCGAACTCGGAAGCTTGGTTGGATGTTGTCCACTGAATCTAACCCGTTGCCTGACTCTAAGTTCAGTCCTTGAGTGACGTCCTCCCTTCCGCGGGTATCCGGCTTGGAGGGATTGGGAATCCAGACATAGTTAGTCCTTAAGATAGATGAAGGGTCGCCGCATTGTTCCTCCACCACATCAACGTGATGGGTGACCTGGGGAGAGTTAATCTCTCTCAGATCGGGTTTAGATCCAATCTGATCGTAGTCTGTAGCGACTCCTGTATGCAATGCGATCCAAGAGCTCGCTTAAAGAAGAGAGCTCCATCGGATGTAATCGCCGGCGAAGTTCCGAGTTGACGTGAAGATTGCTTTTGATGACCCGAGAAGTCATCGCCGGGCAAGAGCGTCGAGCAGGCGGTCATAAGAAAACCGCCTAGCCGGAGAGTTTGGCCGATAGCCAAAGCTCCTTTAGCAACAAAGCTGTCTTTAAATACGGGATGAGGCATCCTTCCTGATGGCGACAGCACATCGAAACTCTCAATGAAAGGACTAATGTCGGTGTCAAAACCGGCGGATCTTGGGTAGGGGGTCCCGAACTGTGCGTCTATGTCGGCGTTCTGGGAACCAGGGTACCTAGACTTGCCTGCCTGCGGCCTGCGGCGTGGCTCAAGGGGTGGCCCAGCACGGCCCATCTTCATCAGCACAAGCTCAAGACCCTCGCGAGGGGCCTCTCATGCGGGGCGCATTTACGTGGAGCTTCCTTAGGCACGGCCTTGTCAGGCTGGCTGGAGAGGAGGCGGAGAGATCAAGGCGGGGTACCTCACGAGGTGCCCATGACGCAAGCCATGACGACCAAGGGCGCCAGGCGGCCGCCAGCCCGCGCAGTGTCCTCCTTTCCTCTTTGGTGCAAAGGGAACAAGCGCAGGCGAGAGCATCAAGCAAAGGCATCCGTTTCGGTGCAACAAGACCAAGACTGTCGCAACGGCAGGAAGGAAGTCATCGTGGAGCCCAAGCCGGCGTCACCACCAGAGGCTTTGGCAGGCGAGGACCAACTTTAGTCAGGATAAGTGTACTAGATGTTCCCCTTCAAAATGGCCAATTGTTGGCGCCCTTCCCGCTCGATATTTGGGAAGAGGCCCAGGGCCCTTGCCTATAAATAGGACTAGCCACCCACAGAGAGAGGGATGGAGGATCCGGAATCCAGAACAGGGTAGAGGCATCTAGAAATCTTAGAGAGAGAGAGAGAGCGACTGAACTCCCCTAGCAGTTCATCGCACCAGCCAAGAACAGACCCTCGCGAGGCTGTTCTTCCTTGTGTTGTTCGTCATCAGCCCAAGAGGCAATCCACCACACCACAAACTAGAGTAGGGTATTACACCATAATGGTGGCCCGAACTAGTATAAACCATGTGTCTCTTGTGTCGTTCTTTTCATAGCTTAGATCCTAGCGAGGCGGCGAGGCGCGGGTAGGTAGAGGGCGAGATCTCCGCGCGCACCCCAGTGTTCGAACCTAGAGGGTCTGCTGGAACCTGAAATCCGACATTTGGCGCGCCATGTAGGGGTGCGCCGGAATTCGTCTTCCGCCGCCCTGTTCTTCGCCGACCACCGCATCCATGTCAGATACTCGTCGGGCCCGCACCAAGCACCGAGCCGCTCTCGCTTCCCGCGTCGCCCAGACGGCCCCGCGTCAGCGGCCGCCCCCGCCGTTCCCCGTCGCCCGCCGTCAACGCCGCCACCGGCCCGGTGGGGAACGAGCAGCAAGCATTGTCCCAAAGATCCGTCCGTGAGGCGAGACGGCCGGCGCCACTCCTTCACTCACCCCAGCTGGTTCTTCGTCTGGCGCTCACAGCGCATGGAGGCTCGAGTTGCGCTCATCGCGGCAAACGAGCTCCTGCGCCTGCCGACGACGGCGTCTACGAGGAGTGGCTCGACCGCGTCGCCGAGCTTGTCCGCGCCGCAAGGGGCTCCCCCGCGCCGTCCTTCTCGCTGCACCGCGGGCGATGAAGCTCCGGAGGCGCCTCAGCCGTCTCCCCCTCAAGAAGGTGCCCTGGCCCCAAGGCGCGTGGCCCCGGGGCGGAACCCACTCCGTCCGGCGCCAGCGCAGCAAGAGCAGAGCTGCCAAGAGGTCCCTCGTCCCCAAGATGTTGCCCGAGTGCTGCACCGGCTCGTCACGACCACGCTCCTGCTCCAGCACGCCAAGACCCCGCGCTGCTCCCAGCT
The DNA here is from genome assembly GCA_021605145.1 of Aegilops bicornis. Classification (NCBI taxonomy): domain Eukaryota; kingdom Viridiplantae; phylum Streptophyta; class Magnoliopsida; order Poales; family Poaceae; genus Aegilops; species Aegilops bicornis. The sequence continues at coordinate 237,751,219 of CM038669.1, forward strand.
GCAGCGCATGGGGACCTGCAAGACCAGGCTCTTCGTCACCAAAGGCCTCCCGTGGCCACAGCAGCTGCCGCGCTTCACCACCGAAGCTGCGCAGCGTCAGGTGGCTCCGGCAAGTTCAAGCCAGACCTGCCTCCTCGCTACGATGGCACGCCCGACCCTGCGGAGTTCCTCCAGCTCTACGAGCTGGGCATCGAAGCCGCCAACGGGGCCGAGAAGGTCATGGCGAACTGGTTTCCCATGGCACTCAAGGACGGTGCCCGCACCTGGCTCCTGAACACGGCTCTGCACGATCTCCTCACGGGACGAGATGCGCACCGCTTCATCGCCAACTTCCAAGGTACTTCATGACCGCCTCCTGCCAGGAGCGACATGCGCCGCATCAAGCGCAACTGTGGGAGACCTGCAGAAGTACATCCAGCGCTTCAACAATGCACGCCTCAAGATTCCCAAGGTGACCGAGGAGGCCATCATCTCAGCCTTCTCCGACGGTGTGCGCGACGTCAAGATGATGGAGGAGCTGGCGATGCATGAAGATCATGCACTTCCTTGAGCTGTTCAACTTGGCGACCAAGTGCGCCAGGCTGTGGAAGGACGCCTTTCCTCCTCGAGCTGCCACCGCACCCGTAAGAGAAGAAATCCAAGGCCAAGGACGTGAAGCGCAAGGGGGCTGCGGTGCTCGCGGCAGAACCAGACACCAAGCGGGCAGAGATCAGCCCGAGTCTTCCATGGGCAGCCGGTACTGTGTGTACCACGACCTCCACACCCACAACACCAACGATTGTCAAGAGCTCCGAGCCGTGCGAGAAGGGAGGATCGGTCGACGCCCCGACCGCAATGATCGAGGCTACGGCCAAGGAGGAGGAAGGAACACAGGACGCAGGGAAGACCGTGGCCCTCGCCAAGGGTGGCGCGACCGACCTCGCGAGGATCGCTCGCAGGATCAGCCTCGCGAGGGAGACTGGAGGGATCAGCCTCGCGAGGATCGCTCGCAAGGAAAAGCAGGCCTCCCTCCTCTGCCGCCGCAGCCAAGGAGAAACGAGGACCATCATCAGGACGAGGGGGCTGGGGCTTCTGTGAGCCGCGACGACGATCGCTTGCGTGCAGGCGGAGCTCAAGCCCCAGCCTCTCAACGCATCTTCAAGCAGTTCGCCCACGAAGTGAATGGAGTCCTCCCCAGGCTCGAAGCCACACGCCCCCTCAGGTGGTCAGCGTGCGCCATCACATTCAGCTCAGTGGATCAGCTCAAGTGCGCAGCCACAGCCGGAGTCCTCCCGATGCTTTGTTCCCCAATCATCAGCAATGTGCAAGTCACCAGACCCTCATCGATTGCGGAGCAGGGCTCAACGTCCTGTCTGTAGAGACATTCAACAATCTCCAAGTGCCTTACAATCAGCTTCAGCCAACCAAGCCTTTCCCCGGAGTCACCGATGGCTCCACGGTTCCGATTGGGCAGGTCCGCCTCCTTGTCACCTTCGGGGCGCGCGACAACTACCGCACCGAGCTCATCGACTTTGATGTCGCCCACATTCGCTTGCCATACAATGGGATCCTTGGCCGCCCAGCGCTTGCCAAGTTCATGGCCGTGACTCAACGCGGCTACAACGTCCTCAAGATGCCAGGAAGCGGTGGAGTCATCACGGTGCCTTGTGAAGAGAGAGACGCATTATGCTCTCTGGAGCGAGCCTTTCAAGCCGCATCACTTGAAGACCCAGATCGCAGGAGCATGAGGCTCCCTGAGACCGCTCCCAAGAAGAAGGCATGAGTGGCAGCCGCCGCTTACCCGTCGTAGCTCCCCATCCAGGCGAGGATGGTGGGTTGTGCGTCTGCATCGACATCCCAGGGCTCAACTGAGCCGCCTCTCAGGAGCGCTTCTGGCCCTCATGCATGGGGCGCTGTGAAGGTCCACCCCACAGCTACGCTCGCATGCCCTACGGCCTGCCGAACGCGGTCGCCACGTATCAGCGCCTCATGAGGAACATCCTGGAGGCTCAAGAGGCCAGGCGCTCCGCAGTCCTGGCGGAGATGGAGATGGTCCGCGAGGAGCCACCAGCGCCTCCGGAGCCTCCCGAGGCTCTGGGCCCGGGGCTCGTGAAGGTTGGCTTCTGCAGCCCACGACGTCCGCTACTTCAACATCCTTTCGTCTTCAACATTATCAGGTGACATCCTTCAAGTTTCATTTCCAGCTGGGAGCGCCCCCCATGGCTGCATTATTCCCAGGTCGCGTGGGTCCGTCCCTGCGGCGTGTATCCCCTTTACTTCATGTTCCTTGCTTACTTTGTTGGGGGCGCTCCTCGGGCTGCATCATCCCCAAGTCGCTCGGGCCAGACCCAGCGGCATGTACCCCTCTTGCGTTGATTTCAGGTCATGTGTTCGACCCATCATGATTGTTATTTGATGCCTGTCCACGGCACCCCTTCTTCCTTCATGTCGGCCGCTTGCACGTTAAAGGGGAGGTACCTGAGCATCGCGACTGTGGCTCCCATCGGCTCTCCAGACCCTCACCCTCGGCCTTGTCCACGACATCGCGACACGGCATACCAGCGACCATCGAGACCCGCTCGAGGGCCGGGACCCGAGGACATAGAGCGTCGGCATCTAACCAAATTTGCAGGAACACATCACAAGTTAAGGCCCAGTGCCAGGCGCAACCCGCCTTGAGGTAGGGCCCCGTGAGTCCCACGCTGGCTCATGGGTGCCCAGATACACCTCGTCGGGCCCGACCGTGCCAGCCACGTGTCTGGGCGGGGTTGTACACGCCCCGGGGGCTCCTCCCGGAGGGGAGCCCCCTCCCACGCACCAGTGGAAGCACCATGCTCCGCGCTGGCTGACGACACTGCCGAGGAGCGGCTATGCCCATACACATACGGAAGCGCTATGCTCTGCGCTGGTGATAAACAACTGAGGGTGGCCCCCGGCCACATCAACCTCAGGGAGCCCAGAGCTCAGTGTCTGGCCTCATCGCAACGCCTCCCCTCGGGAGTTCTGCGCGAGGGGGCTGGGCACAGGGGCTACGCCTGGGTCACGCCTGACGCCAAGACACTCCAGCCCAGGCCCCTCGGGCCTGGTTTGTCGTGACGCCTTTCCCGAGCGGAGCCAAGCGACGAAGGCTGTTTGAGCGTCAAGGGGGACTCCTGAGCATCGCGACTCAGGAGCCTAACTGGTCACGTAGCCCCTCACTCCTTAGTTCCGAAAGGCTAACGGCAGTTGAGGTATGCGCGGGGCCGGGCTCTGCAGACGTAGAATGGTAGATTCACCCACACATCTCACCTCCCTACTTGTTGTTCGTGCGCCAAGGGGGACTCCTGAGCATCGCGACTCAGGAGCCTAACTTGTCACGTAGCCCCTCACTCCTTGGTCCCGTCCTGTTTTCCGGTCGGGGCTAACGGCGGCTGAGGTATGCGCGGGGCCGGGCTCTGCCGGCGTAGAACATAAGCAAGTAGGAAGGAGGAGCGCAAATCTCAAGGAATTCAAAAGCAAATATTACAGTCCATAACCGTTATCACAACACCAAACGCAAGTTTAAACGCCTCCCCGAGGCATGATGCATGTTGGAGGAGCTGAAAGCAGAACAGGAGCCACGACGGAGTCATTTGTTGGCGGTGGAGCTGCGCGAGCGGGTTCGCCTCGTGAAGCCCCAGGACTGGCAGCGCCTCGCTTCGGCTTGGTGCTGAAGGCCCGGAACTTCGACAGCAGAGCCTCCGCTCGATCCTTCACGGCCTCAGCAGCGGCAGCGGCAAGCTCGCCGCTCGCTGGCTCTAGCAGGCTGTCGAGGTCGACGTCGGGATCGCGAAGGTAGACGTGGATAAGGACCTGCATCAGCGCTGCAGAAGACAAGACACGCGCCTCGGCCTCAGCTGTAGGGCCAAGGCAAAGGGTGACATCTTCAAGAGTGCGAATCAGGAAGGGAAGCAGCTTGGCGGGGCCGTCCTCGGCGCCGGCCAGCGGGCTTTCCAGGCCGCCGTCAGAAGCTGCCCTCAAGAAGGTGCGAGCCTTCACCTCCATCTCCGTGAAGGCCTCGCGGTCCTCGGCAAGAACCCGCGCCTTGCCGTCCAGCTCGACCTTCTCCGCCTCCAACTCCTGCTCTAGCGCACCCAGGCGGTCACGGCGCCTGTTAAGATTGGCGTCCCAGTTCTTGACGGTCGCCTCGTGAGCCTTCATGTATTCCTCCTTCTCTTGGCGAATGCGGGCCTCCTTGTCAAGCTGGTCCCGCAGGCCCTGCAGCTCGCTCTCCAGCGCCTTGCAGCGACCTCGGACATCGGCTACCTCCCCCAAGACGGCGTCGCGAGCAGCCTTCGCCCCAAGGACGGCCTGCTTCTCCTCGTCAGTAGCCGTCGAGGCCTGAACCAGCGCCGCTCGAATCGAAGCGTCAGAGCGATTCTAGCCAGAGGCCAGCTCCAAGCGCCCGGCCACCAAGCAAGGGTCGGCGCCCAGAAGATCTTGCTGCAGCCGGTCCAATTCAGCAGCAGCACGATCCAGGACAGTGGGAGGAGTCGGAGAGACAGCAGTTGGTGGAGTAGGAGGAGAGGACGGCAACAGAATCCACAAGAGGCGGGGCCTGCTGCGCCCCCAACAGTGTGGCGGTGGCATCGTGCAAGGACACCTCAGAGTCGCGTGGGCCATGGAGGCTGAGCTTCGCCCAGCCAGCTCCACCAGCCTCGCAAGGATGACCGGGCAGAGAGGCCCGTGTCTTGCCGCCGCCTTCCTTCAAGGGCAGAGGCGCTGCCCAGACGGAGCCTCAGGGAGCTCCCTTCACTTAGCAGCGCCAAATTTCAGCCAAGAGATACAGATATCAAGCCTTAGAGTCAAAAGCAAGGAATAAAACAAGAATCAAGCACTTACTGGTCATCGCTCGCGAGCTCGAGCAACCTCTGGCCATACTTGAAGCCCGAGAGCCGGCTGCAGGGATCAGCCTCAAGAGGCCCGGGAGCAGGAGGCACGTCTGCGGATCGCCTCGGAGCCGGGGCAGACCCGCGGGGGACCAGTCCTGTCCTTCTTCGGGATCGGGGGCAAGCTCTCGCCGCCCCGCTCGTCGCCATCCTCGTCGTCGTCGCTCGGGAAGAGGCGGAGAGCGCGGGACCTGCGCCGGGGGAGGGGCGCTCTCGACTCCCCATCGGTCGCCTCGGAGTCAGGCCCCGCTTCCCGCTCCTCTTCTTCCTCCTCTTTGCTGGAGTCGCCGGAGGACACGTTCACCGTCGCCAGGGCCGCCGGGTCCTCGGGAACCTCCGCGGGCACGGGCCCGTCCCCATTGAAGACGGGCATGGATTCCACCGCCTGCTCCCAATCATCTCGAAGGAACAGGGGCACAGGAGCGCCCTCCAGCCTCGCCACGTCTCCCCGGCCAAAGATTTGAGGACCACGGCCATATCTTCGTCGGCCAAGACTGCGGGGCTCGGGTGGGGCCTCCACAATGAAGCAGCATCGACGTAAGCGGGGCCACCGATGCTCCAGAACTCCCTCAGAGCGACGCGCAGTCAACCGCGCCGCCATGTTGCTCGGCCGCAGATCCGCGTCCATCTTCTCCGGCCACCGGCTTGGCGGGGATCCACGAGTTCCACGCGAGACCAATCATCGGAGCTCGTGGGATGCTCTGTGGGCAGAATCAGCCGAGGGTGGATGCTCCCAGCATCTACCATGACCAACTTGCTCCTGAAGCCCTCAATCCTCTTCCCGGGCTTCGAGATGGCGTTGGAGCTGCCATACGCGACAAAGCTCGCGCACGCGGAGATGGGACCACAAGAGGTCCGGAGGGAGAAGTAGTGGCGCAGCAAGGCCACTGAGGGCTGCACCCCGACGTGAGCCTCACAATAGTAGGCGAAGATCGCCAGAAGAAGAACAGAGTTGGGGTGGAGGTGCAGAGCTTGCAGTTTGTAATGGCGGAGGACAGAGAAGAAGAACTCAGAAAAGGGAGGCACCAGACCGGCAGCAATGGCGCTCACGAAGAGCGGATAGAAGGTGCTTCCTTGGCCCTCGGGAAGGGCGGAGCCAGCCTTGAACACCTTCGCCTATCGATGCCTTGCGCCGCCACCATCCGCGCACCCGGGCAAGGCCCTCCTCCGACACATTCGGCGAGTCCAAGGCGGCTGAGTACCAAGCTCCGGCCGGGGTCTGGCGAGGCGCCATGTCTTGCTAGGGCACGCGATCGAAGTAGATCTAGAGATTTCGAAGGCAGGAAGGAAAGGCGCAAGAAAGGGGATCTGAGCAATGACCGGAGGAGACGAGGGAAGCAAAGCCTAGACAGACGCCGCTCTTTTGTTGATTCGTGCAGTCGCTAAGGCGCCCACGTCCAACCAACCGCCACGCGGCACCCAAGGCCGCAGGCTATTAGGGCCCGTGGCGCTTCGCACTTGCCCCTTCGCTTCTCTGCTCAGCCAAGTCCGGGCGCGCCTTGGGCCCGGGGGCTACTGTCGGCGTTCTGGGAACGGGGGTACCCAGACTTGCCTGCCTGCGGTCTATGGCGTGGCTCAAGGGGTGGCCCAGCACAGCCCATCTTCATCAACACAAGCTCAAGACCCTCACGAGGGGCCAAGCCTCGAGGGGCGGATGACAGGGAGCTTCCTCAGGCACGGCCTCGTCAGGCTGGCTCGCGAGGAGGCGGAGAGATCAAGGCGGGGTACCTCACGAGGTGCCCATGACGCAAGCCATGACGACCAAGGGCGCCAGGCGGCCGCCCGGCCAGCAGTGTCCTCCTTTCCTCTTTGGTGCAAAGGGAGCAAGCGCAGGCGAGAGCATCAAGCAAAGGCATCCATTTCGGTGCAACAAGACCAAGACCGTCGCAATGGCAGGAAGGAAGTCATCGTGGAGCCCAAGCCGGCGTCACCACCAGAGCCTTTGGCAGGCGAGGACCAACTTTAGTCAGGATAAGTGTACTAGATGTTCCCCTTCAAAATGGCCAATTGTTGGCGCCCTTCCCGCTCGATATTTGGGAAGAGGCCCAGGGCCCTTGCCTATAAATAGGACTAGCCACCCACAGAGAGAGGGATGGAGGATCCGGAATCCAGAACAGGGTAGAGGCATCTAAAAATCATAGAGAGAGAGAGAGTGATTGAACTCCCCTAGCAGTTCATCGCACCAGCCAAGAACAGACCCTCGCGAGGCAGTTCTTCCTTGTGTTGTTCGTCATCAGCCCAAGAGGCAATCCACCACACCACAAACTAGAGTAGGGTATTACACCACAATGGTGGCCCGAACTAGTATAAACCCTGTGTCTCTTGTGTTGTTCTTTTCATAGCTTAGATCCTAGTGAGGCGGCGAGGCGCAGGTAGGTAGAGGGCGAGATCTCCGCATGCACCCCAGTGTTCGAACCGAGAGGGTCTGCCGGAACCCGAAATCCGACAGTCTAGGCGGATGGTAACAGGAGACAAGGGACACGATGTTTTTACCCAGGTACGGGCCCTCTAGATGGAGGTAAAACCCTACTCCTGCTTGATTAATATTGATGATATGGGTAGTACAAGAGTAGATCTACCACGAGATCAAAGAGGCTAAACCCTAGAAGCTAGCCTATGGTATGATTGTTGTTCGTCCTACGGACTAAAACCCTCCGGTTTATATAAACACCGGAGAGGGCTAGGGTTACACAGAGTCGGTTACAATGGGAGGAGATCTACATATCCGTATCGCCAAGCTTGCCTTCCACGCCAAGGAAAGTCCCATCCGGACATGGGACAAAGTCTTCAATCTTGTATCTTCATAATCCAGGAGTCCGGCCGAAGGTTATAGTTCGGCTATCCGGACATCCCCTAATCCGGGACTCCCTCACTAACCATAGCATGAAACATATGGATCCAAATCAACCCCTTACGAAGCAACGCATAAACTAGGGTTTAAGCTTCTGTCACTCTACTAACCCATAATCTACTTATTACTTCCCAATGCCTTCCTCTAGGCCCAAATAATGGTGAAGTGTTATGTAGTCGACGTTCACATAACACCACTAGAGGCTAGATAACATACATCTCATCAAAATATCGAACGAATACCAAATTCACATGACTACTAATAGCAAGACTTCTCCCTTGTCCTCAGGAACAAACGTAACTACTCACAAAGCATATTCATGTTCATAATAAGAGGGGTAATAATATGCATAAAGCATCTGAACATATGATCTTCCACCAAATAAACCAATTAGTATCAACTACAAGGAGTAATCAACACTACTAGCAACCTACTAGCACCAATCCCGAACTTGGAGACAAGAATTGGATACAAGAGATGAACTAGGGTTTGGAGAGGAGATGGTGCTGGTGAAGATGTTGATGGAGATTGCCCTCTTCCGATGAGAGGAATGTTGGTGATGACGATGGTGATGATTTCCCCTCCCGGAGGGAAGTGTCCCCGGCAGAACAGCCTCACGAGCCCTAGATTGGTTCCATGAGGTTCCGCCTCGTGGCGTGAGTCTCATCGAAAGGTTGCTTAATGTTTTTTCTTGATGAAAGACTTCATATAGGAGAAGATGGGTGTCGGAGAGCCACCAGGGGCCCACGAGGTAGGGGCGCGCCTAGGGGCGCCCCCACCCTCGTGAGCAGGGTGTGGGCCCCCTGGCCTTCATCTTTGGCGACGATTTTTCTTTATTTATTTTAAGACTTTTGGAGTTGCGCAGAATAGGTCTCCAATATTTACTCCTTTTCCAGCCCAGAATTTGAGCTGCCGGCATTCTCCCTCTTCATGTAAACCTTGTAAAATAAAAGAGAATAGCCATAAGTATTGTGACATAATGTGAAATAACAGCCCATAATGCGATAAATATCGATATAAAAGCATGATGCAAAATGGACGTATCAACTCCCCCAAGCTTAGACCTCGCTTGTCCTCAAGCGAAAAGCCGATAACAATAAATAAGTCCTCATGTTTAGAGGTAGAGGCGTCGATAAAAATAAAATACGGACATGAAGGCATCATGATTGTTCTTATAACAGCAACACATATAGATTTTGTCATATGATTACTTATGTTCAAGTGATGATCTTTTCACCATGCAAAAGTATGAATCAGAAACCTTATTGAGCACCAACAAATTATAACGTCAGTCATTGAAGCAATTGCAATTTATCATAATATCGGAAAGAGTCTATGTCAGATCTTAAAAGCAAGTCCACATACTCAACTATCATTTAGTCCTTCATAATTGCTAACACTCACGCAATACTTGTGGTTACGGAGTTTTAATCGGACACAGAGAAAGATAGGGGCTTATAGTTTTGCCCACAACCTTTTTACCTCAAGGGTAATGTCAACAATAATAATTCATGCTCCCCTACATCCAATTAGATATATATATATATATATATATCATGTTCTTTCCAACATGCTGGGCTTGCCAAAGGATAAAATGAAAAAGGAAAGGTGAAGATCACCGTAACTCTTGCATAAGGTAGAGGATAATAATAAAAGATAGGCCCTTCGCAGAGGGAAGCAGAGGTTGCCTTGCGCTTTTATGGTTGGATGCACAAAATCTCAATGCGAAAGAACGTCACTTTATATTGCCCCTTGTGATGTGAACCTTTATTATGCAGTCCGTCGTTTTTATTACTTCCACATCACAAGATCGTATAAAGCTTATTTATCCCACACCAATCAATCATACATGTTTAGAGCAATTTTTATTGCTTTGCACCGATGACAACTTACTTGAAGGATCTTACTCAATCCGTAGGTAGATATATAGCTCACGGACTCGATTACATAGAGAGATCATAAAGCAAAACTCAAAACTAGATCATGCCATAACTTTATTCTACTATATCAAGATACTACTAATAGGATCGAACTAAGAAAAACGGTAAAGATAGGAGTTGTGATGGTGATACGATACCGGGGCACCTCCCCAAGCTTGGCGGTTACCAAGGGAGTGCCCATACCCATGTGATTATGTCTCCTTCTTTGTTGTCGATTGTAATATTCTTGGCGATGATTCCCCTCAAGATACGGTTCTCCTCCTCGAGCTTATTGACTTGCTGCTTGAGGTCCATTATTTCATGCGCAGCTTTCAGATGTGACTAAAGCTCCTTGCACCCAAGGATGCTGCATAGCTGCGGGAGAACAAGAGACACTCCTCCTCATATTTTCATAAGAAGGAAAATCTAACATTGGAAGGGATAACCGAGTTTGGAATAGATGAGCTCTGAAGTTCCCCCATCGTAAACCCAGCTCGGAGGCGAGAGGTGACTTCTTGATCCTCCATGGCATCTACCCTCATCAAGTCGGCCTCCATCTCTTCCTCCGTTGCTGGCCCAAAGTGGTCAGCGTCGCTGTTTGCCCTTGGTTCCGGTGCCGGATTAGATACCCGGCTCTCCCCGACTGACTCTTGAGAAGACATCTTGCTCTAATCTGCAGCAGCAGCGGCTCAAAACAAAAACGAGGGGATTTGCGTGATACGGGAGTCAAAACCTTCGGGAGAATATATAATAAATTTTTACCGACCAAAATACGTATAGTGCAAGAAAACGAAGTCCAGAAGGCACACGGGGTGCTCACGAGGTAGGGGGCGCGTCCAGGGGGTAGGGCGCGCCCTCCACCCTCGTGGAGCCCTCGTGTCCTTCCCGGACTGCCACTTATTTTTCTATTTTTCTAAATATTCCAAAATGGAGAAATATTGCCTTAGAAATTGTTTTGGAGTCGGTTTGCTTACCGTACCACATACCTATTCCTTTTCGGAGTCTGAAACATTCCGGAAAGTGTCCCTTATGTATACCTCCGGGGTTACGGTTTCAATAATATTGGTTTCAACATTTATGGGATTACCTGAGATATAATGTTTGATCCTTTGACCGTTTACCACCTTCGGATTTGTGCCTTCGAAGTTGTTGATTTTTATGGCACCGGAACGATAGACCTCCTCGATAATGTATGGACCTTCCCATTTAGAGAGAAGTTTTCCTGCAAAGAATCTTAAACGAGAGTTGTATAGAAATACATAATCACCTACATTAAACTCACGCTTTTGTATCCTTTTGTCATGCCATCTTTTAAGTTTTTCATTAAACAACTTAGCATTTTCATAAGCTTGGGTTCTCCATTCATCAAGTGAGCTAATATCAAATAACCATTTCTCACCGGCAAGTTTGAAATCATAGTTGAGATCTTTAATAGCCCAATATGCCTTATGTTCTAATTCAAGAGGTAAGTGACATGCTTTTCCATAAACCATTTTATACGGAGACATACCCATAGGATTCTTATATGCAGTTCTATAGGCCCATAATGCATCATCAAGTTTCTTGGACCAATTCTTTCTAGACCTATTAACAGTCTTTTGCGAAATTAATTTGAGCTCTCTATTGCTCAATTCTACTTGACCACTATACTGCGGGTGATAAGGAGATGCAATTCTATGATTAACGTCATATTTAGCAAGCATTTACGGAAAGCACCATGAATAAAGTGTGAACCACCATCAGTCATTAAATATCTAGGGACTCCAATCCTCGGAAAAATAACTTCCTTAAGCATTTTAATAGAAGTGTTATGATCAGCACTACTAGTTGGAATAGCTTCTACCCACTTAGTAACGTAATCAACAAAGAACCAAAATGTGTGTATATCTATTAGAGGCAGGAAAAGGTCCCATATAATCAAAGCCCCAAACATCAAATGGTTCAATAACAAGTGAATAATTCATAGGCATTTCTTGACGTCTACTAATATTACCAATTCTTTGACATTCATCGCAAGACAAAACAAACTTACGGGCATCCTTGAAGAGAGTGGGCCAATAAAAACCGGATTGCAATACCTTATGTGCAGTTCTATCTCCAGCGTGGTGTCCTCCATAAGCTTCGGAGTGACACTTGCGTAGGATCTATTCCTGTTCATGCTCAGGTACACAACGTCTAATAACACCATCTACTCCTTCTTTATAAAGATGTGGGTCATCCCAAAAGTAATGTCGCAAATCATAGAAAAACTTTTTCTTTTGTTGGTATGTGAAGCTAGGTGGTATAAATTTAGCAACAATATAATTAGCATAATCAGCATACCATGGAGTGCTATGAGAAGTGCTTATGACATTTAATTGTTCATCAGGAAAGCTATCATCAATAGGTAGTGGGTCATCAAGAACATTCTCTAACCTAGATAAGTTATCTGCAACAGGGTTCTCAGCTCCTTTTCTATCAACAATATGCAAATCAAATTCTTGCAGCAAGAGAACCCATCTAATAAGTCTAGGTTTTGCATCTTTCTTTTCCATAAGATATTTAATAGCAGCATGATCAGTGTGAATAGTTACTTTAGAATCAACAATATAGGGTCTGAATTTATCACAAGCAAATACAACTGCTAAAAGTTCCTTTTAGGTAGTAGCATAATATCTTTGAGCATTGCCTAGAATCTTACTAGCATAATGGATAACATTTAATTTCTTATCAACTCTTTGCCCTAGAACATCACCTACAGCATAATCACTAGCATCACACATAATTTCAAAGGGTAAATTCCAATTAGGTGGCTGAACAACAGGTGCAGAGACTAATGCTTTCCTAAGTATTTCAGATGCTTCTACACAATCATCATCAAAGACAAATGGTATATCTTTTTGTAATAAATTAGTCAGAGGCCGAGAAATTTTTGGGAAGTCCTTAATGAACCTCCTATAAAATCCGGCGTGACCAAGGAAACTTCTTATACCTTTGATGTACTTGAGACATGGCATCTTTTCAATAGCATCAACCTTGGCTTTATCAACTTCAATACCTCTTTCAGAAACTTTGTGCCCCAAGACAATACCTTCATTAACAATAAAGTGGCACTTTTCCCAATTCGGGACAAGATTAGTTTCTTCACATCTTTGCAAAACTCGATCAAGATTGCTCAAGCAATCATCAAAAGAGGAACCATAGACGGAAAAATCGTCCATGAAAACCTCACAATTTTTTTCACAAAAATCAGAGAATATAGCCATCATGCATCTTTGAAAGGTAGCAGGTGCATTACATAAACCAAAAGGCACGTCTATAAGCAAAAGTACCAAAAGGGCAAGTAAAAGTAGTCTTTGATTGATCTTTAGCCGACACAGGTATTTGAGAGAAACCAGAATAACCATCTAGAAAGCAATAATGTGTATGTTTTCATAATCTTTCTAGCATTTGATCAATAAAAGGTAAGGGGTAATGATCTTTCATAGTAGCTTTATTTAATTTGCGGAAATCAATTACCATCCTATAACCTGTGATAATTCTTTGTGGGATCAATTCATCTTTATCATTACGGACAACGATAATACCTCCCTTCTTAGGGACACAATGGACAGGACTTACCCACTGACTATCAGCAACAGGATAAATTATACCTGCCTCCAGAAGCTTGAGTATTTCCTTTCTTACCACTTATTTCATTTTAGGATTCAAACATCGTTGAGGATCACGAACTGGTTTGGCATCAGCTTCCAAATTTATTTTATGTTGACATAGAGTGGGACTAATGCCCTTAAGATCATCAAGAGTATATCCAATAGTGGCACGGTGCTTCTTCAGAGTTTTCAATAATGTTTCTTCTTCATGCTCTGAAAGGTTAGCACTAATAATAACAGGATATATTTTCTTTTCATCAAGATAAGCATATTTAAGATTATCGTGCAACGGTTTAAGCTCAAACACGGATCACCCTTGGGTGGAGGAGGATCCTAGGATTTCACTGTGCAAATTGTGTTGCAGAATAGGTTCCTGTTTAAAGAATACTTCATATATTTCCCTTCTTTCATTCATGAACATATCATTTTCATGGTCTAGCAAATAGTGTTCTAAAGGATCACTAGGAGGTACGGCAATAGAAGCAAGAGCAATAATTTCGTCCTTACTAGGCAATTCTTCCTCACGATGTTGTTCACTAAATTTAGAGAAATTAAACTCATGAATCATGTCATCCAATAACAACATTCTTTTCGCAATCTATCTTAGCATTAACAGTATTCAAGAAGGGTCTACGAAATATAATGGGACAAAAGCTATCTTGTGGAGAACTGAGAACAAGAAATCAGCAGGATATTTAATTTTCCCACACAAGACATCAACATCTCTAACAATTCCCACTGGCGATATGGTATCTCTATTGGCAAGTTTAATTGTGACATCAATATCTTCTAACTCAGCAGGTGCAATTTCATGCTTAATTTCTTTATATAAATCATAGGGTATAACACTGGCACTAGCACCCATATCACATAAGCCATGATAACAATGATCTCCTATTTTAACAGAAATAACAGGCACGCCTACCACATGTCTATGTTTATCTTTAACTCTAGGTTTAGCAATTCTAGCAGATTCACCACAGAATTGAATAACATGCCCATCAATATTATCAAACAAGAGATCTTTAACAATAGAAATATTAGGTTCTACTTTGATTTGCTCAGGAGGTGTATAAGTTCTAATATTGCTTTTACGAACCACAATTGAAGCTTTAGCATGATCCTTTATTCTAATAGGGAAAGGTGGTTTCTCAACATAGGAGGTAGGAACAATAGGATCATTATAAGTGACAGTCTTTTCTTCAACTCTAATAGGTGCATCTACTTTTACTTCTATGGGAGGATGATATTTAAACCACTTCTCCTTGGGGAGATCAACATAAGTAGCAAAAGATTCACAGAAAGAAGCTACTATCTCAGAGTGAAGTCCATATTTAGTGCTAAACTTACGGAAAATATCGGTATCCATGAAATATTTAACACAATCAAACTTAGGTATCATACCTGACTCCTTACCTTCGTCGAGGTCCCAATCTTGAGGAGTTGCGTTTAATTCTATCCAATAAATTCCATCTGAATTCAATAGTCTTCATCATAAAAGAGCCAGCACAAGAAGTATCGAGCATGGCTTGATTATTATGAGAAAGCCGAGCATAAAAACTTTGAATAATTATTTCTCTTGGGAGCTCATGATTGGGGCATGAATATAACATTGATTTAAGCCTCCCCCAAGCTTGAGCGATGCTTTCTCCTTCGCGAGGCCAAAAATTATATATATAATTGCGATCACGTTGAACAAGATGCATAGGGTAATAGTTTTGATGAAATTCCAATTTCACTCGTTTATAGTTCCATGATCTCGTATCATCACATAGCCTATACCATTTCAATGTGTCTCCCTTCAAAGATAAAGGGAAGACCTTCTTCTTAACAACATCATCGGGTATACCTGCAAGCTTAAATAGTCCACAAACTTCATCCACAGAGAGTAGATGTTCATCAGGCTGCTTTGTTACATCTCCCGTAAAAGTATTAGCTAGCAGTTTTTCCATCATACCGAAGGAAATTCAAAAGGAGTTTCATTTTCAATAGGTTCAGTAGGTTGAGGAGCAACTCTTTGCTCTCATCGACGGGTGAAGATACCGAACAAGCCCCTCAGAGAATTACTTTCCATAGTAACAAGTGACGATGAAATTTCAGCACACTATATAAATTTTTCCTTACCAAATTCCACCTACCAAAGGCGCTACACTCCCCGGCAACGGCACCAGAAAAGAGTCTTGATGACCCACAAGTATAGGGGATCTATCGTAGTCCTTTCGATAAGTATGAGGGTCGAACCCAACGAGGAGCAGAAGGAAATGATAACTGGTTTTCAGCAAGGTATTCTCTGCAAGTACTAAAATAAGTGGTAATAGATAGTTTTGTGATAAGATAAATTGTAACGAGCAACAAGTAAGAAGAGTAAATAAAGTGCAGCAAGGTGGCCCAATCCTTTTTTGTAGCAAAGGACAAGCCTGGACAAACTCTTATAATAGGAAAAGCGCTCGAGGACACATGGGAATATCGTCAAGCTAGTTTTCATCACGTTCATATGATTCGCGTTCGGTACTTTGATAATTTGATATGTGGGTGGACCGGTGCTTGGATGCTGTTCTTACTTGAACAAACATCCCACTTATGATTAACCTCTATTGCAAGCATCCGCAACTACAACAAAAGTATTAAGGTAAACCGAACCATAGCATGAAACATATGGATCCAAATCAGCCCCTTACGAAGCAACGCACAAAATATGGTTTAAGCTTCTGTCACTCTAGCAACCCATCATCTACTTATTACTTCCCAATGCCTTCCTCTAGGCCCAACTAATGGTGAAGTGTTATGTAGTCGACGTTCACATAACACCACTAGAGGCTAGACAACATACATCTCATCAAAATATTGAACGAATACCAAATTCACATGACTACTAATAGCAAGTCTGCTCCCTTGTCCTCAGGAACAAACATAACTACTCACAAAGCATATTCATGTTCATAATCAGAGGGGTAATAATATGCATAAAGGATCTGAACATATGATGTTCCACCAAATAAACCAATTAGTATCAACTACAAGGAGTAATCAACACTACTAGCAATCTACTAGCACCAATCCTGAACTTGGAGACAAGAATTGGATACAAGAGATGAACTAGAGTTTGGAGAGGAGATGGTGCTGGTGAAGATGTTGATGGAGATTGCCCTCTCCCGATGAGAGGAGCGTTGGTGATGACGATGGTGATGATTTCCCCCTCCCGGAGGGAAGTGTCCCCGGCAGAACAGCTCTGCCGGAGCCCTAGATTGGTTCCGCCTCGTGGCGGCGGAGTCTCGTCCCGAAAGGTTGCTTAATGTTTTTTTCTTGACGAAAGACTTCACATAGGAGAATATGGGCATCGGAGAGCCACCAGGGGGGCCACGAGGTAGGGGGGCGCGCCCTAGGGAGGCATGCCCCCACCCTCGTGAGCAGGGTGTGGGCCCCTGGCCTTCATCCTTGGCGACGATTTTTCTTTATTTATTTAAGATATTCCGTGGAGTTTCAGGACTTTTGGAGTTGCGCAGAATAGGTCTCCAATAGTTACTCCTTTTCCAAAATTTCAATTCCAGTGCCGGCATTCTCCCTCTTCATGTAAACCTTGTAAAATAAAAGAGAATAGCCATAAGTATTGTGACATAATGTGAAATAACAGCCCATAATGCGACAAATATCGATATAAAATCATGATGCAAAATGGATGTATCAGGTGTGTACATACAAGGAAAGATCAAACAGGAAAATAGCATGCTTCATCTTAAACTACTACGGAGTTATATTACATCAATGATTGTCGCGGTTCTAACTTAAGATAAATTGTCTTGGACATGAACCCGCAGCGGCAAGGAGAAACGGGATGCCTAGTCGCGGCGCTAGCCCTCCACCCTCTTGACTCCGTCGACATAGTTGATGATTGGCTCGATACGCTCATCGAGCGCCGTGAGGTCCGCATCCTCCGGCAAAGCTCTCCAGCGCGTCGGCGAAGTCGACGCTGGGGTTCCAAAACGCCACCTTGGTGAGCACCTTGGTCAGAGCGCCCCGACAGAGCCTCCAGGACTCGTTGGCCAGATCAGCTGCTCGATTGGAGTGGAGCTGCCCCAGGGCTTCGAGGACGCCCTCGAAGAACAAGGTCAGCCTGGCGTTGGGGCTTATGTTCGCCTCCGGGGAGTACCTGAAGCTCGGCATGCCCATGGCGGCCAGCTGCGTGGTGAGCCTCTCTGCGATGTCGACGAGGCGGCTGATCCAGAGGTTTACGCTCTTCACGTAATCCTTGTGGGCGGCGGCATCATCGCTCCACAGCCACCTCTCATCCTCTAGGGCCTTGTTCAGGGTATCCTCCCGAGACCCGGCCTCCGAAAGCCTCCCCTCCAAGCCGTCCAGTTTCAGCTTCAGGTCATTGATGGAGTCGTTGGCCTCGAAGAGCAACTTGGCCTTGTTGGAGATGGCGACCTGCGCATCCACCAGAGGTGCGGTTGGCCGTGTCCCTCTCCTTCGTCGGCTCCAAGACCTTCTTCTTCAGCTCTCCCGCTCCCGTTCCAGCTTCTTCACCTCGCAGGCGTGGTCCAGGGCCAGAGCATTGAGTGTGTATTTGTGCTTCTGCTCCAGCTCCTGGGTCCGATGCGTGACGATGTTCCAAATTTCCTCGTCCTTGCCGTGGAGCGTGGCGGCAAGCGCCTGCTCACGAGCAACGAGGTCTTCCTCCTGGCTGTTCAGCAGAGCCTGTCGCTGCTGCCGAGTAGCCTCGTCCTTGGCGGCCTGATCCTTTGCCACCTCCTAGGCCTTCTTGATATCGTCTTACTTCAGGATGAGCTCTCGCTTGCACTCATCTAGCTCACCCTAGGCAGCCCTGAGTTCATCCCGGGCCTCGCCAAACCAGACCTGCGTCTGAGCGACGCGCTCCTCAAATTCCGCCTCCGCCTTGTCCACCGCCACCATCCTAGATTTCACTTTGTCTTGGCGGGCGTGGTGGAGCGCCTGGAGCTTCTGGAAGTTGGCGTTCATGTCTCGGAGGAGCTGCTCTTCTTGGGAACCGCCGCTGCTGGTGCTCGGTTCGTCGACAACCTGGAGCCCAGCAGTGGCGAGCGCCTCGTCATCGAAGGCCTCCCCCTCGGAAGGCCCTCTGGTGTCTACCGCCCCTGTGAGGCGGACGAACAAGTCATCGCCCACCTTCAAGTAGTTGGATGGTGCGGGGGCAGCGGGGCATGAAGGTTGGTCGTTGGCCACCTGCTCCTCACCAGGCTTCTGGGCGGCCTCCCCGGCAGTAGCCTCGGCAGCCTCCTTGGGAGCGGCCTTATATGCCTCCTCGGCAATGGCCTTGTCGCAAGCCTTGCCGGTCTCCTCGGCAGTAGCCTTGCCGGCCTCCCCGGCAAGATCCTTGTCGGCCTCCTTGGGGGCGGATTTGGCGGCTTACTCAGCCGCGATCTTGGTGGCCTCAGCTTCGGCATTCTTGGCGACCTCCTCGATGACGGTGTCGATCTCCTCCTGGTCCATCGAGGGAGGGTCTGGAAACCAGAAGGGAGAATGAAACGAGGCCAAAATCAAGGTTCGGAACAAAGGAAAAGAAACAGGGACGGAGGGCGGGCTACTTACCCGTGCCGAGCTGAGAATGATTGGTTCCCTCCCCGCCAACGTTTGTTGCCGGGGTGGGGTCGCCGGCATCCAAGCTTGCCCCCTCCTCCTCCATACGCGTGGGCTCGGCGGTAGATGCCCTTGCCGGCGACACCCCTCCGGGTGGCGTGGCTGACGGGGGTGGCGTGTTGGGGGTGGCCCTCAGTGGCTCCTCCTGTTGCCGCTCTCCTCCTACAATCCCGACAAGGTCAGCATCAAAGAATTCACGCCCCATCACCCGTCAATGGGGAATGAGTAACGGACTCATGCCGGGGGCTGGAGTGGGAGCTGCGCTGGGGGCTGTTGTCCAGGCTGAGCACCACCAACGCCGGCGTACGCGGGGTGCTCGTCGGGGGCTTGTCGCCCGTCGAAGCTTTGGCCCTCTTTGCCACCCTCTGGGCCAGCATCTCCGTCTCGCTGCAAAGACAAGGTCAAGTCAGAAAAGATGGCACAGGCTGAGGGTCAAAAATGGTGAAAGACATAATGCTTACTCGTTCTCCCCCGCCGGCCTCCTATTCCTCTTCGGGCTGAAGGAACCAAGATCGAAGTCGACCTCTGGGGTGGCGCCCGTGGGGGGAGGGGAAGGCGAAGGCATCATGCGCCGCTTGGATGAGGAAGAAGTGGCGGCCGCGGCCTTCTTCGCTGCCGCAGCCCTCGTCTCGCGCACGGGCTATCCCTGGGCCTGTTGCTGCCGCGTGTTCCTACCGGGCCGGACTGGCTCGCAGAAGCTAGCCCGTCGCAGGACATGTTTCCTCCCCAGGCCGAGGAGTCATCCGCCTCGGTCTCCTCCTCGGACGACTCCTCGGCCACGTCTTCGACAAGGGGGGCCCCGGTGCCGGCGCCGCTGGCTTTCCCGGCAGATACCGCCCATTCGCGCGAGCTCTTTTTCTTCTGTGTCCGTGTCGGCCTCGTCCTCCATGGTGCCGATGCTGCCGGCCTCCTTAGCAAGTGTGGCCTCCTCCGCCCTGGCGGTGATGTACGCCAGCTCTTCCCGGGTGGTGTCGCGGATGAGTAGTGGCTCATCACCAACATACCTCTCCGACAGGTTGTCAAAGAATGCTTGCACCCGCTCCGCCTCCGGCTCGGCCCAGCTTGGATCGAGGTCGTGCCTGTTGAAGTCCGGCATCATGACGATGATGGCGGTCTGGCAGGAGTTGTTGCTGAACGGGACCACTCCCGCTAGCAACCCAAACAGAGACCCGCCGGCCTTGACAGCCTTGCCTGCCTTCTCGGCCTTGCCGGTCCTCTCCACCCCGCTGGCCTCGTCAACCACTACAAGGAAAATGCTTATACACAGTAGCATAGTAGTAGCATTGGAAAGAAGTAAAGGCTGCTGCTATTTAGCAGTAGCAATTTTCCTGGAAAGCGCTACTAGTAACTCCATAGTAGTAGCGCTGTGAAGCAGAAACGCGCTACTACTATGTGGGACCAGACGAGGCCACCGACTGTTTTTGTAGTTGTAGCGGTGTACAGAAAAAAACGCTACTACTAACAGTTTAGTAGCAGCGCTCTGTTTTTACGCGCCGCTACTGCTAGTGGGCCCCACTTAGTAGTAGCGCTTTCCCTGGGAAGCGCTACTATTAAGTCCAATAGCAGAAGTGCTTTTTGTAAAGCAGTGCTACTGCTAGTTGCGGCTGGTGCCACCTTTTCCACCCCCTTTTCCCCTCCTCTCCCCCACTTTGCCCTCTCTCCCCCTCCTTTCCCCTCTCCCCTCTCCACTCTAGCTCCACCTTTGTTTGTCTTCTTCTCTCTTCCTCCTACCTCTCTTCTCTCCTCATTAATGACACCCTCCTCCATAAATGGCCTCTCTCTTTCTCCTACACCTCTCTTCTCTCCCCCATTAATGCCCCCATCCACCATAACCCCTCTCCATTAGTTAGCTAGCTAGATTCACCTCTCCTCCCCAACAACTAGATCTAGCTAGCTATTTAGCCAACCACACGTGCTCTGTCGATCGTTCTCTCTCATCATCTAATTAACCGCGTGCTCTCAGTCCCTCTCGGGAGATATATATAGGTGAGTAAAAAGTTGTTCATTTCAAGAATGGGAATATGTGTGTGAATGAGAATATGTGTGTTTGGGATATACATATAAATATATGGCTGGACTATTTTGTTACCGGTAACAGAATATTATTCCGTTACCCTCCGGCCCTATATAGAGACGCGATCCTGTGAACCGATCCCCTCGACCTAGTTTCTTCCGGCCGCTTGCCCTTGGCCACCTCCCAGCCTTGGCTTCCTCCTCGCCGCCAGCCACCTCCCGGCGCCCGGCTTCTTCCCTCGCCGGCCACCTTCCCGCGCCCGGCTTCTAGCCCGCTGCCGGCCGCCTTCCAGCGCCCGCTTCTTGCCCGGGCCCGCCTCCCAGCGCCCGGCTTCTTGCCTGCCCGGCCGCCTCAGCGCTCCAGCCAAGCTGCTAGATCCGGCCGCCACGTCCTGCGGGCGCCCGCAGCCTGGCGCCGGACCCCATCTCCACCTAACCCCGGCGACCCCAACTAGGCGCTCCTAGCCCCTGCGCCACCGACCCCTGCACTACGTCGTCCCATCTACTCAACACCGGCGGTTGTGCCACACTGCACCGCCATGGCCAGCTCTCCTGCAACTAGCGGCGACTCTCCCTTCCTCCAACGCGACCATCCGCCCCAGGTCGAGCAAGTTCAGAAATTGCAGCGCCCTGCAGTCGTGGTATGAAAAAAGTAAAGTTCATCTTGTCTATAGATTACAGCGGTTGTTGATTGCCGATTTTGTTTTTGAGAAATCCACCGTTGATCCCAAGCTCCACAGGCATCTCATGTATTCTTTGGTCTGTGTGTGCAATTATTCTATTATGGAGATATCAGTTCATTACAGCGCCGCTCCGGCTTTTCTCCTACAACGAGACTTGCGTATGGCTACAGGTTCATATGAAGGAAGTTTAGAAAAATTGCAGCGCCTTTCAGTTCATTGGATGAAAAAAGCAAAGTTCATCTTGTCTAGTAGAGGTTGCTGCTGGTGTCCGTTCATGTCGTTTTCGTTTTGGGAAATTTTCAAAACTTACTGCTGAGAACAAGTTGGACATTCCCTGATGCTGAGTGTGTCCGTACAACCCTACGTCACACAAAGTATTGCGCTAGGTAATGGAGTTTAACTTGCTGCACACAGTCATACAAATCTAATGTTCCTTAATTATCCAAACAAGTGAGAAAATGGAGAATCCCTCCGATTACGCAAAGGTCGTCTTAGCGAGCTAGGAGTTTTTGTTTGTGTGGTAGTAAAAGCTTGCTACAAATTCTGAGTGCTTCCTTGCACGTGCCCATGGTTAAGAGATGTAGATTAATTGTGGCGGTGACTCGAATGAGACCGAAGGTGCACAATTCTTGGCCCACATCTTGGTTGTCAAAAAATCTTGACTCGTTTAGGAAAAGAAACCCCACACTTGTTTCTTTTAACCATTTATCTACTGCTGGTATCCAGTCTGTAATATAGGAGTTTTGCTCCTTTGTTTTATTTGGTCAGTTAAGACTTCTTCAACTTTGGTTGCAGAGAATTTCAAAGTTCACACTCCATTAAGTCAGGGAGAGTCTAGTTTTGCTGTTGGATCATCACATCTCGTTCGTTCAGCAAAAGGCTCAAGATAAGTTCAAACTCCAGACTAGTTCATACTTATGGTTTTGCTCTTTGGTTTAATACTTCAGTCCAGACTCCTCTGGTTTTTGTTTTAGAGAAGTTCAAATTTCAGACTCATTATGTTTCTGTTTAGGCAGGGGGAGGGAGCAGCGAGGTGAGTGGCAAAAAAACGTAACCAAATCCAAATCCGGCTACGCCATCGCCGCTGGTGCGCCTTACCTCATGCGCGGCCGTGGCCCCTGCCATCGCAGCCCCACCGCCGCTCTGTCCACGGATCCCCGCACCGCAACGTCCAGGTCATGGATCCCCTTACCCAGCGTGCTGCCACTGCCGCCTCCATCCAGCCGGGCCTCCGCCTCAACCATCCAGCACACTCTCGCCGCTACAACCATCCAGCGTGCGGCCGCCGCGTCCTTCCAGTGCACCATCACCGCCGATCAAGAAATGGTGGCACGACATGGGCCGTCACCCCACGGTCTCCTCCATCGTCAAGATCGTATGTGTGCCATCCTCAGTCCAACCCCATGGCATTAGGATGGCCGAGTTTGTCGCGAGCAACAGTCCATGGATGTAGGCTTCAACTTTCCTTCGCGAAGGTCCTTTGCTCGGTGATGTAAGGCATGCACTCTTCTCCCACGCGAGTTCTCTCTCACTGTCCGTTGCTCATGTTTACTGCTGCTTCGATTTCTTTGTGATACAAATGCACTGATAAACATACTGGTTTATATTTTATATGGTCGTTCGGTACACAGGAAACAGTGTGTGTACACAACAATTTTGGATTTAATTTTGGAAGGTTCACACATCCATAGTAGAGAAAGAATAGTAGCAAGTCCAAGCTCTCTTTGAGTGGAGGTACATAACCAATTCAAATGCTTGTTTTGGTTATGTTTAAGGAACTCATAATTTTATGTTTGTCCACTGTTAGCTATGTAAAACAACTCAATAAAAGTTCACTTTTCAATGCTTTAATAGTTCAATTGGTAAAAATAGTAGGTGTTCATTCTACAAAAAGTCACTGAGTTTTTTATATGTAAAGAGAAGAAATGGAAATCTGTAAGTTCATACAGGGACGTATATATTGGGAACTTGCGTCCAGCACACGAGCATTTGCGTCCACCACTAAGGGCATTTGCATCCCGCACACGAGCTACAAGCTTGACAGTTGCAGACGGCCGCCATGAACATGCACAAATGATATTAAGTAGAAGTTTGTCAGTTCAGTTTTTTTATTGATTTACCTTGTTTAAGTAGTAGTGCAGCAATAAAATGTGTAGTTGTACTTGAAGTTTTAGTTGTTATGTGGCGAACCCCGAGGCCATTTATTTTGGTTTACAATTCATCTTGTCTCGTTCTTTTCATCTGTATGCTTTATTGTGCATAATCTTGAGGAAATCCCCAAAAATCATGTGTGCACTCAAAGGTAATTAAGTGGCTTTGTAAATTCGATAGTCCATCCTGGACTAAGCAAAGCAGTGCATGTTAGTCTTGGTTTGTGGTTAGACATGCAATCTGGTTTCATAGATGCTTCTCGCCAGATCGAAATACTATGTTTTAGGTAATCACCTTTAGTTTAGTGCTAGTACTTCTATTTTATGTTTAACTTACAAGTGGAAAATGTTGAGGCTGGTCCTGTTGCCAGTTTTTCATAGATTTTCTAAGTAGCCTGAGACCCATCCTGTCCTCTATATAGATTTAGAGTTTATAACACATCATTGGATTCGCCAAGGCCATGTCCTCCTGAGATAAGAAGAGCGACAAGGAGGTAAAAGGAACACCAGATTTTTACAAATTCTGCAGATGTAGTAATGCGATTTGCCATTTTGCCAAAGCGGTGAGTCTATGTGCTGATGTTTCTCTCGTCTTCTCTTGGATGTATTTGTCTAGATGGAGAGCTCGGTCTTTTTTTTCGTGGAGTCAAGGCCGTCAAGTAAAGACGGCCTAGTCCAGTCTAAGCCCTCCATGGTTGTTGTTGCTGTTTCGGCAACCAGGCTCACCCCCGAAGAATACCCCTATGTGGATTGACAATCTAAATTATAGTATGTGTTCTTTATTTATAATTAAAGTTCAAAAATATCATTGGTAGGGGTACAGAAATGATTATAGTCTTTATAGCAAAAAAAGTGCAGAAACTTGGATTTATGTGTTATGTAGTATTGGTACTTAAGAACAAAAGTTTAGATTTCAAACTTTCAAATAGTTCATTACTACGTAGAAAGGAACATAAGTCCACCCTACAAAAACCCAAAAATGCATCTCTATTATGATCTGAATTTCTTTTGGTCTATCTCTTTTAGTCTCTAACAGAGAACTTCCGCTGATATTGTAATAATCGGTAGTTTTTTTATCTTTAGCTCATGAAGTGTTAAGATTTCAGTGAAGTAAAATGCTTCTGAGCTTTGGCCATTTTGATTATTTTCAGGATTTTCCAGATCGGGGAAGGTGCGGAGCTTGCCTGATTGCTAGCTATTTTGCAATGATCTGTTTACCCACTATGCATGTGTTCCTGCTTCTAGGAGCCCTAAATTTAGGGTCAGTACCACGCCGACAAGCCAGGCAGTCGGCCTTTGCACCATGAACTGCTGCAGTTTGATCTTGCGCAAGTGGGAAATTCCCTCATGCCGAGTGTATCAGTAACACCCTACGCTCCAAGCACGCCTCCTCCTGGTCGCCCATCAGTTCTCTTGTTCCTTGCTGCTTCTCCTAACATCACCATAAAAGTTTTGCTAGGAAAAGAATGTGGATAAAAAGAAGATTGCAGTGACAATAGTTTTGGTTGCCATTTCTCTCTATAGCAGATGGCATCCGCACAAAAAATGCTACTGCAGTTTACTATATGTAAAAAATGAATAAGGTTCAATTCACAAAAACATGTGGAAGTTCGTTTGGGAAACTCTGCATTCTATTTGATTATGCCAAGATGTACAGGATGACTATTCTTTATTGTGTGCCTATAGCACACTTGAAATTTACTAGTTGACAATATGTCTAATGGTTTTTTTTTTTACTGTGAAAACTAATATGTGAGGATATTTCAGGTTTCTTTGTGAACTTGTAGTGTTCTTGTACATGAACTTGTAAATTACCTTGTTATCAGTTCATGTGTATGTGTGTTGGTAACCACTTACTTGTTGTATTACTGCAGCTGCTCTATGTAATTAGCCCCTTTGTTGGGTGAATCTCGTACTATTTGCTAGCTTTGGCATTGTGAAAACACAACAAGTTCACAATTTAAAAGGTTGTAAGTTCAACATGACGTATATAAGTTTGGTAAAAAAGCTCAAACAAAAAGAAACCTCATGAAAATTCAAATGGTAAAAAGTTAAAGTCGTACAATGAGAGAAGTCCAGAACATCATTGCAAAAAAATATTGAGTTAAGAAACACAAAACATTTTCTTTTAAAAAAAATATCAATTAGCTCAACGTCATAAACCATGCCAGTTCAAAGGATGATGATACCGTAAAGCCTTGGAAATTTGTGAGGAAAATCATACTGACAAAACAGAGTAAGTTGATTTTATGAAAACACGCCAAGATTACAAGCGCATACGAATATCAGTTCAAGTACTCTTTTTTCGGAACCATTTAAAATTAATACGGACATCAGTTCAAGTACTCATTTTTCGGAACCATTCAAAATTACTCTCTGAAAAATAGATCAGTACAAACACACACGTATATTAGGATGAGTACTTTGTTTTTTCAGACGGGAAAACAACAGGATCTGTCTTGCCGTATTGAAAACCTTTTAAAAAACTACAGAGTAAAGTCTAGTATGTGGTAACACGCTCAGTACAAAATATGCCGTGGTTTGTGGGGAGGTTCTGCTCACCGCCGGGTGGCACCATCTCTAGCAGTTGGACAGGGACGCGTCCCTCAGTACTACGATGTCGAGGCAGACAGCCGCCCTCTTTGTCACCTGCTGCTATTCCCCATCTTGCACTGGCGGACTGATGATGCAGGAGCCGCCCTCTTCGCTACAACCCCACGTGGATCTCTTTCTTTCTTCTCTCTCAAATTCGTTGAAAAACTTGGTTGCTTGTTCTTGTTAAAAAACACGCCGAGACACGCGACAACCACCCCAGTTCGGGCGTAGTAAGTACCTCAATACGAGTTAAAAACGGTGGTCCGTTCGGAATAAAATAAATGACAGAAATTCAAATTGTAAAGTTCAAGCAAAAAAAGAAACCCCATGAAAATCCCGCTTAGTAAGTACCTCAGTACAAGTCGTAAAATGAGAGAAGTTCGTAACAACGTTGTCAAAAAAATGTCGAGTTAAAAAGAAACAAAACAAACACATTTTCTTTTTGAATAAAATATAATTCAAGACGATGATACAAACCATACAAGTATTGTGGGCGATGATACAAGAAACCGTTGAAAACTTATGAGAAAAATATTACCCAAAAACAGAGCAAAGTCTAGTTAGTGAAAACACGCTTAGTACAAACCCATGCAAGCATCAGTACAAGTACCCTTTTTCGGAACCATTCAAAATTACTCTATAAAAAATAGCTCAGTATAAACATACACATATATCAGTACGACTACTCTGTTTTTCAGACAAGAAAACAGCAAGATCCGTCATGCCGTATTCTAAATTACTCTTAAACGGTTGCGAAGTAGAGAAAACGTTCAACATGACTAAGTTTCGCATTTTCGATAGCTATCCAACGGTATATTATTTGCCATATTTCGACAAACTTTAAAAAAAAATTGCGTTCAAAATCAAATTTGACCGTATTTGAATTCGTTTTTAAACCGTAAGGAATTAGAAAAACATTTCTATACGAAAAAGTTGCGCATTTTCCATAGATTTCCAACGCCGTATCATTTGTGTCAATCCGACAAACCGTTTGCAAAATATCGTGAAAATACGTTTCGCCCAGAATTTCACCGTTTTTCAAATTACTTTTAAATCATATAGAATTAGAAAAAACAATACATATATGGAAGATGCGGATTTTCACCAGCTTTCCAACGCCATCTTATTTGCTCAATTCCGACAAACGGTTTGAAAATTGAGTTCAAAATACGATTCACGTTTCCGGTTTTGAAAAAAACGGTTTTTTGAAAACTGCTCTTAAACCATAATGATTTTGCAAAAACGTTCAATATACATGAAATATGGTTGTCAAGAGCTTTCCAATGATATATTACGCATCCCATTTCGACAAAAAAATTAAAAAAAGTTTTTGAACTAAAGAAAACAATCTGTTAAACACAACTGAAAGCATCAGTTCAACCGCTTCGAAAACATCAGTACAACCACCTGAAAACGTCAGTTCAAAAAGGGTAACAGAATAATATTCTGTTACGCGTAACAGAATATACAGACGGTCTATTCTGATAATATTAGCAGAATAACTATTCTGCACACCACTTCGGCATCAAGACGCTCAATGTAAGCGATCGCATCATTTTGACGACGAGCACTGCAATAGAGACTAGTGAACTTCTCGTCGGAAAAAACTGCACGCGTTATTTTTTCAGTCCTGTTTTCAATCTAATTTTTTAACCGTTTATCGGAATGAGGCGTGTAATATACCATTGAAAAGCTATGGATTAGTCGCAACTTCGACATGTTGAACACTTTCCGAGATTCCACGCGGTTTAAGAGCAGTTTTGAAATTGGCGCGTCCCATGACGAGTGGCAGCGAGCGTTTTTTCGCGTTTTTTTCTATACCGCTCGTTGGAATGAAGCAAATGATACGCCGTTGGATAGATATCGTCGAGGCGCATCATTTTCATATCGAAATCTTTCTCTAATTCATTACGGTTTAAGAGCAGTTTCAAATTTACTAAATCGCGGAACTCTGTTTTTCAAGTTTTTTAAAATTATCGGTACTGTTTTCACTCCAATTTTTTAACCGTTTGTCAAAACGAGGCATGTGATACGCCGTTGGAAAGCTACGAACAAGGCGCAACTTTCATATGTTGAAATGGTTTTGAGATTAATTACGGTTTTTAGTTAATTTTAAAAATCGTGCGGCGGACGACGAGTGGCAGCCGCCGTTTTTCACGAAATTTTTGCAAACCGCTGGTCGGAATGATTCAAACGATACGCTGTTAGAAAGATATCGACGATACGCAACTCTTTCATGTAGTACACTCTCTCTAATTCGTTACGGTTTTAGAGCAGTTTTAAATTTACCGAAATGCGGACACTCTGTTTTTCGCGACACTCAAATTGACGTGGGTACTTCATCCGACTGAAAACCGCACTGCAACGGACAAAAAACCGCACTGCATCACACGGGTAAGAGAACTGCATGGTTTCTTTTATTCAAACATAATTTTTTTCAAGGATGAGAAAGTAGAGTGCACTTCACATCGGGTGTAAATGAAGCACATTACTTTTTTCGCTTCCGTAACATTATTTCTTGCATTTACGGGATGAACAACATCATATGGCCGATCGCACTGCTTCAAAATGAAAACCGCACTGCATCGTTCGGGCAAGCGAGCTGCATGGTTCATGTACACGAGTTAAATGAGCTGCATGATTTTTTTTGCTTTTTTCTAACTTTTTAATATTACATAAGGACTACATGATCAAGGCTAGAGACTGCATTTGTTTTGGTTGAAGAAAGTGAACCTCAAGGTAGAAATAGAAGGACTGAACTTCTTGCAATGTTATTTTTGTTCTGGAGCTGCATTTCTTTGAATGTTATTTTCTTCAAAACAAAAAGAACTGCATAGGACAGAGGTGCGAACCTCTAATAAAATAAAATAAAAATCTCTGTGCCAGGACAAACTGAGCCGCATTTTTTCACTTATAACGAACTAAAAAACGTATGACGCCTTCCACCCGTAGTGCAGTATACTTGTCTCTTGCCGCCGACATACAACACCGATGTTTTCGCACTGCACGAACACACATGTCGCACTGCACGACAACATGCGGGCCGAACCGCTCGCCAAAGAGCACTGCACGGAAGCTGCACGAGTGTCTTGGTTGTCAAACACCTGCAGTGCACGAACGCGGCTTCTATGAACTTTTCCATTTTGTTTTGGGCTTGCCAATTCGATCTTGCAGAGGAGATGATCTCTTACTTAGGTGGCGGACCTGCAGCTCGTCAGGTCAGGACATGCATGAACATGCATACATCCCCACGGGCACAACAAAAAGCAATACGCACTGTAAAAATGCACATGGAAACCGCATGCTGGACTGAAGTGCACTCGTGAGCTGCAACCTCACCGGCGGCAGTAGGACGCGCCCACACCCCAAGGCGCAGAGGGTGGAGGGGGGAACGATGAAGGAGCTCGGTGTGGAGGTGTACTGCAGGACTGTCTGTGTGCACTACAAAATCAAAGACACAGAGCTCTCTCACGCGTCTTCAGAACTCAAAGAGCAGATGCGCACTGCACCCGAGCACCATCTTCGTGGTGTTGCCGCGGGGTAGGGGGTGGAAAATGGGGCAGAGGCCAGCCACCTTCCCCAGGACGGAGACCGCCGGATCTCCTCGTGCCGGCTTCTGCAAGTTCACCGAAGGAGCACTGGCCGGCGGCTGAGGGAGGCGGGCGGTGGGGAAGGCTGGGGTTCGGCTCCTTCTGCGATGGCCCGGATCCGGCGTGCGAGGTGGTGGGCGCCGCGGGGTCGTGGTCGCGGCAGACGGCGAGGTGTGGTGGCCGGGGCGAGCGGTCCCGGCCGGGGAGGAGGCGGGGGGAGGGATGGTTCCGAGGCGGCGGCGTTCGGTCGATTGCGCGGGCGAAGTCGAGGCGATGCGCGTTACTGGGTGGAGGCTCATGGTCGGGTGCGGGCCGGAGTCCATAGCCGGCGGGCGGCTGCGGATCTGGCGGGGTAGGTGGTGTGTGGTTGGGTGTCGGGGATCGGTGGCCGGCGCGGCGGAGGCGTGATTCGGCGGGGGTTGGAGGCGAGGTGCCGCACGAGGGGGCGACGGCGCGGTGAAGGCTACGGCCATAGGTGAGGGGAGGGAGGGCGGAATTGATGGCGTGTGAGGAGGGAGGTGGCCGGCCCGCGCGGCGTGGGAGTTGGCCGGCGTGGTGGCTGGGTGAGGAAGAAGGGCGGCGTTGGTGGCGGGTGGAGGTGGGGTAAGGGGAGGGGAAGGTGAAGGCAGCGGGGGAGGAAGAAGGGCGGCGCTGGTTGCTGCCACCGGCTAGGATTCGGGCGCGGGGAGGGGGAAGAAGGTGGGTACAAGTGGGATGCGTGCGGGGTGGGGTGCGGTTTTGTTTTTAATTCCTGTAGTTTGTGTCGATGGGTGGGGTGTTAGCAGAATAAGAAAGTGGTGTGCAGAATAAGACTCTTAAGGGTGTTACCATAATAGACCCACCCTATATATATATATATATATATATATATATATATATATATATATATATATATATGGAGAGATTTGTGCTAGTGACATGCCCTCGAGTTGCTTATGTTTTGCCGAAATGTCGATTTATTTACGTTTTGGTGAATTTCGAGCAAACTCATATGTCCTATTTTTAGGCAAGGTCATGCCAAAATTATATATATATGACTTTGAAGCATCCATTATTTATTTCATAACCCATTTGCTTGTTATACCGTGCAGTCGGTCATGAAGGTGAGTGGATGGAAGGTGGAGCGGTACATGCAATTCGTGGTGATGGACATGTATGCAAATGATCGTACTAGGATTAGATGTCCGTGTGCAAGATGCAAGGAAGGAGTCCTTTTGGACCCTTTTGATCGTGGCACTTTGAAGGTGCACCTACTGATGAATGGTTTCATGGATGGCTATACTCAGTGGATAAGTGAAGAAGATGATCATGATGAGGACGTCCACATGGAAGGGAATAACGACATGGGGCTAGACGAAGAGATGACCGATCGACAAGAAGACGATGGTGCCGGGCATGTCGGCGGGGAAGAGTCCGGAAATGACGACGGCGGCGGAGAAGATTCCGGACACGGTGAAGAAGATTCCGAACATGGCGGAGAAGAGGCGGCAGTCACGCTGCAGTCTTCCACGCTACTAAATGCAGTCGTCCAGGACCCTCATGTTCGAGACCTCCTTCGCAAGAGTACGACTAGCGAGAGAGCTGCTTCTAGAGAGGAGGCCAAGCTGTCGCAACTTGAAGTAGACTCGAGGACTCCATTGTATGACAGTTGCGATCCTGAGGTGACCCGCTTGAGTTTCACGCTCAAACTTCTAAAGACGAAGGCCAAAAACAAATGGACAGACAAAAGCCTCGATGAGCATTTGAAGTTTCTACATAATAAAGTTCTTCCCGCAGGGAACGAGTGTCCTACTAGTGTCGAGGAGGCCAAGAAAATCGTTTGCCCTTTTGATTTTCCGCACATTAGGTACCACGCATGCATCAACGGTTGCATCATTTATAGGGGGGAGCACGCGGGAAAAACCAGTTGTCCAGTGTGCAATGCTTCTTGATATAAGAAGGCAGGAAAGGAAGCTCCTCAGAAAGTTGTATGGTACTTTCCGATCACTCCCCGTCTACAGTGGTATTTTATAGATCCTAAGGAAGCAAAGCTCATGCACTGGCACGCGGAGAGGAAGAAGCCCGACGATGGAGATGATCCGAGGCTGAGACACCTCGTAGATGGTAGCCAGTGGAGAGAATTCAACGCCGTATATGGATTTTCTGCAGAAGATCCAAGGAACATCATGCTTGGTGCGAGTACCGATGGCATGAATCCGTTTGGAAACAAGAACACCAACCACAGCACATGGCATGTGTTTGTATGGATGTACAACCTCCCCCCATGGAAGTGCATGAAGACAAAGTACATACACATGACCATGCTGATTCAAGGGCCGAAACAACCGGGAAATAGTATTAACCTGTATATGGGGCTTCTGCAAGAGGAGCTAGACACGCTATGGAAAACACCGGCATGGACATGGGACGCCAGCAAAGGAGAATATTTCCATATGAGAGCCATGCTGATAACGATGGTGCACGACTATCTCGGTTATGGGTACACCCCAGGCCAGGTGTGCCATGGATACTGCGGATGCACGAGGTGCATGGATGATACAACATCTAAGCAGCTTACGTCAACGAAAGATGGCGGGTCCGAGAAAATCGTGTACATGGGGCATCGTAGATGGCTCGAGAAGGATGACCCATGGAGAAAGCATGGAGATCTATTCAATGGGTTGGCTGAGCTTCGAGGACCTCCACGTAAGAGGAGCGGCGCCGAAATCGATGAGCTACTGAGAAACTGGGAACAATGCCCCGCGCTGGGAAAGATCAAAAAGGCGTCGGAGCCACTGCTGAAGGTATGATAAACGAGGTCTGTTTTCTGGGACTTGGAGTACTGGCCCAATCATGACACACCTCATTGCCTTGATCCAATGCATATCACGAAGAATGTCCTCGAGGGCTTGCTTGTCACACTGATGAACATGCCGGAGAAGACCAAGGATGGGCCAAAGGCAAGGAAAAACATAGAAGATTTGAAGACCAGGAAAGATCTCCATTGTAAAAAGTTGATGGAGGAGATGGAGGAGGAGGGAAGGGGCAGAAAAGTCAACAAGGAGGAGAATTATTGCCCCCCTTCTTGCTTCACCTTAAGTGCGAAGGAGATCAATCAATTCATCAAGTGCCTTATGGGAATCAAAGTCAGTTCTGGTTACTGTGGGAAGATAAGCAGATTTCTAGACCCCAAGAAGAAAAGGTTCAGCGGGATGAAGTCTCATGACTGTCATGTGATGATGACGCAGATACTCCCGGTTTCCATTAGATGGATAATGGAGAAGCACGTCCGTGACACGCTTACTGGTCTCTGCAACTTCTTCGACGTTATATCTCGAAAGTCCATAAGTGTGAAGCAGCTCCAAAGGCTACAGGAAGAGATTGTTGGCATACTATGTGAGCTTGAGATTTACTTGCCGCCCGCATTCTTTGACGTCATGGTGCATCTGTGTTTCCACATCATGGACGACATCATCGACCTCGGGCCGACATTCCTTCACAGCATGATGTTGTTCGAGAGGATGAATGGGGTCATCAAAGGATTCGTTCTCAACATGTCCCGTCCGGAAGGGAGCATCGTCCAGGGGTATCTGACGCATGAGTGCATCTCCTTTTGCGAGAATTATTTAAGCATCGGAGACCCTGTTGTTGATTTGCCCGTCAAGAAGCACGATGGGAAGCTCGACGGAGATGGTCACAACAACGGTGGGAGGGAATTGCACGTGGACTACTCGGATAGACGGAACGACTTTGACAGGGCTAACTTAGTAGTGCTACAACACCTAGATGTGGTAGATGATTATGTGGCACAACACAAAGAAACCATCGCAAATAAGTACCGTGATAAGGGGATGCTCAAGACGGACGACGAAGTTACTGTAGAGCACAACGCCACTTTCTTGCGCTGGCTTAAACAGCAAGTTCTTGAAAATCCCCCGGAAGAGGGCAGTTCGGACGGATTGCTCGTACACGCCTTAGCTCATGGCCCCGCGCCCAAGCTCGCGACCTATCAGTCCTATGATAACAATGGGTACACGTTCTACACAGAGGCCAAAGACATGGACAGTGATTACCAGACCTCCGGGTGACAATTCAACGCGTGACTGACGCCAACGGCACAACTGAGAGATTCTACAGAAGGGTCGAAGAGATCTGGGAGCTTGACTATGCTGGAATGCACGATGCGACGATGTTCCGTGTCAGATGGGCCAAGGACGTCCTAAGAGAAAACAAGTATTTCACCACCATGTCTATACCCGACGCGAAGAGCACTCCAGTGAATGTTAACGTCATCGCCAAAAATGAGCCATGGGCACATGCTAAGCACGTGACACAATGCTTCTTCATAACCGACCCGGCCAATCCCAGCCGTGTTGTCGTGAGGAGATCCAAAAGGAGCATCATCGGAATGGATGGAGCAGCCAACGAGGAAGACTACGACCAATACGGCAACCCGATGAGGGAAGATGACGATGACGATGAAGCATACGTGAAAAGAAGAATCAATACTACATTACCTAAGAAAGATCATAATCCATGGCCCCGGAAAAGTCACAAGGAGGGGATCAATTACTCAGGAACGAACAAGAAAGGGAAGAAGCTCAATGTGAAACGTCGCCGACGCAGCTGATCAGAAACCTACATTTATATATATGTATATCTATTTTGTGTACGCACGTAAGTAACCATTATCGGTCAACTGATATGGTACCACCACATGCATGGTTCCGGTGATATTCGCGCAGTGTGGGAGAGGGAGACGCCATCGTTGGGAGAAAAACAAAAAAACAAAAACAAAAGGGAGAAAGCAGTACAAAAGAAAAAGAAAAGTAAACAGAAAAGAAAAGGAAAATAAAAAATAAAAACAAAAGGAAAATAATAAAATAAAAACTAAAAACTAGAAAAGGAAAATAGCAGTAGCGCTTGTCTATGGACCAGCGCTATAGCTAAATATTTTAGAATTTAAAAAATAAAAATAGGAAAAGATAGCGGTAGCGCTGGTTTGTAAACAAGCGCTATAGCTAACTTATCTATAGCGCCTATTTACAAACCAGCGCTACCGCTATAGCTAAGTTAACCCCCGCATCGCACGGGCTCAAAATTTCACCAAGTCCTATCCCCCCCCCCCATCTCCACCTTGCCCATGTGCCCGCCGTCGACGCCCTCGCGACCCCGCCGCCGCCGGCCGTCGCCCTGCACCCTCCCTCGACCTTGCTGGCCCGCGCCCCTGCGCCCGCCCTCGACCTTGCCGCCGACGCCCTTGACCTCGACGCCGCCACCCTCTCCACTGCACCGTAAGCCTCTGCCTCTCCTCTCCCCTGCCCTCCTCTCTCCCTCTCTGCTCTTTGCTCTCTCTCTCTAAGTGTTGGATGTATGAACCCTAGCTAGGAGATGTAGCAGAGAGAGAGAGAGAGAGAGAGAGAGAAATCTAGTTTAGGGCAATTTAGCAAATTTAGTTTAGTGTAATTTAGTTTAGGGCAAATTTAGTTTAGTGCAATTTAGTTTAGTGCAATTTAGTTTAGGGCAAGTAAAAAACAGTAGAAAATTGGTTTTTGTAAGTATAAAAGACAGTAGCTAAAATTTATAAAAAAACAGCAGCTAATTAGTTTTTGTAGGTATATAAATTAGCTATAGAAACAGTAGCAAAAATTTATGAAAAACTGTAGCTAATTAGGGCAGTAGCAAATATAGCTAGGGCCAATTTTTTTAGCAAATGAGCAAATTTAGCTAGGGCAAATTTGTTTACGGCAGTAGCTAATGCAATAGCTAATTAATTAGGGTCAGTTGTAGAGAGAGAGATAAAGAGAGAGAGAGAGAGAGATATCATTTAGGAAAAACGGTAGCAAATAAAAACTAATGCAATAGCCTATACAATGTTGTTTTTCACACTTTGTTAATTTGCTAACTCCTGGAAATCCTCATATGATGTTGCCATGTTCTCTTGAGATAGCATCAAATCTGTTATATGAACTTGTGCCAATTGTCGAAAAATATCTGAGTGGCCTATGTTTTGCCGGAATGTTGATTCTGTTACGGCAAATTTCAGGCGCTCCATATGTCCGCTTTTTAGCAAAGGTCATGCCAAAAATTTCCGTGATTTCCTGCATGACTTGTGCTAGAAACTAGGACATATGGGGTACCCGGAATTTGCCGAAAGGGGAATGAATCAACATTCTGACCAAATATAGGCCCCTTTTTTCTTTTCATTATATCTTTTATTTACAATTGTTGAATAGGAAACATGTCTACTGACGCCGAATTCGCGGGTGGTTCTACTCGCCTCGAAGACCCCATCGCGGTAGCAAATCACTATTTCTATTACCTGGACGAACACCAGATGGGGTTGGCGGCAGTGGCACCAACCCCGACACCGACACTGGCATCGGCACCTACACCACCCCCGAGACCAGCAATGATGCGGTCGTAGCCGGTAAAGCACCGAAGAAGAAGAGGACACGAAGACGAAACGAGCTTGGCATCGGACAAATTGTGGTCATGGAGATGCACCCCAAGAAGTTAGAGCCAACGGAGCCGGAGGAAGCACGCTCGTGCTGGGGCAATCAACTTGGATGCATCCTCAGGGAAACTGCCAACGTCAACGACGAGAGGTTGAGGCAGATACCACATATGGAGAACATGCTCCTAAAGAAGTTGCATACTAGGTTCTTGTTCCCCGGCCAGAATGAAGAAAAATATAAAGATCCGTGGGAAGACATCGCCATGACAAAGATAAACGACAAGGCGATGGTGACGCTCACGAACGACTTGTCGTCCTGGAAAGTTCGGGTGAAAAAAAGATTGTGAAGAATGAACCATGGTCCAAGATCATGCTGACAATCCGTCAATAACAGAAGAGGACTTTGCAAAATTCAAGGAGAATTGCACTAAAGAAAGTGTCAAGGCAAAGTCAGAGAAAATGATGGCGCTCCAGGCCAGGAACACGCCTCCCCACCGCCTCGGAAGCCGTGGTTACGAGGGGAAGAGGGTCGTATGGGCCAAGGAGGACGCCGAACGTGAAAGTCACGGAATCCCAGACCCATTGGCGGAGTTCACCGACCCGCTGGAGCATGACTGGATCAGGGCCCGGTACAAGTGGGACAAAGAAAAAAAGCTCTTTTACACGGACCCAATCACGAGGGAGTTCATGAGACTTCTGGTAATTGTAATAGTACAGCATTATCTTATTATAGCTTCCAATCAATTAGACTGCAAGTTTTGTCACATTAGTAAACCATCCACGTTCCTTTTGCAGAAAGAGCAGCACCAAAAGGCAGCCGAAAGCGATGAGTCGTCACAGTCGTCGGCGAGGCCCAAGTGGGACACCCCATTCAAGCGGGCCCTGAACATACTGAAGAATGTCCCGATGGACAAGCCGCCGTCCTATGGATGTGTGCACGACGTCGGAGATGGCACCTCGTGGAAGACGTGCTAGCCCGAGGAGCTAGAGCAAAGAAGGAAGAGACGCTTAGTCGTCACTTAGCAGAGCATCGGCGAGAAGGTCAAGATTGCGGTCGATAAGACCAAAGCTGAGACCAAAGAAGAGTTGCTGGAGGCCGTCTCTGCAGTGGTCAGTGACGCGGTGGCCAGCTTGCTTCCGGCAGTATGGGATTTCATGAAGAACAATCCAAATGCACGACTGGAGGACTTTCCCCTTCCCAGCTTTGTCGGGAGCAATTCGGTGACCACCAGAGCACCAGCACCTGCTCAAGCAACCGCAAAAGGTCCCGCTCCTGTTCATAGCAGCCCGACCTCCGTCTCTTGCATGGTCGGTGGGCCTTCATCACTGGCTGAGCTCGACGCCCTCACGGTAACTACGCGTCATACCCTTTTCACCAGCATGCCAATAGTCTTCTGTTTCAGTTGCCTTTCGGATGTTTGACGTCGCAAACATGTCTCCTTCGTAGGCCGACGACACCCCGTGCACCCTAATCTACGACATCAAGGGACAGAAGGTGGCCGTGGGAAAGGAAACGATCGTGAAGCCAAAGAACTGCATGTTCCACAATCGAGAGATGCCCGATGGCGTCTTCAATGTTAACGTGGGAAGTGTCTTAGCGGGCTTCGAGGATTTGCCACCTCTGGTACCAGTTGATGACAACGAGACCCCTAAGATGATTGGCGCATGCAAGAGCTGGTTCTTGCCTTGGCCCAAGTCTCTTCTTCATCTCAAGGCTCCTAATATCACGCCAACGCCACCTTCTCAAGAAGGTATGAACACCACCCCACCTACCACATTACCTGCACCTGTCGTGGTGAGTGATAGCGGACGACGCGAGGGAGAGCCTCCATTAGTGCCAGATAATGTAGCCCCCCCTTGTTAAAGAAGCAAATGTTGATGATGACATGGAGGATGATGATGATGACCCATACAAGTATTTCAATACCGCCTATGACGATGGAGGATTGATGGCTCGAGACGGCGAAGACTTAGGCTATGAGCATGGAGATGATGACTTGATGCTTCCTGATTTGCCGGAGCCGAAACATCCTAAGGCGGAATGCAAAAAGTCTCTCTTCAAGCAATCCTCGCAGGAGACTCCTCCAGATGCCGCATGTACCCAGCAACCCCCCGAGGCCCGTCCACTGATTAGCCCGACGACACTGGCGGTGGTGGTTAGGGAAGGTATGGTGGGCTCACTACCGCCACCCACAAAGAAGCAAAGGAGGAGACCGGACAAGAAAGGCCCTAAAGGAACCAGAGCTGCTTCAAGAAGCCATCTGCCTCTGGAGCCCTGGGTGGTAGACAGAATACCTGTTGAAGGTGTGCAGCACTTCCATGTCGCCGGCCAGCCGATCCTACCTGCGAAAGCGCTAGAGCACATACTGAACAATGAACTAAGGAGACTCCATGAAGATGTGATGGCCAGGGAGAAAAGCCTTTTGGTCACGGAAAAACCAGGATACCCGCTTTACGCGGCTCAAGTGCTGGGTGGGAGGTTGTACGTCGAGAGATGGCCCGCGAATAAGTTCATCCTCCGATTCGACTACATCTACGACATGTTCCACATGACCAAGCTAGATTTCCAGTTCATCTACACGTATGCGCTGTATCTGAACTACTTCATTAGGGTCGAGAACATCAAATATATCTGCGTCGCGGACCCGTTCTATATGCACGAGAGCTTCTTGGCAGTTTGCAAAGAGCATCGTGACTATGCGAGCAAGTACCTCGGCGAATTCATGCTCGCTAATAAGGACAAGGAAGTGATTCTCTTGCCTTATCATCCCACGTAAGTCATCCACACATATCCTTTCGTAAGTGCTAATCATTCCTTTGCAAGCATGGAGGCTAATTTGAGGTGTACTTAATTTGTGCAGCGGGGGGGGGGGGGGGCGTCCTCATCGTTCTGTCCCTGGAATACTCCCATGCGATGTACTTGGACTTCGAAGAACCTCAGGAAAAAGGATTACAAGCACATAAAGAGTGTTCTCGATAGTGCCATGTTAACCTTCAGCCTGTCTGGTGGATATATCAAGGTGAAAAAGTACAGGAATCGCGGGTTGGCTTTCGGTCATAAGACCGACTTCTGCTACATCCAGCATCTGCACACCAGTATGGCTGATGGATTCTACCTCATGCATCACCTGCTCGAGTACAGAAGGGATAATAAACGCCTTCGAATGTCACCTACTACCAATGATGCTGAGATTGTCATCTGGGCCACAAGCATAGGAAGGACACCGAATCATCAAATTAGAGCTGAGTTTTATCACGTACAGTGTGAACTTGCCCAAATGATCATGAAGCAGGTCCTCGAACCAACAGGGATGTTCTACCATGGGCCAATCACGCGGGAAGATGTCCGAGCACTGCTACTCGCTCGGCGTCTAGACCTGAAGCCTTTCAAGAAGCTCGAGTGCTTCCTCCCTAACTATGAAGATTGGACCAGTGAAATGGAGGATTGATTGTTGATGACAATGTGTCACTACTGTCTTTCTATGGCAAAACTTTGAATTTATGCACGGCGAAACTATGAGATGTAACTAAAACGTGGTCCTGAACTAGCGTAGATCGCTCTAGTTAATTAGTTTGGGTATGAGGAACTTCGTCATTTATGTTTACTGTTGGTTGCTTGTATTTTGCTAATTATGACTCCGCTCAGGCCCAGGTGCACAGGTACCCGGGTGCTAGCCATAGAGGGTTCGACAGCAGAGCCGAAGCAGAAAGTTGTTACTTGAGGTGGACACTCCAGCATGACCACGGGCGGGACCGCCGGTACTACATAGTCGCGCTCTTGCTCATGCTGATCGCTCTTCTCTTCTAAATCATGGTTTAGATAGAGATGATGAAACTTGTGTGTGTGCCATGACCATGTAGTTTCACTTATTCGAGACATGACATCATCGCGCTTGTGTATCGCTATTTTCGAGATTTGATGATATTTGTGTTGAATGATGATGATGGTATGATGAGACTACTATATATCATGATATGATGAGAATAGTGTATGTTTAGTATGATGTGATGAAACTATTGTATATAGCCTATATAAATACAACACAAATACGTAGAGGGGTGCGAATTGCTGAAAGCAGGAACATTAGCAGTAGCGCTGGAAAGCACCTAGCAGTAGCGCTGGATTAGCAGCAACGCTTCCTATGAACAAGCACTACAGATAGGTATCAGTAGCGCTGGTCCAAGAAGCGCTACTGCTAACAATACTTACCGGTAGCGCTACCCATACCAGCGCTACTGCTACAACTTAGCTGTAGCGCGCTAGGAGTAGCGCTGGACCCAACGCTACTGCTATGCATATTTCAAGGGCTGCTACTAGGGTTTTCCCTAGTAGTGAACCTTGAGCTAAAAAAGCCTCTAGCAAAGGTGGGCATGCTGCAACACCGTGAAATTGTGCTTCAGGGCGGGGTGGAGCCTCATGACATCAACCGCGTTCCTGAAATCCCAGGCCGGCCTCCCCTTGTTGTGCAGTGGGGCAATCCGGTGGAGGATGAAGTCCGCCCCAATCATCTGAAGGGTGAGCCCGGCCGAGGTGAGGCAATGGATCCTGGTGGTGCCGACCGTGAGCTTCTTTTCATCGGCGTCGACATCGCACCAGTCCTTGCCGCGGACCGGTGGCTTCCGACGGACCCAACAGAACTCTTGTCGGTATGCCTCCTCAATCCAGCACCATCGGCCCCGCCACTCTTCCCACCACTCCTTCTGGGCACCCTTTGGGTACGTGCCCCTTCTTTGGATCCTCGAGATCCAAGTAATGCAGCCGGATATGGCGCCCCCTGGCTGGATGCGAGGGGAGAAGTAATGCCGGAAGAGCGCTGTGCTGGGGTGCACTCCAGGGAATCCCTCATAGAGATGGGCGAAGAAGGCCATGCAGGCCATGGTGTTCGGTGTGAAATCCATAAGGTGGAAGCCGTAGGTGTGCATGACATCATTCCGAAATCTTAGAAAGGGCGGCAGAGCCAGCGGGAAAAATAGTCGACGTAGAAAGGGTACCAATTGGGACCAGCCTCGGCGAAGGCGGCGGGGATGATGCCCGTGGCAGGGTGCCCCGACGTATCCCTTCCCCACAGGGGCCTAAACATGTCCCTGAGGGTGAGCGCATCGACCGTCGAGGTGAATAGGGCGCGCTGCGTCCTAAGCTCCACCTACTCGCTCTCTGGCGCCTCCTTCCCTCTGTCGTCCTTGGCCGAACCCTTGACCTTGCTCGTCTTGGGCTCCATGGCGGCTGAGAGGGGATGAGGAATCAAGGGCAATGGGGGCGCAACGGCGGCGAGCGGAGGCGCGAGCTTTGATTTTTGCCTGGGGAAGAAGAGGGGAACGACAGTTCTGAGATTGGAAAAGGCACATAGGGTAAATGAGTAGCGCCCCTGCGGTTTTCCCTTTTATGGGGAAGATGCGGGCCGCCTCTTTACTATTCACCATGACGTGACGCAAGCGTGCTACAACTGCTCCACGCACGACCCCCACGTCACCCACTCAATGCGGGTCGTGGGGAAGCGCAACTGGCGAAAGAGTTACCGCGGTTAATACTCTGCCACGCATGCTCGCGCATCGTTCTGTGCCTGGCCCAACAACACACCAAGCTTATATGTGGCCCAGGCCTGGGGGCTCCTGTCGGTGTGCAAAAGTAGGGGCCTTCTGTACCCCTTTACTTGTGCGCGGGTAGTTGTAGCCGCACCTACGGCCATGCTTGGCGGGGCAGAGGGAGCAGAGATACAAGACTACCATGGCAGCACTCAAGCCAGAGGCATGAAGAACAAAGGGGCGAGATGGGTCTCCCCCGGCAACACCCTTGCCGGGGCGGCCTGCGTAGCCCCGGCAAGAGCCTTGCCGGGGCAACTTTCCCAACACCAGCAAGGCTGCCACCCTTGAGCCTAAGAGTTCCGGCACCATCGACGACATTAGGAACCAAAGGCTCGGGAGGCGCCTCCATGGTGGCATGCAGATCTTTGTGAAGACCGAAGGCCTGCAATACTAGATGAGAACCAGAAGACGAAGGCCCTTGCCGGGGACGCTCACGAGACCTGATGTAGGGCGGAACCCTACGTGGATGATCTTTCACGTTGGAGCGGATCCTACGGTGAATCACGAAGAACACGCGGAAGAACGAGAGGGAAAGCACGGGGAAAACGAGAGAGAATTCACTCAACCGACAAGAGATCAATCACACAAGCGCTAGATCGATGAACACAAAGGGAGATACATGATTTAAGGTCAACAAAGGATGATACAAACGGTAGCCATTCTTCTCCGTGAGGAGGCCTTGATGGGGTCCACCCTTGAAGGGGGTCTTGAATCCGCATGGGGATCTTCTCCGTAGAGGTCCTGATCTCCGAGGAGAAGTAGCCAAGTGGATGAGCAAAGGCTCTCACACAAGAATATGAGCTAATCCAATGCTAACCCTAGAAAGAGGAAGGGAATGAAGTATATATAGTCTCGGGGGTGAAGGGGTACAAGGGACTTGTCCCGGATACACTGCGCGCAGGCAGGGGAGGCCGGATGTCCGCGCGTCGGGCCGGATGTCCGGGCCTTCGTGAGGCGC
This sequence comes from Aegilops bicornis, assembly GCA_021605145.1. Lineage (NCBI taxonomy): Eukaryota > Viridiplantae > Streptophyta > Magnoliopsida > Poales > Poaceae > Aegilops > Aegilops bicornis. Next base: position 237,794,128 of record CM038669.1, read on the forward strand.
CGGATGTCCGGGCTGTGGCGACTGTTTCTGCATAACCGGGTGAGAAGTGCCGGATTTTCGGGCTTCAGGCCGGATATCCGGACTGGGGGCCGGATGTCCGGGCCCTGTAGGCTTGGCCAGCTTGGCTGATGCTGAGGTAGAAGCTCCAGGGGCCGGATGTCCGGGGTCATGGCCGGATGTCCGGGGCCTGGAAGGTGATTTTGCCCGTTTCCGTTGGTTCTCTTCATCCATGGACTTGGCGGCTTGTCCATCTTCACGTGCATCCTCGGGAGGTTCCCATTGACACCTAATCATGCATAGCATATTGGACTTAGGTAGAAGCCATGTCTCGAGTGGATCATATGTGATATCAATAAGGAAGGAGGTCACCTCGTTCTCCAGAGCTCTAGCTCTAGCTCGTGTCATGGGTCCTCTTGGCTCTTGATGAGACGGTTGTAGGTCCATGGGGATGATCGTGGGATGCTCCGCATCATCTCCCCTCCCTTGGGAGAGATCCGACCTCGGATCAAAGGCTTCATCTCCATGGAATGGTGCGAGGTCCTTGACGTTGAAGATGTCGCTCACGTTGTATTTGTCTCGAGGTAGGTCGATATTGTAAGCGTTGTCGTTGTAGCGTGCTAGCACCTTGAAAGGTCCATCGGCTCGAGGGAGAAGCTTGGACTTGCGTTCTTTGGGGAAGCGGTCCTTGCGAAGGTGTAGCCACACGAGATCACCAATGTTGAAGACGATGGGTTGCTTGTTGGCGTTGAGCTTGGTTACTTGACGTTGTACTTGTCGCTCAATGGTGTGCCTTGTATCTTCGTGCATCTTCTTGATGTAGCTTGCTCGTGCACTCGCATCCATGTTGGTGCGCTCTTGGAGAGGAAGTGGTAGAATGTCCAATGGGGACAACGGGTTGAAACCGTGAAGCGACCTCGAAGGGGGACTTGCCGGTAGTTGAATGTCTTGCACGATTGTAGGCGTACTCGGCGATGGGTAGACATGTTTCCCACTCCTTGATGTTCTTCTTGATCAAGACACGAAGTAGAGTGGATAATGTGCGGTTCGTCACCTCCGTTTGGCCGTCGGTTTGAGGATGGTATGCCGAGGAGAACAAGAGCTTGATTCCGAGCTTGGCACATAGGGTCTTCCAAAAGTAACTCAAGAACTTGACGTCACGATCGGAGACGATTGTCTTTGGTACGCCATGGAGTCGCAAGATTTCCTACAAAAGAGATTTGAAACTTGTGAATAATAGTATATCTTTTTGCAAGGTATGATATGTGCCAGCTTAGAAAATCTATCCACAACAAAAAACAACGAATCCTTGCCATTTTGAGTCATAGGCAAACAAAGTACAAAATCCTTTCTAATGTCTTCCCATGTTTGATATGGTATTGGAAGAGTCATTTAAAGACCATGAGATTGAGCTTTTGTCTTAGGTTTGCGAGATTTATAGTTTCGGTTGGTGTGGCGTGAGACGTCATGAACATCTTGGGCCAAAAGTAGTTGTTGGAGAGCGTGGCGAATGTCTTGTCGCGTCCAAAGTGTCCCATAAGTCCGCCTCCATGAGCCTCTTGGAAAAGGAGCAAACGAAGAGAAGACTCGGGAATGCAAAGTTTGTTAGCTCTCATAAGATAACCATCCTTGATGTAATATTGTTCCCAAGACGACAAGGCCAAACACTTAGCATAAGGAGAAGCAAAAGATGGATCATGCTCATACAAGTCTTTTATATGCTCAAAACCAACAACATTCAACTCAAGTTGAGTGACAAGCATGCATATGCGTGAAAGCGCGTCGGCAACTACATTTTCTTTACCCTTAATGTACTTGATCACATAAGGAAAAGATTCAACGAAATCACTCCATTTGGCATGACGCTTGTTTAACTTAGTTTGTCCTTTTAAGTACTTAAGCGTTTCATGATCGGTATGGATGACAAACTCATGAGGTCAAAGATAATGTTCCCAAACATGTAGCACACGCACTAAAGCATACAATTCTTTGTCATAGATGGGATAATTAAGTTGAGCACCGGATAGTTTTTCACTAAAATAAGCAATGGCTCGTTTTTCTTGCATCAAAACTCCGCCAATTCGGTACCACTTGCATCACAATGAACCTCAAAAGTTTTGTCAAAATTGGGCAAAGCAAGAATCGGAGCATGAGTAAGCAAAGACTTGAGCTCATCAAAAGCGGTTGATTGCAAAGTTCCCCAAACAAAGGGAGTATTCTTCTTACTCAAGGCATGCAAAGGAGCGGCAATTGTGCTAAAATCTTTCACAAAGCGACGATAAAAACCCGCAAGACCAAGAAAACTTCGCACTTGTTGCAAATTGGTGGGTTGGGGCCAAGTTTTAATTGCTTCAATTTTAGATTCATCAACATGGACACCCTTTGAGGATACTACAAAACCCAAGAAAACCACTTTGTCAACTCCAAAAGTGCATTTTTTCAAGTTTGCATAAAGGCTTTCCTTGCGAAGAGTTTGCAACACAGATTTTACATGATTGATGTGCTCTTTCATGGTTTTGCTAAACACAAGAATATCATCAAAGTAAACCACAACAAAGACTCCAATATAAGGACGAAGCACATGATGCATAAGACGCACAAAAGTACCGGGAGCTTCCGAAAGACCCATAGGCATCACTAACCACTCATATAAACCAAATTTGGTTTTGAAAGCAGTTTTCCATTCATCACCTTCTTGTATGCGGATTTGATAATAGCCACTTTTAAGATCAATTTTTGAGAAAAAGTTGGCTCCACTTAGTTCGTCAAGCATGTCATCTAAGCGGGGAATGGGATGCCTATATCGAACGGTAATAGCATTGATAGGTCTACAATCGGAACACAAGCGGAAACTTCCATCGGGCTTAGGCACAAGAATAACCGGAATGGCACAAGGGCTTAGGCTTTCACGCATACATGGCCGTTGTCGATGAGTTGTTGTACTTGTCGTTGAATCTCCTTGGTTTCTTCGGGATTGACTCGGTATGGAGCTTTGTTTGGTAGAGGCGCCCGGGATGAGGTCGATTCGATGCTCAATGCCTCAAGAGGATGTAGACCGGAGGTAGCTCATCGGGGAAAACATCTTGAAATTCATGCAAAAGAGATTGAAACACCAAAGGTAGCTCGTGAATGGTGTTAGGTTTTGTTTCTCCATCCTTGCACACAATGACAAAGTTCATCACACTCGATGGGTTCTCACACCCGTCTCTCATCTCACTTTTGGTGGCAAATAGAATGAGGTTTTTCTCTAGGCTAAGAGTCGCGCAAATGTGGCTTGTGGCTCTCACTCACTTTTGGGTGGATCACTTTTCTCACTCTTTTCTCTATGATGTGTGGCTTGCTTGTCGGCTATCACTTGAGTAGGAGACATAGGTCGTAGCACATATTCCTTCCCTTTCATCTTGAAGCTATAGTGATTGGTGCGCCCATTGTGGATGACACCACGGTCGAATTGCCATGGTCGACCTAGAAGTAGGTGGCAAACGGTCATTGGGACCACATCACATTCCAACGTGTCTTCATAAGCACCAATTTTGAAGGAGACTTGGACCGTATGCTTGACTCAGATAGTGCCGAGTCACTTAGCCATTGAACCTTGTAGGGGTGCGGGTGCTTCCTCTTTACCAATTGGAGCTTGGAGCATAGTTCTTCACTTGCCAAGTTGTGGCAACTACCTCCATCGATGATGACCTTGATGGAACGTCCATTGATGCCGGATTTTGTGTGGAAGATGTGGCATCGTTGGTCTTCTTCTTGTTGATGTTGAAGAGTCAAGACCTTGGAGACAACGAGAGCGGGGCTCGAATCCTCATCACAAAAGACTTGATCATCTTCATCTTCGTTCACTCGCGGTGCATGGCCACTTGCTCAAGAGCTTCCATCTCCTCTTCACTCATGGAGTCATATGTGCCATCGTCGTTGAGGATCATGGTGCGCTTGTTGGTGCATTCGTATGACTTGTGGCCTCGGCCGCCGCAAGTGAAACACTTGAAGGAGCTTGTCTTGATGGTCTCATTGGTCGGAGTAGAGGATGAAGCACGCGGCTTGAGGTTGCTTGTAGTAGGAGGAGGACGACTTGAACTTGTCGAAGTCTTCTTGTAACTTGACTTGTCGTAGTTTCTTGATGAAAGTTTGGTTGATGTAGATGTTGGAGGAGTCGTTGAAGCTTGGTTGTTGGAGAAGCCGTAGGTCTTGGATGAGTACTTGACGTACTTGAAGTCATCTTGCACTTGGCGTTCCGCCTTTCTAGCTTCATGTACGAGCTCAATGAGGGTTGAGTATGGTTGGAAGTCGGCGATCTTCTTGATGGGATGATTGAGTCCATTCAAGAAACGTGACATAGTTTGCTCATCATCTTCCTTGACATTGGCTCGAATCATGGCTATCTCCATTTCCTTGTAATATTCTTCAACACTCTTTGTTCCTTGCTTGAGTAGTTGGAGTTTCTTGAAGAGGTCGCGGTTGTAGTAGGTTGGCACAAAACATGCTCGTATGACATCCTTCATTTGAGCCCAAGTGGTGATTGGAGGTTCACCTCTTGCTTGTCGTCGCTCAATGATTTGTTCCCACCATATGAGCACATAGTCTTGGAACTCAAGTGATGCCATAGCGATTTTCTTTGCTTCATCGTAGTTGTGCAACCAGAAGATTTTGTCAACCTTCAATGCCCATGAGAGGTAGTCTTCGGGGTCATTGCTTCCATTGAACTTGGGCATGGTGAATTTTAGCTTGTCAGAAGCGTTGCTCTTCATTGTGTTGTTGGCGATGTTGATGATGACGTCCTTGACGTGGATTGTAATCATCTTCATGTTGCTCTTGGCGCGGAGGAAGACCATGATCAACTTGCCCTTGTTGAACTTGAGGTTGGGGTGGAGCTTGATGAGCTTGTGGAGGGGCTTGAGGAACTTGACGTTGTACATGAGGTTGGTAGTTCCTCTCTTGGATTTCTTCTCGAAGGGCTTCCTCTTGATTGCGCCGTTCGCGATTGCGGTTGGCGAAGGCTCTACTTGATTCTTGAAGGGCACGTTGCGCCTCAAGAGCTTGCGCCTCACGTTGTTGTTGTTGAAGACGTTGAGCCTTGGCGTCTTGTTTGTCTTGGTGAAGACGTGCTCGTTCTTCCTCTTGTTGGTGACGAAGACGTTGTCGTTCTTGAGCTGGAGCAAAAGCCTCTTGGTTTGATTGAGGACGAGAAACTTGATCATCAACTTGCTCTTGTGAATGCTTGTCATGTAGCGGGTTGCGAGATGCGTGACGGTCTTGACGAGCGGCGACGAAGAGTGTTCAAGTAGGTGTACTTGAGTCATAGAAGGTGTCGCCGAGTGTCGACTCGAGCGGCTCCGTCTTGATGATGAAGAAGTTGAATGATGCGGTTTCTCATCAAAGCGCGGATCTCGTCCATTCTTGCAGCGTTCTCTTGCTTGTGAGCGTCGAACTTGTTGTCGAAGTAGTCTCTTGTACGTTGCTCGGAGAGTCGCAAGTCGGTGGCGAGGTTGTCAATGCGGTCGCTCATTGCTTGTTGTTCTTGGTGCAACGCTCTTTGTGCACCAAAGAGGTGGCTCTTGGTGACGTATGATGACATGTAAATGCGTCTTGCTTTCGATGAAGAGTGGGTTGGTAGAGGTACTTGGCCTATCCATCATTCCAAGCAAAATGTGAGTGGTAGAACGGAAAAGAACTTATACCAATGTACCTTTGACCGATGTTGAAGATGAATCAAGTTCACTCAAATGCGGACAATGAAATAGCACTCTTGGTACCGATTCTTGTCGGTTCTCACACCTACACAAATAAAAGCTTATGGTGGAGCTCGGTTAGGATGGTGGCATAAAATTTGATGCAATTGTAAGTGAGACTCAATAATGTTGGAAATGATTCACAAATTTGCAAATGCAACAAGTAGACCAATAGCAAGATATGGTACACGGAAACACACACGCAAATAGATAATATGGGGTTATGCAACCAAGGATGAGCCCAAATGTGGAATTCACCAAGATGCTCTTGTTGCACAACACTAGAGAGACGCTAGCACGATTGCACAATAGGCGGATACGAACTTGTGCACAACCTACTAAGCAAAAATGCAACGACTTCTATCCCAAGTATGCTATATGTATGGTGTTTCGATGTGTTGATCCAAGATGATCAAGTATGACAATCTTAATGTTTTATGATGCTATGGTTCTTTCTCATAAGCTCTTTGCTTATCTTTCTCTCTTTGCTTAAAAGCTTGATTGGCTCTTTCTCTTTTGAGCTCTTTTCTCATGCAAAATTTCACGAACCAAGATAGCAATTGTGTATGCGATGACAACTTTGTGACACACAAGTTGATGCTAAGATATGCACCACTTTGGTATGGTATGTATGCTATGGAGTATGATCACTAATGTGCACAAGTCACGTTGCCGGCAATACTCAATGGCTAGTCTCGATGGGTAAGCAACGCAAAAGATGGGCTAAGATGGTTATCAATGCAATTGCAAGTAATGACAAAGATGTCGACGATGTTACCGTCCTTGGCGAAGATGAGCGGTGGTGATGTTGATGTTGAACCGTACCTAGATAGCCGAAACACAAAAGGATACGGAAATCCCAACTCAAATTCTCAAAGCAAAATTTGGCAACATTGTCGGAATTGGTAGTGGGAAAGGCTATGGTGGTGTTATGCGGAAGTGGTGGAGGTATATGGAAGTGTATGTGGGCACGGGACAAAATTTGGCGGAAGTTAGGCGGTGAACGGGGTGGTGGTTGGGGATTGATGCTTCCAGGAGCCGGATTTCTGGGCTGGAAGCCGGATGTCCGGGCTGGTCGGGCCGGATGTCCGGGCTGTTCGGGTCGGATGTCCGGGCTCGATGAACACCGCGTGGAGAGGTCAAATCCGGTCAAAATTTGGGCGATTTTGTGGATGGAAAATGTGGAAATGGTGGTGGAATGCTAGATCTACCTGCAACACACGAAATCCGCGGATCAAATCCAACAAAACTTCATCACACCAACAAATCACAAAAAAATTTGGGGCTATTTTTGTGGGGAATTTTCGGAATTAGGACAAAAACAACAAGATCAAGCTAGAACAAGAGGGGTAGGGGCTCCAAAAACGTGATCAACGTGGCTCATGATACCATGATGGTGTAGGGCGGAACCCTACGTGGATGATCTTTCACGTTGGAGCGGATCCTACGGTGAATCACGAAGAACACGCGGAAGAACGAGAGGGAAAGCACGGGGAAAACGAGAGAGAATTCACTCAACCGACAAGAGATCAATCACACAAGCGCTAGATCGATGAACACAAAGGGAGATACATGATTCAAGGTCAAAAAAGGACGATACAAACGGTAGCCATTCTTCTCCGTGAGGAGGCCTTGATGGGGTCCACCCTAGAAGGGGGTCTTGAATCCGCCTGGGGATCTTCTCCGTAGAGGTCCTGATCTCCGAGGAGAAGTAGCCAAGTGGATGAGCAAAGGCTCTCACACAAGAATATGAGCTAATCCAATGCTAACCCTAGAAAGAGGAAGGGGATGAAGTATATATAGTCTCGGGGGCGAAGGGTACAAGGGACTTGTCCGGATACATCTACAAGCAGTGGGAGGCCGGATGTCCGGGCGTCGGGCCGGATGTCCAGGCCTTCGAGAGGCGCCGGATGTCCGGGCTACCCGGCCGGATGTCCGGGCTGTGGCGACTGTTTCTGCAGAACCGGGTGAGAGGTGCCGGATTTCGGCTTGGGCGGATATCCGGGCTCGGCCGGATGTCCGGCTTGACGCCGGATGTCCGGCCTGTAGGCTTGGCGGCTTGGCGATCTTTGAGGTACAAGCTCAGGGGCGGATGTCCGAGGTCATGGCGGATGTCCGGGCCCGGAAGGTGATTTTGCCCGTTTCCGTTGGTTCTCTTCATCCATGGACTTGGCGGCTTGTCCATCTTCATGTGCATCCTCGGGAGGTTCCCCTTGACACCTAATCATGCATAGCATATCGGCCTTAGGTAGAAGCCATGTCTCGAGTGGATCATATGTGATATCAATAAGGAAGGAGGTCACCTCGTTCTCGAGAGCTCTAGCTCTAGCTTGTGTCATGGGTCCTCTTGGCTCTTGATGAGACGGTTGTAGGTCCATGGGGATGATCGTGGGATGCTCCGCATCAAGACCCCCGGCAAGATCCTTGCCGGGGACGCCCACAAGACCCCGGCAAGACCCATGCCGGGGACATCTGCAGGGCCGCGGCAGGCCCACACCTACCAAGGTTTCGCTGCCTCGCACCCGTTCCGACATGGCGGCCAGCCCGCCAACTAGGCCAGCGCCTGCGTGGCAGCATGCAACTTCTAGGCCAACTAGCCAAGCACCTGTGTGGTGGCATGCAGGTCTTCATGAAGACCCTGCACTGCACCAGCTCAGCAGCCAGCCAGCCAGCATGGCGCTGCATGCCTCGTCACCTTGGACGCGCGTCGAAGAAGGCGAGGCGGCGATGTACGGGGCGAGCTTCTTTGCCGTTATAAAGCAAGGGGACACATAGGCAGTGCATTAAATGCGTTTGTCCTATGATGTCAGGAGATAAACTCGTATACTGTAGATACTTTCCACCTCCTGTGTGCCGCTGTGGCAACCCCTTTTTCGCTATAAAAGGAGGCCCGAGGCATACTGAGGAAGAATTTGGACTTTTTGGGCTAGGCATGCACCGCAGCTAGTTCAAGAGCTCAAGAACACCTAATATACACCAAAGGAGGACTAGGGTATTACACATCGCTTGTGGCCCGAACCTGGATAAAATTCCCCCACGTTGATCTTCTAGACCCGCTCTTTGCACAGCCCCGCGCCCCGCCAACTGTAGTAGGGATTCTCTGTGATCCTTATGTGTCATTTCCCCGACAAAATCCTGCAGCTCATCTTTGAACCGATGACCCCTGAACTGCTCATCGTTGGTGAATTGCTGGAGATTAGTAGATTTATCAACGACTTCTTCCTGAATAACTACATCAAGCCCACTTGTGATAATGAAGATTTCAGAATGGTTGTTCCTTAAACAATGAGTAATCATTCAACTAGAGTTAGTCGCTAAACTTATACGCATGGATGCATTGGTTTCCATGTGATAAGTTCTTCGTATTTCATACAGTATGATTATGTACTTCATATGTCAATAATTAGTGGAATTTAGCTAGCTTTTTCAATAGCATATTGTTGTGAATTCTGATGAATGTTCTTCCTGTGGGCACTTTGTGGTGAATTAGATTTTTGCGAGGCAATTCAAATGCGATATTTTGTTTAACCTGGCCATTGATGCGCACAAGCTTCAACTAAATGAGCGTGTGCGATCCAGAATGGAAATCACACGTCAGTCATAGCGTAACCGTCAGTGATACACAACAATTGCAGACGATTTGCAACACTTCTATGTGTGCATAGGAGCTCCTCAACCGTTCATGATAGCACATTATCGCACACGAGAGCTTAAAGGAAACCGTGCCCAATGAAAAACACAACCCCACTTGTAAATTTCTCAGGAAACATGTGCAGTGATGTCATGCATGGCAGCCGATTGCCATAGAATACTCATGTGCGATGGGCCACGCATGGCGAACGGTTGCCATAGAATACTTGTGTGCGATGGGCCACATATCGCGAACAGTTTCTATGATGGTTTGTGTTCCTTAGGTACTATTTCGCAAATGTCATACACTGTTTAGTTCCCCTGTGCCATTAGAAACGTTTGACTCATGAGAGACGTGGGCGATTGAGCCCCACTCCCACACGTGTGCCAAAATATAGTGTGTGTGTGTGTGATATGTTCTTGCATCGTAGATTACATTTGGCAACGCGTTTGCATCATCACTACCTATCACCGACGGTTTCTGGGTCGTGTGGGAAGGACCCCCCCTATCACACACACACAGGCAAGGCGACAGTTTAAAAATATATCACGGAAAGGGGTTAAAAACCGTTTGTATAGCACATCACTGCACCAGTGGTGTGTGCTAGCTACTGATCTAGGGATAGCACATTAAGCACAGGAGACTTGGATCTTCATCGGAGCCGGGTCGCTGCAACTGGGAACTTGATCAATATCCTCGCCTGTGTCGGTACCTGCCGAGAGCAAAACACTTGAGCCTGCATTACTCTCGGGATATGATGGTCCCATCCCTAAATATTCATAGGATGATTCTCTAGACAACTATAAGTTGTTCAAGAACCAACATGGTGAGGCTGTTACTCGCTATGTTGGACCTAACACCAGGCATTGTCCCCCAAAGAAAACCATCTGGTACCTAAGAAAACCATCTAGGCATTACATGTTACTATGTTACTAACCATGCAGTCTAAAAATGCTCGATACATACTCGAGAAGCCTCGACAGAATGAATATATGCATACATCCTCAAACCACTAAGCTCATTTGTCTAGGAAGAATTTCAATACATATTCCTTTGATTATGCCCGCACTTCTTCAAGAAACAATTCTTATGGCTATCTAAAGAAGTCATATCATGCTCCCGCATATGTTTCGAAGCCACCCGCAAAGATGCGGGTGGTTAAGAAAGCCTGATTCTCCTACAGGACTACGTATCCGGGTGTACCGAATGGATCATGGATAGTGGATGCACTAGTGATGAGTCCAATTTATGCGAAAGTTTTACCAAGTATTTTGTGCGTACATAGGAGCATTTGTGGAATTTTACCACGCTCATGCACTTATTTTTGTCGATAATGCCTCAGGTAATGTCTTTTGGATCAATTATCATTTAATCAAGATAATCCTTAAAAATGGTAGTGGAATCACGTATCTAAAGTGATAATCACCTACCATAAAAGACTCAAGCAAGAAGGACAAAGAAACAGGCATCATGGTGCTTCTAGAGCAAAATATGGTGTTCCATACGATCGTCGAGCGCCCGTATGAGTGGTTGTCTGACACGCCGCTGCCGCCACCAGATCAACTATTTCCACCCCCTGAAATCGGATCATGGATCAGATGCCTAGAGAAACCATAAACTCATCCAAAAGAAAGAACCCTAGCCCCCGTAGTTCATCCAGAGGATGGATTGGCAATGAGAAGAAGGGGGATCCCTCCACCACGAGAAGGGATATAACATCATCGCCACTATAATAATAATAATAATAATAATAATAATCCACTCCATCATCATCGTCATCATCCACATCCCTATCATTTGCAACATCAAGAACCCTAGTGGATCCTTTGGTGTATCATTTGAATCATTCATCCATGTATGTCATTACCATTGCTATGATGTTTGTTGTTCCCATGTGTGAGTAGACCCCTAGTTCTCGAGGATATGGATGAACCTTGGTATGTGTAAGATCTAAAACAATATTGTGGATATGAGATCCTCTGTTGAATGCTTAGTTTAATAACTTTGTGAATGTTGTGAAGAGGCTCCACTAAGTAGTTGTGCCTTATGGCCACGAAGTATATCACTGTTGTTGTAAAGGTCTAGGATGCGAAGGTAATTCGAGGTGACAATAAAAGCCTACTGCTCCTAACCTTGCAATTGACCGGCAATTACGGAGAAACCTTAGAGAGGCCACGTCCACGGTGAAATCCTTAATTACCATGATTTTTAACCCTCTAGGCGAGACTGTGATGGTGGCATGTGTGGCACGAAGTCTACCTCGAGTTGAACGTGTATTGTACCCGGATCCGCCTAGCATAATCATCAACATTGGCTTAAGTATCCATTCCGTACCATGCTTATGCATGGGTGTGCTAGAAACATACCAATGGGGATTCCAAACTCCTTGAGAATGCCTTTTTATTATGTTGTTTCACCTGTCACTGCAATCCTTGTCCTTTATTTACTTGTATGTTATTTTGTTACAAGTCACTACACTACTTAATTATCATTTATACTCGCCCTCACTCTGCTTTAAGTCTACAACTATCTGCAGGTACAAAAATGTATAATTCCCTACAAGAGGCAAAAGTCTCATTCATGTGCTCCCTGTGGGATCGATACTCGTACTTTAAGAATGCTACAACTAAACCTTGTGCACTTGCAGGCTATCAACAAGTTATATGACTGGAGACAAGTCATTCTTTGTCGACCCCAACTTAACTGCATCTTCTAAGAAGTACCTTACTTTAGCTGACAATAAAGAAGGAAAGGTAGCTGGGTGATAGAGGCAAAGGTGTCCCATCTTTCGATGAGATGGTGATTATCGTTCAGAGGAGTAGACTTTGATGTCCGACTATGAACGTGCGAGGACATCGCGCCTTAGCAATCGCTAAACCAACTCTGAGAGGTTATTCACCACATAGGAACATGATCAAACTCACCACGAAGGTCTATTTCCTACAAGCAAACGAAGAACACGCAGGAAACTAAGATTGCAATCTGGATATTGCGAATATGAGATGAAAGCTTTATTGATCAAGGTGGGGTTCTGTGATGCCTTGGTCTGGTTGTTGAACACAAACGAAGTACGCAAAGTTGCAGCTATGGTGAACTTTTAATCTAAACAAAACACAAAGTCTAAATGGTGCCCTAAGGGCTGTATATATGGAGGAAGAGGGGGGAATTTCGTGTCCCTTTGAGGAGGGGCCCAAAACCAACCCTATCTCTTGTTTTCCCACACATATGGACTCTAAAAACAACCTATACTCAAGTATTTAGAAATTAAACGGGCGTAGCCCAAAAATAAGGCGACGCAGCACCTATAATAGCTTCTGGACGAAATTTAGGAAGTGGCATCTTGTATATTTCGTCCAAGCCTTCATACACTCATTATGGTGGCTTCAAAGTCCTGAAATCATCACTTGAAACTTCATTCTTGTTCCCCTTGCGCATGCCATCATCTCCATTCTTGAACTTGCTCCAAGGTCCATCTTTCTTGTCCAAGCTAGGCCCTTCATTTGTAAGTAAAACAAATGTATCCAATTTAGGCAACATCATATTCTCCTGAACATTAGAATCTTTACCAAGAAAATAAAGTACCTGGTAATTCAATTGGCGTGTGCGAGCTCTAGTAGTTGGTCCAGTATGTATAGCAACAGTGGCAATGGGTGTAACAACGGTATTGATGTCCTAATCATCCTCCCCTTCTTGAAACGAAGTCGTCCTCGATGGAAGCCATCTTCTTCACCCAAATAAGGCTTCAAATCTACAATGTTAAAAGTGGGACTAACCCCAAAATCTGCAGGCAGCTCAAGTTTATATGCATTATCATTTATTTTCTCTAACACCTTAAAAGGACCATCAGCATGTGTCATTAGCTTTGATTTACACAAATTAGGAAATCTATCCTTACGCAAATGTAACCAAACAAGATCTCTAGGTGCACACACAACATATTTTCTACCTTTATCTCCAGCAAGCTTATATTTAGCATTCATACGGTCAATGCTTTCCTTAGGTAACACATGCATTTTTAAGATCAATTCAGCACGTTGTTTAGCATCAAAATTAACCTTCTCCGAAGATGGAAGAGGCAACAAATCAATAGGTGCACGAGGTAGGAAACCATACACAATTTCAAAAGGGCACATCTTAGTAGTAGAATGCAGCAGATGATTATAAGCAAATTCAACATGAGGCAAGCATTCTTCCCACATTTTCTTGTTATTCTTCAAAACATCCCTAAGCATAGCAGACAATGTCCTATTGACTATTACAGTTTGTCCATCAGTTTGGGGGTTTCATATAGTACTAAAAAGAAGTTTAGTCCCCAACTTAGCCCATAAACATCTCCAAAAGTGGCTAAGAAATTTAGTATCATGATCTAAAACAATAGTATTTGGCACTCCATGAAAGTGAATAATTTCACGGAAGAATAAATCAACAACATTAGTAGGATCATCGCTTTTATGATATGGTATGAAGTGTGCCATTTTCGAAAATCTATCCACGTCAACAAATATGCTATCCCTCCCGTTCTTTGTTCGAGGTAATCCTAAAACAAAATCCATAGATATATGCTCCTAAGGAACACTAGGTATAGGCAAAGGCATATATAAACCATGAGGATTGAGTCGTGACTTAGCTTTTTGACATGTAGTGCAGCGAGCAACAAAACAGTCAACATCCCGTCTCATCTTTGGCCAAAAGAAATGTGTAGCAAGTATATCCTCTATTTTCTTCACGCCAAAATGTCCCATTAATCCTCCTCCATGCGCCTCCTGCCAAAACAAAAGACGAACAAAGCTAGCTAGAATGCATAGCTTGTTAGCACGGAATGCAAATCCATCATTATAGACGAACTTGTTCCATGTTCTTCCTTCTTTACAATTCAGCATTACATCTCTAAATTTAGCATCATGCACATATTGATCTTTGATGGTCTATAAACCAAATATTTTGAAGTCAAGTTATGAAAGCATAGTATAGCGACGAGACAATGCATCAGCAATAACATTTTCTTACCCTTCTTGTGTTTAATAACATAAGAAAAAGTCTCTATGAATTTAAGTTAGCATGTCTATGTTTCAATTTGCCTTGACTTTTACTATGTTTCAAAGATTCATGATCAGAATGTATAACAAATTCTTTAGACCATAAATAATATTGCCATGTTTCTTAAGTCCGAACAAGAGCATATAATTCTTTATCATAAGTAGAATAGTTCAGACTAGACCCACTCAAATTTTTAGAAAAGTATGCAACATGTTTGCCATCTTGTAATAACACACCTCCTAATCCAATTCCACTAGCATCACATTCAAGCTCAAAAGTCTTATGAAAATCAAGTTGGAGTAAAGGATCATGTGTCAACTTATCTTTCAATACTATGGAGGCTTCTTCTTGTGCGGTACCCCAAACAAAAGTCACATCCTTCTTTGTAAGCTCATTGAGAGGTGCAGCAATGGTGCTGAAATCTCTCACAAAACGCCTATGGAATCCAGCGAGGCCAAGAAAACTCCTCACTTGTGTGACTGTTTTGGGTTGCGGCTAACTCTCAATAGCTTCAATCTTGGCTTTATCAAGTTCAATTCCCTGTGGAGTAACAAAATAGCCAAGAAAATATACTCGGTCGGTGCAAAAGGTGCACTTTCCAAGGTTACCAAACAAACGTGCATCACGTAGAGCAATAAAAACAACACGTAAATGTTCCAAATGTTCCTCCAAAGATCTGCTATAAATCAATATATCATCAAAATAGACGACCACAAATCGTCCAATCAAAGCATGTTAATCTTTGTTTATTAATCTCATGAAAATACTAGGTGCATTACTTAGCCCAAATGGCATGACTAACCACTCATATAATCCAAACTTAGTTTTAAATGATGTTTTCCATTCATCTCCCAGTTTCATACGAATTTGATGGTATCCACTACGCAAATCAACTTTGGAGAATATTGTAGAGCCACTCAATTCATCAAGCATATCATCTACACTAGGAATAGGATGACGATAACGAATAGTAATATTATTAATGCCACTACAATCAACACACATACGCGATGTACCATCCTTTTTTGGCACTAGTATAATAGGAACACCACATGGACTAAGAGATTCGTGTATATAACCTTTGTCGAGCAGCTCCTGTACATGACGCATAATCTCCTTCATCTCATATGGATTGGTACGGTATGGTGCATGGTTGGGTAGTGATGCACCGGGAATTAAGTCAATCTGATGCTCAATCCCTCGAATAGGTGGTAATCCCGGTGGCACCTCTTGTGGAAAGACGTCAACAAACTCATGCAAAATGTTAGTGATAGCAGGAGGCAAAGAGGAAGGCACGTCCTCGAATGAAAATAATGGCTCTTTGCACACAAAAGCATAGCAAACATATTTGTTGCAATCTAGATCATCAATATCAGATTTGGTGGCAAGTAAACATCCACTTTTCAATTTAATTTTAGAAGCAACACTAGATGGTTTATTATTATGTTTCATTTGTTACTCAAATTCTTTTGCCACTATCTGATTTTCACTCTTGTTTTGCTCTTGTTTTGCTTTACCAGCTCAATTAATATCATCTTTCAAAATGGAATTAGGAGTCATAGGAAGCAAAGTAATATGTTTATCCTTATGAACAAGAGTATAGTGATTGTTTCTACCATGGTGTGCATAATTTTTATCAAATTGCCATGGTCTTCCAAGTAATAAGGAACATGCTTGCATGGTTACCACATCACAATCAACAAAATCAACATATGTAGCGATACTAAAATGCAATGAACAATATGTATTACCTTAACCTTGTCGCTGTTGTTGAACCATTAGATGTAGTAAGGATGCGGATGTGGTCTTGTGGTGAGAGAGAGCTTATCCACCATCTCCATGCTAGCGAAGTTGTTGCAACTCCTTTCATCTATGATGACGCAGACAGAATGTTCCTTCACAACTCCCTTTGTATGGAACAAATTATGCCTCTAATTTTGCTCAGCTTGTGTGACCTGCACACTCAGAACACATTGAGCAACTAAACTTTCATACATGTCAGCATCTTCAGCAGCCATGTATTGCGTCTCATGATCAGAATCATCTCCACCGTGTTCTTCACTTGTAATAAGAGCCAAAGTCTCCTCCTCATAGTCACTAGCGGACTCATACCCACCATCCTCAGTATCAATCATCACACACTTAGATGGGCATTCTCTCACATAATGACCTCCAGCCTTGCAACAACGATAAATAATGTCATGTGTTTGCCCTGTTGATGCCATGGATCAAGAAGACCTCTGTGCGGGGCCGGAAGGTGTACTCCTGACAGTTGGTGCACTACAAAAAAATACACTTCCGTGATGATACGTGTTTGTCACAGTGGGTCACGTTTTCTGTCATGCATGTACATCCATGACGATTTTATGACAGAATCAAGATAGTCATACATGTGCTGTCGTAGAAGTGTTCCATGACATTACCAAAATTATTATCACGGAAGTGTCCGCTTCCATGACGATAAATGGCGCGTCACGGAAGTGCTTTTGTCAAGGGTAACCGACACTTGGCATCCACCATAATGGGTCGCCATTAAGCTATTGGGTCCGGTTTCGGATCTGATAACCCGTTAACAGCCCGGACGAATGGGGATTTTCCACATGTAAAATTCTCATTGGCCGGAGGAAACACGTGTTGGCTTGCCGTTGGGACAGATGTCATCCACTCATTGGACAGGAGGCGCCTATGCTAGGTCGACACGTGGAACGGCCCAACAGTGGCCCATTCCAGTGAAAAGGTCGGCCTAGTAAAAATTAGCAGGCCGGCCCATATAAGGCCTACTTGTGTCAGGTCCATTTAAGCCCATGGCCCATACGAGATGTGCCAATTCGGCCCATCAACGGCCCGTTAACGATTTGACACCATTGTAGCCCATTGTCAGTTCGAGCCTGTTAATAGCCCGCTATATATTTGGGCTCAATATCGGCCCGATGTCGGTTTGGCCTGTTAACGGCCCATTCAAGGGGTGGGCCAATTTTTAGGATGTACATCTTTCCGCCTTTTAGCGACCCAATTAAGTGTTGGGCCAATTTCTGTCCTGGTGTGTTTTTCAGCCTGTTGATGGCCCATAAATGAGTTGGGCCATTTGGAATCGGACCTGAGTTTCGGCCTTTTAACTGCCCATGCTCTTTATGGTCCAATACCAGCCCGATTTCTCTTTCGGGCTGCTAAAGGCCCACAACACAGTTGGGCCATATACAGTACGACCTGACTTTCGGCCTCTTAGCGGCCCATGCTCTTCATGATCCAGTACGAGCCCGATGTCTCTTTCGGCCTGCTAAAGGCCCACATTATAGTTTGGCCATATGTAGCCCGACCTTAGTATCGGCCTGTTAACAGCCCGTGAAATAAAATGGGCCCACCTGTTTCCCGCTTCGATGTCGGCATGTTAACAACCAGGGAGGTAACAAGGCCGACCATTAACTTTCAGCCTGGTAACTGCCCATTAAATTAATGGGCCCACTAAAGTTTGAACATGTCTGTAGGCCCAATTAGATAATTTGAGCCCATTACGACGAGCAATAATGCACAGGACCAAAAAAGATCAATCAAAGGCCTACGAGAATTTTGGCCCCTGCGAGCCAATTAAGGAAGCTCATTAAGGCCAATGGGTTGTTTCCTTCATATAGGGCCCACGACTGTTCATGCTAACTAATAATTTCACTGCTTTTTTAGCTTCCTAGCGACCATTTAGCTGGATGCGAGGCACGCTAAGCAAAGGTACGACATACAGGGAAAAACATTGCACATCCAGTATATATTATAGGAAATTACATCCACTGGGCAATCAAAGATTGATGACAGTGCAAATAAATGAACAGAACCTAACGATCTACAACGTCACAATCTACAACCTTGGCGTGGATGACGCCCATAAGCATGTGGGCAAGTTCTTGCTGCTTTGCTACACTGTCTCTGAAAACATTGATCAGTTGATGTCGCGCAAGAATGTGCACCTCTGTTTCCTCCACCATTTCCATCATTGCTTCAGCCATTAATTGGTTCACAAACATACATTTTTTCCGTTGCATTCGAGACAGATTAATCAAGAGTTATTGCCATATTACATGGCCTAGATTTATTGGAAAGAAACAATGGGGTTGTCTTGCTCTTTCCAGAGTTTATCTTCTTATCTTCAGCAGCCTGCACCAAATTAACACACTAGTATTGCTATCATTGGCCAGGTCAGATAATAGGAAAGCAACATTGACAGAACGAACGTTTGGGCAACCAGACCACACCAGCCTACACCAAATTAACAGAATATGGCACAACTATCATCAGCCAGGTAAGGTAATACAAAAGCAACATTGACACAATGAATGAATGGACAACCAGAGCAGCACTACAACTCAGTAATGTGCATGATATGAGATAGTACACTCATGTAGCTCAGTATGCAAAACAACCAGGTAGTTTTCCTTACAAAAATCAACATTGTCTCCTTTAGGGTCTATTCGGTTGGAGACTAGTGTGGCCAAGCCAAAGTGTGGCTAGCCACACAAGTATGGCAAGCCACACAAGTGTGGCTGAGAAATTCGACGCCAAACTTTGGCAAAAGTTGGCAAAAAAATTGTCTCTATGACAAGTGGGCCATAGGGGCAATAAAGTGTGGCAAGCCAAAGTGTGGCAAAAACCAAACACATGCCACATAAACTATGGCTGCCAAATTTTGGCTTGGCAAACTGTGCTTGGAACCAAGCAGCCCCTACATTTTGCTACAACTAACTTTAGATCAGATAAAGGTTGGATTCACGCCGATTAACAAAATACATGCTGATGTAAAAATATAGTGATATACAACAGGTACTTACATCAGCATTGGAGCATAGAGAATTCCTGCAAGATACTTTCCTCGAATATGATCCCAGTGCAGAAAGTCTTCTATCGTTTAACCTTATTTTCTAAAAGAGAGATGGGTAAGAAACATGTAGAAAATATGATCAGAATGATATAAACTCTCATGATGCCATGATACGCACATGCTTCTTAGAATGGAGTTGACATATTTTTGCTGGACTAGAGCGGACTAGTCCTTTGGCCACTGGAATCTTCTTATTATCAGTAGGAGTTGGGTTTCTCATTGCTGGAGTAGTATCTATGAAAACTGGAGTTGGTTTTCTATCTCCTGGCATTTGGATATTTTGCAAAGACCTGGTTTGTAACCCTTCAGATTCTATCATAGTCGTCTTCCCCTTGCATGCCTTATATAGAATAATGGTGCTTCAATTATAAAACATGCTACAGCAGAGATGGAATAGGTATTGAAGAATAGAAAGGCATGACATATTGACATGTATTCCCTCCATCCGGAAATAAATGGATGGGTCTAGGCGTATTTCACTTCTAAATACATCCATTTTTCTCCATTTCTGCGACATGTAGTCCGGATGGAGGGAGTATGATGTAAGAGCTAGGGATACGACAGGACAACAGTGAAAAAAACACTACTTGAATGTAAAACTGTATGCTAGAGGAGTACATACAGAAAAACACTAAGGCAACATATGCATGTATGGTTGGGAAACTAAGATGGCATTGCAAAAGACCACTAGAACAACGCTTCAATGTAAAAAAAAGAACATGGTGTGGTAGACAGATGAAGTACATACTGATGAATAACAATGCATAAGATATTCAGAAGCATGATGTCGTCCAAACTAAGCAGATGGCATTGCGATAGAGTAGAATGACAGTACTTGAATGTGAAAACATGTTATCATGAATGGAATAGGTATTGAAAAACAGTAAGGCATGACATATTTACATGCATGATCAGCAGGCTAAGCACAAGGCATTGCACCAGAGTAGATGCACTCCAGGACATTATATGCATGTTGTACCCATATCACTGGCCAAGTTAGAGCAAGGACCCCGTGGGGTGAATAGGATTCATCATCTTTCTGCAAGTCTTCTTAAGAACTGTCTTTACATGTTCCATCATATTGGGTATCATTGACGTCAAGTTTGTTGGTTGTTACGTTGCTCCGTGAGGTTCTTGTGGATAAATCAGTGTGTGCAATTATATCTGACATGCATGGGAGACAACTAGTACTTAGATTTATGTAATGAGTGACTGTAGGAGACGACATAAATAGTAGGACTGGGGTTAACTAGCAGCAACAGGTCTCAAAAACTAAAGGGAGAACATGGATGAAAGCTACAGAATATGTATCTTTTGTACTCGAGATTAACTAGATGGCACACAAAAGTATTGAAGAACACATAGGTAATAGTAGAAGTGGTATAATACTATAATCAGCAGCATTGGCGGATGGATGATAACTATGGAACAACGTTACCTAAAGAACAAGTCTCTTAGCTGAACTATGGAACAACGTTAACTCCTAAACAAGACACGTGAGAGATCAGCATGAATATACAGTGAAATGTGATAATCTATTTTCCATGCTTAGATGAATAACAAAGCCATAAATGTTGCACACAAGTAAGATGAGGGTACAACCTATCTGGCCGCCATCCATAGGAGTGAGCGTCATGTGCTGACTTGTCGAGGGCCCTGCAGTTGTTGTGGCTGTCCATGTCGGGCATGCGCATTCGATGCAGGGAACTATTCAGTGGGGACTATAGCTCCCTTCTGGTGTATGCTTCCCTTGTTGGAGCAGCTGCAGTGAGTCGGAAGATGGTGTGGCTAAATATGCAGAAAATGCATAATGTTAAGAATGACACATATATCTGATCTGAAGAAATACCCTAAGAGATCAACAGTAAGGACCGAGAGTGGTCACACGTCTGTCGACTGAAGACTAAATTGGGGTCACACGATTTTATTTTATTTTGGGACTGTCTGATCTACGCCGGATGGCTTGATGGCCGTCTTGTGCCTCCCAGCTGACACTGTTCGGAATCTTCCCCGAAGAGCCAGCGACCACCAGCAGAGCAGCCTGCCTCCGCTGTCCGTGGCCTCGAGAGCTCCGACCAAGAGCCTGCTCCCCGCCCCACCGCACTGCTGTGGTTGCGCCGCCCTCGGCCAATCCACAAAGACTCGCCGTCATCCAGATCCGGCGGTGGCAGTACCTTCAACCCACACAACTCTAAGATAGCCATCTAAGCGTTGCTTCTGCGGCGAACTTGCGCCCCGGCACCCTTACATTAGACACCAGCCAACCGGTAGCCTAGGAGCTTCGCCGCCTCGAGGGGTGCTGCTTCCCATTGGGAATCGATTGGCCTAGAATAAAAATTCAGACGACTGACGCCTAAATAAAGTGATTTGAGATGAGGGTACGACCTATCTTGCGGCCCGGTGAAGTAGGCAACTCCAGCTGCCGAGTCGGTGAGGCCGGCGCTGTTGTGGTGGCTACCAGCACAGGGAAGCAAAGATGTCGTGACGGTCGATGGCTACGGGGAAGCAGCGCCGAGGCCCTAGACAGATCCGAAGTTGGAGCCGCTCCGGCGCCGTGCACAACGGCGAGGGTGAATCGGCTTCGGTACAATTGACGCGGCCGTCATCGAGGCAGCTCTGGCAGCACGGAGTAAGAGGCACACGGCCCAGTGCATGATGGCAAATGGACAGCGTCTCCGGCATTGGGGAGGAGGGCGGCGGTGAATTTGGTGTGGTGAGGGCGCCATGGAGGAGAGGCTGAGGTTTCGCAGCTGGGGAGAAGGTAGCTTCCGGGGAGAATGTGATTTGCCGCCCATGAGGTATGAATGGGGAATTGGGAGGGGGAACCATGTCTTACGGACGCATTTGTCTGAAATGTGGGGGGATTTATAGTTCTACCCCAGCCTTTAGGCTTCTTGGATTGGGTCTGTGTACTGAGGGTCGGGGAAAGTAAAGTAACTTTGCTTCTCCCAAATAGTGGGTGCGAGCGATTTCGTGGGAGGAGGGCATGTTTTGAAATAGTGGGCGCGAGCGATTTCAGGCGGGGAGGGCGTGTTTTGAAATAGTGGGCGTGAGCTATTTCTGGCGAGGAGGGCGTGTTTTGAAATAGTCGGCCCGAGCGATTTCGAGCGAGGAGAGGGTGTTTTGCCACCCATGGTTTATGAATTATTCGGCACATGTCATTTCAGCCGAGGAGAAGGCGTGCTTGGATGAAGTTATGAACCTACCCTCAATGTACAATGGGCCAATTGATGCGTGTCCCACATAGGCCGGTAATTTCGCGTCTCCCATTTATTTGCTCGGGCGAATTCCACCGAGCAGAGGGTGTTTAACTGTTTGTTCAAATTTTGGGAGAACGAGCATCCACATATACCTTACCAAGTCGATTTGAATCAAATTTTGAAATATTAGCTTGCCACTTCTTTTTTAGATCGAGAGATGATGCTCGGTAGTGATATGTTTTTACATGCTCGTTGCTAACGATTTACTATATGACAAATAGCTGACCCACTCAAAAACGGGAATTAAACCCAAAATGAAATATCTCGATTCAATGAAATAGCTCGTTCACCAGGTCAAAATAGTGAACTAAATCCAAAATTGAACACCTCAATCGAGTAGCATGTTGTATAGTATTATAGTACTCCATGAACATGTTGATAGTCAAATTAATGAACTTGTTTGATACGTATATCTCCGTTCATGTGTGGATTGCAGACAACATGTTCTCCAATTTAAATATTCGAATGCAAGTTTATATCGAAACATGGTTTATATCAGTCTTTGATGCATAAAATGCAACAACCCCCTCTCTCGGACTCCTGGTCTCTCTCTCGTCGACAATCTTCAATTCTATCGCACGCAGCCAACACACAAACCTTGTTGGTTCCCCTCCCTCTCTCTCTCTCTCGCTCTTTGTGTGTGTGTGTGGGGGGGGGTCTTTCTAGTTCGCATGCATATATACTCCATGTATAGGTCTCTCTCGCACACTATGTATGATTCTCTAGTCCAAGCTAAATATCTTGGGTGCACTCATCGTACGCACACTAATTCCCTGGCTCGTTGCCCGTAACTCTCTCACGCACCACTCTGCCGTCTTGGAGCTCTTCCCTCTCTCTCTCAAACTCTCCATCTCCCTGGGTCACACATACACATGCATATCTCACTAGCACTTGATAGACCCATCTAAAACTCTATCTCTCTCCCTCGTTCTCTCTCCATCACACACACACACACACACACACAATCTCATGCCTAGCCAAGCATGATGGCCTCTCACTCAATTGTAGGCACACACAGTCCCCATGTATGTATATGACTAGCTAATTCTTAGTCCACATCACAAACATGTGCATGGTCTATCTTGATTTCTCTCGGGGCATCTTTCTATCACACACACACCTCGTCCCTCGATCTCCCACCCATATAGTCCCCTCACGATCTCGAGGGGATCTCTCTATCACAAACACACCCTCTCTCCCTCCCCTTGCGTCCATCTTCTCCATGCGTACCTCTCGACCTTTGTTCCTTGTTGGCTAGACCTCTGTTGGACATGTGCTATAGGGGTGTCTCTCTCCGTGGCAAACAATCACGCACTAGCTATCTTCGTGTATCTCCTCACCTCGCTTTTCTATCTCAGAGATGCATGCGTGATATGTTTGCATAAGAAACAAACACACACACACACTCTCTCTCTCTCTCTCTAATTTATCGTTTGTTGTCCCTTTCTCTTTCACACACATACTCTTTTTGCACACTCACTCATTCTACTTCACACACACTTGATCTCTCTCGACTTAGGAACTCTCTTCGGACCATAGCATATAGATTTATTGAAAAGTCAAACATCACAAAGTTTGACCATGTACGTGGAGAAAAACATTTACATCTAGAATGGCAAACATATACCATTAGATTCATCATGAGATGTAGTTTCGTATTATGTATCTTTGGTATTGTAGATATAAATAATATTTGCGTAAACCTGGTCAAAGTTTCCAAAGTTCGACTTCTAAAAAATTTATATACCTTTGCATTATCGAGCGGATGGAATATCTCTTTCCCCCTCTCAGCCATCTGATGCACCACTCAGCCTTATCGGGGCTCCTCTATCTCTCTCAAACTTTATATCTCCCTGGTTCACACATACACATGTCTCGCTCGCGCTACATAGACCCATCTAACACTTTTTGTCCTTGTTCTCTCTCTATGTGACACGCACCCCCTAAGTACCATAATCCCTCACTCCATCATAGGCGCACGCACTCCCCCCCCCCTAAGTATGACTATCTCTAACTAGCCATCAGGAACACACATATTGTCTCCTTCCATCCATACGTCTATCTCGATATCTCTCGGGGTATCTTCTATCGCGCACAGACCTTGTCACTCGATCTCCCACCCATGTAGTCCCATCACGATCTACAGGGATCTCTCTATGACAAACATACACTCTCTCCTCCCCATGTCTGCATTTTCTCTGTATGTCTCTCTCGACCTCTCTCCCTTATTTGCCAGACCCCTCTTGGCCACGTGTTAGGGGTCTTTCTCTCTCGGTTGCAAACAACCACACACTATCTCCTCACCTTGCTTCCGTTGTCGAAGAAGCATGTGTGATATGTTTGCATAAAACACACACGCTTTTTCTCTACTTTTATCGTGTGTTGTCCATGTCTCTTTCACACACGCACACACACTTTTTTCAGTCACTCTTTCTATTTCATAGACACTCTATCTCTCTCTCTCTCTCTCTCTCTCTCTCTAGTTAGGTACTCTCTCACGTCCATAAGCATATGGATGTTTTGAAAAGTCAAACCTCAGAAAAGATTGACCAGGTATATGTGGAGAAAAATATTTACATCTGGAACGATCATTAGATTCATCACAACATGTACTTACTTCATACTATCATTTATCTTTGGTATTGTAGATATACGTAATTTCTTTATAAACTTGGTCAAAGTTTCAAAAGTTTGACTTTAAAAAAATGTAGGCACTACATTATCGAATGAAGGGAGTAGCTCTTTCTCTCTCTCTCTCTGCAATCTCTCACCGGCCTCCCCACTCACTCGAACTCTCTATACCGAGGGATTATACGGTCACTGTGTCAGCGTATAGCTCCATATATTGTTTAGTACCGGTCAACCAGTCCACATGCCGCCTTGTCAGCTCGTGTTCTCTATGTTTGTGTGCTGGCCCATATGGCAGTGTGTGAAAATAAGTAAACTAGAGGCCCATCTGACACGCGGTGGAGTAAACAAAGTTGAAACCACTCGGGGTAGCACCCTGCACGCTAGTAAATTGAGGGCACACTTCTTCCGCGTGAAGGACGCACTAGCGCACACTTCACCACTGTGCGGCGGCATACATAGAATGATGCACTCGCGCACACCCAGCACACAACACACACCAGCACACATGTACACCAGCGTCGCCGCCGGCTGAGATGGACGGCGAGGCAGCCAACAAGTGGAGGCGGCTCGAGCCAAAACCACATCCGGCGAGCCTGGACTTCATCAACAGCCTCCCCGACGACATGCTTCTCATCATCATCGGCCTTCTCCCCACCAAATCTGCCATGCGGACCACCCCGCTCTCCCGGCAGTGGTGCCCCCTTTGGCGTTGCGTCCCCCTCAACCTCACCGTCCATAGCTGCCTTTGCGACGGGGATTGCAAATGCATGGCCGTAGTCTCCAAGATCCTTTTGTCGCACCCTAGGCCAGCCAGATGCCTTGACATTCGCATGTTCAGTACCAACTGCAATGTCCAATCCAAGTTCGACGAGTGGTTCTTATCCCCTGCACTAGATCAGCTCGAGGAGCTCAGCTTTGAAGCGGGACAATGTCGCTCTCTGCCGCCGTCCGCACTCCGCCTCATGCCAACGCTGCGCCACTCCAGCTTCAGCTTCTGCTATTTTCCCTAGATTAATTTCGCGCCCGCCCTTCTTCTCCCTCAACTCAAGCAGCTCGACCTCTTCGACGTTGGCTACCCGAAGAAGGCTATGGAGTACCTGCTCCACAGCTGTTAGGGGGATGAACCTCAGGCAGGCAATGGAACTCGGATCCTTTTCAAAAACAACAGGGCTAGCGACGCCCCTCAAGCCGGCTCGCGCTTGGCCGGGTCGCTCGACCCAGCCAAGCCCCTCGACCCGGCCAAATTCCTCAACCCAACCCCAACGGCCGGCGCAAGGCAGCCGAACCCGGCGCACCAAGACTTCTCAAACAAGCCAGCTTCCCCTTGGCGTGTTCCCCAACCCGGCCATGGGTCATCTCCCATCCCATCCAGGCCGTACGATGGGACGAGTCTTCACTCAGAGATGAGCAAGGCAACAGTGCCCCACCCATGCCTCTGGTCAGCCGGGTGTGGCAACAGTGCCCCACCCATGCCTCTGGTCAGCCGGGTGTGGCAACAGTGCCCCACCTACCCGCTGACCAGGGCTGGCGTGGCTATAGTGCGCCCGACGTCAATGTTGACGCCAGCAAGCGGAGACCTGACGGAGCGCCACTGTAGCGGACTCAACCCGGCCACTCCCTGACGATCGACAAGACGGCCAACAGTGCCCCTACCCCCGGCGGGTCCCGCACCCGGAGAACCCAATGAGCCACGACACCGTGGTCCCAAAGACCGCTTCCCGGACGATGACAACCCGGCCCCACGACCTTGTAACATTACCATTGTACCCCTGGGGGGTTTCCCTATAAAAACCCCTAGGAGCCCTCATGCATACGGGCAAACACAGAGAGACTGATCAGTAGAACACATGCACACACACGCACTCAAGGAGAGGGAGCAGCCTAAGCCTTGGCCCCCCCTTCCTTCTTCCTCCATATAGCTCTAGGAGCAACTCTGTACTAATACATATCAACTACACTCGACAGGACTAGGGGTGTTATCTCTCCGGAGAGCCCCGAACCTGGGTATGTCTTGCGTCCCGCGCTCGCTCATGCCAACCTCGCCTATGGAGCCCACCAGTGCCCTAGAGCCTCCTCCTATCTTTAGCCATCCCTTGGCATCTGTAGTCTGCCCACCACGATAGTTGGCGACCACCATGGGGCAGCTCGAGGTCCTGGCCGGGAGCATGCTTCTGACGGGGCTCCTCTCCGACTCCGACGAGCCTGTCACGCTGGCGGACGACGTCATCAACGCACTCGCCGCCTCCTTCGCTGCGCTGCGCATCTCCGATGCGCCTGCGGCCGATGAGTACCCCAGCGAGGTACTTGAATTTTCCGACTCCTCCTTTCCCTCGGCGGTAGCGCTCCCACTGGGGCAATGGACCTCTACGTGGAGGTCTTCATCACCGACACTAGCGCCTCTTCCTAGTCCAGCGCGACGAGGAAGGCCGCTGAAGCCAAGGCCGCAGCAGAACGGGCTGCCTCGCCCAACCCGCAGCGCGCCATGATGTAGAGCCTTCGTGTCCCACGGCACCGACATCGACGCCTCCAACATCGCCAAGGCCCGGACTCGGCTCGACGAGGACCGCCAGTGTCTGCTGGACCTCACCGAGATGCTCACCGCCATGTAGCGTTGCCTGGACTCCGCTCAGCTGGAGCGCAACGCCGCCTACGGCTTCATGCCGGACGCGCCCGAGCCAAGCCAGGTCGCCGACTTGCGGGCCCGGGGCGGCGCCATCGGACGCACCTTCGGCGCCATCCCTCCCATCTATGAGACTCCCGTGAAGAACATGCGCGCCGCTCAGGTGGCCGCAGTCGGCCTGGATCAGCTCGCAGACGAAGAGCTACAGGACCGCCTCAAGAGGGTGAACGACCTCCTCGTTGCGGCCAACGCGCAGCAGGACCGCCTCAACCAACTCGCCAAGCCGACGGGATCTGGCTCCGCCTGCGCCGTCGGACCTGGCGACCACCAGAACACGGCGTCTTCACCACCCCGCGGGGCACACTCTGGCCACACCCGGACCCGGCGCAACCACGCCCCGACGACTGCCGGCGGCTTGGGCGATGAGCCGGTCTCGGAGGTCCGACGCTGACTCGACCCTCTACTCCAACCCGGCCGACGTCCGTCTACGGTCGGCCCGGCCCCCACGGCGCGGTCGCCGACCGACTGGGCCTGCGCGCCATCGACGACCCCGACGCCCGCCACTGCCTCGACCGACTCACCCTATCCCAGGAGCTAGAGGAGAGCGGCCCCGTCAGGCCAGCGTGCTTCGGACCACGCATCCGGGATGAGCCCTTTACTAAAGGGTTCACGCTCCCCCGCGACACCCCAAGTACAACGACACCGTGAAGCCGGAGGACTGGCTCACCGACTACACCACCGCCATCAGCATTACTGGCGGTAACCACCGCCTCGCCATGCGCCACGCGCCGCTCATTCTCCAAGGGTCGGTCCGCACCTGGTTGAACAGCCTGCCGGCGGGCAGCATCAACGCGTGGTTCGACTTCGAGCAGGCCTTCATGCGCAACTTCACCTGCACCTACAAGCGACCCGGCCGCCCCAGTCAGCTCACCATGTGCGTGCAGGGGCCGACGGAAACCGGCCGCGAGTACGTCGCATGCTGGACCAAGCTCCGGAACAGCTCGAGGGCGTCCACGAAGTCCAAGCAATCCATTACTTTGTCAACGGGTGCCGGGATGGCACCCTCCCCAAGCACAAGCTCTTACGCTCCGAGCCAGCCACCATGGTCGCGCTCATGGTGACGGCGGACAAGTACGCCAATGCCGACTCCGCCATGAAGATCCAGGTGGAACTGGATGAAGCTGGCAAAGCGAAGCCGGTTCCCCCTTCGAAGCCGGCCGCTGAAGGAAGTCGGCAGCAGCACAACCAGCAGAACAACAAGCGCAAGGCCGATCAGCTGGCCCAGCGCTACGACAACCGGCTCGTCGCGGCCGCCGAGCAGGCGCCCCCGTCCGAACCGGCAGCCAACCGCCGGTATACCGGCAAGACGACGTGGCAACCCGCCATGAGCTTCGAGGAGATGCTCGATGCCCCAGCAAGCACCACAGCGGTGCAAGGCCGTCCACGCACATGCTTCGACAGTGCGCCATCACCAAGCGCCTCATGAGGGGCGACATCCCGCCTCCTCCTGCCCCGGCTCCGGGAGCGGGGCAGCCGCCTCCACCTCCACCGCCGCCTCCGGCCGGCGGCGCGATGATGCCTACCCGGCCCAGCACGCGACTTACATCGTCTTCATCAGCCTCGGCGACGACAAACGCAGCGAGCGCCTCCTTTGGCAGGAGGTGAACACCGTCATCCCGGCCAAGCCGGAATACATGAACTGGTCGGAGCGCCCGGTCACCTGGACTCGGGAGGACCACCCGGCCGTCATGCCGAACCTGGGTGGTTACGCCCTCATCCTCAAATCCACCATCGTCGCACCTCGGCGCACGTGCAAATTCTCCCGGGTCCTCATCGACGGCGGCAGCAACATCAACATCCTCTACCGCGACACCATGACCAAGCTCGGCCTCGAGGCCAAAGATCTGGAGCAGACCCAGACAATCTTCCACGGCATCGTTCCCGGCCTCTCCTACTCTCCAATCGGCCGGGTCTGGCTCGACGTCCTGTTCGGAGACAACAACCACTTCCGACGCGAGCCGCTTTGGCTCTAAGTGGTGGACCTGACCAGCGTGTACCATGCACTGCTGGGACGGCCGCGCTCGCCAAATTCATGGCGGTCCCCCACTATGCCTACCTGAAGATGAAGCTGCCGGGTCCGAAGGGCCTCATCACCATCATCGGCGATTACCACAAGTCCCTGGAGTGCACCCGAGACGGCTCCAAACTGGCTGAGTCGTTGGTCGTAGCCGAGGAGTGGCGCCAGCTCGACCGGATCATCGCCTTGGCCAACGAGATGTCGGCCGCGCCGATCCCGGCCGAGGAACCGGTCGACGAGGCCTCGTTCAAGCCCTCCAAGGAGACAAAGAAAGTGAAGCTAAAACCGGAAGACCCGTGCTACAGCAAGTACGTCGTCGTGGACACCCGCCTCGACAGCAAATAGGAAGGCGAGTGTGTCGACTTCCTCCATGAGAATCGGGATAATTTTTGCATGGACCCCAAAGGACATGCCGGGTATCCCGAGGAAGTACGCCGAGCACAAACTCCACATCCGCAAGGACGCCAAGGCTGTCCATCAACCCCTGCGTCGTTTTTCCGAAGAGAAGAGGAGAACCATCGGTGAAGAGGTCGCCAAGCTTTTGGCGGCCGACTTCATCATGGAAGTATTTCACCCCGAGTGGCTGGCCAACCCAGTCCTCGTCCTGAAGAAGAACAAGACCTGGCGCATGTGTATCGACTACACCAGCCTGAACAAGGCCTGCCCCAAGGATCCGTTCGCCCTCCCGCGGATCGACCAAGTCATCGACTCCACTGCCGGGTGTGAGCTCCTGTCCTTCCTGGATGCTTACTCTGGCTATCATCAGATCAAGCTAGACCCAGCCGACGCCATGAAGACATCCTTCATCATGCCCTTTGGGGCGTAGTGCTACATCACCATGTCGTTCGACCTGAAGAATGCCGGCACCACCTTCCAGCACTGCATGCAGAAATGCTTGCTACCGCAACTCGGCCGCAACATCCATGTTTACGTGGACGACATCGTGGTGAAGACCAAGCAGAACCTCACGCTCCTCGACGACCTGAAGGAAACCTTCGCCAACCTGCACGAGTACAAGGTCAAGCTCAACCCGGAAAACTGCGTTTTCAGCGTCCCGACCGTAAAGCTACTCGGCTTCCTCGTCTAGGATCGTGGCGTTATACAAACCCGGAGAAGATCAAGGCCATCGAGCGCATGCGCAAGCCAGCTCGGCTGCGCGATGTCCAGAAGTTCATCGGCTGCTTGGCCTCGGTAAGTCGGTTTCTCAGCCGGCTGGGAGAGAGGGTTTTGCCCCTGTATCAGCTGATGAAGAAGACGAGGTCGTTCGAATGGAAAGACCAGGAGGACGAGGCTTTCCGGGACCTCAAGCACATGCTCTCCACCGCACCCGTCATGGACGCACTGGCCGAGAAGGAGCCGCTATTGCTCTAAATCGCCGCAACCTCGCGGTCGGTCAGCACGGTGAAGGTGGTCGAGCGACCAGAGAAGGGCAAGATCAAAGTCGTCCAACATCTCGTCTACTACCTGAGCGAGGTGCTCTCCGCCTCCAAGCAGAACTACCCGCACTACCAGAAGATGCGTTACGGCTTGTATTTCACCGCCAAGAAATTGAAGCAGTACTTCCAAGAGCACGTTGTTACCGTTGTCAGCATGGCCCCTCTCGGCGAGATCATCGGGAGCCGGGATGCCTCTGGCCGGGTCACCAAGTGGGCACTCGAGCAACCGGTCACACCATCCTCTATGAGCCTCGCACTACGATCAAGTCCCAAGCTCTGGCGGACTTCCTCGTCGACTGGATCGAGGCCCAGTACCTGCCGCCACCGCCGGACTCGACACACTGGCGCATGTACTTCGACCGCTCGAAGATGCGTCTTGGCCTAGGGGACGACATTGTGCTGTCCTCCCCGAAAGGCGACCGGCTCAAATACGCGCTCCAGTTCCACTTCATCGCCTCCAACAATGTCGCCGAATACGAAGCCCGTGTGCATGGCCTCCGGCTTGCCAAGGAACTCGGCATCCGGCGCATCCTATGCTATGCTGACTCGGACCTGGTGGTGCAGCAGTGCTCCGGCGAGTGGGACGCCCGCGACCCCAACATGGTGAGCTACAAAAAATCAATGATGAAAAAAAGATATGTTTTTGCAAAGGACAATGTACGCTGCCGGGATGCGTCCGCGCGTTGGATGCACGGCCACCGCATCCGAGAAATGGCCCGAACACAACCCCATTGCCGTACCCAAACGGACATCTGTTTGGAGTTCTGTGTTGGAGTTGGCCTTGCAAGTTGGACCGCAGTTGAGGAAACCGACTATCGGCAAACCCCCACCTCGCCCGCCGTGCGATGGCTGAGTTAGAGAAACGAGGAGGTTGAAGAGATAGTTGTAGCACAGACTCCAAGAAATATGGTGTCAGATGGAAAGCGTGCTGGTGGCGTGTGCCGTACTCCTGGACGTGAATGCTTATTCTGGCCATGCCACCCTACTATATATCGAGGATTCGAGGTGCTGATTACATACAGCGAACACATTAACATATGGCCCACCTCACACTGTGGCCAAATTTCCTAGAGTATGTGCTAGGTTAAAAAGTGTTCTTTGTGAGGGTGGATGGCTGGTATCAAGTTTAAAACTTGTTGTATTATGTATACGTAGACGTAGAGATAGTGCAACAGTTTTGAAAGTTTGAACCCAAACATCATAATGCAATTTCTACTGGACTCATCCGAGGACCTAGGATGATGGGATTCGCAGCTACAGTAAAAACACCCGCTCGACGCGCGAAGCATGTGAAGCTAGTACAAATAGTAGTACTATTTTTGATTGGACTCATCCGATAACCTGTTGCAACACACGTACAATTATGTATTCGGAAAATATTTTCTTGCCTCGTCACAACACCCACTCTGAGAAGCGACTCGAAAGCCATTCATAAATTTAGTAAGTTTATCACAGGCATATCATTTAGCATTACATACAACAGGTCATCAACCCATAACGACAACGAGGATACATTATAAATACTGAAGTTTTTGTCACACAACAAATAACAAGCAATGAAATGAACTTCAGCTCAACCACCCATTGGCATTGGAAACGCTTGCTTTGAACCAGAAGTGATTCTTTGGGAGGGCCAGCTATTGTCAATATCCGGACCAATGCAGGACTAATCATATAGGCCGAAGCGGCCTATATCAGGACGCATATTGTGATAGCCACGGTAGGGAACCATAGCAATGTATGAGGTATAGATACAATTGCTTCTCATAAATGGTAGTATCATTGTGTCAACAGCAGCAGGATCGCCTTTCACCATCATTGGATAGTTTTGTCCAAGGAAGAGCGAGTTTCCTCCAAGACTATCAATACTGAACCAGGGAGAAAGTGTTGGCGCTAGCACACTAGTATCCATCCCGAATACCCTGCAACGGATGTTGGAATAGGTCCGGAGAGTGTGACCATGCGAGACAACACCTGCTTCCTTAGTAACATCAACAGTGCCATGTATACAGACAAGAAGAGGTGATCCATCGGAATAAGTTGCCAGGCGCCACTGAGTATATGGGTCCTTTCGTCCTCATGCTCGTGATCATCACCATCGTCATTTCCCCCTTGGTTATAAAACTTTTCAAGTATAGGTGGTGGAATGTTCACAGGACTTTGGAAACACAACAAGGTTAATTAGTAAAGGGAAACTAGCTAACCCGCATGCATGTGGATGAAACTATTATATTTACGGTGGAAGACAAACGTACCGAAAGCATCAGGGTTCCATGCAAAAACAGTGCCACAAGTGGTGGCAGCAAACACAACACCCTCGTATTGAATTGCATCAGTACACATCCGTGTACAGAAACTTATTTTTGAGCAATATCCATCGAGTCGAATTATGAAGGACGACAACAAGATTGTCGAAGATTACAACAACACAAGCATTCCTATAACCCCAAGAGCGGCTGGGAACTCGACAAATTGCTATCTTCTATAGACAAAAGTCACCATGATCGTAGTTGAACGTACGTAGAATACCGGTGTGCTCAACCTCTGGGCAGTCTGAGATTTTTGGAAGTGGAACCCGGTGACGAGTGTACACATTCACAAGTTCGAACTTGCAGTTGTAC
This sequence comes from Aegilops bicornis, assembly GCA_021605145.1. NCBI lineage: Eukaryota > Viridiplantae > Streptophyta > Magnoliopsida > Poales > Poaceae > Aegilops > Aegilops bicornis. The sequence continues at coordinate 237,828,034 of CM038669.1, forward strand.
CCAATATAAAGAACCCAATCTCCATTTGCGCCTGCCCAAGCCTTACCCTCAAGCGATGGCATCTTAACATCACACGTATCATTATCAAGCAGCATCAACTTGCACAAGGCGAGGCTTCCGTCGTCCGTGTGCCAGTCGTCAACAGGGTCATGGCGAAGAAGATAGGGGAGATCAAACCGCTCATGGACCATTGGGTTCCTTGTAATGACGTTACTAGTTGAGTAGAGAATGGTCTTGAACGAACCTGCCGTGCTAGCCGAGGTAATGACGTCGCACCGATCAATGAGTTCCTCCACCACGTCATCTTTCAGATCGGGGCAAGAATAACGGTGTCGTTTCGGCCTATTCCCTCCATGGAGAATACGGTCGAACAATGGAACAAGGAAGGGTGTAGGCAAATGGAGGAGGGAGGAAGAGCGTGCGACAGCAGTTCCAAATCAAGAGGGAAAGGCGAAGAGGTGGTGGACGGTTGCCACGGTACATGAAGAGGCGCCCCGGCTTACATAGACGTCTGTTTGGAAATTGTACAAAAGGACTCACCATCATCTCACTGACATGTTGGAACGGGACCACATGTTAAAGAAACATGGTGTGTAATTTCTCATGCAAAATACGATTTGGCTGCGTTGGCCCGAGGTGCCACATTAGTTATCGACCTTTATTTTTTTAATGGCGTGCCGTTCAGTTTTGAAGCACGACTAACTGGTACTGTATGCAGAGAAAATATGAACTACTCTACCACTACTCCACCTCTAGTACTAGTATCAAAAAAGATATGTAGGTTGGAGCTTCAGCGCTTTCTTACTAAGGGCTGCCCACTTGCTTCTCACACTATCACCCTCTCTCCAGATCTAAAAAAGACGGCCTCTCTCTCCCACCTCACCGGTGGTCTCGGATCCGCCGGGGAAGAAAAGGACGTGCAGCGTTGATGCACTCGTCATCGACAAGCGAGGTCACGCACTGACGACAAGGGCGTCCTCTCAGACCTAGCGCCCGCACGGGATGGCCTCCGTCCCCAAGCTCGATGTCGTAGTGTGTGCGGAGGACGATGACCACGAGCGAAGCCACTTCCCACTGACCCTCAGGTATGCTACCTCACCATACCCTTGTTCTATTGCCCCATCTGCCATGTCGCTGCATGTGGATCTTTTCCCACTCCACCATCTTCCCAATTTGCTAGCCTCTGCTCTGCTGGTCACGCAGACGAAAACTTTAATTTGCACTATTAAAGGAAACCCTACTTCATGCACACTAATCCATGTCTGGGTTGAATAAGGAAAGGAAGGGAGAAAGCAATGTCCAAGAGACTAAGCATCGAACTCACATCTAGGTTGAAAAGGGGAAAATCAATAGTTAAGGAACGAGTCTCGTGTCTCTTGGTTGAAAAAGGGTGAAAAAGGGTAGAAAGGCATGACAATGGAATAGAGAATGACCAGGTCGATCGGTTTGTTGTCCTCATATAGGAAAAAGGTGGCTAAAGAGAACAAAAATGGGACATAATCCACATATGTTGCCTGGATATTTGTTGCTCTAGGCACCACTCTATGCGTCCGTGAAGGTACATCGTCTTTAATGCGCTTGTCGAATGGGCATCCCATGCTCTTATTGCTACTTTTTTGCTGTTAGTATAACGCCAGCGGTAAAGTCAAGCAATGCTACTACTAAAGTGATGCCACATTTAACTAATGTCACACTCGGTCTAATGCCACCGATAAATTTAAGCAATGCTATTTAATGTCACTGGATTATTTCAGGGTTAAATGTTGATTGTGGATGTATTAAGATTCTTCAGCTAAGGCATTCTAATGCTGTTGCACAGCCAGTATACCAACGATGAAACTTGTTATTACCTTCAGATTTTTGCACTGTTAAAGTTTATAGATTACATACCTCACTTTCATGAGATAAGTCAATTTTATTTTACAGTTTCACCAAAATGCCAAGGTGCTGATGTCATTTTATTTTGGTTAAACTGCACAAAAAAATACGAAGAGAAGAGGAAAGGTCAAGAGTGGGCACCCCCTACTCCGGCTGTTCTCTTGATCCGTTCGATCAAGTTTTTATGTTTGATCGATTATCAAGTTTGGGATAGCAATTTTTCAAGTCCCCTCGAGTTTGAAATGATAGTTACCTTGAAGGTTCATAGTTTGCATTTTTTTATACTGTCATTAGTTAATAATGCTAATTACCTTCGGACTTTCGTATTTGGTTTAATGCTATTGCATAGCTAGTATACCAATGCCAAAACTTGTAACCTTTAAATTTTGTATTGTTAATGCTTATAGAAATCTTGCAGTGCTAGCTTATGGAAATCTGTTCAGTAAAACCATTGTACTGTACCCCATAATAAAAAACTACTCTACTGCTGCACTAGCCACTGGATTAGTGTATATTTGTACTATTCTAATGGTGTTGCATTAGCGTATGGACATATATAAAGTGTGGCAAGCTTTCCCAGATATGTGCTCAAGAAAACTACTTCCTATTTTTCTAAATACTAGACGTTTGGGTACTTCAAATTGAACTGCGAAAACGTCTTATATTAAGGAGCAGAGGGTGTAGAGTTCACTCAAATTATCTCAGTAAAGCTAGTCACACCTTTGTTAAAATTAATGTTCATTATGTTACCGGAGGAGGTCTGTAGTTTTGTCTCTAATGCCTGTGGATTACATACCTGACATCATGATGTAATGTTAAGTCATTTCTTTTTGTACAGTGTCATTGAATTGTCAAGGCGGTGATGGCATTTTATTTTAGTTGAACTGCACAAAATATGCGTAAAAGAAGAGGAAAGGTCAGGTATGGTTCACTTTTTCAGAAAAAAAAACTATGTATGCCTTCCTGACATCAACTGTTGTTGCCATATTTATTCCTTCAAACAGGTGGTTAGAAACAGTCTTGCTACCTTTTCCCATTAAGAAATTGGAATGCTTATATTTGTGAGTCTATGCTTCAACTAGTGCCACTGTTATAGTAATCACACTTTCAATATCTATGCAAACAGGGATGATCGATTTTAGTGGAACTGCACAAAAATTCCAAATGGTTCAACATTAGGAGCATGTTTTCTTCCAAACCTTTATATCCAATTGGTGGCACTATGAGCTGTTCATTACGAAGGTACATGGTTTGCTACTATCTTGATACTCTTTTAGTACTGTCATTAGATAGTAATATTAGTGGTTTGCATGTGAATTTATTGGCAGGGTGGACCTACATTGGAGGTGCATGACATGATTCAATGATTGGATGCTCAATTTCGGTTGTATCGTTTTCACCTCTTCCATCACTGAGAATATGGATATCCTTGGTATGATGTAGAATACGCGGTATATTTCTGCTCTGAACTAGCAAATGAATTCAGTAGGAAATTGTCCAGGGCAAAACAAGACAGTATCAAATTGTCCAGTGCAAAACATGTCAGATGCTAAGCGGAAGAGGCGTGTTTAATCCGAAAATACAAGATGGGGTATATGTTTACTAGTTGGTTGATATTTGTGTAGACAGATGTCTGCCCGAACAAACAAAGTGACTGCAATTTTGGTGGAACTGCACAAAAGAATAGTATGGTCATTGCATGTAGTGCCATTTGAAAATAGACACAGAAAGACTGGGTAGTCACTTCATGGACTGCACAAAAGTAGTATTATACTATTTATTGGCCAACACTAGGTGCTTGATTGCTTTGGTCTGATTATACAATGGGTATCATTTCGCCTAAATTAAAGTTCGTATTCCGAAAATAGTCTCACCATGTGATCGAGAGAAGACCAAATCATATTGCAGTGGATGTTCCTCCGTCATGTGTGGTTCATTCTCATGGTTCTAGCTGTTGGTGAAACAACTTACGTTTGCAAGAGGAATTGTAGAATTCACAAACAAATTTGTCTTTCACTCTATACTAAATGTTGGCCCAGAGAAGCATCTATGTTAGTAGGAAGAACAGATGTTTTTTCTATATCTTTGCTTTTGGAGCTACATATTTGTATATAAGATCTGTGAATCATTGAGACGCGTTAACATGTTACTAGTTGGTTGTGAATTTTGGCTACTAATGTGAACATATTACAATGTCAGGCATGTGAGTCTCGTGTGAACATTTCGAATCGATCGACTCTTACTACTGTGCACAGCATGATCCTTATTTCTGTGTTCTCAGTGTTTACAAGTTACTAGCAGTTCCCTATTTCTATTCACCCAGTGTTTACAAGTTACTTACCGATCACTAGCTAGCCTACAAATACGCTCCTGGCAGTTTTAGTTGCGACGCAAGATCCAAAGGTGGCAGTTTTCTGAATAAAAATGCCTACCTCTGAAGAAACTGATAAGTTGTTCTGAAAAAATGCCATGCGAATCTGAAGAAACTGCCAGCAAAAACGTTCGCAGGTGTGTAGGATCTTGAGAAGAGGTGTCTATAGGGGGGTGATTAGACACTAAGTAACAAAGTTGCAGTTTTTAACTTCTTTTAGGTTTAAGTGGAGTTTAGGCACAAGTTTAACATTCTCAATACATAACAAGCAAGCATGCAAAGAGTATGTGAACAGCGGAAAGTAAAGCATGCAACTTGCAAGAATGTAAAGGGAAGTGTTTGGAGAAATCAAACGCAATTGGAGACATAGATGTTTTTGTCGTGCTTCCGATAGGTGGTGCTATCGTACATCCATGTTGATGGAGACTTCAACCCACGAAGGGTAGCAGTTCTTGTGAGTCCACGGAGGGCTCCACCCACGAAGGGTCCATGAAGAAGCAACCTTTTCTATCCCACCATGGCCGTCGCCCACGAAGGACTTGCCTCACTAGCGGTAGATCTTCATGAAGTAGGCAATCTCCTTGCCCTTACAAACTCCTTGGTTCAACTCCACAATCTTGTCGGAGGCTCCCAAGTGACACCTAGCCAATCTAGGAGACACCACTCTCCAAGAAGTGGATGGTGTGTTGATGATGAACTCCTTGCTCTTGTGCTTCAAATGATAGTCTCCCCAACATTCAACTCTCTCTCACAAGATTTGGGTTTGGTGGAAAGAAGATTTGAGTGGAAAGCAACTTGGGGAAGGCTAGAGATCAATGGTTGGAATGGAATATCTTGGCCTCAACACATGAGTAGGTAGTTCTCTCTCAGAAATAGGATGCTGGAAGTGTAGGCTTGTTCTGATGGCTCTCTCCACGAATGAAGAGGAGGTGGAGGGGTATATATAGCCTCCACACAAAATCTAACTGTTACACACAATTTACCAAACTCGGTGGGACCGAATCATAAAACTCGGTCAGACCGATTTAGTAAACCTAGTGACCGTTAGGGTTTTCGGTGGGACCGATATGCAACTCGTAGGACCGATATGGTTAGGGTTAGGGCATAACGTAATCTCGGTGAGACCGATTTCAGTAATTAGTTAACCAGAGAGTTGGTCAGGCAAACTAGGTGAGACCGATTACTGAAACTCGGTGGGACCAATTTTGGTAATAAGTTAACCAGAGAGTTTGCATTGTAATCTCGGTAGTACCGATTACACAAACTCGGTGTCGGTGTCAAAACCGGCGGATCTCGGGTAGGGGGTCCCGAACTGTGCGTCTAGGCGGATGGTAACAGGAGACAAGGGACACGATGTTTTTACCCAGGTTCGGGCCCTCTCGATGGAGGTAAAACCCTACTCTGCTTGATTAATATTGATGATATGGTTAGTACAAGAGTAGATCTACCACGAGATCAAGGAGGCTAAACCCTAGAAGCTAGCCTATGGTATGATTGTTGTTCTGTCCTACGGACTAAAAGCCTCCGGTTTATATAGACACCGGATAGGTTAGGGTTACACAGAGTCGGTTACAATGGATGGAGATCTACATATCCATATCGCCAAGCTTGCCTTCCACGCCAAGGAAAGTCCCATCCGGACACGGGACGAAGTCTTCAATCTTGTATCTTCATAGTCTTGGAGTCCGGCCGTGACGATAGTCCGGCTATCCGGACACCCCCTAGTCCGGGACTCCCTCAGTAGCCCCCAAACCAGGCTTCAATGACGATGAGTCCGGCGCGTTGATTGTCTTCGGCATTGCGAGGCGGGTTCTTCTCCAAATTCCATATACTTGTCGAATAGTGTAAAATACGATAAATGCTGCGCTCCTCGGCTTCTACGCCCAATAATGGTCATCTTCCACGTGTTTGAATGAATGCGAAAAGCCAGGGTATTTTTACAATTACACCCCTAGCTGCGCAAATGAGCCGCCTATAAAAGGGGCGAGGCTCTAGATCTGAGTCACATCATCCCTCCTTTGCGAGGTATCATCAGAGCGCCTCTGACCAAAGCCCATTCCATCATGGACAGTCGACGCGGCTCCTCCTCTCGCGCTCCCAGCCCTCAGCCAGGAAGTTGGAAGAGATGCTCAGTCCCGCATAGCGAGCTAGTTATACTCCAAGCCAAGGGATTTCTTCCCCCGGCCTTCATGGTCCCGGTTCGAGCCGGACTTGCCACCTACAAGGGCGGAAAGCAAGCGGAGGCGTCCCTGATCCCTCTAAAGGAGAGCGGGTATGCTTCATCTCTTATCTAGTAAGAGGACTCGGATTTCCAATCCATCCGTTTCTCCGGGGGCTCTTGGAGTTCTACGGCCTCCAATTGCACCATCTTACTCCTGCCTCCATCTTGCACATCGCGGGCTTCGTGGCCCTTTGCGAACTGTTCCTGGGCGTCGAGGCTCATTTCGGGCTGTGGAAGAGAATATTCTGCCTAGTACCCCGTTCTCATGAGGGGTCAATATATCAAGTGGGCGGAGCTGAGCTATGGCGCATCGCCGAGACCAGATACCTATCCGGAAAACCAAAGAAGGCGTCCGAAGACTGGCCTTCGGAATGGTTTTACATGGAGGACGTCTCGCTGCCGGATCCTGTTCGGATCGGCCTTCCGGAGTTCAGCAATGCTCCTCTAAAGAAGCGCCTAAGCTGGCGCCCTCGGAGCCCCCGGAGAGAAGATGACCGGGATGTCCGTTATTTGATGAGCCGAATAAGGTTACTGGCTCATGCCGGATTGACCATGACAGGATTCATGGCAATCTGCATTATGAGGGGAGTGCAGCCGCTCCAATACAGGGGCCACCCCATGTGGGACTTTAACGGGGAGGACGATGCCACCTGCCATGGCCGCAAAGGGCCAGGATCGGTCACCGAACTGGTGAAGATCTTGTCTGCCATGTACAAAGGGGAGGAGGAGGAGTTCCTCCATGTCAATCCACTGAAGGAGTTTTCTTTGAATAATCCTCGAAGCTGGGTAAGCAAACATCTTTGTGACCTGTCCGATCCATGTTCCCATGGTTAAATATCTCATTTCATGGTTTCTTGAGGCTGCGCCGGATATGGAGAAGATACACAGCCGCCCCCACATCCCTATGATCCGGAACGGTCCCTCGATCCGACCTTCGAAGAGGATCCGGATATAAAGGTGGAGTTGATCGACGGGGTATTCCACCAACTTAGCATCGACAATGCGCTGGTTGCCATTACGGCTGATTACCCCGGAATACTTCCAGCCTCGCAGGTAAATGAGACCGAGATCCCAAGACCCTGATAACGACCCATCCATGCTTATTTTTTATCACCGTATACCAATGGTGCTTCGCAGGGGGGTACCTTCGAGGCAGGAAACCGAGCCCGCGGCGGCTGGCCAACAAAGGCGGGCGGCCCGCAGTTAAAAAGAAGTGCGGTCCGGATCGAAACTCCGCCCATAACGGTATGGCATGTCACCATACTCCCAGGATTGATTCCTGGAAGGCGTACTAACGCTGATGCTCTTTTCAGGAAAAAGAGCGCTCGTCGGACTGAGTCCGGAGAGGCTGCCGATCGAACCTTCACCGGACAAGCTTGAAAGCCGGGTCCGGAGGCTGAGGCGAGCACGAGACGTGCATTGGATGCTCCTCCGACAGAGGATGCCGACAGGTTGTCCGCCACCAACTCCGAGGTGGAGAGCGCCTTGAATCACAGGCACCGCCGGACAGTTCTTCGTGACGCATGTTTCTCCCCAGAGGCCTTGAATGCCTTTGATTCAGGAGATGCGCATCTCCGTGCCGCTCAAGATTGTCTGGCCAGAGCCACAGAGTAGTATGTGAAAGACATACGGGTAAGGAAATTTGACAGTTATATATGCCAGTAGTCCCCAAGACTTAAAATAGTTAGAATAACTGATTTAAGGATCATTTGTTATCTGAGGATCTTCTGAGAAAAGAATACCCGATCTGTCCCAGAGCTGGAAGAGTCTGAGGCCCAACTTGAGGCCGCACTAGCCGCTACGGGGAGCCTGAGACCCCCTCTGGTAATATACGCTTCAGAAGATAAATAATGTATGAAGTGCGACGGGCGTGTAAATCTGACAAAAACATTGCAGATGGCGCCGGACTAGATCCGGACAAGCAACAACTCTTAAGCCAGTTAAAGGCCGGCGAGAGCATGCTTACGAGGGTGCGGCAGGAGAAGAATAACCTCCAAGACGCCAACACCAAGCTGGGTGAGGAACTAAAGGACGTTTGTGCCCAGTTGTGTGACTCCATAAAGGAGAATCGGCGGCTTCGTCGCGGCATTTTCAGTAAGTGCTTGAGCGAACTTTGAAAGAGTTCGGCGAGGAAGGCAACTAACATAAACATGTATGTAGGTTTGCTCACAGGTCGTCTTGAGGAGGAGATGCCCAGTTCTTGGTGATCTTCTTCTGAGCTGCGTCGGTACCGCAAACGAGTCCGGCAGGTGATGAAAGGCATCGGCCAGGCCTTGTGGCCATCTATCTCCCTGCCCAAAGGCATTGGGGAGCTGGCGGAGCGGCTTCAAGGAGCACGGCGGCGCTTCCGGCTATGGAAGATATCGGCCTGCCATCAAGGCGCCAGGGAAGCCTGGGCCATGGTAAAGACGCGGTACACGGTTGTGACCCAAACCACATGGCGAGGTCGGACTGTGGGGCGGATGGGATGGAGATCCTTTAAGCTTAGTGTACGGCCAAGTAGAATTGGCCGCCAAGTATTCAGCAGGATTGTAAATTAGATAGCCTATTAGATGGCATTGAGGAGGAATACAATGAGTCGAGTTGACTATGTAAAAATATGACATGAAAGAATGTCTTCTAGCCGGATTGTAGATCGTTTGTCATAGCGGACCTTTTTGCTTCGACCTCCGGACCTAATAGTCCGTAGTGTGTCCGAATACCTTCGTGGTTATATAAGAACCGTGGTATGCATGGAGACCAGGCGTAGGGGTCATTGTTGCTTTATGTCAGACAAGTGCCCAACTAGTTATGTTATATTACATGGGTAGTAAGAAACATCTTCGGGGAGAATAGTTCCGTTAAGGGTTCCTTTTCTTTGGGATGCATGCCCTAAAGTGCATGTCAAAGCTGCTATAAAAGCAGAAAATCATCCGGGGCAGATGGGTAAGTAGTTAAAAATCATCTTTCAGTTCACCGACCGAATATTCTCTTAAGAACGCTTAGCTTTCGGCTTCACCAGTCTGAGGTACACATCCGGTGACCGGCTTAACAATCGCAGAGGTGCTCCCTTTACCGCCTAGCCGAACAATCGGGAACGTAGGGGTAAGCACAAGAGCCAGGCAACCCAGCTTGGCCAAAACTTAAGTCATATCGATGCATATAATGGTGAATAAATGGTACATGCGGAAGTTTAACGCATGTGTTGGGCATGAAAGCCCGTATGAATAAGCTTCTGTTAAAGAAGGCCCCAGGTATAATGAGCGCAGACAGCGCGTCAAGTGTGTGTGATAAAAGCGCAAACGAGCCTCTAGAGGTTACAAGAAGAAGAAGGAGGAAGGAGAGAAATAAAAGACCACAAAAAGCAAAAAATAGAAGATGCGGACGGAGGAAGGAGACGAACTTGGAGTCCGGCACTTAGGCGTAGAATCTTCGTAGACGGGCTACGTTCCATGGGTTTGGCTCGAGTCGGTTATCCGATGCGTTTCGCAGACGGTATGCCCCGTCGGTCAGGACCTGGTCTATGATGAAGGGACCTTCCCATTTGGGCTTGAGTTTGTCCTTTTTCTTGTCCGGCAGGCGTAGAACTAGTTCGCCAACATTATAAGCTTTGGCCCGTACTTCCCTGCTTTGATATCTTGAGCCTGCTTTGTTGATAGAATGCGGAACGAGCTTTTGCCACGTCGCGCTCCTCCTCCAATGCGTCCAAACTGTCCTGCCGATCAAGCTCGGCTTCTCTTTCTTCATACACGCACTTTTCGAGGTGAGTCATGTATTATGTCGCGAGGCAAGACTGCCTCTGCGCCGTACACCATGAAGAATGGTGTGAATCCGGTAGTACGATTCGGCATGGTCCGCAGCCCCCAGAGTACGGAGTCGAGCTCCTCAACCCAGTGCGTGTTAGATTCCTTGAGGGACCGCACTAGCCTGGGTTTAATGCCACTCATTATTAGACCATTTGCCCGTTCGACTTGGCCGTTGGTTTGAGGGTGATAGGCGAGGCGTGTCGATCTTGATGCCCATGTTTTTGCACCATGATTTGACCTCATCGGCCGTGAAGTTGGTGCCATTATCGGTGATGATCTTGTGGGGACAACGTAACGGTGCACTACCCGATATGAAGTCTATCACTTGTCCGGATTCGGCCGTTTTAACAGGCTTGGCCTCTATCCATTTGTTGAATTTATCCACCATGACCAATAGGTATTTTGCTTGTGGGTTACTCCCTTGAGTGGTCCAACCATGTCAAGCCCCCAGACCGCAAACGGCCAGGTGATGGATATAGTTTTAAGGGCGGTGGGTGGCATGTGGCTTTGGTTAGCAAAGAGCTGGCAACCGACGCATCGTTGGACTAAGTCCTGCGCATCTGCCCGGGCCGTCGGCCAATAAAATCCTGTACGGAACGCCTTGCCTACAAGGGCCCGGGCTGCGGCGTGGTGCCCACCCAGTCCGGCATGAATTTCAGCCAGGAGGTTTCGCCCTTCCTCTTCAGAGATACACCTTTGAAGGACTCTGGTAGTGCTTTTCTTATAAAGCTCTCCCTCATGGACTTTATAGGCTTTAGAGCGTCGTACTATGCAGCGAGCCTCATTTTGGTCTTCGGGAGTTCCTGCCTAGTTAGGTAGGCTAGGAATGGTTACATCCCGCAGGCGATAACCGCCATTATTTCGTGAGCGAGAGGGTGTTATCTCGGGGCGAGCCTCCGGTTATGTCGAGTGTTCGGCGTCGAGGCGGTGTGGTTGGGTCCGGATTGATATTGCGGACTCCTTCCCATAGTACGGATGGCTTGAACAGCCGTTCGAGAAAAGATATTGGGTGGGACGGCATCGCGTTTTGCACCGATGCGTGCCAATATATCCGCCGCCTGGTTGTTTTCCCGGGCTATATGATGAAATTCGAGCCCTTGGAACCGTGCTGACATTTTTAGGACCGCATTGCGGTATGCTGCCATTTTCGGATCTTTGGCATCGAAGTCTCCGTTTATTTGAGATATTGCGAGATTCGAATCCCCGCACACCTCTAGGCGTTGAATGCCCATGGAGACTGCCATCCGGAGGCCGTGCAGAAGGGCCTCGTATTCGGCTGCGTTGTTGGAGTCCGTATACATTATCTCGAAGGGCGTATTGGACTGTGTCCCGGTTGGGGACGTCGGACGACGCCGACCCAGCCGGCCAACATTTTGGAGCCGTCAAAGTGCATGATCCAATTGGAGTATGCGCCGTACTCTTTAGGGAGTTCGGCTTCGGTCCATTCGGCCACGAAGTCGGCCAAAACCTGCGACTTGTGAGCTTGTCGTGGCTTATAAGTTATATCGAAAGGAAGGAGCTCTATGGCCCATTTAGCAATCCGGCCCGTCGCGTCGCGGTTGTTTATAATGTCGTTAAGAGGTACTTCAGAGGCTACCGTTATCGAACACTCTTGAAAGTAGTGTCGCAGCTTAGGGATGCCATGAACACCGCATATGCTATCTTTTGATAGTGTGGGTACCGGGACTTACATGGAGTTAGGACAGTGGACACATAATAAACCGGTTTTTGAACAGGGAACCGGTGTCCGTCCGTTCCTCGTTCGACAACGAGCACCGCGCTGACAACTTGATGTGTTGCGGTGATATATAATAGCATTGGTTCACCCACGTTGGGCGCGGCCAGGACCGGATTTGTTGCCAAAATGGCCTTTATTTCTTCGAGTCCAGCCGTGGCGGCATCCGTCCACTTGAAGTGTTTGGTGCGGCGGAGGAGGCGGTAAAGAGGTAATGCCTTTTCTCCTAAACGAGAGATAAAGCGGCTTAGAGTCGCTACGCATCCCGTCAATTTTTGTATATGTTTGAGGTCTTTTGGAATATCCAATTGTGACAGAGCTCGAATCTTGGCTGGGTTTGCTTCAATTCCTCTGGGACACAATGAAGCCGAGAGCTTTCCGTGGAACACCAAGACGCATTTTTCCGGATTGAGCTTGATGTCATATTTTCGAAGATTGTCGAATGTGAGCCTCAAGTCGTCTACTAGAGTTTCGACGTGCTTGGTTTTGACGACCACGTCATCTACATATGCTTCCACCGTTTTGCCGATCTGGTTCGCAAGACCTGTCTGAATCATGCGCTGATATGTTGCGCCGGCGTTTTTGAGCCAAAAGGGCATTATGTTGAAGCAGAACGGGCCGTATGGAGTGATGAATGCTGTTGCAGCTTGGTCTGGCTCCGCCATCTTGATTTGGTGGTAGTCGAGATGCTGGCGTCGAGGAAGCACAATGAGTCGTGTCCGTCAGAAGCGCGTCAATGATTTGATCAATTCGAGGGAGGAAGGGATCCTTTGGGCAAGCCTTATTAAGGTCTTTGAAATCGACACATAGGCGCAGGATTTATCCTTCTTTGGTACCATCACCGGGTTCGCTAGCCAGTCCGGATGTTTTATATCTACGATGAATCCGGCTTCCAAAAGTTTGGCTAGCTCCTCTCCCATGGCCTGTCTCTTGGGTTCGGAAAAGCGGCGAAGAGCCTGTTTGGTAGCTTGAATCCTTTTAGGATATTTAGGCTGTGCTCGGCCAGGTGATGTGGGATTCTGGCATGTCCGAAGGGTGCCAGCAAAGATGTCCCAGTTTTCTTGTAGAAATTCTCGTAGTGGCGTCTACATCAGGGTTTAATTGTGCCCTAATGGAGGCCGTCTTTGCAGGGTCCGTTGGGTGGACTTGGAATTTGACTATTTCATCCGCTGGTTTAAAAGAGGTGGACTTGGATCTTTTATCAAGTATCACGTCGTCCCTGTTCACCGTGGAGCGCATCGCGGTGAGTTCCTCGGCCGCTAGGGCTTCGGATAGTGCCTCGAGGGCTAGTGCGGCTGTCTTGTTTTCGGCGCGGAGTGCAATGTTTGGATCACTAGCGAGAGTGATGATTCCGTTAGGTCCGGGCATTTTAAGCTTCATGTACCCATAATGGGGTATAGCTTGAAAAATTGTGAATGCCTCTCGTCCTAATAAAGCATGATATCCATTTGTTGAGCAGGGGCCACTTGAAATGTGACCTCCTCGGACCTGTAATTGTCCGTGAGCGAACACTACGTCGGCGTGATTTTTCTGTGCAGCATGCTTCCTGGCTGGGGAATATTCCTCTAAAGCTTGTGCTTCTTCGCTCAATGCGGTTCCAGTCTATTTTCATTTTTCGGAGGGTTTCCTCGTAGATGAGGTTTAGTCCGCTGCCGCCATCCATGAGTACCTTAGTAAGGTGAAAGCCGTCCACTATCGGGCTGAGGACCAATGCGGCTGGTGCCCGGGCAGTTCGGAATTTAGGTTAAATCCTTTGGCATTAAAGGTAATAGCCGTGTCCTCCATGGATTTATTGTTGCTACTTGGTAAACTTCGGCAAGGTTGCGGAGTGTTCGTTTTAGCATGTTATTTGATGCGAAAGTCTCAAGAAAGCTATTAACCTTGTCTTGGTGTTGCTGGGCTGGGATTCCAAAGCTAGAAGCTCTTCGCCACTTTTGGCCACTGCCGCGGTATCCAACATGCTCGAAGGCTATGAGTTGGAGTGGCGCCCTACGTGCTATGAATTTTGCAGGTCCGTTTAGCCAACCCTCCAAGACGGTTCCGTACCCTTTAGGGGTTTTGGTTTTTGGTATTCAACCCGGTGCTTGATAATGATGCACCCTTTTGTTCCGGACTAGGGATGTATTCGGGGCGGATTATCCCAAAATTTACTTCGGTTTTCAGGCGCTCTCCATCGCACAATACTTTTGTACTATGGTCGCCAAGTCAACAAAGCGTGTAATTTACATAGCGACTTATGGCGTTTAGGATTCCCTTGTCCGTGCGATTATTGCAAAATTGGGATTGCGTCCTCCTCTCGGCGATCCTTTATCCTGTTCATAACCGGGAGGAATCGGCCCGATAATGATGTCTTGTTTGGCGGGCTCTTGCCGAATTCGAGAGAGATCGCTAATGTTTGGGTGGGCGGGTGGCACTAAATCGAAACCCCGCCCAATTTAGGACTCAAGGGCGAGAAGTTTCGAACTCGGAAGTTTGGATTTTGAGTGCTATCCAACGAGTCCGAACCGCCGCTGACTTTAAGTTCAGGGTTTGATTGACATCCGTCCCTCCGGGAATCCGGCATGGAGGATCGGGAATCGAACGTAGCTAGTCCTTAAGATAGAAGAAGAATCGCCGCATTGCTCCTCTATCACAACAACATGATGGGTAGCACAGGAGAGTTGATCTCTCTCAGATCGGTTTTAGGCCCGATCCGGTCGTAATCTGTGGCGACTCCCAGGGCGGCGATGCGATCCAAGAGCTCGTTTATGGAGGAGAGCTCGGTCGGATCTAACTGTTCGGTAAGTTCCGAACTAACATGGCGATTGGTTTAGATGACTCGAGAGGTCATCGTCGGCGCGGCGGCCGAACTAGCGGTCATGAGAAAACCGCCTAGCCGGAGAGTCTGACTAGTGGCCAAGGCTTCTTTGGCGATGGTATCGTCTTTAAAGACGAGATGAGGCATCCTACGATGGCGGCGGCGGAGGAACTCTCAATGAAAGCACCAATGTCGGTGTCAAACCGGCGGATCTCGGGTAGGGGTCCCGAGCGTGCGTCTAGGCGGATGGTAACAGGAGACAAGGGACACGATGTTTTTACCCAGGTTCGGGCCCTCTCGATGGAGGTAATACCCTACTCCTACTTGATTAATATTGATGATATGGGTAGTACAAGATTAGATCTACCACGAGATAATATTGATGATATGGGTAGTACAAGAGTAGATCTACCACGAGATCAAGGAGGCTAAACCCTAGAAGCTAGCCTATGGTATGATTGTTGTTCATCCTACGGACTAAAAACCCTCCGGTTTATATAGACACCGGATAGGTTAGGGTTACACAAAGTCGGTTACAATGGTAGGAGATCTAGATATCCGTATCGCCAAGCTTGCCTTCCACGCCAAGGAAAGCCCATCCGGACACGGGATGAAGTCTTCAATCTTGTATCTTCATAGTCTTGGAGTCCGGCCGTGACGATAGTCCGGCTATCCGGACACCCCCTAGTCCGGGACTCCCTCACTCGGTGAGACCGATTTTGGTATTGGACATACACAGAGAGATTGCAATCCCATCTCGGTGAGACCGAGATCCCTATCGGTGAAACCGATTTGCCTAGGGTTTGTGGCAGTGGCTATGACATCTGAACTCGGTGGCGCCGGATAGAAAGAATCGGTAGGGCCGAGTTTGAATTTAGGTTTAGGTCATATGTGGATGTGAGAAAGTAGTGGAGGGCTTTGGAGCATATCACTAAGCACATGAAGCAAGAGGCTCATTAAGCAACACCTCATCCCTCCTTGATAGTATTGGCTTTTCCTATAGACTCAATGTGATCTTGGATCACTAAGAATGTAAAATGAAGAGTCTTGAGCTTGAAGCTTGAGCCAATCCTTTGTCCTTAGCATCTTGAAGGAGTTCCCACATCCTTTAGTCCATGTCACTCCATTGTTGAACTTATCTAAAACATACTAGATAAAAGTGTTAGTCCAACAAGAGATATTTTGACATTAATTACCAAAACCACCTAGGGAGAACTTGTGCTTTTAGTCTCCCCCTTTTTAGTAATTGATGGTAACATACATCAAAGATTTAGATAAAGATATAAAGAATAGCAAGTAAAGCTTTGAGAAGACATGTAACAAGCATAGGCTCCCCCTATATGTATGCAATCATGTGAGTATGGAATGTAGAAGCATGTGAGAGCATAACCATGATAGAGTAGCCAATGTGTTACATGTATCTTTTTTTTTAAGAATTGACAGTGGGAGAGCACTCCCACTGTGATTTATATATATCTATATAAATGGGGTGTTTACGTAGACATATACAACACCAAACACAACCAACTAACTACCACCCCCTCCCCATGGCTTAGAGAAGGGGCAAACTACCAACCCTCCACAGGAGGAGCCAATGCTAAAAGAGTCAACAAGGATCAACCTAGAGTATTACAGAGGTTTACAAATGAGCCTCGATGGGCCTCCTTGATTCTATATTGGAGCTGACCTAGGTCGTTTTTGAAGCGTGATAACCAGGACCTAATAGTAGGGTCAACTCCTCGGAAGTGCTTGTTATTCCTCTCCTTCCATATGCTCCAAGCAGCAGTGAGAAAAACTTCCATGAAGAATGGGCTAGGCCAGGAGTCTCTGTTTAAACCGATGGCAGTGAGACGGCTATCAAAAGGGGGCCAATGAATGCCAAGCTTGGCCCAGCAGGTCCTGCTAAAATTACAGGTGAAGACCATGTGGTCCACCGTTTCTTCAATTGGCAGCCCGCAAAGAAGGCAATCAAAGTCGTCTCCAATGTGGTAATGCCTCCGTTTCAACATATTACGTGTATTGAGCCTGTCCAAGAAAAGCAGCCACCCAAACACCTTCAGCTTCATTGTACATTTCGATTTCCACAGGTGCTTGAACATGGGATCAGCTTGAGCATCTCTAAAGAAGAAAGAATAGAAGTCCTTAGGACAAAAATTGGCTGCGCCCCACGTGTAGTGTCAGACATCATTATTTGACGTGGAAGGGCAAATCTTGTTTGACGTTAGCTGCATGTCTCGGATTTTGTCCAGCGCGGTAGGGGATACAGGGAGGTGAAAAGTTTCATGCAGATCATTGGAGGCCCAGAAGTCAGCAACCGAGATATCTTCATGTAGTGCAAAAGAGAAGGCGCGTGGGTGGGAGTCGTGCAGCACATCACGCGCCCAAAGATCTTTCCATAGCAAGGTGGTCCTTCCATCTACCAACTGAACACGAGATATGCCCCTGAAGGTTGGTGTCAGTTTTAAATATCGCGCCACCAAAAAGAGCCGACCGGGTCTACTGCATGTGGATTTTGTCGACGTAGAGATTGTCCCATATCAGGTGAACCCAGGGCACATCCATTTTATTGTAGAATTTATGAAGGAATTTTAGGAGCAGGGCTTCATTATGGATTTTGAGATTGATCACTCCAAGCCCACCTTTGTCTTTGGGACGACAGACCATGTCCCAGGCTGCGAGAGAGGAACATTTGTCACCTTGCTCGGTTTTCTTAGTCCATAGACAACGTCTCCTGATTTTGTCTAGGATGTCAAGAAGCTTGGACGGGAATTTGAGTGTACACATGGCAAAAATAAGAAGAGACGTGACTGAAGCGTTCAGCCAGGATAATCTGCCACCATAGGTCATCATAGCAATGGTTGACATTAGGCGCCTTTCCAATCTGCAAACAAGAGGCATGAGGTCCGAAACTGTAGGCCGAGTGGTACCCAGAGGTAGGCCAAGATAGGTGAAAGGCAGCGTGCCAACATTACAGCCAAAAATCCCTGCAAGAGCATCCGCAGAGGAGGGGTCGAGGTTGATCGGAATCAATGTGGACTTGTGAAAATTGATTTTCAAGCCAATAGAGGTGGCGTAATCCGATAGGATCTCCTTGACCAAAGAAGCTTGACGGGTGCATGCAGGTAGGACTATCAAAGTGTCATCGGTATTGGATAACGGGGTAGTCGATTGTCCAACACAAGGAAAGGGGAGCTCGATTTTCCCTTGTCTGAATGCATCATTTATGGCAGACTGTAATAAATCCACAGCGAGCACAAAGATGAGGGGGGACAAGGCATCGCCCTATCGGACACCACATCGGCATTGGAATTGTCTGCCCGGCACCCCGTTGAGAAGGACAGAAGAGCGGCCAGAGGAGAATAAGCATTGGATCCAAGAAATCCATTTGTCGTTGAAACCCATATGGCGCATAATCTTGATCATCGGGTCATGAGCAATTGTGTCAAAGGCCTTTGCAAAATCAAGTTTGAGCAAAATGATCTGCCTGCCCGAGCTTTGGCATTGGTGCAAATACTGGTAAGCCCAGGCAAGGCAATCCTGGATAGTCCTCCACTTAATGAAGCCATATTGATTGCGATGAACTAAATCCAAAATAGAAGATTGTAGCCGATCAGCTAGAAGTTTTGTAATCAGCTTGAGGCAGCAGTTCAAAAGCGTGATCGGTCTGTAATCATTTACAGTTTCCGGGAGTTGACTTTAGGGATCGCCGTGATGAGCCCATCATTGATCTTGTTAATGTCCAGGTGCCATCATAAAATTGAGCGCAAAGGTCATAAAAATCGTGCTTGATGATAGGCCAACAGGCTTTGAGAAAAGCACCACTGAAACCATCAGGGCCAGGTGCACGGTCTGGAGGCATGTCATTAACAACTTGGTCAATTTCTTTGTGTGTGAACGGCTCGGTCAGAGCATCAAGATTATCAGATCTTCTGATGAGATCGGGCAGAGAGAATTTCATCTCAGAGGCTGAAGTGGAGCCCAGACGATCTTTATAAGTGAGGAACAAGAGGGCCTCTTTGCTAGCATGATCTTAAAATATAGTGCCACTATCATCACGTAGGCTTGCAATGTTATTCTGTCTGTATCTTTCTGTAGCAATGGCTTGAAAGAACTTAGTGTTTTCGTCGCCAAATTTGATCCACCTAATAGTGCAGCGTTTTTTCCAATAAAGCTTTTGGTAATGGAGGAGCCTGAGCAAGTGAGTTTTTAGAATTGTTCTGAAATTAGCCTCTGGTATAGGGAGTATGCGTTTATTCTCAAGCTCGTCAAGGTCAGCCAGTACACAGTTGCAGTTAGAAATAGCAATAGAGAGGCGCGAGATGTTCTTACTCCAGCGTTTCAATGCATATCTCAGGGCTTTGAACTTGCGGCAAAGTTTAGTGGCAGCATTTTCTGACTTAACAGGCCTTTCCCAAACATTTCACACAACATCCATAAATCCTGGGTGAAGGATCCAGTAAGACTCAAAACGGAAGATCTTACTGCGGGGAATCATGGTCTCAATACTAACAACACAAGGGATATGATCTGATACCGGTTTACCAAGAGGTTTCACCAAGGTTTTAGGGTACACCGTGGTCCAGTTAAGCGATGTAAAAAACCAGTCAATTTGCTCGAGGAGGGGGTCAGTTTGCATATTACTCCAGGTGTAAGCACGGCCCTGAACTGGCAGCTCAATAAGTTGCTGTTTATGTATAATGTCGTTAAAGGTGAGCATGTCTTGCATGTTTCCCCCAGGCTTGTTACGATTGTCAGGTGCACGCATATAGTTAAAATCACCGAGGAGTAGCCAGTCCTGACCATTAGGAATGTTCACATCATAGAGCCAATTAGTAAAAATATCACGATCTTCGCCAGCGCATGGGCCATAAACATTCACGAGTGTCCAGGTTTGAGAGGTTTGCGTACTGACGAAAGAGGTTACTAACGCATGCGTGTCAATAGAAACTACTGTGTCGGTGAAAACATAGCTTTTCCATATGGTGAGAATCCCACCCGAGGCACCACGCGAAGGAACAAAAGCAGATTGATCAAACTGACGAGGACAACAAGTTTTAACAAAAGCAGGAGTAACGTCAGACAACTTGGTCTCCTGAAGACAAACTACGGCGCAGCCACTTGAGAGGATCGCATTATTAAGAGCTAAACGTTTCTTCTCAGAATTTAAGCCTATGATATTCCAAGAGAGGACATTCCAGCAGCGTAATGAGGGCATGGCACTGAAAAGTAGTTACTAAAGAGGAGCAGAGTTGCCCTCCTCCTGATCTTGAACTACAGGAGTACCTGAAGTTGTTGGAGCAGAAGCATCCGGCAGGGAGAGAAGAGCTTCAGTAGTGAGCTCAGCTTCTAGGATGGCGCACCTGTTGATGCCAATTTGTTGCAGGGTTGATACCGGTGTTGGAGGGGGGATGCCGTCATCCATGAAGGAAGCGAGCTTGAAGATCCAACGGAAGGAGCCAACCTGGGTTTGACCTTGGAGGTGTACACGCGGGTGTCAGTAAGCGGTGGAACCTTGAAGCCATCATATTTGTTCGAGCGTGAGATACGCCGAACATCCACCATGGAGAGAGGAGCAGCAGGTCTCGAGCGTCTGGTGCGGGCCCGTGGTTGAGTTGGAGGGGCATCCAAGGTACCAAGGGTAGGATCAGATGCATCGGGTATCTCAGAAAGGCTGTCATCAGAAGCTGGCTGGAGCGTGTTGACAGTTTCAGCAGACAGAAAAGTGGCACTTTCAGACACAGGCAGGGTTGTAAGGCTGTCCAAAGCAGCAGGTTCCAAAGGGAGAGAATTTTCCTCGACAACAGCATCCTCAGAACCGTCCAAAACCTTTGGGACAGGATGGATCTCTTCCAGATGCACGGATGGGGGTGCAAGCATCAGAGACAAAGGCTGTTGCATGAATCTAAGGCCAGAGGAATCCGCAGTGACAAGGACTGAAAGTTCCGAGCGCGGTGAACGCATACCATAACCAGAGCTCCAGGGGCCAAATTTTGCAATCATCGGACGGAGCGCCTGGAAAATGAAGGTGTTCAGGTTGCGACGCGGGATTGGGTCATCCAGCAGCACAGCAAGAAGCTCATTTCCTTGTGCAGAGAGGCCAAACGAGATCCCTTGATTATGCAGAGACACTGAGATGGTCAGGGCAGCAGAAGGCACAGGAGGAGCGGGTGGCACAATCAGTGCATGTTGCTCGAAAGCAAGATCAGAAGACTCGGAGCTTGAACTGTCAGTCACTGTGATTGAATCATTCCATGCTTGAAATACATTGTCAGTGATATTGTTGTCTGGAACTATACCATCTTGAAATGTAAGGCCTTGAGCATTAAGCCATGTTTGGTAATTAACAAGGTGTGGGGGCATGACAAGGGGTGGGGGAGCAGGCCACGCATCCCAGACAACATTGACATTACCATGAGCATTGTGAGCATTGTGTGCATTGTCCTGATCACCACCATTGCCAGGGGGAGGAGCACCATTCTGTACCAGCCAGTTGTGCACTTGCTGCTGATAAAGCTGTTCTACAGTCAGGTCCGGGCCAAACAAAGGGTGAGGTTCACCGTCAGAGGGTGGTAATTCTTCATCAGTGGGCGGAACGTCAGGTAGCAATCCATGGCCATCAATGCTTCGAAGGATTGTGATTTGAACTGTCCAACAGTCCCTGGCACCTCCGAGTTGCCACACAACAAAACTTTTCGGGATCAAACGCATGCGGAGCACTCTAACTTTGAGCAACATGAATCTGCGATCTTGTCTTGGGTTGTACCAGAAACAAGGGAGCCAAAACTACCAAAGCCTTAGTAATGTAATAATCAGTTTGATAGTCATAGGGAAGCCAAGAACATCAACCAAACTTGAGGACCCAAGGAGGTAGTACGACGGTTAAGAGCTTCATTATGGGGAACGAAAGTGACAAGCAGATCTTCCTCTTCAAGCTCAAACGTCGTGGCGACAGCAGTATCTCTCAAGAACGAGTCGACAAATCCAAACACTCCAATCCCAAAAGGATGGTCACTGACCTCAGTAGTGAAGAGTTACGCTTCGTGCAGGAGGGCCACGATCTGGTTGCGAATCAGAGCACGTCAATGCAGAGGGACATAATGGCTTGTCTCAGCGATCGCCAAGAACTCATGGCTGAGAGGAGCAATGGGGCCTACCACCATGCCGCTGCGCACCACGCGGTCCGCCAGACCGGGCTCAACAGCAAACCCGGGCGGGAGGAAGGGGACTGGTTTGAAGGGGTAGTTCGCCATGGGTGGGGGGCTCTGGGACAGGGCAAGGGCAGGAACTGTCGATGGGACGGAGCAGAGCTGGGGCTTTTGGGTATTCGATGTTGAAGGCAGAAGCGAAGCGAGGCGGAGTGTGTGTGGGTTACCTTAGGTACCCATTTCCATTCAAGGCTGAGCAGCGTTTCAGTGAGGATGCATCCACGTGGTAGGCACCGCAAGTTGCACATCGGACGGTTGTGCTACAATGTTTGACCGGGGCCGTAGCCTTTTTGGGAAGCGCCAAATTTGGGAGATTGATATGCTCTGTGCAAATTGATACAGGTGCAGATAAAGATGTAGGCGTGGCGCGATTGGGGCATGCAATTGCCTTATGGTCTGGGCCGGAGCAGTTCATACAAATGAGGCGAGCTTGGCAGTTAATCCTACTGTGTCCCCATTGAAGGCATCTACTACAGTGAGCCGCCCAATTTGTGGCCAGATTATTGATATCAAATAAAGAATATGCCGCCTGAGCCAAATCTGCTTTTTGCTGAGCCGAGAGGAAAGGTGGCGAGGACTCATGGGCGGTGCATATTTGAACGCGAATTGAGGAAGCAGAGTGGCAAACGAGGGTACAGCAAATTAATAGGGCAATTAAATGTCCCTAAACGCAGGCATTGACGAGACTGAATTACCTCAGATTCCTCCTGAGCATTAAAAGCCTCCATTAAGGATAAACGATCATTACGCATAGCGTTGATCAAGCCTGGATGAGTAACTGGCGCCAACGATCCAAATTGAATTTGAATATTTCGATTCGGAGCAGCGTGAGGAATATTGGCAGATGATGAAGCTTCATGTGCATTTTTATCAGAAAAGTTCCAAGCAGTCAAATTAACCAAACCAAATTTGGCTAGCTCCGTGGCAGATGAATGATCCAAAGGTAGGCCCAAATTTGAAAGGTTGGACGGCGCTTTAATCGCCACCGGTTTACGGACTAGAATTTCCCCAAGTTGTGTATCCGCATGCCAATGAGAATCAACAGGAAGGGCTTTGGAGAAACGACCATTAAACAAGTGAAAATGGCAGACAAAGTCAGGCCAAATACGATCCTTGAGCCCATATATGAAATGTCCCACCTTGTTGTTGGCCACATAAAACCGGAAAGATCTAGCAGAGATGGGAGTCACTCGAAAACCAGAACAAATGCCTCCAATGCAACATTGCAAAGCAATTCCAACAGAATCCACCGTGAGGGGAAAGGAGGCCGAAGAGAATGAAACAACCAAAAAGAACTCCTTGGTGTTTACAGAGGGAGAAAAATGGACTGTTGATCCAAAATTCCTTCTCACCTGATCGGCCAAAGCAAGGCCAGGGGCAAAATCCCAGTGTAGTAATCCTTCCATGCTGGGAGCAGCTACTGAGATCCATGGTTGGTGGTGGAGAGCAGGTGGGAGAGGAGAGGAGAGAGCCATCCTTTCGCCTGGTGACCAGTGTATCGTGTTACATGTATCTTGGCCATATGCATCAGAGCAAAGAATATCAAAGAAAATACCTTCATGCTCATGAGTCCTTCTTGCAAACAGTATGTACATCAACAAGAATTCCTCATACACATGAGTGTGATGCATATACTTACCTTGTAGTCTTGAGTTGGCTTAGGGTGGAATGAACCTGCACAAACAAGGTTAGATAACACAGGTACATCTACTAGCGAGCAAACAAAAGAAACCACAAGAATACCAAGACTGGGATGACATGTAAAGAGTGAGTACTTAGTACCACATTGGATTAGACATGTCCCCAAGAGTAAAGATATGCAATGAATTTAAATGATTCCTTTCCCTTAGATGTCTTGCTCCCCCTGAATCTAGCATGAGATATTGGGAGAAGATGGGGAACAGAAAATCAGAGCTGAAAAGATATAAAAGAATAGAGCTTAATGCAAATAAGCACATATGAACATGTCTTTCCCCAAAAAGACATGTGGCATCTCTCCTCTTGAACACCAAGCATCTGGGATCCTTGAGAAATACTTTCTACTTGAGTATTCTCTCCCCCTGGAGATCTCTTTCTCCCCCTTAATACTCTCTCCCTTTTGGAAGTGATAAGCTTTGATGTGATCTCTCTCTCTCCCCCTTTGACATCAATTTCCAAGAAGGATCTTCTGGAATTTGTTGTGAATGGGTTTGGTCCTTGAGTCACAACACAAAGCACTGGTTAAAATTGTGATGCTTGTAGAGGACAAGATTCATTGAGTGGAGCTGGAACAGAAGAAACACAGAATAAGTGGCAAACTGTTTTTCCTATTGTGAAATCGGTGGCACCGAGTGGTATGCTTCGGTTGGACCGAAAACAAAAAATCGGTGAAACCGAGTTCATCGCAAAGAAAACACTTGTCACCTCAGCTCACTAGACTAGTAAGATCTCACAAAGATTTGCAAGGAATTTACTGAATGCTATGCAATGAATTGGATGCAGGAGATGCAGAGCAACCGAAAAGAAAAGAAATAAAAGAAAGGAAATCTAGATGAAGTTTTTTTTGAAAGGGGCAACAAATATGCATGAGACAAATGCAAAAACACAGAAAAGAACACGAGAGAACTTCATCTAGAGATGGTCGGTGACAAAGTCACCTATGTTAGAGTATATTGACTTAGGAGTCAAGTGTGATCACTTGATCATAGGTCATACTCATCGTTTAAGCTCCAAATGGGGTTACCATTTTTCGTTTAAGCATCTTGATGTATTCACATCTTGTCGAGTTGCTTTAGCTCATGACTCGGAGTAAAGCTTCTCTAAGATGGAATAACATACCTTGGTTGGTGGTGTTGACCATGTAGTTGAACTTGTGTGGGTTGCTCAAGGTTGATGTAGCTCATCAAGAGTTGGGAGCACCACTTGGAATTTGAGTCCATCTACCTACATGGGTTAGTTCTTGCAAGGAGTAGCACTTGTGTATCCAAAAACAATAACCATGAAGCTCAACATAAATTTTGTCAAAGGATATGTTTGAATGATTCTGTGCTTCCTTGTCTTCAACCACCATAGTGTAGAGACTTGGTGATGTAGAGATTGCTCAAGATGTGAGTAGATTACAATCTCATGGAATTTGATTCAACCAAGTACCTACATGGCTTAGATAACATGCAGGATGCAAATATATCCAAGAAATAATATTTTCAACATAAGAGAGATATCATGGATTAGTCATAAGCTCATGTCTTGCATGCATCCAATGGAGTTTCTACTCCAAGTTTGAAGCATCAATGATGTTCAATTCTCCTCTCAACCTGCAAAACACTTTCTCATCAAGGGGTTTAGTGAATATATCCGCTAATTGCTTTTCGGTGCGAACATGCTTAAGTTTAATGTCACCCTTAGCAACATGATCTCGAATGAAGTGATGACGAACTTCTATATGCTTAGTTCGAGAATGTTGTACGGGATTATGACCAATTTTGATAGCACTTTCATTGTCACAAAGCAATGGAAAATGTTTCACATATATCCCATAATCTTTAAGAGTTTGGGTCATCCAAAGTAATTGAGCACAACATGAACCAGCGGCAATGTACTCCGCTTCGGCTGTAGATAAGGATACTGAGTTTTGTTTCTTGGAGGACCAAGACATAAGAGATCTACCAAGAAATTGGCAAGTACCCGAAGTGGACTTTCTATCAACCTTGTCTCCGGCATAGTCCGAGTCGGAGTAGCCAACAAGAGAGAAAGAGGCCCTCTTAGGATACCAAATGCCAAAATTTGGTGTATGAATTAAGTATCTCACTATCCTTTTCACGGCCTTAAGATGACATTCTTTAGGAGCAGCTTGATATCTTGCACACATGCACACACTTAGCATAATATCGGGAAGTGAAGCACATAGGTATAATAATGATCCAATCATAGAGCGATAAACCTTTTGATCAACCGGTTCACCATCTTTGGTCAAATCAAGATGTCCACTAGTAGGCATGGGTATCGACATACCTTTGCACTCTTGCATATTGAACTTCTTGAATAAGTCCTTAGTGTACTTCGTTTGAGAGACAAAAGTACCTTCCTTAGTTCGCTTGATTTGCAACCCAAGAAATATTTTGAGTTCACTCATCATTAACATCTCAAACTTCTCCGACATTAGCTTTCCAAACTTCTCACTAATATGATATCATCAACATAAATTTGGCACACAAATAATTCTCCATTAACCCTTTTGGTAAAAAGTGTGGAATCAATTTTCCCAATTTCAAAGCCTTTTTCAAGAAGAAACTTGGTCAAGCAGTTATACCAAGCTCTAGGAGCTTGTTTGAGACCATAAAGGGCTTTGTGAAGTTTGTAAACATGGTTTGGTTTCTTAGGATTGACAAAGCCGGGAGGTTGTTTAACATAAACTTCCTCCTCTATTTTACCATTTAGAAAAGCACTTTTAATGTCCATTTGGTACAAGGTGATATTATGGTGATTAGCATAGGC
Organism: Aegilops bicornis; assembly: GCA_021605145.1. Lineage (NCBI taxonomy): Eukaryota > Viridiplantae > Streptophyta > Magnoliopsida > Poales > Poaceae > Aegilops > Aegilops bicornis. The sequence goes on from CM038669.1 coordinate 237,854,499, forward strand.
AACTAAGATGCGAATGGACTCAAGTCTAGCAACGGGAGCATAAGTCTCACCATAGTCCATACCTTCGACTTGTGTGTAGCCTTGGGCGACGAGACGTGCTTTGTTGCGAACTACTTGTCCATCTGCATCTTGCTTGTTGCGAAACACCCATTTGGTACCGATGATGTTGTGGTCATTGTCGGGCTTCTCAACCAATGTCCAAACTTGGTTTCTCTCAAAGTTGTGTAGCTCTTCATGCATATCATTTATCCAATCCGGATCTTCCAATGCTTCTTCGACCTTCATAGGTTCAATGCTAGAGATGAAGGAATAGTTTTCACAAAAGTTAGCTAAACGAGTTTTAGAGCGAGTGATTCTCCCGATTTGAATATCATTGTAGAATTGCTCGACGGGATGGTCTTTAGCAACTCTTGCTCGAACTCGTGAGAGCTTTTGCTTGGGTCTCGGTTGAACATCTTCTTCATCTTGTTCTTCGTCTTCTTCTTGATCTTCTTCATTGTTGGTGTTGTCGTTCTCTTGTCGTGGTGGAGAAGGAGGTTGTTGATGTTCATGATGTTCTTCCTCGTTTTCTTCATCTTGGTATGTTCCACTTGTGGATGCTTCCGTATCAACTCTTGGTTCACCTTGTCGTGAAGTAGAAGCTTCCACTTGGACAGACGAGGTACTCTCCTTCACCTCCGTTGGATGGACCTTGCCAATAGACAAGTCTTGGATTGCTTCCGAAGGGTCTTTGTCCCTTACATCAATTGGCAATTGCTCTACTTGCGAGCCGTTAGATTCATCAAACTTCACATCTACCGTCTCTTCAACCTTTCGGGTGAAATTGTTGTAGACACGGTAAGTGTGAGAGTTTGATCCATAACCTAGTAGGAAACCTTCATGAGACTTAGGAGCAAACTTTGAACGACGATGGTTATCAAGAATGTAGCACTTTGAGCCGAATACTCGAAAGTATCCAACTTGGGGTTTGTTACCGGTGAGGAGCTCGTATGCTGTCTTGCCGAGTAGCTTGTGAAGATATAAGCGATTTGTTGCATGACACGCTGTCTCAACTGCTTCTGCCAAAAGTGCTTCGGCGTCTTGTACTCATCAAGCATCCTTCTCGCCATTTCGATGAGCGTCCGGTTCTTTCTCTCAACAACTCCATTTTGTTGAGGTGTGTACGTAGCCGGGAACTCGTGTGATATCCCTTCTTCGTCAAGAAAGGTGTCCACATTTGCGTTCTTGAACTCCGTTCCATTGTCGCTGTGAACCTTCTTGATCTTCACTTCAAATTGATTTTGGGCCTTCCTAGCAAAGTTTTTGAAGATCTTTTGGACCTGCGATTTATCATCGAGAAAGAACACCCATGTAAATCTTGAAAAATCATCAACTATAACTAGACCAAAAGAATTTCCACCGAGACTTTTGTAAGCGTTGGGACCAAAGAGATCCATATGAAGTAGCTCGAGTGCCCTCCTTGTGGTCATGATGTTCTTCACGGGATGCCTTCCTCCAACCTGTTTACACCTTGACAAGCATTGCACAGTCTATCCTTATCAAATATGACATCGTTAACTCCAAGGATATGATTTCCTTTAATAAGCTTGTCAAGATTTCTCATGCCAACGTGACCTAGTCATCTATGCCATAACCAACCTTTTGAGGATTTAGCAATGAAGCAAGTTTTAGGTTGTGACTTTTTAGAGAAATCAACAATGTAAAGATCACCTCTACGTATACCGGTAAAGACCATTTTATGATTGTCTCGACGAAACACTTGGCAATCTACTTCAGTAAATAGGACATTGAAACCGAAATCAGCAAGTCTAGATACTGAAAGTAAGTTGTAGCCAAGAGATTCAACGAGCATGACATTCTGAATGGAGCTATCATGTGAGATGGCCGCCTTACCGAGGCCAGCCACCTTACCCTTTGAGTTGTCACCGAAAGTAACATACTTTCGAGGACTATCATTTTCAGCAAGCTCACGAAACATGTCTTTATCTCCGGTCATGTGATCGGTACATCCACTGTCAAGAACCCATTCCTTTCCTCTGACACATATCCCCGAAGATTTTCCATAAGACCAAAATGTCTCATTGCATCATCAAGATCGAAGTCACTATCATCATCCTCATCATAGTATCCATGTTCAACATTGTCATGTGGTGGATCAAGTCCTAGAGAGGGTAATTCGTTAGAGTGATTTTGACAATGATCTTGCCTATGAATTCTTATAGCTTCGGAAATAATATCACCAATAATTCCAACATCTCCTTTGGCACGCATAAGGTCGGTAAGTTCAAATAGACGATCACCAAACATAGGATCACTAGTATTCATCTTACTCAAGGTAATAGACTTACAGAGAATTTCATCAAGATTTTTCAAGGAATAATTTGGAAAGCGTTCCTCAAGAAATTTCCATATAGTGTAGGCACGCTCAAGAGTAGGCAAGTTTTTAGTTAAGTTTCTAGGCAAGCCTCTAGTGATAAGATTAACAGTTCTAAGGTTCCTAATCATGTCAATGGATTCATCAAGGGTAGGATGCATAGGATCAACATGAGGTGCACAAGAGCTAGCAATGTACTTGTTCAAATGATATTGATTGATAATTGCAAGCATCTCATTTTTCCACTCATGAAAATACTCTCCATCAAGGATAGGCACTCTATGTCTAAGATTCCCCAAAGTAGACTCATCCATCTTCCTCCAATGGTGATTAAACCAAGGAAATGGAGACCAATGCTCTGATACCACTTGTAGGATCTTGAGAAGAGGTGTCTAGAGGGGGGGTAATTAGACACTAAGTACCAAAGTTGCAGTTTTTAACTTATTTTAGGTTTAAGCGGAGTTTAGGCACAAGTTTAACATTCTCAATACATAACAAGCAAGCATGAAAAGAGTATGTGAGCAGCGGAAAGTAAAGCATGCAATTTGCAAGAATGTAAAGGGAAGGGTTTGGAGAAATCAAACGCAATTGGAGACACGGATGTTTTTGTCGTGGTTCCGATAGGTGGTGCTATTGTACATCCACGTTGATGGAGACTTCAACCCACGAAGGGTAGCAGTTCTTGTGAGTCCACGGAGGGATCCACCCACGAAGGGTCCATGAAGAAGCAACCTTGTCTATCCCACCATGGTCATCGCCCACGAAGGACTTGCCTCACTAGCGGTAGATCTTCATGAACTAGGCGATCTCCTTGCCCTTACAAACTCCTTGGTTCAACTCCACAATCTTGTCGGAGGCTCGCAAGTGACACATAGCCTTTCTAGGAGACACCACTCTCAATGAAGTAACAAATTGTGTGTTGATGATGAACTCCTTGCTCTTGTGCTTCAAATGATAGTCTCCCCAACACTCAACTCTCTCTCACAGGATTTGGATTTGGTGGAAAGAAGATTTGAGTGGAAAGCAACTTGGGGAAGGCTAGAGATCAATGGTTGGAATGGAATATCTTGGCCTCAACACATGAGTAGGTAGTTCTCTCGGAAATAGGATCTTTGGAAGTGTAGGCTTGTTACGATGGCTCTCTCCACGAATGAAGAGGAGGTGGAGGGTATATATAGCCTCCACACAAAATCTAACCGTTACACACAATTTACCAAACTCGGTGGGACCGAATCATAAAACTCGGTCAGACCAATTTAGTAAACCTAGTGACCGTTAGGGTTTTCGGTGGGACCGATATGCAACTCGGTAGGACCGATATGGTTAGGGTTAGGGCATAATGTAATCTCGGTGAGACCGATTACACGAACTCGGTGAGACCGATTTGGTAATTAGTTAACCGGAGAGTTGGTCGAGCAAACTTCGGTGAGACCGATTACTCAAACTCGGTGGGACCGATTTTGGTATTAAGTTAACGAGAGAGTTTGCATTGTAATCTCGGTAGTACCGATTACACAAACTTCGGTGAGACCGATTCTGGTAATGGACATACGGAGAGATTGCAATCCCATCTCGGTGAGACTGAGATCCCTATCGGTGAAACCGATTTGCCTAGGGTTTGTGGCGATGGCTATGACATATGAACTCGGTGGTATTTGGATAGAAAGAATCGGTAGGGCCGAGTTTGACTTTAGGTTTAGGTCATATGTGGATGTGAGAAAGTAGTGGAGGGTTTTGGAGCATATCACTAAGCACATGAAGCAAGAGGCTCATTAAGCAACACCTCATCCCTCCTTGATAGTATTGGCTTTTCCTATAGACTCAATGTGATCTTGGATCACTAAAATGTAAAATGAAGAGTCTTGAGCTTGAAGCTTGAGCCAATCCTTTGTCCTTAGCATCTTGAAGGAGTTCCCACACCCTTTAGTCCATGCCACTCCATTGTTGAACTTATCTGAAACATACTAGATAAAAGTGTTAGTCCAACAAGAGATATGTTGACATTAAATACCAAAACCACCTAGGGAGCACTTGTGCTTTCAAAGTGCCTTATCTCCCAGGGAACGTTCATCAGCTAATGTGATCCTACACGTACACTATCCGACCTACTCGATCCTACACGTACACTATCTGACCTACTCGATCCTACACGAATAAATAGCGGATCACACACGTACTACCTCATTTCCGGTTTGTAGGGCTCAATTCAAAAATCTCACCAACCAAGGTAGATGATGAGTGGTGGAATAATTTTTGACAAGGAGGGAGTACCACATCTGGATGATTTGAGTGCACTTGTTTGACCGTCATGCCGATGTGCGACCCAGCATGGATGGGACGCACCACTAACGGGACGGGGCGACACATCAGTTTTTCCAGTTTTCAATGGTAAGCTGGCGCTAAGCCATGCCAGTTTATACATTGTATTTAGATGACCGTCGCGTTTCCCGCAACACGCTGCTTCAACTACCTTCTTCCTATAATTACTGGTTCCCGGTGTTCTCCGGCATCACCGTCACCCAACTCGCCCTATCGGCTCCCTCACAACCCCCACCGGCCCGACGTTGCTCGCCACTTTCCCTCGCTCTCGCCACGTCCATCATGCCCCCGACCGTCCGCAATAGGCGACGCCAGAGGCGCTCACCACCGGAGCTAGTGTTCATTTATTCACCGGAAGGAAGATGGAGGGAGGAGGCATTCTATCGGTCTTTAGATGGAAACACGGAGTACGAGAACTTGTTGGAGCGCGACCGCCTAGCGGAGGAGCAGCGTATCACCGATTTGCGCCGCCAGCGTGGCATGGAGCAGCAGCGCACCACCGCTTTGAGTCGCGAGCAGAGCGCCCGCGACTGGGCCGACTACGTGGAGGCTGGCGCCCGGCAAATAGCCATAGATGTTGTCAGGCACGCACGCGTGCGCGACGCCGAATTTTACTACCAGCTCGTCAAGTGGGTTTCCCGCTTAGAAGCTGAAGCTTCGGTGGACCACGCCGGCATGGAAAGGGCCAAGGCGCGCAAGCAACGCTCCCTATCGCACCTCCGGCAAGTCCGAGGTGAGTTGGAGGACCTCGGTGCCGGCATTTAGCGTGTACCGCAGATGGTAGCTGACATCGTCTAGTTAGCTAGGAGTAAGTCAATACTTGTACACTAGAGTATTAGTGGGAGTAGAGAGTTAACTTGGCTATGTTGGTTGTCAACATGGAAGTTCGATACTCTATATCTGGTCAGACCTGTTATATGTTGAACTTTCCGTGTGAATGTATGGAATGGGCTGTTATTTTTTTAAATGGGATGTATTTGTCCGCCACCGGTTTAGAGGCTGACGTATGGGCCTACTAGGTTGAGGCGTACACAATCAGGAGATGATTGTACGTGGAGAGGATGACAGCAGGGACCCACCAGGGTCATGGCAGTACGCAAGCAAGTGCCTCCTAATTTCAAGCCAGAAAAATGGTTCCCCCTAATGGATTTCTGACATCTGGGTCCCATGCCAATGTCAACGTAGTCAATAAATGAGAGAATTACTGTGGCCGGGTGACACAAGGGACCCGATGGTTTGCCGCTTTTTAGGGAAGTAGCTTGCCCAGTTATCTTTGTTTTTGAGACGGAAGCAGGGTGTCAACTGGGCTGTTCGGGGCACTCTGGCCTGTCTGGCCAGCCTTTTATTTTATGTTTACCACAAGACCAGCCTAGTAGTTTTTTTCTTTCTGAAAATGGTTAGCCCAGTTTTTTTGTTCTTTTGCAGAATATCCAACCGAGGCCTACTTGCTTTGTCAGCCCTGCTGGGCTGCAAATCTTTCAAGACGAGAAAATGGGCTATAAGTTATGAGAAATGGGTTGTACATTTTTTAAACAAATCAAACCAACAATTAGTTTTAAATTTCTTTTTTTTCATTTCGAGATTTTAAATTCCATTGATTTTTATGCGTGGACAATTATTTGGATTTTATATTGATATGAATTTATTTTTCAAATAAGTTTGAATGTGACTCGAAATTTCGGGATTAAAAACAGTTGCCCGCACCGAAATATGCAAAAATGTGTATAATTTTTAACCGTGGCCACAATATGGGCTGTAATGCTAACATAAAGCAGATGGGCTGTAAATTATTAGAAATAATGGCAGATGGGTTGTATGCTGTTTTCCACACATTTGAGGCTGAGTTGTGCGCCTACTATAGGTTGACGCGTATGCTTTCCTGAAAAAAAAACGTTGACGCACACGCAACACCGTGTCAACTTAGTCAACACATGAAAGCAGTGACTGTTGGATGTCCATCCAATGGCCGTCGTGCTTCTTCAATCTCTACTCTTCCTACTCCGGCCGCTCAAACAAGCGCCGGCGGGACTGCCTGCTTCCTCCTCCCGCGATCGGTTGTGCTGCCGCGCAGGCTTCACCGTCCCACCGTACTTCCATCGTTGGCCTAGCCATCCGTCTAATCACCCGCACCTACTGTTATTCTCCGGCGACGGCAGACGGACTAGTAAACCCTTGTACTCCCCTTCGTGTGGGAAACAACTATCGAGTATTCCCTGGCTCCATGTCGTTCCCTTCCTAGGCCACGCCGTCGTCCACCGCCCTGGTGCTCTCGGCGTGCCGTGGACAACGTGGTCAATGAAAAACATCCATCGGAAGTGGACTGTACGTGGAGAGGCTGGCAGCTGGGTCCACGGCCGCACGCAAGGAAATGCCTCCGTATTACGTGCAAAATAATGATTCCTCCACCTAACAGCTGGGACCCACCGGAAGGTCCCCTGTATTTCGTGAAAAAAATGTTCCCCCCGCTAACAGCTCGGACCCACCAGCTATATCTTCGCACACAAGGAAGTGCCTCCTTATTACGCACAAAAAAATGAATACTCCCCCTGCTAGCTGGGACCCACCGTACTTGGAGGCTGACTTGTGGGCCCTCTTAACTGTGGATGAAGGGCTTTGTCAACTTAGTAAATATGAACGATTCTAGCTCCAATGTTCGTACGATGTCCATCCAACGACCGTAGTGCTTCTTCAACCTCTGGTCTTCTTGCTCTAGCCGCCCAAACCAGCGCCGGTCGTGCCGCCTGCTCCTGCCTCCCGTGGTCGGCTGTGCTTCCGCGGAGGCCTCGTCGCCCCTACTACTCCCACCGCTGGCCAGGCCATCCCTCTACTCACCTACATCCCCTGTTATTCTGTGGTGACAGCAGCCTCACACCACAGCTGAACCAGTGAACCCTCGTATTCCTCTCCCCATGGGCATCCACTGCCGTGTCTTCCCCAGCTTCGCATCGTCCCCTTCCTAGGCCTCGCATTCGTCCACTGCCTTCGTGCTCTCGGCGCGGCGTGTGTTCAAGGAACGACTTCCATCGGAAGAGTACTGTACGTGGAGAGGCTGACAACTGGGTCCACGGCCGCAGCAAGGAAGTGCCTCCTTATTACACACAAAATAATGATTCCTCCACCTGACAGCAGGGACCCACCGGTCGGGCCATCGTATTTCGCTTAAAAAAAATTTCCCCCTGACTACTGGGACCCACTAGCTACATCTTCGCACGCAAGGAAGTGCCTCCTTATCCTCCCTGACAATCGGGACCCACCTGGTCGAAGCGTACGTAGCATTGTCATTACGGTCATGACGATGTACGTACATACTGGTCGATCGGTCTATCTGCAGGCTGCAGTGATGAACCGTGGCCGAGTAAGGAAGGGCACGTGTTGTAGTAGAGGCGTGCATGTAGCATGTACACGTACATACAACCATGGTGCAAGAGAGTAAATACGTCCACGTACATACATACGGGCGGGGTCTTGAACGCCTACTCGCGCATACGTATGGCCAGGGCTCGTGCACATGGCTGGGTCGGAACGGAGAAACTGCGTCTTCGTGTTCATTGGGAGGCAACGGAATGCATCATGTACATACATATATACGGGAGACAACGGAGAAACCGGCTTGGATGGAACAGCCGATCGAAACGAGGCCTGGCGTACCGCAAAACAGAGGAAACAGCCTTGTGTTCGACCGCCTATGGTCGAAAACGGGATCCTGTTCACCAAGAGGGGCGTGGCATACTACAAAACGGAGGAAACAGACTTCTCTTCGACCTCCTACAGTCGAAACGGGGTCCTGTTGATCGGAATGGGTGTGGCGTACCGCAAAACGGAGGAAACGGACTTGTGTTGGAGCACTACGGTCGAAACGGGGGTCCTGTTCATCGGGAGGGGTGTGGCGTACCGCGAAATGGGACTCCACGGGCTACTGTTCATCTCCACCGCCAACCTCCTCCAGCCTCCACGGGCTACTGTTCATCCACCGTCGACCTCCTACAGCCTCCACCTATGACTGTTCATCCACGGGCTCCTGTTCATCTAGCCTTCACCGCTCCTCCACCGGCTACTGTTCAACCAGTCCTCTCCATGGGGTCCTATTCAACCACCCCTCCACAGGCTACTGTTCATCCAGCCCTCCACCGGCTACTGTTCAACCAGCCATCCATGGGGTCGTCCTGTTCATCCAGCCCTCCACGGGGTCCTGTTCATCCACCCACCAACTGGCTCAATCGATCGGGGTCCTGTTCATCCAGCGGCAACGGCCTCTACTACCACGGGGTCATGTTCATCCAACCCCACCGGGAATTGTTCATCCAACCCCCCCCCCCCCCAACAACAACACTCACTATTCATCAAGAGGCAGCAGGTTCGATCGACTTCAGTTAGCAACAGTAATGAAGGAATCGCTCCATCGGGTTTAGCTAACAGCAAGGGATCGATCGATCGCTCGGGTTTAGTAACACGTAGCCTACAGTGCAATCGCTCGGGTTTAGTAGGCGAACGCCTCGCTCTGGTTCAGTTAGAGACCAACGCCTCGCACCCACGCGTGTACGTGTATGAAAGAAACGTGCATCGCTCGGCGTCCAACCACCCACCGTAACCGGGAACTCCCCGATATTTTCCTCGCCCTCGCTCCTACCACAGTTTTTTCCGTCATGGACGGCCCAAAGAATGTCATGCAACTGTGTCTCCGGCCCGCCCAGGACGAAAAGCCCATTCTCTGTCATGATTTTTTGTCATAGAAGTAGGAGCCCACCACATCTATGATGATACTGGGTTCTGTCACAATTATCGTCATAGGAGTGTCATAAGCATGACAGGAAAAAAATTGTTCGGCCCAAAATGTCACAGATGTGTCTGTTTTTTGTGGTGGTGGTGGTGGTGCATGTTTTCTTCTATCTCGGTTGGAATTGGCGGCTGAAGTCAGTGGTGCTGCAGTAGGACGTGTGGGAGTAGAGGATGTATGTGGTGTCCATGATGAAGATCGACCTGCAGAAAAATTAGTTCACGCCAATTCCTATTGATCCTACACTTCACGTTCAGCTTTGCAAGCAAGATGGAATAAATGAGTGATATTATTGTACTCCTTATACTCTAGAATTGTCTGGATCTCTTTATTTAATCCACCCATAAAACATGCAAGCATAGCTTCATTATCCTCAACAATACGACATCTAATTATGTCAGTTTGTAATTCCTGGTAATGCTCCTCTACGGAATCTTTTCCTTGTCTCAAACGCTGCAGTTTTCGAAGTAATTCACGTTGATAATATGGTGGAACCCAACGAGTATGCATAGAAGTTTTCAAAGTAGCCCAAGTAGTAGGGATATTATCATGATATAATCTACAATGTTCAGACCACCAAACAGAAGCAAAACTAGTGAATTCACAAGCAATGAAGACAACACGTCTATCCTCAGGATACTGTAAGCATGTGAAACGTTGTTCAGTTTCTAACTCCCTAGTAAGATATACATCAGGAATGTATCTACCCTCAAACAGTGGGATATTCAGTTTTGTTTTAGGAATATGTTCATAATCTCATACCTGAGGTGGTGATGTAGCCCTACCGGTGCGATTATATGCATGAGGTCGACCTGGTGGTGCTGGTGGTTGCACATAGTTTTGATTTTGATCAACCCCATCCTCGTAGTAGTCCTCTATCTTTAGAATAGAAGTAGGAGCTACAGAAGCATCAACAGCAGTAGCTGTCGCACTAGAATTTTGTCTTGGCTCAAGAGGAACACGGCCCGCTCGGCAGAGGGCTGTTTCGTGACGTGGAGGTGGTGGTGGTGGTTGTTGTTGTTGTTGTTGTTGTTGTTGTTGTTGTTGTTGTTGTTGTTGTTGTTGTTGTTGTTGTTGTTGTTGTTGTTGTTGTTGTTGTTGTTGTTGTTGTTGTTGTTGTTGTTGTTGTTGTTGTTGTTGTTGTTGTTGTTGTTGTTGTTGTTGTTGTTGTTGTTGTTGTTGTTGTTGTTGTTGTTGATGCAGGTGGTGGTTGTGGAAGACGCGCAAGTGCTTCATCGAACTTGGCATCCAACTTGGTGTTGTTGTTGTTGTTGTTGTTGTTGTTGTTGTTGTTGTTGTTGTTGTTGTTGTTGTTGTTGTTGTTGTTGTTGTTGTTGTTGTTGTTGTTGTTGTTGTTGTTGTTGTTGTTGTTGTTGTTGTTGTTGTTGTTGTTGTTGTTGTTGTTGTTGTTGTTGTTGTTGTTAGCTGATGCAGGTGGTGGTTGTGGAAGACGCGCAAGTGCTTCATCGAACTTGGCATCCAACTTGGTGTCAATTGTCTTCTCAACGTCATCAATCCTCTTCAGTGCCTTTCCAAAGCTGGCCATGGCGTCTTCCACCTATTGACTCAACATTTGCTGAAATTTATCATGAAGCTCCTTCTTCGTCATGTTCTCCTAGTCAATCTCGTCGGCTTGTGGTCCTGCCATGGTTAGCAGCAATAGAAACACACAAGCATATGCTCCTACAGACTACTAGAAAGTGGTAGTGTCTCACAAATCCGTCGAGCAAATCTCAAATTCTTACCAGTTCTTACCTGTGACGCCGCCTATTCAATTGTACACTAATCATACACGCAAATGTGTACGATCAAGATCAGGGACTCACGGGAAGATATCACAACACAACTCTAGACACAAATAAAAATAATACAAGCTTTATATTACAATCCAGGGGCCTCAAGGGCTCGAATACATAAGCTTGAATACACAAGAGTCAGCGGAAGCAACAATATCTGAGTACAGACATAGGTTAAACAAGTCTGCCTTAAGAAGGCTAGCACAAAAGCAACATCTATCGAAAAGGCAAGGCCTCCTGCCTAGGAGCCTCCTAGCTACTCCTGGTCGTCGGTGGTCTCCACGTAGTAGTAGGCATCGACGGTGGCATCTGGCTCCTGGGCTCCGACATCTGGTTGCATCAACCGGAAAGAAGAAGAAAGGGGGAAAAGGGGGAGGAAAGCAACCGTGAGTACTCATCCAAAGTACCCGCAAGCAAGGATCTACACTACATATGCATCGGTATCAATGAAATGGGCTGTATCTGTGGACTGAACTGGAGAATGCCAGAAGAGAAGGGGATAGCCTAGCCTATCAAAGACTAGCATCTTCAAGCAGCTCCAAGCATCTTGCATCATCAGAAGAGATAAGAGTAGCATAAAGTAAAGTAGTAGTAGTGTTATCAACCTCGGCCAGAGATCCCTTCTTGACTCCCTGCGAGAAAGCAATCCCAGAGCCATACTATCCAGTTATCACCTCAAGTATCCAATTCTAGTTGTATCGATCGGGATACAACTCTGAGTGTCCGTTACCATAGGACAGGCTATCGATAGATGTTTTCTTCCCTGCAGGGGTGCACCAACTTACCCACCATGCTCGATTAACTCCGGCCGGACACACTTTCCTGGTTCATGCCCGGCCTCGGCCAAACAATACGCTGCAACCTGACCTAGGCTTAATAGAGAGGTCAGCACGCCGGACGAAACCTATGCCCCCAGGGGTCATGGGCCATCGCCCTGGGAACTCCTACACGTTGCGAACGCGGCCAGTGAGCAGACCTAGCTACCTCCTTCAAAAAGGAAGGTGCTTACCAGTCCAACCGGTAGCGGCCTTCGATCGTGGCGTCTATTAAGCTTCGGCTGATGCATACGATGCAGAACGCCCATACTATGCCCACGTGATGGTTAGTGCTATCAGAACAGAGGCCCCTCGGATCAAATATCCAAATCATAGTGAATTAGGAACGCACGGTAACAAGCAGAGACTCAGGAAAGATGTGACCCCGTCGCCCCATCTCGAGGACTTGCGGCAAGGGCTAAGAATGCCCGGCCACGCCTCGTAATTATCTCGCGGGCACCCTCCAGGTCAACCCGACTCCTCATCACTCACAAATATGCTCGCGCGGGTACCCCTCAGGGCCGACCCGTCTTTAGTAACATGGTTCAGTGTAAAGTCATAGTAACCATAGTAACCGTGTGTCTAACACCAAGGGGAAAACCTGAGGAGTCACCCTCGACGGATTCCACTCGATGTAATCATCAAGGTGAACGTAAGAGGATCCACCCTCGAGGTTCACACTTGAGGGGTTGCACGACAGTCGTGTCGGAAGTGGTTAAGCAGAATCACCCTCGATGACCACGACCGAATAGCTACACTCTGAGGTTAACATCGGAAGTGCTGATGAGGTCTCACCCTCGGCACTCGATAGTAACCCAAAGAGTGTTGAGCAACTAAGGGGAAAGTGATGTGCGGTGCCGGGGCCTGGTCTTCGATCCCGTTGATCGGGTCTTTGATGATGAAGCAGGGGAAACAAGGACAAGGTGGGGGTCACTGATGGATCACTAACGAACCTATACTAAGTAGTTTAGGATAAGTAGGTAGGTAACAATAAGCAGGTTACAAAAGCAGGCTATGCATCAGAATAGGAGCAAACAATTACAGTAGAAAAATCTAATGCAAGCATGAGATAAAGGAAATGGGCGATATCGGGATGATCAAAGGGGGGGCTTGCCTGGAAGCTCCGCTGAAAGGGAAAAAGGGTCGTCGTCGACGTAGTCGATCACAGGGGCAGCATCTGTCTCGGGGTCTACCGGAGAGAACAGGGGGAAGAAACAGTAAATACAGAGCAAACAAGGCATCACAAGGCATAACATGGCAATACGCAGCACTAGGAGTGTTCTAACATAATGCTGCACGATACAGGTGAAGGGGAATTCAACCGGGAAGGTATTCCTGGTTCCGGACATGTGTCACACAGATGACCGAAGGGGAAATGTTCCATGTTCAGATAGTTAGAGGCATCTGACAGGTAAACAGACCGCGTATTCTGATTCGTCTCGTTGTTCTGAGCAACTTTCATATATAAATTATGTTCATCCGATTTACGGATTAATTTATATGAATTTCCAAAGATTTAACAAATTTTCCGAAATTATTTTTATTCGAAAAAGCAGCATTAATTTCACAAGATTCAGCATCGGTAAGAGGAGCAATCGGAGTGCTAAGAAAATCGTTGTTTTTGGTATTGTTAAAGTCACACAATTTAGTACTATTTTGAGCCATCGTGACAAACAAGCAATCCAACACAAAAGCAAACAAGAAGCAAGCGAAAAAGAGGCGAACGGAAAAAGAGAGGGCGAATAAAATGGCAAGGATGTAGTGGGGGAGAGGAAAACGAGAGGCAAATGGCAAATAATGTAATGCGAGGGATAAGAGTTTGTGATGGGTATTTGCTATGTCTTGACTTGTGCGTGGACTCCCCGGCAACGGCGCCAGAAATCCTTCTTGCTACCTCTTGAGCACTACGTTGGTTTTTCCTTAAAGAGGAAAGGGTGATGCAGTAAAGTAGCATAAGTATTTCCCTAAGTTTTTGAGAACCAAGGTATCAATCTAGTAGGAGAACACGCTCGAGTCCCACGCACCTACACAAACAAATAAGAACCTTGCAACCAACGCGATAAAGGGGTTGTCAATCCCTTCACGGTCACTTACGAGAGTGAGATCTGATAAGATAATATTTTTGGTATTTTTATGATAAAGACTAAAAGTAAAGAAAGCAAAATAAACGGCGCCAGAAATAGCTTGTTGACGGGAGATTAATATGATGGAAAATAGACCCGGGGGCCATAGGTTTCACTAGTGGCTTATCTCAAGAGCCTAAGTATTATGGTGGGTAAACGAATTATTGTCGAGCAATTGATAGAATTGAGCATAGTTATGAGAATATCTAGGTATGATCATGTATATAGGCATCACGTCCGTGACAAGTAGACCGAAACGATTCTACATCTACTACTATTACTCCACACATCGACCGCTATCCAGCATGCATCTAGAGTATTAAGTTCATAAGAACAGAGTAACGCTTTAATGAAGATGACATGATGTAGAGAGATAAACTCATGCAATATGATATAAACCCCATCTTTTTATCCTCGATGGCAACAATACAATATGTGCCTTGCTGCCCTAACATTGGGAAAGGACACATAAGATTGAACCCAAAGCTAAGCACTTCTCCCATTGCAAGAAAGATCAATCTAGTAGGCCAAACAAAACTGATAATTCGAAGAGACTTGCAAAGATAACCAACCATACATAAAAGTATTCATAGGTGATTCAAATATTGTTCGTAGATAAACTTGATCATAAACCCACAATTCATCGGATCTCGACAAACACACCGCAAAAGAAGATTACAACGAATAGATATCCAAGAAGATTGAGGAGAACTTTGTATTGAGATCCAAAGAGAGAGAAGAAGCCATCTAGCTAATAACTGTGGACCCGAAGGTCTGAGGTAAACTACTCACACATCATCGGAGAGGCTTTGGTGTTGATGTAGAAGCCCTCTGTGATCAATGCCCCCTCCAGTGGAGCGCCGGAAAAGGCCCCAAGATGGGATCTCACGGGTACAGAAGGTTGCGGCGGTGGAAATAGGGTTTTGGCTTCGTATATGATGTTTCCAGGGTATATGGGTATATATAGGAGGAAGAAGTACGTCGGTGTAGCAACGAGGGACCCACGAGGGTGGAGGGCGTGCCTGGGGGAGGTGGGCGTGTCCCCCTGCCTCGTGCCCTCCTCGTTGATTGCTTTACGTAGACTCCAAGTCCTCTGGATCACGTTTGTACTGAAAATCACGTTCCCGAAGGGTTCATTCCGTTTGGACTCCATTTGATATCCTTTTCCTTCGAAACACTGAAATAGGCAAAAAAACAACAATTTGGGATGGGCCTCCTCGTTAAAAGGTTAGTCCCAAAATAATATAAAAGTGTATAATAAAGCCCAATAAACATCCAAAACAGAATATAATATAGCATGGAACAATAAATAATTATAGATACGTTGGAGACGTATCAAGCATCCCCAAGCTTAATTCCTACTCGTCCTCGAGTAGATAAATGATAAAAAAGATAATTTTTGATGCGGAGTGCTACTTGGCATAATTTCAATGTAACCCTCTTAATTGTGGTATGAATATTCAGATCCGAAAGATTCAAGATAAAAGTTTAATATTGACATAAAAGTAATAATACTTCAAGCATACTAACTAAGCAATTATGTCTTCTCAAAATAACATGGCCAAAGAAAGTTATCCCTACAAAATCATATAGTCTGGCTATGCTCTATCTTCACCACACAAAGTATTTAAATCATGCACAACCCCGATGACAAGCCAAGCAATTGTTTCATACTATTGATGTTCTCAAACTTTTCGATCTTCACGCAATACATGAGCGCGAGCCATGGATATAGCACTATAGGTGGAATAGAATGGTGGTTGTGGAGAAGACAAAAAGGGGAAGATAGTCTCACATCAACTAGGTGTATCAACGGGCTATGGAGATGCCCATTAATAGATATCAATGTGAGTGAGTAGGGATTGCCATGCACAGCGGATGCACTAGAGCTATAAGTATATGAAAGCTCAACAATGGAATCTAAGTGGGTGTGCATCCAACTTGCTTGCTCACAAAGACCTAGGGCAATTTGAGGAAGCCCATCATTGAAATATACAAGCCAAGTTCTATAATGAAAAATTCCCACTAGTACATGAAAGTGACAACATAGGAGACTCTCTATCATGAAGATCATGGTGCTAATTTTAAAGCACAAGTGTGGTAAAAGGATAGTAACATTTTCCCTTCTCTCTTTTTCTCTCATTTTTTTGTTTGGGCCTTTTCTCTCTTTTTTATGGCCTCTTTTTTTTCGTCCGGAGTCTCATCCCGACTTGTGGGGGAATCATAGTCTCCATCATCCTTTCCTCACTTGGGACAATGCTCTAATAATGATGATCATCACACTTTTATTTACTTACAACTCAAGAATTACAACTCAATACTTAGAACAAAAATAGAACAAAAATATGACTCTATGTTAATGCCTCCGACGGAGTACCGGGATATGCAATGAATCAAGAGTGACATGTATGAAGGTAATGAACGGTGGCTTTGCCACAAATACAATGTCAACTACATGATCATGCAAAGCAATATGACAATGATGGAGCGTGTCATAATAAACGGAACGGTGGTCAGTTGCATGGCAATATATCTCGGAATGGCTATGGAAATGCCATGATAGGTAGGTATGGTGGCTGTTTTGAGGAAGGTATATGGTGGGTGTATGATACCGGCGAAAAGTGCGCGGTATTAGGGAGGCTAGCAATGATGGAAGGATGAGAGTGCGTATAATCCATGGACTCAACATTAGTCATAAAGAACTCATATACTTGTTGCAAAAATCTATTAGTTATCGAAACAAAGTATTACGCGCATGCTCCTAGGGGGATAGATTGGTAGGAAAATACCATCGCTCGTCCCCGACCTCCACTCATAAGGAAGACAATCAATAAATAAATCATGCTCCGACTTCATCACATAACAGTTCACCATACGTGCATGCTACGGGAATCACAAACTTTAACACAAGTATTTCTCAAATTCACAACTACTCAACTAGCATGACTCTAATATCATCATCTTCATATCTCATATCAAGCATCAAACTTCTCATAGTATTCAACGCACTTATAAGAAAGTTTTTACTAATCTTGAATGCATATCATAATTAAAGCAAATTACCATGATGTTTTGTAGGACTCTCAAAATAATATAAGTGAAGCATGAGAGAACTATAGTTTCTATAAAATAAGCCACCTCCGTGCTCTAAAAGATATAAGTGAAGCACTAGAGCAAAAACTATATAGCTCAAAAGATATAAGTGAAGCACATAGAGTATTCTAATAAATTCCGAATCATGTGTGCCTCTCTCAAAAGGTGTGTACAGCAAGGATGATTGTGGTAAACTAAAAACCAAACACTCAAATCATACAAGACGCTCCAAGCAAAACACATATCATGTGGTGAATAAAAATATAGCTCCAAATAAAGTTACCGATGGACGAAGACGAAAGAGGGGATGCCTTCCGGGGCATCCCCAAGCTTTGCCTTTTTGGTTTCCTTAGATTACCTTGGGGTGCCATGGGAATCCCCAAGCTTAGTCTCTTTCCACTCCTTGTTCCACAATCCATCAAATCTTTACCCAAAACTTGAAAACTTCACAACACAAAACTCAACATAAAATCTCGTGAGCTCCATTAGCGAAAGAAAACAAAACACCACTTCAAGGTACTTTATTGAACTCATTCTTTATTTATATTGGTGTTAAACTTACTGTATTCCAACTTCTCTATGGTTTATAAACTATTTTACTAGCCATAGATTCATCAAAATAAGCAAACAACACACGGAAAAACTGAATCTGTCAAAAACAGAACAGTCTGTAGTAATCTGTAACTAACGCAAACTTATGGAACTCAAAAAATTCTACCAAAACAGGACGGCCTGGAAAATTTGTTTATTGATCTACTGCAATTTGAATCAATATTTTATCACGTTCCGGTGATTTTTAACAATTGTTTTCGTGAACAGAAAGTTTCTGTAATTTCTAGCAAGATCAAATAACTATCATCCAAGAAGATCCTATAGGTTTCACTTGGCACAAACACTAACTAAAACATAAAGACAAATCTAACCAGAGGCTAGATCAAATATTTATTCCTAAACAGAAGCAAAAAGCAAAAAAAAACTAAAATAAAATTGGGTTGCCTCCCAACAAGCGCTATCGTTTAACGCCCCTAGGTAGGCATAAAAACAATGATAGATCTAAGTATTGCCATCTTTGGTAGTCAATCCATAAGTGTCTCTCATAATAGATTCATAAGGTGATTTTATTTTCTTTCTAGGGAAGTGTTCCATGCCTTTCCTTAACGGAAATTGGAATCTAATATTTCTTTCCTTCATATCAATAGTTGCACCAATCGTTCTAAGGAAAGGTCTACCAAGAATAATAGGACATGAAGGATTGCAATCTATATCAAGAACAATGAAATCTACGGGCACATAGTTCCTATTTGCAACAATAAGAACATCATTAATTCTTCCCATAGGTTTCTTAATAGTGGAATCCGCAAGGTGCAAGTTTAAAGAACAATCATCAAATTCACAGAATCCTATCAAATCACACAAAGTTTTTGGGATCGTGGAAACACTAGCACCCAAATCACACAAAGCATAGAAATCATGATCTTTAATTCTAATTTTAATAGTAGGTTCCCACTAATCATAAAGTTTTCTAGGGATAGAAACTTCCAACTGAAGTTTTTCTTCATAAGATTGCATCAAAGCATCAACGATATGTTTAGTAAAAGGTTTATTTTGACTATAAGCATGAGGAGAATTTAGCACGGATTGCATCAAGGAAATACAATCTATCAAAGAGCAATTATAATAATTAAATTCCTTGAAATCCAAAATAGTGGGTTCATTGATATCTAAAGTTTTGACCTCTTCAATCCCACTTTTACCAATTTTTGCATCAAGATCTGAAAACTCCGAATTTTTGGGACGCCTTCTAGGTAAAGGTGACTCATCTCCAGTCCCATCATTATCAAGATTCATATTGCAAAAAAAAGTTTTAATAGGAGACACATCAATAACTTTTAGATCTTCATCTTTATTCTCATAGAAACTAGAAGAACACGCTTTCACAAAGTAATCTTTCTTAGCACGCATCCTAGCGGTTCTTTCTTTGTACTCATCAATTGAAATTATCATGGCTTTGAGAGACTCATTGATATCATGCTTAGGTGGAATAGATCTAAGTTTCAAAGAATCAACATCAAGAGAAATTCTATCAACGTTCCTAGCCAATTCATCAACCTTAAGCAATTTTTCTTCAAGCAAAGCATTGAAATTCTTTTGCTAATTCATAAACTCCTTAACACTAGTCTCAAATTCAGAGGGCATGTTATTAAAATTTCCATAAGAATTGTTGTAGGAATTACCATAATTATTAGAGGAATTACTAGGGAACGGCCTAGGATTAAAGTTTCCTCTATA
Organism: Aegilops bicornis; assembly: GCA_021605145.1. NCBI lineage: Eukaryota > Viridiplantae > Streptophyta > Magnoliopsida > Poales > Poaceae > Aegilops > Aegilops bicornis. Next base: position 237,874,082 of record CM038669.1, read on the forward strand.
CACGTTACTACCAAAATTATTCCTACCAACAAAATTCACATCCATAGATTCATTATTATTCTCAATCAAAGTAGAAAAAGTCATATCATTAGGATCAAAAGAAACACTTTTAGTAGCAAATAATTTCATAAGTTCATCCATCTTTCCACTCAAAACATTAATTTCTTCTATCGCATGCACTTTTTTATTAGTAGATCTTTCGGTGTGCCATTGAGAATAATTAACCATAATATTATCTAGGAGTTTAGTAGCTTCTCTAAAGTGATTTCCATAAAAGTGCCTCCCGCGGCCGAATCTAAAAGATTTCTAGAAGCAAAATTCAATCCGGCATAGAATTTTTGTATAATCATCCAAAGATTCAAACCATGTGTAGGGCAATTACGTATCATTAATTTCATCCTCTCCCAAGCTTGTGCAACATGTTCATGATCAAGTTGCTTAAAATTCATGATATCGTTTCTAAGAGAGATGATTTTAGCGGGAGGAAAATACTTAGAGATAAAAGCATCTTTGCACTTATTCCATGAATTAGTACTATTTTTAGGCAATGACGAAAACCAAGCTTTAGCACGATCTCTAAGCGAAAAAGGAAATAGCTTCTATTTAACAATATCATTGTCCACATCTTTCTTCGTTTGCATATCACACAAATCAACGAAGCTATTTAGATGGGTAGCGGCATCTTCACTAGGAAGGCCGGCGAATTGATCTTTCATGACAAGATTCGACAAAGCAGCATTAATTTCACAAGATTCAGCATCGGTAAGAGGAGCAATCAGAGTGCTAAGAAAATCATTGTTGTTGGTATTGGTAAAGTCACACAATTTAGTATTATTTTGAGCCATCGTGACAAGCAAGCAATCCAAAACACAAGCAAACAAGAAGCAAGCGAAAAAGAGGCGAACGGAAAAAGAGAGGGCAAATAAAACGGCAAGGGTGAAGTGGGGGAGAGGAAAACGAGAGGAAAATGGCAAATAATGTAATGCGAGGGATAAGAGTTTGTGATGGGTACTTGGTATGTCTTGACTTGTGCGTAGACTCCCCGGCAACGGCGCCAGAAATCCTTCTTGCTACCTCTTGAGCACTGTGTTGGTTTTCCCTTGAAGAGGAAAGGGTGATGCAGTAAAGTAGCGTAAGTATTTCCCTTAGTTTTTGAGAACCAAGGTATCAATCCAGTAGGAGACCACGCTCGAGTCCCACGCACCTATACAAACAAATAAGAACCTCGCAACCAACGCGATAAAGGGGTTGTCAATCCCTTCACGGTCACTTACGAGAGTGAGATCTGATAGATATGATAAGATAATATTTTTGGTATTTTTATGATAAAGACTAAAAGTAAAGAAAGAAAAATAAACGGCGCCAAAAATAGCTTGTTGTCGGGAGAATAATATGATGGAAAATAGACCCGGGGACCATAGATTTCACTAGTGGCTTCTCTCAGGAGCATAAGTATTACGGTGGGTAAGCAATTCATCACAAGAATTGATAGAATTGAGCATAGTTATGAGAATATCTAGGTATGATCATGTATATAGGAATCACGTCCATGACAAGTAGACCAAAACGATTATGCATCTACTACTATTACTCCACACATCGACCGCTATCCAGCATGCATTTGGAGTATTAAGTTCATAAGAACAGAGTAATGCTTTAAGCAAGATGACATGATGTAGAGGGATAAACTCATGTAATATGATATAAACCCCATCTTTTTATCCTCGATGGCAACAATACAATACGTGCCTTGCTGCCCTCGTCACATCGGAAAAGGACACCGCAAGATTGAACCCAAAGCTAAACTCTTCTCCCATTGCAAGAAAGATCAATCTAGTAGGCCAAACCAAACTGATAATTCGAAGAGACTTGCAAAGATAACCAATCATACATAAAAGATTTCAGAGGAGATTCAAATATTGTTCATAGATAAACTTGATCATAAACCCACAATTCATCGGATCTCGACAAACACACCGCAAAAGAAGATTACATCGAATAGATCTCCAAGAAGATTGAGGAGAACTTTGTATTGAGATCCAAAGAGAGAGGAGAAGCCACCTAGCTAATAACTATGGACCCGAAGGTCTAAGGTAAACTACTCACACATCATCGGAGAGGCTCTGGTGTTGATGTAGAAGCCCTCCGTGATCAATGCCCCCTCCGGCGGAGCGCCGGAAAAGGCCCCAAGATGGGATCTCACGGGTACACAAGGTTGTGGTGGTGGAAATAGGGTTTTGGCTCTGTATATGATGTTTCCAGGGTATATGGGTATATATAGGAGGAAGAAGTACGTCGGTGGAGCAACGAGGGGCCCACGAGGGTGGAGGGCGTGCCTGGGGGAGGTGGGCGCGCCCCCTGCCTCGTGACCTCCTCGTTAATTGCTTTACGTAGACTCCAAGTCCTCTGGATCACGTTTGTTCCGAAAATCACGTTCCCAAAGGTTTCATTCCGTTTGGACTCCGTTTGATATCCTTTTTCTTTGAAACACTGAAACAGGCAAAAAAACAGCAATTTGGGTTGGGCCTCCGGTTAATAGGTTAGTCCCAAAAATAATATAAATGTGTATAATAAAGCCTAATAAACATCCAAAACAGAATATAATATAGCATGGAACAATAAAAAATTATAGATACATTGCAGACGTATCACGGTGCGGGGAGCTGGGCCGGCCAGGCAGGTTGAGGCCCAGGGGCCAGGGGGTTCTCTCTCTCCTCTCCTTTTCCTTTTCATTTTTTTTTCTTTTGCCTTTTCTTTTAAAACTTTTTGTTTTAGCTATTTTAGGCCATTTAGACACTTTGCAAAAAAAATGTTGGTTCACCACCAATATTACGAGAAGAATACTTTCCACATGATGAACATTTTAGTTTCTGATTTGAACAACTTTTATTTTTCACTTTAAATTTGAATTGCAAATTGCATTGGAATTTGGAACGAGATATATATGATGCAAATGATGATCAAGCAAAGTTAATCATGTGACTAGGTATGATCAGAGGGTGATCATTGTGGTGTGAGGCTGGCGATGTTACAAATCTCCTCCACTACAAGAAATCGCGTCCCGAGATTTAAGTGGAGAAGTAAAGGGTAACTTCGGGAGAACTAACCCTTATAGGGTTAATTATCTGGTGGACAATTCAGGGAATGTGGCAGAAGTATCCCTCGATTGGAAACTCAAGAATACATCGAGAGCAAAGTATGAAGGTACAAGAGGAAGTTTTAACCAAATGGGCAAACCATTGATACCTGAACAGAGTGTGAGAAAGGGGTTCAGAGCATCGGGAATAGATCATCTCTCGGAAGGTGGCTCGTGACATGATATGAAGCCAAATGCAAGAATATTTCGGAATCAAAGATATACAGGAGAGTCAGGTTTCAATCCTGTGGAACTGTGGGTTATGGGCCCACCATGTGGGTTAAAGGTAGAAAGGGTGCTGACATCCTACATGGTCATGATAGCAAGACATGTAAGAGGATAGCTTGTCAGTTATGTCGGCAACAACATCGGTACTAAGGGCGAGGGACGACGAGAATGATTTTCCTGCTCGTTGAACTAGGCGGACCAATTGGCAAGGTTCGCGTCCATCGGTGGCTACCGGAATGTCATCAACAATAGTAACAGGGTCTCACTAACAAGGTTGTACATCAGGGTGTTTTATAAGTAGGGAATTATTTCTGCTTATATCATATAGATCACAAGAAGGTTAAACAAACCAATGGAAAGGAAAATGAAATTGTCAGATTAATCAGACCAATGGAAAGGAAAATGTGTTTACACACAAGAATTGGGAGTATATCCTTCCCAAGGGGAAACAGAGCAGGATATACATGATACGACAGCAAGTTCAAAAGCATTTAGATAAAGGGGGCGAGGGAAGAATCATGATATTACTCATACAATGGTGTCTGGATAATAGATCAAGAAACATTCGACAATGTGCTTCCAATGTTCTTGTTGATATCCGGAATACCTCAGTCATGCTTTGAGGTAGAATTAACACGGTGTTCCAAGTAGGGGTTGGAGTTGAAGATCACAAGAAATACTCAAGGAACAATTGCAGGAATAGCATGGAGTCCATGGTATAACCAAGACATGATCAAACATGTGTTGGAAAGAAGACAAGGTGGTTGTCGATGATAACTCAAATCATCGAAGGTCAAGGATGGTATTTCTCACCATGAATTCAATTGTCATCTCAACAGAAGTCAAAATGTTGATGATGATCACGACGCATTCGTCGAGAGGCTCTATGAAGATGCCATCAAGGAGCGATGCCATCAAGCAACAAGAAGGATGAAGTGAAAGGCTAATGGAACCACGGATACGACACAAGCTCGAAATCAAGCTTGTTGGTTGAGGTGATATGATAAGATGAAGAAGATCGACGTAAGCTTAGCTCGTCGTCGGAAGTTGCTCCGGGAAGAAGGGCTGGGTAGCACAGTTAAAATTTGCTCGATAATGATATAGCCGATCAGGATAGGGATGATGTGATGGAGTATCAGTCCAATGAGAATTCACAAGAGGTAGTGCAATGACACAATATCCTTGAGATAACAGGGGGCAATACTTGAGGTAGATCAAAATAGAGGTCAGACAGATGAAATGATCTGCAGAAGACAAGTATTTTAACTTGTCCGGGAAATGGAATCAAGGAGAAAATATGGTTGGAACCACGATTGCAAAGAATCAATTTAAAGATGCGAGATGAGCTTATACCAAGGGAACATTTGACTATAAGAGAAGCTTCCATGATAAGATCTACATTGTGTCTATGGGCATGAACACAAAGTTCAAGGTCGACTCCCACTTCTTCAATGCATAACCTCTCATTTACTTCTCGCTTTTTGACGAAGTTGTAGTGTAGAAATTTTTATCCGGCGTAACACCAGTAGAGTATGACCCATAGAAATTTCCGGATTCACACAAATTAGCGAAAGCATTAGTTCAACCTGTTGGGGATACAACTACTGAGCGTGAACCGCCCCGGAGGGGCCGGTTTACCCTCGTCCATGATTCAGGCCCACGGAGGAGGCCTGGAGCCCAGAGGCGAATTAAGGTCCATTTATGTAAACTGCCTTAGTATTGTAACTTGTGTTGTAAGTTAAGAAAGAAGAGACCGAGCCGGACGCTTCTATGAGCCGGATCGGGACTTCAGAGACCGACCAAGGCGTCAACCCGTGTATATAAGGGGACGACCCGTGGCGAAGTTAGAGGGAGAGGATTCGAGGCTAAGGCAAAGCTATTGCTCCCTAGTCGCCAAATCATATCAATCACATCACAACCGGACGTAGGCTTTTACCTTCATCGAAGGGGCGAACCAAAGATAATTCCCGTGTCTTGTGTCCGCTTTAACCCTCTAGGTTAACCCGCACGATGGCCCTACGACTAAGTCCTTTCATGAGGACATCTGCCGTGACAATTCCACGACTGTTGGCGCCCACCGTGGGGCTATCGCACGATGGTTTGATGATCTTAGAGGGCAAGTTCGAAGGACTCGAAGGTTATCTGATGGGCGGATGACTAAGAGTCGTCGCGGCAAGCTCTACATCGACGATGCGGATCGGGCCCCGAGGCCGCTCGCTTGAGTACGGGTACCGGGTCCCTTCGGCGGCATACACGTGTTCATCGGCAAGATCGGCGAGCCGTGGCCTGGGCCGAACGTCTGCGACCGACCTCGCCGAGACGGCTCGTGGCGAAGAAGAGTCCTGCCGCTAAACCGGGCGTCGTGCATGTTTTCGTGGGAGTCGCCCACGGAGGCTGCGAGGACGGATCAGCATCTGGTGACGAAACTGTTGTCTACTCTGGCGACGAATCGTCACCGGAGAAACCGAGTCTCTATACCACCGCAAGATGGCGGATCGGGGCTGTTCCGACGGTGAGAGTATTCCGGACCCTTCGATCTACCCAACCGGGTTGGGATCTTCATGGCCGGTACGCAGCGCGGCGCTTCACTCTTCGACCATGGGCGCCTCGGTCGCCGTTCAACAGCGTGATGGCAGCCGGGAAGGAGGCCCCGCGCTCGCCGCTCAAGTTTTGTCGAGCTTTTCGACGCTGCTATCGTGTTTCATGGCAGAGGCTAATCCGCTGGATCAGGACCTGCACAACGCGGAGATTGCAAAGGTGAGAGAACAGATCACCAAAGCTAAAGCGGACCTGGCAGCCGCGGACGTGAGGATGGCAGCGGAGCGGGCCGCTTTGGACGCGCAGGATTATAGGCTCATGCTGGATCAGAGCGCGTCACATGAAGTCATGAAAAGAAAGTACAGGTCCCGTTTACCTTCGGTTTTCGAGGGAAGAGAGCTTTTCAATACCCCAGGAGTAGGGACCAGTAACCCGCCGCCGGCGATAAACCGGCCGGAAGCACCTGGGACGGCCGCACCAGTTCAGCCCCGTGTGATGGATCTACCTCGCCATCATACCGGTGCGCCCCAGACCGTGCAGACGCCTCCGGGTCACTACTCCAACCCGATGGATAACCTCGTGGCGGCTGCGGCACGGTTGGAGGCGATTCCAATTGAAGGCGATTCACCACAGGCGGTAGAGACACGCCGGGTTAAGGAGCTCCTCAGGACGGCCCTGGCTCAACAAGAAGCGTATTCATACGGCCGGATCGGATCCACTCCACCCCGCCCAAGCCGGAGCTATAGCCGACGCGTCGATTTAACCGCCGTGTCAAGCAATGCGCGGCGTGGTCCGCCTCGCGGCAACAATCCGCGGGCGGCTTTGAGGATGCTCAAGTGGTAGTGGACCGCGCCAGGCACGAGGGAGGCCGAGTAAGCAGCACAAGCAGAGGATCATCCGCTCGCGCCGGTTCGTCCGACCATCTTCGAACCAGGGGTCACGTCTGGTTCTTTGGGGGTGCCTTGCCTCGTCCCCGCTTTACGTAACGTGCGCTTGCCCAAGGACTTCAAGGGGCCGCGCAAGGTGCCCAATTATACTGCCGATTTGGCTCCAGAAGCATGGATAGAAAGGTATGAGATGGCCATGGAGATGCTAGATGTGGATGAAGCTGCGTGTGTGAAATACTTCACAATGATGTTGGAAGGAATGGCCCGGACTTGGTTGAAAAATTTGCCGCCCAACTCTATCAGTTCGTGGACCTAGTTGCGAACCCGATTCATTCAAAATTTCAAAGACACCTGTAAGCAGCCCATGTCTGTGGTGGATTTAGCAGCTTGTGTCCAGCGGAGGGAGAATCCACAACCCATTGGGTGCGCAGCGTTTGGAAGTTTTACATTCTTGGACCGGATCAACCCTGATTCCGCGATCTTGACCTTGGAAGCCAATTGCGGTTCGAGCCATTGAAATTGAAGCTGGGCCGCATGAAGCGTTTTGCCATGACATGGGCACTCTAATGGGCGTTTTGGTAAAGTACGCTGATTACGATAGTACCAAGGATCCCGAATCGAGAACGATGAAGTGGGAAGGGAAAACAGAACGGCAACTCGAGGGCCAGCAAAGATCATTCGGCAGCAATGGAGGGAACAAGCGTAGTTTAACGGCAACATGGGCTTTGTGGCTAACACCAACGCTAGCAGGACAAGGGTCGCCGCGCAGGGTAGGCAATCAAACCGGGCGGTCATAATCCGGATCGTTTGAATTTCATATTGAATCAACCTTGTCCAAGCATGGGACGAAGGAGGCACCGCGAACCACCTTTGGAAGGATTGTTACATTATGCAGGAGTTCAAAACTCCAAATCTTTCCGGTATGATCAAGGGCCCGGCGGTTCGTGGTCCGCCCGAGTTACGGTGGAGGAAATTCGCCCAGGATTCGTGGTAATCCGGGCGGGCAAGGCAATCAGAATAATCAAAGTAATCGTAACAGTCGAACAATCGTAACCAAGGGGCTACAATCAACAACAGCAGCGATCGGGTTATCAAAGTAACCCAAAGCGGTTGAACGGTGGATGCGATACCGCCTTCACCACCAGCTTGGACAGACGAGACCGAAAACTTCAAGCGGCGGTCAGCGTTGTTGAACTGCTGCGCCCGCATTACCTACGCTTGGTCCGAGCAACCGATCGTGGTGGAGCAGAGAGGACCATCCTCCCCGGGTTTACAATCCGGTCACTTAGCCCAGTGGTGGCGCCCGGTAGGAGGGTACAAGTTTACCAAGGTTCTTATGGATGGAGGAAGCAGCATCAACATCACGTACTACGAGACCTTCCGGCGTATGGGGTTGACGGATAGGCATCTTAGGCCATCCAAAGACAAGTGTTTCACGGAGTGGTGCTCGGCAAGTCGGCGTGCCGGTCGGTAAAATAGCTCGAGGTGACCTTTGGGGACGAACATGACTCGGATCGTAAACATTGACATTTGAGGTGGTGAAAATTCAAAGCCCTTACCATGCCCTCTTTGGGCGGCCGGCTTATGCTAAATTTATGGCACGGCCCTGTTATGTTTACTTACAGCTGAAAATGCCGGGTCACAAAGGAACGATAACGGTTCATGGAGCCGCGGATCGCTTTGGAGGCGAGGAAGGTGATGCGGCTTACGCAGAGTCGGTTTGTGCCATCGAGGAGCTAAAATATTATAAAGACAATGTTGATCCGGCGGATATGACCCCTTTGAAGAAGCCAACTACGGAGCATGATCCGGACTTGAAGTTCAAATCGGTGGCCGAGACGAAGCTTGTTGATTTTGTGCCCGGCGATTCGTCCAAGCAGTTCACCATCGGTGCCAACTTAGATCCTAAATAGGAAAGCGCTCATCGAGTTCATCCGTGAGAATCGGGACATTTTGCATGGAAGCCTTCCGACATGCCAGGTGTACCGAGGGAACTCGCCGAGCACACTCTTAATGTTGACCCAAAATACAAACCGGTAAAGCGGTTTCTTCGCGGTTTAATGAGGAAAGGCGCAAGGCCATCGGAGAAGAGGTTGCTAGGCTCTTGGCAGCAGGGTTTATCGTCGAAGTCTTTCATCCAGAGTGGCTTGCCAATCCGGTGTTGGTTCTTAAGAAGAATGGCACTTGGCGCATGTGTGTGGATTACACAGATCTCAACAAGGCCTGTCCACAGATCCTTTCGCCTCCCCCCGCATTGACCAGATTATTGATGCTACGGCGGGTTGTGAGCGTTTGAGCTTTTTGGACGCGTACTCCGGTTATCATCAGATTAAGATGGCAGTTAAGGACCAGGAGAAGACGGCGTTTATCACCCCCTTTGGAGCCTTCTGCTATGTATCTATGCCTTTTGGACTCAAGAGCGCCTAAGCGACTTATCGGCTATGCGTTCAGAGTTGCTTGCACGAACAGATCGGCCGTAACGTGCATGCTTATGTGGATGATATCGTGGTTAAGTCAAGGAAGAAGGAAACCTTGATTGAGGATCTAAAGGAAACCTTTGACAACTTGCGGGTGTACAAGATGATGCTCAACCCGGCCAAGTGCGTCTTTGGTGTTCCGGCAGGCAAGTTATTGGGTTCTCGTGTCCAACAGGGGGATCGAAGCTAATCCGGAAAAATTACGGCTATCACCTCCTTGGCTAAGCCAAAGTGCATCAATGACGCCCAGCGTTTGGCGAGCCAGATTGTCGCGCTTAAGCCGGTTTATCGGCCGCCCAGGCGAGAAAGCCATTCCTTTGTACCAGATGTTGAAGAAAAGCGGATCAGTTTGTCCGGAGTTCACTTGATGAAGCATTGAGGACTTGAAGCGGCGGTTGGCCAACCCACGGTTCTAGCCGCCCCATTGACAAAGAGCCGCCGCTGTTATATGTTCTTTGCTAATGCCGTGTCGATTAAGCGTGGCCATCGTGGTGGAGCGGAAGGAGGCGGAAGGAGTATCCAGTTCAACGGCCGGTTTATTACATCAGCGAGGTCCTCATTGAGTCTAAGCAGAGATATCCGCATTGGCGTAAGCCGGTATACGGGTTTTTATGGCTTCGGAAGCTAAAGCAATATTTCCAAGGGCACCCCATCACTGGTCGATTCGGCTCCCTTGGGCGATATCATACGTAACCGGAAGCGATCGGCGGATTGCTAAGTGGGCTATAGAACTTGGGCCGCACGGTTTAAGGTATGTGCCTTGACGGCCGTAAAATCTCAGGCACTTGTGGATTTCATTAATGATTGGACGGAGTTGCAAGTTACCAAGAGAAGCCGGATCATACCTATTGGACCATCCACTTTGATGGGTCCAGGCAATTGGAGGGCTCGGGGGCTGGAGTCGTATTAACTTCCCCGCGAGGTGACAAGTTCTGTTATGTTCTCCGCCTAATGTTCCCTTATACTAACAATGCAGCCGAGTATGAAGCTTTGCTCCATGGTCTCCGGATGGCTAAAGAAATGAATCTCAGCCGGGTTAAATGCTTTGGTGACTCGGACTTGGTGGCTCAGCAAGTATCAGGTACTTGGGATTCCAAAGATCCACTCATGGCTGCATATCGTCGGGAGGTGGATGTTGTTGCAGGACATTTTAAAGGATATCAGGTGGACCATGTGGATCGTCGGAAGAACGAAGCGGCCGATGCTTTAAGCCGGCTGGGCTCTCAACGTAAACCGGTCCCGCCCAACGTCTTCCTTGATGTACTGCACAATCCGTCGCTTAAGCTTCTGATGAAATTGGTTTGGCTATCCCTGATCCGGAGGCTCAATTGGTGGCGGCCCTGCATGTCATTCTGGATTGGACGCTCCCTTATTTGGCATACATGAACCGGGGCGAGTTACCAGAAGATGAGACATTGGCCCGACAGATAGTTCGGCGGTCTAAATCTATGACCATTGTTAATGGCGAAGTTGCACCATTGCGGTGTCGTATGGCGTTTCAGCGTTGTGTGTCCCCTAAAGAGGGCTGTGAGATATTGCGAGAGATCCATGAAGGGATTGTGGTCACCACGCCGGTTCAAAGTCCTTGGTGGCCAAAGCGTTCCGCCATGGTTTCTATTGGTTGATCGCCCATGCCGATGCGGAGGATCCGGTCGACGATGTGATGGTTGCCAAAAGTTCTCCAGCATGCTCATGTGCCAGCCCAAGAATTGAGGATGATTCCAATTACTTGGCCGCTTATGCATTTGGGGTTGGATATGGTTGGACCTTTCAAAAGGTCCAAGGACAAAAAGACCCACCTGTTGGTGGCGGTTGATAAATTTACCAAGTGGGTTGAGGCGAGCACATTAGCAAGTGTGATGCGCCACGGCGGTTCAGTTCATCAAAAGGTGATTTTCCGGTTTGGGTTTCCACACGGTCTCATCACGGACAATGGCACCAATTTATCCAAAGGAGCTATGAAGGAATTTTGTGAACGAGAGCACATCCGCTTGATGTTTCTTCTCAGTAGCCCACCCGCAATCCAATGGTCAAGCGGAACGAGCTAATCAGGAGATCTTGAAAGGTATCAAACCCGACTTATGGTCCCTTTAGAGAGGACGCCGGGTTGTTGGGTGGAAGAGCTACCATCGGTGATATGGAGTATAAATACTACCCCAACCGATCCAATCGGATACACTCCGTTCTTTATGGTCTATGGAGCGGAGGCGGTCCTTCCCAGCGATATCCGTCACGACTCGCCTCGAGTGGCAGCTTATGTTGAGGCAGATAGCAAGGCAGCACGGCAAGACGATTTGGATCGACTGGATGAAGAGCGCGATATGGCAGCTGCTTGTTCGACGGTTTACCAGCAGGATCTTCGCCGGTATCACAGCCGGGTTAAAACCAGAACCTTTCAGGAAGGAGACTTAGTGCTGCGGCTCATTCAAGACCGTAAAGATATGCACAAGCTATCCCCACCTTGGGAGGGGCCTTTTGTGGTCAGCAAGAATCTATACAACGGGTCCTACTATCTGATTGATGTTCGAGAGCGAAAGGACTCACGCACGTCAGAGGAGGAGACCAATAGACCATGGAACATAGCTCATCTTCGGCCTTATTATACCTGAGCCATTGGCTCCACTTATGTACATATTAAGACAATGTATATATTATGAATAAAGGCAATAAACCGGATCCTCGGCTAAAGCGGGGTATCTGTTCTGTATAAAAGTCCGGTTTGGGTACATGGAGATGCTGTCGTGAAGCGGCCTCCGGTTCAACCCTTGGCCTTGCTTTTGTGAAATTTTTGTCACTTGGGGGCTTGGTCGTGTCCGAACCAATGCAACACCTCTTGGCGCGAAAGCCACCAGATCATTTGGGGCTTGGTCGTGTCCAACCAATGCAACACCTCTTGACAGCGAAAGCCACCAGTTCAATTGGGGACATGGTCACGTCTCAACCATGCACGCCTATTGGTCGGCCTAAGGCCATAGAATCACTTGGGGGCTTGGTCGAACCCGAACCAATGCAATGCCACTTGATCGGGCGTAATGCCACGATGTCGATTGGGGACTGGCTGACTTGAACCATCGCTACACCTTATAGGGAGCTTGGTCTTGTCCGACCATGGTAACGCCATCTGATCAGACTCAATAAAGCCTCTTCTTGCAAACAGTCTTTGTCATTGTTTTTGCTTCCATGTGTTTTTTATACGTATCATTTGGCTTTTGTTTGTTTTCTTAAACCGACAAACCTTCTTTCAACCGGATTCAAGTTTTCAGAATTTGGTCCATTTTTCCGGCGATTGATTGTTCCGGTTTGATTTTGCTGTTAACATCCCATTATGGAGTAACAGGGGGCTTATCATGCCGACACAATTTACACGGTAAATCGTCGGTATTATACACACGTGGATTGTTCTCCTTTGACGGTGATGGTTTATAAAGCCTCCGCTTCAGGATTGGCTAAAGCCAACTGTGTGCCCGACACTGGCAGGTATGTTTGTATCACAAAAGTTTGATCGTATACCTCGATATTTTCTTATATATTGGTATCACAATCCGGCTAGAGGCGCAAGCCGCCATGGCGGTTTAAGAATTTGTGATTGCAGGCAAAATATGTTGAAGGATTCATCACTTCAAAACCAAAGTATCCAGCACCGCCATGCAAAAGTTTACAGACTGAGGTTGTATAGGTATTGTTCATAACAAATTACTTACTATCCTTTTAAAAAGCCTTTTGAGGCCCGGCGTTTCATGTGGGGTTATGCCTTTCACCGGAGGCGCCACCCGGCTTGACGAATTACGCCGCTTCGCCGGGTTGGCGTGAGGTAGAGGGGCGCCGACGTCGGTTCAACTTCTTCTTCTTCCTCACCCAAAGCCCGGAAGTCATTGGTAGACCAGTCAATCCGGGTTAAGGCTCGAAGACAGCTTCTTCACTTATCAGCTCAGCGGATCAACGTCGGGCGTAAGTGTGCTTACGGATTGGGGGAACAAGGCTCGCACTTCAGGGATGACAAATCCACCCGCTTGTTGTTGGCGTCATAAAAGGAGCGGTGAACCGTCAGTTGGCTTAACCGTCTGCCGATTGACTCGCCAATGACGCATTTCCTTTGTGATCCGTGATCGTATGCGTCGTTATCAAAGGCTTCACCATTCTCTTGAGCACTGGGAAACCTTTGGCTATGTCACCGGATCAAGATCTCGCTATCCACGCCTTGGCAGCGCCGAGCGATGAAGGTGCCAGCCCGAGCCGCTGGATCGCTTCAACTCTTCAAGCTGCCGGAACCATGGACAACCGGTCCGTGGTTTCTCCGATCGAGACGGCGCCCGTGTTGTCGTATGATGTAGCACATATGACTCATTGGGCGCCCGGTATACAACTGCTCAATCAGCGTATAAGCGGCCTTGAGCTTCTTCCGAACATCGAACCCATATGCGCAATACGCTTGCTCGCACCGGTTTAAGACAACTCAGGATAAACCGGCGGAAATATCAAAATTAAGATAGTGCATAGTTTCTTACCAAAGACGGCAGAGGTCATGGCATGCACTTGGCGCTTGAGTCCGGTAAGCTCTTCAGTCACCGGTTTAAGGGCTGCTTCGGCTTCTTCCGCCCGTTTTGTCAAACCGGCCTTCTCGGTGTCCCAGTCGGCCCGTTCGGATTTATACCACTCCTTCAATTGTTCCATAGTGGCCAAGGCCGTTCTCAATTCGTCCTTGGCCTTAGTGGTTTCGCTTCCGAGTCTCCAGATTGGCTCGCAGTGTCTTTGAGTTGCACGCTTGTCGCTCTATTTCATTCTCGTAACAAAGGAAGCATGTTAGGTGTCTCATTATCAAGTCCCAAGCTCAATATACATATTCACCTTGGCACTTGGGGGCTAATGGCTAATTGATCTCAGTTTGCCATTTGGGTACGAAAATTAAGTCCCGGTTTAACTATGCTAAGTTGAACCGACCCTTGGGGGCTACTATACAGCTAAAGTACAGGAAAGACATAATTCATTACCTCATAGCGGTCCTTCATCCGGTTTACTGACCAGCTTCAAGGTCACGGCTGGTATAGAGCCGTTCAAACCCGGAGTGCAGTTCTTGGGCGAGAAGTTGTCGAAGTCGATGTCTGTTTTGCCTTTATCTTTACTAACGGCGGCCGACTCGCCTTTGGCACTATGTTTTGTTAAAGCGACCGGTTGGCTAGGAGCAGCGTAGCCAAAGGCTCGCCACGATAACATATCGCCATTTTCGGCGGTCTTCTTTGGGCTTGATGTTTGCTTACTCGCTCGGCGGTTCAAGCTATTACGACTCGCTCTATCGGTGGGTTTGGTGGAGCAGGCTGTGAAGTTTCCATTTGGACCTCCGGTTCAGCTTTCCGCGGATCAAGATGATCGTCTTTGTACAACTCGCCAGAGCTATCTTTGGCGCACTTCAGATTTTCGTGGGTTTGTTCCGGTCTTTTACGGATCAACATCCATGATGAGGTCAAGGGTTTTCGCTTTCTTACTTAAGCGAGCCTTGGTGCTGCAATGTTCAGAATTGGATTAAGGCAAATCAACCAAGGCGGTTGTAAATCGAATCGATGGACAGCGATTACATACCCCGCAGCAACTTTAAGCGGAGGCGCTATGCGTGGTTGATGAACCGCCAGAGGAGTTGGAAGAGGCCCGATAATTCGGGTCGACGGATTGAGAGGACATCTGAAGAAACCTTTTAAGGGATAACGTTTTTCAGAGAACAAGTCACCTCCGACGACGCTCCGGGTTGGTGTATCCGGTAAACCGGAGGAGAGAATCTATTGACCATCGTGCGGGTTGTACGGCGCTCTTTAGCTTCTTGTGTCTTGAGATAAGCATAGGAATGAGATTTTTCACTTTCCGAACGGTATGACGAATTCTTTTAACCGCACGAGGTCGGGCTCGGAAGAAAGAAGGATTACCTCAAAATGGTCGGCATGGCTGGCTTGGCGTCATCACAGGAATTAAATTGGTCGGTGAAGGGAAGAATAAAGAGGGATAAATCATAAGAAGAAACACAAGGAGGAGAGCGGTTCTGGCGGCTCCTCGTAAGGATATCAAGTTTTACCTCGACTTCAGATTCTCCATCTTCCGGCGGATCAGAAGACCCGGCGGTTTTCTTGCCAGCCTTTTTGGTAGCCTTGGGCTTTATATGCGGAGCTCGGCCGGTTTGGTCCGTCTCCAGAAGGAGCTGTCAGCCTGCGAGGTAGCAAGGATTAATGAATATCAACAAAATGTTAAAAGCCCGAAAAGCGGTGAGCAAAGTCTTACCGCAGGTGGCGGGTTGGCAACACAGAGCAGAGCCAACCCGTTAGGCTGCAGACGGAGATTGGTTCATCAAGCATCTTTTACAGCCTCTGTAACCTCAAATCAGTTATTGGTAATTCGTGACGTCTTTGAGGGTCTTTGAGGTTGCCAAGATACTCGTGCATCAATCCGGGCGGCTTAAGGGCAAGATGCCCCAAGAAACCCAAAGCATCGCACAAGGTCCACACCAGTTAGTCCATTGGCCATTAGAGCCCGGAGTTTTATGATCCGAGGTGCAAAGTTCTTCCGTTCATGGCGGTTAAGCGTAAAGGCAGCGGATGGTTGTTGCCGAGCCGGTGAGGACGGTAACCCGACAAAGGGATTCTCGTTGGCGAGGCGGTGTTCCGGCAATAGAACCAGGTTTGGTTCCAATCCTTTGGATGGCTGTGGTGTTTGGCGTGAGGAAAGTCCGCTTCCTTCCTTTTACGGATTGAAATGCCGCCTAGTTACGTGTTGGGACCATCGAGAAAACTCCGTCTGGCGGTTCAAGTGAAAGAAATCCCGGAATAGCTCCACAGAGGGCTCTTCACGAAGATAGACTTCACGAAGACTTGAAAGTTGCATATGTTTGACACAGAGTTCGGGCCGATATCCTGCGGATGGAGTTGCAAGCTTGCAAGGACGTCCGGAAAAATTTTGAACCGGTAGGCGTAACCCCGGTCTAAATGTTGCATAAACACAATTACTTCTCCCTCTTGTGGCTCCGGAGGAAACTCGCCATCCGGAACACGCCAGTGGAGGGCATTTTTTGGAGCCAAACCGCCAGGGGTGACATAGTCGTTGAGTTGCGTTTCAGTGATTTTTGACCGGACCCAATTGCAAGCTGAGAATTGAGGAGCCATTCCGGAAGACTAAGCTGTGGAATAAAGGGAGAAAGCAGTTCACCATTAAACGGCTCAAGCATATTATGCTTTTTTAAACCGGCGATTCAGCGGCTGGCCTCCCATTCCGGTTTAACTGAGGGCTAATGGAGTGACGGATTAGCTATCAAAAGTTAAACCGCCGGATAAGGCAGAATTGAAAAATCTGCTAAGTATGGACAGAAACAGTTTTCACATGCGAAGGGAAGTAATCAAGATCTACCGAAGTTCCAGTAAGAAAAAACCTTCACGACCTATGCAAACCTCAGAAAGAACAGGAGGGTTCGGGTATTCTAAACTCGAGGATCTACGGAAAAAGCCGATGCGTGAAAGGATAGATGGACGGCGGGCAGTCCCTCGCACAGGATATACGATGCGATCGATCGCGTGGCCATGGCGGAGCAGGTGTGAAGAAACCGAGATGAACTGCGGGATGAACAGGGTCTCTGATGCGATCTAGGGGTTGAAAAAGGACCTTACGATGAGCGAAGCCGAGGAGGAGCGCCGGAAGCCTCGATACGGTCAGAGTTGATGCGGCGTTCGGGCGTTGACGCTGCTCAAGGTCGGAGGCGACGGCGAGCTTCAAGACTGGAGCGGCACGAGGAAGGAGAAGAAGAAGGGACAGGAGGCGGCCGGTCTATTTATAAGGAACCGGAGCAATCAACGGGCGCGAGATTCGAGGAGTCAAAAGCGGCGGATGGTGCAGCGGCCGCCTCGATTTCCGGGATGGCATTAAATGCAGGGAATCTTACTGTTTGGATTTCTTTGTTAAAAATGACGTCAAAACGCCCTGACACGCGGATCGGAAGATGACATCACGGCGGTTCAAGCGGTGGCGGTTTACAAAATGTGAAAAGAGATCAAGAGTTTCCTGAAGGTGTTGAACATTAACATGAACCGGTTCAAGTCAATCTGGGGCCTAATGTTGGGGATACAACTACTGAGCGTGAACCGCCCCGGAGGGGCCGGTTTACCCTCGTCCATGATTCAGGCCCACGGAGGAGGCCCGGAGCCCAGAGGCGAATTAAGGTCCATTTATGTAAACCGCCTTAGCATTGTAACTTGTGTTGTAAGTTAAGAAAGAAGAGACCGAGCCGGACGCTTGTATGAGCCGGATCGGGACTCATCAGACCGACCAAGGCCAACCCGTGTATATAAGGGGACGACCCGTGGCGAAGTTAGAGGGAGAGGATTCGAGGCTAAGGCAAAGCTATTGCTCCCTAGTCGCCAAATCATATCAATCACATCACAACCGGACGTAGGCTTTACCTTCATCGAAGGGCGAACCAAGATAATTCCCGTGTCTTGTGTCCGCTTTAACCCCTCTAGGTTAACCCGTACGATGGCCCTACGACTAAGTCCTTTCATGAGGACATCTGCCGTGACAATTCCACGACACAACCCGTTGGGGCATCTTAGGAACCTTTGCAAGAACTTTAGAGGTAATTAACTCAAGCTTGGAAGCATAGCATGGCTGAAAAAGCAAATAATACAATTTACCAAAGGCAATATGTTTCAAGGGAAGAGCGCACAAAATTTTGAATATGAAGGAAACAGTAGGATAATAATCCATCAAAGGATTCAACGGTCCTCAATGGATTTGATTTGAGTATTGGTACTCAATCAGAAGAAGGAAAGAATGCAAAGGCAATGGATTATAGAAACATCTGAATAATTCGATGCTTAATGCAATTAAATTACGATTTCCAAATTAGAAGATCAGAAGCAGACACTCTGATCAAAAGACAAGTAAGTTGAATAGATATAGATCGAGAATCAATTAAGGTTTGGTTTGCGGAGAACCAGCTCATGTCCGGAGTGACGTCTGAGCTGGAAAGATCATCTAAAAGGATCAACTGATGATTGCGCGCATTCGCTCACATGTTGAATCAATAGGAACAAAATGACGGTGTCAAATGATACTAATGAATATTGCTAGACATATGAGAAGCATCCATAATGTAAGCCGACAAGTAATTGCCGAGCAATAGTTTGAAGAGGATTCTCGGAAGATCGAATAGTATTTCAGAGAATCTTATGAATCATACGAACAACTGGGGATGAACGGATACTCTATAAGTGCGAGAAATTATCTGTAGGGGTATTCATGTGGTAAAGAACTGCAAGACAGTAAGCTCAAAGGATTCTTGGGGCAACGGAGAGTATTTTAGGGCATCTTGTAATAACAAGAGTAACAAGGAATGATTGTATGAATGACAATTGTATGTAGTTATCCATAAGGATATATCGATGGTAGGGAATTTCAAAAGCGACAGGCACAAAGTCTCAAGAGAACATCGTAGAGTATCTTCGGAATCTTTTGGTGCAGCAGGCGATCATCTCTAATAAGGTGCTCTCCAGGAGGAATTAGTTATGTGAACCTAGAGTTAGTAAATTCGTTTAACCCGAATGGAAGAGAGATTAGAGTCCCAGAGTATAGACGAGGAGTAAAAGATCCTAATACCACCCAATGGCGACGTGCGCCTGTAAGACACACACCAATGTTAGTAAAAAAAATTCAGTGACTAGAATCAACTTTGGCCAAGGAGTTGGAAAGGGGGGCTACCTACAGGCAGTCGGCTTGGATACCAACTTGTGACGCCCCCGATTCAATCATACACTAATCATACATGCAAATGTGTACGATCAAGATCAGGGACTCACGGGAAGATATCACAACACAACTCTAGACACAAATAAAAATAATACAAGCTTTATATTACACGCCAGGGGCCTCGAGGGCTCGAATACATAAGCTTGAATACACAAGAGTCGATGGAAGCAACAATATCTGAGTACATATATAGGTTAGACAAGTCTGCCTTAAGAAGGCTAGCACAAAAGCAACATCGATCGAAAAGGTAAGGCCTCCTGCCTGGGAGCCTCCTAGCTATTCCTGGTCATCGGCGGTCTCCACGTAGTAGTAGGCATCGACGTTGGCATCTGGCTCCTGGGCTCCGACATCTGGTTGCATCAACCGGAAAGAAGAAGAAAGGGGGAGCAAAGCAACCATGAGTACTCATCCAAAGTACTCGCAAGCAAGGATCTACACTACATATGCTTCGGTATCAATGAAATGGGCTGTATCTGTGGACTGAACTGCAGAATGCCATAAGAGAAGGGGAAAGCCTAGCCTATCGAAGACTAGCATCTTCAAGCAGCTCCAAGCATCTTGCATCATCAGAAGAGATAAGAGTAGCTTAAAGTAAAGTGGTAGTAGTGTTATCAACCTCGGCCAAAGATCCTTTCTCGACTCCCAGCGAGAAAGCAATCCTAGAGTCATACTATGCAGTTATCACCTCAAGTATCCAGTCCTAGTTGTACCGGTCAGGATACAACTCCGAGTGTCCGTTACCGTGGGACAAGCTATCGATAGATGTTTTCTTCCCTGCAGGGGTGCACCAACTTACCCACCACGCTCGATTAACTCCGGTCGGACACACTTTCCTGGGTCATGCCCGGCCTCGGCCAAACAATACGCCGCAACCGGACCTAGGCTTAATGGAGAGGTCAGCACGCCGGACTAAACCTATGCCCCCAGGAGTCATGGGCCATCGCCCCAGGAACTCCTACACGTTGCGAACACGGCCGGTGAGCAGACCTAGCTACCTCCTGCAAAATGGCAGGTGCTTACCAGTCCAACCCGGCGCGCGCCGCTCAGTCGCTGACGTCTATTAAACTTCGGTTGATGCATGCGACGCAGAACGCCCATACTATGCCCACGTGATGGTTAGTGCTATCAGGCCAGAGGCCCCTCGGATCAAATAACCAAATCATAGTGAATTAGGAACGCGTGGTAACAAGCAGAGACTCACGAAAGATGTGACCCCGTCGCCCCGTCTTGAGGACTTGCGGCAAGGGCTAAGAATGCCCGGCCACGCCTTTTAATTATCTCGCGGGCACCCTCCATGTCAACCCGACTCCTCATCACTCGCAAATATGCTCGCGCGAGTAACCCTCAGGGCAGGGCCGTCTTTAGTAACAGGGTTCAGTGTAAAGTCATAGTAACCATAGTAACCGTGTGTCTAACACCAAGGGGAAAACCTGAGGAATCACCCTTGACGGATTCCACTCGATGTAATCATCAAGGTGAACGTAAGAGGATCCACCCTCGAGGTTCACAATTGAGGGGTTGGATGACAGAGTCGTGTCGGAAGTGGTTAAGGCGGAATCACCCTTGATGACCACGACCGAATAGCTATACTACAGGGTTAACATCAGAAGTGCTGATGAGGTCTCACCCTCGGAACTCGATAGTAACCCAGTGGTGTCGAGCAACTAAGGGGAAAGTGATGTGCGGTGCTGGGGCCTGGTCTTCGATCCCGTTCATCGGGTCTTCGATGATGAAGAAGGGGCAACAAGGACAAGGTGGCGGTCACTGATGGATCACAAACCAACCTATACTAAGCAGTTTAGGATAAGCAGGTAGGTAACAATATGCAGGTGACAAAAGCAGGCTATGCATCAGAATAGGAGCAAACAATTACAGTAGCAAAGTCTAATGCAAGCATGAGAGAAAGGAAATGGGCGATATCGGGATGATCAAAGGGGGGCCTTGCCTGGAAGCTCCACTAAAAGGGAAGAAGGGTCGTCGTCGACGTAGTCGATCACATGGGCAGCATCAGTCTTGGGGTCTACCGGAGAGAAGAGGGGAAGAAACAATAAATACAGAGCAAACAAGACATCACAAGGCATAACAAGGCAATACGCAGCACTAGGAGTGTTCTAACGTAGTGCTGCACGATACAGGTGAAGGGGAATTCAACCGGGAAGGTATTCCTCGTTCCGGACTTGTGTCACACAGATGACCGAAGGGGGAATGTTCCATGTTCAGATAGTTAGAGGCATCTGACAGGTAAACGGTTCGTGTATTCGGATTCGTCTCGTCGTTCTGAGCAACTTTTATATATAAATTATGTTCATCCGATTTGCGGATTAATTTATATGAATTTCCAAAGTTTTAACGAATTTTCTAAAATTATTTTAATTCGAAAAAGCAGAACAGCGGCTGGGTGCACCCGATGCAGTGCACCCACAAACGCACTTTGTGGATCGACAGGTGGGGCGATCAACTCTTGTTGCAGCTGATTGGTCAACCTGACCGTCGGCCGGTTCTAGTGGGACCCGTATGTTAGTGACTCTAGGCCTAACAACAATTTTTATTAAAACAACAGATTTAATTAGTGGCCTAGGGCCCGTTGTCAGTGGGGGTTAGCTGGGAGTTAATTAAGTGGCTAATGACGCCATGTCAGCAGGTCAGTGGCGGCTAACCGCTGACGTTAAGCCGAGGCGCCGGAGTTAGCCGTCCGCCATTCCTGTCGACGGATGGAAGCGCGGGTGGGCGTGTTAGGAAGCTGGGGCTCGCGTGGTTCAGGCGGTGGTCGCGGGGTGGCCAGAGGTGAGCTGCGGCGACGGTGCTAGGCAACGGGCGGCGGCGGTGTGGTCGGCCGTGGTGGGCGGAGGCGGATGCGAGCTCGGTCGCAACTCACGCGGCATGGGACGGCGGGGGACGCGGCGAAGCAAGCTGCAGCGGGTGGCTGTGGCAGAAGCAGGCTGAGCTAGCGGCGCAGGCAGTAGCGAGGCAGCGCAGGCGGGGAAAGCCCAGCAATGTAGCAGAGATGCGGTGGCGACGAGCGGCGACACGGGCGAGCCAAGCGCCCGGATGCGCTGCGGCGTGCAGGCGGGCGAGGCGCTGGGCGCAGGCATGGCGCTCAAGACGGGCGCCGGGTCAGTGACCGCGGGCTCCGGTGGCTCCGGGCGCGGCAATGACGGTGGACTACGGACTAGGCAGCAGAAGAAAGTGCGGGGGTAGGAAGAGGGGTAGAACGCGGTGGCTCACCGGGAGCCGTAGGGAGGTGGCAGTGTGCTCGGGGAGGCGCGGAGCGTACGGAATCGACGGCGACAGATGACGGTGATCCGAGGAAGGAGAAGAAGATGGCGGTGGCGTAGAGGCTTCCCATCTCGTTCCGTTCGGTGTAGTCGACGTCGGGGAGGCGTTCGAGCACGTCGGCGAGGCGAACGGGAGGCGGTGGCCGCGGAATCGACGCGGCGACGGCGGTGAGCCTGCTCGGAGGAGCTTGGGCAGAGGGGAAGAAGGAGCGAGGGAGTGGGAGAGCAAGGGGGGATCTGGTGGGGAGAGGGAGAGGTGTAGAGGACAAGGGGGAAGTGGGAGAAGGCCCGAGGCGCCAGGGGCGTGGAGGCCTTATCCTCCCCTCGACACCGGCGAGGGGGTCCGATGGCGACCGCGCCCTGTAGCGGCGCGCGACCGAGGAACGGGAAGGGGGCGCGGTGCGGGGAGCTGGGCCGGCTGGGTCGGCCAGGCTGGTTGAGGCCCAGGGGGCAGGGGGTTCTTTCTCACCTCTGCTTTTCCTTTTCCTTTTTTTTACTTTTGCCTTTTCTTTTAAAACTTTCTGTTTTAGCTATTTTAGGCCATTTAGACACTTTGCAAAAAACATGTTGGTTCACCAGCAATATTACCAGAAGAATACTTTCCACGTGATGAACATTTTAGTTTCTGATTTGAACAACTTTTATTTTTCACTTTAAATTTGAATTGCAAATTGCATTGGAATTTGAAACGAGATATGATGCAAATGGTGATCAAGCATAGTTAATCATGTGACTTGGTATGATCAGAGGGTGATCACTGTGGTGTGAGGGTGGAGATGTTACATTATCCATCAGCAGGTGGTGATCGGCAACCATTGTAGTCAAAACTCTCAAAGCTTGGATAGAGCGATTACCAAGGAGAGTTAAACGCACGACATAGATGTATGTGGAGCTGGGAAGGCTTATAATATGGTAGCAAAAAGGATTAGCAATAATCAATTCAGAGATGCAAAGTTGAATAAACGCTCAACGACAGTACTATGCTGGTCCTAGGATAGACCATACTAGAGACGCGAGCCTAGAACACTAACAAAATCACAGCGCGACACGTAAACAAGGGAAAAGCACACTCTGGTAAAAAATTGTTTGCTTTTTTTCTTTTTTAGCGCTCCTTTTTTGCGCTCTTTTTTTGCACTCTGGAAAAACCAATATAATGGCGAGTGTCTCAACACTCTTCCCAAGTCAAAATAACAGGATAGGCATGGAATTTTTTTGACTATGTATTTTTCCTGGAAATTAGGGCAGCGACGACCAAAAAGTGCAATAAAAAATCAGTATGATGGCACGTGTCTCAAAAGACTCAAAAAAGCCTAAAAATAGGATAGCGAAAAAATATTTTCACCAGCCGAAATTTTGGCCTAAAAACTGCCCGGGGGTCTCCAGACTTTTTTTCGAAACCTACTCAGGCAAGGAAACACGAATCGGAAAATAGATGGATCTCGAAAACAATACTAATATGAAAAGAACTCGGCATTTGTGGTGGATATATGGTGGTAGGATATAGCAGCGGTGGTGGTATATGGAAGTGGTGGTGGTATATGTTGGCGTTGGTGATATATGGATACAGATCGATGGTGGTATATGGATTCGGAGCGGTGGTGGATAAGCGGTGGTGGATAAGCGGTGGTGGTAGATGGCGGCGGCGATGATGATGGTGCGCTGGTGGCATGAAAACATATGACCAGAACTCAAAACTCTAAAATACTAGATGCTAAGACCAGCAACTTGACACGATGATGCAACCGCAAATTCAACAAAGCAACATACTGAAAAGAGTATGCAAAGGCTCAGACTGGTTTGGATATGATGAACTAACCCTAATTTTTTTTGGCTTTTTCGTGGACTATAGGTATGAAGAACAGACTCGATCTTAAAAAACTGTAAAATCTCACCGAGCAACCTGGAAATCTGTTACCACTTGATAGAGGCAAAGGTGTCCCGTCTTTCAATGAGATGGTGATTATCGTCCTGAGGAGTAGACTCTGACGATCCGACTATGAATGTGCGAGAACGTCGCGCCTTAGCAATCGCTAAACCAACTCTAAGAGGTTATTGACCACACCGAAGCACGATCAACCTAACCACGAAGGTCTATTTCCTGCAAGCAAATGAAGAACAAGTAAGAAACTAAGATTGCAATCTGGATATTGCGAATATAAGGTGAAAGCTTTATTGATCAAGGTGGGGTTCCGTGACGCCTTGGTCTGGTCATTGAACACAAATGAAGTACGAGAAGTTGCAGCTATGGCGAACTTTCTAAACAAACCCCAAAGTCTAAACGGTGCCCTAAGGGCTGTATATATGGAGGAAGAGGGTGGAATTTTGCGTCCCTTGGAAGAGGGGTCCGAAACCAACCATATCTCTTGTTTCCCCACACATACGGACTCTAAAACAGCCTATACTCAAGTATTTCGAAATTACATGGGCCTGGCCAAAAAATAAGGTGACACAACACCTATAATAGCCTCTGGACAAAATTTAGGAAGTGGCATCTTGTTTATTTCGTCCAAGCCTTCATACACTCATTATGGTGGCTTCAAAGTCCTGCAATAATCACTTGAAACTTCATGCTTGTTCCCCTTGCGCATGCCATCATCTCCATGCTTGAACTTGCTCCAAGGTCCATCTTTCTTGTCCAAGCTAGGCCCTTCATTTGTAAGTAGAGCAAATGTATCCAAATTAGGAATCATCATATTCTCACGAACATTAGAATCTTTACCAAAAAACGGAAGTACTTGGTAATTCAATTGGCATGTGCGAGCTCTAGTAATTGGTCCAGTATGTATAGCAACAGGGGTTGTGGGTGTAACAATGGTATTGATGTCCTCATCATCCTCCCCTTCTTGAAATGAAGTCGTCCTCAACGAAAGCTCATCTTCTTCACCCAAATAAGGCTTTAAATCTGCAATGTTAAAAGTGGGACTAACCCCAAAATCTGCAAGCAGATCAAGGTTATATGAATTATCATTTATTTTCTATAACAGCTTAAAAGGACCATCAGCACGTGGCATTAGCTTTGATTTGCGCAAATTAGGAAATCCATCCTTACGCAAATGTAACCAAACAAGATCTCTAGGTGCAAACACAACATGTTTTCTACCTTTATCTCCAGCAAGTTTATATTTAGCATTCATACGTTCAATGTTTTCCTTAGTTAACTCATGCATTTTTAAGATCAATTCAGCATGTTGTTTAGCATCAAAATTAACCTTCTCTGAAGATGGAAGAGGCAACAAATCAATAGGTGCACGAGGTAGGAAACCGTACACAATTTCGAAAGGGCACATCTTAGTAGTAGAATGCAGCGAACGATTATAAGCAAATTCAATATGAGGCAAGCATTCTTCCCACATTTTCTTGTTATACTTCAAAACATCCCTAAGCATAGTAGACAATGTCCAACTGACTACTACAGTTTGTCCATCAGTTTGGGGGTGACATATAGTACTAAAAAGCAGTTTAGTCCCCAACTTAGCCCACAAACATCTCCAAAGGTGGCTAAGAAAATTAGTATCACGATCTGAAACAATAGTATTTCGCACACCATGCAAGCGAATAATTTCACAAAAGAATAAATTAGCAAGATTAGCAGCATCATCGCTCTTATGACATGGTATGAAGTGTGCCATTTTTGAAAATCTATCCACGACAACAAATATGCTATCCCTCCCCCTTTTTGTTCGAGGTAATCCTAAAACAAAATCCATAGATATATCCTCCCAAGAAACACTAGGTATAGGCAAAGGCATATATAAACCATGAGAATTGAGTCGTGAATTAGCTTTTTGACATGTAGTGCAGCGAGCAACAAAACGCTCAACATCCCGTCTCATATTTAGCCAAAAGAAATGTGTAGCAAGTATATACTCCATTTTCTTCACGCCAAAATGTCCCATTAAACCTCCTCCATGCACCTCCTGCAACAACAAAAGACGAAAGAAGCTAGGTGGAATGCATAGCTTGTTAGCACGGAACACAAATCATCATTATAGACGAACTTGCTCCTTGTTCTTCCATCTTTACAATTCTGCATTACATCTCTAAAATCAGCATCATGCACATATTGATCTTTGATGGCCTACAAACCAAATATTTTAAAGTCAAGTTGTGAAAGCATAGTATAGCGACGAGACAATGCATCAACAATAACATTTTCTTTACCCTTATTGTGTTTAATAACATAAGGAAAAGTCTCTATGAATTTAACTTAGCATGTCTACGATTCAGTTTGGCTTGACTTTTAATATGTTTCTAAGATTCATGATCAGAATGTATAACATATTCTTTAGGCCATAAATAATGTTGACATGTTTCCAAAGTCCGAACAAGAGCAAATAATTCTTTATCATAAGTAGAATAGTTCAGACTAGGCCCACTCAATTTTTTAGAAAAGTATGCAACAGGTTTGCTATCTTGTAGTAACACACCTCCTAATCCAATTCCACTAGCATCACATTCAAGCTCAAAAGTCTTATTAAAATCAGGAAGTTTGAGTAAAAGAGCATGTGTCGACTTATCTTTCAATATCGTGAAGGCTTCTTCCTGTGCGGTACCCCAAACAAAAGGCACATCCTTCTTTGTAATCTCATTGAGAGGTGCCGCAATGGTGCTGAAATATCTCACAAAACGCCTATAAAATCCAGCGAGGCCAAGAAAACTCCTCACGTGTGTGACCATTGTGGGTTGCATCCAATTCACAATAGCTTCAATCTTGGCTTTATCAACTTCAATTCCCTGTGGAGTAACAACATAGCCAAGAAAAGATACTCGGTTGGTGCAAAAGGTGCACTTTCCAAGGTTACCAAACAAACGTGCATCACGTAAAGAAATATAAACAACACGTAAATGTTCCAAATGTTCCTCCAAAGATCTGCTATAAATCAGTATATCATCAAAATAGACTACTACAAATCATCCTATCAAAGCACGTAAAATTTCCTTCATTAATCTCATGAAAGTACTAGGTGCATTAGTTAACCCAAAAGGCATGACTAACCACTCCTATAATCCAAACTTAGTTTTAAATGTTGTTTTCCATTCACCTCCAAATTTCATACAAACTTGATGGTATCCACTACACAAATAAACTTTGGCCAATATTGTAGAGCCACTCAATTCATCAAGCATATCATCTAGCCTAGGAATAGGATGACGATAACGAATAGAAATATTATTAATGCCTCTATAATAAACACACATACACAGCGTACCATCCTTTTTTGGCACTAGTATAATAGCAACACCACAAGGACTAAGAGATTCACGTATATAACCTTTGTCGAGCAGCTCCTGTACTTGACGCATAATCTCCTTCGTCTCATATGCATTGGTACGGTATGGTGCACGGTTGGGTAGTGATGCACCGAGAATTAAGTCAATCTGATGCTCAATCCCTCGAATAGGTGGAATCCCGGTGGCACGTCTTGTGGAAAGACGTCAGCAAACTCCTGCAAAATGTTAGTGATAGCAGGGGCAAAGAGGAAGGCATGTCCTTGAATGAAAATAATACCTCTTTGCACACAAAAGCATAGCAAACATATTTGCTGCAATCTAGATCATCAATATCAGATTTGGTGGCAAGTAAACATCCAATTTTCAATTTAATTTCAGAAGCAACACTAGGTGGTTTATTATTAGGTTTCGTTTGTTGCTCAAATTCTTTGCCACTATCTGATTTTCACTCTTATTTTGCTCCTATTTTGCTTTACTAGCTCGATTAATATCATATTTCAAAATGGAATCGGGAGTCATAGGAAGCAAAGTAATATGTTTATCATTATGAACAAGAGTATAGTGATTGTTTCTACCATGGTATACAGATTTTTTATCGAATTGCCATGGTCTACCAAGTAATAAGGAACATTCTTGCATGGGTACCACATCACAATCAACGAAATCAGCATATGTAGCGATACTAAAATGCACACGAACAGTACGTGTTACTTAACCTTGCTGCTGTTGTTGAACCATTGGATGTAGTAAGGATGCGGATGTGGTCTTGTGGTGAGATAGAGCTTCTCCACCATCTCCATGCTAGCCAAGTTGTTGCAGCTCCCTCCATCTATGATGACGCGGAAAGAATGTTCCTTCACAACTCCCTTTGTATGGAACAAATTGTGCCTCTGATTTTGCTTAGCTTGTGTGACCTGCACACTCAAAACACGTTGAGCAACTAAACTTTCATACCTGTCAGCATCTTCAGCAGCCATGTATTGCGTCTCATGATCAGAATCATCTCCACCGTATTCTTCACTTGTAATAAGATCCAAAGTCTCCTCATCATAGTCACTAGCGGACTCATACCCACCATCCTCAGTAGCAATCATCACACGCTTAGATGGGCATTCTCTAGCATAATGACCTCCACCCTTGCAATGACGATAAATAATATCATGTGTTTACCCTGGTGATGCCAAGGATGAAGAAGAGCTCTGTGCGGGACCGGAAGATGTACTCCTGGCAGATGGTAGTGGTGGTGCCTATTTTCTTGTATCTCGGTTGGAATTGGCGACTGAAGTCAGTGGTGCTGCAGTAGGATGTGTGGGAGTACAGGTTGTATGTAGTGTCCATGATGAAGATCAACCTACAGAAAAATTAGTTCGCGCCAATTCCTGTTGATCCTGCACTTCACGTTCAGCTTCGCAAGGAAGAGGAACACAACTCGCTTGGCGGAGGGCTGTTTCGCGACGTGGAGGTGGTGGTTGTTGTTGTCGTTGTAATGGTGTATCAGATGCAGGTGGTGGTTGTGGAAGACACGCGAGTACTTCATTGAAATTGGCGTCCAACTTGGTGTCAATTGTCTTCTCAATGTCATCAATCTCTCTAGTGCCTTTCCAAAGCTGGCCATGACGTCTTCCACCTGTTGACTCAACATTTGCTGAAATTTATCATGAAGCTCCTTCTTTGTCATGTTCTCCCAGTCAATCACGTCGGCTTGTGGTCCTGCCATGGTTAGTAGCGATAGAAACACACAAGAATATGCTCCTACAGACTACTAGAAAGTGGCAGTCTGTCTCAAATCCATCAGGCAAATCTCAAATTCTTACCAATTCTTACCCAGCAGCAGGTGGTGATCAACAACCGTTGTAGTCAAAACTCTCAAAGCTTGGATAGAGAAATTACCAGGGAGAGCCAAACACACGACATAGATCTATGTGGAGCTGGGAAAGCTTATAATATGGTAGCAAAAAGGATCAGCAATAATCAATTCAGAGATGCAAAGTTGAATAAACGCTCAACGACGGTACTGTGCTGGTCCTAGGCTAGACCGTACTAGAGACGCGAGCCTAGAACACTAACAAAATCATGGCGCGACACGTTAACAAGGGAAAAGCACACTCGGAAAAAATGTTCGCTCTTTTTTTCTTTTTTTCTTTTTTGGCGCACCTTTTTTTTGCGCTCTTTTTTTGCGAAAAATCACTATAATGGCGAGTGTCTCAAAACTCTTCCCAAGTCATAATAACAGGATAGGCACGAAATTTTTTTGACTATATTTTTTCCGAAAATCAGGGCAGCGACGGCCAAAAAGTGTGATAAAAAATCAGTATGATGGCACGTGTCTTAAATAACTCAGAAAAACTAAAAATAGGATAGGGAAAAAATATTATTGCACATCTGGTTCTCCTGGCGTCGAATGTGCTGGTTTAACTCCTGGATAAAAGCTGCAATGGATCTATCCCTCTTGGTGCTGACTATCTCCCATTGTTCATCTCGGCGTCCACAAATCGATAGATGGTGTCTTTGAGGTCTTCTTGATAAACTTCTCCAATGCGTCCCATGGTGATATGAGCTGCCATGCTCTTTCCCGGACTCGAGGTTGGTGCACCGAAAACACTATCTATAGGCTTGGTGATTGGGGCGAATGTTCTTCTGGTACATGTGCTTGAATCTTCCAGCGCTCCTCTTGAGCGAGTGGCGTTGAGCGTCCGGTGAAACTTGATAGTCCAATGTTCGGTACTTGGTGACTTCCTTCAAGTGAAATCCAAAAGGTGTGCCTTCATCGGGTTGGGTGTACTTGATCTTCGCGTCCTTCATCCTAAAGAGTAGAAAAGATGAGGAGTTAGAAAATGAGAAGAGAGTAGTGATCTATGGCTTTAACTTAGTGGTCGTGTCCTACAGTCAGCGTGTGCTCTGATACCATCTCTGTAGCGACCGGACCGAATGGATCAAGTATGTCGTGCTCAAAGGCGTCATCCACTGGATCAAGAATGTCGACACCACGATGCTTGAAGGATTTATAACAGAGTAGCAATCACACACTTATTACATCGTTGTCCAAAAGAGGACTTATTACAATAAGTATGGCTTAAGGCCATCTAAATACGATAACAGCGGAAGACTTGGAAGATAAGTGAGTCCATCAACTCCATCGGCATCACTGAGTATAGAACCACGACCTAAAACACCTTACTGTAAATGCGAAAAGTCTGCAACATGAAAGTTGCAGCCCGAAAACGGGTCAAGCACATGGAATATCTTGGCAATGTAACACATAGAGAGTAATGAATGAATAAGCCTATACTACATGCATATATGGCTGGTGGAAAAGCTCTCTGATTCTGATTTTGCATAAAGCTAATTTTTCCCTCGCAAAGGAATAAATTTGTTTAACTATCATGGTGGTTGTTAAACATTGAGAATGGTTAATGACATCCTCAATCCCAATTAAAAGTACTCATTAAAAACCCAACAATATTAATTAGAGTAACATGTTGAGATTCACATGACATTCAAGTACTAGATACTCAAGATGTCCATAACCGGGGACACGGCTAATCATGATTAGTTTATACACTCTGCAGAGGTTTGCGCACTTTTCCCCACAAGACTCGATCGCCTCCGTTTGGTTTCTCGCACTACATGGTGTTTGAGAGGCGGATGACCGAGACATAGTCTTTCGAAGCACTAGCACCTTACATGTGGGTAGACCGTACCAACCTACATCCCTACATCAGCTAGCCTACCCGTAAGAGTTCGCACAACTTAGTCAACTATGCGAGCCCATAATGGCTTGTGGCTGCACACGGAAGTTTCTAGTTTGAATAGTCTTATGATCCCTTTGAGCACGGGTGGCGGTCCGAAGAAAAAGCAGGCAAGTCTGATAGAAACCAGGTGCCTCAATCCACCCGGATGTGTGTTTAAGTTGCCACCTTAGATAAACCATTAATTAAAAATCTCACATCTGTCATGGATATTCACTCACCCAATCCACGTCTCTTGGCATAGCATGGCATAATAAGCAAACGTAGAAGTAACTCCCAAGGTTTCATAAGTAAAACAGGTAATAGGTACTACGTCAATCTACTTCCCATCCCACAATTTAATTAGATCCTAATCATGCAAGTGTTTGAGGATTGATCTAATGCATAAGAACTGGGTAGTAGAAAATATATGATCAAGTGTTACTTGCCTTGCTGACGATCCGCGAAACCTAGAGACTCGAAGTAACAAGCGGCGCACTCCGGGTGATCTATCGCAGACAAACAACAAGCATACAATAAGTACTCATCTAATGCACAGGAAAATCTCGAATAGAAGATCTGACCAGAAAGTTCAACTTAAGACCCCTGGTTGCAAAAAGAATCGAATCAAATAAAGCAACGAAAATCAAACGATGAAAGAAAACGACTCGGTTCTAGCAATTTGAAAACAGGTCAAATTTTATAGTAGCAAAACTTTGTTTAAGTGGATTAGTCGGAACGGCGGTTTCGAAACGAAACTCCAGGCGCTTGAATCACCTGATTCCGATAAGCGGCGAGAAGATAAACTGATTCGAAGATTGGATCTGAAATCGAAATCGGAAAATAACGGATTAAATCCGACTTAAAAGAAAAACGACGAACGGTTAAACGAACAGACGTTCGTTAACAGAAACTAACCGGCGAACGCGTCCGTTAAAATGAACGGATCGGTGAACGTTCAATAATTAACTAAACCAAAAAAAAAACCGATCTAGGGTTTTTTTTTAAAACCGAACAACGAAAGAAAACGGACGGTTTTTCTAAAACAAAACCGGACCGGGGAGGTGTGGCGCGGCGGCTACCTCCGGCGAGGTCGCCGGCGGGGCACCGGGCTCCGGCGGGGTCGGCTTAGGCGGCGACGGGGGGGGCACTGTGCGACGGCACGGGCGGCGGCGAGGCTGGGTTGGCGGGCGGCGGCTGGGTGGTGGGGTGGGTTGAGGGGGTGGGGCGGCGGCTTATAAGGAGGGATGGGGTGTGGTTGCTTGGGAGGGGCAACGCGGCGGCGTGGCGTGAGGCGTGGCCGAGCCGGACTCGAGGCGGCGGCGGCGGGATTCCTCCCGGGCGGGGAGCCTTGAGGAGGGGGGCGGCAGGGCGGTTGGCATTGGGCCCTTAGCCCAAAGCGGGCGGTTTTTTTTTAAAATAAAATCTCGCGCAGAAAAACAAATAAAATAAATCTAAATGAACTCCAAATTTAATAAAATAAATTTTTCCCGACTCGTAAAAATGAGTCGAACAAAATGAACTTTAATACGGGGCCAAAATGCAAATTTTTAAAATACTCATTTTTTTCCTAAAGCAAATAAACTTCGAAAATCCAAAATTTGATTTATTTATTAAATCTTCATTTTTCCTAAATTTTGGGAAAGTCATATTATTCCCTCTCTTAAATTTTTTATTAGAAAAATATTTGAAGGTAAATACAAATAAATCCGAATGATCCATTTTTTTCAAAATTTGAGAAAACCCAAATATGAAAAACAATGAAATCTCCAACTCTCTCCGAGGGTCCTTGAGTTGCGTGAAATTTTCTAGGATCGGAAAATGCGAGAAAATATGATATGCATGATGACTTAATGTATAACATTCCAAGTTGAAAATTTGGGATGTTACAAACCTACCCCCTTAAGATGAATCTCGCCCTCGAGATTCGGGTTGACTAGAAAATAGGTGAGGGTG
This sequence comes from Aegilops bicornis, assembly GCA_021605145.1. Taxonomy (NCBI): domain Eukaryota; kingdom Viridiplantae; phylum Streptophyta; class Magnoliopsida; order Poales; family Poaceae; genus Aegilops; species Aegilops bicornis. The sequence goes on from CM038669.1 coordinate 237,907,310, forward strand.
GTCCTTGAGCAAATCTTCTTCTCTTTCCCAGGTGGCTTCATCCTCGGTGTGGTGGCTCCTTGAACCTTGCAAAACTTGATAACCTTCTTTGCGGGTAACTCTGCTGGCATAATCGAGAATCTTGACCGGTCTTTCCTCATATGTCAAATCATCCTGCATTGAATTGCTTCAAGCGGCCTTTGTATCTCTTAACGGTACTTCCGCCATCTCGGCGTGACATTTCTTCAACTGAGAAATATGGAATGCATCATGAACTCCTGATAGTCCCTCTGGTAATTCCAGCTTATAAGCAACTTCTCCCATGCGTTGCAAAATCTTATACGGTCCAACGAAACGTGGTGCTAATATTCCTTTAACTCCAAAGCGCTTAACTCCTCGAAGCGGGGATACTCTAAGATAAACTCTATCTCCAACTTCATATTCCATCGCCTTGCGTTTTGAATCCGCATAGCTTTTACATGCGACTGGGCTACCTTGAGCCTACCGCGAATCAACTTAACCTTATTCGACTCCTTAATCAAATCTGGTCCAAACAAGCGGCGATCTCGGTTTAGTCCCATGATAACGGTGTCCTGCACCTCCTTCCGTACAAAGCCTCGAAGGTGCCATCTTCAAGCTGGTTTGGTAGCTGTTGTTATAAGAAAACTACGCATACGGAAAATTATCTTCCCAACTAGATCCATAATCTAGTGCACAAGCTCTCAGCATATCCTCCAAAATCTGATTTACTCTCTCAGTCTGTCCATCGGTCTGTGGGTGGAAAGCTGTACTAAATTCCAACCTGGTTCCCAATGTTTCGCAACTGATTCCAAAACTTTGAGGTAAATTGGGTTCCCCTATCGTCTGATACTCCTCGGAACTCCGTGTAAACACACAATTCTGGTCATGTATATCTTTGCCAACTTAGCACTGCTATAGGTAGTCTTGATTTGGAATGAAATGAGCTACCTTAAATCAAGCGGTCGACTATAACCCAAATCGAGTCATAGCGGAAGCGAGTCTTTGGCAAACCTGTGATGAAATCCATGCCTAGTTTATCCCACTTCCATTCGGGTATCGGCAATGGTTGCAACAATCCTGGCGGCTTACGATGCTATGCCTTCACTCTCGACATACATCGCCATAAACTGCTACATACTCCGCAATATCCTTCTTCATTCCGGTCCACCGAAAGTATTCTTCAAATCCAAATACATCTTGGTATTTCCAGGTGAATCGAATAGGGTGAATCATGGGCTTCTTGCAAAATCAACTTCTGATCTCCGGGTCGTTTGGCACATAAACACGGTCCTCAAACCATAGGGTATCGTGCTCATCCTCACGAAATCCCTTAGCTTTTCCTTCGCTCATTTTCTCCTTTATAGAGGCAACTTCCTTATCTGCATTTTGAGCTTCTCTGATTTTGTCCATCAACGTAGACTGAATCTCTAATGCTGCTACATAGCCTCTTGGGACTATTTCCAAACGTAGCTCTCGAAGGTCCTCGGTCAACTCATTGGGTATTCCTCCCATCATTAGGGTATTGACGTGGCTCTTACGGCTCAATGCGTCTGCTACAACGTTAGCCTTCCCGGGGTGATAATGCAATCTCATATCATAATCCTTGATAAGCTCCAACCATCTCCTCTGTCTAAGATTCAATTCCTTCTGTGTGAAGATGTACTTCAAACTCTTGTGATCCGTGTACACCTCACAATGATTTCCAATGAGAAAATGCCTCCAAGTTTTCAATGCATGCACAACGGCTGCTAACTCCAAATCATGTGTGGCATAATTCAACTCATGAGGCTTAAGCTATCATGAAGCATCTGAAACAACTCCTCCTTCTTGCATAAGCACCGCTCCAAGTCCTCGGCGTGAAGCGTGTAATACACCTCATAATCCTTGGTTTGATCCGCAAAATTAACACTTTGGTGAGGTAACCAATCTTTTCTTCAACTCCTGAAAACTTGCCTCACAATCCTCGGTCCATATGAACTTGGTATCCTTTTTCAGCAATTACATCATAGGCTTTGAAATCCTTGAGAAATTCTCAATGAATCTTCGGTAGTATCCTGCGAGTCCAAGGAAACTCCAGATCTCTCCAACTGTCGTTGGTGCTTCCCATTTGGTTACGGTCTCAACCTTTGTGGGGTCAACTGCTATTCCTTCTCCGGATATAACATGTCCAAGAAATCCAACTTCCTTTAGCCAAAACTCACATTTGCTGAACTTGGCATATAACTGGTGTTCCCTTACTTTCTCCAAAACCAATGTAAATGTTCCTTATGTTCCTCTTCATTCTTCGAGAAAATCAAAATATCATCTATGAACACCATGACGAACTTATCCAAAAACTCCATAAACACTTTGTTCATCAGGTTCATGAAATAGGCAGGCGCGTTAGTCAGTCCAAATGACATAACGGTGTACTCATACAGTCCATATCTCGTGGTAAATGCTGTCTTAGGTATGTCACGCTCTCGAATCTTCAATCGATGGTACCCTGATCGCAAATCGATCTTGGAAAATACTTTAGCTCCTTGCAGACGATCAAACAGATCATTTATCATTGGTAGTGGGTACTTGTTCTTGATTGTTACTTCATTCAATCCACGTTAATCAAAAACCATCCTTAAAGATCCATCCTTCTTCTCCACTAACAGTACGGGTGATCCCCAAGGCGAAGAACTTGGGCGTATAAAACCTTTATCCAATAGCTCCTTAATCTGCTTCTTGATTTCCGCCAAATCACATGCGGGCATCCTGTATGGTTAAACCCGATATTGGACCTGTTCCTGGCAAAAGTTCAATCAAAAACTCAATGTCTCTATCCGGTGGCATTCCTGGCAACTCTTCCGGAAATACATCAGGGAAATCCTTCACCACTGGTACTTCTTCCTTCACAATTCCTGATAAGGAATTTATCCGTGCTCTCCTCGGCTCATGTCGTGATACGTACTTGATCCTTCTTCCTTCTGGTGTTGTGAGCAAAATCGTCTTACTTGCGCAATCGATGTTCCCTCCGTACATCGACAGCCAATCCATGCCTAATATCACATCCAATCCTTGGGATTCTAGAACTATTAGGTCCGAGGGAAAAACATAGTGTCCAATCCTTAATGGCAGTCGATCACACCATATACTAGCCATGTATTCTGCTCCGGGTGAGGTTACTAGCATGGGTGACCTAAGGGCTTGGGTCGGTAATTTGTACTTATCCATAAATCCCCTTGATATGTATGAATGCGATGCACGGTATCGAAAAGAACAAGCTGCGATAAATGACTTAACCAAAACTTACCGATTCTTTGCATCGGGCTGGTCTTCAACCTCCTCCACATCAATGTGGTTCACCTGTCCCCTGTTGAAAGGGTTTGGCTTCTTTCGAGCTTACATTGCCATTTCCATTACGGCCTTCCGGCATTCGTTTGCATAATGCCCGATCTTGCGGCACTTAAAGCAAGTGAGGTGACTCGAGTCTACCTTGGGTGGTGTTGATGGGTTGGTGCGGTTACATCCATTGCTTCCTCCATTCCCGTTCCCATTCTTGGTGCCATTATGGTTGTGTGAATTACCTCCTCCGTGGGTATCTTGGCCCGAACTCCCTGTTTAGGGGTATAACGAGGCTTCTGCTGGGCTCCAGAGTTATACTTCCCCTGCCCATACTTCCTCTTGCGGTTCTCAACTTGCTGCTGCTTTCCTTCAATCATGAGGGCTCGGTCTACCAACTCCTGGTAGTTATTGAAACTTGCTACCATCAACTGCATGCTTAACTCATCATTCAGTCCTTCCGAAACTTCTCTGCTTAGCTGCATACATGTAACGTCATCTGGGGCATAACGTGCTAACTTACTAAAATCATCCACATACTGGCCAACAGTCCTTCCTCCTTGGCGTAAATTGCGAAACTCACGCTTCTTCATGGCCATAGCTCCTGCTGAAACATGGGCAGTGCGGAAAGCTTGTTGAAACTGATCCCATGTGACAGTGTCTACAGGGTAAGTGGCTGTAAAATTCTCCCACCATGTTGCTGCGGGTCCTTCAAGCTGGTGTGCAGCAAACTTCACCTTCTCTCCATCTGTACATCCTGTAGTGGTCAACTCCCTTCCTATCTTACGAGCCAATCATACGCTACTATCGGCTCGGTGCTCTTTGAAAACATCTTGGCGGATTCAGTCTTAAGAAACGGGTCAAGTGATCCGCAGGTGGTGGTGGGGGTGTTGTTGTTGTTGCCTTGATTCTGTACCAATGTTTGGATCAAAGTGTTCTGCTGCTGGATCAACTGGGTGATCTCTGGCGGAAAAACAAATCCGGGGTCGCGTCTCGGAGACATCTGATGGGTTTAGAGAAGACGAGAGATTAAGAATAGAGTGGAGTCTAAGGGGAAACACTACCCAAATGTATATGAGCAAATGCACACAAAATCACTTCATTCAATTCAAACAAAGGTCTTACAACGATCTAACTATCACAAAAGTGCGTGTACTAAAATGTTACATGGGGAAAATACTACTAATATGTGGGGGTCATCTACTAATTTGAACCGGTGGAAGACTCCATGATGTCTGCTCGACTTCATCTTCAAAGTCGGGTTCACTTGGATCTGAGTCGGTGTCGTCGATGTTGATGTAGTCGCTTGGACAACCGACGTACTGGTCTTCATTCTTGAGTGCCAATTTCTTCTTGAGTTCTTCAATCTCGTACTTAAGATCGTTATTGTGTCTTGCTAACGCTACGATCTCGTCCATGCAGTCCTTGCGTGTAGACTTTAGTTCTCCTTCAAGTTCGATGATCCTTCCTTTCGCATTCTTCAACTCGAGCATATTATTGCACATCTGGTTCTCCTGGCGTCGAATGTGCTGGTTTAACTCCTGGATAAAAGCTGCAATGGATCTATACCTCTTGGTGCTGACTATCTCCCATTGTTCATCTCGGCGTCCACAAATCTGATAGATGGTGTCTTTGAGGTCTTCTTGATAAACTTCTCCAATGCGTCCCATGGTGATATGAGCTGCCATGCTCTTTCCCGGACTCGAGTTGGTGCTTGAAAACACTATCTATAGGCTTGGTGATTGGGGCGAATGTTCTTCTGGTACATGAGCTTGAATCTTCGGTAGCTCCTCTTGAGCAGAGTGGCGTTGAACGTCCGGTGAAACTTGGTAGTCCAATGTTCGGTACTTGGTGACTTCCTTCAAGTGAAATCCAAAAGGTGTGCCTTCATCGGGTTGGGTGTACTTGATCTTGGCGTCCTTCATCCTAAAGAGTAGAAAAGATGAGGAGTTAGACAATGAGAAGAGAGTAGTGATCTATGGCTTTAACTTAGTGGTCGTGTCCTCACGATCGGCGTGTGCTCGATACCATCTCTGTAGCGACCGGACCCAAATGGATCAAATCTACGTGCTCAAAGGCGTCATCCTGGATCGATAATCCGACACCACACAAGATTACTTCGAAGGATTTATAAAAGAGTAGCAATCACACACTTATTACATCGTTGTCCAAAAGAGGACTTATTACAATAAGTATGGCTTAAGGCCATCTAAATACGATAACAGCGGAAGACTTGGAAGATAAGTGAGTCCATCAACTCCATCGGCATCATGAGTATAGAACCACGACCTAAAACACCTTACTGTAAATGCGAAAAGTCTGCAAAATGAAAGTTGCAGACATAAAAAGGTTCAGCACATTGAATATTCTTGCAATGTAACATGTAGATAGTAATGAATGAATAAGCCTATACTAAAAGAATATATGGCTGGTGGAAAAGCTCTCTGATTCTGAGTTTGCATAAATGCCAGTTTTTCCCTACTGCAAAGGAATAAATTTGTTTAACTATCATGGTGTTTGTTAAACATTGAGAATGGTTGACAGCATCCTCAATCCCAATTAGAAGTACTCATTAAAAACCCAACAATATTAATTAGAGTAACATGTTGAGATTCACATGATATTCAAGTACTAGATACTCAAGATGTCCATAACCGGGAAACGGCTAATCATGATTAGTTTATACACTCTGCAGAGGTTTGCACACTTTTCCCCACAAGACTCGATCGCCTCCGTTTGGTTTCTCGCACTACATGGTGTTTGAGAGACGGATGACCGAGACATAGTCTTTCAGAAGCACTAGCACCTTACATGTGGGTAGACCGTACCAACCTACATCCCCTACATCAGCTAGCCTACCCGTAAGAGTTCGCACAACTTAGTCAACTATGCCAGAGCCCATAATGGCTTGTGGCTGCACACGGAAGTTTCTAGTTTGAATAGTCTTATGATCCCTTTGAGCCTGGGTGGCGGTCCGAAGAAAAACAGGCAAGTCCTGATAGAAACCAGGTGCCTCAATCCACCCAGATGTGTGTTTAAGTTGCCACCTTAGATAAACCATTAATTAACAATCTCACATCTGTCATGGATATTCACTCACCCAATCCACGTCTCTGGCATAGCATGGCATAATAAGCAAACGTAGAAATAACTCCCAAGGTTTCATAAGTAAAAGCAGGTAATAGGTACTACCTCAATCTACTTCCCATCCCACAATTTAATTAGATCCTAATCATGCAAGTGTTTGAGGATTGATCTAATGCATAAAAACTGGGTAGTAGAAAAGATATGATCAAGTGTTACTTGCCTTGCGACGATCCATGAAACCTAGAGACTTCGAAGTAACAAGCGGCGCACTCCGGGTGATCTATCGCAGACAAACAACAAGCATGCAATAAGTACTCATCTAATGCACAGGAAATCTCGGATAGAAGATCGACCAGAAAGTTCAACTTAAGAACCCTGGTTGCAAAATAATCGAATCAAATAAAGCAGCGAAAATCAAGCGATGAAAGAAAAGCGACTCGGTTCTAGCAATTTGAAACTAGGTCAAATTTTACAGTAGCAAAACTTTGTTTAAGTGGATTAGTCGGAGCAGCGGTTTAAAACGAAACTCCAGGCGCTTGAATCACCTGATTCCGATAAGCGGCGAGAAGATAAACTGATTGAAGATTGGATCTGAAATCGAAATCGGAAAATAACGGATTAAATCCGACTTAAAAGAAAAAGCGACGAGCGGTTAAGCGAGCAGGCGTTCGTTAACAGAAACTAACCGTGAACGCGTCCGTTAAAATGAGCGGATCGGTGAACGTTCACTAATTAACTAAACCGAAAAAATAAAATAAAAAAATAAACCGATCTAGGGTTTTTAAAAAAACCGAACAACGAAGAAAACCGGACGGTTTTTAAAACAAAACGGACGGGGAGGTGTGTGTGGCGGCTACCTCGGCGAGGTCGCCGGCGGGCACCGAGCTCAGCGGGTCGGCTTGAGGCGTGAGGCGGCAGAGGCACCGGCGGGCGTGACGGGCACCGGGCGGCGGCTCCTGGCGGCGGGCTGCGGGTTGGGAGGCGGCTGGGTGGTGGGGTGGGTTGAGGCGGCTTATAAGGAGGGAGGGTGTGGTTGCTTGGGAGGGGGCAACGGCGGCGTGGCGTGAGGCGTGTGAGCCGGGACTCGGCGGCGGCGGCGTGAGGACTCCTCCCAAGGCGGGGGCCTTGAGGAGGGGCAGTGGGCCCTTGGCCCAGGCGGGGCGCGGGGTTTTTTTTTTAAATAAAATCTCGCGCAGAAAAACGAATAAAATAAATCTAAATGAACTCCAAATTTAATAAAATAAATTTTTCCCGACTCCTAAAAATGAGTCGAACAAAATGAACTTTAATCTGAGGGCCAAAATGCAAATTTTAAAATACTCATTTTTTCCCTATAGCAAATAAACTTCAAAAATCCAAAATTTGATTTATTTATTAAATCTTCATTTTTCCTAAATTTTGGGAAAGTCATATTATTCCCTCTCTTAAATTTTTTATTGGAAAAATATTTGAAGATAAATACAAATAAATCCGAATGATCCATTTTTTTTCAAAATTTGAGAAAACCCAAATATGAAAAATAATGAAATCTCCAACTCTCTCCGAGGGTCCTTGAGTTGCGTGAAATTTTCTAGGATCGGAAAATGCGAGAAAATATGATATGCATGATGACTTAATGTATAACATTCCAAATTGAAAATTTGGGATGTTACACACATCCTTGCGTGCAAAGATATAGATGGTGGTTCCAAGTTGTCAATGGGGGGCGAATGTTTTTTCGCAAAATACAAAGGCCCTTCTGGTGGGTCCCAGCTGTCAGGTGGAGGAACCATTATTTTGCGTGTAATAAGGAGGCACTTCCTTGCGTGCGGCCGTGGACCCAACTGTCATCCTCTCGATGTACAGTCCTCTTCCTGTGGATCTCGTTCGTTGACCACGCCGTGCCGAGAGCACCAGGGCAGTGGACGACGACAAGGCCTAGGAAGGGAACGACATGAAGCCATGGAAGACTTGGCAGTTGTTTCCCACGGGGAGGGGAGTACGAGGGTTTACTGGTTCGTCTGCCGTTGCCGAAGAATAACTGCAGTGGGTGAGTAGAGGGATGGCCAGGACAGTGATGGGAGTAGGGTGGGGCAGTGAGGTATGCACTGCAGCACAGCCGGACACGAGAGGAGGGAGCAGACAGTCCTGGCGGCGCTTGTTTGAGCGGCTGGAGCGGGAGCAGAGATTGAAGAAGCACGACGGCCGTTGGATGGACATCCAATAGTCGCTGCTCTCGTGTGTTGACTAAGTTGACACGGCGTTGTGTGTGCGTCAATCTTTTTTTAGGAAAGCGTACGCGTCATCCTATAGTAGGCGCACAAGTCAGCCTCAAATCTGTGGAAAACAACATACAGCCAATCTACCATTTTTCTAATAATTTATAGCCCATTTGCTAATTCTTAATGTTTTTTTGGAGCCCATATTTTTTTGTTAGCATTACAGCCCAAATTATTCCCACGGTTAAAAAATTATATGGAATTTTGTATGTTTCGGTGCGGTCCGAATTGTTTTTAATCCCGAAATTTCGAGTCACATTCAAACTAATTTGAAAAATAAATTCATATCAATATAAAATCCAAATAATTGCCCAAGCATAAAAATCAATGGACTTTAAAATATCGAAATGAAAAAAAAAGAAAATTGAAACTAATTGCTGGTTTGATATGTTTTAAAAATGTACAACCTATTTCTCATTACTGATAGCCCACTTTCTGGGTAAGCCTGCTCTCCTTATCTTGAAAGATTTACAGCCTAGCAGGGCTGACAAAGCAAGTAGGCCTCAGTTGGGTATTCTGCAAAATAAGAAAAAAACTGGGCTAGCCATTTTCAGAAAGAAAAAAAATACTAGGCTGGTCTTGCGGTAAACATAAAAGAAAAGGCTAGCTAGACAGGCCAGAGTGCCCCGCACAGCCCAGTTGACAACCTGCTTCCATCTCAAAAACAAAAATAATTGTGTGAGCTGCTGGGTCCCTGGTGTCAGCCGCTCGTTGTGCAATTCTCTCTTTTATTGACTACATTGACAATGGCATGGGACCCAGATGTCATAAATCCATTAGGAGGAACCTTTTTTTTTGCTTGAAATAAGGAGGCACTTGCTTGCATACTGACATGACCCTGATGGTTCCCTGCTGCCATCCTCTCCATGTACAATCATCTCCTGATTGTGTACGTGTCAACCTAGCAGGCCCACAAGTCAGCCTCTAAACCCGTGGCGGACAAATATAGCCCATTTAAAAAATAACGGCCCATTCCATACGTTCAAACATAACGTTGAACATTCAGATCAAAGTAACAGGTCTAATCCAGATATAGAGTACTGAACTTCCATGTGGACAACCATCACAGCCAAGTAAACTATCTACTGCCACTAATACTCTAGTAGTGTACAAGTACTAACTTACTCTTAGCTAACTAGACGATGCTAGGCGCCATCTGTGGTACACCCTAAACGCCGGAACCGACGTCCTCCTCCTCGCCTCAGACTTGCCAGAGGTGAGATAGGGCGCGTTGCTCGCGCGCGTTGGCCCTTTCCATGCCGGCGTGGTCCACCGAAGCTTCGGCTTCTAGTAATAGTTAATTTGATCTTGCTGAAAAACAGAAACTTTTGCGCTCACAAAACAATTCTAATTTCTAGCTGGAGAGTTCTTTTTAGTTGATACTTTTTGCAGAGGATTAATAGACAAATTGCTTAGGACTTCCTAATTTCTCAGGATCTTTAGAGTTACATAAGTATGATTTCAATTCAGATCTTTACAGACTGTTCTGTTTTTGACAGATTCTGTTTTTCATGCATAGTTTGCTTGTTTTCTAGTTTCTATGGCTTATATTGCTTAATATAAATTGTAGAATGATAGGGTACAGTAGGCATCATGTGAGAAAAATTATGAATCTTGTCTTGACAGTACCAAAGATAATGATTATTTTTATTATACTAGCAGACTTCTGAGTTTTTACATTGAGTTTTGTGTTGTGAAGTTTTCAAGTTTTGGGTGAAGTTTTGATGGACTACGGAATAAAGAGTGGCAAGAGCCTAAGCTTGGGGATGCCCAAGGCACCCCAAGGTAATATTCAAGGACAACCAAGAGCCGAAGCTTGGGGATGCCCCGGAAGGCATCCCTCTTTAAATCTTCGTTCATCGGTAACCTTACTTGAAGCTATATTTTTATTCACCACATGATATGAGTTTTGCTTGGAGCGTAATTTTATTTTATTAGGATTTGGTTTCTGTTATTTAGAGTAATGTTTTGCATCTTTTATTTCAATAAAAAGGTCAAGTATAGCCTTTACCATGCTTACTTTGCAAGTCCATATGTTCCTGTTTTAAAAACAGAAAGTTTGCTATTATGTTTTGAATATTTGTGAATAGTAAGAAGATGATAAAATCTTGAAATTTTTAAACAATGAGTAACAGAAAATTATCTACAGTGTGGTATTTTTTTCAGAATTTTTGGAGTTAGGGAAGTATGATTCCTCTTGCATTCTTTACAGACTATCCTGTTTAGACAGATTGGTGTTATGATTGCATTGTTTGCACATGTTTGCTTGTTTAATGATTCTATTTGATGATAGGAGTGTTAAATATGCAGAGGAATTTAGTATGCAATGTCAAATTATAATTTTAGTAATTTTCTACGTTAGAGAATGATAAGGTTTTGTACGGATTTATACTAACTTATCTCACGAGTTCTTGTTGAGTTTTGTGTGGATGAAGCTTTTAAGATTAAGGGAAACCGCGTTATGAAATGAATTAAGGAGACACAAAAGCTTAAGCTTGGGGGTGCCCAAGGCATCCCTAGTCAAGAAGTCTCAAGCATCTAAGCTTGGGGATGCCCCGGTTGGCAGTTTTGGTTGAACATAAGTTTTTGCTTCTTCACATGATCTGTGTTATCCTTGCAATGTCATTTTATTTTGTTTTTCATGCTGTTTGAATAAAGTACTTACGATCTGAAATTTTATTTATGTTAGAGAGTCTTCACATAGTCACATAATTATTCGACTACTCATTGATCTTCACTTATATCTTTTAGAGTAGTTTGTCATTTGCTCTAGTGCTTCACTTATATATTTTTAGAGTACGGCGGTAGTGTTATTTTGAAGAAATTGTTGAGCTCTCATGCTTCACTTATATTATTTTGAGTCTCTAAGCAGCATGGCAATTTTCTTTGGTTATAAAATTAGTCCTAATATGATAGGCATCCAAAAGGGATATAATAAAAGTTTCATATAAAGAGCTTTGAATACTATGAGAAGTTTGATTCCTTATGATTGTTTTGAGATATAATTATGGTGATATTAGAGTCATGCTAGTGTGTAATTGTGAATTTGAGAAATACTTGTGTTAAGGTTTGTGAGTCCTGTAGCATGCACGTATGGTGAACCGTTATGTAACGAAGTTGGAGCATGAGATATTTTTTTATTGTCTTCCTTATGAGTGGCGGTCGGGGACGAGCGATGGTATTTTCCTACCAATCTACCCCCTAGGAGCATGCGCATAGGACTTTGTTTCGATGGCTGCTACCTCTTGAGCATGCGTTGATTTTTTTCCTTGAAGAGGAAAGGGTGATGTAGCAAAGTAGCGTAAGTATTTCCCTCAGTTTTGAGAACTAAGGTACCAATTGCTACCTCTTGAGCATGTGTTGGTTTTCCCTTGAAGAGGAAAGGGTGATGGAGCAAGTAGCGCAAGTATTTCCCTCAGGTTTTTAGAACCAAGGTATCAATCCAGTATGAGAGTACATGCAAATCGCCTAGTACCTACACAAACAATCAAGAACCTTGCAACCAACACGATAAAGGGGTTGTCAATCCCTTCATGGCCACTTGCAAAAGTGAGATCTGATAAAGATAATAAGATAAGTATTTTTGGTTGTATAAATTGGAAAATAAAGATTGCAAAGTAAATAGTAAACTAGAATTGTAGATTGGAAACTTATATGATGTAAAGTAGACCCGGGGGCCATAGGTTTCACTAGTGGCTTCTCTTAAGATAGCATATATTACGGTGGGTGAACAAATTACTGCCGAGCAATTGATAGAAAAGCGCATAGTTATGATAATATCTAAGGTAATGATCATGAATACAGGGATCACGTCCATGTCAAGTAGACCGAAACGATTCTGCATCTACTACTATTACTCCACACATCGACCGCTATCCAGCATGCATCTAGAGTATTAAGTTCATAAGAGCGGAGTAACGCATTAGGCAAGATGACATGATGTAGAGGGATAAACTCAAGCAATATGATATAAACCCCATCTTTTTATCCTCGATGGAAACAATACAATACGTGTTGTTTCCCTTTACATCCTTTGGGATCGAGCACATAAGATTGAACCCAAAGCTAAGCACTTCTCCCATTGCAAGAAAGATCAATCTAGTAGGCCAAACTAAACCGATAATTCGAAGAGACTTGCAAAGAGATAAAATCATGCATATAAGAATTCAGAGAAGAATCAAATAATATTAATAGATAATCAAGTTCATAAACCCACAATTCATTGGATCTCGACAAACACACCGCAAAAGAGTATTACATCAAATAGATCTCCAAGAACATCGAGGAGAACTTTGTATTGAGATCCAAAGAGAGAGAAGAAGCCATCTAGCTAATATCTATGGACCCGAAGGTCTTTGGTAAACTACTCACACATCATTGGAAAGGCTATGGTGTTGATGTAGAAACCCTCCATGGTCGATTCCCCCTCCGGCAGATCGTCGGATAAGGCCCCAAGATGGGATCTCACGGGTACAGAAGTTTGCGGTGGTGGAAAAGTGGTTCTGTGGATCCCCTGGATGTTTTCAGGGTATAAGAGTATATATAGGCAAAAGAAGTAAGTCGGTGGAGCTACGAGGGGCCCACGAGGGAGTGTAGCCACCCGACCCGAATGGATCAAGTCTCTGTGCTCAGGTGTCATCCCTGGATCAGTAATGCTGACACCACACAGTACTTCGAAGGATTTATAACAGAGTAGCAATCACACACTTATTACATCGTTGTCCAAAAGAGGACTTATTACAATAAATATGGCTTAAGGCCATCTAATAACGATAACATTGGAAGACTTGGAAGATAAGTGAGTCCATCAACTCCATCGGCATCATCGAGTATAGAACCACGACTTAAAACACCTTACTGTCGTAAATGCGAAAAGTACTGCAACATGAAAGTTGCAGCCCAACAATTGACACATGGAATATCTTTGGCAATGTAACACATAGAGCGCAATGAAGCAATAAGCCTATACTACATGCATATATGGTTGGTGGAAAAGCTCTACGGTTACAGTTTTGCATAAAGCTATTTTTTCCCTACTGCAAAGGAATAAATTTGTTTAACTATCATGGTGGTTGTTAAACATTGAGAATGGTTGACAGCTTCCTCAATCCCAATTAAAAGTACTCATTAAAACCCAACAATATTAATTAGAGTAACATGTTGAGATTCACATGATATTCAAGTACTAGATACTCAAGATGTCCATAACCGGGGACACGGCTAATCATGATTAGTTTATACACTCTGCAGAGGTTTGCGCACTTTTCCCCACAAGACTCGATCGCCTCCGTTTGGTTCTCGCACTACATGGTGTTTGATAGACGGATGACCGATACAAAGTCTTTCAGAAGCACTATCACCTTACATGTGGGTAGACCGTACCAACCAACAACCCAAACATCTGCTAGGCTACCCGTAAGAGTTCGCACAACTTAGTCAACTATGCGAGCCCATAATGGCTTGTGGCTGCACCACGGAAGTTACTAGTTTGAATAATCTTATGATCCCTTTGAGCACAGGTGGCGGTCCGAAGAAATACAAGCAAGTCCTAATAGAAACCAGGTGCCTCAATCCACCCAGATGTGTGTTTAAGTTGCCACCTTAAATAAACCATTAATTAACAATCTCACATCTGTCATGGATATTCACTCACCCAATCCACGTCTACTAGCATAGCCTGGCATAATAAGCAAACGTAGAAGTAACTCCCAAGGTTTCATAAGTAAAACAGGTAATAGGTACTACCTCAATCTACTTCCCATCCCACAATTAAATTAGATCCTAACCATGCAAGTGTTTGAGGATTGATCTAATGCATAAAAACTGGGTAGTAGAAAAAGTATGATCAAGTGTTACTTGCCTTCGACGATCCATGAAACCTAGAGATTGAAATAACAAGCGGCACTCCGGGTGATCTATCGCAGACAAACAACAAGCATACAATAAGTATTCATCTAATCCACAGGTAAATCTCGAATAAAAGATCTGACCAGAAAGTTCAACTTAAGAACCCTGGTTGCAAAGGAATCGAATCAAATAAAGCAACGAAAAACATCCGGCGGAAGAAAACAGCTCAGTTCTAGCAAGTTGAAACTAGGTCAAATTTTATAGTAGCAAAACTTTGTTTAAGTTGATTAGTCGAACGGCGGTTTGAAAGCGAAACTCCAGCGCTTGAATCACTGATTCCGATAAGCGGCGAGAAGATAAACTTAAGCGAAGATTGGATCTGAAATCGAGATCGAAAAATAACGGATTAAATCCGATTAAGCGAAAAACGACGAGCGGTTAAGCGAGCGGACGTTCGTTAGCGAAAACTAACGGTGAACACGTTCGTTAAAAGCGAACGGATCGGTGAACATTCACTAATTAGTTGAACCGAAAAAAAACCAAATCTAGGGTTCGAGAAAAAAACCGAGGCGGTTTTTGAAAAAAAACAGGCGATGAGCAGTGGCGGCTATACCTCGTGAGACCTCGCGGGCGGAACGGGGCTCAGCGGGTTGGGAGTGGCTCAGCGGGGCTCGGCGAGGTCGTGAGGCGGCAACCCAGCGACGGCCAGGCGGCGTCAGGCGGCTCGGGTGGCGGCGAGCGACTCGGGTGGCGGCGAGATGAGGTGAGGCGTGAGGCGGGTTTTAAGGAGGAGGGTCTGCCTTGGGGAGGGTCACGGCGTGAGGCGTCGTCCCAAAGCGGGACTCGAGGCGGCGGCAGTGTCTCCCGAGGAGACGCCTCGGCCGGGGCCTCGGTAGGAGTGGCGTCAGTGGGCCTTAGCCCGGTCGGTATGTGTGATTTTTTTAAAATAAGATCACATGAAAAATGAATAAAATAAAATCTAAACGAACTCCAAAATTAATAAAGTAAATTTTCCCCGACTCCTAAAAATGAGTCGAACAAAATGAAGTTTAACACCGGGCCAAAATGCAAATTTTTAAAATACACATTTTTCCCTAAGGCAAATAAAAGTGACAAACTCCAAAATAAAAATCTAAAATTTGATTTATTTATTAAATCTTCAATTTTCCTAAATTTTGGGAAAGTCATATTATTCCCTCTCTTATTTTTGATATTGGAAAAATAATTGAAGATGAAATAAATAAAAATCAAAATGATCCTATTTTCAAAATTTGAGAAAACCCAAATATGAAAATAATGAAATCTCCAACACTCTCCGAGGGTCCTTGAGTTGCGTGAAATTTCTAGGATCGGCAAAATGCAAGAAAATATGAAATGCATGATGACTTAATGTATAACATTCCAAATTGAAAATTTGGGATGTTACACGGAGGAGGCGCGCCTACCCCCCTGGGCGCGCCCTCCTGCCTCGTGGCCGCCTCGTTGCTTCCTTGACTTCCACTCCAAGTCTCCTGGATTGTGTTTGTTCCAAAAAAGATCCTCACAAAGGTTTCGTTTCATTTGGATTCCGTTTGATATTCCTTTTCTGCGAAACACTTAAATAGGCAAGAAAACAGCAATTTGCACTGGGCCTTCGGTTAATAGGTTAGTCCCAAAAATAATATAAAAAGGTATATTAAAGCCCATTAAACATCCAAAATAGATAATATAATAGCATGAAACAATCAAAAATTATAGATACGTTTGAGACTTATGAAGTATCCCCAAGCTTAATTCGTGCTCATCCTCGAATAGGTAAATGATAAAACAGAATTTTTGATGTGGAATGCTACCTAACATAATTTTTCAATGTAATTCTCTTGACTGTGGCATGAATGTTTAGATCCAAAAGATTCTAGACAAAGTTTTAATATTGTAATAAAAATAGTAATACTTCAAGCATGCTAACCAAGCAATTATGTCTTATCAAAATAACATAGCCAAAGAAATCTTATCCCTAAAAAACCATATAGTTTGTCCATACTTCATTTTTGTCACACAAAATGCTCCCATCATGCACAACCCCGATGACAAGCCGAGCAATTGGTCCATACTTTTTAACGTGAGTCAGCCTTTTCAACCCTCACGCAATACATGAGCGCAAGCCATAGATATAGCACTACGGGTGGGATAGCATATGATGATGGGGGTTATGTGAGAAGACAAAAAAGGAGAAAGTCTCACATTGACGCGACTAATCAACGGGCTATGGAGATGCCGATCAATTGATGTCAATGCGAGGAGTAGGGATTGCCATGCAAGGGATGCACTAGAGCTATAAATATATGAAAGCTCATCAAACGAAACTATGTGGGTGTGCATCCAACTTGCTTGCTCACGAAGACCTAGGGCATTTTGAGGAAGCCCATCATTGGAATATACAAGCCAAGTTCTATAATGAAAAATTCCCACTAGTATATGAAAGTGACAAAATAAGAAACTCTCTATCATGAAGATCATGGTGCTATTTTGAAGCACAAGTGTGGAAAAAGGATAGTAAAAATTTGCCTTCTCTCTTTTTCTCTCAATTTTTTTGTTTGGGCTTCTTTGGCCTCCTTTTTTCTTGGGCTTCTTTGGCCTCTTTTTTTTTAATTTTTCGTCCGGAGTCTCATCCCGACTTGTGGGGGAATCATAGTCTCCATCATCCTTTCCTCACATGGGCCAATGCTCTAATAATGATGATCATCACACTTTTGTTTACTCATAACTCAATATTACAACTCGATACTAGAACAAAAATATGACTCTATGTGAATGCCTCCGGCGGTGTACCGGGATATGCAATGAATCAAGAGCGACATGTATGAAAGAATTATGAGGGTGGCTTTGCCACAAATACGATGTCAACTACATGATCATGCAAAGCAATATGACAATGATGGAGCGTTTCATAATAAACGGAATGGTGGAAAGTTGCATGGCAATATATCTCGGGATGGCTATGGAAATGCCATAATAGGTAGGTATGGTGGTTGTTTTGAGGAAGATATAAGGAGGCTTATGTGTGATAGAGCATATCGTATCACGGGGTTTGGATGCACCGGCGAAGTTTGCACCAACTCTCGAGGTGAGAAAGGGCAATACACGGTACCGTAGAGGGTAGGAAATTGTGAAAAGGTAAGAGTGCGTATAATCCATGGACTCACATTAGTCATAAAGAACTCATATACTTATTGCAAAAGTTTATTAGCCCTTGAAGCAAAGTACTACTACGCATGCCCCTAGGGGGGTAGATTGGTAGGAAAAGACCATCGCTCGTCCCCGGCCGCACTCATAAGGAAAGCAATCAAAGAACACCCCATGCTTCAAATTTGTCACACAACTTTTACCATACGTGCATGCTACGGGACTTGCAATCCTCAACACAAGTATTTCTCAATTCCACAATTACCCAACTAGCATGACTCTAACATTACCACCTTTATATCTCAAAACAACTATCAAGTATCAAAATTATCATAATATTCAATGCACTCTATATGAAAGTTTTTATTATACCCATCTTGGATGCCTATCATATTAGGACTAATTTATAGCCAAAGAAAATTACCGTGCTGATCTAAAAGACTCTCAAAATAATATAAGTGAAGAATGAAAGATCAATAATTTCTATAAAATAAAACCACCACCGTGCTCTAAAAAGTTATAAGTGAAGCACTAGAGCAAAATTATCTAGCTCAAAAGATATAAGTGAAGCACATAGAGTATTCTAATAAATTCCGATTCATGTGTGTCTCTCCCAAAATGTGTGTACATCAAGTATGATTGTGGTAAACTAAAAAGCAAAGAAATAAATCATACAAGACGCTCCAAGCAAAACACATATCATGTGGTGAATAAAATATAGCCTCAAGTAAAGTTACCGATAGACGAAGACGAAAGAGAGGATGCCTTCCGGGGCATCCCCAAGCTTAGGCTTTTGGTTGTCCTTGAATTTTACCTTGGGGTGCCTTGGGCATCCCCAAGCTTAGGCTTTTGCCACTCCTTATTCCATAATCCATCAAATCTTTACCCAAAAACTTGAAAACTTCACAACACAAAACTCAATAGAAAATCTCATGAGCTCCGTTAGTATAAGAAAACAAACCACCACCTTAAGGTACTGTAATGAACTCATTATTTATTTATATTGGTGTTAAACCTACTGTATTCCAACTTCTCTATGGTTCATACCCCCCGATACTAGCCATAGATTCATCAAAATAAGCAAACAACATACGAAAAAACAGAATCTGTTAAAAACAGAACAGTCCGTAGCAATCTGATTTATTCGAATACTTATGGAACTTCAAAAACTATGAAAAACTAGTTCAGCCTGGATAATGTGAATATTGATCTACTGAAAAAAGAATTGGTATTTTATCACCTTCTGGTGAATTTTAACAATTATTTTCGTGAGCGTAAAGTTGTTGTCTTTTTCAGCAAGATGAAACAACTATTACCCAAGAAGATCCTATTGGTTCTACTTGGCACAAACACTAATTAAAACATAAAACCACATCTAAACAGAGGCTAGATGAATTATTTATTACTAAATAGGAACAAAATGCAAGGAACAAAAAATAAAATTGGGTTGCCTCCCAACAAGCGCTATCTTTAACGCCCCTAGCTAGGCATTGATAATTTCGATGATGCTCACATGAAAGACAAGAATTGAAGCAGAAGGAGAGCATCATATAGCATATGAAAAACACATATACATCTAACATACTTCTTATGCATAGGCATCTTATAGGCAAATAAATTATCAAGACAAGCAAAAACTAGCATATGTAAGAAAGAAGTGAGAAACAATAACAATCTTAACATAACGAGAGGTAATTTAGTAACATGAAAATTTCTACAACCATATTTTCCTCTCTCATAATAATTACATGTGGGATCATATGAAAATTCAACAAAATAGCTATGACATAACATATTTTCAACACGATCCACATGCATGCGAAGTTGACACTCTTCCGAGATAGTGGGTGTCGGGGAAGCTGATCTGGCCCACGAACACCTATGGGATCGGCGGACCGAGCCCCTTTCGGTTCGGCGGGGGGCGGAGGTCGCATGAAGAGCAGATCGAGGCGAAGCACACGAGCAGTTTACCCAGCTTCGAGCTCTCGGGAGATAACACTCCTACCGCTTTGCATGTCCGAGTGTATTGAGTTCTTGCTCGGGGCTGAGTGCTACTGATACACACAAGCTGCTAACGAGACCCGGCGTGGGTGTTCTCGGCCTCGAACCTTCGAACCCCTCCAACCTCCCCCTACGTTGCGCATGGGCCTCCTTTTATATGCTAAAGGGGTCTCCGACAGGTGGCAACGTAGACAAGGGTAAAAATGGAAAAGGAGTGGTTGGTACAGCTACTTGTATAGTGTATCATACCTAACCCTGATGGCAGGGGACAAAGGCATTAAATGCCCGTCTACGTCGCCCTAACAGTGCAGAAAGGGACCGTCATGGGCGCCACCGCTTGCCACGATGGCAATCTTGTCAGCGCCGCTTGCCACCGCGCTCCGGCCGCCTGACCTCTCTTGCCCTGTAGCGCTGGAAAGGTCGAGGCGACACGTTAGTGGATGTCTTTGGGCGCAGTCTGAGTGGTGGTCTGCAGCGGCAAGCGCCTTTGTCATGGTTGTTGTCTTGTCGCGTCCGGAAGCTTGTCGCTCATCGGGCCTTCCCGGCAAGCTCCTCTTGCGGGGCCTTGTCTCCTAGGTGCCTTGGGTGGCCTTCCCGGCAAGCTCCTCTTGCCGGGCCTTGTCTCCTAGGTGCCTTGGGTGGCCTTCGGCAAGCTCCTCTTCTTGGGGCCTTGTCTCCTTGGATTGAATACTTTGTTCTTGAATGGCTCCAAAGGAACCACGGAGGACCTTGGCGGTCACCCGGTAAGCCCTGCCATGGGAGGCTGCAACTGCCCGTGCACAAGTTCGGGATACTAGGGTACCCCTACTCTAGTACACCGGCAGGAGCCCCGGGCTGGGCCACACTGCAGTGCCGAAGGCTGTTGGGCCGGGCCCAAAAGCAGGCATGTGCACGCGGCCTGGGTCTCATGGATGTTCTGCGGCCATCGGCGGGGAGTGGCGCCTGGGGATGGAGGATCTTGGATATTCCTCCGATGAGCACCTCCGACCCAGCGCCAAGCTCAGCTTGTTCTTCAAGGCGTGGTGGCGGCCCTCCAGCGACTGCGGGAAGAAATCCCAAAGCAGCTGGCCGAGGAGTCGCGCCAGATCTGCGCGGGAGCTCTTCAAAAGGTGCTGATGAAGGTGGCCTTTCGCAATCCAGGCCTCAACCTCACCAACGTCCTCAAGTCCTTGTCGCCGGATGCTGATGTGGAGGCACTCAAGACCCTTGTCGCACCCATCGTGGACAGGGTGAGCGGGATCAAGAGGGTTGAGGGCGATCGCGTAGATTAGGCCGCCCGCTTTCTCTTTTTCTTGCCGCTGCTGGTCATGTTATGAGAACAATCTATTAGAGCTGCGACAAGCTATCTTGTAATATAACTCTATTTGGGTAGCAATTGCTATGTTGTTTCCTTTACTTGGTTCCTTCCTTTGTATGTTTTTGCCCTCGCTTTTAGGGAACTTGTCATTGTGAGCACACAGGCATGAAGTCTTGAGACGTCTGACTTCTTTGGCGGTCTTGCTACCGACAAGAAACCTTGTCGCAACTAGTTGCAGCTCACTTAAGTTGTTGAGCGGACTCGAAACAAAGTAAGGCGCAACTAGCTCTGAGTTGGTTCCTCCGCGCAGGTGTTTTTCATACAAAGTAAATGCAGTCGTTCGAGGAAGATAACTTAAAAATTTTAAAACTGATTGCTCAAACTTTAGCAACTTAGCTTTTCTATCGTTTGCTTCCCGGTAAGGCTAGACTTCCTTGAGCGACGCTTGGTCCACACCATTATCTTCTCCTTTCCCCCCGGCAAACTTGTGGGCGAGGGAACCTTCCTTTCTTTGAGAAAGCGAAAGAAGAGAAAATAAAGATATGGAGCCTTATGGCTCGTTATTGCTTACGGGGTAGGTGCTGCACAAAGTGTCGGATAATGCATGCAAAATAGAAGTAGAAAGCATGAAATTGGCAAGATGTGCGAAGCACATTAGCCTTACTTATATGCAAGTCTGCGCCCGGCTTTGTACAAAGGATTACATGCAACATCGGCAAGACTTGTACAAAAGGTGGTTGCTTAACAGGTTAAACAACCGCACCCTCTGAGTAAAACTTACGAAGATGCTCAATGTTCCAGGAGTTGCTCATCGGAATGCCATCTTCGGTATCAAGGCGAACAGCGCCCGAGCCTAGTGACTCGTTTCACCCGGTAAGGGCCTTCCCACTTCAAGCGTCAACTTGTTGGAATTCTTGGCGAACTGAACGCAGCAAAGAACAAGGTCGCCTTCCTCGAGACTTCGGCATTAACTTTATGCGGCTATGGTAGCGGCGCAAAGCTTCTTGGTATCGAGCAGCTCGTCTGACTCTGAAGGCGATCCTCCTCAAGGAGCGGTAGCGTCATCTTGTCGCATAGCTGCTCTTGCTCAAGCTCATCATAAGCGAGCACTCGAGGTGATCCGTATCTGAGTTCCGTGGGGAGAACTGCCTCTGCTCCATAGACTAGAGCGAAAGGTGTACGGCGGTGGCTCGATTTGGCGTCGTCCTGATCGACCAAAGAACCACCAGTAGCTCCTCAATCCAGTTCTTTCCGCACTTGTGCAGCCTGTCAAAAGTTCTGGTCTTGAGCCCGCGCAACACTTCAGCATTCGCCCTCTCCGCTTGACCGTTACTTCTCAGATGAGCAACAGAAGCGAAGCAGACCTTGGCGCCAAGATCTTGGACGTACTGCATGAAGGTGCGGCTCGTGAATTGTGTGCCGTTGTCGGTGATGATTCTGTTAGGAATTCCGAAACGGCAAACAATCGACCTAAAGAACTTGATCACTTGTCTTTGTCACCTTCCTCACTGCTTCCACTTCCGGCCACTTTGTGAACTTGTCGATTACAGCGTACAAGTACTCAAACCCCGACAGCTCGGGGAAAGGGGCCGAGGATGTCGAAACCCCGGACCGAAAATGGCCAGGATAAAGGGATCGTCTGGAGAGCTTGAGCTGGCTGGTGTATCTGCTTGGAATGGAACCGCACGCTTCACACTTGGTTACTTGTGCGATTGCATCACGGAGGCTGTCGGCCAAAAGAAACCTTCTTAGGAACGCTTTGCGGCAAGTGCTCTGGCGCCAATGTGGTGACCACATATGCCTCCATGTATCTCTCGCCAACAGCTTTTGTCCGTCTTCGGTGAATACACTTCAATTTCACACCGTTGAGTCTTCTTACATGCAGTGTGTTGTCGACAAACTGGTACATACTTGACTGCCGGGCTACTCTTTCCGCTTCTTCTTGCTCTTGGGAAGTTCTCTGTCTGAAGGAAGCGGACAATCTCTTTGTGCCCATCTTTGGAGCTTGCGGCTCGACAACAAGGACTAAAGGCACATCTGCTGCTGCGGGAACATCTGCTTCCACGGCGAGAACCTGTGGCTCAGCCGGAGCTTGATGTTCCCCGGCAAGCTTGCCGGAGCAAAACTTGTCAGGAGCGTCTGCTTCAACGGAACAAATCCTAGGGCTTGCCGGAGCAGACTGCTCCTCAGCACCCTTGGTGTTGATCTTGAGGATCTTCTTGACGGCGACTTCGGGAAGCTCTATCGGAAAATAGTCACCAGAGATCAAATCCTCTTCTTACACTTGCCGGTGGAGCTCGATGGTGCGTCCTCGACGGTAGCGCAGCACTCCGAAGAGGTGCGCTTGCCGGAGTGGGCATCAGAGCTCTTGCCGGACTTGGTCTTCTTCTTCGCCCCGGGAGCTTGGTGGCAAGTGGCTTGCAATCTGCTGCAGCTGCTGCTTCCCGGTAGATCTTGTCGGCGCAGATAAGAGCATCCTTCTTGTCGCCAGGGACAGAGATGGCATGAGCCAGGATCTGACATTGGGCTTGAGCACCAGCGGGAAGTAGTTGGCCAGGATCTTGTCGTCTCGCCCCCCGGCAGCTTGCACCGCGATGGTGTAGATGCTGAGGAACTCCGACGGATGCGTCTTGCCGTCTTAATTCTCGAATGCGTCGGCCTGAAATTCTTCTTCTTTGAGCCCTTTGGACTTGCCGCAGCTCACGAGTGAACGCAGGGCAACCTATCGCGTCTGACAAGTCGCTGGTTCCCTGGCGCATGCATGTCGACAGAGGGCCCAGCGCGCTGGTCGGATTGACGCCGCGCTTCTCTTCGGCGCTCGATGCGAGTTCGAGCGTCTTCTTGCTGTCATTCGTGAAGAACTTGGCGCTGATCGCGACGAGCTCGTGGATCCGATGATGCGGTGGAGTCACTATCGAGGTGGATCCGTGAGTCGGCGATCTTAACCTTCGGGCGGAGAGTGCATGGTGGTTGCACCCCACGGTTTCATCGCCACCGGCTCGTGTTTGGCGATCCTGCCGGCGGCGCTGCACTTTCGGCTGCTGCGGGCGTCGCCGTTAGCAAAGCCGATGAGACTACGAATGGTGGCCCTCCATTCATCGACCTTGTCGGCTGTTGGAGGTAATCCAGGAAGCGATTGAGCTCGCCAAAGCTTCTGCTGGAGTGGTGGGTGGCAATGGCGAGCGGCGCGAGGCGGGATATGCTCGGACTTCTAACTAAGTTAGAAGGCGATATCCCGTCCGAGCGATCGTGCCTCGCTTCGCGCCCGACATGTTGGCGTGCATGCTGGTCTTGAGCATCCCGAGATCCACCGGCTCGACCTTGGTCCAACGAGCGTATGGCGTTGTGAATACCATGACGCTGTCGGTCCCGCGCCTCTGAGACGGGCGCGGTGCATGTCTGGGACGCCGAGGTCTGCGCAGCCTTGTCCTTGGACTTGGCAGACCTTGTGGGCTCCCTCGTCGACGTCCATTCTTCGCGGCGTCTACCCCACCACCCGTTTGCTCCGGTGGTGGTGGGTTAACAGACGAAACATCTGCCGCGAAGCCTTCTTCTTCGTGGCATGTCGATGAAGATGATGAAGATCTAGCTTCGTGTGGATGCGGATCAGGTTCACACAATCTCGGCGCCCCTACAGCACGCCAAAGATGTCGGGAAGCTGATCGGCCCACGAACACCTATGGGACCGGCGGACCGAGCCCCTTCCGGTTCGGGCGGGGGCGGAGGTCGCGAAGAGCAGATCGAGGCGAAGCACACGAGCAGTTTACCCAGCGAGCTCTCCGGAGAGATAACACTCCTACTGCTGCATGTCTGAGTGTATTGAGTTCTTGCTCAGGAGCGCTGAGTGCTACAGTACACACAAGCTGCTAACGAGACCGAGCGTGGGTGTTCTCTGGCCTCGAACCTTTTGAACCCCTCCAACCTCCCCCTATGTTGCGCATGGGCCTCCTTTTATATGCTAAAGGGGTCTCCGACAGGTGGCAACGTAGACAAGGGTAAAAATGGAAAAGGAGTGGTTGGTACAGCTACTTGTACAGTGTATCATACCTAACCCTGACGGCGGCAGGGACAAAGGCATTAAATGCCCGTCTCGTCGCCCTAACGGTGCGAAAGGGACCGTCGAGGCGCCACCGCTTGCCACGATGGCAATCTTGTCGGCGCCGCTTGCCACAGCGCTCCGGCCGCCTGACCTCTTGCCACTGTGGCGCTGGAAAGGTCGTGGCGACACGTTAGTGGATGTGCTTTGGAGCCTTGGTCTGAGTGGTTGTCTGCCATGACAAGCGCCTTGCCGCGGTTGTTGTCTTGTCGCGTCCGGAAGCTTGTCGCTCATCGGGCCTTCCCGGCAAGCTCCTCTTGCCGGGGCCTTGTCTCCTAGGTGCCTTGGGTGGCCTTCCCGGCAAGCTCCTCTTACCGGGGCCTTGTCTCCTTGGCTTGAATACTTTGTTCTTGAATGGCTCCAAAGGAACGGAGGACCTTGGCGGTCACCCGGTAAGCCCTGCCGCGGAGGGCTGCAACTGCCCGTGCACAAGTTCGGGATACTAGGGTACCCCTACTCTAGTACACCGACAGTGGGATTATCATTAACTAAAGTCATGACCTCTACAAACCCACTTTTATCAAAAATACCATAAGATTGAACATTCTACAAATATGTTGGATCTAAAGTTGACACTCTTCCAAACCCGCTTTTCATATTATTGCAAACACTATTATCAATCTCATATTCATCATGGGGCTTAAATAAATTTTCAAGATCACAAGAAGAATCACCCCAATCATGATCATTGCAACAAGTAGTAGACATAGCAAAACTAGCATCCCCAAGCTTAGGGTTTTGCATATTATTAGCACAATTGACATCAAGAGAATTTATAGTAAAATCATTGCAATCATGCTTTTTATTCAAGGAGCTATCGTGAATCTCTTCATAAATTTCTTCATCACAATTTTCAGATTCACGAATTTTAAACAAAACCTCATAAAGATAATCTAGTGCACTCAACTCACTAGCAATAGATTCATCATAATTGGATCTCTTAAAGAAATTAGCAAGTGGATGAGGACCCATAAACTTTTAGCAAGCGAAGATGCAAGCAAAAAGAAGGTACATGGTAACACAAGATCGAATGGAAGAAGGGCGAAAGAAAAGGGCAACTCTTGTGAAGTGGGGGAGAGGAAAATGAGAGGCAAATGGCAAATAATGTAATGCGAGGGATAAGAGTTTGTGATGGGTACTTGGTATGTCTTGACTTGTGCGTAGATCTCCCCGGCAACGGTGCCAGAAATGTCTAGTTGACGGGGGATCAAATCTTGACTTGACTTGGCGTAAGCCTCCCCGGCAACGGCGCCAGAAATCCTTCTTGCTACCTCTTGAGCATGCGTTGGTTTTCCCTTGAAGAGGAAAGGGTGATGCAGCAAAGTAGCGTAAGTATCTCCCTCAGTTTTTGAGAACCAAGGTATCAATCCAGTAGGATACTACACACAAATCACCTAGTACCTGCACAAACAACCAAGAACCTTGCAACCAACGCGATAAAGGGGTTGTCAATCCCTTCACGGTCACTTGCAAAAGTGAGATCTGATAAAGATAATAAGATAAATATTTTTGGTATTTTTGGTTGTATAGATTGGAAAATAAAGATTGCAAAGTAAATAGTAACCTAGAATTTTAGATTGGAAACTTGTATGATGTAAAGTAGACCCGGGGGCCATAGGTGTCACTAGTGGCTTCTCTCAAGATAGCATATATTACGGTGGGTGAACAAATTACTACTGAGCAATTGATAGAAAAGCGGATAATTATGATGATATCTAAGGCAGTGATCATGAATACAGGGATCACGTCCATGTCAAGTAGACCGAAATAATTCTGCATCTACTACTATTACTCCACACATCGACCGCTATCCAGCATGCATCTAGAGTATTAAGTTCATAAGAACGCAGTAACGCATTAGGCATGATGACATGATGTAGAGGGATAAACTCAAGCAATATGATATAAACCCCATATTTTTATCCTCGATTGCAACAATACAATATGTGTCATTTCCCTCTGTCACTGGGATCGAGCACCGCAAGATTGAACCCAAAGTTAAGCACTTCTCCCATTGCAAGAAAGATCAATCTGGTAGGCCAAACTAAACCGATAAATCGAAGAGACTTGCAAAGATATCAAATCATGCATATAAGAATTCAGAGAAGAATCAAATAATATTCATAGATAATCAAGTTCATAAACCCACAATTCATCGGATCTCGGCAAACACACCGCAAATGAGTATTACATCGAATAGATCTCCAAGAACATCGAGGAGAACTTTGTATTGAGATCCAAAGAGAGAGAAGAAGCCATCTAGCTAATATCTATGGACCCGAAGGTCCGTGGTAATTGATACGTCTCCGACGTATCTATAATTTATGAAGTATTCATGCTATTATATTATCCATCTTGGATGTTTAATGGGCTTTATTATGCAATTTTATATTATTTTTGGGACTAACCTATTGACCCGAGCCGGTGTCGATTCTGTTTTTTCCTTGTTTTAGTGTTTGAAGAAAAGGAATATCAAACGGAGTCGAAACGGAATGAAACCTTCTGGAGAAGTTATTTTTGGAAGGAAAGCTACCCGATGGACTTGGAGTGCATGTCAGGAAAGAAACGAGGGAGGCACGAGGTAGGGGGGTGCACCCACCCCCCTAGGGCGCGCCCTCCACCCTCGTGGGCCCCTCTTGGCTCCCCTGACGTACTTCTTCCTCCTATATATACCCATATACCCTAAAAACTTCGGGGAACATAATAGATCGGGAGTTCAGCCGCCGCAAGCCTCTGTAGCCACCAAAAACAAATCGGGACCCTGTTCCGGCACCCTGCCGGAGGGGGGGAATCCTCACCGGTGGCCATCTTCATCATCTCGGCGCTCTCCATGACGAGGAGGGAGTAGTTCACCCTCGGGGCTGAGGGTATGTACCAGTAGCTATGTGTTTGATCTCTCTCTCTCTCTCTCTCTCTCTCGTGTTCTTGATTTTGTACGATCTTGATGTATCGCGAGCTTTGCTATTATAGTTGGATCTTATGTTTCTTCTCCCCTCTACTCTCTTGTAATGGATTGAGTTTTCCCTTTGAAGTAATCTTATCAGATTGAGTCTTTAATGATTTGAGAACACTTGATGTATGTCTTGACGTGCGTATCTGTGGTGACAATGGGATATCGCGTGATTCAGTTGATGTATGTTTTGGTGATCAACTTGCGGGTTCCGCCCATGAACCTATGCATAGGGGATGTCACACGTTTTCGTCTTGACTCTCCGGTATAAACTTCTGGGCACTCTTTGAGGTTCTATGTGTTGGTTGAATAGATGAATCTGAGATTGTGTGATGCATATCGTATAATCATACCCACGGATACTTGAGGTGACATTGGAGTATCTAGGTGACATTAGGGTTTTGGTTGATTTGTGTCTTAAGGTGTCATTCTAGTATGAACTCTAGGGCTGTTTGTGACACTTATAGGAATAGCCCAACGGGTTGATTGGAAAGAATAACTTTGAGGTGGTTTCGTACCCTACCATAATCTCTTCGTTTGTTCTCCGCTATTAGTGACTTTGGAGTGACTCTTTGTTGCTTGTTGAGGGAGTTATATGATCCAGTTATATTATTATTGTTGAGAGAACTTGTACTAGTGAAAGTATGAACCCTAGGCCTTGTTTCCTAGCATTGCAATACATTTTATGCTCACTTTTATCATTAGTTACCTTGATGTTTTTATAATTTCAGATTACGAAAACCTATATCTACCATCCATATTACACTTGTATCACCATCTTTTCGCCGAACTAGTGCACCTATACAATTTATCATTGTATTGGGTGTGTTGGGGACACAACAGACTCTTTGTTATTTGGTTGCAGGGTTGCTTGAGAGTGACCATCTTCATCCTACGCCTCCCACGAATTGATAAACCTTAAGTCATCCACTTGAGGTAAATTTGCTACTGTCCTACAAACCTCTGCACTTGGAGGCCCAACAACGTCTACAAGGAGAAGGTTGCGTAGTAGACATCAAGCAGTTTAAAGCGCCCGTTCTTGAGGAGGTGAGTGCTTGAAGGTATAACTTTAGATCTTGCAATCGAATCTTCTAGTTTCTTGTTTTATCACTAGTTTAGTCTATAAAAGAAAAGTGCAAAAAATGGAATTAAGGGTGCCTCATATGCTTCATCTTTTTAATATCTTTTGTGAGAATGATGGGAAGGAAAATTGTGCTCAAGTACTAGAAGAAGAATTACATAGAATGCTTGGCATAAAATATGTGAATGACGAGCATGATTGCAATGTTGTTAGTATGAATTCTTTGAATACCCATAATGCTAATGATATGCAAAGCCACAAGCTTGGGGATGCTATGTTTAATGAAGATGATATGTTTAGTCCCCCATGTTTTGATGAGCAAATTCATTATGATGATAGCATGCCTCCTATTTATGATGATTATATTGATGAAAGTGGGTTTGGAAGAGTGTCAACTTTAGGAAGTAATGATCCCACTATTTTGGAGGGTATTGAATCTTATACTATTTATGAAAGTGGATTTGGAGAGGTCATGACTTTATTTAGTGATGAATCCACTATTTCGGAAGAGGTTTCAATTGATTATGAGAATAAAGTTGCTACTTATGATGATTATTGTGATGAAACTTATGCTATAAAGAGTAGTGATGATTATATTTATAAAACTTGTCATGATTATGATTACCCTTTTTCTGAACGTTACTCTTTTAATGTGGAAACAATTTATAGTATTCAAGTCTCTTATGATACTCCCGCTATCCCGAATGAGAAGAATTTTGCTTATGAGGAGAGTAGTAATTTTTCTATGCTTGTAGATCATGAAAAGAATGCTTTAGGTGCTGTTTATATTGTTTAATTTATTCATGATGCTACTGAAAATTATTATGAGGGAGGAATATATGCTTGTAGGAATTGCAATAATATCAAGTTTCCTCTCTATGTGCTTAATATCTTGGAGTTATGTTTGTTTTGCCTTCCTATGCTAGTTGATTATTGTTCCCATAAGTTGTTTGCTCACAAAATCCCTATGCATAGGAAGTGGGTTAGACTTAAATGTGCTAGTCATATTTTTCATGATGCTCTCTTTATTTTTCAATTCTTATCTTTTATATGAGCATAATTGAAATCATCATGCCTAGCTAGGGGCGTTAAACGTTAGCGCTTGTTGGGAGGCAACCCAAATTTATTTTAGCTTCTTGCTTTTTGGTTCTGTTGAGTAATAAATAATCCATCTAGCTTCTGGTTAGATGTGTTTTCATATTTTAATTAGTGTTTGTGCCAAGTAGAACCTTTGGGAAGACTTGGGTGATGTCTTTATGATCATGCTGTAAAAAACAGAAACTTTAGCACTCACAAAATTAGCTTCAAATTTTTACTGGAGAGTGCTATTTAGTTGATTCTTTTTGCATATGATTACTAGACAAATTCCTCAGGTTCAAAAATTTATTTTAGAATTTTTGGAGTTCAAGAAGTATACGTTTGATACAGATTACTACAGACTGTTCTGTTTTTGACAGATTCTGCTTTCATTGTGTTGCTTGCTTATTTTGATAATCTATGGCTAGTAAAATAGTTTATAAACCATATAGAAGTTGGAATACAGTAGGTTTAACACCAATAAAAATAAAGAATGAGTTCATTACAGTACCTTGAAGCGGTGTTTTGTTTTCTTTCGCTAACGGAGCTCACGAGTTTTCTGTTAAGTTTTGTGTTGTGAAGTTTTCAAGTTTTGGGTAAAGATTCGATGGACTATGGAATAAGGAGTGGCAAGAAGCTTGGGGATGCCCAAGGCACCCCAAGGTAATATTAAATGATAACCAAGAGCCTAAGCTTGGGGATGCCCCGGAAGGCATCCCCTCTTTAAATCTTCGTTCATCGGTAACTTTACTTGGAGCTATATTTTTATTCACCACATGATATGTGTTTTGCTTGGAGCGTCATTTTATTTTCTTTAGCTTTGCTTTCTGTTTGAATAAAGTATCAAGATCTGAAATTCCTAAATGAGAGAGTCTTCACATAGCTACATAATTATTCGACTACTCATTGATCTTCACTTATATCTTTCGGAGTAGTTTGTTATTGCTCTAGTGTTTCACTTATATCTTTTAGAGCATGACGATAGTTTTATTTTGAAGAAATAGATGAACTCTCATGATTCACTTATATTATTTTGTGAGTCTTAAACAGCATGGTAATGTGCTTAATCCTAATATGCTAGGTATTCAAGACTAGTAAAAACTTTCTTATGAGTGTGTTGAATACTAAGAAAAGTTTGATGATTGATGATTGTTTTGAGATATGGAGGTAATAATATCAAAGTCGTGCTAGTTGAGTAGTTGTGAATTTGAGAAATGCTTGTGTTGAAGTTTGCAAGTCCCGTAGCATGCACGTATGGTAAACGATATGTAACAAATTTGAAACATGAGGTGTTCATTGATTGTCCTCCTTATGAGTGGCGGTCGGGGACGAGCGATGGTCTTTTCCTACCAATCTATCCCCCTAGGAGCATGCACGTAGTGCTTTGGTTTTTGATGACTTTTAGATTTTTGCAATAAGTGTGTCAGTTCTTTATGACTAATGTTGAGTCCATGGATTATACGCACTCTCACCCTTCCATCATTGCTAGCCTCTTCGGTACCATGCATTGCCCTTTCTCACATTGAGAGTTGGTGCAAACTTCGCCGGTGCATCCAAACCCCGTGATATGATACGCTCTTTCACACATAAACCTCCTTATATCTTCCTCAAAACAGCCACCATACCTACCTATTATGGCATTTCCATAGCCATTCCGAGATATATTGCCATGCAACTTTCCACCATTCCATCATGATACATTTATCATTGTCATATTGCTTAGCATGATCATGTAGTTGACATAGTATTTGTGGCAAAGCCACAATTCATAATTCTTTCATACATGTCACTCTTGGTTCATTACATATCTCGGTACACCGCCGGAGGCATTCATATAGAGTCATCTTTTGTTCTAAGTATCGAGTTGTAATCATTGAGTTGTAAATAAATAGAAGTGTGATGATCATCATTTTCTAGAGCATTGTCCCAAGTGAGGAATAAAAAAAAGAGAAAGGCCATAAAAAAAGAGAAAGGCCATAAAAAAGAGAAAGGCCATAAAAAAACAGAAGGCCCAAAAAAATGAGAGAAAAAGAGAGAAGGGACAATGCTACTATCCTTTGCCACACTTTTGCTTCAAAGTAGCACCACAATCTTCATGATAGAGAGTCTCTTGTTTTGTCACTTTCATATACTAGTGGGAATTTTTCATTATATAACTTGGCTTGTATATTGCAACAATGGGCCTCCTCAAGTGCCCTAGGTCTTAGTGAGCAAGCAAGTTGGATGCACACCCACTTAGTTTATTTTGTTGAGCTTTCATACATTTATATAGCTCTAGTGCATCTGTTGCATGGCAATCCCTACTCCTTGCACTAACATAAATCGATGGGCATCTCCATAGCTCATTGATTAGCCTTGTTGATGTGAGACTTTCTCCTTTTTTGTCTTCTCCACATAACGCCCATCATCATATTCTATTCCACCCATAGTGCTATGTCCATGGCTAGCACTCATATATTGCGTGAAAGTTTATAGGTTTGAGATTACTAAAGTATGAAACAATTGCTTGGCTTGTCATCGGGGTGGTGCATGATGAGAGCATTCTTGTGTGACGAAAATGGAGCATGACTAAACTATATGATTTTGTAGGGATAATCTTTCTTTGGCCATGTTATTTCGAGAAGACATAATTGCTTAGTTAGTATGCTTGAAGTATTATCATTTTTATGTCAATATGAACTTTTATCTTGAATCTTTCGGATCTGAATATTCATACCACAATTAAGAAGAATTACATTGAAATTATGCCTAGTAGCATTCCACATCAAAAATTCTGTTTTTTTCATTTACCTACTCGAGGACGAGCAGGAATTAAGCTTGGGGATGTTGATACGTCTCCAACGTATCTATAATTTATAAGTATTCATGCTATTATATTATCCATATTGGATGTTTAATGGGCTTTACTATGCACTTTTATATTATTTTTGGGACTAACCTATTGACCCAGAGCCCAGTGCCAGTTCCTGTTTTCCCCCTTGTTTTAGTGTTTCAAAGAAAAGGAATATCAAACGGAGTCAAAACGGAATGAAACCTTCTGGAGAAGTTAATTTTGGAAGGAAAGCTACCCGATGGACTTGGAGTGCACGTCAGGAAAGAAACGAGGGAGCCACGAGGTAGGGGGGCGCACCCACTCCCCCTAGGGCGCGCCCTCCACCCTCGTGGGCCCCTCGTGGCTCCCCTGACGTACTTCTTCCTCCTATATATACCCATATACCCTAAAAACTTTGGGGAACATAATAGATCGGGAGTTCCGCCACCGCAAGCCTCTGTAGCCACCAAAAACCAATCGGGACCCTGTTTCGGCACCTTGTCGGAGGGGGGGGGGAACCCTCACCGGTGGCCATCTTCATCATCCCGGCGATCTCCATGATGAGGAGGGAGTAGTACACCCTCGGGGCTGAGGGTATGTACCAGTAGCTATGTGTTTGATCTCTCTCTCTCATGTTCTTGATTTGGTACGATCTTGATGTATCGCGAGCTTTGCTATTATAGTTGGATCTTATGTTTCTTCTCCCCTCTACTCTCTTGTAATGGATTGAGTTTTCCCTTTGAAGTAATCTTATCGGATTGAGTCTTTAATGACTTGAGAACACTTGATGTATGTCTTGCCGTGCGTATCTGTGGTGACAATGGGATATCGCGTGATTCACTTGATGTATGTTTTGGTGATCAACTTGCGGGTTCCGCCCATGAACCTATGCATAGGGGTTGGCACACGTTTTCGTCTTGACTCTCCGGTATAAACTTTGGGGCACTCTTTGAGGTTCTATGTGTTGGTTGAATAGATGAATCTGAGATTGTGTGATGCATATCGTATAATCATACCCACGGATACTTGAGGTGACATTGGAGTATCTAGGTGACATTAGGGTTTTGGTTGATTTGTGTCTTAAGGTGTTATTCTAGTACGAACTCTAGGGTTGTTTGTGAAACTTATAGGAATAGCCCAACGGATTGGTTGGAAAGAATAACTTTGAGGTGGTTTCGTACCCTACAATAATCTCTTCGTTTGTTCTCCGCTATTAGTGACTTTGGAGTGACTCTTTGTTGCACGTTGAGGGATTGTTATATGATCTCTAGGCCTTGTTTCTAAGCATTGCAATATTGTTTTTTCTCACTTTTACCACTTGCTACCTTGCTGTTTTTATATTTTCATGTTACAAAAACCTATATCTACTATCCATGTTGCACTTGTATCACCATCTCTTCGCCGAACTAGTGCACCTATACAATTTACCATTGTATTGGGTGTGTTGGGGACACAAGAGATTCTTTGTTATTTGGTTGCAGGGTTGTTTGAGAGAGACCATCTTCATCCTACACCTCCCACGGATTGATAAACCTTAGGTCATCCACTTGAGGGAAATTTGCTGTTGTCCTACAAACCTCCACACTTGGAGGCCCAACAACGTCTACAAGAAGAAGGTTACGTAGTAGACATCAACCTCTCCAACTGAAGATAAATCAATCTAGTTGGCCAAACCAAACAGACAAATCAGAGAGAAATAAAAAGCTATGACAATCATGCATAATAAAGTTCAGAAAAGACTCAATACTTCTCATGAATATTCAGATCATAAACACACAATTCAACTGATCCCAACAAACACACTGCAAAAGAAGATTACATCGGATAGAACTCTAAGAAACATTGAGGAGGACATGGTATTGAAGATCAAAGAGAGAGAAGAAGCCATCTAGCTAATAGTTATGGACCGTAGGTCTGTGGTGAACTACTCACGCGTCATCGGAAGGCAGAAAGGATGATGTAGAAGCTGTCCGTGATTGATTCCCCTTCCGACAGAGTACCAGAAAAGGCCTCCAAATGGGATTGCGGAAGAACAGAAGCTTGCAGCGGCAGAAAAAAGTGTTTCGGGTGGTTCTATGTTAATTTGGGAATTTATAGAAGTAGAAATATGCCAGAGGGAGCTGCGTGGGGTCCACAAGCTCAGGGGGCACACCTAACCCCCTAGGGTGCGCTCCTAGAGCTTTTGGCTCTCTCGTATCTCGTCGGGTCTCCTCCTGAAGCTTCGAAGGTCCCTTCTGGTCCAGGAAAAATGAATCCAAAGTTTTTTTTCCTTTTGGACTTTGTTTGATATTGATTTTCTGAAAATCCAAAAACAAGTAAAAAACAACAACTAGCACTGGGCACTAGGTTAATAGGTTAGTCCCAAAAAATGATATAAATAGCATATAAATGCATATAAAACATCCAAGGTTGATACTATAATAGCATGGAACAATCGAAAGTTATACATAAGTTGGAAACGTATTAGTTGTTTAGGTGGACAAGGCGCCTCAGAATTCATGCCATACGACCGCTGATACGGGCGCTCACGGTTGTATGGAACATCGTATTTTGTGTTGTTTTTGCTAGTGCGCCTCCTGATGATTTCTTCTATCTCCATGCCCACTCCTTTCCATGTTCACACATGATTTCTTCCCCGTTGGCCAATTTCCTGTGGAAACACGTCAAAGAGAGGATTTGTGAAATGCTTTGCATTCATTAGTCATTAGTTGCAATATCGGCGTGAATATCTCGGTATTAATGAAATATATCGGTTTAAATAAAGGGTGAATGAGTGTAAATATATCACTCATCATTCGTAGGAAAAATATATCATGGGGCTTGTACATGATCGGCTACTAGCAATCCACATCAAAGATCTTGTCTCAGCATTTTTATTAATATAACTCGAGCGGGGCCGGTCGTACAATGGTTGACGCCATGCAACTGCAGTGCATGTGTCGATCAAACAATGTGATCTGAGCTGGAGCATAAACATCTGGGAAGAGTGATAAACTCCCGAGCTCCTCGAACACAATGAGACATTCCTCTATAAGAAATACCGCTAGCGAGTTAACAACTAAGATATTAAACCCCATAAATGACGTGCATTTCATAATCATACACACATTATGCACATCCACAAACTCTAGGACTTAAAGCATGTATTCAAAGGCTCTATTGAGCAAAATATAGACAAGTTATTACAGAAAGGGGTCACATGACCCAACACTCAGCTACAAGCAATAACGAAAGCAAATTATGTCGTAGTAAAGAACAAGTTTAACAAACGGTTTAAGAAGCCTTGAAATGAACAAACGACTCTCCCTAGGCACCGAATTGCCATCTGGGACCCCCAAGCTACTCGGTGATGTCAATGTCAAGGTAGAAACCTCCAAGGGGATCATCGTTCTCTTCTACGGCGGTTCATTAAGCAAGGGTGCATACAAATGTACCGTGAAGACTTACATCAGAACTATCTACACATGCTCAAGTATCAACGAAGATGATTGTGGACTTATTTGCAGAAATGTTAGCTTTGACCTTTGGCTGACCTGAACTACGACTAACTAGTAGTTTTATCAAGGTAAGAGAGAACACATGATTCAAGCATCTAGCTAGTCTCTGCATCAAAACACTACCATGGATCCTTCCTCGACTTCCCTAGAGAAAGCAACCCAAGGCAGTCACACTTATCTAGATGGTTTAGTGTAACCATTTATCTTGTCTATGAATAGTATAAGTTCCCAAGTGATCCATAACCATAGACACGGCTATTCAAATAGATTATTGACCCTGCTGGGGTGTATTTCTTTACACATGCGTTCACCACTTACCACAATGTACTCGGCAAACCTCAAGCGAAAGCCGGCGAGGGTTTTATAACCACGATCGTTGACTTACAACGACTCTAGACCAAGGAAGTTGCCTATCTAAGTTGGAACCTGCGATTGGAAGTCTGGCCAAATTTTCTAATATGGCCTCAAACTTCTGTATAGGGCCCCAAGTCGATCATGATTGGGCCGTTCACACACTTCGCAGACTCGAACACATGCTACTAATGGTTTATCTCGGAACAAAGACACATTACTAAGTTCCTAAGTGTCGTGTTAATGAGACAACCTACCATGTGCTCCCACATAGCCTCTCGTGTCTACCTTTACTAGTCCAGTTCACACTCTTAAAGCTAAAATACGAGAACAATATCACTACTGCTTCCAATTCAAAAACCATGTGTGACACCCGGATAATTATGCTACAGTAACCTTCTAGTAATGATGCCACGTCGCCATGATTACTGTTGCTAATCTCGCGTTAGTTCAAAACGATTCAAATTCAAATTTGAGTTAATGGCAAACATCAAAAGTTTTCAAACATTAAAACTAAAATGTTCGGTTTGCGAAAAATAATCCATACATTATTTTGGTGAAGTAACCACACTTTTACAAAATGTTTAAGTATTCTGAAATAGATAAAACAGTAGCAGAAACTGATAATTAAATGCCTTTTTCAATTAATAAAATATCAATCTAATTTATTTAATTGCGCGAACTAATGGGGCAGTGACATATTTGTGAAACTAAATTAGGAACTAGTTTTGTATTTTATCTAAACTATAGCAATGTGAAACTAAAATAATACATAAAAGAATAAATAAAAATAATAGGTAGAAACCCCCTGGGCCACTTGGCCCAAATGGTCGAAGTTGCCAGGCCGGCCCACCTAACCCCCTCGTTCCTCTTTCTCTGTTCACCCCACCCCTGTGGACACAGAGCGCCCGTCCACGGCGCCGATGGCCACGGGGCGGCCATCCGGTGCACCCCGGCGCCTACTAGATCGACGACAACCCCTCCCTGATGCCCCGATACCCTAGAGCCCTCCTGCCTTTCCCCCTCGGTTTCTCCCTCGTCAGATCCGCCACACTGAACCCCCCCCCCCCGTCGCCACGGCGAAGCTCGCCGGCATGGCTACCCTCCTCCCCGGCTCCTGCTTTCGAGTCCCTCTGCTCCGTCGTCATCCTCTACGTTGCGTGAGGCCGCCCGTTGGAGCTAGGACCCCCCTGCATCGAGCCCTGCATCATCTCCGTCGTCCTCAGCCCCGTCGATCGTCGCCATCGATTCCGGCAAGGCCGAGCCATCCCCGAGGCCGCTGGGCTGCTCTACGCATCCACTGTGAGCTCCCTCTCGAAACCCCTCTCTGCCCCGTTCGATTTCGTGCCCGTATCCACCCACACCGTTGGAGCCGAAGCTCCTCGCCGCCGGGCATGGTGCAGCCGCGGCCACAGCCACTACCGCTCGCGTCCGAGCACGGCGTTGTGCTCCTCGCCTTCCCCGTCTTCCAATGCGATCCCTACCTCCTCTACCGGTGCCCTGCATCGCCGATGGCCAAGCGCGTCCGAAAGGATGCCGTCGCTCCACCTCACCGACGGCATCAGACCCGGCCATCTCGCGGCCACCCAACACCACCACTGGACGCGCGCGAACCTCACTAAACCGTAGGTGCAAACCGCGTTCGAAACGAGCCACCGTAGGCGAATTCCGATACCTCCCGTGCGCGCCGCCATCGTTGTGGTTGCCGGCGATTAGTCGCCGGTGCGCTGACGTGGCACCACTAACCCCTCTCTCTTTGCCGCTGACCACTGGGCCCCACGTGCTAATTAATTATTAGTTAATTAAACTACGTAACCTAAACAGTCACTAACTGTCAGGCCCCACACCCTTAATTAACCATCCTTTTTATTAACACATAGATTAAGACCACTCTCACTGACAGGTGGGGCCCTATCACTGTTCTTGTGGATAGGGCTGGCCTAATCCTTATTCTTGAGTCGCCAGCTTGGCCCACCGATCGACCTCTCTGTTGACATGGCGATTGACCCGATCAAGCTGGGTCCCTTGTCGACCACGTATGCACCTCTCTGGGTACCCTCTCTGTGTACCCAGAGCACTTTATTCTTTTATTTCGAAATAACATTAAATTTCGAAAATTCAGAAAATGAATAAAAACTTTAAAATTTAATATAAAATAATCCATAGTTCAGATGAAAATACTTTGTACATGAAAGTTGCTCAGAACGATGAGACGGATCCTAATACGCAGCCCGTTCGTCCGCCACACATCCCTAGCATAGCAAACACGCAAGTTTCCCCCTCCGGTTCATCTGTCCGAAAACGCGAAACACCGGGGATACTTTCCCAAATGTTTCCCCCCTTCGCCGGTATCACCTATACTACCGCGTTAGGTCGCATCTAGCACCGATCATTGTCATGTCATGCATCGTCATACTTATGTTTGTATTGTATTTACTGTTTCTTCCCCCTCTTCTCTCCGGTAGACTATGATACCGACGCTGCTGCTGCCCCGTTCGACTACGGTGTTGACGACCCCTCCTTCTCGGCTGAGCTTCCAGGCAAGCCCCCCCCCCCTTGATCACCAGATATCGCCTATTCTTCTCTATACTGCTTGCATTAGAGTAGTGTAGCATGTTACTACTTTCCGTTAATCCTATTCTGCTGTATAGCCTGTCTTTGCCACTACTGTTGTTACCTTGACCTGCAATCCTAAATGCTTTTTATAGGATTCTAGTATTCCATCAGTGGCCCTACACTCTTGTCCGTCTGCCATGCTATACTACTAGGTCGTGATCACTTCGGGAGGTGATCACGGGCATATGCTATATGCTTTATACTGTTAAATTACTCATGATACTGTTCGGAGATGGGGGCTGAAGGGGCAGGTGGCTCCATCCCGGTAGAGGTGGGCCTGGGTTCCCAACGGCCCTCGACTGTTACTTTGTGGCGGAGCGACAGGGCAGGTTGATACCACCTAGGTGAGAGGTGGGCCTGGCCCTGGTCGGCGTTCGCGGTTACTTCATAATAACACGCTTAACAAGATCTTGGTATTTGATCTGAGTCTAGCCACTAGCCTATAAGCACTAACCAACTATGCGGGAACAGTTATGGGCATTCGACGTCGTGGTATCAACCGAAGCCTTCTTGACGTTAGCGACTGAGTGGCGCCGCTCGATTGGACTGGAACGCCTGCTCTTGTATTAGGGAGGCTAGGTATGCTTCCGGCCGCCCTCGCAACATGCAGGTGTGCAATGGGCGACGGGCCCAGACCCCTGCGCCATAGGATTTAGAACGACGTGTTGACCTCTCTATTGTGCC
The DNA here is from genome assembly GCA_021605145.1 of Aegilops bicornis. Lineage (NCBI taxonomy): Eukaryota > Viridiplantae > Streptophyta > Magnoliopsida > Poales > Poaceae > Aegilops > Aegilops bicornis. Next base: position 237,947,441 of record CM038669.1, read on the forward strand.
TAGGTAGGGCTTCCGAGGCCGGGCATGACCCAGGAAAGTGTGTCCGGCCAAATGGGATCGAGCGTGTTGGGTTATGTGGTGCACCCCTGCATGGAAGTTTATCTATTCGAATAGCCATGATCTTCGGTAAAATGACGACTTGGAGTTGTACCTTGACCATATGACAACTAGAACCGGATACTTAATAAAACACACCCTTCCAAGTGCCAGATACCACCCGGTGATTGCTCTCTCATATGTCGACGAGGAGAGGATCGTTGGGTTAGGTTTATGCTATGCGATGATACTTGGTGAACTTACCTTCTACTCTCTTCTATATGCTGCAAGATGGAGGCGGCCAGAAGCGTAGTCTTCGACAGGACTAGCTATCCCCCTCTTATTCTGGTATTCTGCAGTTCAGTCCACCGATATTGCCCCTTTACACAGATACCCATGCATATGTAGTGTAGATCCTTGCTTGCGAGTACTTTGGATGAGTACTCACGGTTGCTTTTCTCCCTCTTTTTCCCCTTTCCATTCTACCTGGTTGTCGCAACCAGATGCTAGAGCCCAGGAGCCAGACGACCCCTACTACACCGAGGGTGCCTACTACTATTTGCAGGCTGCTGACGATGACCAGGAGTAGTTTAGGAGGATCCCAGGTAGGAGGCATGCGCCTCTTTCGATCTGTATCCCAGTTTGTGCTACCCTTCTTAAGGAAAACTTGTTTAACGTCTGTCTGTACTCAAATATTGTTGCTTCCGCTGACTTCGTCTATGATCGAGCACTTGTATTCGAGCCCTCGAGGCCCCTGGCTTGTATTATGATGCTTGTATGACTTATTTTATTTTAGAGTTGTGTTGTGATATCTTCCCGTGAGTCCCTGATCTTGATCGTACACATTTGCGTGTACGATTAGTGTACGACTGAAAAGGGGGCGTCACAAGTTGGTATCAGAGCCGACTACCTATAGGAATCCCCCTTTCCAACTCCTTGTCCGAAGTCGTGTCCAGTCATTGAAAAACTTTTACTAACATGGCTGTGCGGCTTACGGGCCCACGTCGCCATTGGGTGGTAGTAGGATCTTTTATTCCTCGACCTTTACTCTGGGACTCTGAACTCTCTTCTATTCGGGTTAAATGATTTTGCTAAAATCTAACTTTAGGTTCTCGAAAATACTTCCTCCCGGAGAGCCCCTTCAGGCCATATGATCGCCTGCTGCACTAGAAGATTCTGAAGACACTCTCTGATGCTTTCCCGAGACCCTTGTGCCCTTCGCCATTGCGATCCCTACCACCGATAAATCTTTATGGATAACTACATACTTTTTTCGTTCATACTTTCATCCCCAGTTGCCCTTGTTATTACAAGGTGCCCTCAAATACTCTCCGATGTTCCAAGCATCCTTTATGCTTACTACCTCATGATTTCTTGCCGCATGAATACCCCTACGAATAATTCTTCACCCTTATCGAGGAACTATTCATTACTAGTTGATCATACGATCCACAAGGTACATTGATATGCTATCCGGTCTTCCGGTAATTCTCTGCCAGCTGTTGTTGTGCAAATACTTGTCTGCTTGCATTATGGTTGCGTTCCATATGTCTAGCAATATTCATTAGTATCCCTTGTCATCGTCATTTTCAGCCTTTGATTTGATATGCAGTGAATGCTCGCAATCCTCAGTCGAAATCCTAGAATTCATCCTTTCGGATCAGAAGTCATTTTAAACATGAACTGGTTCTCGACCAACCGAATTGCCGTCGGTTGTACCCCTAAGTCTACTCAACTTATCCATCCTTAATCAGAGCGTTTGCTTCTGATCCCTTGATTTGGAAATCGCAATTCCTATGCATTTGAGATTTGAAATAGTTAGTTATTCCCATAATCTGATGCCTTTTCATTCTTTCTTCCTCTGATTGAGTACCGATACTCAAGTCAGCTCCATTATGGACCGCCAAACCCATTGCTGGGTTGTTATCCGATGGTATCATTCGCATTCTAATCTTGTGAGTACTTTCCCTGATGCATAATGCTTTGACAACCATACTCTACTTTCGAGCTTGTGTTAATTACTCCTAAAAATTTGTGGTATATGTTCCTAAGATGCCCCGACGGGTTGAATCTATGCCTTCCTTAAACTGTGTGAACCAGAAGAGTTTTCACGAGTCATACTATTCTGGTGTTTTGCTAGATAAAATTTAAACATTACAACTTCGAAAAATGAGAAGTGAATGAAAGGTTATGCATTGGAGAAGTGGGAGTCGACCTTGAACTTTGTGTTAATGCCCATGGGCATGATGTAGATCCTATCATGAAAGCTTCTTGTAATAATAACTATTTCCTTGATATAATATGCTTTGGTATCGGTGAATTGATCCTTTGCAATCGTGCTTCCGACCATATATTCTTCTTTGATTCCATTTCTCGGACAAGTTAGAGTACTTGCCTTCTGCAGATCAATACGCCAGCCAAACCTGTATTTTGATCTGCCTTCTTATATTACCCCCATGGTATCTCGAGGATATATCTTATGAATTTCTGATAAAGTAGTACCTTCCCTATCATAGTGACTCCATGGGTTCTGGGTTGTCGTCAACCGAGAACATCGATATGTGAATCGATTCTGCGCTCTGATACGATAACTCTAAGTAATTTTCGTTGCTTATGAGTTTAATAATCCTTCAAGCCATTCCTAACCTGATTGGATATATCCTTATCGTGATAAATTTCAACTGTGCTACCTGGTCCTTCTTCCCGAAGCACAATTTTTGATGATGAGCTAAGCTTACGTCGATCTTCCTCATCTTATCGTTCACCTCAAACAGCAAGCTTGATCCCGAGTTAATGTCGTATCCATGGTTCCAATAATCTCCCATTGTAACAGTCCCTTTGCTTGATGTAGTCGTCGTTCTATTGCTTCTTCGTGGAGCCTCTCAAAAAAAATTGTCGTGATCATCATCAACCTTTTGGGTTCTTCTGGGATATCTATCGAATTCTTGATGAGAAATACCATCCTTGCCCCTCGATGATTTGTGTTATCATCGACATCTTTATTGCCCTCCCTCCAACACAAACTTGTTCATGTTTCGTGTAGAACCTTGAGTTCCTTGCTATCCAGCTTATGTTATGTTCTACCTTGGGGTATTACCATCTTTTACGTCAAGGATGTTGTAAGGATTGCTCCACCTCTTAAGAATTCTGGATATAGTGATACTTCTCACCATCACCATTGTATCTTGGTCCCCGTGTTGTTTCGAACCGGAATACTGATAAATGGATTGTGATGCGTAAAATTCAAGACTTCTAGCAACCCTACAGCTTGTAAGTTAATGAACGATAGTCTCATTCTTTGTGTATTGGTTAGCGAATCACCATTCTAACATTGGTCGTGCAACCCAACCCATATTTCGGGTGCACTTTTCAACCAATGTTTAATTGTGTATGTCTTCCTCGAGCATACTTCATTATATCATTTGATCTGATAAATGCTATCTCCATATCCACATAATCGTGGAGATCCGTATTTTTGGATACCTTGTTGAATTATCGCTGAGTCCATCAGCCACCTCATCCTCTCCCTGGCTTAATGAAGAACCCTTGCTTCAGAACTTGCTTCCATAGTTCATTGCCCGAGAATCTTATAATGCCATCTCGTCAATTGTGTTGCACCTTTTCTCCTCAAGCATCATGAGTCTGAGGTATCCTGACACCAATCATGACTGAATCTCGGTCAGATATGATGGTTGGAACATATTTTCAAGAGTTATAACATTGGTCCTCATATGACCCGGTAAGGTGATGTCATGCCTAGCACACCTGGCCGGAGGACCTAGTGTTACAATTTCCTTTTTAGCAAGGATAACCATTCATCCATGAGGCAATTGAATGACTTGTTTTATAAATTTTTCCTGATGGATCCTTTGTGTACCTTGCTCGAAGACCATGTCAATGCTATCTCGAAGCATGTCTGTGGTACTCCGATTTTCAACAAGAACATTTGAAGCCCAATGCTTAATGTTTCTTGCTCAATTATCCAAACATCGTTGTATGGGTAATGTCATGAAATTTCTCTCCCCTTACCTAAAGGGTTTTCTACATTATGTCTTGTCACAGATATCATGCTCTGCTTGTCCTTGGGAAGGATATACCCTTGAAAGATGTGTTTAAACACATTTTTCCTATCCATTGTTCGGTTTAATTTGATAATTACATTTTCCTTTCCATTGTTTGGTTTAACCCTTTCTTGTGATCTATATGATCCAAGCAGAAATATTCTCCTGCTTATGTAAACACCTCTGTGTACATTTCTGTCGGCAAGACCCTATTACTATTGTTGATGACATTCTGGTAACTACCGATGGACGAGAACTTTGCCTATTGGTCCGCCTCGTTCAACGAGTAGGAAAATGGTTCTCTTCGTCCCTCGCCCTTGGTACCGATGTTGTTGCCGACATAACTGATAGGCTATCCTCTGACATGCCTTGCTTGCATGAACGTGCAAGACGTCATCGCCCTTCCTACTTTTAACCCACATGGTGGGCCCATAACCCACAGTTCCACATGATCGAAACCTGACTCTCCTGTACACCCTGTTGTCAAAGTTATTCCTCGCGCTTGACTTCGTATGTAATTCATGGGCCACCTGCCTAGTGATCTATTTGGGTATCAAACACAAAAATTATTCCCATTGATTTGGACCCCCCCTTTTACAGTTTGTTTTGGGCTTCGAACGATTGCCTACCCGCTTGAAACTTCTCATGGTACTTTCTTACTTTGCTCTCGATAATCTCTGAAGTTTCAACTCGAGAGTTACTTTCCGCCACCTTCCTCGATGTTAGCTACGAGGTAGTCAACCTTGCAGAGGTCGGTTCTTCTGGTATAACCACCCTTTATTCTTTCGTAACTATGATGGAGTTCCCGAAGAAAGTATGCCAACTTCATCATGATTACCTGGAGAAGAAGAATGAAGGCATCAACTTAATGGATTGACGTCTTCGAGAAGAGTAACCATTGACTTATACAAAGAAATTATGCAAAGATATGGGTGCTAGCGTTAGTGCAATACCCTTTGACTTATACAAAGAAATTATGCATGAAATTGCGCCTGCTGAGTTAGAAGATATTGATGTCACAATTAAGCTTGCCAATTGAGATACTATTTCACTAATGGGAATTGTTAGAGATGTTGAAGTCTTGTGTGGGAAAACTAAATACCCTGCTGATTTTCTTCTTCTTGGTTCCCCACAAGATAGCTTTTGGCCCATTATATTTGGTAGACCCTTCTTGAACACCGTTAATGCTAAGATAGACTGCGAAAAGAATGTTGTTACTATTGTCTTGCGTGATATGTCTCATGAGTTTAATTTCTCTAAATTTAGTAGACAACACCGTGAAGAAGAATTGCCTAGTAAGGATGAAATTATTGGTCTTGCTTCTATTGCCGTACCTCCTAGTGATCCTTTATAACAATATTTTCTAGACCATGAAAATGATATGTTTATGAATGAAAGAAGGGAAATAGATGAAGTGTTCTTTAAACAAGAACCTATTCTGAAACACAATTTGCCTGTTGAAATCCTAGGGGATCCTCCTCCACCCAAGGGTGATCCCATGTTTGAGCTCAAACCGTTGCCTGATACTCTTAAATATGCTTATCTTGATGAAAAGAAGATATATCATGTTATTATTAGTGCTAACATTTCAGAGCATGAAGAAGAAAGATTATTGAAAACTCCGAAGAAGCACCGTGCTGCCATTGGATATACTCTTGATGATCTTAAGGGCATTAGTCCCACTCTATGTCAACAGAAAATAAATTTGGAAGTAGATGCCAAACCAGTCCGTGATCATCTACGAAGGCTGAAACCTAAGATGAAAGAAGTGGTAAGAAAGGAAATACTAAAGCTTCTTGAGGCAGGTATAATCTATCCCGTTGCTGATAGTCACTGGGTAAGTCCTGTCCATTGTGTCCCTAAGAAAGGAGGTACTAACGTCGTTCCTAATGATAAAGATGAATTGATTCCGCAAAGAATTATTACAGGTTATAGGATGGTAATTGATTTCCGCAAATTAAATAAGGCTACTAAAAAGGATCATTACCCCTTACCTTTTATCATCAAATGCTAGAAAGATTATGCAAACATACACACTTTTGCTTTCTAGATGGTTATTCTGGTTTCTCTCAAATACCTGAGTCAGCCAATGATCAATCAAAGACTACTTTTACTTGCCCTTTTCGTACTTTTGCTTACAGACATATGCCTTTTGGTTTATGTAATGCACCTGCTACCTTTCAAAGATGCATGATAGCTATATTCTCTGACTTTTGTGAAAAGATTTGTGAGGTTTTCAAGGACGACTTTTCCGTCTATGGATCCTCTTTTGATGATTGATTGAGCAACCTTGATCGAGTTTTGCAGAGATGTGAAGAAACTAATCTTGTCTTGAATTGGGAAAAGTGCCACTTTATGGTTAACGAAGGTATTGTCTTGGGGCATAAAGTTTCTGAAAGAGGTATTTAGGTTGATAAAGCCAAGGTTGATGCTATTGAAAAGATGCCATGTCCCAAGGACATCAAAGGTATAAGAAGTTTCCTTGGTCGCGCCGGATTTTATAGGAGGTTCATTAAGGACTTCTCAAAAATTTCTCGGCCTCTGACTAATTTATTACAAAAAGATATACCATTTGTCTTTGATGATGATTGTGTAGAAGCATTTGAAATACTTAAGAAAGCTTTGATTTCAACACCTATTGTTCAGCCACCTGATTGGAATTTACCCTTTGAAATTATGTGTGATGCTAGTGATTATGCTGTAGGTGCTATTCTAGGGAAAATAGTTGATAAGAAACTAAATGTTATTCAATATGCTAGTAAGACTCTAGACAATGCTCAGAGAAATTATGCTACTACTGAAAAATAATTCTTAGCAGTTGTATTTGCTTGTGATAAGTTCAGACCTTATATTGTTGATTCTAAAGTAACTATTCACGCGGATCATGCTGCTATTAAATATCTTATGGAAAAGAAAGATGCTAAACCTAGACTTATTAGATGGGTTCTCTTGCTACAAGAATTTGATTTGCATATTGTTGATAGAAAGGGAGCTGAGAACCCAGTTGCAGACAACTTGTCTAGGTTAGAAAATGTTCTTGATGACCCACTACCTATTGATGATAGTTTTCCTGATGAGAAATTAAATGTCATAAATGCTTCTCGTAGTACTCCATGGTATGCTAACTATGCTAATTACATTGTTGCTAAATTTATACCACCTAGTTTCACATACCAGCAAAAGAAAAAGTTTTTCTATGATTTGAGACATTACTTTTGGGATGACCCACATCTTTATAAAGAAGGAGTAGATGGTGTTATTAGATGTTGTGTACCTGAGCATGAACAGGAACAGATCCTCATAAGTGTCACATGAAGCTTATGGAGGACACCACGCTGGAGATAGAACTGCACATAAGGTATTGCAATCCGGTTTTTATTGGCTTACTCTCTTCAAGGATGCTCGTAAGTTTGTCTTATCTTGTGATGAATGTCAAAGAATTGGTATTATTAGTAGACGTCAAGAAATGCCTATGAACTATTCACTCATTATTGAACCATTTCATGTTTGGGGCTTTGATTATATGGGACCTTTTCCTGCCTCTAATGGATATACACATATTTTAGTTGCTGTTGATTACGTTACTAACTGGGTAGAAGCTATTCCAACTAGTAGTGCTGATCATAACACCTCTATTAAGATGCTTAAAGAAGTTATTTTTCCGAGGTTTGGAGTCCCTAGATATTTAATGAATGATGGTGGTTCACATTTTATTCATGGTGCTTTCCGTAAAATGGTTGCTAAGTATGATGTTAATCATAGAATTGCATCTCCTTGTCACCCACAGTCTAGTGGTCAAGTAGAATTGAGTAATAGAGAGCTCAAATTAATTTTGCAAAAGACTGTCAATAGGTCTAGAAAGAATTGGTCCAAGAAACTTGATGATGCATTATGGGCCTATAGAACTGCATATAAAAATCCTATGGGTATGTCTCCGTATAAAATGGTTTATGAAAAAGCATGTCACTGACCTCTCGAACTAGAACATAAGGCATATTGGGCTATTAAAGAGCTCAATTATGATTTCAAAGTTGCCGGTGAGAAGAGGTTATTTGATATTAGCTCACTTGTTGAATGGAGAACCCAAGCTTATGAAAATGCCAAGTTGTTTAAAGAAAAAGTTAAAAGATGGCATGATAAAAGAATACAAAAGTGTGAGTTTAATGTAGGTTATTATGTATTGCTATACAACTCTCGTTTAAGATTTTTTGCAGGAAAACTTCTCTCTAAATGGGAAGGCCCCTACGTTATCGAGGAGGTCTATCGCTCGGTGCCATAAAATCAACAACTTCGAAGGTACAAATCCGAAGGTGGTGAACGGTCAAAGAATTAAACATTATATCTCAGGTAATCCCATAAATGTTGAAACCAATGTTATTGAAACCGTAACCCCGGAGGAATACATAAGGGACACTTTCCGGAATGTTTCAGACTCGGAAAAGGAATAGGTATGTGGTACGGTAAGTAAACCGACTCAAAAACAGTTTTTATGGCAATATTTCTCCGTTTTGGAATATTTAGAAAAATAGAAAAATAAGAAGCAGTCCGGGAAGGACACGAGGGCCCCACGAGGGTGGAGGGCGCGCCCTACCCCCCTGGGCGCGCCCCCTACCTCGTGGGCACCTCGTGTGCTCTCCGGACTCCGTTTTCTTGCATGATACGTATTTTGGTCGATAAAAATTCATTATATAATCTCCCGAGGTGTCGGGGAGGCTGATCGTACCCACGGACACCTATGGGGCCGGCGGACCAGGCCCCTTGTGGTTCGGAGGGGGGCGGAGATCGCACGAAGAGCGGATCGAGGCGAGGCACACGAGCAGTTTACCCGGCTTCGGAGCTCTCCGAGAGATAAAACTCCTACTGCTGCTTGTTTGATGTATTGTGTTCTTGCTAGGGAGCGATGCGAGCTACAAAACCTAGCGTGAGTGTATCTGGTCTCGAGTGGGTCGAATGAACCGAACCCCTTCTACGTTGCGCATGGGCCTCCTTTTATATGCTCAAGGGGTCTCTGGCAGGTGGCAACATAGGCGAGGGTACAAATGTAAAAACAGGAGTTGGTACACCTACTTGAGCGATGTATGATGCAAAATACCTAACTCGACGGCAAGGGACAAAAGCAATAAATGCCCGTCGGTGTCACCCAAACAATTAACAGAGACCGTCAGTGCGCCTCCGCTTCGCCACGATGGCAAGCTTGTCGGCGCCGCTTATCGCTGCTCTCCGGCTGGCTGCACAGCCCGCCGACACGCAGCGCATGGAGCGGTCCCATGGCGACACGTCGCTGGATGAGCTGGAGCGGAGATGGAGAGAGGTTGCTTGCCGCGGCAAAGCGCCTTGCCTTGGCTGAATCCTTGTCGCGTCCGGAGGCTTGTCGCTCGGGCCTTCCCGGCAAGCTCCTCTTGCCGGGCCTTGTCTTCTGCATGCACAGGTGGCCTTCCCGACAAGCTCCTCTTGCGGGGCCTTGTCTTCTTAATCAAATACTTTGTTCTTGAATGGCTCCAAAGGAGCCACAGAGGATCTTGGCGGTGACGAGGCAAACCTCGCCGCTGGGTGCTGCAACTGTCGTCTGCACGAGCACGGGATACTAGGGTACCCTACTCTAGTATACCGACAGAGCCCGGCTGGGCCGTGCACGGTCTTGGCGCTTGTCGGGCCAGGCCCAAAAGCGATTACTGCAGTCACGCGGCCTCGACCACGTCGCAAATCGCCCCGGACCCACCATGATCCCCACTAACGGCACGCACCGGACGTGGCGTCGTGCGAGAGATCGTGGGCGCGGTCGTGGGGGTTTCTTTATTAGTATAAGCGGAACGTCCGCCCCCCCCTCCCCCTCTTTATAAGCGGAGGAAACAGGGGCAGGCCCTCCACTCCGCCATCGCTGTCTTGTCAAGAAAACCACCGCCGCTTCCCTCTTCTTCTCCGGTGCGAAGAAAGCAGCGCCCCGCCCCCTTTCGCCACAAGTGCGCTCACTGCCGTCGGCCTCCTCCGCCGCCCTCGCCATGGCTCCGAAAGCCGTCAAGGAGAAGGGCGTCAAGTTGGCCGAGGCGCAGCGGCTCGCGGCGCTGCGCAAGGAGCGGTCCATCTTCCCCGCAGCTCGGCGCCAAAGGGAGCTGCGGGGCGTCTTCTACCTCTTACGGTCGACGGAGACGCGTGCGCATCCGCCGCGAGGGTACTCCCGCCTCCGCCTCTGATTTGGCACCAACAGGGTACCCTTTTTTCGCTCTTTTCTTCTATTGCGGGCTTTGCCCGCTTTTCCGAAGTTCTTCTGCGACATCATGAACACGTTTGGCCTCCGCCTCCTTGATTTCACCCCCAACGCCGTCTTGACCATGGCAGTTTTCGCGCATTTGTGCGAAAACTTTGTTGGAGTCCACCCAAATGTGGCACTCTTGCGCCATTTCTTTGTGCCTCAGCGTCGAGAGAGGAGAGCCACTTGCGGAGGGATAGCCTGGGTCTCTAGGATCGGCAAGAAAGAGGCCTACCGGAAGGAGAGTTCCGCAACAAGTGGGAGGAGTGGAGAGCCAATTGGTGTTGGGTCGTGAGGAGAACCGCAGCCCTTCACCGCAGGCGCCAAACCCCAATAGTGCTGGCAGAGATTGGAGCAACTTGGCGCGGAGGATGCGGTTGAAGATAGCTGTGACCCGTATTTTGCGCCTCGGGCTTGCCGGACTAACCGTAGGAGCAGGTTGGCGAGACTTCCTTCGCCGCCGACGCTTCCCTTGCGGGAAAGGAGGAGGCCTGCTTGGGAGTTCCAAAATGCGGCAGACATTATGAGGCTGCGCCGGGCCTGAACTGGAACTTCACCGTCTTGGAGCTGGACGCGATGCTGCTCGAGCTGTTCAAGAACGACCCGACCATCCAGTGGTTTAGGTTGCCGCTGGGGTCGCCCCATTGTGCAACAACTCGGCGCCGACCGCATCCGCGCCATGATGCCGTTGCCAGCGATTCCCATGGGATCGTTCCAACCTGGCAGGAGCCCCGACGAGGTCGTGCGGCAGTTCTTCGACGACTTGGAAGAAGTGCCGATCCGCTCCGACGAGCGAAAAAGGCTCACCAGCGACACCACCGACGAGGAGATGGCGCGGATTGCCACCAGGGTGGAGGAGGCGGCAGCAGCCGCTGCCTCTGGAGCCTTCGGGTTCACCGTGGAGGAGGCGGACGCTGCGAAGGCGGCAAGCCTTGCCGAGCGAGGGGAGGTCATCGGCGAGGACGAGCTTGTCGAGCCCGAGGCCGGGTCGAGTGGACCCGCCGAGGGCGCTTCTTCTCCACCACCCAGCGACTTGCCGCCAGCGGAGCCCCCGGCTCCGCCGAAGAGGCGTCTCCGCAAGGCCGGAGACGAGTCGGTGCGGCAGATCGCCCACAAGAAGCAGCGCCGCCATGACGTTGCTCCACCGCGGCAAGCGAGGTTGCTGCTGAGCGCCCACACCGCTGCGACAAGCTGGGCGAGATCTTCTCGAGCCACCGCCGATGCCTCCGCCAAGCGGCCAAGAGAGCCCACTCCCGCCTCGTCGCACCGGAGGCGAGCCGGAGTTTGACTTCTCCGCGCCAGCTCGAGGAGGAAGGCGAAGTAAGCTTTGAGATTTGTGCTTGTATTTCTTCAATTTTATTGCTTCATCTTGAATCTGATTTGCTTTGTTCTGGACTCTTTCCTTTTCGTGACGCTGGCCCAGAGCGTTGAAGAGGGCTAAGATCCCGACGGTCGTCGTTGAGGACGATTCTCACGTGGCGACGGGGGACGCGTCCGAGACCTCCTTGGCGGACCAGACCACCCTTCCCCAGAGCAGCCCCCAAAGACAGCCCCCAGAGTAAGTGTGCAGTTTTCTCCTTACTATTGGGTGTGCAGGGGTGCCCTTTCTTCGTTGATATCTGACTGTGTGCTTGTGTAGGAGCAGAGCAGCCTCATCAGGAGGGCTCGGAAGCCACCCCCGAGACCCTGTCTGCTGCCACTACGCCGCCAAGGGAGGAATCTCCGGCAAGGGAGCGCCCTCCGACAAGGGAGGCCACTCCGGCAAGGGAGGCTACCCCGGCAAGGGAGGCTACCCCGGCAAGGGACAGCGCCAGTGACCCTCCAGTGGTCGAGGCCATGGCTGCGGATCCCGTTGCAGGTAACTACCTTACATGAAAATCTCCCTTGGGCCTGCTTTCTTTTGTTTCTCTTTTTGAACATTTGCTTGACTGCTCCTTCTTCGTCTGACGCAGAGCCGATGGAGGTCGAGGCCGCCGGCGAGGAGGAAGCGCGCGGCAACACCGACGAGGCCGCCGTCGAGGAAGAAGAGGTCGTTGTTGTGGAAGAAGAGGCCGTCGCCGACGAGCCTGTTGGCGAGGAGGCCACCGAGGCTGCCGACGCAGAGGCCGGCGAGGGGTCGGGCGATCGTACTGACGGCCCTGAGGCCGCAGGAGTGGCAAGCGCTACACCGACAGCCGACTCCCCCGCCGCTGCTGCGGGGGCGGGCTTCGAGGAGCCCCAGCCCGGCGCCTACCTGAAGGCCGGCGAAGGCGTCTTCATCAAGCTCCCTTGGGAACCGAGCTCCAGGGCGCTGGTCGAGGGCGAGACCTTCGACGGAGAGCTACTCGCCTCCATTGGCTGACGCTGGTGTGGACGCCAAGCAGCAGCAGCGGCGAGTCTGAGGAGGAACAACTGCTGAAGAAGCTGCTGTCGCTCTACCGCGCCCGGCAGGCCAAGTTGGAGACCCGGGAAGCACTTGTCGCGAGGGCAGGAGCGGACATGGAGAAGCGCGCAGAAGAGCTCCGGAGTGCCAACCAAGAAGCTCTCCGCGACGTAGCAGAAGCGCGGGGGCAACTTGCATAAGAGCGCACGGCCTTCATCCTTGAGAAGGCCGCGGCTGAGGAGGAGCAGCGGCTGGCTGCCGAGAAGCTCTCCGCGCAGGAAAGCGAGCTGGCGCAGCGGAAGGTCAACCTGGACAGCCACGAAGAAGACCTTGCCGCGCGCGAGGAGTCACTTGGCGGGACACTTCAGGAAGCGAAGGATGCTGCCGCAGCCGTCGAGGCCGCCAAGGAGGAGCTGAAGGCGAAGGTGGCACAGCTGGAGGCCAGCCTCAAGAAGAGCGGCGAAGAGCTTGCCACGCTCAAGCGTGAACGCGAGAAGGACGCCTACACTCTTGGCGAGTTGCAGAGTCGTCTCGCTGATAGAGGCAAGGAGCTCGACGCCGCCAAGGATTCCAAGGCGGATCTTGAGCTGAAGCTGACCACTCTGACGCAGACGTTGGACGGCGCCAGAGAGCGGGAGGTGGGCTTGTTGGAGGCGATCAAGGCCAAGGAGGAGCTGCTAGCGAATGCTGCCTCCATCCAGAGCACCTTGAGGGAGAGCGTGGAGCACTGGACTGAAGGTCTTGTGGACACCGCCGCCGACATCCACAACGAGCTGATGGAGCTGGGGATGGCGGACCTTGCATACTCCTCCGACGAGCATCTCCAACCCAGCGCCAAACTCAGCTTATTCTTCAAAGGCGTGGTGACGGGTCTCCAGCGACTCCGAGAAGAGGTCCCGAAGCAGCTGGCCGAGGAATCGCGCCAGATCTGTGCAGGAGCCCTCGAGAAAGTGTTGATAAAGGTGGCCTTCCGCAATCCGGGCCTCAACCTTAACGGCGTCCTCAGATCCTTGCCGCCAGATGCCAATGTGGAGGAGCTCAAAGCCCTTGTCGCACCCATTGTGGACAAGGTGAACAAGATCAAGCGGATTGAGGGCGACCGCGTAGACTAGGCCGCCAACTTTATCTATCCCTTGTCGCCGATCATGTTTTAGAACACTTTGTTAGATCAGCGACAAGTTATTTTGTAATATACTCTATCTTAGGCGATCAATGCAACGTTATTTCCTCTACTTGATTCCTTCCTTTGTACGTTTCTGCCTTACGCATTTGGGGGACTTGTCGGTGCAGGCACTTTTGCCGCGAGCGCTGAGTGCGGAACGTCAGCAGCCTGCTGGCAGTGCCGCCTCCGACAAGCAACCTTGTCGCGACTAGCTGCAGCTCACTTAAGTTGTTGAGCAGACTCGAAACAAAGTAAGGGCGCGACTAGCCGGCGAGTTGGTTCCTCTGCGCAAGAGTTTTCCATACAAAGTACTATCGCTCGAGGAAGATAACTTAAAGATTTAAAAATTGATTGCTCAAACTTTGGCAACTTAGCTTTTACATCTCTTGCTTCCCGATGAGGTGAAACTTCCTCGAGCGGTGCCTGGTCCATAGTATTATCTCCTCCTCCCCCTGGTTAACTCGTGCGGCGAGGGAGCCTTCCTTTCTTTGAGAAAAGAGAAAGAAGAGGAAATAAAGTTATGGAGCCTAGCGGCTCGATTCTGCTTACGGGTGTGGTTGCTGCACAAAGTGTTAGTCAAAACATGCAATAAAATGATGAAAGCATGAATTTGACAAGTTGTGCGCAACACATGAGCTTTATCGATGCACGGGTCTGCGCCCGGCTTTGTACAAAGGATTACATGCAACAGCGGCAAGACTTGTACAAAGGTGGTTGCTGAACGGGTTCGCAACCGCGCCTCTATGGGTAAAACTTACGAAGATGCTCAATGTTCCAGGAGTTGCTCACGGAATGCCATCTTCGGTCTCAAGGCGGACAGCGCCAGTGCCTAGTGACTCGTTTCACCCGATAAGGGCCTTCCCACTTCAAGGCCAACTTGTTTGAATTCTTGGCGGACTGAACGCGCCCGAAGAACAAGGTCGCCTTTCTTCGAGACTTCGGCACTAACTCTGCGGCTATGGTAGCGACGCAAAGCTTGTCGGTAGCGAGCAGCTCGCCTGGCTTTGAAGACGATCCTCCTCAAGGAGCAGCGTCATCTTGTCGCAGCTGCTCTTGCTCAAGCTCATCATAAGCGAGCACTCGAGGCGATCCGTATCACGAAGTTCCGTGGGGAGAACCGCCTCGCTCCATAGACTAGAGCAAAGGTGTCCGGCGGTGGCTCGATTTGGCGTCGTCCTGATCGACCAAAGAACCACCGACAGCTCCTCGATCCAGTTTCTTCCACACTTGTGCAGCCTGTCGAAAGTTCTGGTCTTGAGCCCGCGCAGCACTTCAGCATTTGCCCTCTCTGCTTGACCGTTGCTTCTCGGGTGAGCAACAGAAGCAAAGCAGACCTTGGCGCCAAGGTCTTGGACGTACTGCATGAAGGTGCGACTCGTAAATTGTGTGCCGTTGTCGGTGATGATCCTGTTAGGGATTCCGAAACGGCAAACAATCGACCTGAAGAACTTGATCGCCGACCGTGCCGTCACCTTCCTCCCTCGCTTCCACTTCCGCCACTTTGTGAACTTGTCGATGGCGGCGTACAAGTACTCAAAGCCCCGACAGCTTCGGGGAAGGGGCCGAGGATGTCGAGCCCTGCATCAAAATGGCCAGGATAAAGGGATCGTCTGGAGAGCTTGAGCTGGCTGGTGTATCTGTTTGGAATGGAACCGCACGCTTCACACTTGGTTACTTGTGCAGTTGCATCCCGGAGGGCTGTCGGCCAGAAGAAACCTTGCCGGAAAGCTTTGCTTGCAAGTGCTCTTGGCGCCAATGTGGTGACCACATATGCCTCCATGTATCTCTCGCCAACAGCTTTTCGCCCATCTTCCACAGGAATACACTTCAATTTCACACCGTTGAGTCTTCTTACATGCAGGTATCTTTGTCGACAAACTGGTACATACTTGATCGCCGGGCTACTCTTTCCGCTTCTTCTTGCTCTTCGGGAAGTTCTCCTGTCTCAAGGAAATGGACAATCTGCGCCCATGCCGGAGCTTGCGGCTCGACAACAAGGACTAAAGGCACATCTGCCGCGGAACATCAGCTTCCACGGCAAGAACCTGCGGCCTGCCGGAGCTTGATGCTCCCGACAAGCTTGCCGGAGCAAGACTTGTCGGGAGCGCCTCGCTTCAACGAAACAAACCTCGGGGCTCGGAGCAGACTGCTCCTCAAAGACTGCTGGTGTTGATCTTGGGGACCTTTGCAACGACGCCGGGAAGCTCACGGAAAGTAGTCACCAGAGGTCAACTTCCTCTTCTTGCTTTGTCCAGTTGATGGTGTTACGGTTGGCTGAGTCAGCTTGAGCACGAAAATCCCTGGTTCCACAGGCAATTTAAGTGTGGCACACTTTGACAGGCCGTCAACAATATCATTCTGAGCTCTTGGAACATGTTCCATTTGCAGGCCGTCAAAGTGCTCTTCTAGCTTCCTCACTTCATCAACGTAGGCTTCCATCAACGGACTCTGGTAATCTTTGTTCACTTGGCGGGCGACAAGCTGCGAGTCACCCACGACAATAAGCTTTTTGATCCCAAGGTCCACTGCGATCCCGAGACCGCAAGCAAACCTTCATACTCTGCAGTATTGTTCGTCGCTTGCTCCTTGGGAAAGTGCATCCGGACTACGATTTGAGGTGCTCTCCGGTGGAGTGCGATAAGCAAGACGCCGCACCGGGCGCTTTGCAGCAGAAGGCACCATCAAAGTACATCAGCCACTCTTTGCTTGCTTCCTTTGCGGGAATGCTCGCCTCCGGAATCTCTTCATCCGGCGCTACGCCCATTACGCTATGAATTCTGCCAACGCTACGCTTTGGATAGTTGATGTGCTTTCAAACTTGAGACCAAAGCTTGACAGCTCCAACGCCCACTCGACAATCCCGCCCGCTGCTTCGGATTCTGCAAAGATCCTCTTGCCGGAAATCAAGTGACAACTGTGATCTCATGTGCTTGGAAGTAATGGCGCAGCTTTCGAGGCCATGAGGAGGCCGAAAGCAATTTCGCACACCGTAGTACCTTGACCTAGCCCCTGCAGGAGGGAATCGACAAAGTAGACCGGGCGCTGCACCATCCTTTTCTACATCCGGTCATGCGTCTGCGCGGATTCGCCCTTGTCGGGACCAGAGCTTGTCGGGCGAAGCCCCCGCTTGTCGCCGGGATGTGCTTGCCGTGGTTGCTGGCTCGTCATCCGCCTCCCTCTCCGCTACTAACGCAACACTAACCACTTGATTGGTTGCCGCTATATATAGCAGCAACTTTTCTTGTGGCTTAGGTGCGACAAGTGTTGGAGTGGAGGACAGGTATCTCTTTAAGTCCTGCAGCGCAGCCTCCGCTTTGGGAGTCCATTTCATTGGACCTGCCTTTTTCAAAATCTTGAAAAACAGCGGGTATGCGTTCAGCAGAACCTAGAAATAAACCGCCGAGAGCAGCCACGCAACCGCAAGTCTTCGTACATCCTTGACGCGCTTTGGTGCTTCAATCTGCTCAATGGCCTTGATCTTGTCGGGATTAGCTTCAATCCCTCGCTGAGACACGAAGAACCCGAGAAGCTTGCCGGAAGGGACTCCAAACACGCACTTCTCGGGGTTGAGCTTGAGGTTGATCTTGCGCAGATTGCAAAGGTCTCGTCCAAATCTTGAACCAGGGTTGCTTTGTCCTTGCTTTTGACCACTATGTCATCCATGTAGGCTTCTACATTTCGTGCATTTGCGGCTCAAAAGCGTCATGGACTACCCTTGCAAACGTTGAACCGCATTCTTCAAACCGAAAGGCATCCGTATGAAACAAAGACGTGCCACATGGTGTGATGAATGCAGTCTTCTCCTCATCTTCTTCAGCCATGAAGATCCGATGGTATCTCGAGTATGCATCAAGAAACGAAAGCAAATCACATCCAGCCGTGGAGTCAACAATCTGGTCAATGCGCCGCAAGGGAAATGGATCTTTGGGACAAGCTTTATTAACATTCGTGAAGTCAATACAAAGTCTCCATTTTCCATTTGCCTTTGGCGACGACTACATGGATTGGCCAACCACGTAGGATGGAGCACTCCTCGACAAGGCCTCGCCGCTTCCGGTTCTTGATCTCTTGACTATGAATTCTTGGCACTCCACTACTTGCTTCGACTTTTTGCTTGACGGGCCGCGCAGATGAGGATTAAACGGCCAGCGGTGCTCAATCACTTTCCTGGGAACACCGGGATGTCGACGGTTGCCATGCAAACACATCGACATTCGCCTGCAGGAAAGCAACGAGCGCCGCCTTCCTATTTAGGGTCGAGAGGCACCGATGGTAAAGGTACCACCAAAGGTCGCCCTCCTTGGCGGGCACCTTCTTGGTCTTTGGCGGAGCCACCATCTTCTTGCACTTGCCGGTGGAGCTCGATGGTGCGTCCTCGACGGTAGCGCAGCATCCGAAGAGGTGCGCTTGCCGGAGTGAGCATCAGAGCCCTTGCCGGACTTGGACTTTGTCTTCTTCCCCCCGGGAGCTTCAGCGGCAAGTGTTTGGCAATCTGTCGCGGCTGCTGCATCCCGGTAGATCTTGTCGGCACAGATAAGGGCATCCTTCTTGTCGCCATGGACAGAGATGACGCTTAGCGGCCTGGCATCTTGAGTAGGTTGTAGGCGTAGTGAGAGGCTGCCATGAACTTGGCGAGTCTTTGGATGGCCAAGTATCCCATTGTAAGGCAATGGGAAATCGGCAACGCCGAATGTGACCCTCTCGATCCTAAAGTTCAGCTCACGCCAAATGTTACCGGCAAGAACGTAATCTTCCCTTCGCTTGCTCCCTCCGGATTGATTCCTTGGAAGGTGCCGGTCTCTTCGAGCTTCATTTGTCGAGGATTTGAATCTTCCGGAGCACCGCGGAGGAGATCAGATTCAAGCCGGCCCCGCATCAACTAGCATTTTGGTGACCTTGAGGTTGCGGATGGTTGGTGAGACCAACATCGGCAAGCACCCGACCGCAGATTATGCGATCGTGGTGGTCCTCAATATCAAAAATGATAGGCGTCTTTGGACCACTTCAGAGGCTTGCGTGACTCTACGGATGGTTCCGCTTGCATTGACCTCCCGCATCCACCGCTTGAGTTGGCGGTGGGAGGTATGCGAAGCACCTCCACAACGCAGAGGACCTCTGTGGCTTTACGAAACTCCCGCTCATCGGCATCGCTGTCTTCCATATCTTCGTCGTCGTCATCATCTTCATCCTTGTCGCGGCGCTGGGAGGTCTCCTTGCCGCTGCTTGGCCTTGTCGCGGCATCCTCCCCGGCCGAGACGTTTCTTGCTTGCTCCCCCAGCACCTTCCCGGGCCTTCTCCTTGTCGCGCCGCTCGTACTCAGCTCTCTGCTGTTCGACAAGCTGCTCGACCTTCTTGCAGCTCTGGAGGTCATGTCCCTGGGTGCGGTGGATCTTGCAAGATCGCTTGCCGGAGCTGTCACGCTTGTCGGCGGCCGCCACCGACCGGTGGTTGGCGCGTGCCGCAACCTCCTTGCCGGAGCCACCAGCCTTGGCGTTCTTGTCGCCACCTCCGCTTGCGGACTGCTCAACTGCTAGCACTTCTCTGCCTTTCTTCTTCCTGTTGCCTCGCCGCCGGCCTTTCTTTGCCGGGGCGGTGTCCTCACTTTCAGATCCTGCTTCCGCATTCTCTCCTGGGAGTTTCCTCCCTTCCTCAGCTCGTGCACACTTGTCGGCCAAGGCGTACAGCTCACTGACGTCCTTGACTTTGCACATCGCCATCTCCTCCCTCATCCTGCGGTTCCGCACATTCTGATGAAATGCGCTGATCACCGCGACAGGGTAGACGTCTGGGATGTTGTAGTGCACACGGCTGAATCTCTGAATGAACTTGCGCAGGGACTCTCCTTCCTTCTGGGCGAGCAGATGAAGGCCACTCTCTTGGGCATGAGGCTTGTGGCCACCTGTGAAGGCGCCAACAAACTGATGGCACATATCTGCCCAAGAGGATATGGAGCTGTCCGGCAAGTGCATGAGCCAAGATCTGACGTTGGGCTTGAGCACGAGCGGAAGTAGTTGGCGAGAATCTTGTCGTCCCGCCCCCGCAGCCTGCACCGCGATGGTGTAGATGCTGAGGAACTCCGACGGATGCGCCCCGCCATCATACTTCTCCGCACGTCTGGTTTGAAGTTTTTCTGGCTGGGCCATCGGACTTGCCGCAGCTCACGAGTGAACGCAGGGCAACCTATCGCAGACGGACAAGTTGCACGGCTCCTCCGGCGCGCATGTCAACAGAAGGCCCAACGCGTTTGTCGGATGACGTCGCGCTTCTCTCCGGGCGCTCGATGCGAAGTTCGGCGTCCTCTTGTTGTCGCTCATGAAGAACATGGCGCTGATCACGGCGAAGCTCGCGGATCCGGCGATGCGGTGGAGTCGCTGTCGAGGTGGATCCGGTGAGTCGGCGATCTTGGCCTTCGTGGCGGAGAGTGCGGTGGTTGCACCTCCGACGATCTCGTCGCCACCGGCTCGTGCCTTGTCGTCTCGCCGCGCAACGGCGATGGCGTTGGTTGCCGTGGAAGCGTCGCCGTTGGCAAAGCCGATGAGGCTACGGATAGTGGCCCTCCACTCGCCGACCTTGACGGCCGTTGGAGGGTAGTCGAGGAGCAGCCGAGCTCTCGCCAGAGCTTCGCTGGAGTAGTGGGTGGCATTGGCGAACGGTGCGAGGAGCGGATATGCTCGGACTTCTAACTATGTTAGAAGGAGCAGCACTCGTCCGGCGACCATATCTCACTCGTGCAACATGTTGGCGGCGCTTGCTGGTCTTGAGGGTCTCGATCCAGCGAGCGTATGGCATTGTGAACGCCATGGCGTTGTTGGTCCCGCGTCTCTGAGATGGGCGCGGGGATGCGCGTGACGCCGAGGTTTGCGGGGCCTTGTCCTTGGACTTGGCAACGCGTCGCGAGCACCTTCGTCGGCGCCCGTTCCTCCGCTGCCCGCCCCCACCACTCGTTTGCTGCGGTGAGGGTGGAGTACGACGCTGACGGCTGCTGCCGCCGAAGCCTTCTTCTTCGGTGGCATGTTGAGGAAGATGTTGATGACGCTGCTCGTGTGAACGCCGGATAAGATTCACACGGCCTCGACGCCCCCCTACCTGGCGCGCCAAAGATGTCGGGGAGGCTGATCAAACCCACGGACACCTATGGGGCCGGCGGACCAGGCCCCTTGTGGTTCGGAGGGGGGCGGAGATCGCACGAAGAGCGGATCGAGGCGAGGCACACGAGCAGTTTACCCAACTTCGGAGCTCTCCGGAGAGATAAAACTCCTACTGCTGCTTGTTTGATGTATTGTGTTCTTGCTAGGGAGCAATGCAAGCTACAAAACCTAGTGTGAGTGTCTCTGGTCTCGAGTGAGTCGAATGAACCGAACCCCTTCTACGTTGCGCATGGGCCTCCTTTTATATGCTCAAGGGGTCTCCGACAGGTGGCAACATAGGCGGGGGTACAAATGTAAAAACAGGAGTTGGTACACCTACTCGAGCGATGTATGCTGCAAAATACCTAACTCGATGGCAAGGGACAAAAGCAATAAATGCCCGTCGATTGTCGCCCAAACAAAGGCAACAGAGACCATCAGTGCGCCTCCGCCGCCACGATGGCAAGCTTGTCAGCGCCGCTTATCGCTGCTCTCCGCTGGCTGCACAGCCGCTCGACACGCGCACATGGAACGGTCCCATGGCGACACGTCGTTGGATGAGCTGGAGCGGAGATGGAGAGAGGTTGCTTGCCGCGGCAAGCGCCTTGCCGCGGCTGAATCCTTGTCGCGTCCGGAGGCTTGTCGCGCTCGGGCCTTCGGCAAGCTCCTCTTGCCGGGCCTTTGTCTTCTGCATGCTCGAGTGGCCTTCCCGACAAGCTCCCCTTGTCGGGGCCTTGTCTTCTTAATCAAATACTTTGTTCTTGAATGGCTCCAAAGGAGCCACGGAGGATCTTGGTGGTGACGAGGCAAATCCTGCCGCGGGGTGCTGCAACTGTCCGTGCACGAGTACGGGATACTAGGGTACCCCTACTCTAGTACACCGACACGAGGGTTTTGACTCCTGTATCATGAAATATTCTCTGTTCTTGTTTCGAGCTGTTGCTGTTGCAGATTAGAGCAAGATGTCTTCTCAAGAGTCAGTTAGAGAGAGCCGGGTGTCTCATCCGGCATCGGAACCAAGGATAAACAGCGATGCTGACCACTTTGGTCCAACAACGGAGGAAGAGATGGAGGCTGATTTGATGAGGATAGATGCCATGGAGGATCAAGAAGTCACTTCTCGCTTCCGAGCTGGGTTCACGATGGGAGAACTACAGAGCTCAGCCATTCCAAACTCGGTTATCCCTTCCAATGTTAGATTTCTTTCTTATGGAAATATGAAGAAGAGTGTCGCTTGTTCTCCCGCAGCTATGCAACACCCTTGGGTGCAAGGAGCTTTAGCCGTCACAGGAAAGCTTCGTAAGTAAATAATGGACCTCAAGCAGCAAGTCAATAAGCTCGAGGAGGAGAATCGTATCCTGAGAGGAATCATCGCCAAGAATATTACACCATCAACAAAGAAGGAGATATAATCACATGGGTATGGGCACTCCCCTTGGCAACTGCCAAGCTTGGGGGAGGTGCCCCGGTATCGTATCACCATCACACTCCTATCTTTACCATTTTTCTTAGCTCGCCTATTAGTAGTATGTTGATCTAGTAGAATGAAGTTTATGGTATGATCTAGTTTTGAGTTTTTGCTTTATGATCTTTCTATGTAATCGAGTCCGTGAGTTATATAATAAAGATTAGTGTTGAGTCAAGGGCTCGATTATTTTGCCATGATCTTGAGTGAATAAAAGAAAAGAGAAAAGGAATAAAAAGAAATAAAGAGTTCATATTGATCTTATTGAGAGTAATGACTTCACATAGAAAGAGTATGATGATTTAAAGTTGTTGGGAGTTGGCAAACATAGCTTTGGTCATCGTTGCAATTAATAGGAAGTAATAAAGAAAGAGAGGTTTCACATATAAATATACTATCTTGACATCTTTTATGATTGGGAGCACTCATTAAAATATGACATGCTAAAGAGTTGATGTTGGACAAGGAAGACAACATAATGGGTTATGTTTTCTTATATCTGAGATAAAGTATATTGTCATGGATCATCCAACATGTTGAGCTTGCATTTCCCCCTCATGCTAGGCAAATTCTTAGCACCAAGTAGAGATACAACTTGTGCTTCCGAAAACCCTTAAACCAGTTTTGCCATGAGAGTCCACCATATCTACCTACGGATTGAGTAAGATCCTTCAAGTAAATTGTCATCGGTGCAAGCAATAAAAATTGCTCTCTAAATATGTATGATTGATTGGTGTGGAGGAAATAAGCTTTATACGATCTTGTGCTGTGGAAGAAATAAAAGTGACGGACTGCATAATAAAGGTTCATATCACAAGGGGCAATATAAAGTGATGTTCTTTCGCATTAAGATTTTGTGCATCCAACCATAAAAGCGCATGGCAACCTCTGCTTCCCTTTGCGAAGGGCCTATCTTTTACTATTACCTTCTACCTTATGCAAGAGTCATGGTGATCTTCACCTTTCCTTTTTATACTTTATCCTTTGGCAAGCACAGGGTGTTGGAAAGATCCTGATAGATATATCTAATTGGATGTAGGGAAGCATGAGTTATTATTGTTGACATTACCCTTGAGGTAAAAGGTTGGGAGGCGAAACTATAAGCCCCTATCTTTCTCTGTGTCCGATTAAAACTCCGTAACCACAAGTATTGCGTGAGTGTTAGCAATTATGAAAGACTAAATGATAGTTGAGTATGTGGACTTGCTATAAAGCTCTATCATAGACTCTTTCTGATGTTATGATAAATTGCAGTTGCTTCAATGACTGAGATTATAGTTTGTTAGTTCTCAATAAAGTTTCTGATTCATACTTTTGTATTGTGAATGGATTATTACTTGAACATAAGAAATCATATGACAACATCCATCTATGTTGCTGTTATGATAATAATCATGATGCCTTCATGTCCATATTTTATTTTTATCGACACCTCTACCTCTAAACATGTGGACATATTTATCGTTATCGGCTTCCGCTTGAGGACAAGCAAGGTCTAAGCTTGGGGGAGTTGATACGTCCATTTTGCATCATGCTTTTATATCGATATTTATTGCATTATGGGCTGTCATTACACATTATGTCACAATACTTATGCCTATTTTCTCTTATTTTACAAGGTTTACATAAGGAGGGAGAATGTCAAATTTGGAATTCTAAATTTGGAAAAGGAGCAAATATTAGAGACCTATTATGCACAACTCCAAAAGTCCTAAAACTCCACGAAAGTTATTTTTGGAAATAATAAAAATTATTGAGCGGAAGAAGTACGCCAGAGGGGGACCCACCAGGCCACGAGGGTGGGGGCGCCCTACCCCCAGGGCGCACCCCCTGCCTCGTGGGCCCCCTGTTGGCTCTCCGGTGGCCATCTTCTGCTATATGAAGTCTTTCCTCAAGGGAAAAATCTGACGCAACCTTTCGGGACGAGACTCCGCCGCCACGAGGCGGAACCTTGGCGGAACCAATCTAGGGCTCCGGCAGAGCTGTTCTGCCGGGGACACTTCCCTCCGGGAGGGGGAAATCATCGCCATCATCATCACCAACACTCCTCTCATCGGGAGAGGGCAATCTCCATCAACATCTTCACCAACACCATCTCCTCTCAAAACCCTAGTTCATCTCTTGTATCCAATTCTTGTCTCCAAGTCCAGGATTGGTACTAGTAGTTTGCTAGTAGTGTTGATTACTCCTTGTAGTTGATGCTAGTTGGTTTATTTGGTGGAAGATCATATGTTCAGATCCTATATGCATATTAATACCCCTCTGATTATGAACATGAATATTCTTTGTGAGTAGTTATGTTTGATCCTGAGGACATGGGAGAAGTCTTGCTATTAGTAGTCATGTGAATTTGGTATTCGTTCGATATTTTGGTGAGATGTATGTTGTCTAGCCTCTAGTGGTGTTATGTGAACGTCGACTACATAACACTTCACCATTATTGGGCCTAGAGGAAGGCATTGGGAAGTAATAAGTAGATGATGGGTTGCTAGAGTGATGAAGCTTAAACCCTAGTTTATGCGTTGCTTCGTGAGGGGCTGATTTGGATCCATATGTTTCATGATATGGTTAGGTTTACCTTAATACTTTTGTTGTAGTTGCGGATGCTTGCAATAGAAGTTAATCATAAGTGGGATGCTTGTTCAATTAAGAACAGCACCCAAGCACCGGTCCACCCACATATCAAATTATCAAAGTACTGAACGCGAATCATATGAACGTGATGAAAACTAGATTCACGATAATTCCCATGTGTCCTCGGGAGCGCTTTTCTCCATATAAGAGTTTGTCCAGGCTTGTCCTTTACTATAAATAGGATTGGGCCACCTTGCTGCACTTTATTTACTTTTGTTACTTGTTGCTCGTTACAAATTATCTTATCACAAAACTATCTGTTACCACTTATTTCAGTAGTTGCAGAGAATACCTTGCTAAAAACCGCTTATCATTCCCTTCTGCTCCTCGTTGGGTTCGACACTTTTACTTTGGACTACGATAGATGCCCTATACTTGTGGGTCATCAAGCATGCGTTGCAATTGTTGATAAATGTGAGGCCGGATGCAATTCGGTGGATAATTCCAGATCGAGTCAATGGGGTGACTTGTATGGGGGGTTTCGTCTGGACAATGCATGAGGCAATGGACTCGTCGGATACTCGTCAGCGAGCTCGCTGGTATTCATATGGGTCTCGACCCGACCTGCCGGATCCAAAGGTCAAACGAGAGCTCACAGCTATTCCGGGGGTGATATACGTGCAGCCTCCTCCTGGTATGTCTCTAGGAATAATTATGCATGATAATTATGAGGAGTTTATGAGGACCATCGAAAGGCATGTGCCCGGAGACGAGAAAATGGTAGTTGCGGATGAGGAGGAGGAAGTGGATTGGTTGTCAAAGCCTGCTCCGGCCACGACGAGGAGGAGGATGAATATGCAAAGGAGGAAATGTATCTGTACATCGTAAAGCGTATGAGTGAAGACGATGATATTTTAGGGGTTATCATGTACTCCCTCCGTTCCGAATTACTTGTGGCACATATGGCTGTATCTAGATGTATTTTAGTTCTAGATAGATCCATTTCAGTGACGAGTAATTTGGAACGAGGGAGTACAAAGCAAAGCGGGAGGATGAGTGGTCGCTATGTACTGAAGTTTGCTTTATTCATCGTTGATGTTCCAATTTTATTGATCCGAGATGTTTATGCTACCTTATCTACTGAAGTTGGTTTGTTTATCTTTGATTCTTCCAATGTTGTGGATCCGAGATATATATGCAACCTTATGTACTGAAATTTCTCGTCCTTCCTTCAGAAGAAATTCATCATGGGCACAAGGAAATGGGAGAAAGATCTTTACTACCAAACCCATGGCCCCATGCCAAAGAATTTCAATTTTTGAGACTTTTTTCTTTTTCTATATTTCTTCCAAAATATTGTCAAAAATGCATGGATGAGTCATTCATCTATTGCACATTTTGTGTCAGTTTGTGAAGTTTTTTTTCGAGTTTGCGGTACTGTCAGTTTATCATTTTTCCACAAGCCATTACACATGAAAGGCCTACATGCAAAAGGATTTCAATTTTTTAGCATCTTTTCGTTTACTATAATTTATTTCAATGTGTTGTCAAAATTGCATGGATGACTAATCATATAAACTGGTTGTGAATTTGAGTTTTCTTTGTAGATACTGCCTACATTCCTAATGTGGTACGTGAAAATGATTTTCAGAATTTATTGGACCAAACTACAGAACACTTGCGGTTCAAATTTGAATTACTTAATGTAAATCATAGGAGATTCAATAAATCAATGAAAAATGGAAATATCACTCAGAAATTAATGAAAAATTAGCAGTTGGAATCCCATGTGGTATACTTTAGGTGAAAATTGTAAGGGCACACTTTACAATATTATTTGTGGCACTTGCTTCATAAAAAAGTCATGTATGGCACCAGAAAAATGGAAAAAAAATTATTAACCAAATCTTCAATCTTTTTGTGGAATTATTGCTCATAATGGTAACGCCCTTATTAGTTCCAAAAATGGTCATGTTATCATCTAGTATGCCATGAAAATACTCATGGGTATGGTCATCTTAGTTGAAAGTCACTGATCTACATATGAGATGGGTGAGTTTTGTGAAGTTTTTTTCAAGTTTGTGGTATTGCTAGTTTATCATTTTTTCCACAAGCCATTGCACATGAGAGGGGCCCATGCAAAAGGATTTTAATTTTTTTTAGCATTTTTTCATTTTATATACTTTATTTCAATGTATTGTCAAAATTGCATGGATGACTAATCATATAAAATGGTTGGGAATTTGAGTTTCCTTTGTGGGTACTGCCTACATTCCTAATGTGGTAGGTAAAATGATTTTTCAGAATTTATTGGACCAAACTAGAGAACACTTGTAGTTCAAATTTGAATTACTTGATGTAAACAGCGAGAAATCCAATAAATCAATGAAAAATGGCAATATCAGTCGGAAATGCATGAAAAATTGGCAGTTGGAATCCCATGTGGTATAATTCAGGTGAAAATTGTAAGGGCGTAATTTAAAATATTATTTATGGCACTTGCTTCACAAAAAAGTCATGTATGGCAGTGATAAAATGGAAAATTAACTTTTATTTGTGGTATGGTCAGTTTACCGTTTTTCCCACAAGCAATTGCACGTAAGACGCCCCCATGTAAAAGGATTTCAATTTTTGAGCCTTTTTTCATTTCCTATAATTTTTCTCAGATTGCTGCCAAAATTGCATGGATGGCAAATCATATAAAATGGTTGAGAATTTGAGTTTTCTTTGTGGATACTGCCTACATTCGTAATGTGACAGGTGAAAAAAATTTCAAAATTTATTGGACCAAACTAGAGCACACTTGTTGTTCAAATTTTAATTAATTAATGTAAATCGCAGGAAATTCAATAAATCAATAAAAATGTCAATATCACTTGAAAATTCATGAAAAATTGGTAGTTCGAATACCATGTTGTATACTTTAGGTGAAAATTGTAAGGGCATAATTTACAACAATATTTATGACATTTGCTTCACAAAAAAGTCATGTATGACACTAGAAAATTAGAAAATCAACTTTTATTTTGGTATTGTCACTTTACCATTTTTTTTCACTAGCCATTGCACATAAGAGGCCTCAATGCAGAAGGATTTCAATTTTTTAGCCTTTTTTATTTTCTATAATTTTCTCAGAAATCACAAGTCATTCCAAGTGCATGCAAACAACTCGAAATACAATCATTCCAAATGATTTGCGTACATAAATCACAAGTCATTCCAAGTTCATGCAAACAACTCGAAATACAATCATTCCAAATGATTTGCGCACATATTCAATATGAATTCATATATATTTTATTCAAATAACACGACAACATCAGCGTGCCCTACACCCAAATCTGAAACTAATCGTCTTCGTTAAACTGCGAGCGACACGCGACAATGACCTCGTCGAAGCTAAGGCCATCCGAGAAGGCATGTCGCCCGGTGATGTTTAAGTGCGGCATCGGGTTGGGGTCGTTGAAGTGCTGCATCCGAGCACGCGGTCCTGACCGAGGATCTGCGACTAGAATGGGTTGTTAGGCTCGAAGGATGGATGCGCCCTCTCCTCCGGCGTCAAACCTACTTGAAACCTATAGACGGTGCGTGCAAAGGCGACAGTACCAACTACGCGGACATGTTCCACCAGAAGACCACCCGAACTTAGTACCCATCCCACCGGACACGTGTCTGGTGCCATGGATGCGGAAGGGGAGGAGGGAGAGGAGGGCTAGGGTTTGTGTTGTAGTGTCGCCGACGTCGGATAAGGTTGTGGAGGTGAGCAGCAAAATGGTAAGGGGGACTACATATATGGCACGGGAAGGGGTGGGTTCTGGTGTTAAGCCACCATTAATTGGTGCGGAATCATGACTCCT
This sequence comes from Aegilops bicornis, assembly GCA_021605145.1. Lineage (NCBI taxonomy): Eukaryota > Viridiplantae > Streptophyta > Magnoliopsida > Poales > Poaceae > Aegilops > Aegilops bicornis. Next base: position 237,976,332 of record CM038669.1, read on the forward strand.
GTTGTGTGAAATTGCGAGCAGTAGCTTCTGTGGAAACAACATGCGATGCCGATTCAGTTTTGCATTCCGATGGGTCCCACACATCAGCCGCAGACTGTGTAGAATCAGCGAAATCACTAACGCATGCGGCCAAAATTTGGGTCCCATGCGAATGTATCTGGCCTTACATGTTGGCCCCACGCGAATGCATGTGGCCTTACATGTCGGCCCCACGCGAATGCATGTGGACTTACATATCAGCCCTATGCGAATGAATGCGGCCTTACATGGCGGACCCATGCGTCAGCACCGGCGTAGTGACGGTCAAAGGCTTTGACCGGCAGTAAGGCACCATTTGGCCTATTGTCAGGAGCGGGTGAGTGGAGGAGGGAAAAAGTGAGCGAAGTTAGATTGGCGGGGGAAAACTAAGCACAAATAAGGAAGGAGGGGCACAGAAATAGAAATCCCTTAAACTAATCATCATCACACCATTAACAGTGATGGGCCCCACACGTCATAGGCTCGAGCTAATCTTAATTAGCCTAACCTCATTGTTCCATGTCGTCTAACTCGAGATTATCCATCGACTATGTTAAAGGCCCTACTAACCCTAAGTGATTTATCAAAATTCTTCTTTCTGGATGTACTCTTGTGCTTACACTCCTCAACTTGTGTGAGGCTTAATTAGCTCAAACATTATACATGCACAAAGGAAGATTATCAAGTAGTACACCATCCTCGAAGGAATTAAGTTGATACACGTAAAGAAGATTCAACTTTATATGAATATTGTGTATGATGCCGAAAGTTCCTGTAACGCCCCCAATTCAATCGTACACTAATCATACACGCAAACGTGTACGATCAAGATCCGGGACTCACGGGAAGATATCACAACACAACTCTAAAAATAAAATAAGTCATACAAGCATCATATTACAAGCCATGGGCCTCGAGGGCTCGAATACAAAAGCTCGATCATAGACGAGTCAGCGGAAGCAACAATATCTGACTACAGACATAAGTTAAACAAGTTGCCATAAGATGGCTAGCACAAACTGGGATACAGATCGAAAGAGGCGTAGGCCTCCTGCAGGATCCTCCTAAACTACTCACAGTGGTAAATCGTGACACCTTGCGTAGTAGTAGGCACCTCCAGTGTGGTAGGAGTCGTCGTCGACGGTGGCGTCTGGCTCCTGGGCTCCAGCATCTTGTTGCGACAACCAGGAAGAAAATGGAAGGGGGAAAAGAGGGAGAGAAGCAACCATGGGTACTCATCCAAAGTACTCGCAAGCAAGGAACTACACTACATATGCATGGGTATCAGTGTAGAGGGGCGATATCGGTGGACTGAACTGCAGAAAGCCAGAATAAGAGGGGGATAGCTAGTCCTGTCGAAGACTACGCTTCTGGCAGCCTCCATCTTGCAGCATGTAGAAGAGAGTAGATGGTAAGTTCACCAAGTATCAACACATAGCATAATGCTACCCGGCGATCCTCTCCTCGTCGCCCTGTTAGAGAGCGGTCACCGGGTTGTATTTGGCACTTGAAAGGGTGTGTTTTATTAAGTATCCGGTTCTAGTTGTCATAAGGTCAAGGTACAACTCCGGGTCGTCCTGTTACTGAGGATCACGACTATTCGAATAGATAAACTTCCCTGCAGGGGGGCACCACATAACCCAACACGCTCGATCCCCTTTGTTCGGACACACTTTCCTGGGTCATGCCCGGCCTCAGAAGAGCAACACATCATAGCCCTACCTAGGCACAACAGAGAGGTCAGCACGGCGGTCTAAATCCTATGGCGCAGGGGTCTGGGACCATCGCCCGTTGCACACCGGCACGTTGCATGGGGGGCCGGAAGTAGCCTAGCCTCCCTAATACAAGAGCAGGCGTTCAGTCCAATCCTACGCGCGCCGCTCAGTCGCTGACGTCAAGAAGGCTTCGGCTGATACCACGATGTTGAGTACCCATAACTGTTCCCGCGTAGTTGGTTAGTGCGTATAGGCCAGTGGCCAGACTCAGATCAAATACCAAGATCTCGTTAACCGTGTTAATTGATGTAACCGCGGATGCCGACCAGGGCCAGGCCCACCTCTCTCCTAGGTGGTCTCAACCCGCCCTGTCACTCCGCCACAAAGTAACAGTCAGGGACTGTCGGGAACCCAGGCCCACCTCTACCGGGATGGAGCCACCTGTCCTTTCGTCCCCCCACATCGGAATCACTTGCGGGTACTCTACGAGCCGACCCGACTTTAGTCACCACATGTATCATATAATATGTATGTAGGTACATACCCGTGATCACCTCCCGAGTGATCACGGCCCGGTAGTATAGCATGGCAGATGGACAAGAATGTAGGGCCACTGATGGAATACTAGCATCCTATACTAAGCATTTATTATCTACTGAATAAAGAGGTCTTTTGAGGTAAAAAAGCATTTAGGATTGCAGGTAAGGGTAGCAACTGTAGCAACAATGACAGGCTATGCAGAAAAATAGGATTAACCGAAAGCAGTAACATGCTACACTACTCTAATGCTAGCAGTAGAGAGAAGGAATAGGCGATATCTGGTGATCAAGGGGGGGCTTGCCTGGAAGCTCAGCCAAGGAGGGGTCGTCAACACCGTAGTCGTACTGGGTAGCAGCGGCGTCGGTCTCGGTGTCTAGCGAGAGAAGAGGGGGAAGAAACAATAAATATAATGCAAACATATGCATGACGATGCATGACATGTCAATGAGCGTTGCTAGGTGTGCCCTAACACGGTAGTAGGTGATACCGGCGAAGGGGGGAAACATCCGGGAAAGTCTTCCCGGTGTTTCGCGTTTTTGGACAGATGAACCGGACCGGGAAAGTTGCATGTTTGCTATGCTAGGGATGTGTGGCAAACGAACAGGCTGCGTATCCGGATTCGTCTCGTCATTCTGAGCAACTATCATGTACAAAACATTTTCATCCGAGTTACGGTTTATTTTATATTATTTTCCAAAGTTTTAATAATATTCTGGAAAAAATGTTTCCCCCCTGACTACTGGGACCCATCGGACGGGCCACCGTATTTCGTGAAAAAAACATTCTCCCCGCTGTCAGCTTGGACCCACCGGAATGCCTCCTTATTACGCACAAAAAAATGAATACTCCCCCTGCTAGTTGGGACCCACCTTGGTGGGAGGCTGACTTGTGGGTCTACTAAGTTGACGGGGAGGGAGTGCTTTGTGAACTTAGTCAATATGAACGATTCTTGCTCCAGTGATCGTACGATGTCCGTAGTGCTTCTTCAACCTCTCGTCTTGTTGCTCCAGCCGCCCAAAGCAGCGCCGGTCGTGCCGCATGCTCCTGCCTCCCGTGGCCGGCTATGCTGCCGTTGAGGCCTCACCGCCCCTACTATTCCCACCGCTGGCCAGGCCCTGCGACGACGACAGCCTCACACTGCAGCCGAACCAGTGAACCCTCGTACTCCTCTCTGTGCGGGCTTCCACTACCGTGTCTTCCCCGGCTCCGCGTCGTCCCCGACTCCGCGTCGTCCCCTTCCTAGGCCTCGCAGTCGTCCACCGCCCTGGTGCTCTCGGCGCGGTGTGGTCAATGTGGTCAAGGAACGACTTCCATCGAAAGAGTACTGTACGTGGAGAGGCTGACAGCTGGGTCCTTGGCCGCAGCAAGGAAGTGCCTCCTTATTATGCGCAAAATAATTATTCCTCCACCTGACAGCGAGGACCCACCGGATGGACCACCGTATTTTGCAAAAAAAACGTTTCCCCCTGACTCCTGGGACCCACCAGCTACATCTTCGCACGCAAGGAAATGCGTCCGGGCAAAAAAACGATTCGCCCCCTGACTGCTGGGACCCACCAGCTACATCTTCGCAGGCAAGTAAGTGCGGCGGTGAGGACCCACCTGGTGAAGCGTGCGTGGCGTTGTCATTCTGGTCATGACGTTAATGCGTACATCTTTGGTCGATGTAGAGGCGGCGACGCGTGTAGTAGAGGCGCGCACTGTGACGCCCGGATATTTAGCTCCAATAATTCCCTGCTAATGATGCCATGTCACTTCGTTTACTGTCGCTAATCTCGTCTTAGTTCAGAATATTGCATAGGTAATTATGGTGGGGAAGCCACACCTTTGTAAAAAGTTTAAATACTATAAGATGGATAAAACAGCCGTAAAAGCAATTATTTAAATACCTTTTGTAATAAAAAAATGTGTCAAACTAATTTATTTGAGGACTAGACTTTTTGTTACTATGGACTAAGTTGAAATACTAATTTAGATGCTACGTGTATGTTTTACCAAAACTAAAATTAATAGGAAACTAATCTAAAACAGAAAAGGTAATACAAATAAAAGGAAAAAGGCAAAACAGAAAATAAAACAAAACAATAGGAAAAGGAAGACCCCCCCACTTGGCCAACTTAACCAGCTAGCCATCCGGCTGGCCCAGCCGACCCCCTCTCTGGCCTACAAAGCCCACCCCCGCCTATGACCCACCCCCCACTACTAGAAACCCTAACTGCTAACCCACTCCCCCCGATCCCCCCCCACTCTCCCTGGCGCCTCCCCCCTTCCCCCCACGATCTGGATCGGGATCGCCCCGATCCCACGCCGCCCCGCGACCTCGACACCCCGTCTTCGTCCTCCTCCTCACCGGACCGCCCTGAGCCCGGAGGCGCTCCCGACCTCACCCCCGCCGTCGCCGGACTGCCTCCCCGTCTCCGACGCCCTCGTCCCCGACCTCCGTCTAGCCCGCTGCTCTTGACCCTGCGAACCCCGGTGAGGCCCCGGGCGTCCCACCCCCTCCCCTCGCACCCCCTGCCCATTCGGACAACGCGGCCGGACAGCGCTCTAGCCGCGCTCGTGCGCGTCGTCACGCCCGGACTGCGCCCTCCCGGCCTCGCCCGTTCGCGGCCGCAGCCGCGCCTCCACTCGCCTCACTTTGGCCACGCCCGGCCAGGCGCCGCCCAGCCCTAGCCTCGCCTTACCACACTCGGCGCCGCCTCGATGCCGCCCGGCACCACCTCGCCTCCACTCGCCGTGGCCCGGTGGCTGCGCCCGGTTGCAGCGCCGTTGTTTCCGGCGGCCTCGTCCGCTTCTGGCGAGTGCTTTCGCTTCGAGTGCGCTTCACCATTGGACCAAACCCGCCACGGCCCCTGGGGCCTTGACAGACGGTCCCCACGCCCAGAACGTTTTTCTTATGAAATAAAGAATTAAAAAGAGATAACAATAATAATATCATTAATTAATTAATTAATTAACTTAATTAATTCTGTATTAGTTTAACCTAATCATTTTAGTTAACTAATTAAGCCTAACTAATTAACCTAAACCCTGATTAACCTAAGCGGTGTATGACAGGTGGACCCACACGTCAGGTTGACTAGTTAACCCCTGTTGACTGCTGACGTCAGCATGACATCATGCTGATGTGATAAATCCAAATTCGAATTAAATTAAATAATTAATTAAATTCCAGAAATTAGTAAATCTTTAGAAAATCATATCTTTTAATCCGTAACTCGGATTAAATTATTTTCAACATGAAAGTTGCTCGAGCAGCGAGGCGAATCCGGATCGCAGCCCGTTAAATCCGCCACACATCCCTAACATATCAAACTCACAACTTTCCCCTCCGGTTCATTTGTATTAAAACGAAACACCGTGGATACTTTCCGGATGTCCTCCCCCTTCGCCGGTATCACCTACTACCGCGATTGGGCACACCTAGCATCACGCCTTGTCATGTCATGCATCATCATGCATTTGTTTGCATTGTATTTATTGTTTCTTCCACCTCTTCTCTCGCTCGACACCGAGACCGACGCCGCTGCTACCCAGTACGACTACGGTATTGACAACCCCTCCTTCTTGCCAGAGCAATCAGGCAAGCCCCCCCCCCCCCTTGATCACCAGATATCGCCTATTCTTCTCTATACTGCTTGCATTAGAGTAGTGTAGCATGTTGCTACTTTTCGTTAATCCTATCCTGATGCATAGCCTGTCCTTGCTACTACTTTTGTTACCTTTACCTGCAATCCTACATGCTTAGTTTAGGATACTAGTTTTCCATCAGTGGCCCTACATTCTTGTCCGTCTGCTGTGCTATACTATCGGGCCGTGATCACTGGGGAGGTGATCATGGGTATATACTATATACTTTATACATGATACACGTGGTGACTAAAGACGGGTTGGCTCGTAGGAGTACCAGCGAGTGGATCTTTGTGGCAGAGTGACTGGGCAGGTTGAGACCACCTAGGAGAGAGGTGGGCCTAGCCCTGTTCGGTGTTCTAGATACTTAACACGCTTAACGAGATCTTGGTATTTGATCTGAGTTGGGTCGTTGACCTTATACGCACTAACCGCCACGTGGGACAAGATATCGGCAACTGGCGTCGTGGTATCAGCCGAAGCATTTCGTGACGTCAGCGACTGAGCGGCGCGCGCCGGATTGGAAGGTAAGCCTGCTCTTGTATTAAGGGGCCTAGTTCTGCTTCCGGCCGCCCTCGCAACATGCAGGTGTGCTAAGGGAGATGGGCCCAGACCCCTGTGCGCTTAGGTTTAGACCGGCATGCTGACCTCTTTGTTGTGCCTAGGTGGGGCTGCGACGTGTTGATCTTCCGAGGTCGGGCATGACCCAGGAAAGTGTGTCCGGCCAAATGGGATCGAGTGTGTCGGGTAATGTGGTGCACCCCATCAGGGAAGTTTATCTATTCGAATAGTCGCGATCTTCGGTAACAGGACAATTTGGAGTTGTACCTTGACCTTATGACAACTAGAACCGGATACTTAATAAAACACACCCTTCCAAGTGCCAGATACAACCCGGTGATCGCTCTCTAACAGGGCGACGAGGAGGGGATTGCCGAGTAGGATTATGCTAGATGCTGCTTGGAGGACTTCAGTCTACTCTTTTCTACATGCTGCAAGACGGAGGCTGCCAGGAGCGTAGTCTTCGACAGGATTAGCTATCCCCCCTTATTCTGGCATTCCGCAGTTCAGTCCACCGATATGGCCCTTTACACATATACCCATGCATATGTAGTGTAGCTCCTTGCTTGCGAGTACTTTGGATGAGTACTCAGGGTTGCCTTGTTCCCCCTTTTTCCCCTTTTCTTTACCCGATTGTCGCAACCAGATGCCGGAGCCCAGGATCTAGACACCACCGTCGGCGACGACTCCTACTACACTCGAGGTGCCTACTACTACGTGCAGGCCGATGACGACGACCAGGAGTAGTTTAGGAGGATCCCAGGTAGGAGGCCTGCGCCTCTTTCGATTTGTATCCCAGTTTGTGCTAGCCTTCTTAAGGAAAACTTGTTTACTTATGTCTGTACTGAGATATTGTTGCTTCCTCTGACTCGTCTATGATCGAGCACTTGTATTCAAGTCCTTGAGGCCCCTTTCTTGTATTATGATGCGTGTTTGACTTATTTTATTTTTAGAGTTGTGTTGTGATATCTTCCTGTGAGTCTCTGATCTTGATCGTACACGTTTGCGTGTATGATTATAGTAGGATTGAATCGGGGGCGTCACAAGTTGGTATCAGAGCCGATTGCCTGTAGGAATCCCCCTTCCACACTCCTTGGCCGAAGTTGAGTCTAGACATTGCAAAACTTTTACTAACATGGTTGTGCGGCCCATGGGCCCACGTCGCCATTGGGTGGTATTTGGATCTTTTACTCCTCGATCTTTACTCCGGGATTCTGAACTCTCTTCTATTCGGGTTAAACGATTTTTACTAAAATCTAACTTTAGGTTCTTGAAAATACTTTCTCCCAGAGAGCCCCTTCAGTCCAGATGATCGCCGACTGCACCAGAAGATTCTGAAGATACTCTCCGATTTTCTCTCGAGACCTTGTGCCTGTTGCTTTTGCAATTCGCTTCCACCGAAATATCCCTATGGATAAATACTTACACCTGTCATGCTTACTTTTGTTCCCAGTTGATCTTGTTATTACAAGATACCCTAAAATCCTCTCTATTGTTCCGAGAATATTTTGTGCCTATTGCCTTGCAGTTCTTTGCCATATGAATACCCCTACGGATAATTTCTCGCCCTTATCGAGTATCCGCTCATCCCCCAGTTGTTCATGTGTTTCACAATGGTCTTCGAAATACTATTCGATCCTCCAAAAATCCTTAGTAGCTTATTGCTCAGCAATACTTGTCTGCTTGCATTATGGATGCTTTCCATATATGCGGCAATATTCGTTAGTATACTTAGGCACCGTCATTTTGATCCTATTGATTCAACATGAGTGCGAATGCACGCAATCATCAGTTGATCCTTTTAAATTATCTTTCCGGCTCAGACTGAGATGGTTCTCAACCAATCCAATTACCGTCGATTGTACCCCTAAAGCTATTCAACTTATCCATCCCTAATCAAAACATTGCTTTTGATCCCTTGATTTTAAAATCATAATTCCTTTGCATTTGAGCTCTGGATTAGTCAGTTGTGTCTATAATCCAATGCCTTTGCATTGTTACGTCCTCTGGTTGTGTGCCCATACTCACATTAGCTTCGCTATGGACCGTCGGATCCTTTGTTCAAATATCATCCGACAGTGTCCTTCGTATACAAAAACCTCGAGAAGTTCTTTCCCTGATATATAATGCCTTCGGTAAATTGTATCCTCTCGTTTTTTCACCCATGCTCTACTATCGAGCTTGTGTTATTTACTATTGATGCTTGTGGTATATGTTTCTAAGATACCCTGATGGGTTGAACCTATGCCTTTTCTAAACCGTGTGAACCCGAAAGTTTTCACGAGTCGTACTCTTCTGGTGCTTCGCTAGATAAAATTTCAACACTACAACTTCAAAAATGTGAAGTGAATGAAAGGTTATGCATTGGAGAAGTGGGAGTTGACCTTGAACTTTGTGTTCATGCCCATGGACCCGATGTGGAACTTATCATAAAAGCTTCTTGTAATAATAACTATTTCCTTGATATGATATCATCTGGCATCTATGTATTGATCCTTTGCAATCGCGGTCCTGACCACATTTTCTCCTTGATTCCATTTCTCAGACAAGTTAAAGCACTTGTCTTCTGTTGATCGATACATCTCCGCAACCTCTGTTTTGATCTTCCTTGAGTATTAACCTCTGGTATCTCAAGAACTATGTTGCTTCCTGCGAGTCTTCCTCTAGTATTGCTTCTCACTGACCTCAGATTTCCCCCAGGTTCTGAGTTATTAGTCACTCAAGAACACCGATAAGTGAATCGATTCCGCACTCGGATTCAATAACTCGAAGTAATTCTCGTTGCTTACGAGTTTAATAATCCTTCAAGTCATTTCCAAGCCTTATCGACTATATCATTATCGTGCAAACTTTTAACTGTGCTACCTGGTCCTTCTCCCCGTAGCAAATTTTTTGACGATGAGCTAAGCTTACGTCCATCTTCCTCGTCATAACATTTCTCCTTGAGCAGACTTGACTTTGAGTTTGTGTCATACCCATGGTTCCAATAACCTTTCACTTCATCATTCCTTTGACTCGATGTCGTCGCTGATTGATTACATCTTCATGAAATCTCTCGACAAATGTGTCGTGATCATCATCAACCTTATGAGCTCTTCCAGGATATCAATTGGATTCATGAAGAGAAATATCATCCTTGCCCTCGATGAGTCGTGTTATCATCGGCCACTTTATTGCCTTCCCTTCGACATAAACTTGTTCATGTTTTGTGTTATACCTTGAGTTTGTTCCTACCCAGCATTGTTCTTCTTTACATTGGAGTATTACCATCTTTTATGTCAAAAATGCTGTGAGGATTTCACCACCTCTTAAGAAATTCTTGTTACAGTGATGCTTCTCTCCATCACCATTCTTTTCTTTGCCCCCGTGTTGAGTGAACTCTGTTGTGGGAATTTGATATCTCTAGCAACCCTATTCTTTTGAAGTGAATGGTCGATAGTTTCGTTATCGAATCACCATTCTAACGTTGAACGTCCTACTTGGTCCATATTTCCAGGTGCATTTTCGTTCAATATTTAATAGTGGAAATCCATCCTTTGGAAATCTCGATGAATTGTCGCTGAGTTCATCAGCCACCTCCTAATCCTCTCCTTTGTTTACTGATGAAATCTTGTTTTGGAACTCGCTTCCATAGTTCATTGCCCGAGAATCTTATAATGTCATCTCGTCAATTGTGTTGCACCTTTTCTTCTAAGGCATCCCGAGTCCGAGGTATCCTGACGCCAATCAAATCTGAATCTCGGTCAGATATGATGGTTGGAACAAATTTTCAAGAGTTATAACATTGGTCTTTATCTCGACTCGGTAAGGTGATGTCATGCCTAAGCGCTTTTGACTAGAGGACCTAGTGTTATAGTTTCCTTTTTAACTAGGTTAAACATTTTTCAATGAGGAAATTGAATGCCTTGTTTAATAAGTTATCCTGATGGATCCTTTGTATATCCCAAGTTCGACCTTTGCTTGAAGACCATGTCAATGCTATCTCGAAGCATGTCTATGGTACTCCGATTTTCAATAGGAACATTTGAAGCCCAATGCTAAATGTTTCCTGCTCAATTATCCAAACACCGTTGTATGGGTCATGTCATGAAATTTCTCTCCCCTTTCCTAAAGGGTTTTCTACATTATATCATGTCATTGATATCATGCTCTGCTTGTCCTTGGGAAGGATATACCCCTGAAATATGTGTTTAAACGCATTTTCCTTTCCATTGTTTTGTTTAGCCTTTCTTGTAATCTACTTAACTAAGCGTTGATAATTCCACCTTATGTAAACACCTCGGTGTACAATTTTGTCAGTAAGACCCCGTTACTTTTGTTGATGACATTTCGGTAACCGCCGATGGACGAGAACTTTGCCTACTGGTCCGCCTCGTTTCAACGAGCAGGAAAATGGTTCTCTTTGTCCCTCGCCCTTGGTACCGATGTTATTATCGACATAACTGGCAGACTAACCTCTGACATGCCTTGCTTACATGACCGTGCAAGATGTCAACGCCCTTCCTACTTTTAACCACATGGTGGGCCCATAACCCATAGTTATACAGGATCGAAACCTAACTCTCTGGTACACTCTGTTTCCAAAGTTAATCCTCGCGCTTGGCTTCGTATGCAATTCGCAAGCCACATTCCTAGTGATCTATTCTGGTAACAGAAGCAATACTTCATATCGTTGTTGTGAACCCCTTTCACGCCCTGTTTCAGGCATCAAACTATAGCCTACCCGCTCGAAACTTCCATTTTGCACCTTCTTACTTTGCTCTCGATGATTCCTTAAGTTTCAATTCAAGAGTTAATTTCCGCCACCTTCCCTGACGTTATCGACCAGATAGCCAACCTTGCAGAGGTCCGTTCTCTCGGAATACCCCCTTTATTCTTTCGTAAGTATGATGGAGTTCCCGAAGAAAGAATGATGACTTCATCATGATGGTTGGAAGCAGAGTAATGACGACATCAATGTAATGGATCGATCTCTTCGAGAAGAGCAACCAAGACCGAGAAGATTCGTTAGAGTTTCGTAACCAGATCTCCCCCCTTACTCTCCCTCTTAAATCTCGGGATGAGATTTCTTGTAGTGGAGGAGAATTGTGACGCCCGGATATTTAGCTACAGTAATTCCGTGCTAATGATGCCATGTCACTTTGTTTATTGTCGCTAATCTAGTGTTAGTTTAGAACCGATTCAAATTCAAATTCAAAATCAAGGAAACAATAAACGTTTTCAAATATTAAAACTAAAATGTTCGGAGTGAACCAAATATTGCATAGGTAATTATGGTGGGGAAGCCACACCTTTGTAAAATGTTTAAATACTATAAGATGGATAAAACAGCCGTAAAAACAATTATTTAAATACCTTTTGTAATAAAAAATGTGTCAAACTAATTTATTTGAGGACTAGACTTTTTGTTACTATGGACTAAGTTGAAATACTAATTTAGATGCTACGTGTATGTTTTACTAAAGCTAAAATTAATAGGAAACAAAACAGAAAAGGTAATATAAATAAAAGGAAAAAGGCAAAACAGAAAACAAAACAAAACAATAGGAAAAGGAAGACCCCCCCGCCCCACTGGGCCAACTGACCCAGCTAGCCAACCGGCCGGCCCAGTCGACCCCCTCTCTGGCCTACAAGGCCCACCCCCGCCTATAACACCCCCCCACTACTAGAAACCCTAACCGCCAACCCACTCCCCCCAATCCCCCCACTCTCCCTGGCGCCTCCCCCCTTCCCCCCACGATCTGGATCGGGATCGCCCCGATCCCGCGCCGCCCATGACCTCGGCAATGGCGCCCGTCGCCAGCGCCGCCCTGCTGCCGTCGCCACCCCGTCCTCGTCCTCCTCCTCACCGGACCGTCCTGAGCCCGGAGCCGCTCCCGAACTCATCACCGCCGTCACCGGACTGCCTCCCCGTCTCCCACGCCGTCGTCCCCGACCTCCGCCGAGCCCGCTGCCCTTGACCCTGCGAACCCCGGTGAGGCCCCGGGCCTCCCGCCCTCTCTCCTCGCACCCCCTGCCCATTCGGACACCGCGGCCGGGCCGCGCCCTGGCAGCGCTCGTCGCATCCTCGCGCCTGCGGCTCGGCCTCGCCCGTCCGCCCAGCCACGACCCAGCGCCTCCGCTCGCCTCACTGCCACGCCCGGCCCAGCGCCGCCCACCATAGCCTCGTCTTACCACACTCCGGCACCGCCTCCTGATGCCGCCGGCGCCACCCCTTGCCTCCGCTCGCCGTGGCCCCAGTTCGCCGCGCCGTCGTTGCCCCGACGGCCTTGTGCCGCCCTGCGGGCGAGTGCTCGCTCGGGTGCGCTCGCACCCGCTGGACCAAACCTGCTAAGGCCCCTGGGGCCTATGATAGATGGGCCCCACGCCTAGAACGTTTTTCTTATGAAAAAAGAATTAAAAAAAGAGATAACAATAATAATAATAATAAAATAAAAATTAATTGATTAATTAACTTAATTAATTCTGTATTAGTTTAACCTAATCATTTTAGTTCACTAATTAAGCCTAACTAATTAACCTAAACCCTGATTAACCTAAACAGTGTATGACAGGTGGGTCCCACTGGACCCACACGTCGAATTGACGATCAACCCCACATTGACTGGCCGAGCGTCGACGACATCATGCTAATGTCATAAATCCAAATTCGAATTAAATTAAATAATTAATTAAATTCCAGAAATTAGTAAATCTTTAGAAAATCATATCTTTTAATCCGTAACTCGGATTAAATTATTTTCAACATGAAAGTTGCTCAGAACGACGAGACGAATCCGGATGCGCAGCCTGTTCGTTTGCCACACATCCCTAACATATCAAACTCGCAACTTTCCCCCTCCGGTTCATCTGTCCGAAAATGCGAAACACCGGGGATACTTTCCCGGATGTTCTCCCCTTCTTGATGCTCGGCTACTACGCGATTGGGCACACCTAGCATCACGCCTTGTCATGTCATGCATCGTCATGCATTTGTTTGCATTGTATTTATTGTTTCTTCCCCTCTTCTCTCGCTAGACACCGAGACCGACGCCTTGTTGCTACCTGAAATGCGACTAAGGTGTTGTGACCCCTCCTTCTTGCGGAGCAATCGAGCAAGCCCCCTTGATCACCAGATATCGCCTATTCTTCTCTATACTGCTTGCATTAGAGTAGTGTAGCATGTTACTGCTTTCCGTTAATCCTATTGTGATGCATAGTCTGTCCTTGCTACTACTGTTGTTACCTTTACCTGCAATCCTACATGCTTAGTTTAGGATGCTAGTTTTCCATCAGTGGCCCTACATTCTTGTCCGTCTGCTATGCTATACTATCAGGCTGTGATCACTCGGGAGGTGATCACGGGTATATACTATATACTTTATACATGATACATGTGGTGACTAAAGATGGGTCGGCTCGTAGGAGTACCCGCGAGTGGATCTTTGTGGCGGAGCGACAGGGCAGGTTGAGACCACCTAGGAGAGAGGTGGGCTGGCCTGTTCGGCATTCGCGGATCGTAACACGCTTAACAAGATCTTGGTATTTGATCTGAGTTGGGTCGTTGACCTTATACGCACTAACCGCCACGTGGGACAAGATATGGGCAACCGGCGTCGTGGTATCGGCGAAGCATTTCGTGAAGTCGTGGCCCGTAGCTGCTGGCCGGATTGGAACGTAAGCCTGCCCTTGTATTAAGGGGGCTAGTTCTGCTTCCGGCCGCCCTCGCAACATGCAGGTGTGCTAAGGGTGATGGGCCCAGACCCCTGTGCGCTTAGGTTTAGACCGGCGTGCTGACCTCTCTGTTGTGCCTAGGTGGGGCTGCGATGTGTTGATCTTCCGAGGCTGGGCATAACCTAGGAAAGTGTGTCCGGCCAAATGGAATCGACCGTGTCGGGTAATATGGTGCACCCCTGCAGGGAAGTTTATCTATTCGAATAGCCGTGATCTTCGGTAACAGGACGACTTGGAGTTGTACCCTGACCTTATGACAACTAGAACCGGATACTTAATAAAACACACCCTTCCAAGTGCCAGATACAACGCGGTGATCACTATCTAACAGGGAGGCGATTGCCAGGTAGGATTATGCTATGCGATGCTGCTTGGAGGACTTCAGTCTACTCTTTTCTACATGCTGCAAGACGGAGGCTGCCAGAAGCGTAGTCTTCAAGAGGATTAGCTATGCCCCCTTATTACGGCATTCCATGATTCGATCCACCGATATGGCCCTTTACACATATACCCATGCATATGTAGTGTAGCTCCTTGCTTGCGAGTACTTTGGATGAGTACTCACGGTTGCCTTCTTCCCCCTTTTTCCCCTTTTCTTTACCCGATTGTCGCAACCAGATGCCGGAGCCTAGGATCTAGACGCCACCGTCGACGATGACTCCTACTACACTGGAGGTGCCTACTACTACGTGCAAGGCACCGGACGACCGAGTGAGTAGTTTAGGAGGATCCCAGGTAGGAGTCATGCGCCTCTTTTGATCTGTATCCCAGTTTGTGCTAGCCTTCTTAAGGGAAACTTGTTTACTTATGTCTGAACTCAGATATTGTTGCTTCCGCTGACTCGTCTATGATCGAGCACTTGTATTCGAGTCCTCGAGGCCCCTGGCTTGTATTATGATGCTTGTATGACTTATTTTATTTTTAGAGTTGTGTTGTGATATCTTCCGTGAGTCCTGATCTTGATCATACCGTTTGCGTGTATGATTAGTGTCTGATTGAATCGAGGCGTCCACGCCGTAACATATACACATACGTCTGGCTGACGGGGTGCAAGAAAGTAACACGACCATATGCATTACGCTCTGGGCGGGGTCTCGAGCGCCTACTACAGGCAGCGTCGTCTGGCGGCCGGGCTCGTGTACATGGCTGGGTCGGAATGAAGAAACATCATCGTAAATCGTGTTCGTGGGGAGGCAGCGGAATGCGTCGTGTTCATCGGGAGGCAGGCAGCGTGGGAGCCAACCGCTTGGATGGATCAGCCGGTGGAAGCGAGGCTGGCGTCTGCGCGAGCAGAGGAAAGCGGCCTTGTGTTCGACCGCCACGTTAAAACAGGATCTTGTTCATCGGGAGAAGTGCGGCGTGCGCAAAAGCGGAGAAGCGGACCTCCCTACGGTCGAAACGGGGATCCTGTTGATCGGGAAGGCTGTGGCGTACCGCAAAACGGAGGAAACAGACTTGTGTTGGAGCGCTATGGTCGAAACGGGGGTCCTGTTCATCGGGAGGGGTGTGGCGTACCGTAAAACGATACTCCACGGGATACTGTTCATCTCCACTGTCGACCCCCTCCAGCCTCCATGGGCTACTGTTCATCCATCGTCGACCTCCTTTAGCCTCCACCTGCGATTGTTCATCCAGCCTCCACAGCGCGCTACTCCACCTGCTACTGTTCAACCAGCCCTCTCCACGGGCTCCTATTCAACCACCCCTCCACGGGCTACTGTTCATCCAGCCCTCCACCGTCTACTGTTCATCCTGCCCTCCACGGGGTGGTCCTGTTCATCCTGCCCTCCACGGGGTCCTGTTCATCCAGCCCCAACCGGCTCGATCGATCGGGGTCTTGTTCATCCAGAGGCAATGCCACGGGGTCCTGTTCATCCAAACCCCCCTAGCAACGCTCACTGTTCATCCAGAGGCAGCATCGATCGGCTTACATTAGCGGCGATAGCGAATCGCTTCGATCGGGTTGATTAACAGCCATCGATCGATCGCCCGGGTTCGAGAAGCGTAGCCTGAAGTTCTGTCGCTTCGGGTTCGATTAGAGCCCAACGCCTCGCTTTCGGGTTGATTAGAGCCCAACACCTCGCACCTGCAGCGTGCGTGAGAGAAAAGTGCATCGCTCGGCCCCCGACCAGCCACCGTAACCAGGGACTCCCCGATATTTTCCGTGCCCTCGTTTCTACCACGATTGTTCCCGTCATGGACGGCCCAAAGAATGTCATGCAGCTGCGTCTCCGGCCCGCCCAGGATGAAAAGCCCATTTTCTGTCATGATTTTTTGTCATAGAAGTAGGACCCCACCACATCTATGATGATACCGTGTTTTGTCATAATTATTGTCATAGAAGTGTCATAAGTATGACAGAAAAAATTTCGTTCGGCCCAAAATGTCACAGATGTGTCATTTTTTGTAGTGTTAATGGCTTGCTTGCTCAAAATGCTTAGTGATATGCTCCAAAATCCCTCAACCACTTTCTCATATCCACATATGCCCCAAACCAAAAGTCAAACTCGGCCCTATCGATTGGATCTATCTGGCGCCAGCGAGTTCACTTGACATAGCCACTGCCAGAAACCCTAGTCACTTCGGTCTCACCGAGATGGGATTGCAAACTCTCTGTTTCCCTTCATAACATTTTGGTCCAACCGAGATGAGCGATCGGTCCCACCGAGTTCGCAGTGCAAACTCTCTGTTTCCCTTTCGTAACGTTTCGATCTCACCGAAATGAGCGAATCGGCCCCATCGAGTTTGCCTGACCAATTCTCTGTTTGCCTATTACAGAAATCGGTCCTACCGAGTTTATCTGATCGGTCTCACCGAGATTACGTTATAACCTAACCCTAATGAAATCCGTCCCACCGAGTTGACATGTCGGTCCCACCGAAAATCCTAACATTCACATTTTGAACTAAATCGGTCTGACCGAGTTTCATGATTCGGTCTCACCGAGTTTGGTGATTTGTGTGTAACGGTTAGATTTTGTGTGGAGGCTATATATACCCCTCCACCCTTCCATCATTAGTGAGGAAAGCCACCAGAACGTGCCTACACTTCCAGCATACATTTTCTGTGAGAGAACCACCTACTCATGTGTTGAGACCAAGATAATCCATTCCAACCACAAGAATCTTGATCTCTAGCCTTCCCCAAGTTGCTTTCCACTCAAATCATCTTTACACCAAATCCAAATCTGTGAGAGAGAGTTGAGTGTTTGGGAGACTATCATTTGAAGCACAAGAGCTTGGAGTTCATCATCAACACACCATCTATTACCTTTTGGAGAGTGGTGTCTCCTAGATTGGTTAGGTGTCACTTGGGAGCCTCTGACAAGATTGTGCAGTTGAACCAAGGAGTTTGTAAGGGCAAGGAGAACGCCTACTTCATGAAGATCTACCCTAGTGAGGAAAGTCCTTCGTGGGCGATGGCTATGGTGGGATAGACAAGGTTGCTTCGTCGTGGACCCTTCGTGGGTGGAGCCCTCCGCGGACCCGCGCAACTGTTACCCTTTGTGGGTTGAAGTCTCCATCAATGTGGATGTACGATAGCATCACCTATCGGAACAACGGAAAAAATCTCCGCGTCTACATTGCGTTTGCTCCCTCCAAACTCCTCCCTTTACCTTCATGTGCAATGTTTTACATTCCGCTGCTATACTCTTAGACTTGCATGTGTAGGTTGATTGCTTGACTTGTGCTAAGTTGCTAAAATCTGCCAAAACTTAAAATTAGGAAAAGGCTAGATTTTTATTTGGTCTAGTAGTCTAATCACCCCCTCTAGACATTTTTTCGATCCTACAAGTGGTATCAGAGCTTTGGTCTCCATTTGCCTTGATTTCCGTAGCTTTTGGTGATCATAGCCTTGGTTTCACAACCTACGAGACTATGGCGTCTAGCGAGGGAAATAACCACCGTAGAGGTCCTTGCTTTGATGGTACTAATTTTGCTAGTTGGAAGCATAAGATGAAAATGCATATTCTTGGACATAACCCTGCTGTTTGGGCTATTGTCTGTATTGGCTTGCAAGGTGATTTCTTTGATGGGAGAGAACCGAACCGTGAAGCTACTGCGGAAGAGTTGAAGATGCCGCAATACAATTCTCAAGCTTTCCTCTTCAACGGATTGTGCCCTGAAGAATTCAACAAAATCAGCCGTCTTGATAATGCAAAGGAAATTTGGGATACTTTGATTGATATGCACGAGGGTACCGACTTCGTCAAGGAACCCAAATTGGATATGCTTCAAAGTCAACTTGACAAGTTCAAAATGAAGGATGGTGAAAGTGTTGCTGAAATGTACTCTAGGCTTGCTCTCATCACAAATGAGATTGCCGGCTTAGGAAGTGAGGAAATGACCGATATATTCATCATCAAGAAGATCCTAAGAGCCTTGGACGGAAAATATGATACCGTGTGCACATTGATCCAAATGATGCCAATTACAGAGATCACAAGCCAACGGAAGTCATTGGAAGAATTGTTGCTCATGAGATGTCACTCAAGGATAAGGAAGAGCTTCACAACAAGTCAAGTGGTGCTTACAAAGCCTCATGTGATGCTCCTACATCATCAAGTGAGAAACAAACTTTTAATGAGGAATTGAGTCTAATGGTGAAGAACCTCAACAAGTTCTACAAGATTAGAAGCAAGGAAAGAAGTTCCAAGTCAAGGTCCTACAATGACAAAAGATCTTTGATTCGTGAGCGTAATTGCTACTTCATGAACCAAGAAGTTTGTAAGGGCAAACAGATTGCCTACTTCGTGAAGATCTATCCTAGTGAGGCAAGTCCTTTGTGGGCGATGGCCATGGTGGGATAGACAATGTTCCTTCTTCATGGACCCTTTGTGGGTGGAGCCCCTCTGTGGACTCGTGCAACCGTTACCCTTCGTGGGTTGAAGTCTCCATCAACGTGGATGTACGATAGCACCTGTCGGCGTTCTGGGAATGGGGGTCCCCAGACTTGCCTGCCTGCGACCCACGGTGTGGCTCCACGAGTGGGCCCGTACGGCCCATCTTCACCAACAAGCACTCAAGACCCTCGCGAGAGGCCAAGCCTCGCAAGGCGGACGACACAAGACCTCCTCGGGAGCGGCCTCACCAGGCTGGCTCGCGAGTGGCGGAGAGATGAAGGCAAGGCAAACCTCGCGAGGTTCTCATGACGTGAGCCATGACGACCAAGGCCAGGCGAGCGCCAACGCGCACAGTGTCCTTATTTCCTCTTTGGTACTAAAGAGGCAAGCGCAGGCGAGGCATTCCGAGGCATTAGGCAAAGGTTTCCATATTGGTGCAACGAGACCAAGACCAGCAGGACGGCTAGACAGAGGTCACCGTGGAGCCCAAGACGGCGTCACCACCAGAGCCTTTGACAGGCGAAGACTACTTTTGTCAGGGATAAGATGTACTAGCTGTCCCCTTTCAAATTGGCCGTTGTTGGCTCCCTTCCCGCACAATATTTGAGAAGAGGACCAGGGCCTCTATAAATAGGGCTAGCCACCACAGTAGAGGGCATCGGATCCTCACCTACCAGAAATCACCTCGAGCGATCCTCACACCCACCAAGCACAATAACACCTCCCCTCAGGAGGTTGTTCTTCCCCTTGTACTGTTTATCCCCAGCCCAAGAGGCAATCCACCACTACCACACTGGAGTAGGGTATTACACCACATGGGTGGCCCAAACCAGTATAAATCTTGTGTCCTCGTGTGTTGTGAGTTCGTCGTGCCTAGCTTAGAGATTGCGAAGTGTGTGAGGGCGTGATAAGTGAGGGGGAGATCTTCGTACGCACCCTAGTGTTCAAACCTTACGGGTTTTGCCGGAACTCGAAATCCGACATTTGGCGCGCCAGGTAGGGGTGCGCCGGAGTTTTCCTTCGCTGATCTGCGTCCCTTCTCTTCTTCGTAACCATGTCGGACGATTGTCGCGCCCGCGCTGAGCGTCGGGCCGCCCTCACCGCCCATGTCGCTCAGACGGCTCTTGTCGGCGGGCCTTCCGTCGTTCTCCGTCACCCGCCGCCAATGCCGCCACCGGCCCGGCAGGGAACAAGCAGCAAGCATCCTCGCTGCACCCCTCGGTGCGGCGGGACGGCCGCACCACCACTCCGCCGCTGGCCCCCGCTGGTTCGTCGTCTCACACTCGTCGCGCTCCCACGGACGCGCGGACTGCACTACTCATGGCGCACTAGCTCCCGCGTTACCGCCCCGTCAACGACCTCTACGAAGACTGGCTGGACCGCATCGCTGAGCTCATCAGCGCCGCAGGGGGATCCCCTGCACCGTCCCTCTCGCTTCCTCGTCCACCGCTAGCTACGGGCAACGTAGCTCACGGAGCACCTCCACCGCCTCTGCATCAAGACGGCGCCCCCTGGCGCCAAGGCTCGCGGCTCCACGGCTCGACCAGCCACACCAAGCACCTGCGCGCGATGAAAGAAGCTGTCAAGAAGTCCCTCGACCGCAAGAGAACGCTCCGCCGCTCCTCGCACCGCCACGTCAGGATCGCTTGCCGCGGTAGGGCCTTGCACCACTTGCCGTGGCAGAGCGCAGGCACCAAGATCAAGCTCCACCTCCACGCCGGGCCCCGGTGACCACGGCAAGCTGTCGCGCCTTCACCCTCGAGCTATGTAGCGTCGTCTGGCTGGGCAAGTCCAAGCCGGATCTGCCTCTGGGCTACGATGGCACCCCCGACCCCGCAGAGTTCTTGCAGCTCTACGAGCTGAGCATCAAGGCGGCCAACGGCGACGAGAAAGTCATGGCGAACTGGTCCCCATGGCGCTCAAGGACGGCGCTCATTCCTAGCTCCTAAACCTGCCTCCGGGCTCTATCTCCTCTTGGGAAGAGATGTGCGACCGCTTCGTCGCCAACTTCCGAGGCACTTCATGACCACCCCGGTGCGGGTGACTGCGCCCGGCGTCAGCAAAGCAACCAGGAGAGACCCTCCAGAAGTACATCCAGCGCTTCAACAATGTTCGCCTCAAGATCCCCAAGGTGACGGACGAGGCCGGCATCTTGGCGTTCTCTGATGGTGTCCGCGACGTCAAGATGAAGGAGGAGCTCGCCATCCATGAGGAGCTGTGCACATCCCTGGAGTTGTTCAACCTAGCGACCAAGTGCGCAAGGGCTGAGGAAGGGCGCCTTTCCCTCCTCGAGCTCCCAGCTGCCGACCCGGAGGAGAAGAAACCCACGGCCAAGGATGTGAAGCGCAAGGGAGTCGTCGTGCTCGCGGCAGAGCCAGACATGAAGCGCAGCAGGGACCAGCCTGAGTCATGCAAGAGCAACCGACCATTCTACGCCTTCCACAACATGCACAGCCACAACACCAACGACTGTCAAGAGCTCAGGGCAATTCGCGACGGACGCTTCGGTTGACGCCCCGAGCGCAACGACCGAGGCTACGGCCGAGGAGGAGGACGCGGTGGAGGACGCTCGGATGACCGTGGCCCACGCCAGGAGTGGCGCGACCGGCCTCGTGAGGACCGCTGGCAAGATCAGCCTCCTGAGGGTGCCTAGAGGGATCAGCCCCGCGAGAATCGCCCTCAGGGCAATGCCGGTCTTCCTCCACTGCCTCCTCCACCAAGAAGGAACGATGACCAACATCAAGACGAGGGGGCTGGGGGCTTCCAAGAGCCGCATGCTATCGCCTGCATCTTGGGCGGAGCTCAAGCCCTAGCCTCACAGAGCATCTTCAAGTAGTTTGCCCGCGAGGTGAACGCGGTCCTCCCCAAGCTCGAGGCCACACGCCCGCTCAGGTGGTCCAAGTGCGCCATCACTTTCTGTTCGGCAGATCAACTCAAGTGCGCAACAACCGTTCGTGCTTTCCCGATGCTTTGTTCCCCCGTCATTAGCAACGTACAAGTCACCAAGACACTCATCGATGGCAGCGCAGGGCTCAACGTCCTTTTCGTCGAGACGTTCGACAGCCTTCAAGTGCCATATGATCAGCTTCAGCCTACCAAGCCCTTCTCAGGAGTGACCAACGGCTCCACCACGCCGTTGGGACAGGTCCGCCTTCCCGTCACCTTCAGAGAATGCAACAATTACCGCACCGAGCTCATCGACTTCGACGTCGCTCACATCCATCTGCCATACAATGCCATCCTCGGGTACCCGGCCCTGGCAAAGTTCATGGCCGTGACGCACCACGGCTACAATGTCCTCAAGATGCCAGGAAGCGGCGGGATCATCACACTCCCCTGCGAAGAAAGAGATGAGGTGTGCTCCCTCGAGCGCGCCTTCCAAGCAGCGTCAATCGAAGACCCCGACAACAATGCAGCTCAGCACCCTCCTGAGGTCGTCCCCAAGAAGAAGAAGCGGCTACTCCATGCCGGACCTCAGGAGGGCGGCGTCACAAGTGGTAATTCCTCAAGATCGGCGCCCGCACCTGGGGCGCCTCCCTCTATCGCATAGGAAGGCGCGCCCGGCGCCCTCCTCGGGCAGTGCTCGGGGGCTCTCTTCTGGAGGGCCTCGGGCCTTGCCAACCTCACGAGGGAGGCGCTCGGGCACCACTTGGAGTCCTGCTTTGCGGCACGCTTCCCTCAGAAGGATGCAAGACGAGGGGCGCTCGACGCTCAGGAGTTCATTGCCGAAACCACACAGGAACTGCAAGAAGCGAGAGCCATGCACGGCGACTGCCGCTCACCGGGCACAGCTCCCCATCCAGACAAGGATGCCGCGCTGTGCGTCTGCGTCGACGTCCCAGGGCTCAACAGGGCCACGTCTCAGGAGCTCTTCTGGCCTTCGCATGTGGGGAGCTGTGAGGGCCCACCTCACAGCCACGTTCGCATGCCGTTCGGCCTGCCGAGCATGGTATCTGCCTTCCAGCGCAACTTCCGGAGCATCTTGGCTTCTCAGGAGGCCAGGCACCACGATGTCCTGATGGAGATGGAGTCGGTCCTCAAGGAACCACCTGGACCCTCAGGGCCTCCCGAGGCTCAGGACCCGGTGGCTCGTGAGAAGCAACTCCTTCGCCACGCGCCTTCAGCTGCTCCAGCATCCCTTCTACAACGGAACCAGGTGACATTTTCCATGTTCATTTAGCTGGGAGTGCCCCTCGGGCTGCATCATTCCCAGGCAGCGTGGGTCCGTCCCTGTGGCATGTATCCCTTTTATGCCTTTAGCTTACCTTGTTGGGGGCGCCCCTCGGGCTGCATCATCCCAAGCCGCTCGGGTCCAGCCTAGTGGCATGTATCGTTTATGCATTTACTTGAGCTATTTTTGCTTTCCATGCTTAATCTATCTATGACTATCACCTGCTTGATTGTCACCCACCATGGGAGCCGCTCACACCGGCACGACCCTTGTGCACGGGTCCGTCCCTGCAACACCGACAAATCTGAGTGGTCGAGCTCTGGCCCGCGGCACGCCCCTCACGCGTC
This sequence comes from Aegilops bicornis, assembly GCA_021605145.1. Lineage (NCBI taxonomy): Eukaryota > Viridiplantae > Streptophyta > Magnoliopsida > Poales > Poaceae > Aegilops > Aegilops bicornis. The sequence goes on from CM038669.1 coordinate 237,999,870, forward strand.
ACCTCACCAGGACCTCAGTGCCTTCACTCTCTCATGAAGCGACCAGTGGCCGGCCGGCAATTATAATGGCGATCTGCGCCCTTCATCGTGCTGACTTGCAGGAACCTCCTAACGATCACAGCGGGTGGCACTGCGGGCACCCTTTTTCTCCCATGTAATCCACCTGCGCGTTGAAAGGGGGGCTCCTAAGCATCGCGACTCAGGAGCACTTACTGGCTCTCCGGCCCTCACCCCATGGCCTTGACCACGGCATCGCGACCTGGCATATCAGCGGCGGCTGAGCTCGTTCGAGGGCCGGGACCTAAGGACGTAAGGCACGAAGGAGAGCGTGGGGAAGAGAAGGAGACTCGTACGGGCCTGACCTAGCTGCACCACGACCGCCAACGCACGATTCTGGCACCTCGCGAGGGACCGACCCGGGACTACAAAGATTAGTTTCACGCTCGGTTTAACCAATCGCTATGGCATAGAGCTCCCATTTGTGTTGCCTCGCTGCGGCAACATAGTCTCCCTTTCCTACCTCACGACGGCCGCTTGCGCGCTAAAGGGGACCTCCTGAGCATCGCGTCTCAGGGGCTCTTACTGGATCTCGGGTCGCTCACCTCCTGGCCTTGACCACGGCATCGCGACCTGGCATACCAACAACGGCTGAAGCCTGCCTGGGGACCGGGACCTGTCAGCGTAGAGCACAAGGCCATCACAAGGTTGGAAAGGGGAAACCGAGCCGGAACGAGACACGCGCACGCACAATTTCATAGTAAGGATAATATCAACAAAGGACATTGCGGACCCTTTACACGCCCCCTCGGGGCCCTTCTCGATTCCTCGCAGGGAACAAAAGAAAGGAAATTCAAGGAGCCCGGTCTACCCACGCCAGCACGGCTGATGCCATTATCAACAGTGGGCCATGGGGGGCCGGTGGCAACCCCATCCAGATCAGCGACGGCGGCGGCGGGATGCTGCAACCTTGCTCCGGGTGCGGCGAAAGCTCGGGGGCACGTAGCTGTCTTCGCTCATCTCCGGAGTCCCGTAGGGCTCGGGAGAGTCGCCAGACTCCCAACCATCGCTGCTGCTGCTGGAGGAACCACTGGCGGGGCGGTCCTGACGGCCCCTTCTGGAGCAGCACTCCAGGCGGCGGCCTTCCGCGTCGAAGATCTTGAAGGACAGTGTGGAAGCACCGTCGTACTCGAAGTGGATCGCGAGGGCGCCTTCCGCACGACACGCTCGATCAATCTCACCCCAGCCCCGAGTCATGAAGATCTTGCCCGAAGAGACGTCTTCAACTTCTGCTTCGGTCGCTGGCGCGTCGCAGTCGGTGTGCTGCAGCCAAAGCTCGAGGGGCCCCCTCGGAGGCATCTCGGCAGAGAAGAAGGAAGGGAAGCAGATCCAAGTACTCGGAGGCATCGCCGCCCACAGTAGGAGTTCGCATGAGGAGTCCGTGGCGTGGACTCCGGGGGCGGACGTGCACCATCGCGGTGCGACGACCATGGCTGCGGTACGGGCGCCGCCGCTCGTCATCTCTTCCTCCTGAGGCCACGGCTTGGGCGTACAGGGGTAACGGATATCCAGGAGGAGGCCGCTCACGCCAAGGCCTTGTCACCTCCTGCATCACCACCACGTCCGGGCGGTGGGCCAGCCTTTTCTTGAGCGGGAGCGGCCCTGGCTCATCGCGGGGAGTCTTTCCCTTCTCTGCGGCGTAAAACTTTCGGATGGGCGCCATTGGTGTCGCTACTAGCAATGGAGTAGAGGGGGAGAAGCAAGCGGAATGGGAAGAGATGGGCAACGGGGGCTCAGCCCCCCTCCCCATTTATAGCAGGAGAAGACCAACCAGCACCCCCCACGATCACCGGTAATGATGGTTTTTCTTTGCATGCAGCAGGGACTCGTCAAACCGGGCAGTTGCCGAGGCGGCGTGGGGAAGCGGAGACGCCCACGTCCAATCAACCGGCAAGCGTCGACCAAGGCCGCAATCTATTGCGCCCCGCGGCGCTCCGCACTTGCCCTTTGGCTTTGCCTCGAAGACAAGTTCGAGCGCTCCTTGGGCCCGAAGGCTACTGTCGGCGTTCTGGGAATGGGGGTCCCCAGACTTGCCTGCCTGCGGCCCACGGCGTGGCTCCACGAGTGGGCCCGTACGGCCCATCTTCACCAACAAGCACTCAAGACCCTCGCGAGGCGGACGACACAAGACCTCCTCGGGAGCGGCCTCACCAGGCTCGCTCGCGAGGGGCGGAGAGATCAAGGAAAGGCAAACCTCGCGAGGTTCTCACGATCAAGGCCAGGCGAGCGCCAGGCGGGCGCCAGCGCGCACAGTGTCCTTGTTTCCTCTTTGGTGCTAAGGAGGCAAGGACAGGCGAGGGATTCCGAGGCATTAGGCAAAGGTTTCCATATTGGTGCAACGAGACCAAGACCAGCAGGACTGCAAGACGGAGGTCACCGTGGAGCCCAAGACGGCGTCACCACTAGAGCCTTTGACAAGCGAAGACTACTTTTGTCAGGATAAGCTGTACTAGCTGTCCCCTTTCAAATTGGCCGTTGTTGGCTCCCTTCCCGCTCAATATTTGGAAGAGGACCAGGGCCTCTATAAATAGGGCTAGCCACCACAGTAGAGGGCATCGGATGCTCACCTACTAGAACTCACCTCGAGCGATCCTCACACCCACCAAGCACAAGAACACCTCCCCTTAGGAGGCTGTTCTTCCCCTTGTATTGTTCATCATCAGGCCAAGAGGCAATCCACCACCACCACACTAGAGTAGGGTATTACACCACAACCGTGGCCCGAACCAGTATAGATCTTGTGCCCCCGTGTGTTGTGAGTTTGTCATGCCTAGCTTAGAGATTACAAAGTGTGTGAGGGCGTGATCGGTGAGGGGGAGATGTTCGCACGCACCCCACTGTTTGAACCTTAAGGGTTTTGCCGGAACCCGAAATCCGATAGCACCACCTATTGGAACCACGAAAAAAGTCTCCGCGTCTACATTGCGTTTGCTCCCTCCAAACTCCTCCCTTTACCTTCATGTGCAATGTTTTACATTTCGCTGCTATACTCTTAGACTTGCATGTGTAGGTTGATTGTTTGACTTGTGCTAAGTTGCTAAAATCTGCCAAAACGTAAAATTGGGAAAAGGCTTGTCCCTTCGCTCCCCGCGCATCTGGCTTGGCGCTGTTCTGGTAGTCTTGTGTCTTTACTTCCTCTTCTGTCCCGCCAAGTGCGGCCGCAGGCGTGTGGCTACGATTGCCCGTGCACAAGTAAAGGGGTACAAAAAGGACCACTACTTTTGTACACCGACAGGAGCCCCCGGGCCTGGGCCACATATAAGCGCGGAGCGTTATTGGGCAGGCCCAAAAGCGGTCTTGGCGAATGCAGCGTGGCGTAGTTTTACCATAGTAACTCCCTCGCCAGTTGCGCTTCCCCACGACCCACGTCTAATGTGTGACGTGGGGGTCGTGCATGGGGTGGTTGCAGCATGCTTGCATCACATCATGGCGAATAGTAAAGAGGTGGCCCATAAAAAGAGGAAAACGCAGGGGCGCGGCTCATTTACTAGGTGGGCTCGGGTCACGGCCTTCATGGCGCCCGCGCCCCATGATCACGGGGTAGAAAACAGTCGCTTCACTTGTCTTCTCAATCCTGGCCTGCTCGCCATGTGTCCTCCATGCCTCAAGGATGGTAGGTGGTGGATGCGGAGGGCACGGGCTTTCATGGCGAGGTGGGAAACCGGGTCGTCACTGATTGGAGCAGTGGGTCGGACCCTATTCCCTGCGCCCCTGCCGGCCGGATTGGTTAAGTGGGGCATCTGAGCCCTGGCCCCGCCCCTATATAAGAAGGGGAGGGGGATGGCACCCTTCAATCCTTCAACATCCATGTCCTTCCATCTTGACTCCTTCCTTCCCTTCGCTATGGCGAGAGGGCGCGCCGGCGCTCCGATGGCAGTGATGAGGGTCTATGCTCGACAACGTGCCCCTCCTTCCCAAGAGCTCGTGGCGGCGGAGCCAGCCGTGAGAGGAAGAGGGAGGGGCAAGGCCGAGGCCGCCATGGAGCTCGGGGGAGAGGAGGACGGGGCGGTGCACCGGCCTCACCTCCGCCAGTGGCTCCTCCCCCAATGGAGGGCCATGTCGGAGACCAGCCCCGTGAATTCTTCATCAGGCTGCACAAGCTTGATGCATGGTCGCCTTCGTCTCCCCACTCCATTCGCTCGGGAGATGGAGCTCAACCCGCCACAGGCTTTGAGGCTGCATATGAGGGGCTGTGGGAATGGTAGCATGCGGGTCGACGTCGACTTCCCCGCCCCCCATGTTATGTATCTCCGCCGTGGATGGAAACCCTTCACTCGTGCCCATAGCCTATCGGAGGGGCTCGTCCTCCACTTCAAATTGATGGAGAACGGCCTGCTCTCCGTCAAGGTCTTTGGGCACTTGGTAACTTTCCTAAGGTTTTGGGTGGAGAGCTCCTCCGACGATGAAACCTCCTCCTCGAGCGAGAGTGACGAGGAGGACAAAGACAGCGACGACGAGGGCGTCAAGCGAGAGGACACCGACTCTGACTGACCATGCCACCCTCCTCCCTCGGCTACGCACCCTGCCGAGGGTCTTCCTCGTCAAGCTCTCCATCATCGTGTTCCCCGCCACTTCCTTTTTTCCTTCACCTGCCGCACCTGGGAGGAAAAGGGCAAGAACGGAGATCACAGGGCACCCATCTTTCTTTTAAATTGTAGGCACTTGCCAAATCTTAATTTCTAGATAACGTAATCTCTCGAGCCCATGATTGTGTCCTCTAGCCTCTGTTCTTGCATCAGCATGTTCATGAAAAAGTCTAGCCTTGCCGGGAACCCGTGCACGCGTACGTTCGTGTAGAGGCGAAATGCCTCCTTAATGTAGATAAACGAGTCCTCGCGGCAAGCTGCCTTGCCGGCGCCCTCTGCGCCCGCCGGAGAATCATATCTGCTGGGTTACAGACAAAGGGTCCACCCCCCGTCCACTGATACGTCTCCGTCGTATCTACTTTTCCAAACACTTTTGCCCTTGTTTTGGACTCTAACTTGTATGATTTGAATGGAAATAACCCGAGTGTATTGTTTTTTCGGCCAGAATTGCCATGATGTTGTTTTATGTGCGAGAAAACAAAAGTTCTCGAAATGACTGAAACTCCACGGGATGTCTTATAAAAAATAATAAAAATCCTCACCAAAGATGAAGACCAGGCCCACACCTGTCCACGAGGGTGGGGCGCGCCTCCCGGGCGCGCCCCTACCTCGTGGGCCCCCTGGAGACCCTGCGACGCAAACTCCAACTCCATATATTGGCTTTCGGGGAGAAAAAAATAAGAGAGAAGAAATCATTGCGTTTTACGATACGGAGCCGCCGCCAAGCCCTAATCTCTCTCGGGAGGGCTGATCTGGAGTCCGTTCGGGGCTCCGGAGAGGGGGATTCGTCGCCGTCGTCATCATCAACCATCCTCCATCACCAATTTCATGATGCTCACTGTCATTCCATCGTAGGCTTGCTGGACGGTGATGGGTTGGATGAGATTTATCATGTAATCGAGTTAGTTTTGTTAGGGTTTGATCCCTAGTATCCACTATGTTACGAGATTGATGTTGCTATGACTTTGCTATGCTTAATGCTTGTCACTAGGGCCCGAGTGCCATGAATTCAGATCTGAACCTATTATGTTTTCATGAATATATGTGTGTTCTTGATCCTATCTTGCAAGTCTATAGTCACCTACTATGTGTTATGATCCAACAACCCCGAAGTGACAATAATCGGGAAACTTCTCGGTGACGACCATAGTTTGAGGAGTTCATGTATTCACTATGTGCTAATGCTTTGTTCCGGTTCTCTATTAAAAGGAGGCCTTAATATCCCTTAGTTTCCAATAGGACCCGCTGCCACGGGAGGGTAGGACAAAAGATGTCATGCAAGTTCTTTTCCATAAGCACGTATGACTATTTACGAAATACATGCCTACATTATATTGATGAATTGGAGCTAGTTCTGTGTCACCCTATGTTATAACTGTTACATGACGAACCGCATCCAGCATAATTATCCATCATTGATCCGGTGCCTACGAGCTTTCCATATACTGGTTTACGCTTATTTACTTTTCCGTTGCTCTTTATTACAATCACTACAAAAATACCAAAAACATTACTTTTGCTGTCTTTACTTTTGTTACCGTTACCACCACTATCATATTACTTTGCTACTAAACACTTTGCTGCAGATACTAAGTTTCCAGGCGTGGTTGAATTGACAACTAAGCTACTAATACTTGAGAATATTCTTTGGCTCCCCTTGTGTCGAATCAACAAATTTGGGTTGAATACTCTACCCTCGAAAACTGTTGCGATCCCCTATACTTGTGGGTTATCAAGACCTTTTTAAGGCCATGTTCTTGGGAGCATAGCTCTATTCTTTGAGTCACTTGGGATTTATATCTGCTGGACACTATGAAGAACTTGAAAGACGCTTAAGACAACAATTTATCCCTCAACTACGAGGGGAGGTAAGGAACTACCATCTAGCTCGCACTTGATTCACCTTACATTATGAGTAAGCTAGCGACACCTAAACACCTTACGCCATTATTCGCTCGATATGTCGCATGTTATTGATGATGCCACTTACGCTATGCATGTACTTATGATGAAACTACTTCTATGCTTGATACTACTGTGCCCTTGGTGAATTTCTAGATGAACAAATTTCTAGGTCTAGAGAAAGAGAAACTATTGAAACCGAATACAATGATGAAAGTGATGATGAGGATATGCACTGCTATTCACGAGGGTTATCTTTTGATGCGGAATCTTCTGCAGCTATTTTTGCCTGCCAGGATAGATATGAACTTAAGAGGCTGCTAGTTAAATGGAGTAAAGAATATCTTAGAGATAGGATGAGACCTGACCCTGCTTTTGCTACTTCACCTATCTGTGTTCCTGATAAGGATTATGAATTCTCTGTTGATCCTGATATAATTACTTTGCTTGAATCTGATCCTTTTTATGGCTATGAATCTGAAACTGTTGTGGCACATCTTACTAAGTTAAATGATATAGCTTCCCTATTTACTAATGATGAGAGATCGCGCTACTTTTATATACTCAAAATATTTCCGTTCTCATTAAAGGGTGATGCTACGATATGGTTTAATTCTCTTGATCCTAGCTGTGTGCGTAGTCCCCAGGATATGATTTATTACTTCTCTGCTAAATATTTCCCTGCTCATAAGAAACAAGCTGCTTTGAGGGAAATATACAACTTTGTGCAAATTAAAGAAGAAAGTCTCCCACAAGCTTGGGGGAGGCTTCTCAAGTTACTTAATGCTTTGCCTCATCATCCTCTTAAGAAACCTGAAATACTTGATATCTTTTATAATGGACTAACCGATGCTTCTAGAGATTACCTGGATAGTTGTGTTGGTTCTCTTTCCGTGGAAAGAACAGGATGAAGCTGAAATTCTATTGAATAATATGTTGACAAATGAAAATAATTGGGCACCTCGAGCCAAATGAGCCAATTTCTGAGCCTATTCCTAAACCAATTCCGAAGAAGAGAGGTGTTCTATTTCTCGATCCTGAAAGATATGCAAGAGGCAAAGAAATCTATGAAAGAAAAAGGTATTAAAGCTGAAGATGTTAAGAATTTACCTCCTATTGAAGAAATACATGGTCTTAATCTATCACTTTGTTGAAGAAGTGTATGATCTCAATTGTTTATTCACTGAAGAACCTGCTGATCCCAATATCCCGACACAGGTAGTAAAGGTAAATTCTCTCTATAGATATGATAAAGCTGAAGTCCCTCCTACTAAAATTGCTAGTTAGTGCTTGCATGAGTTTGATAACTTTATGTTTAAGCAAGATGACTTTAATGCTTATTTTGGTAGACAAATAAAACAGAATACCTTTATGATTAAACGCTTGAGTGATTATATGGCTAATATTAGAGGTGAACTTGAACTTGTTAGCAAACATGCTTCTATGGTTACCACTCAAGTAGAACAAGTACTTAAAGCTCAGAAAGAAGTGATTGATGAAATGAATAGTAAGAAAAATGATTATGCTGTTAGAGTGGCTACTAGAACTAGTAGAATGACTCAGGAACCTTTGTATCTTGAAGGCCACCCTAAGAGAATCGAGCAAGATTCTCAAAGAAATAATATTGATGTACCTAGTTCTTCTAAAAGGAAGAAAAAGAAAAATGATAGGACTTTGCAAACTTCTAGTGAACCTGTTGCTGAACTACCTGATAATCCAAATGATATCTCTATTTCTGATGCTGAAACACAATCTGGTAATGAACATGAACCTAGTGAAAATGTTAATGATGATGCTCAACCTAGTAATGATAATGATGTAGAAGTTGAACCTGCTGTTGATCTTGATAACCCACAATCAAAGAATCAACGTTATGATAAAAGAGACTTAGTTGCTAGGAAACATGGTAAAGAAAGGGAACCATGGGTTCAGAAACCCATGCCCTTTCCTCCCAAACCATCCAAGAAAAAGGATGATGAGGATTTTGAGAGCTTTGCTGAAATGATTAGACCCATCTTTTTGCGTATGCGATTGGTGATATGCTCAAAATGAATCCTTATGCTAAATATATGAAATATATTGTTACAAATAAAAGAAAGATCTCGGAAGCTGAAATTTCCACCATGCTTGCTAATTATACTTTTAAGGGTGGAATACCAAAGAAACTTGGAGATCCAGAAGTACCTACTATACCATGCTCCATTACAAGAAATTATGTTAAAACTGCTTTATGTGACCTTGGAGCCGGTGTTAGTGTTATGCCTCTATCTTTATATCGTATACTTGACTTGAATAAGTTGACACCTACTGAAATATCTTTGCAAATGGCTGATAAATCAACTTCTATACCTGTCGGTATTTGTGAGGATGTGCCTGTTGTGGTTGCAAACGTTACTATTTTAACGGACTTTGTTATTCTTGATATTCGAGGGCGATAGTATGTCTATTATTCTTGGAAGACCTTTCCTTAACACTGCAGGGGCTGTTCTTGATTGCAACAAAGGCAATGTCACTTTTCATGTTAATGGTAATGAACATACGGTACACTTTCCGAGGAAACAACCTCAAGTTCATAGTATCAACTCTATTGGAAAAATTCCATCGATTATATTTGGAGGTTTTGAATTTCCTCTCCCTACTGTCAAGAAGAAATATGATATACTTATTATTGGGGATGTCCATATCCCCGTTGAGGTAACATAGTGTTATTCGGAATTTCTCCGGTTCCATGTTAATCGGAATGAGTTTGTTAACAAGACTTGATCAACCTTGTTAGTGGATTCTTTTGGATGAGCATGAGACGGATGAAACTAGAAGCACAACCTTCTGTACCCTCTTTATATTCTCTGTTCTTTAGTAGAAATAAAGTAAAATAGTATTTTTTTTGTCTGTTCCTGATTTATCCATGCAATATAAAAATATCCCGAAAATAGAAGTCCTCAGAATGCCATGCCAATTTAATATGATTTTTTCGGGAATATTTGAGGATTTTTAGTGCAAAAATTATCACGGGAGCTGCCACTGCCACGAGGGTGGAGGCGCGCCCTACCCCCCGGGCGCGTCCCCGCCTCGTGGGCCCATGGTGGCCCTCCTCCACTTATCCCTGCACCCATCTTCTTCCTCTGCCTCACACAAACCCGAAAAACCAACTCAAGCTCGTGGTTCCGAATGCACTTTTCTTTGTGATTTTCGATCTCCTTGCTCAAAGCACCTCTTGCAAAACTGCTTGGGGAGATTGTTCCTTGGTATGTGACTCCTCCATTGGTCCAATTAGTTTTTGTTCTAGTGCTTTATTCTTTGCAAATTTGTGCTGCATAGGTGACCATGTTCTTGAGCTTGCATGTCAAATTTATATGGTTCCAAGTAGTTCTAATGCTTGATATATGCTCTAGGCACTTGTATGAGTAGTTGCTATCAGTTTTATTGAAGTTGGTTCACTTTTGTTTGAAGTTACTAAAATTTCAGATTATTTCAGAAATAATGAAGAGACTTTTGAGGGCTCGTCGATAAGCTTCGAAGGAAAAACAAAAGGAAGAAGAGCAGAAGCCCAAATTTAATTTGCCTCGCATCATGGGAGGTCCGTGTGAATGGCCTTCCGATGACTTCTTGAGGAGAGCCGGGATTTATGAGGATTTCTATCTATTAATTGAGAACGCTTGGCCTCATCGACTTCCTCCGCGACCAACGTCATCAAGATCTCTTACTCACAAATACTTTTGTGCAGAACTTCTACTTTTTCCCTAAGAAATCACCTCCAACAAGAGAGTTTCATTTATATGACGTTGTTAAGGAGATGACATTAGCTGAATTTTGTGAGGTTTGCAAAATACCCTTTGAGGGCACCTTAGATGAACCACACCGTAATGAAGTGGAAGCTTTTATTAACACTATCACTGTGGGAGAAACCAGGAAGGTTTCTGATGCAAGAATTACTAGCATACATTTTCCTGTTCTGCGCTACTTTGCCTTATTTGCTACTCGTTGCTTGATTAGTCGCGGGAACTATGGAAACCTTAGTGTTCCTGATATTATTATTTTGTTCCATGGTTTATACCGCAATAACTCTGTTAGTATGGGTGGATTTGTTGCTAGACGGTTAAGTCTGAACCGTACTAAGGGCCCCATCTTTGGAGGCATTTATGCTTCACGCCTAGATGAATATTTTGAAATACCTATTAGGCATGAGGAGAAAGAAGAAAAAGGGTTGCCCTATGCTTATTTAGATTATAAGAGTATGCTAGCGCATGGTTTTCTTGTTAAGAGTCGCGAAGGGGAGCTCAAATATAAATTGTACTTTGATAAACATCACCCTGAGACTATTACTTTGCCTGCTCCCTCTTTGTTTAACTTGTCTACAGGTCCTTACATTATTCCGTGGGCGGCTGTTCAAGCCTATCGGAATCCTGCACCAGCCCCGGAAACGGAACCACAAGATGAGCCTCCACGACGTCTGTTTATTCTTGGGATCCTGAGGCAGTTGCCAGCCAGTGGCAGTCAGAGTCCTCTTCATCACATTATGATCCCAAGTATTCTTCATCGTAGTACGACCCCAGCTACACCTACGGGTATCCGCCAGGCTATCCCTGGCAATAGACCAACTTAGGCCAAAAACCTAAGCTTGGGGGAGTACGTACTTCTCACCGACATTACATTCATGTTCACACACTCATTGCTAGATGTCGGTGCTCATACTCTTTCACTATAATATCCATTCTAGTTTATTTCCTTTTTCCTGCTTTCTTCTTGTGTGTTTAATAAACCTTAAGAAAAACCAAAAAAATAGTAGTAGTTTATTTTTCCTGCTGTAGTAGTAATAATTAAAAAGAAAACCCAAAAATATTTCCCGTTCTTCTTTTGCTTGTTGGGAGCTTTCCCGTGTAAATAGTTTTTATATCTTTTCTTTTCTTTGGGGGTCGAGGGAGAAGACCATGATTAAATTTTTGAAGTGGCTCTTATATGCATCATTGTTGATTTAACCAAGAGCCCATATTGCCTTGCCTTCTCCTGTTTATTGAATGCTCGCAGATTCCAAATTTTAGTCCAATGCACGTGCACTCTTATTATTATTCACACCGCTCGGTCGTGCAAGTGAAAGGCAATTATGATAATATATGATGGATCGACCGAGCTGGAAAAGCTGGTATGAACTCGACCTGTTTTGTTTTTGTAAATATGATGAGTTCATCGTTCTTGATTCAGCTTATTATGAATAAACATGTTTGCAATGACAATTAGAGATCATAGTTGCTTGTGCCATGCTTGATTAGCTACGAGTTATAATGGTTTACCTTGCGTGCCAACATGCTATTAAAATGGTTGTGATGTGGTATGATGGGGTGGTAACCTCCTTTGAATGATTTAAGTGACTTGACTTGGCACATGTTCACGCATGTAGTTGGAACAAATCAACATAGCCTTCACGATATTTATGTTCATGGTGGATTATATCCTACTCATGCTTGTATTCAATGTTTATTAATTTTAATGCATGTTCACGACTGTTGTCGCTCTCTAGTTGGCCGCTTCCTAGTCTTTTGCTAGCCTTCACTTGTATTAAGCGGGAATACTGCTTGTGCATCCAATCCCTTAAACCCCAAAGTTATTCCATATGAGTCCACTATACCTTCCTATATGCGGTATCTACCTGCCGTTCCAAGTAAATTTGTATGCCAAACTCTAAACCTTCAAATAAACATTCTGTTTTGCATGCTTGAATAGCTCATATCTCAACTAGGGCTGCCCTTATCTTCCGTGTTAGGCGGGTTATTCTCAAGAGGAGTGGACTCCGCTCCTCACTCACGAGAAAATGGCTGGTCACCGGGATGCCCAATCCCATGCTTTATGCAAACTAAATCAAAATAATTGCAAACAAAACTCCCCTGGGACCCGTTGAATGTTGGAGGCACTCGTTGTTTCGAGCGAGCCATGGATTGATGCTTGTGGAGGAGGGGGAGTATAAACTTTACCATTCTGTTTGGGAACCACCTATAATTTGTTTAGCATGGAAGATATCGTCATCTCTTAGTTGTTATGTTGACAATGAAAGTATGCCACTCAAAATATAATTTATCTCTATTTCAAAACCGAGCTCTGGCACCTCTACAAATCCCTGCTTCCCTATGCGAAGGGTCTATCTATTTACTTTTATGCTCACCCTCTTATTAAAAAGCACTAGCTGGAGAGCACCGCTGTCATTGCATTCATTGCTATTAATTTATATCGGGTATGACTATGATTGGATCTCTTTTACCATGAATTACAATGTCTAGTCAGTCCTTGATCTTTGAAGGTCCTCTGCATTTATGTTTTGCGGTCTCAGAAAGGGCTAGCGAGATTGTCGGTGTACTAGAGTAGGGGTACCCTAGTATCCCGAACTTGTGCACGGGCAGTTGAAGCCCTCCGCGGCAAGGCTTACCGGGTGACCGCCAAGGTCCTCCGTGGTTCCTTTGGAGCCATTCAAGAACAAAGTATTCAAGCTAGGGAGACAAGGCCCCGGCAAGAGGAGCTTGCCGGGAAGGCCACTCAAGGCACATAGGAGACAAGGCCCCGGCAAGAGGAGCTTGCCGGGAAGGCCACCCCAGGCACTTACAAGACAAGGCCCCGGCAAGAGGAGCTTGCCGGGAAGGCCCGGTGAGCGACAAGCTTCCGGGCGCGACAAGACAACAACCGCGGCAAGGCGCTTGTCGCGGCACCTCTCAGACCCTACGCTTCCAAGCATCCACTAACGTGTCGCCTGGGCCTTTCCGGTAGCGCCAGCGTGGCGAGAGGCTGTCAGCCAGCCGGTGCGAGGTGTCAAGCAGCGCCGACAAGTTTGCCATCGTGGCGAACGGTGGCGCCTGACGGTCCCTGTTTGCACCGTTAGGGCGACTAGACGGGCATTTAATGCCTTTGTCCCCGCCGTCGTGGTTAGGTATAGTACATTGTACCTTTGCATAAGTAGGTGTACCAACCACTATTTTTCCATTTGTACCCCTTCACGTTGCCATCCGCCGGAGCCCCTTGAGCATATAAAAGGAGGCCCATGCGCAACGAGAGGGGTTGGTCGATCGATTCCCCTGTGCTCGGTCTCGTTAGCAGCTCGTGTGTCTTTGTAGCACTCGGCGCTCTGAGCAAGAGCATAATACACCTAGACATGCAGCGGTAGGAGTGTTATCTCACCGGAGAGCTCCGGCTGGGTAAACCTCTCGCGATGCTTCGCCTCGATCTGCTCTTCGTGCGACCTTCGCTCCCTTGAACCGAAAGGGGCTCGGTCCGCCCGGCCCCATAGGTGCTCGTGGGCGAATCAGCCTGCCCGACATCTTTGGCGCGCCCGGTAGAAGCGTCGAGGTTGTGTGAACCTGATCCGGCGTCCACACGAGCTAGATCTTCATCATCTTCGTCAACATGCCACCGAAGAAGAAGGCTTCGGCGGCAGAAGCCCCGTCCGCGTCGAACCCACCACCACCGGAGCGAACAGGTTGTGGGGTAGACGCCGGCGGAAGAATGGACGGCGACGAGGGAGCTCACGGTGCTGCAAAGTCCAAGGACAAGGCTGCGCAGACCTCGGCGTCCTTACATGCACCGCGCCCGTCTCAGGGCGCGCGGGACCGACAGCGTCATGGCATTCACAATGCCATACGCTCGTTGGACCGAGATCGAGCTAGAGGATCTCGGGATGCTCAATACCAGCATGCACGCCAACATGCCGGCGCGAGCGAGGCACGGTCGCTCGGACGGGATACCGCTCCTTCTAACATAGTTAGAAGTCCGAGCATATCCGCTCCTCGCGCCGCTTCGCCATCGCCACCAACTACTCTAGCGAAGCTGGCGAGAGCTCAACTGCTCTGGATTACCCTCCAACGGCCGACAAGGTCGATGAGTGGAGGGCCACCATTCGTAGTCTCATCGGCTTCGCCAACGGCGACGCCCGCGGCAATCGAGTGTATCGCTGCCGCGACAGACTGCCAAACACGAGCCGGTGGCGACGAGACCGATGGGGTGCAACCACCATGCACTCTCCGCCCGAAGGCCAAGATCGCCGACTCACCGGATCCACCTCGACAGCGACTCCACGGGCGTCGCCGGATCCACGAGCTCATCGCGATCAGCGCCAAGTTCTTCACGAACGACAAGAAGAGGCCTTTCGAACTCGCATCGAGCGCCAAAGAGAAGCGCCGACGTCAATCGACAAGCGCGCTGGGCCCTCTCGACATGCACGCGCCCGGAGAACCAGGCGACTTGTCAGACGCTGTAGGTTGCCCTGCGTTCACTCGTGAGCTGCGGCAAGTCCAAAGGGCCCAAAGAAGAAAAACTTCAAGCCAGACGTACCGGAGAAGTACGACGGCAAGACGCATCCGTCGGAGTTCCTCAGCATCTACACCATCGCGGTGCAGGCCGCCGGGGGGCGAGACGACAAGATCCTTGCCAACTACTTCCCGCTGGTGCTCAAGCCCAATGTCAGGTCCTGGCTCATGCACTTGCCGGACAACTCCATATCTTCTTGGGCAGATCTATGACATCAGTTTGTCGGCGCCTTTACAGGCGGACACAAAACCCATGGCCAAGAAAGCGACCTTCATCTGCCGCCCGGAAGGAAGGAGAGCCCTGCGCAAGTATATTCAAAGATTCAGCCGTGTACAAAGACAACATCCCAGACGTCCACCCTGCCGCGGTAATCAGCGCGTTCCATCAGAACGAGTGAAACCGCAGGATGCGGGAGGAGATGGCGATGTGCAAAATCAGAGACGTTAGTGAGCTATACGCCCTGGCCGACAAGTGTGCACGTGCTGAAGAAGGGAGGAGACTCCTCGGAGAGAATACCGAAGCAGGAGGATCTGATAGTGAAGAGACCGCCCCGGCAAAGAAGAGCCGGCGGCGGGGCAACAGGAAAAAGAAAGGCAGAGATGTTCTAGTTGTCGAGCAGTCCGGCAACGGAGGTGGCGACAAGAAAGCCAAGGCTGGTAGCTCCGGCAAGGAGGTTGCCGCTGGCACCAACTGCCAGTCTGTGGCGGCCGCCCACAAGGTGACGGCTCCGGCAAGCAAGATCGCAAGATCCACCGCACCAAGGGCCATGACCTCCAGAGCTGCAAGAAGGTAGAGCAGCTTGTCGAGCAGCAGAAGGCTGAATACGAACGACGCGACAAGGAGAAGGCCCAGGAGGGTGCAGGAGGACCCAGCAAGAAACGTCCCGGCCGAGGAGGACGCCGCGGCAAGGCCAAGCAGCGGCAAGGAGACAGACCTCCCCGCGCCACCCACAAGGATGAAGACGGCAGCGATGACGAAGACATGGATGATGACGAGGACGATGAGCAGGAGTTCCAGAAAGCCACAGAGGTCCTGAGCGTTGATGGCGGTGCTTCTCTGCATACTTCACACCGCCGACTCAAGCAGTGGATGCGGGAAGTCAATGCAGCGAGAACCATCCATCGAGTCACGCAAGCCTCGAAATGGTCCAGCACGCCTATCATCTTTGATATTGAGGACCACCCTGATCGTGTAACTGCGGTCGGGTGCTTGCTGATGTTGGTTTCACCAACTATCCGCAACCTCAAGGTCACCAAGATGTTAGTTGACGGCGGGGCCGGCTTGAATCTGATCTCCTCCGCGGTGCTCCAGAAACTCCAGATCCCTGATGGCGAGCTCGAAGAGACTGGCACTTTTCAAGGAATCAATCCGGGAAGGAGCAAGTCAAGGAAAGATCACGTTGCGGTGACATTTGGCAGCGAGTTGAACTTCAGATCGAGAGGGTCACCTTTGATGTCGCTGACTTTCCATTGCCTTACAATGGGATACTTGGCCGTCCAGCACTAGCCAAATTCATGGCAGCCTCTCACTATGCATACAACCTCCTGAAGATGCCGGGCCCGATAAGTGTCATCTCTGTCCCTAGTGACAAGAAGGATGCTCTTATTTGTGCCGACAAGATCTACCGGGAAGCAGCAGCATGACAGATTGCAAGCCACTTGCCGCTGAAGCTCCCGGGGAAGAAGAAGACCAAGTCCGGCAAGAGCTCGATGCCCACTCCGCAAGCGCACCTCTTCGGAGTGCCGCGCTACCGCCGAGGACGCACCATCGAGCTCCACCGGCAAGTGTAAGAAGGCGATGACAGCTCCACGGAGACCAAGAAGGTGTCCGCCAAGGAGGACGCAGACCGGTGGTACCTTCACCATCGGTGCCTCTCTCGACCCTAAATAGGAAGGCGCTCGTTGCTTTCCTGCGGCGACGTCGGCGTGTTTGCGTGGCAGCCGTCGACATCCCCGGTGTTCCTGTGAAAGTAATTGAGCACCATCTTGCCGTTTGTCCTCATGCGCGCCCGTCAAGCGAAAGTCGAAGCAAGCGAAAGAAAGTCGAAGCAAGCGGTGGAGCGCCAAGAGTTCATCACGGAAGAAATCAAGAGCTGGAAGCGGCAGAGGCCTTGTCGAGGAGTGCTCCATCCCACGTGGTTGGCCAATCACAGTAGTTGTACGCAGGCTAACGGGAAATGGAGGCTTTGTATCGACTTTACAGATGTCAATAAAGCTTGTCCCAAAGACCCATTTCCCTTGCCGCTTTATCGATCGATTGTTGACTCCACGGCCGGATGTGATTTGCTTTCATTTCGGATGCATACTCAAGATATCACCAGATCTTCATGGCAGAAGAGGATGAGGAGAAGACCGCATTCATCACCCCATGTGGCACATACTGTTTTGTACGGATGCCCTTCGGGTTAAAGAATGCTGGTTCAACATTTGCGAGAGTAGTCCATTACGCTTTTGAGCCGCAAATGCACAGAAATGTGGAAGCATACATGGATGACATAGTGGTCAAAAGCAGGGACAGAGAGTGATGCGGAGCATCCTACAGTCATCACCATGTCAAGAGTCCGTTTGGCAAGTGACACGTGCGACCTCTTCTTCACATACACAAAGGTGAATCTTCTCCTTTACACGTGCTCACTTGACCCCTTCGAGGATGGTATACTACTTGACACTTCCCCCTATGCATGCCTAGGTGCCAAGGAGACCCTCTCGGAGATGCTCGGAAGGATGGACAAGTCCCCAAGTACAAGGATGAAGGAACTCGACGAGAGGAACCGGAGAAATCTGCAGAGCCCGGACATCCGGCGTCAGCCCGAACATCCGCCCGGCCCAAAGAAGCCCGGACATCCGGCGGGACCCGGACATCCGGCCCTGGAGGCACCAACACAGCCGCCAGAACTCAGCCACGAAAGCTACAGGCCCGGACATCCGGCCCCCAGGCCCTGGACATCCGGCTCTTCACGATGCCCCTGGAAATCCGGCCCCCCAGCCCGGAAATCCGGCCTCACCTGCACCCGAATCGGCAGAACCAGTCCCGCCAGCCCGGACATCCGGCCCCCCTAGCCCGGACATCCGGCGTCTCGGGAAAGCCCGGACATCCGGCCCGACGCCCGGACATCCGGCCTCCCTCACTGCAAGAAGGCATCCGGACTCGGCCCCTTGTACCCCTTCGCCCGAGACTATATATACTTGATCCCCTCATCTTTCTAGGGTTAGCTTAGGTTTTAGCTCATGTTTGTGTGAGAGCCTTGCTCATCCACTTGGTTACTTCTCCTCGGAGCCTGTGACCTCTTCGGAGAAGATCCCCAAGAGGATTCAAGACCCCTTCTAGGGTGGACCCCATCAAGACCTCCTCTCGGAGATGAACCTTACCTTGTATCTTTCCTTTTGTTGTTCATGTACCTTGTGGATCTTGTGTGTTTGATTGTCTAGTGGATGTGTGATTGGACTTGTTCTTGAGTGTTTCCCCTTGTGATTTCCCTCCGTTCTTCCCGTGTTCATCGTGATTCCCGTAGGATCCGCTCCAACGTGAAAGATCGCCCACGTGAGGTTCCGCCCTACATCATCTATGGTATCATGAGCCACGTTGATCACGTTTTGGAGCCCCTACCCGTGTTTTCTAGCTTGATTTTGTTGATTTCGTCCTAAATCCGAAAATCCCCACCAAAAATAGCCCCAAATTTTTTGTGATTTGTTAGTTTTGATGATGTTTTGTTGATTTTGATCCATGGATTTTCTTGGTTTCGAGTGGATCTAGCATTTCCCAAGTTTCCCCACTTTCCATCCACGAAATCTCTCCAATTTTGACCTTGAAATCATCAATTTCCGCCCAAACGAGATCGGGATTCGTCGGGCGGACATCCGGCCATCTGGCGTCGGACATCCGCCCCAAGCCGGACATCCGGGCCTGGAGCACCAAATCTGCTTGATTCTGGACAGACACCCCCGGAAATCCGGGCTCCACCCCGGATATCCGGCCCCTGGGATTTCAGTTTTTTCCGTTTCACCGTTTTGTCCATAACTAATTCATCCGGAGTCCGATTTCGACGTTCTTTAGCTCGTTTTGAAGCGATTGACATTCCCCTTCCCACAAAAATACTACCACCACCATTTGACTCCATCAAATTTTTGAAAATTTGGCAAGTTTGCCTAGGCCTTCCACCACATCCTCCGCATAACCACCACCGACTTCCGCAACCTAACCAATTTTGTTCCCCATAGCATTAGTGGTTGCGTGAGTAGTGATTCGAGTCTCCTAAGGTGTTTCGGCCACTTAGGGACGCATTGCTTCTTCATCAACCACCACCACCACTTCCACATAACCTTGCCCACCATACACTTCCGACAACCCAACTTAACCCAATTGTTGATTGAGCTTTTTCGAGTTGTGGCTTGTTTCTCCTAAGGTGTTTCGGCTACTTAGGGACGGCAACTTCAACTCCAACACGTGCATAGCCCATCATTCCACTTCCGCATTGCCAAGTGCAAACCACCACCGCATTCCCGCTACCACCATTTGACATTTGTCATTTGAGATTTTGAGTTCGCGGTTTTTCCGTTTCCTAAGGTGTTTCGGCTACTTAGGGACGAGTTTCCATCATCTTGGTATCTACATCAAGAACACCGCCACTCATCATCGCAGCGACGGTAACCTCGACAACACCATTGTATATTCCCCTTGCAATTGCATTGATAACCCTTTATCCCATTTTGCGTCACTTACCTATCGAGACTAGCCATTTGAGTATTGCCGGCAACGTTACTTGTGCACATTAGTGATCTACACCATCCATTGCATACATACCATATCATCTTGGTATCATCATATCATCCATTGTGTCACAATATCGTTCCGCATATACACAATAGCTATCTTGGTTTGTGCATTGTGCAAAAGTGGCCATACATAGAAAAAGAGAGAAGAGAATAAGCTTTTAAGCAAAAGAGCAAAGAGCTTGTAAGCAATAGCCATAGCATCAAATATATCATATGATATCATACTTGATCATCTTGGATCATTGTGAGAGAAACACCGGAACCATACATACATAGCATACTTGGGATAGAAAGTTTATCCATTTTGCATCTTATAGGTTGTGCACAAGTGTCGATCCGCCTATTGAGCAATCGTGCTAGCGTCTCTCTTGAGTTGTGCAACACGAGCATTTTGGTGGATTCCACATTTTGAGCTCATTCCTTGGTTGCACGACCCCATTTATCTATCCGTGTGTGTGTTTCCGTGTGCCACATATTGCTATTGATCTACTTGTTTCGCTTGCAAATTTGTGAATCTCTTTCAACATTATTGACTCTTGCTAACATTTTGCATAAAAGTTTTGTGCCACTATCCTCACCGAGCTCTACCATAAGCTTTCATTGATAGGTGTGAGTGAACAAGTCCGTACCAATTCCACTATTCTTTCATTTCACATTGAGTGAAAGGGATACATCCTCAACTTTGGGAAAAGGTAACTTGGTA
The DNA here is from genome assembly GCA_021605145.1 of Aegilops bicornis. Classification (NCBI taxonomy): domain Eukaryota; kingdom Viridiplantae; phylum Streptophyta; class Magnoliopsida; order Poales; family Poaceae; genus Aegilops; species Aegilops bicornis. The sequence goes on from CM038669.1 coordinate 238,020,173, forward strand.
TTGTTTATCTCATTTCCTACTCACCTCTACTCGAGTCTTGTGATGGATAGGCAAGGCATTTCACCTTCGGTCTACAACAACAACAACGAGTTCGATGCCACGAACAACAACTTCGACGCCAAGATGCAAGCTCAAATGGAGGAGATCAAAGCCCTCATCAAGGCCTACAAGCGATCTTCCTCATCTTCGAGAAGACGCTCAAGAGCACATGCTTCCGAGCTACCGTCTCTGGCAAGATCACATCGGCATCGACACCATCACTAACAAGAACGTGAAGGTCAAGAGCTCTACATCAACAACCGCTCAATGACTTCACCATCTCCCTTGGCATCTTCGCCAAGCGACTTCAAGGCATCTTCGCCTACGGACATACGGCATCTTCGCCAACAAGAACCTCAAGGCTACGCTCAAGAGAAGCTCCCCAAGCTCAAGTCCGCGAATTCCACGAGCTACTACGACCTCGACATCGACCACGAGATTCCTTTCTATGGGACTCAAGAACCCGAGGAGTACCTCGAGTGGGAGCGTTTGATGGACGACTACCTCAAGCTACATCAAGTTCCTCCGAAGATCAAGTGAAGTGCGCCACAAGAAACTTCCACGACTACGCCTCGACATGGTAGCTTCACACACCTTCGAGTGCTACGAGATGAGTTGGTCCAAGATGAAGAGAGCTTTGCGGCGAGAGTTCGTGCCTCCAACATACACGGAACAACTTCGGCGCCAATTGGAGAACACCACCCAAGGATCCAAGTCCATCGACAAGTACTTCAAGGAGATGAAGATTGCCTTCTGACGAGTCAAGCGTGGGCGACCCCATGTCAATGAAGTTCCACTTCATGATGGGATTGCACAACGACATCTCCAAGATCATCTTCCTCGAGAACTACAAGTCCATCGACGACTACTACATTGGTGCTCTCAAGGCGGAACAAGAACTCATGAAGGCCAACGCTTCTCCACCCCAAGCAAACTTCGTGGAGATCAAGCTCTACGACAAGCATGAGGCTAGTACCACCATGATGTCCAAGCCCGACAAGCTCCAAGACGATGCTCCCAAGTGCGACTTCACCGCCATCCCTCTTTGTGGCATTGTTGATGCCGAGTCTACCTTGACTCTTTTTCAAGATGGTGCGGCGACAAGCACGACTCACGGGGCCTTCAAGGACCAATCTTTGGAGGCAAGCGACAAGGTGGCGAGCAAGGATGATGCTTCCATCTTAGGAGGCGAGAGCGATGATGTGCCATCTTCGCCTTCATCCATGACGGCGACTACGAGGACGGTTGAGCATGGGATTTTCCTTCGACCACGGCGACGTCCGATGACTTGAGTGACTTTTGCCACCATATTGAGAGCGAGAGTGACTTCACCACTAGCCACATACATGATGAGTTGCCCCAATTCTTATGTGAGGAGAGCCACAACCACCACCCGAGTGAGATGAGTGACTCCACCATACGTGAGTTTGAGTGCACCTATTTTGAGGGAGTGAGTGAACCACCACATAGAGAGAGTGAGATAGTTGATAGGTCATGTGAGGCCACTTTCAACACTAACGACTTGACCTCTACCTCTATTGTGTCTTCTCATTTGGTGCTAGGTCCCATATATGATGACGCTCCGATCCTCGACGACTTCGTCCTCCCTTTGGACAAGACGATGGCCATGGTGGACTATGATGCACCCCCACATGGTTCCATCAAGATGAAGATGACCACCATTTGGTCTTTCCCACCTCACCTACACCACTTGAGTGGAATGACAAAGGTAACATAGGTGACGGTGATGCTCTAGTCCCACTAGTGGACATTCTTGAGATTGATTGCTTGCATGATGTTGATCCACCTAGTACCATGCTTCACGCTAGTATGATTTCCCCATGTGATGATTTGCCCATTTATGATGAATATGATGATTCTCATGTGGAGTCTATTAGTTGTGATGCTATGTTACATAGGATTTCCTATGACAATTCTTTAGGTCACATCATGTTTGCTAATCCGCTTGACTTGTCATATGCTATGCATGAGATCAACCATATGTCTTATTTGCAATCTCTCCATAGTGACTATGCATATGCCATTAAAATAAACCCAATTTGCACATATGGCATAGATGACAAGCCCATGGTTATTGGCATTTGTTTTTCTTGTGATGATATTGATATGCTCCCTTTGCATCATTTATCTCATATGCCATGCCATGCCCACCTAGCTTCGAATATGCATTGATTTGGATGTTGTCCATTTTCTCCAAATGATGTTCCCAATATTGCTCATGAGGAGACCCCCATAGTTCCCTCACACATGTTAGGAGAATTTGATCCATCCTATTCATTGCATGATTCCCATACTTGTGTGCACCATATACCTAGTGCCATGAATATTGCCATTATTGCATCATATTATTCATGCACTTGTCCTTCTAATGGTTTTGTGCAAAAGATGAGAACCATCATGATGGATGATGTGTTTATCTACCATGCGCATACGTTCTTTGTTTTGTTTTGTGCATGTGTAGGATACTTGGACTTTGTGTCGACGTCCACGCCACGTGAGTTGACCATTCGAGCTCTTGAGAGCGAACCACCTTCTACCACGACGATTCTACATCGCACTTGTTTGTGCTTCGGCATTGTGAAGGACGACAAGGACACACTTTCAAGGTGACATCCTTCTTGAGCTTGGATATTGTGGATCATACTTCATGTGTTGCTTGCACCATTTGCCCGCATGTTCGAGATATTGCTTTCACCAATGATGGCCACATTTCCATGCTTCATGATATATATACCTTGTGTGTTGCATCCAATTCTTGGACTACTTGCTACTATGATATGGTTGGTTGCACCAATATCATTTCTTCACATATGCCATGTCCCATTGATTGCTACATGCTTGACTTGATTGCCTCACACATGATGAACAATTGCTCTTTCTATTGTGTTGAGTGCCATACTATCTTCACTACACCCTATGCAAATTATGCTTGGATTGTCTTGCACTTGACCAATGTGTTTAGACACTTCATTTTATTTGGTGTTGTGAATACTTCCTATGCCTACCATCGACCATTTGTCGAGCGCTTTATGCATGCTTGCTATGACCTTGAGGTGGATGCTTATGCTCTTGTCACACATATTTGCATCTCTACCTCACATTTACATGCTTGTTCCCATGATATTTTTTCTTGTGCTCGATTGATATGCTTACATGCCATGTCACAATCCTTTGTCACACCCTATGCTATGCTTGATGACAACACTTGTTTGGTGAATCACCTCTTGAATGCTTGGTTTTGCACTAACGCTAACCACATTTGTTTTTCCAAGTGTTTGTTCTATGTACTCCTTTTGAAGGAATCACAAGATGGTGCGACATTGGAGAGTGCCCATTTCGAGCTTCACGATGACTAGAGTTTGGTGATCGACCACTTTGACACGGCACCGCCATCTCTTTCCCATGGTGATTTGGTTTTCGATCCGAGGTCGGATCCTTTCCAAGGGGGAGGGGATGATGCGGAGCATCCTATAGTCATCACCATGTCAAGAGTCCGTTTGGCAAGTGACACGTGCGACCTCTTCTTCACATACACAAAGGTGAATCTTCTCCTTTACACGTGCTCACTTGACCCCTTCGAGGATGGTATACTACTTGACACTTCCCCCTATGCATGCCTAGGTACCAAGGAGACCCTCTCGGAGATGCTCGGAAGGATGGACAAGTCCCCAAGTACAAGGATGAAGGAACTCGACGAGAGGAACCGGAGAAATCTGCAGAGCCCGGACATCCGGCGTCAGCCCGGACATCCGGCCCGTCCAGAAAGCCCGGACATCCGGCCAGGACCCCGGACATCCGGGCCCTGGAGGCACCAACAACACAGCCAAGAACTCAGCCACGAAAGCTACGGGCCCGGACATCCGCCCCACGCCCTGGACATCCGGCTCTTCACGATGCCACTGGAAATCCGGCCCCCCAGCCCGTAAATCCTGCCTCACCTGCACCCGAATCGGCAGAACCATAACAGCCAGCCCGGACATCCGGCCCCCCTAGCCCGGACAACCGGCGACTCGGGAAAGCTTCGGACATCCGCCCGACGCCTTGGGACATCCGCCTCCCTGCCTTGCTAGCAGTGCATCCGGGACTCGTCCCTTGTACCCCTTCGCCCCGAGACTATATATACTTGATCCCCTCATCTTTCTAGGGTTAGCTTAGGTTTTAGCTCATGTTTGTGTGAGAGCCTTGCTCATCCACTTGGTTACTTCTCCTCGGAGCCCAGGACCTCTTCGGAGAAGATCCCCCAAGAGGATTCAAGACCCCCTTCTAGGGTGGACCCTATCAAGACCTCCTCTCGGAGATGAACCTTACCTTGTATCTTTCCTTTTGTTGTTCATGTACCTTGTGGATCTTGTGTGTTTGATTGTCTAGTGGATGTGTGATTGGACTTGTTCTTGAGTGTTTCCCCTTGTGATTTCCCTCCATTCTTCCCCGTGTTCATCGTGATTCCCCGTAGGATCCGCTCCAACGTGAAAGATCGTCCACGTAGGGTTCCGCCCTACATCAGAGAGACTCTGATTCAAGATTTAGACGAAACCTTTGCAAATCTGCGCAAGATCAACCTCAAGCTCAACCCCGAGAAGTGCGTGTTTGGAGTCCCTTCTGGCAAGCTTCTCGCGTTCTTCGTGTCTCAGCGGGGAATTGAAGCCAATCCCGACAAGATCAAGGCCATTGAGCAGATTGAAGCACCAAAGCGCGTCAAGGATGTACGAAGACTTGCCGGTTGCGTAGCTGCTCTCAACAGGTTTATCTCTAGATCTGCTGAGCGTGCCCTGCCATTTTTCAAAATTTTGAAAAAGGCAGGTCCGATGCAATGGACTCGGAAGCGGAGGTAGCTGCCGAGGACTTGAAGAGATACACGCCTCCACTCCAACACTTGTCGCACCTAAGCCACAAGAGAAGTTGCTGCTATATATAGCGGCAACCAATCAAGTGGTTAGTGCTGCGTTAGTAGCGGAGAGGGAGGCGGATGATGAATTGGCAACCATGGCGAGCGCATCCGGCGACAAGTAGGGGGCTTCACGGCAAGCTCTGGTCCCGACAAGGACGGATCTGGCGCAGACGCATGAGAAGATGCGAAAAGGATGGTGCAGCGCCAGATTTACTTTGTCGGTTCCCTTCTGCGGGGGCTAGGTCAAGGTACTCGGTGTGCAGAAATTGCTTCGGCCTCCTCATGGCCTCGAGAAAGCTGCGCCATTACTTTCAGGGCACATGAGATCACGATCGCCACTCGTTTTCCGCTGAAGAGGATACTGCAAAATCCGAAGCAACAGGCAGGATTGTTGAGTGGGCACTTTGAAACTGTCAAGCTTTGGCCTCAAGTTTGAGAGCACTTCAACTATCCAAAGCGAGCATTGGCGGAGTTCATAGCAGAATGGACGCCAACACCAGATGAAGAAATTCCAGAAACGAGCATTCCCGTCAAGGAAGCAAGCAAAGAGTGGCTGATGTACTTTGATGGTGCCTTCTCGCTGCAAGGCGCCGGTGCTGGCGTGCTACTTGTCGCACCCACCGGAGAGCACCTCAAGTACGTAGTCCAGATGCATTTTCCCAAGGAGCAAGCCACAAACAATACTGCAGCGTATGAATGTTTGCTTGCGGTCTCGAGGATCATGATGAGACCTTGGGATCAAGAAGCTCATTGTCGGGGGTGACTCACAGCTTGTCATCCGCCAAGTGAACAAGAATTATCGAGTCCGTTGATGGAAGCTTATGTTGATGAAGTGAGAAAGCTGGAAGAGCACTTTGACGGCCTCTGCAGATGGAATATATTCCAAGAGCTCAGAACGACATTGCTGATGGCCTGTCAAAGTGCGCCGCACTTAAGCTACCTGTGGAACCAGGGATTTTCGTGCTCAAGCTGACTCAACCGTCTGTAACACCATCAACTGGACAGAGCAAGAAGAGGAAGTTGATCTCTGGTGACTACTTTCCGGCAGAGCTTCCCGAAGCCGCCGCCAAGAAGGTCCCCAAGATCGACACCAGCGATCTTTGAGGAGCGATCTGCTCCGACAAGCCCTGAGGTTTGTTTCGTTGAAGCAGACGCTCCCGACAAGCTTTGCTCCGGCAAGCTTGCCGGGGAACGTCAAGCTCCGGCTGAGCCGCAGGTTCTTGCCGTGGAAGACGATGTTCCCGCAGCAGCAGATGTGCCTTTAGTCCTTGTTGTCGAGCCGCAAGCTCCAAAGCATGGGCATGATGAGATTGTCCATTTCCTTGAGACGTGAGAATTTCCCGAAGAACAAGAAGAAGCGGAAAGAGTAGCCGGTAGTCAAGTATGTACCAGTTTTTCGACTAAAGACACTGCATGTAAGAAGACTCAGCGGTGTGAAATTGAAGTGTATTCACCGGAAGACGGACAAAAGCTGTTGGCAGAGATACATGGAGGCATATGTGGTCACCACATTGGCGTGAGCACTTGCCGACAAAAGCGTTCGGCAAGGTTTCTTTGGCCGACAGCCCTCCAGGATGCAAGCGCACAAGTAACCAAGTGTGAAGCGTGCGGTTCCATTCCAAGCAGATACACTAGCCAACTCAAGCTCTCCAGACGATCCCTTTATCCTGGCCATTTTCGATGCAGGGCTCGACATCCTCGGCCCCTTCCCCGAAGTCGGGGGCTTTGAGTACTTATGCGTTGCAATCGACAAGTTCACAAAGTGGCGGAAGTGGAAGCGATGAGGAAGGTGACAGCACGATCGGCAGTCAAGTTCTTGGTCGATTGTTTGCCGTTTCGGAATCCCTAACAGGATCATCACCGACAACGGCACACAATTCACAAGCCGCACCTTCATGCAGTACGTCCAAGATCTTGGCGCCAAGGTCTGCTTCGCTTCTGTTGCTCATCCGAGAAGCAACGGTCAAGCGGAGAGGGCAAATGCTGAAGTGTTGCGCGGGCTCAAGACCAGAACTTTCGACAGGCTGCACAAGTGCGGAAGAAACTGGATTGAGGAGTTGCGGTGGTTCTTTGGTCGATCAGGACGACGCCAAATCGAGCCACTGGCGGACACCTTTCGCTCTAGTCTATGGAGCAGAGGCAGTTCTCCCCACGGAACTTCGTATACGGATCGCCTCGAGTGCTCGCTTATGATGAGCTTGAGCAAGAGCAGCTGCGACAAGATGACGCTTGCTCCTTGAGGAAGATCATCTTCGTGCTCTTGTCAGACGAGCTGCTCGGTATCAAAGCAGGCTTTTGCGCCGCTACCATAGCCGCAAAGTCAATGCCAGAAGTCTCGAGGAAGGCGACCTTGTTCTTGGTAGCGTTCAGTCCGCCAAGAATTCCAACAAGTTGACGCTAAAGTGGGAAGGCCCTTATCGGGTGAAACGAGTCACTAGGCCTGGCGCTGTCCGCTTTGAGACCGAAGATGGCATTCCGGTGAGCAACTCACGGAATATTGAGCATCTTCGTAAGTTTTACCCGTGAAGCGCGATTGCCGAACCTGTTCCAAGAACCACCTTTTGTACAAGTCTTGCCCGATGCATGTAATCCTTTGTACAAGCCGCAGACCCGTGCATCAAGAAGCTAGCGTGCTTCGCACACCTTGTCGATTTCATGCTTTTTACTTCTATTTGCATGCGTTATCTGACACTTTGTGCAGCACCTACCCCTGGTAAGTGCTAACGAGCCACAAGGCTCCATATCTTTATTTGCTCTTCTTTCTCTTTCTCAAAGAAAGGAAGGTTCCCTCGCACACAAGTTTGCCGGGGGGAAAGGAGAAGATAATGGTGCGGACCAAGCGTCGCTCAAGGAAGTCTAGCCTTACCGAAGCAAACGACGGAAAAGCTAAGTTGCCAAAGTTTGAGCAATCATTTTTAAAATTTTAAGTTATCTTCCTTGAACGACCGAACTCTGTATGGAAAACACATGGCGCAGAGGAACCAATTCGTAGCTAGTTGCGCCCTTACTTTGTTTCGAGTCCGCTCAACAACTTAAGTGAGCTGCGACTAGTTGCGACAAGGTTGCTTGTCGGAGCGGCACCACCTGGCTGGCCGACGTCCCGCACTCGGCCTTTCATGGCTCGGTGCCAGCGCCCGACAAGTCCCCTAAAAGCGAGGGGCAAAAACATACAAAGGAAGGAATCAAGTAAAGGAAATAACATAGCAATTGGTACTCAAAATAAAGTTATATTACAAGATAGCTTGCCGCAGCTCTAATGGATTGGTCCTATGACATGACCAGCAGCGGCAAGAGAAAGAGAAAACGGGCGGCCTAATCTACACGATCGCCCTCAACCCTCTTGATTCCGCTCACCCTGTCCACAATGGGTCCGACAAGGGTCTTGAGCGCCTCCACATCAGCATCCGGCGGCAGGGACTTGAGGACGTTGGTGAAATTGAGGCCTGGATTGCGGAAGGCCACCTTCATCAGCACCTTTTGGAGGGCTCCTCACAGAGATCCGGCGCGACTCCTCGGCCAGCTGTTTTGGGATCTCTTCCCGGAGTCGCTGGAGAGCCGTCACCACGCCCTTGAAGAACAAGCTGAGCTTGGCGCTGGGCTGGAGATGCTCGTCGGAGGAGTATCCAAGATCCACCATCCCCAGCTCCGTCAGCTCTTTATTGATGGCGGCAGCAGTATCCACGAGTCCCTCGGTCCAAAGGCTCCACATTCTCCTCAAGGCACTCTGGGCGGCAACAGCATTCGCCAGCAGCTCCTCGTCGGCCTTGATCTTCTCCTTCAAGGCCACCTCCCGCTCCTTGGCGCCGTCCAACGTCTGAGTCAAAGTAGTTAGCTTCAACTCAAGATATGCATTGGAGTCCCTGACGGCGCTGAGCTCTTTGCTCCTCTCGGCGAGACGGCCCTGCAGCTCGCCAAGAGTGTAGGCGTCCTTCTCGCGCTCGTGCTTGAGTTGCTTGAGTGCAGAAAGCTCCTCACCGCTCTTCTTGAGGCTGGCCTCCAACTGCGCCACCTTCGTCTCCAGCTCCTTCTTGGTGGCCTCGGCAGCCGCGGCAGCATCCTTTGCCTCCTTGAGAGCCCCGCCAAATGTTTCCTCGCGCATGGAGAGATCCTCCTCGTGGCTGTCCAGGTTAACGTTCTTTGCGCCACCGCCTTCCTCAAGCAGACAGCTTCTCGGCGGCAAGCCGCTGTTCCTCCTCACCGCAGCCTTCTCGAGGATGAAGGCCTTGCGCTCCTCGGCGAAGTTGCTCCTGCTCCTCCGCCAAGGACCGGAGAGCTTCCTGGTTGCGGCCCCGGAGCTCCTCCGCAGCTTCTCGACCTGCTCCCGCCTTCGCGACAAGCGCCTCCCGGGATGCCAGTTTGGCTTGTCGGGCGCGGTAAAGCGACAGCAGCTTCCGCAGCAGCTGCTCCTCCTCGGGCTCGCCACTGCTGCTGCTTGGCGCGTCAACTAGCGTCAGCCCAGCGGAGGCGAGTAGCTCTTCATCAAAGGTTTCTCCTTCGGCCGGCGCCTTGGAGCTCGACTCCCATGGGAGCTTGATGAAGACGTCGTCACCGGCCTTCAAGTAGGCGCCGGGCTGGGGCTCTTCGGAGTCTGACGCTGCAGCAGCGGCAGAGGGATCGGCGGTCGGTGTAGCGCCTGGCGCTCCTGCGGCCTCAGGGTCGTCAGTGCGATCGCCAGACCCCTCGCCAGCTTCTCCGGCAGCAGCTTCGGTGGCCTCTTCACCGGCAAGCTCGTCAGCGCTGGCTTCTTCTTCCACGGCGGCGGCCGTCGGTGTTGCAGCACAAGACGTCCTCGCCCGGCGACCTCGGTCTCCATTGGCTCTGTGGCGGACGGATGAAAAAGTCAAGCAAATATTCAAAGACAAAATCAGAAGAAGAAAAACACAAGGGAAATACTCAGCAAGAAGGTTACTGCGCGGGGCTGCGGTCATGGTCTCCGCCGCCAAGGGATCGCTGGTGCCGCCCCTTGCCGGAGAAGGCTCCTTGCCGGAGAACGCCCTTGCCGGGATTCCACCCTTGGCGGCGTAGTCGAAGCGTATGAGGCTGCTCTGCTCCTACACAAGTCAACAATCGAGATATCAAAGAAGGAAAAAGCACCCATGCATGCCGAACATCAAGAAGTAGACCATATACTTACGTTGGGGGCTGCGCTGGGGGCTGCTTTGAAGGAGAGTTGCCTCATCCGGCAAGGTTGTCTCGGACGCGCCTCCTGCCGCCACAAAGAGGTTCGCCCTCGGCGACAATCACCGGGGTCTTGGCTCTCTTCGACATCCTCTGGGCCAGCGTCACGAAAAGGAATTGATTCAGAGTAAAGCAGATCAGACACAAGACAAGGCAACAAATCGAAGAATTACAAGTACAACAAGGAATCTTACTCTTCCTCTTCCTCGTCAGAGCTGAGCGCGGAGAGGTCGAATTCTGCCCGCCTCCGGTACGACGAGGCGGAGGAGTGGGCTCCCTTGGATGCTTGGCGGGAGCGAGACCGGTGGCCTGCGAGGGCCCCGCTCTAGTTGCCGCAGCGGCGTGAGGAGCTCCCGCGGCAACAGTGCTTGCCGCGGTGGAGCTGCCAGGCGTCATGGCGCTCTGCTGGGTCTGCCGCTGCCTGCGTCTCCGGCCTTGCGAAGACGCCTTCTTGGTGGAGCCGGTGGCTCCGCCATGCAAGCTGCTTGGAGGTGGGGAGGATGCGCCCTCGGCGGCTCGCTCGACTTCGGCTTCAGGCTCGGCAAGCTCTTCCTCGCCGACGAACTCCTTTCGCTCGACAAGACTTGCCGCCTCGGCTGCCTCCGCCTCCTCCATAGTGAAGCCAAACTTCGCCCATGGCGGCCGCTGCCGCCGCTTCTTCCAGCTGGTGGCGTCGCTGCATCTCATCGCCGCAGTGTCGCTGGGTGAGGCCCCTCTGCTCGTCCGGGGCGGACCGGCATTTCCACTAGATTGTCAAAAAACTGCCGCACCACGTCATCTGCCGGCTCTTGCCAAGTGGGGACAATTCCATGGGAGTCACACAACGGCATCATTGCACGGATGCGGTCAAGCGACGAGTTGTTGCACAGCGGAACGACGCCCCTCGGCAACCTAAACATCTCCGGATGATCGGGATCAGGCTTGAACAGCTCTAAGAGCATTGCGTCAAGCTCCAAGACGGTGAAGTTGAAGTTGAGGCCTGGGCCCAGCCTCATGATGTCTGCCCGGCGTTCTGAAATTCCTGTGCAGGTCTCCTTCTCTCCTGCAAGAAGCGATGGCGGCGGCGAAGAAAGTCCGCGCCAACAAAGGCTTCACAAAGTGAGTCCGGCAAGTCCGAGGTGGAGGATTCGGGTAATTGCGATCTTCAGCCTAGCGTCCTCCGGGGCCAGATTGCTCCAATCATTGCAGCGTACTCTGGGGTTTGGTATTTGGGCGGTAAAGGCTGCGGTTCTCCTCAACAATCCAGCACCAATCTGCCCTCCACTCCTCCCATTTGCTACGGAGCTCTCCCTCCAGATAGGCCTCCTTCTTGCCGACCACGAGACCCAAGCAATTCCTCCCAAGAAGGGGCTCTCCTCTCGGCTCGGGGTAAATAGAAGTGACGGAAAAGAGCTACATTTGGGTGGACTCCGACAAAGTTTTCGCAGAGATGTGCGAAAAATGCCATGGTCAGAACGGCGTTGGGGGTGAAATCAAGGAGGCGGAACCCGTAGGTATTCATAATGTCACAAAAGAACTCAGAGAAGGGCGGGCAGAGCCCACAAAGAGAAGAAGAGCGTGAAGAAGGGATACCCGTCGGGGCCAGATTCTGCGGCGTGGCGGGAGTACCTTCGTGCGCTGGATGCTGCGTCTCCGTCGACTGAAGAGGTAGTAGTTCTCCCTCAGCTCCCTCACGGCGAGCTGAGGGGAAGACGACCCGCTCCTTCCGAAGCGCCAAGAAGTCAGCGCCTCGGCCGACTTCACGGTCTTCCCCTTGTCGGCTTTCGGGCCCATGGCGGAGGCGGTGGAGGAGGTCGGCGGCGTTGAGGGTGCTGGTGGCGATGGGGGGCGGAGCGCTGCTCTCTTTTCAGCCTTGAGAAGAAGGGGGGGGGCAGCGGTGGTTTTTCTATGGGACAACAACTTGCAAGGTAGGCGGCGTGCCCTGTTTCCCCGCTTATAAAGAGGGACGGGCGGACGTTCCGATTTTCCGAATAAACACACCCCCACGATCTCGCCCACGATCTCTCACACGACGCCACGCCTGGCGCGTGCTGCCTGTGGGGGGCGCAGGGTCCGGGTGAGTTATGGTGTGACCTGGGCGCGTGGTGCCCGTGCCCTGTTTTGGGCCTGGCCCAACAGCGCCAAGACTGCAGTGTGGCCCAGTCTGGGGCTCCTGTCGGTGTACTAGAGTAGGGGTACCATAGTATCCCGAACTTGTGCACGGGCAGTTGCAGCCCTCCGCGGCAAGGCTTACCGGGTGACCGCCAAGGTCCTCCATGGTTCCTTTGGAGCCATTTAAGAACAAAGTATTCAAGCCAGGGAGACAAGGCCCCGGCAAGAGGAGCTTGCCGGGAAGGCCACTCAAGGCACATAGGAGACAAGGCCCCGGCAAGAGGAGCTTGCCGGGAAGGCCACCCCAGGCACTTACAAGACAAGGCCCCGGCAAGAGGAGCTTGCCGGGAAGGCCCGGTGAGCGACAAGCTTCCGGGCGCCTGACGAGCGACAAGCTTCCGGGCGCGACAAGACAACAACCGCGGCAAGGCGCTTGCCGCGGCAGACAACCTCTCTGTACCTACGCTCCAGTGCATCCACTAACGTGTCGCCCTGGGGCCTTTCCAGGCACGCGTGGCGAGAGGGTGTGCAGCCAGCGGTGCGAGGTGTCAAGCAGCGCTGACAAGTTTGCCATCATGGCGAACGGTGGCGCCCTTGACGGTCCCTGTTTGCACTGTTAGGGCGACTAGACGGGCATTTAATGCCTTTGTCCCTGCCGCCGTGGTTAGGTATAGTACACTGTACACTATACAAGTAGGTGTACCAACCACTATTTTTCCATTTGTACCCCCGTCTACGTTGCCACCTGTCGGAGCCCCTTGAGCAAATAAAAGGTGGCCCATGCGCAACGTAGAGGGGGTTGGTCGATCAGTTCCCCCTAGGCTCAGTCTCGTTAGCAGCTCGTGTGTCTTTGTAGCACTCAGCGCTCCCGAGCAAGAACGCAATACACCTAGACATGCAGCAGTAGGAGTGTTATCTCTCCGGAGAGCTCCGGTTGGGTAAACCTCTCGCATGCTTCGCCTCGATCTGCTCTTCGTGCGACCTCCGCTCCCCGCCGAACCGAAAGGGGCTCGGTCCGCCGGCCCCATAGGTGCTCGTGGGCCAGATCAGCCTGCCCCGACAGAGATACCATCTTGTTATATCATATTATGATTGTTTTGAGAAAGTGTTGTCATCCGAGATTTATTATTATGGCTTGCTAGTTGATTATGTTATTGATTTGAGTAAAGATGAGACCTAGGAGTTATTGCAAATGTGGTTAGTTATGATCTTTGCTGAAAACCTGAATGCTGGTTTGACATAAGTACAACAACAAGAGCAAACAGAGTTTGTAAAAGTTTTTCTTTTTCTCTTTCAGTTTGTCAACTGAATTGCTTGAGGACAAGCAAGGGTTTAAGCTTGGGGGAGTTGATACGTCTCCGTCGTATTTACTTTTCCAAACACTTTTGCCCTTGTTTTGGACTCTAACTTGTATGATTTGAATGGAACTAACCCGGACTGATGCTGTTTTCAGCAGAATTGCCATGATGTTGTTTTATGTGCGAAAACAAAAGTTCTCGGAATGACCTGGGAGTCTTATAAAAAAATCCTCGCCAAAGATGAAGACCAGGGGGCCCACACCCTGTCCACGAGGGTGGGGGCGCCCCCCTACCTCGTGGGCCCCCTGGAGACCCTTCGACGCCAACTCCAACTCCATATAATGGCTTTTGGGGAGAAAAAATTAGAGAGAAGAAATCATCGCGTTTTACAGTACGGAGCCGCCGCCAAGCCCTAATCTCTCTCGGGAGGGCTGATCTGGAGTCCGCTCGGGCCCGGAGAGGGGATTCGCCGTCGTCATCATCAACCATCCTCCATCACCAATTTCATGATGCTCACCGCCGTCGTGAGTAATTCCATCGTGAGGCTTGCCGGACAGTGATGGGTTGGATGAGATTGATCATGTAATCGAGTTAGCTTTGTTAGGGTTTGATCCCTAGTATCCACTATGTTCTGAGATTGATGTTGCTATGACTTTGCTATGCTTAATGCTTGTCACTAGGGCCCGAGTGCCATGAATTCAGATCTGAACCTATTATGTTTTCATGAATATATGTGTGTTCTTGATCCTATCTTGCAAGTCTATAGTCACCTACTATGTGTTATGATCCGACAACCCCGAAGTGACAATAATCGGGATACTTCTCGGTGATGACCATAGTTTGAGGAGTTCATGTATTCACTATGTGCTAATGCTTTTTTCTGGTTCTCTATTAAAAGGAGGCCTTAATATCCCTTAGTTTCCAATAGGACCCCGCTGCCACGGGAGGGTAGGACAAAAGATGTCATGCAAGTTCTTTTCCATAAGCACGTATGACTATTTACGGAATACATGCCTACATTACATTGATGAATTGGAGCTAGTTCTGTGTCACCCTATGTTATAACTGTTACATGACGAACCGCATCCGGCATAATTATCCATCACTGATCCGGTGCCTACGAGCTTTCCATATACTGGTTTACGCTTATTTACTTTCCCGTTGCTACTGTTACAATCACTACAAAAATACCAAAAACATTACTTTTGCTGTCTTTACTTTTGTTACCATTACCACCACTATCATGTTACTTTGCTACTAAACACTTTGTTGCAGATACTAAGTTTCCAGGTGTGGTTGAATTGACAACTCAGCTGCTAATACTTGAGAATATTCTTTGTCTCCCCTTGTGTCGAATCAACAAATTTGGGTTGAATATTCTACCCTCGAAAACTATTGCGATCCCCTATACTTGTGGGTTATCATCCACCTCCTTTTAGCAAGGGCTAGTACGACCACTCCGACCGAAGCAGCGTTTTGGCCGGAAATGGGAGCATCCGAGTTTTTAAAGGAGAGTGGTGAGGTGTTCTAATGCACAAGTCATAGATTATGAACATGAATGGGCAAGAGGTAAACTTTATCTGTTTGGTTTGTCAGGGATCGCCGTTCCGGGCGGTCTTCCCAACTTCTTGTCGGAGCCGGGTCCTTAGCGGGATCGCGTGTCCTCGCCGTGGCTAGAAAGAAGAGAGGGCAAGGGCATGGAACCTTGGCGGTGCACTAATACTTGTTGGAATCAGAAAGCAGTACAATATCCTGGACAAGCATGCATATACGTATATACATAAACATGGAAATCAACAGGAAACTAAACATACTAAGGGATTTCTTTCCCTCGATCACGCACTGGCCTGCTCGCTCTGTACATAGGGTTACATGCCTTGCACCGCAAGGCTAGGACAAAATGGGGTTCTTTGGGGCTCCGGCAGCAGCATATAGGGGTAAAACTTGTGAAGATGTTCGATATTCCAGGAATTGCTCACCGGAATGTCGTCTTTGGTCTCCAGGCGGACTGCGCCGGGCCTGGTGACTCGTATTACCCGATAAGGGCCTTCCCACTTCAGCATCAACTTGTTTGAATTCTTGGCAGATTGAATCCGCCGAAGAACAAGGTCGCCTTCCTCAAGGCTTCATGCGTGAGCCTTGCGGCTATGATAGTGGCGCAAGGCCTGCTAGTAGCAAGCAGCTCGCACAGCAGCTCGAAGACGATCTTCCTCAAGGAGCGTCACATCATCTTGGTGCAACTGCTCTTGCTCAAGCTCATCATAAGCGAGCACTCGAGGTGACCCATATATGAGTTCCATGGGGAGAACTACTTCTGCCCCGTATACCAGGGCAAAGGGTGTCTGGCCAGTGGCTCGATTTGGTGTCGTCCTGATTGACCAAAGAACCATTGGCAATTCATCAATCCAGCGCCTTCTGCACTTGTGCAGCTTGTCAAAAGTTCTGGTCTTGAGGACTCGCAACACTTCTGCATTCGCCCTCTCAGCCTGGCCATTACTTCTAGGATGAGCAACAGAAGCATAACAGACCTTGCTGGCGAGGTCTTGAATGTACTACAGAAAGGTGCGGCTCGTGAACTGCGTGCCGTTGTCGGTGATGAATCTGTTCGGCACACCAAAACGGCAGACTAGTCCCTTGAAGAACTTGACGGCTGACTGTGCTGTCACCTTGCTCACTGGTTCCACTTCCGGCCACTTTGTGAACTTGTCGATCGCGACGTACATGTACTCAAAGCCCCCGACAACGCGGGGAAAGGGGCCCAGTATGTCAAGGCCCCAGACCAAAAATGGCCAGGAAAGATGGATTGTATGAAGAGCTTGGGCTGGTTGATGAAGCTTCTTTGAATGGAACTGGCATGCTTCACACTTGGTTACTAGGGCAGTTGCATCCTGGAGGCCAGTGGGCCAGTAGAAGCCTTGCCAGAATGCTTTGTCGGCAAGGGCTCTCAACCCTCTGTGGGAGCCACACATGCCTCCATGTATCTCTGCCAACAGCCTTAGTCTGCCTTCCGGAGGAATGCACTTCAACTTCACGCCGTTCGGTCTCCTTCTGTATAGGGTATCATCCACAAACTGGTACATGCTGGACCGATGGGCTACTTTCTCTGCTTCTTCTTGTTCCTCAGGAAGCTCCCCTGTTTGGAGGAAACGGACGGTGTGCTGTGCCCATGCCGGAGCCCGAGGCTCGATAGCAAGGGCTAAAGGCACATCTTCGGCCGCAAGGATAGCTGCCTCTACGGTCAGAGCTCGAGGCTCCGCCAGGGGTTGCTGCTCTCCGGCAACGTCCTTGTTCGGCAGCTCCTGGGAGATCGGCGGGAAAGTACTTGCCAGGGCCCGCCTTCCTTTGCTTGTTCTGTCCTGCTGATGGCTCGACGGATGGTTGAGTTAATTGAAGCACAAAGGTACCTGGTTCCACAGGCAACTTCAGGGCAGCGCGCTTTGACAGGTCGTCAGCAATGCCGTTCTCCGCTCGGGGAACATGTTCTGCTTGCAATCCATCAAAACGCTCTTCCAACTTCCTCACTTCATCCACGTAGGCCTCCATCAACGGGCTCTGGTAATCCTTGTTGACTTGCTTAACGACGAGCTGCGAATCACCTCTGATGATGAGATTCTTGATTCCGAGGTCTGCCGTGATATTGAGACCGGCGAGCAATCCCTCGTACTCCGCCGTGTTGTTTGTTGATTTTTCCCGGGGAAAGTGCATCTGGACTACATACTTGAGGTGCTCTCCGGTGGGCGCAACGAGTAGCACGCCGGCACCAGCACCTTGTAGTGAGAAAGCACCATCAAAGTACATAACCCAATCGCGGCAGGTCTCCTTGCCGGGAAGGGTGGTTTCTTGAACCTCTTTGTCGGGCATTGCGGTCCATTCCGCTATGAACTCTGCCAAGGCCCGGCTCTTGATTGTTGAAGTACTTTCAAACTTGAGGCCAAAGCTCGACGAGTCCAATGTCCACTCCACAATCCTCCCTGTCACATCTGGGTTGTGCAAAATCCGTTGCAAAGGGAGGCGACTGATGACGGTGATCTCATGCTCTTGGAAATAGTGATGGAACTTTCTCGAGGCCATGAGGAGGCCGAAAAGTAGCTTCTGCATACCAGAATATCTTGATCTAGCCCCCTGCAAGAGGGAACTGACAAAATAAACGGGGTGCTGCACCACCTTCTTCTTCTGTCCCACTTCGCCCATCTGCTCAGACTCTGCCTTGCCAGGGTTGGGCCTTGCCGGGGGTTCCGCCTCGCCGGCGTCAGGCTCTGCCAGGGAGGGCCCCGGCCCGCCATCCGTTAGCTCTGCTGCCCCTGCTGCTTCTTCCTCAAGTTCCCTCTGCGCCACCAGCGCAGCACTAACCACTTGATTCGTTGCTTCTAAGTACAACAACAACGGCTCTTGTGGTTTAGGCGCGACTAGTATTGGCGTGGAGGAGAGGTACCTCTTCAAATCTTGCACCGCTGCCTCTGCCTCCGGAGTCCACTTTACTGGACCCGCCTCAGGACCACTTCAGTGGCTTCTGGGCATCAAACATTGGCTCCGCTGCAGTGACCTCTCGTGCCCACTGTTTTAGTTGGCGGTGAGGGGTATGCAACGAGGCGCCACCGTCGACACACATGGCCTCTGTAGCTTTCTGGAACTTGTGCTCGCCGGACTCGTCATCCTCGTCATGATCATCATCTTCCTCCTTCTTGTCACGGCCCCGAGCGGGCATCTCTTGCTGATTATCTTTGCCGCGCGACCTCCTTGGCCGCCATGTTTTTTGCCGGACCCCTCAGCTCCATCCCGACCCTTCTCCTTGTCCCGCCTTTCATATTCAGCTTTCTGCTTCTCTGCAAGCACCTCAACCTGTCGGCAGTTCTGGAGGTCATGGCCCTTGGTGCGGTGGATCTTGCGATCGCTTGTCGATCCTCCGGCTTATCGGCGTCGCCACGCCCGCAGGGCGGCGCACGCGGCAACCTCCTCGCCGGGGTCGTCAGCCTTGGCCTTCTTGGCAGCGCCGGGGTCGCCGGATCCCTCAACGGCAAGCACAGTCTTGCCCTTACGCTTCCTGTTGCGGCACTAGCCCTTCTTCGTCGGGGCAGAGGCGTCTTCATCCGTGGAGTCGGTTTCCACGCCGGCGTCCTCGCTGGGGTACTTCCTTCCTTCCTCAGCCCGAGCACATCTATCAGCCATAACATAAAGTTCGGCTACATCCTTGACCTTGTTCATCGTCAGCTCTTCACGCATCTTACGGTTGCGTACGTTCTAAGGGAACGCACTAATGACAGCGGCGGGATGAACATCTGGGATGGTGTACTACACACGTCTGAATCTTTGTGTACTTACGCAGGGGCTCACCATCCTTCTGGGGGATGACATGCAAGCCACTTGCCTGGCCAGGAGCTTAGTGGCCTCCGGTAAAGGCGCCAACAAACTCGTGGCACAGATCCGACCAGGAAGAGATGGAATCCATTGGCAGGTGCATCAACCACGACATGATGTTGGGCTTAAGTGCCAACGGAAAGTAGTTGGCGAGCACCTTGTCATTGTGAGCCTCGGCGGCTTGCATCGCGATGGTGTAGATGCTGAGGACCTCCGATGGGTGAGCCTTGCCGTTGTACTTTTCCCCAACATCAGGCTTGAACGTGCGGTGGGAGGGCCACTAGAACTGCCGCAACTCTCGGGTATAGGCCGGACAACCCACCTCGTAAGGCAGGTCGCTAGAACCCCCCGGCGCTGGGTGGTCCATAGCAGTTCCTGCACGCCGATCTGGCTGATGGCGCGCCTCCCGCCTTCGCATGATGGTAGTTCGAGCATCTTCCTGAGATCGCTCTCGAAGAACTCGACGTTGGTCATAGAGGGTTCGCGGGTCGGATGATGCTGTGGAAATGTTGTCACAGGCGTCGGCCCGACGAGCCGGTGGCTGCTGTCGCGGTCGTGGGGGAGGAGAGTGCACCGTGGTCGCAACATCTCCAGTCCTCCCACCGCCGGCATGCACTGGCTTGACAGAACACCAGCACGAGGGTCCCGCTGGGAGCGGCTCGTCTTTTTTGGCAAAGATGATGAGGCTTCGGATGGTGGCCCTCCACTCGTCGAGCTTCTCCGCAGCAAGGGGAAGTCGAGGAGCAGTTGCATGCGCGCCAGCGCTTCTGCTGGCATGGGCGGTTGCGAAAGCTGTGTAGACCGTGACGTGCTCCGACTTCTAACCACGTTAGAAGGAGCTCTGTCACGGTCTCACGGTCGCACCCCGCTTGTGCCGACATCCGGGCGCGCATGCCGGCCTGGTGCGTCCTGAGAGTGGCGCACAGGGCTGCGGTGCTCGGGAGCTCCAGCGTCGCGGTGTAAGCTCGCCATCGCGCCACAGGAAAACGCTGGCGCCGGTGAGGTGCCATAGAGGTTGCCGCGCGACCCGTGGGCAGCATGGCCCCGCCCCCGGACCCAGCGCCGCGTGGCTCGTCATCTTGGAGTCAAACGACGCCGCTCGCCTGGCTCCGATTGCCAGACTGTCGTGGATGCTCGCGGGCGACGTCTCCGGCACCATCCGCGGCCACCCGGTTGCCTGCCCGCGCTGGCGCGGACGGGCCGGCTCCGGACGACCAGATCACTGTGATCCCCTTCTTCTTGGGGGCCATGGTGATGATGAAGTCGATGCGGTCACTTCCAACCCGGATTTTCACAGCTTGCGCCCCCTACCTGGCGCGCCAAAGATGTCGGCGGAAAAGACACCTATGGGATCACGGGGAATCCCTTCTATGGTTAGCGGGCGCGGGGCTGTGGAAAGAGCGGGTTTAGAAGATCGACACGGGGAATTTATTTAGGTTCGGGCCGCAAGTGATGCGTAATACCCTACTCCTGCTGGTTTGTGTTTATCTGGTGTTCTTGGACTAGCTACAAAGCGTGCAGGGTCCAAAAAGTCCGAAGCCCCCTCCAGTATGCCTCGGGCCTCCTTTTATAGCCAAAGGGGCCGCCACAATAGCACACAGGAGGTGGAAAGTTTGTACTATATACAAGTCTATCGCCTGGCACCATAGGACAAACGCATTTAATGCGCTGCCGGCGTGCCCTCTCACTTTATCGGGGACGACAAGGAAACTCGTCCCGTCCGCCGCGGCTTCGCCTCGCTCTGATGCGCGTCCAGGCTGACTAGGCATGCGGCGCCACGCTGGTTGGTTGGCTACTGAGTCAGTGTGGTGGCAGAGTCTTTACGAAGATCTGCATGCCACCACGCAGGTGCTTGCTGAGTTGGCCTGGAAGCTGCACGTTGCCACGCAGGTGCTTGCCTTGTTGGCGGGTTGACTTCTTGTCAGAACGGCGGTGGAGCTTTGGCAGGTGGGGACCTGGCTGCGGCCCCGCAGATATCCCCGGCAAGGGCCTTGCCGGGGTCTTGCCGGGGGTCTTGCGAGCGTCCCCGGCAAGGATCTTGCCGGGGTTTCCGTCTTCTAGTTCTCATCTAGTATTGTATGTCCTTGGTCTTCACAAAGATCTGCATGCCACCCTACAGGCGCCTCCCGAGCCTTGGTTCCAATGTTGTCGATGGTGTCGGAACTCTTAGGCTCAAGGGTGGCGACTTTGCTGGTGTTCGGCAAGTTGCCCCGGCAAGGCCCTTGCCGGGGCTACGTAAGCTGCCCCGGCAAGGCTCCTGCCAAGGAGAGCCCACCTTGTCCCTTTGCTCCTCGCGCCTGTGGCTTGGCGCTGCTCTGGTAGTCTTGTGTCTTTGCTTCCTCTTGTCTCCTTAAGCTGCCAAGCAGGCGTAGGCTGCGATCGCTCACAAGACAAGTAAAGGGGTACAAAACGGACCCCTACTTTTGTACACCGACAAATGTAAATAGCATAGTCAGCATACCAAGGAGTACTATTAGCAACATTTATTGCAGCTAACTGCTCATCAGGAAAACTATCATCAATAGGTAGTGGGTCATCAAGCACATTTTCAAGCCTACACTAGTTATCAGCTACTGGGTTCTCAGCCCCTTTTCTATCAATGATATGTAAATCAAATTCTTGTAACAAGAGAACCCAATGAATAAGTCTAGGTTTAGCATCTTTCTTTTCCATAAGATATTTAATAGCAGCATGGTCTGTGTGAACAGTTACTTTGGAATAAACAATATAAGATCCAAATGTATCACAAGCAAACACCACCGCTAAGAATTCTTTTTCAGTAGTAGCATGATTTCTTTGAGCATTGTCTAGACTTTTACTAGCATAATGAATAACATTCAATTTCTTATCAACTCTTTGTCCTAGAACAGCACCAACAACATAATCGCTAGCATCACACATAATTTCAAAAGGCATGTTCCAATCAGGTGGTTGAGTATTTCAAAGGCTTCAAGACAATCATCATCAAAAACAAAAGAAATATCCTTTTGCAAAAGATTAGTAAGAGGCCTAGAAATTTTAGAAAAGTCTTTGATAAATCTCCTATAGAAACCAGCATGACCTAGGAAACTACGAATACCTTTGATGTCCATAGGACATGGCATTTTCTCAATTGCATCAACCTTAGCTTGGTCCACTTCAATACCTCTTTTATAAATTTTATGATCCAAGACAATGCCTTCATTAACCATAGGCACTTCTCCAAATTCAAGACAAGATTTGTTTGTTTACATCTCTGCAAAACTCGCTCAAGATTTCTTAAACAATCATCAAAAGACTTCCCATAAATAGAAAAGTCATCCATGAAAACCTCAACAATCTTTTCAGAAAAGTCAGGGAATATAGCAGTCATACATCTTTGAAAGGTAGAAGGTGCATTACATAAACCTAAAGGAATACGTCTATAAGCATAAGTTCCAAAGGGACAAGTAAAAGTGGTCCTTTCTTGATCAGATTGAGAAACAGGTATTTGTGAAAAGCCAGAGTATCCATCTGGGAAGCAAAAGTGTGTGTGCTTAGATAATCTTTCAAGCATTTGATCAATAAAAGGCAAAGGGTAATGATCTTTTCTAGTTGCTTTGTTTAGTTTTCTGTAATCAATTACCATTCTATAGCCTGTAACAATTCTTTGTGGAATAAGTTCATTCTTATCATTAGGAACAACAGTTATACCTCCTTTCTTAGGGACACAATGAACATGACTTACGCATCTACTATCAGCTATAGGATAGATTATACGTGCTTCCAGAAGTTTTAAGATTTCCGTTCTTACCACTTCTTTCATTTTTGTGTTCAACCGACGTTGGTGATCAACAACGGGTTTAGCATCAGGTTCCATATTAATTTTGTGCTGACATAAAGTGGGACTAATGCCCTTTAAATCATCAAGAGTATATCCAATAGCAGCTCGGTGCTTCGTTAGAACTTTCAATAATCTTACTTCTTCATGTTCTGAAAGGTTAGCACTAATAATAACAGAATATATTTTCTTTTCATCAAGATAAGCATATTTCAAAGTGTTTGGCAATTGTTTTAGTTCAAACACAGGATCACATTTAGGTGGAGGAGGAACTCCTAGAGTATCAATAGGCAAATTGTGTTTAAGCAGAGGAAGTTGTTCGAAGAAAACCTTATCTATTTTATTTCTTTCATGCATGTGTAAACCATTTTCATGGTCTAGCAAAAGGATCAGTAGGTGGAACAGCAATAGAAGCAAGACCAATTAATTCATCCTTACTAGGCAATTCTTTTTCATGATGATTTCTACTAAACTTGATAAAATTAAACTCATGAGACTCATCACCAAAGCTAACACCAACAGTTTGTTTCTTAAAATCTATCTTAGCATTAACTGTATTCAAGAAGGGTCTACCAAAGATAATGGGACAAAAGTCGTCTTGTGGGGAATGAAGAAAAGGAAAATTAGTAGGGCATTTGATTTTCCCACACAAGACTTCAACATCTCTAGTAATCCCAAATGGTGATATGGTGTCTCTATTAGCACGTCTAATAGTAACATCTATTTCTTCTATCTCAGTAGGTGCTATGTCTTTCATGATTTCTTCATATAAAGTGTCAGGTATTACACTCACACTAGCACCCATGTCACATAAACCATGATAACAGTGATCTCCTATTTTAACTGTAATAATAGGCATGCCAACAATAGGTCTATGTTTATCTCTTTTATAAGGTTTAGCAATTCTAGCAGCTTCTTCACAAAAGTAAATAACACGCCATCCATATGTTCTTCCAAGAGATCTTTGACCATAGCAATACTAGGTTCAACTTTAATTTGCTCACCAGGTTTAGGTGCTCTAATATAGCTTTTGTTAACCACAGTTGAAACTTTAGCATGTTCCTTTATCCTAACAGGGGAAGGTGGTTTCTCAATATAAGCAGAAAGAACAACTGGATCAACATTATAAAGTATAGTTTCTTATTTAACTGGTACTGGTTCTTTAATTTTTTTTGTTTAATAGGTGGGTGATATTTAAACCACTTCTCCTTAGGGAGTTCAACATGAGTAGAAAATGATTCACAAAAGGAGGCTACTATCTCAGAGTCAATTCCATATTTAGTGCTAAACTTTTGAAAAGCATCGGTATCCATAAAAGATTTAACACAATCATACTTATGTTTAATAACGACTCTTTACCTTCACGAAGTTCCCAATCTTTAGAGTTGCATTTAATTCTTTCCAAAATATCCCACCGGAAAATTCAATAGTCTTCTTCATAAATGAACCAGCACAAGAAGTATCCAGCATGGTTTGATCATTGCGAGAAAGCCGAGCATAAAAATTATGGATAATAATTTCTCTTGAGAGCTCATGATTGGGGCATGAATATAACATTGAATTAAGCCTCCCCCAAGCTAGAGTGATACTTTCTCCTTCACAAAGCCAAAAATTTGTTTCACATATATCAAGTGCTTATCACGATGTTCAGTTCCATCTCCTGCATAAGGATTAGCTAGCAGTTGGTCTATCATACCTGAAGGAATTTCATATTCAATATTTTCAGTAGGTGCAGTAGGTTGAGGGGTAGCTAATTGTGGTTCCAGATGAGGTGAAGATACCCTGAACAAACCCATCAAAGGATTGTTTTCCATAGTAACAAGTGACAATAACTTTCAGCACACTATATAAATGTTTCCTTACCAAATTCCACTTACCAAAGGCGCTTCACTCCCCGGCAACGGCGCCAGAAAATAGCCTTGATGACCCACTAGTATAGGGGATCAATTGTAGCTCTTTTCAATAAGTAAGAGTGCCGAACCCAACGAGGAGCAGAAGGAAATGACAAGTAGTTTTCAGTAAGGTGATGTCTGCAAGTGCTGAAATTGTATGTAGCGGAGTAGTTTGATAGGAAGATAATTTGTAATGAGCAAGTAACGATAGTAGTAACAAAATTGCAGCAAGGTAGCCCAATCCTTTTGTGGCAAAGGACAAGCCAAAACGGTCTCTTATGACAAGCAAATCATTCTTGAGGGTACACGGGAATTTCATCTAGTCACTTTCATCATGTTGGTTTGATTTGTGTTCGCTACTTTGATAATTTGATATGTGGGTGGACCGGTGCTTAGGTGCTGTTCTTACTTGACAAAAGCCGCCTACTTATGATTAAGCCTCCCGCAAGGATCCGCAACTACAAGAAAAGTATTAAGGATAAATTCTAACCATTGCATTAGACTTTTGGATCCAATCGGTCCCTTACAAAATAGTGCATAAACTGGGGTTTAAGCTTCTGTCACTCTCGCAACCCACCATCTGATTGCTACTCCACAATGCATTCCCTCAGGCCCAAATATGGCAAAGTGTCATGTAGTTGACGTTCAAATGACACCACTAAGGGAATAACAACATACATACTATCAAAATATCGAACACATATCAAGTTCAAATGATTACTTGCAACATGATTTCTCCCGTGACCTCAAGAACAAAAGTAACTACTCACAAATGATAAACATGTTCATGATCAGAGGAGTATTAAATAGCATAATGAATCTAAACATATAATCTTCCACCAAATAAACCATATAGTAATCAACTACAAGATATAATCAACACTACTAGTCACCCACAAGAACCAATCTATAGTTTTGGTAACAAGATTGAACACAAGAGATGAACTAGGGTTTGAGAGGAGATGGTGCTATTGAAGATGTTGATGGAGATTTGCCCTCCCCAAGATGGGAGAGTTGTTGGTGATGATGATGACGATGATTTTCCCCTCCGGGAGGGAAGTTCCCTCGACGTTAGCGCTCCACCGGAAGGCAAAAGTGCTCCTGCCCAAGTTCCGCCTCGAGGCGGCGGCGCTTCGTCCCGAAAGTCTCCTCCTTATTTTTTCTTGGTCGAAATAACTTATATACCAGAAGATGGGCGCCGGAGATGGGCCGAGGAGGCCACAACCCACCAGGGCGCGCCAGGGGGGCCTGGCGCGCCCAGGTGGGTTGTGCCCACCTGGTGTCCCCCCTCTGGTGTTTATTGGCTCCAGTATTTATTCAATAATCCATAAAAAAATCTCCGTGAACTTTCAGCTTATTTAGAGTTGTGCATAATAGATGACCTGACGTACCTTTTCCAGGTCCAGATTTCCAGCTGCCCGAATTCTCTCTCTTGGTTTGTTCCTTGCAATTTATGAGAGAAAAGGCATTAGAATTACTCCAAAAAGCATTATTATTGATAAAAACATTACAAATAACAGTAAGAAAACATGATGCAAAATGGACATATCAAGGGCTGGTTAAACAGGACCCCGTGGAGGGGCGGGTTGAGTAGGATGCCGTGGAAGGCTGGTTGAACAGTAGTCGGTGGAGGCTGGATGAATAGGACCTCGTGGAGGGCTGGATGAACAGTAGCTGGGGAGGCTAGATGAACAGGACCCCGTGGATGTACAATAGCTGGTGGAGGCTGGAGGATGTCGACGGTGGATGAACAGTAGCAGGTGGAGGCTGGAGGAAGTCGATGGTGGATGAACAGTGGCCCGTGGAGTCCCATTTTGCAGTATACCACACCCCTCCCGATCAACAGGACCCCGTTTTGATTGTAGGCACTCCACACTAGTCCGTTTCCTCCGTTTTGCGGTACGCCACACCCATCCCGATCAACAGGACCCTGTTTCGACCATACGCAGTCGAACACAAGTCCGTTTCCTCCGTTTTGAGGTACGCCAGACCCTTCCCGATGAACAGGACCCTGTTTTGACCGTACGCGGTCGAACAGAAGGCCCGTTTCCTCCGTTCTGCGATACGCCAGACCTCGTTTTGGCTCTTCCGTCCAAGCCGGTTGGTTCCGGATGAACACGACATATTTCGTTGCCTCCCAATGAACACGATGCATTCCGTTGCCTCCCCATGAACACGACGCAGTTTCTCCATTTTGGCCTAGCCGGCTGGCTTCCGATGAACATGATTAGTCGCTGTACGCGTTAGAGACGCTGCCTATATGTACGTATGTAGCCGTATTTACTATCTTGCAGCATGGTCGTACGTACGTGTACACGATATAGACGGGACTGCGTGACATGCTACGTCGGCACCTCTACTTCAACATTTGCCGCTCCTTACTCGGCCACGGTACGTCGCTGTAGAGACACCGATCGACCGCTATGTACGTACACGTTCGTGGTCGGACAGATAACACAACCTTCGCTTCAACCTGGTGGGTCCCAGCTATCAGGGGGTAAGAAGGCAGTTCCTTCCGTGCGAAGATAAAGCTGGTGGGTCCCAGCTGTCAGGGGGGACATTCTTTTCGCAAAATACAGAGGCCCTTCCGGTAGGTCCGAGGTGTCAGGTGGAGGAATCATTATTTTGCGTCTAATAAGGAGGCACTTCCTTGCGTGCGGCCATGGACCCAGCTATCCGCCTCTCCACTTACAGTCCTCTTCTGATGGTTGTCGTTCATTGACCGTGTTGACAAATCCGTACCGCGTGAGAGAACCAAGGTGGTGGACGATGGCGCGACCTAGGAAGGGAACGAGAACGACTCGGAGCCGGGGAATACGCAGTAGTGAATGGCCACGCGGAGGGGAGTACGAGGGTTGACTGCTGCGGCTGCGGTTTGAGGCTGCCGTCTCCAGAGAATAACAGGGGGTGTGGGTGAGTATAGGGAAGGCCTGGCCAGTAGTAGTATGGTCGGGCAGTGTGGCCTGCGCGGCAGCACAGCCAACCACGGGAGGCTGGAGCAGGCGATACAGCGGGCACAGGTTTGGGCGACTGGAGCAACAAGACCAGAGGTTGAAGACGCAGCTTGGCCGTTGGATTAACATCGAACGGTCAGTGCAGCTAGAATCGTTTATTGACTAAGTTGACAAAGCCTCACAGACGCTTGCGTTAACTTAGTAGGCCCACAAGTCAGCCTCTGATACGTCCATTTTGCATCATGTTTTCTTACTGTTAGTTATGATGTTTTTATCCATAATAATGGTTTTTGGAGTAATTCTAATGCATTTTCTCTCTCATAATATGTAAGGTATACACAAAGAGGGAGAATTCCGGCAGTTGGAAATCTGGACCTGGAAAAGCTACGCCAGGCCACCTATTCTGCACAACTCCAAACAAGCTGGAACTTCACGGAGATTTTTTATCATATATATGAGGAATATTAGAGCAAATAACTACCATAGGGGGGCCACCAGGTGGGCACAACCCACCTGGGCGCGCCAGGGAGCCCAGGTGCACCTTGGTGGGTTGTGCTCACCCAGGCCCACCTCCGGTGCCCATCTTCTAGTATTTAGGTCATTTTGACCTAGAAAAAAAAAATAAGGAGATGACTTTTGGCATGGAGCGCAGCCGTCTTGAGGCGGAACTTGGGCAGGAGCACTTTTGCATTCCGGCGAATGATTCCGCCGGGGGAACTCCCCTCAAATCTCTCCCATCTTGGGGAGGGCTACCTTCATCAACATCTTCAACAACACCATCTCATCTCAAACCCTAGTTCATCTCTTGTGTTCTGTCTTGTTACCAGAACTATAAATTTGTGCTTGTGGGTGACTAATAGTGCTGATTACATCTTGTAGTTGATTACTATATTGTTTATTTGGTGGAAAATTATATGTTCAGACCCAATATTCTATTTAATACCCCTCCGATCTTGAGAACGATTATCATTTGTGAGTAGTTACTTTTGTTCTTGAGGTCACGGGAGAAATCATGTTGCAAGTAATCATGTGAACTTCATATGTGTTCGATATTTTCATAGTATGTATGTTGTGATTCCCTTAGTGGTGTCATGTGAACACCGACTACATGACACTTTACCACATTTGGGCCCAAGGGAATGCATTGTGGAGTAGCAATTAGATGATGGGTTGCGAGAGTGACAGAAGCTTAAACCCCAGTTTATGCGCTATTCCATAAGGGGCTGATTGGATCCAAAAGTTTAATGCTATGGTTAGAATTTATTATTAATACTTTTCTCGTAGTTGCGGATGCTTGCAGGAGGGTTAATCATAAGTAGGAGGTTGTTCAAGTAAGAACATCACCTAAGCACTGGTCCACCCACATATCAAATTACCAAAGTTGCAAACAGAAATCAAACCAACATGGTGAAAGTGACTAGATGAAATTCTCGTGTACCCTCAAGAACGCTTTGCTTATCATAAGAGACCGTTTTGGCCTGTCCTTTGCCTCAAAAGGATTGGCTACCATGCTGCACTTTTGCTACTAGTATCGTTACTTGCTCATTACAAATTACCTTGCTATCAAACTACTCTGCTACTTACAATTTCAGCACTTGCAGACATTACCTTGCTGAAAACCACTTGTCATTTCCTTCTACTCCTCGTCGGGTTCGACACACTTACTTATCGAAAATACCTACAATTGATCCCCTATACTTGTGAGTCATCAAGGCTATTTTTTGGCACCGTTGCCGGGGAGTGAAGCGCCTTTGGTAAGTGGAATTTGGTAAGGAAACATTTATATAGTGTGCTGAAATTTATTGTCACTTGTTACTATGGAAAACAATCCTTTGAGGGGTTTGTTCGGGGTATCTTCACCTCGACCAGAACCACAATTAGCTACCCCTCAACCTACTACACCTACTGAAAATATTGAATATGAAATTCCTTCGGGTATGATAGAACAACTGCTAGCTAATCCTTATGCAGGAGACAGAACCGAACATCCTGATATGCACTTGATATATGTAGAACAAATTTGTGGATTGTTTAAGCTTGTAGGTTTACCCGGAGATGAAGTTATGAAGAAGGTTTTCCCTTTATCTTTGAAGGGAAAAGCATTGGCATGGTATAGGCTATGCGATGATATTGGATCTTGGAATTGGAATCGATTGAAATTGGAGTTCCATCAAAAAAACTATCCTATGCATCTAGTTCATTGTGATCGGAATTACATATATAATTTTTGGCCTTGTGAAGGAGAAAGTATCGCTCTAGATTGGGGGAGGCTTAAGTCAATGTTATATTCATGCCCCAATCATGAGCTATCAAGAGAAATTATTATCCAGAATTTTTATGCTCAGCTTTCTCGTAATGATCAAACCATGCTTGATACTTCTTGTGCTGGTACTTTTATGATGAAGACTATTGAATTCCGGTGGGATCTTTTGGAAAGAATTAAACGTAACTATGAAGATTGGGAACTCGACGAAGGTAAAGAGTCAGGTATTAAACTTCATTACGATTGTGCTAAATCTTTTATCAATACAGATACTTTTCAAAAGTTCAGCACTAAATATGGACTTGACTCTAAGATAGTAGCCTCCTTTTGTGAATCATTTGCTACTCATGTTGATCTCCCTAAAGATAAGTGGTTTGAATATCATCCACCTACTAAAGAAGAACTTAAAGAACCGGTACCAATTAAAGAAGAAACCATAATTTATAATGTTGATCCAGTTGTTTCTTCTGCTTATATTGAGAAACCACCTTTCCCTGTTAGGATAAAGGAACATGCTAAAGTTTCATCTGTGGTTAACAAAAGCTATATTAGAACACCTAAACCTGATGAACAAATCAAAGTAGAACCTAGTGTTGCTATGGTTAAAGATCTCTTGGAAGAAGATATGGATGGGCATGTTATTTACTTCTGCGAAGAAGCTGCTAGAATTGCCAAACCTGATAAAAAGGATAAACATAGACCTGTTGTTGGCATGCCCGTTGTCTCAGTTAAAATGGGAGATCACGGTTGTCATAGTTTATTGGACATAGGTGCTAGTGTGAGTGCTATTCCTTACACCTTATATCAAGAAATTATGAATGACATAGCACCGCAGAGATAGAAGACATAGATGTTACTATTAAGCTTGCTAATAAAGACACTATATCACCAATTGGGATTGTTAGAGATGTTGAAGTCTTGTGTGGGAAAATAAAATACTCTACTGATTTTCTTGTTCTTGATTCCCCACAAGATGACTTTTGTCCCATTATCTTTCGTAGACCTTTCTTGAACACCGTTAATGCTAGAATAGACTGTAAGAAACAAACTGTCGGTGTTAGTTTTGGTGATGAGTCTCATGAGTTTAATTTTTCCAAGTTTATTAGAAAGCTTCATGAAAAAGAATTACCTAGTAAGGATGAAATAATGTGTCTTTCTTCGATTGCTGTACCACCTACTGATCCTTTAGAACAATATTTGCTAGACCATGAAAATGATTTTCATATGCATGAAGGAAATGAAATAGATAAGATTTTCTTTGAACAACGTCCTCTGCTTAAACACAATTTGCCTATTGAAACTCTAGGAGGTCCTCCTCCACCTAAAGGTGATCCTGTGTTTGAATTAAAACAATTGCCAAACACTTTGAAATATGCTTATCTTGATGAAAAGAAGATATATCTTGTTATTATTAGTGCTAACCTTTCAGAACATGAAGAAGAAAGATTATTGGAAGTTCTAAGGAAGCACCGAGCTGCTATTGGGTATACTCTTGATGATTTAAAGGGCATTAGTTCCACTCTATGTCAGCATCAAATTAATATGGAACCTGATGCTAAACCCGTTGTTGATCACCAACGTCGGTTAAATCCGAAAATGAAGGAAGTGGTAAAAATGGGAATCTTAAGACTTCCGGAAGCTGGTATAATATATCCCATAGCTGATAATAGATGGCTAAGTCCTATTCATTGTGTCCCCAAGAAAGGAGGTATTACTGTTGTTCCCAATGATAAGAATGAACTTATTCCACAAAGAATTGTTACAGGCTATAGAATGGTAATTTATTTTAGAAAATTAAACAAAGCAACTAGAAAAGATCATTACCCTCTGCCTTTTATTGATCAAATGCTAGAAAGATTATCTAAGCACACACATTTTTTCTTCCTTCATGGATATTCTGGTTTTTCGCAAAATCCTGTTTCTCAACCTGCTCAAGAAAAGACCACTTTTGCTGGTCCCTTTGGAACTTATGCTTATAGATGTATGCCTTTTGGTTTATGCAACGCACCTGCTACCTTTCAAAGATGTTTGACTACTATATTCTCTGACTTTTGTGAAAAGATTGTTGAGTTTTTCATGGATGACTTCTTTGTTTATGGGAAGTCTTTTGATGATTGCTTAAGCAATCTTGATCGAGTTTTGTAGAGATGCGAGCAAACAAATCTTGTCTTGAATTGGGAGAAGTGTCACTTTATGGTTAATGAAGGTATTGTCTTGGGTCATAAAATTTCTGAAAGAGGTATTGAAGTGGACAAAGCTAAGTTTGATGTGATTGAGAAAATGCCATGTCCTAAATTTATCAATATCATTCAACCACCTGATTGGAACTTGCCTGTTGAAATTATGGGTGATGCTAGTGATTATGCTGTAGGTGTTGTTCTAGGCCAAAGAGTTGATAAGAAACTGAATGGTATTCATTATGCTAGTAAAACTCTAGACAGTGCTCAAAGAAACTATGCAACTACTGAAAAAGAATTCTTAGCAGTGGTGTTTGCTTGTAATAAATTTAGACCTTATATTGTTGATTCAAAAGTAATTATTCACATAGACCATGCTGCTATTAAATATCTTATGGAAAAGAAAGATGCTAAACCTAGACTTATTCGATGGGTCCTCTTGCTACAAGAATTTGATTTACATATCACTGATAGAAAAGGAGCTGAGAACCCCGTAGCTGATAATCTGTCCTGAGAGCAGTTAGCTGCAATAAATGTTGCTCATAATACTCCTTGGTATGATGATTATGCTAATTACATTGTTGCTAAATATCTACCACCTAGCTTTACTTATCAACAAAAGAAAAAATTCTTCTATGATTTAAGACACTACTTTTGGGATGACCCCATTTTATAAAGAAGGAGTAGATGGTATTATTAGACGTTGTGTACCTGAGCATGAACAGGGACAAATCCTACGGAAATGTCACTCCAAAGCTTACGAAGGGCATCATGCTGGAGATAGAACTTCTCACAAGGTATTGTAATCTTGATTTTATTGGCCTACTCTCTTCAAGGATGCCCGTAAGATCGTCTTATCTTGTGATAAATGCCAAAGAATAGGTAATATCGGTAAGCGTCAAGAAATTCCTATGAATTATTCACTTGCTGTTGAACCATTTGATGTTTGGGGATTTGATTACATGGGACCTTTTCCTTCCTCTAATGGGTATACACATATTTTCGTTGCTGTTGATTATGTTACTAAATGGGTAGAAGCTATTTCAACCAATAGTGCTGATCACAACACCTATATTAAAATGCTTAAGGAAGTTACTTTCCCAAGGTTTGGAGTCCCTAGATATTTAATGACTGATGGTGGTTCACACTTTATTCATGGTGCTTTCCGTAAAATGCTTGCCAAGTATGATGTTAACCATAGAATTGCATCACCTTATCATCCTCAGTCTAGTGGTCAAGTTGAACTTACCAATAGAGAAATAAAATTAATCTTGCAAAAGACTGTCTATAGGTCCTGGAAGAATTGGTCTAAGAAATTAGATGATGTACTTTGGGCTTATAGAACAAAGTGTAAAAATCCTATGGGTATGTCTCCTTATAAAAAGGTTTATCGAAAAGCTTGTCATTTGCCTCTTGCGTTCGAACATAAAGCTTATTGTGCAATCAAAGAACTCAATTATGATTTCAAACTTGCCGGTGAAAAGAGGTTATTTGATATTAGCTCATTAGATGAATGGAGAAACCAAGCTTATGAAAATGTAAAATTATTCAAAGAAAAAGTTAAAAGATGGCATGATAAAAGAATCCAAAAGCGTGAGTTTAAAGGCGGAGAATACGTTCTTTTGTACAACTCTCGTTTCAGATTCTTTGCGGGAAAACTCCTCTCAAAATGGGAAGGCCCCTATGTTATCGAGGAGGTTTGCCGGCTGGAGCCATCAAAATGAATAATGCCAAAGGTACTAAGCCGAAGGTTGTCAATGGGCAACGAATAAAACATTATATCTCAGGTATGCCCATTAATTTTGAAAGTAGTATTATCCAAACTTTGACACCGGAAGAACACATAAAAGAGTCCTTCTGGAACACTCCAGAATCATGAAAATAAGGAGGTATGTGATACGGAAAGTAAACGGACCACGAAAAATCCGCAAAAATATTTTTTCTCAGTTTTGGAA
This sequence comes from Aegilops bicornis, assembly GCA_021605145.1. Classification (NCBI taxonomy): domain Eukaryota; kingdom Viridiplantae; phylum Streptophyta; class Magnoliopsida; order Poales; family Poaceae; genus Aegilops; species Aegilops bicornis. Next base: position 238,054,083 of record CM038669.1, read on the forward strand.
TATTTAGAAAAATAGGAAAAGAAACTTCCAGGAAGCATACCCTGGTGGGCACAAGACACCAGGCGCGCCAAGCCAGGCGCGCCTAGGTGGGTTGTGCCCACCTGGGGTACCTTCCGGACTCCATTTTTCTACAGTTTGCTTGTACCCCAAGAAAAAAAATCTTTATATACTCCCCGAACCTTTTGACCGCCGTATCGCGGAGAAATCCTCTGTTCTCTTTTCTTGCTGTTTTCGACCAGATCATTCAATCCAGGCATCATGTCTTGCTCCTCCTCCAACAACATGGAAGAAGATGCTTGGTTAATGAAGATCGAGCTGAAGAGGGAGGAACCCACGGACGCCGTCAAGGGAGACAAGGGCATGGAGGCTACCGTAGATCCACCCTTGGTGGCAGAACACGTACTGCTGGCCGAGGAGGAAGAAGAAGATATCCTTAAGCCTTACCTTGCTCATCTTACCCCTACTAAGATTGAAGCCTTTCGCATCATTGAAATATTTCACGTGCAAAATAAGTATCTCACTCGCGAAAATATTCTGCATCAAGAGCATATCATCCACCTCCGGAGCGTCATTCGTCGATTGGAGAATCTCTTCATCCTTAAGGATAGAATCGCTTCATCACAACCACCATCTTCTTCACCACCAAAATAGAATTGAGTATCGGGTATGGGCACTCCCCTTGACTTTTGCCTTTACTTATTTTAGTTTGATCTTTTGCTTTAGATGAATAAAAGTTTAGTTCGATACTTTCTTTTTGGGAGTTTGCTTAGTTATCTATGATGTCTACTACACAACCTTCTTCTTGTAGACGTTGTTGGGCCTCCAAGTGCAGAGGTTTGTAGGACAGTAGCAAATTTCCCTCAAGTGGATGAACTAAGGTTTATCAATCTGTGGGAGGCGTAGGGTGAAGACGGTCTCTCTCGAGCAACCCTGCAACCAAATAACAAAGAGTCTCTTGTGTCCTCAACACACCCAATACAATGGTAAATTGTATAGGTGCACTAGTTCGGCGAAGAGATGGTGATACAAGTGCAATATGGATGGTTGATATAGGTTTTTGTAATCTGAAAATATAAAAACAGCAAGGTAACTAATGATAAAAGTGAGCACAAACGGTATTGCAATGTGTTGAAACAAGGCCTAGGGTTCATACTTTCACTAGTGCAAGTTCTCTCAACAATAATAACATAATTGGATCATATAACTATCCCTCAACATGCAACAAAGAGTCACTCCAAAGTCACTAATAACGGAGAACAAACGAAGGGATTATGGTAGGGTACGAAACCACCTCAAAGCTATCCTTTTTGATCGATCTATTCAAGAGTCCGTAGTAAAATAACATGAAGCTATTCTTTCCGTTCATTCTATCATAGAGTTCGTACTCTAATAACACCTTAATTAAGACACAAATCAACCAAAACCCTAATGTCACCTAGATACTCCAATGTCACCTCAAGTATCCGTGGGTATGATTATACGATATGCATCACACAATCTCAGATTCATCTATTCAACCAACACAAAGAACTTCAAAGAGCGCCCCAAAGTTTCTACCGGAGAGTCAAGACGAAAACGTGTGCCGACCCCTATGCATAAGTTCACAAGGTCACTGAACTCGCAAGTTGATCACCAAATCATTCATCAAGTAGATCACGTGATATCCCATTGTCACCACAGATAAGCACATGCAAGACATACATCAAGTGTTCTCAAATCCTTAAAGACTCAATCTGATAAGATAACTTCAAAGGGAAAACTCAATCCATTACAAGAGAGTAGAGGGGGAGAAACATCATCAGATCCAACTATAATAGCAAAGCTCGCGATACATCACGATCGTATCACCTCAAGAACACAAGAGAGAGAGAGAGAGAGAGAGAGAGAGAGATCAAACACATAGCTACTAGTACATACCCTCAACCCCGAAGGTTTTAGGGCATATGGATATATATAGGCGAAAGAAGTCGGTAAAGGGAGCCGCAAGGGGCCCACGAGGGTGGAGGGCGCGCCGAGGGGGTGGGCGCCCCCCTGCCTCGTGCCTTCCTCATTGCTTCCCTTTCCTACACTCCAAGTCTTCTGGATTGCTTCCGTTCCAAAAATAACTCTCCCGAAGGTTTCATTCCGTTTGGAATCCGTTTGATATTCCTTTTTTGCGAAACACTGAAACAAGGGAAAAACAGAAACTGGCACTGGGCTCTGGGTCAATAGGTTAGTCCCAAAAATAATATAAAAGTGCATAGTAAAGCCCATTACATCCAAGATGGATAATATAATAGCATGAATACTTCATAAATTATAGATACGTTGGAGATGTATCAATCTATCCTTGTAATTGTGTGCAAGATATATAATAAAGTTTAGTGTGAGTTTTTGCTTTCTTTATTTTCAGGTTGCAAATAAAAAGAAAGGAAATAAATAGAAGGAAAGGATATAAATAAAAAGAAAGGAAATAAATCAAGAAGATCATATACTAATCTTATGGTAGGTGATGGCACCACATAAGGAAAAGTATAAGTAGAAAATTTTATTAGAGATTGACAAACACATTATTAGTTAGTGATGCAACTCATGAAAGAATTAATAAGGGAAGAGAAGATTCTCATATAAATATAATATCCTAGAAACCTTTTGTGATTGAGAGCCCCCATCAAAATATTATATGCCAAAATTGTTGACGTTGGACAAGGAAGACAACTTAATGATTTATGTTTGTTCATATTCACATAGATGTCATATTGTGATAGATCCTTTAACATGTGGTGCTTGCCCCCTATCTTGCTAGCCAAAAATTCCGCACTAAGTAGAGATACTAGTTGTGCATCCAAGAACCCTTAAACCCAAATCTTATTTTCAAGTGTCCACCATACCTACCTAGGGATCGAGCAAGATCCCTCAAGTAAGTTGTCATCGGTGCAAAAAGGCAATAAAAATTGCTTCTAAATGTGTGAGATCATTTAGTGTAAGAGAAAATTGAGCGTTGCACGAACTGGTGATGGTGAAGAATAAAAGCGACAGACTGCATAATAAACACTAAAAAAAATACACTTCCGTGATGATACGTGTTTGTCACAGTAGGTCACATTTTCTGTCATGCATGTACATCCATGACAAATTTATGATAGAATCAAGATAGTCATACATGTGCTGTCGTAGAAGTGTTCCATGACATTACCAAAATTATCATTACGGAAGTGTCCACTTCCATGACGATAAATCGCGCGTCATGGAAGTGCTTTCGTCAAGGGTGACCGACACGTGGCATCCACCGTAACGGGACGCCATTAAGCTATCGGGTCCGGTTTTGGATCAGATAACCCACTAACAGCCCGGACCAATGAGGATCTTCCACGTGTAAAATTCTCATTGGCCGTAGGAAACACGTGTTGGTTCACCATTGGGACAGATGTCATCCATTCATTGGATAGGAGGCGCCTATGATACGTCGACACGTGGCAAGGCCCAAGAGAGGCCCATTCCGTTGAAAAGGCCGACTGGTTTGACTTGGTCAAAAGGTAACGGGCTGGCACACGGAAAGCCTGTTAACAGCCTGTTCGTATACCCATTTATGGCCCGCTAACTCACGGCTCGTTACGGCCTATCCGAATTAAGCCCAGTAGCTTTATCTGGGCCTTCCAATATGATTCCATCCGGTTGTAACTTCCGGTCCATGTATGGCCCATGATGTCTTTCGGCCCATACGAGACCATTGGTAACTCTTGGCCCATTAACGGCCCATGGTGAATCTGGACCACAATGAACGGTGTACCCCTTTATACCCATTAACGGCCCATTATTCCATTGGGCCGTTTCCAACTCATGTTATCTTGCGGCCTTCTCAGGGCCCATTTATTCTTGGGCTCATTTCCAGCATTCGGTTACTTACGACTCGTCATTGGACTTTTCTGCCCGTGGGACAAATTCAGCCCGCGGTTACAATCGGCCCGTTTGCGGCCCGTTACTCCGTTGGGCGGTTTTCATAACGTCATCAAATACGGCCGATTAATGACGGCATGTTATTGTCGGCCCATGAACGAACGATTCCAAATCTAGCCTGTTTACGGCCCATAATGCGGTCTGTTATTGGCCCATGTTTGGCCTATCGATTATAATGCACGTAGGAGGCCCATTGATGCTATGGCCCGTAGAAGGCCCATTGATGCTACGACCCATAGAAGGCTCATTCTTTCTACGGCCCTAAGAAGGCCCATTGTTTCTACGGCCCGTAGGAGGCCCATGGTAACTGCACTAAATATGTAGCCCATGGTTATTATGGCCTAGTTTTCAAAAATAGGTTATTGCGGCCACTAGCAAACCGCGAAAAAAGAACTGCACTGACTACAAGCAAACAAATAAACAAGACAACAAGGAAATAAATAAGCAAGCAACTTACGCTAGGCTATCACGGCTATTACACATATTACATCCACTGGGCATCAAAGTTCGCCACCAGTGCAAATATAGGGAACAAAGCAGCATATCATATACACTGGTTGTCAAAGTTGGCGACCAGTGCAAGAACTAAAACCAGTTCAGATGAGCTCAAGAAACAATATCCTGGGTACCCATAGTGCTGGCAAGATGGTTAGAAAGCTTATTAACTTTCTCTTGTTTGGCGCTTAAATCCTCCAGCACTTGCTGTTGCACCAGAAAGTATGCATCTGAATTCTGCAGGGAATTCCTCAGTCCTTTGGCTTCCTATCGCATAACATCTGATCAATGTCTTTCATCTTGAAGTTGAGACTCAAGAAGCCGAAATGATTCAAGCAGCGGGTTGAGCTGGTGCCAGCAGTAGTAGCCAGTAACTTGAACACTACATGAAGACAGGACTTTGGGGTTGTCTCATTGTCTTCAATATAGTTTTTATCAGCTTTCTTGGAGACCAATAGGGTTGTCTCACTATCTTGAACCTTATCTGCATTACTTCCTTTACCATTGCATAACGGGGTACTCTTCTCCAATATTTTATCTGCGTTCTAAAAGAGAAACAAACAAACACATCACATGTTTACAATGTAGCATATGACTCATTTTGGTAAACTAGTTCAGTAGTAAGGTGGACAGGATAACAACATGAAACAAACATATATCTATGTAGTATGGTCACTGTATGGTCTATATTATTCTAGTTTATGTTGGCAAATCAAGATAGATACAGTTTGAATCATATCTATTTAAGACAAAGTAGCATAGACAGAATATAAGTGTGGGAAACTACACAACAATAACAACACTTGTAATGTGCATGGCATGAGAACATAATTTTTTATTCAATTGAAACTGAAATCAACATAGAGCAAGTTACAACAGCAAACACGTTAAAGAAACAGGTTTAAAACATACCTGTTGCGCCATTGAAGTTTCAATTGCATCCTTCAATTTGAAATTACTTGGTATGAGTAAATACAGTGATGCAAGAGCAAAGTAGTATGAACCATAGCTACGGAACCTGACCTGAGAACAATTCTTGTTCTGCTTTAAGCATTGACTTGGGGTTTGAAGTGGTGGTCCTCGATTTTGGGCAATCGCAGCTTGCCTTACCGATCGCTTCGTGTTTGGGTGCTTTGTGGTGGAGACGGTGCTGTGTCAACTGGAAATGGGTTACTATCTGCTGGAGTTGGAGTTAGAAGGGGTGTAGCTGGTTCTCTGTCCAACTGGGTAGGGGTACAATCTGCGTGAGTCTGAGTTATGTGTGGTGGGGCTGGTTCTTGGGCAAGTACAACCGTGGTTCTATCTGCATCGACAGGTAGCACAATCTTTTCTGAAGACCGTGTTTTTACTCCCACAGATACTGCCATCACCCCCTCCAATTGAAATGGCTGATAAACAAGAAAACTAATTGAATGTACAAACATTGTAAGATAGACTGGTGCAATGGATAGTAGGGAAGAAAACAAGGCATGAAATAGTTCACATTTATGTTGTCTAACCAAACAGAATAGCAGGACATAATTTCACATATATGATGGCTAATTAAGTAGGATAGCATGACAAAATTTCAAATGTATGATGGCTAACTAAACAGGATAGAATGCCATAATTCAAAATATGATGACTATGTAAACAGGATGAGATGATATAACGATATTATGTCTTTAGAAAATGGGTTGGCATGCCATAATTCAGATACATGCTGTCTATGTAAACATCCTGGCATGATATAATTCAAATATATGAGTTATATACTAAACAAGTGAGTAGAGAGAAATCACATATATGATGTGTCAACTAAGGAGATGGCATTCAATATTGTGCATATGATGTAAAAACTAAGCATTGCAGTACAACATATGCATGATATGAGTAATATAACCCTGCCAAGTTTGAGCATACACCTCAGGGGGATATTAGGACTGGTCATCTGCCTCTGAATCCTCCTCTGAAGAGCTATCTGTAACCAGCAAGATATCTGCTTCAGCAGGTAGCATTGTCTGCTGTGAAGACCTTATTTTCACTACAGATTTCTCCATCACCAACTCAAATGGCTGATGCACAGGAGGAGCAGTTGAATATACAAACATTGTCGACAAATGCAACGAGAAATACAAAAAAGGATGGCATGATATAATTCACATATATGACGCTTGGCTAAACAGCATGGCATTGCATAATTCACATATATAATGCCTTGCAACAAGATAACACTGCATAATTCACATATATAATGTCTAGCAACAAGATGGCATCACATACTTCACATATATGGTAATTAGACACTAAACAGGTGGCATTCACACAAAGCATGTCTAAACTAAGCAAATGACATAGCAATGCAAGATACCATATGCACAATATGAGCAACATAACCCTGCCAAGTTAGAGCATGCACCTCGGGGGGGGGGGGGGGGGATAGGACTGGTCATCTGTCTCTGAATCCTCCTCTGAGGAGCTATTCATAACCAGCAAGACATGCGCTTTGTCAGATAGCATTGTCTGCTCTGAAGACCTTGTTTCCACTTCAGATTTTTCCATGACCGTGCCGAATGGCTGATGCACATGAAGAGTAATTGAATGTACTAAAATTGTTGACAAATTTAACACGTAATAAAAAAAGATGGCATGATATAATTCACATATAAGATGACTGGCTAACCAGGGTGGCATTGCAAAATTCACATATATGATGCCTGGCTAAAAAAAATGGCATTGCATGATTCACATATACGATAAAGAAACTAAAGCGATGTGATTGACACAAAGCATGTCTAAACTAAGCAGATGACATATTTGATGTATCCAGTAAGCAATGCAAGGCACCATATGCATGATATTACCAACATCAGCATGCCAAGTTAGAGCGAAGACTTCAGGGGGTAAATAGGAGTGGTCTTGTCCTTCTGAATCCCCCTCAGAACAGTTATCTTCCTCTTGATTACGATCCGAAATGGGTGGAGGGGGGCTGCCTTTGCGCCCACCATGGAGCGACGTCTGCATGAAATTTTATTGCCACGCAAGGCTCGTCTCTTTTGCTCTACATGTTTAGTTCCATCGTGTACAATAACTGACATGCATAGGAATAAAACATAGTGAGATTATGTAAGGAGTGCATGCACAAATCCAGAGTGATGGTAGCAAACTGTGGATTGACCCAAAACCAATGATAGCAAGCAGATAATAGCTTTAGTTAAAAAATACAGATAATGGCTCCTTTAGTGTTTTGTTTGCATCCAACATGAAACTCATAGTAGACACCCGAGATTAACCAGATAGTAGACATAAAGTACTGATTTCTGCCCCAATATTGACCACACAACCATTTAAAAACTCAAGTTTCAACATTAATTCGGACCTGACTCGGAGTCTAATAGGTGAACACGACGATAAAGTAACATGTCATCATATTAAGGGATGCATAACGTAAGCAGACACGGAAGAGTGCGACCTCTCTTGCGGACCCGTGTAGTCCTCAAGGTCATCTCCTCAGTTGATGATGGTAATGCAGTTGTCGTCGCCACGGGCCAAGGGAAGAAGATCTGAGGCGGCGAAAGACAGTCTAGAGAGCGGATCCCCGTTGTGGTGAACGCTTTCATCGTTGAAGCAGCTGAGCTGGGGTGGAACACAGTGCAGCAGGAGCAGGACAAACCACACAAGTTTTTCTTTGACACATATCTGTAACAGAAGTAATTGTGTAAGGGCTTGCTTGAATTTGAGGATTCTAACAATGCAGGGATAGGAAATAGACAGGAATAGGATAGGAATGCACATGCAAAATAGAGAATTTAAAAACACAGGATTTATGCCAATCTGGGTGTTTGATTCACAAGAATTGGAAGATCATATGATGCAAAGAAGCAAGGTGAGATTAAGTCAAACCACAAGAAAATGTACGGTTATAATGCTATTATGCTACTATTTATTAGTCTTGTGCTTCATGAATAGGAATTTGAAAAGGAGGACAAGTGGAAATTAAAATTCCTACGGTTGTTCTTTCAAGGAAACACTAAAGGAACAAACCCTACAGTTTTCCTTTGCTCCATTCCTTTGAACCAAATTCATGAATAGTAGTACCATAGGAAACTTTCCAATTCCTTTGTTTTTCCTTCACTTTTCCTTTCAAGCACTGGCAATTCTAGTAGGCAGGCTTGAGCAAGGAAAAGCCTACAGTTAAAAAATGTTTTTGTGCCACTTCTATTACTTTGGACCCAGGCCACTGCCCTACTAGCTCAACTCCCAGTCCCATCGACAAATGCACAACTCAAATGCGCAGAGATTAATAATGATGGCATCCAAGAGAGTCCATCACGGATAACTAAGTTTCCTAGTACCTCACTGCTTGTCATATAGTAGGAGAGACTAATCGTATTTCACATTACTGCGTGTGCTCAGTAGACAATATATATAACATGTAGAGTAAAAAAGAGATGCAACAAGTGTACAACCTCTTTGGCGAAGCCATGTCGATCTCAGCGTGATTGGGTTGGACGGTAAGGATGATCCGGCTGACTTGGCTGTCGGAGGAGGGGAAGATCTTAGGCATCTGGAGAGGGAGCCCGGGGTACTGCTCCCCTGTGATGGAGGGTTTCGTCGTTGGAGCAGCTCCGGTAGAGTTGTACGATGCCAAGGCTGAAGCAGGACAAGAGAGACAACGTTAACCTGAGTGGAATTCTAATAGCATCTCCAATAGATGATGTAAAATACATAACCACAAAGTGCTAGATGTAAATACATCAGCCATTCATCTCTGAACTTCACTGTCAAAACTGAATTTAACTGTCGAAACTGAACTTAACTGTCGAAACTAAATTTTGCGGTCAAAACTGAATTTTACTATCGAAACTGAACGCACTAGCTAGTAGTAGAAAAGCAGTAGCAGCAATAGCGCATGTGAGAGACGGGGCAGCTGGTCGTGTAGCAGCATCGGGTGAGGCTACCCTGAGTCGCCAGCCACCACCGGCCAAACAGCCGCCCCCCGCCACCCGTGGCCGGCGGTGCGCCGCCCCGCCCGCCTCGAAACCACTCCCCACCGTCTGTCCGCCGCCGCCCTGGCCATCCCTCTAGGCCCCCCCACCCCCGTGCCGAGCTTTTTCTCCAGCGATCCCCACGCCACCGCCCCCACCCTGAACCCTAAGATAGATAGTGGGGTACCTCTCCGGCAAGCCCCCCTCCCTGCTGCGGCTGGTTCTTCCTTAACTCCGGCGAGCCCCCCATCCCCTGAAAATCGACTAACCCAAAAGGCGATTCAGTCGACTGAAGTGTAGCTAAATCTGAGCAGCATCACAAGCAAGAGCAAGAGCGAGAGCAGCAGCGTGAGCAAGAGCAAGAGCAATAGCAAGAGCAGACAAAGCAGGGGACCGAGAGCCAGAGCAGAGCAGCAGCGCGAGCGAGATCTAAAGTAGTAGCAACTCCTACTTATGTGGACGTCGCCGCCGTGGGAGGGACGCCATGGAGGAAGTGGCCGGCGACGCCGCCGTGGATGGAGCCGCGCCGTGGAGGCTCGGGACCGAGCGTCGGCAGCACCGTGAGATCAAATCAAGAAGAAAATGCAGCGATTAGTGTACAACCTCTTTGGTGGTGCCGATTAGGCCTCAGCTTCATCCGAGGAAACAGTGATGATGATGCTCTTCCGACGGTGCAGGTGAAGACGGTGTTGTGGGAATGGAGGTGGCGTGAAAGACGAGGGGAACATCGGCGCAGCTCCTTGGAGGTGGAGGACGGGGTGGCTGAACCGGTAGGACGACGATATCGATGCGGATCCTCATCCGGTACGGTGGATGAGGGATGTCGAGGTGTTGCTGTGGACGACGTCGTCGGGGAAGAGGCTCCGGCTGGGTGGCAGACGGAGGAGGGTGTGGGGCTTTGTGGGTTTTCGCGGCCTCGGTGTATGAATGAGTGGGTGGATGGGATGGGAGTGGGGAACCATGGCATAGGGACGCGCTTGTTCGAAATGTGGGTTAAGTTACGAAATTACTCCCACCGATTTGAGCTAGGCGGTTCTTTCGGTTCAGGGGTATCACGGGCATTTCACGTGTCTGGATTTCACAGGAGGTGCGAGTTTTCTCGCGCGTTGTAATTTTGGAATAGCAAGGCGCGGGATGAGATGGAGGGAGTTGTCGGAGCACAATGAGACAAAGATATATCTTAAATATTTCGGGGTAACAAGGCGCGGGTCAAAGATGCGGGAGTTTCGCAGCATGATAGACAGATACGCTAGCTTGAAATTTCGGCATAACAAGGCGCGGCTTGAAATTTCGGGAGAACAAGCTTAACGTGTACCAAAAAAAAGACAATTCGCACGTCATCACTAGAGAGAGCTATGTCCCGTTTTACTATATTACTAGAAATGCATTCAAATACAACAAAAAAAAACTAAAAAAATCAGGACAACAAACATAACGTGTATAGTACCAAAACAATTTGCACTTCCCTTAACAATAAAAAACAATGTGTATTGTCTACCATATGTACTAAATTTGAGTACATTTTCCCTGTTTGAATGGGATTGTACTCGGGTTAGTTATACAACCATCTAAATATTATCTTCACAACACATGACATGAATATAGGAGAAGTAAATTCCTATATAAATACGAACTACATGTACATACGATCTCAAATTCAAATATATGTATAGATTTTATGTTGAATTCACATCATAGTACATGTATGCTCTAGCTAGATGTTCGGAATCTAAACCATGTATGGCATATTATGTACAATGTGTTTAACAAGCACAACACACACACACAAACACCATTTAGACTAGTAAGGTACACGTGCATTGCACGCATGAGATTTGGCAACCAAATTATGAATAAATACCACATTATAGCATGTAAGCTTTGAGTCATATATGCATGATGTAGATGTTGGCTTAATTCTTATAGTTCATTTCATTCAAAATCATGTAGTTTTTATAAGAAAGCTAATCTATGTTAAGATTCATGGAATTCTGCATTGTAAGCCACAAAGTAAAAAAAATAATGGCAAATCATGTAGAAAAACATTTGGGCAATTCTTATACAGAAGATTCTAGAACAAAGAAGAAGTGCTTGTGTTTTGAGGTTTGTGCATTATGCTTAAGTTCAACCATGGAGTCTTCTAGATTGTACATGTGGCAAAATCTGGTGGAATCTATATGATATCCAACGGCCAGTTGTGCTCAAATTTGCCATCTCTGCACCATCAGATTGGCCTCATCCAACGACCATCTTTCAAAGTTAAAGTTATCCGCACACTATATAAAAAATAAAAAATATAATATATATAGGGGTATAGATATAGATATGTGATGCGAAAGCCACCCATCATCTCCAATTAGAATAGTGTGTCCATGCACGGATGCAATGTGGCCAAACGATGTCTGCCATTGATATCTCAAATACAAATCAGCCTGACCTTGTTCAATGTGTATATAGTACAACATGCTCGTTTCCAAACCACACCACGCATATCTCAGTTATATTCATGCATGCATGGGTTTCAAACATCATGATCACTTATTCAAATATTTGAATTCTACTTAACATTGATTATGACGTCACCTAGTCTTTTACACCCACACAGTCATCTTCGCTTTATAATCGTACCATTAACTTTCTCTTGTGCATGCATGCACACACAGTACCAGTCGGCATTATCCATCGCACACATGCAATCTTTTTCTTCAGGTCGGTCTCGCATGCATGCACACACACACCTCCCCCTCCTCATCATATCGAGCATTCTTTAACTCTCACGTGCAGGCGAAACGATCGATGTTGCTCTATGTGTGTGTATATATATCTAGGTCTTTCACAGTTTTCCACACAAACCGATCAATCTATATATCTAGTGAGGTCTCACCCTCTTTCCCACGTCCACATCGATCAATCTATACCTCTCTATATAGGATTACATAGATAATACACCCACATTAATTATATATCCAACGTCCCCCTCTCATCATCCATGCCTCCGCTTCATCTCTCGGGACGCACAAGACAAGGAAGTAAGGGGGCAGCAAGGGCCCTGCCCCCCCTAACATCAATATATATCGAGGCTAATATGAATGTGATCATTGGGCCATTGCTGGTAAAATGGTTTAAGTTGATGAATTGGCCCTCCTCGTAAAGGATTAGCAATGCTTGCGCCCCTAGCTCATTTATTTATCATGGCTTCGCCACTGCGTGCAACGGCACACGTTCTCGCCCCCTCTCTTCAAATATCGATCTCGCACTTGTGCACTCATTCATAGTCTCCCTCCACTTGGCCCCTCACACCATCTTCTAGCCCCCCACCGGATTTTGCCACATGTACAATCTAGCAGACTCCATGGTTGAACTTAAGCATAATGCACAAACCTCAAAACACAAGTGCATCTCCTTTGTTCTAGAATCTTCTGTATCATAACTGCCCAAACTTTTTTTCTAGTTGAATTGCCATTATTTATTTTTACTTTATGCTTTACAACGCACAATTCCATGAATCATAAAATAGATTAAGGGCTTCTTTGATTCAAAGGATTCTCAAAGGAATTTTGGAGGATTCTAATCCATAGGAATTTTTCCTATCTTAGTTGTTTGATTCGTAGGATTGTAAACCATAGAAATTTTCCCATAGGATTCATTTGCACTAGATTTCATAGGAAACATCCCATCCACTCAAACCACTTTGAAAGAATCCTGCGTTTTTTCTATGCACAATCAAACACTCGTACAATCCTGTAGGATTCAAGACGACATTCCACTCTAATCCCATGTTTTTCCTATTCCCGCGTTTTGGCAATCCTACGAATCAAAGAGGCCCTAGCTTTTTTTATAAAAACTAATTTATTTTGAATGAGATGAACTATAAGAATTAAACGAAGGTCTACGTCAGGCATATGTGAATCAGAGCTTACATGCTATAGTGTGGTATTTATTCATAATTTGGTTGCCAAATCTGATGCGTGCAATGCACGTGTACCTTACTAGTACTTCGAGTATGTGCAAACACGTAAATTAGAATCCCAATGGCATGCTACACAGTGTCTCTCTTATAGTTCATGAAGCTACGTGGCACATGTGGAGGCATTATCGTGACCTCCTTGTGTGGATTGCTCACAGTGACGTGCTGCTGCTTCCAGAAGAATGTACTCGTCCTCTCTGAGCCACACTGGCGGTACATGCACGAAGCAAAGATGTGCACGCACGCCACACACGCACTCATTCCCTGGCACGCACACGCAGGTACACGAGGCGATGAATTTTTGTACGAAGATCCACCCCATGTGATAATTTGACGCGTGTAAAGTCCTTCATTTCATTGATGGTCAATTAATACAGCGCATGCAAATTGAGTGGACGTGAGGGCGGAAGAAAGACATTACTACTCCATTGCGCGCATGCGAGTAGTTAAATAATGGGGTGCCGATACTTCCATTGGTCTCCTTCGTATTTTGTGCCAATTTTTGACCATATTTGTAAGTAACATAATATTTATGCATGTCATAAAAGGTGGCACAAAAAAAGGGGGCCAATAATAAACCAGACGCAGCAGACATGATCAATTTTTGCGGAGCTCTTTGTTGGTGGCCTTTGTATTCAAATATGGACGGAGTGGAGTATTACTATCTTTATCCTAGCCTCGTAGGGCTCTCCCAGCGGCTAGGGTCGCCTCCCCGCCTCGCCCACCAGATCCCGCCATGGAGGTTCCCGCCATGGATAATCCCTTAGATCCCAGGATCCCGCGGGCTACCATCTCGCTGCCACCCGCAGCACTGCCGCCTTTGAGAGAAACCCACATGAAGAGGGGATCCATTGCTCTAGAATCACAGATCGGTGGCGCCGGAGGACATGCTAGGGCTGCATTTCAGGTGGTGGGCAGCAAGGGCAAATCGGATCGAGGAAGCGTCGCATCGATTGGAGAGAAGTTCCAAGGAGCTGCGCCTTGTGCAGCACAAGGCGGAGGCGCAAGTAGGTCTTAGGGGATAGATTCTGTGGGATGTCAGCATCTGGCAGTGTCACGTTGATTTTGAGCGCTAATGGTAGAGAACATATTCACGGAGTCGACTGCGGAGGAAGGAACGCGCATGCATGCACAATGGCATGAGCAGCCGGTGCAACTGTTCAAATGGGTGGTAGGAGAAGCCAAATCCCGGGACCAGTTGCGGCGGCGCCACTGGCCATGCATCGTAGGCGAGGTGAGCTGCCCTCCTTCCCCGCCAAATGATGCAAAGGACCTAGTCGATTCTTTGGTGCAGTGAACTTGCAACGCTATGTCAGTTTGCAACCTTGACAATCACTCCATCTATATGTATTGTTTTCCTGTAAAAGATACTTGGTTGTTTGGAAAAGATGGTAATTGATTTATCACTAGTTTTAGAATGCTTGGTCGCGACAATCAACCGAAGCCACAACCTGAAGTCCCCATCACGTAAGTACTTTACGGTCGGTCGCACCAATAGACGGTCGGTCGGACCCGCATCTCACCAAAGGGACACGCATCGGCTTGGTCTGACATGTACGACCAGTTACATCACTGACTTGTGCGACCGCATTTGAGCAGTGTAGTACTCCCTCTATCTCAGTTTACAAGTCTTGCACGTGTACCTAGGTCATTAATTTGACCAACTTAATAAGAGGCATACATTACGAAAAATATATCATTACAAACTTGAAATATTCTATTTTTTAATGATATATTTTTATGTTAAACAATTTATGTTCTAGTAAACTCATCAGGAGTACTTGAAATTTATGTTCCACTAAACTCATCGGGAGCCGTTTCGGGCTTCGAAACCAAAACCATGAATTAATCTTTACCTTGTTCCCATCACATTTCAAATTAATAGTGCTAGAATTAAGTGCAAGCCTGCTCATACCTACCAGTACGTACCAAACCTGAACGTGTTCTCACTATGCAGGTTTTAGTACTAGTGCTAGTACTTAGGTTATAAAAAGGGGAACTACCTAACCGAAAATTACTCTACCTTCCTCCTCATAAGTCCTTCTTCTTCGTCCGTCCTTGCCATGGCCGGTGTGTAGAGCTCTAGGTCGAGAACTACTCGTAACAAGGGAGCGGCAACCAAGGCTTGGAAAAAAAGAGGGCTCGCCGCCACGCAGAGACCTCAAAGGATCTCTCACGGGCAGGTGATGGCTCCCAGGAGCGCCCTAGCCGCAGAGGCGAACATGCCGAGCTGGTGGCGCTGGAGTCGTTATCCCTCGATGGCATGCCCGATCATCTCAATAAGCACCTCAATAAGCAGAAGGAGTTCATCCACGGCTTGGTGGAGCTGCTGAAGGAGAGCCTCGATGACATGCTCGCTGAGCTCAATGAGCAGGGGGAGTTGACCGCCGGCTTGGTGATGCTGCTGAAGAAGAGCATTGCCTCGGAGAAGAAGGCGACCAGAGAAATTCTGCAACTTCAGGAGGACAAGGCGAAGCTCTGCCACGAGCTCGACCTGCTGAAGGAGGAGAACGCCGGCTGGAAGAAGATGCATGATAATAGTAGTTCCTCGATGAAGATGCTGCAGGCCCTCGTCATGGAACAGAAGGAGGAGTTGGCGAAGCTCCGCATCGAGCACCCGGCTGCTGTCAAGGTACATAATGCGGCCGTGGAACATATGATGAAGGATCGCGTCGAGAAATCCCGCGTCATGGACACAATGAAGAAGATGGCAGAGGAGACGCGCAAGGAGATGGAGCCCGTGGAGGCGATGAAGAAGCGATTCACGACTGGCCAGCAACCCTTCATGTAGTGAGAGCAGCGCCTGCACTTGTGTGTGCGTCTTCCTTCTTTTTTGGGGTGATAATCTTCCTTCTTCTTTTGCTCATGTGTTTCTTATTTTGCTTCGGGTGTTTCGCCGCACGTGTCACCTCTGCGAGGCATGAATAGAACAATGCTAAAAATGAGATGACTAGAAAATTAGATCATTCTTTATCGCCAATAGAACAATGCCTCTTGCTAGTAATATATAATAAGAGTAGAGAGTAGAGGATATGTCACTGGGCTGCCGTGTTTCGTGCTCCTCCGTCGTTCTCCAGTGGAAAACTTGAGTATACCGCACGGTTCTTTGCTCCTTCTCAGGTCGTTGGCTCATTTATACGAGTAGTCAAATCACAAGGCCCCGCCTTCCAGCAGTAATGAGCCATCAAATCACAAAGGCACTCGCCTCTCTTGAAACCGACCTAGCTAGACTGCCCCGCCCTCTAGCCTTTTAGAAAAGGTATACTTTTGTACAGTAGTAGGATCGATGGATTGCGCCATGGAGCAAAACTAACAAGATGAAATTAAATAAAAAAGGTTGTACATATAGAGAGCGCTCGTCGCCAAATTATGCATATCTATCCCTAATAATAAAGCACAGATTGACTCCGTGGGTTCATCGCCGTAATACGCTTCTTCCCATAAATTTACGCTTTCAGTTTGAATTTAAAACATATACGCGAGGTGGTACTAATACGTGGTCAAAACCGAATCTGATCGATGGTCTGTCGTTCGATTTTCATCCGTACATCTCGCACGTGGGCCGGCCCATTGATGATGCATCGCTCAAATCAGCCAAAAAACAATGTGGTGCAGCAGTATCGAACCCGCGCCTCCAGTTTTCGTAGGTAAGTAAGGTACCAGCTCGTCTATAATTCAGTTCTATCAAAAGGCAGTATTCGCTCGTATTAATCAATAGTACCACATCCCTGCTTTACATGAAATTACACCAATTTATATATGTCCGCAAGTACACAAGGAACAAGCTTGGGAAGAAAAAAAAGAGATGTCTGAATAAGGATGGAATGTGTTGCGCTATAATAGGAATAAAGAGGGGACCTTGTGGCAAGGAGATCCAATTAATGCGGGAATAATGGTTGCTTGTGTTGCCCGAATAAAAGATGGAATGTGTTGTGCTATAAAAGAAATTAAAGAGAGGACGCGGGGCAAGGAAGGAGATCCGACAAATATGGGATGTAAATAAATAAGGACGGACATGCATGGCAAGAAATAAAAAAAGAGGCGTAAAGATGGGATATGAATTTAAAAAAGAGGCCTAAAGATGGGATGTTGGTACGCCATAAAAGAATGGCAAGAAAATCCGAGGTGATCCGATAATGGTTGGATGTGCGCTATAGAAGAAATATGAAGAGAGAGATCCAATAAAGAGGGATGACACTAAAAAAATGTTGTTTATGTATTTTTTTAAATCTTCACGTCTTTAATTAATATGCATGTTGATTTTTTTCCAAGAGTTGCAAGAAAAATATTTGCACATAAAAAATAAACGTGATAGAGGATGCATGAAGAATTTCATAGCGATGTTTCACGTCAGAGGGAAACAAGGACGAGCTCGGCGCGGCGGTGCGAGGATAAGCTTGAGGTCGTGGAGCGAAGCCAAGAGCTGGAAGGAATGATGTTCAACATGCCCTAAGTTGGTTACGCTTAACCGCCCACGATGCATTTATGTCTCCGTAGTGTGCAAATGTATAATGTTTGTTTTTACCGTTTTCTTTTACCCATAACAACACCCCATAACACGCACGTCATGAAAAAATCTAAGAACAACTTTGTTTCGGCCGCAACTACATATTCTCAAACTCTAAACCACCATTTATAGACTATAAGAACGTGTGACATTTCTTCTCCCGTTGCAACGCAGGGGCCCTTTTGCTAGTAGTACTATTAAAAAGCTAGTACATGCTTAAATGAGGTGCTAAATTCTATTAAATAAATTAGCATACCTATTTAATTCTTGGGTTCTTATTATTTATGACACTAGTTTGGGTATCACTACTTAGTTTTGCCATTATAAGTTACAACTACTCAAAAATGCCATCGATCCGTGAGATGCCTACTCAAAACTGCAATTAGATATTTCAAAAATGCCATTGTTAAGTTAGATGTTTGCTAAAAAATGCCATTAGACATTGTGATTTTCACATGAAAACCGTTGACCATGGTACATGAAAAAAATAAGCCGATTCTCACAATGATAAGTGTGGCCCAGCTTGTCAGGAGTAACCAAGAGAACAATTTTACAGGAAAATAAGAACGCTGTTGGGATCAAGTAGGCCCCACAGTTTATTTTACTGTAGTGAAATAGAGGGAGAGCTGGCATGTTGGTCCATCGGTATTTATTTCATTATAACATGGCAAAAGAGATTTGAGTCACAATAATGGTGTCCAGCATAACACACCCCTCAAATAAAACTAAGCACCCTGAAATCCTTTGACAAAACTAAGCCCCCTGAAATTCTTTGACTACTAAAATGCTGGCTATATGATGTTGGCCATATACATTGTACGTATATAATGTGAAGAAACGAGTGGTAGTCATAGTACTATACCAACTAAAAGATGAACTGTAAGAAATACTAGTATGTACGTACTGAGGAGTTAAATTAACAAGAAGAAACATAACATAGTTTTGTTGGGGGCTCAGCACAGCACACCCCTCAAATAAATCTAAGCACACCCGAAATTAAACTAAGCAACTAATCCGGTAGATATTGCATTAGAACCACCATGAGCAACAACACTGCCACCTTACTCAGAGTCCTCGTCCACGTCCTCGACTTCGTACTTGTCCCTCTTCCTCTTGGCTGATACTTCTTTGCTTGAACCGCACACTTGGCTCTTACTCTTCATCCAACCCTTGTAGATATTGAAACAAAGGTAGCCATCCATTGCAGCGTAGTGGATGTGGTCTATATCTAGTACATTCCACTGCCATGCACGATGAAACATGTGCGGAGGTTTCTTCAGTTTACCGTACGAAGGATGAACCATGGCTCCTGCCAGGGTCAGCATTGAAGGCTTATCACGGGAGGACACCAGCCCATTATTCTGGAGGTCGAAGGGTTTGCCTACAACGAGGCCTATCCGTTCCAGGACTCTTATGTCGTTCGTAAAGTCTACAGTAATGAATTTGACTCGGCCGCCCTTGAGGAACTTCTTAAATTCCTCGCACTCAATGTCGGCATGGCATATGTGGTAGGCCAAGCATAAGTCATGCACGCAAACCTGGATCACGACGGGCTTCTTCCTCTCTTCCTCCTTTAGGTTCTTCTCTTTTCCCAGGACTGTGGTGTACTCAACATCTAGCCCAGCGACCCACTCATGATTTGAGTTTTTGAACATGCGTCTGAAGCGATCAAGGCATCCTTTCACCGTCGCGGAAGAACGGGTGTAGATGACATCGAACTCATCGCTGGTGATGGTTTTAACCTTTTACTCAATGCCGACCATGAAGATTTGGGACGCCATGGATTTGGGAGGAGGGTTAGGATTAGTGGAACT
Source organism: Aegilops bicornis (assembly GCA_021605145.1). NCBI lineage: Eukaryota > Viridiplantae > Streptophyta > Magnoliopsida > Poales > Poaceae > Aegilops > Aegilops bicornis. The sequence continues at coordinate 238,073,769 of CM038669.1, forward strand.
ACCATAATGTGAAAGGACGGGACGAGTAGGAGCGGTTTATCGATTGTAAAAATGCCGAGTTGGGGGCGCGTGCGAACGACTGGGTAGTGGCTTGCCTGGTGGATAAATGGATTCATGCACAGTACTATGGGGGCCCAATTAGATGTCATGTCTAGTCGACGCCCAATTAAATGGCTTTCGATGTCATGTCAAGCGTCAGGAAAATTATAGGTGATACGAAGCTTCCGAGAGCCCTTGGATCTGAGATCGAACGGTTGCATGGCGTGATTCTAGACCTATGGGTGAATATCCTATCCTAGAGGGTTATTCTGCAAATTTTCAGCAACTTACCATGCGACCGTTCGATCTCAGATCCAAGGGCTGCCAGCAACCCGTATCATGGTCGCGCCTACCAAGACCATCGCCTCACTCGTGCGGTCGCGCCCTTGGAGATTTAACACGGTGCATTAGGCTATCTGATGTTGACATGTCATATATAGTCATCACTTAGTCACTCATACTACAACAAGGTTAGCTATAAGGTTGGCTATAAGAGTATTTTTTGTTTACTTCTCTCTATCTCTTTCTTCGTAGTATTTATTGCATTTGCCAAGGAGTGACCTCTTCTAATGAAATGGTGCTTAGATGAGGTGCTATGGGCATTAAATGGCTTAGGAACTCAAGTCCCCGATGCATATGTGCTTAGTTTTTTGTTGCTAAGTTTGCTTCATCTAGGTGCACGCGCTTAGCACCGTTTCTTCCTGGGGTCACCAAACTAGTCTCTCTCTTCTTAATTAACTTACCACATCGGACTTTATGCCTATGTGGCAGGCTTAGCACCTGTAGGATCAAGTACAATAGTGGGCTATAAGCTTGCTTTACATGGCATTTTTGCATATGTGGGGGAAAGAGACAAGGAAAAAGTGGAGGAGTGGGCTCTCAAGCAAGAGCCAGCCTCTACATGGTGGAGCATCGGGAGAGGCACCTGTATGGGGGTGGTCAAGAATCGGGAGACTCACGCCGGTCGTTGCGCCGCAGTTAAAATAATAAATGGAAAGTCAAATCGCCGGGCCCCACCTGTCGAGCAGTAACTCGCTGTGAAATCACACATCCCTACGTTTGCAGCAGCCTACTCCCTCATCTTCTCGTGTCTCCGTCGAACCGACTAGGCGGAACTGCCCCGCCTACCGCGCGGTAAAAGCCCCGCCCTCGACTTTTAAATAGTACAGTATACTAATTTTGTATCCATGGATTGCGCCATGGAGCAAAGCCTCAAGAAAACGGTGGTACACATTTACGGAGTACAGTATACAGCACGCCCGTCGCGTTCGTGTCGCACCCCAGACGGTCGGTCGGTCTGGCACACCGCTCTCCGAATGGAACGCGCGTCATATTGCGTTTGCACACACATGTGGGACCGCAATTGAGAGCCGACCATAGGCACACTCCCCGGCCCCGCAAGTCGGGTGAGTTAATACAAGAGAGAGACGAGCGATAGTACTAGAGAAGTTTTGTGCAGACGTTGGTGCCTGGACGATCCCTGCATGACACGGAAGATCAGTTCGTCCATGCATGTGACTGACTCCAAAGAACGTGCTCGGATGGGCTATCGTCTACATATCGTGCAGGCTGTGTTGTACAGGGCTGTAGTTCTGGTGAGAAATCTAATTTCTTGTCATCTCGCAAAATTAGGTGTCCTGTGATTCAGATCACTTCGAGGGTTAAACAGCGAAAACTGAGTTCCTCCAAGGCGCTAGTCATGGGGGCCACATGCACGAAGACTACTCAGCTGCCATCTATGTCAAGCCGGCTATGTTAATTAGGGCATCTATCGATGGACCCCTTTCTACAAGTTTATCTTTAATTTGAGCTTTGATCCTCGTCTAGTTTGTCCGTCGGGATTCATGTTGTCTCCTTTGGGCAGTGAGGTTATGGTTTCTTGTCATGTTATAATCCGGTGTTTCAGATCAAAATGAGGACAACTGCGCCTCCATGGCACGTGCATGAAGACAGTCATTGACGAGGTCAAGCCAGCTCTGGTAGACAAAAGAAAACTAGTAGTACTGCACTATATAGGGAGGAGCCTCCGCGCTTGCTTGCTAGTGTTGCTCTCTTCACACTCTCTCGTCCTCTCCAGATCTAAATACGACAGCGGTGGCCACACTATCTCTCTCTCTGCTCACCGCTGGTCACAGATCCAGCCGGATCCTCTCCATTGGGGAAGGTGAGAAGGTGCAACGTTCACGCGGTCGTCCTCGGCGATGGCTCTTACCCACTGCCGGCGCATCCCGATTAGTGTGCCTTGTCGTTCTCTCCCAAGCACTGCTGGCTAGGGAGGGCCTCCAACCCCTTCTTCCTCCCTACCATAGTGTGGGCAGATCCGGGCTCCTGCCGCCCACCTAGCGACATCCCGGCGACCATCGGGTATAACTTCCTTCAAAACCGGCCTTGCTCTACTTCCCGAGCTCCTAACATCGCAGCATTTGTATCTTTTACTATTTCCCAGGCTCCCTCGTAGATAAGATCGATCGGCTGTTTGAAAGCCACCTAAATTTTTACTGTTAAGAGGTAAAACTAGTTCATGCACTCGAATCTAGTACTACTTGGTTCAAACAAGGAAGAAAGGGGTGGGGGTGGGGGAAGATTTGTTACCTGAATCTAGGACTTGGTCGAAAGAGGAAATAATGGGGGCGAAAAGTAGCAGAGACTGGCTATCCAACTGGTCTCTAGGTCTAATAGGGGAATAAATGGAAACGCAGTAGAAACTCAATATAAACCCGATCTATTGGTTGAAAAAGGAAAGAAAGTGGGGACTGGGGGACAAATCAACAGAGTAAGTCTAGCCTCACACAGTATAAGGTGGCTATACCGGAAAAAAATGGGACCAACCCAGATATCCTGTTCTGATGTTTGTTGCCCCTAGCCACTCTTATGTTATGCCACTGGTAAAATGTAGCAGTCGCACTGCTAAAAGCAAGGACACGTTAAAACCAATATTGTTGGTAAAATGAAGCAACGTCACCATTAAAGTAATGTCACATTTAATGGTTGTCATAGTTAATCCTAATGCCCACACTAATATCTAGCAATGTTGTTGCTTTAGAAATTGCTACTATCCTTGTAGGATTGCCATTCAGATAAGGAACATGCTTCTTTTCGTTTGATGTATGTTTCATCACTTGTTTGTCACCCTCCTTTCCACCTTTTTTTGTGCAAACAGAGACATACATTTCACGCTTGATCTTAGTTGAACTAGACAAATGATATCCAAATTATAGTTGAACATTCTAGGAGCTTCACACCAACCTTGAAGAAGAAGAAGCTTTGTGGGTTTCGTTTTCTGATGGAAATGGATCCCTGGGCTGGAGCCCTCTTCTTAAAAAAATGAGGAAGAAGCTGCTAGCTCATGGGACATTGCTTCATTTTAGGTGAACTGCACCAAAAGGTCCCATGTATTGAATCATCCATATTGGTGACTGGTGTCATCCCTTCTACGATGGCATTGACTGCAGACATGGTTCCCATCACGAGGTATGTTCCTTTTTGGTCTGACCGTTTGCCAAAGATCCTGCATGTTGAGTCCGCTCTTGTGCTACTGTTTTGGCACTGCCATGATAATGCAGCAATGTTATTATTTTGCACCTTAATCTAGTGGCACTATTAATTTGAGGCAATGTTTTGGCACCGCTAGTGGCACTGATTTTTCTATATATCGAAAGAGGGGGTTTCCCCCGATTTCATTAAAGAAATCCAACCATAGAGAACCATTATCCGACAAAATCTCAATATAAACGGGCAGCTATGCAACTACTACTAGAACGGACTGAGTACTAGCAGGAGACAAGTTCGCCACATAAGCTAGGTAGGTAGGGGGAGGCAACACCAGCTCGACCAAGTTTGGATTACAACCCAAATGCTACCATAGAAACATCAGAGGGGAAGATAGGGACTGAAAGAGCCAGCTTCAGCATCCCAGTCTAAGCACCCCGGCCTCCATCCTCATGACGCACGCAGTACACCTCGCTTGCCACCGCTCGACTCTAGTGCCACTGATAAAATGAAGTAATAATACAGTTAAAATAGAGCGAGTGTCCTCTCTATCATTTCATTTCCAATGTAGATAAAGAAAGTGCTTCTCTTTGTTAGTATATGTTTCATCAACTAGTCCCATTGTTAATGTTTAAGCGTTTCTGCAAACTGGGGTGCTTGATTTTAGTTGATTTGCACAAAAATAGAGATTGGAATGTCTCAAGGCCCCTCCCTGTACTACCGTTGTACACTGATGTTCATCACTGGCAGAAGGTGTATCGGGGAGACTTGGGTCAATTTCCATTATGAGGCGTACCGTATGAGGCGTTGTAGGGCCCATCTCGCCCTCGCAGCATGGCATACTATGATACTATCGCAATATTTTCTTCTATTATTAGTGTATGTTTCGTCAACTAGTGCCACTATAATGTAATCACGCCTTTCCATTATATGTGCAAACAGGGTTATTCTGCTGCATTTTGGTGGAGCTGCACAAATGTACGGATAGAACCGGCATATATGCAGAGTGCGAGGTGCCAAGTAAAAATAACCGACACCAAACCTGCTCCATCTAAGCATTGGCATCCACCACCATCAGTGGGATGTGTGGCACTCACTGTGGACGGCTCTTTCTCGGCAGCAAATCCTCTAACCAAATACTAGTAGCTTAGACTTCAAAAAAATACTAGCAGCTTATATTGGCAGTTTTCTAGGGTGTACTCTTTTCTGAAAGAAGCACCAATCTATTTTTCTTTATCTGTACACAGTGTCACAACTTTGACCCAAAGGTCCAGAGCTATTTTAGGGTGATTGGAGTAGTGCTCAGAGACTGATTGTAAGCATGATTTTTATTAGCTGTCACACTAATTGTAAGCATGAGCAGATGGAAGATTAGGTTAGTGCGAAGCTTACCTTAAACCCTACTGACGCCGTTGAAATGAGGCGAGCGTCGAGGGAACCGTGCAGAACGGCGGGGAAGCGACGTTGCGCCATCCGGCGTCCTCTTGCGGTGGGAGAACGAATACTCCTGTGGCTCCGGCTGGCTCTGCACTCTCACGAACGGCACACCGTACTCGATCGTTTCGTTATCCTCTGGGTGCTCGACCTTCGACCTGTACGCCCACCACCTCCGCTTGACTTTTGCCTCGGGCGAATCTGTCCGATCCATCGCCTGGAGGAGATGCTCGATGAACTCGAAGGACTGCGGCATGACTGCCGCCAGGAGTAGATCGCCGCCCTCATCGCCGCCGTCTGGCTCTTTCGCATACATTGCCACATGGCCCTCACCGTCATGGAAATCTCCCACTCATTGTCAAACCAAGTAGGGATCTCCTTCAACCAGGCTAACTTTGCCTGGTCGCCACCGGCGATCTGCCTGATTCGCTGCTGCATTCTCTCCATAGATGTCCTTCTGAGTGGTCCGGTGCTAGCTTTGGAAGATGGGAGGAGAGAAGGTGATCTTGCAATAGGGTAGAAAACATGTTGTCTTTGCACCTGGAGATCTTGTTTGCTTACATTTGTGTTAGGATAGGTTTCCTAATTTGCGCAAATCAAAGCTAATGCCACGTGCTGATGGTCCATTTAAGGTGTTAGAGAAAATAAATGATAATGCATATAAACTTGAGCTGGCTGCAGATTTTGGGGTTAGTCCCACTTTTAACATTGCAGATTTTAAGCCTTATTTGGGTTAGGAAGATGAGCTTCCGTCGAGGACGACTTCATTTCAAGAAGGGGAGGATGATGAGGACATCAATACCATTGTTACACCCACAGCCCCTACTGTTACATATAATGGAGCAATTACTAGAGCTCACAAGATGCCAATTAAATTACTGTGTACTTTCCTTTCTTGGTAATGATTCTAATGTTCATGAGAATATGATGCTGCCTAAATTGGATACATTTGTTTTGCTTACAAATGAAGGGCCTAGCTTGGAGAAGGATGAACATTGGAGCAAGAACAAGCATGGAGTTGATGGCATGCTAAGGGGAACAAGAACGGAGTTACAAGTGATGATTTCAGGACTTTGAAGCCGCCATAAGGAGTGAGTGAAGCCTTGGACGAAATATACAAGATGCCACTTCATAAATTTCGTCCAGAGGCTATTCTAGGTGCCGCGTCACCTTATTATTGGGCCAGGCCCATGTAATTTCGAAATACATAAGTATAGGCTGTTTTTAGAGTCCGTATGTGTGGGGAAACAAGAGATAGGGTTGGTTTCGGACCCCTTCCCAAGGGCCACGAAATTCCCCTCTTCCTCCATATATACAGCCCTTAGGGCACCGCTTAGACTTTGGGATTTGTTTAGTTAAAAGTTAGCCATTGCAACTTCGTGGTACTTCGTTTGTGTCCAACGACCAGACCAAGGCCGCTTACGGATCCCCACCATTATCAATACTTCATATATATTCGCAATATTCAGATTGCTTTATCATATTCTTGCTCGTTCTTCGATTGCATGCAGGAATAGACCTCTGTGGTCAGGCTGATTGTGCTTCCAGCATCGTCAGTAACCTTGGGAGATTGGTTTAGCAATTGCTAAAGCACAACGTTGTGCACGTTTGTAGTCGGATCGTCCAAGTCGGCTCCACCAAATCGATATTTATCATCTCATCGAAAGATCGGGACACCCCCGCCTCTATCACACCATGTCAAGAATCCCATCGCTAAGAGACACGTTCAACTTCTACTTTAATCATACTAAGGTGAATTCCATCCTTAATGCGTGTCTTCTTAGTTCCCTTGAGGATGGTATACTACTTGACCGTCCTACCATGTGCCCATATAGGTTTGAGCCCGATGATGAACGTGCCATGGAGCAAGTCAATCACAAGCGAGCACCTACACCGTCCTCGAGAGAAGAATGGAAACGTAGAAGGAACCGTCAAGGAGAAGGCGAGGTTCCACCTGCACCGACGGGAGTCTAGGAGAAGACGTGGCCGCGAAGCCAGACACCTGCGCAAGACGGGCCCTTGGACCCGTGCCCATTTGCACAAGCCTGCGCAAGACGGGCTAAGTCGCCACTCTCTGGATACCACGTGCGACGGGCTCCACCTACCCCAGGCGCACGGGCTCATGCGCCAGGTCTCTGGATACCCCGTGCGCACGGGCTCCACTTACCCCGTGCGCAGGGCCTCCTGTGCGTGGCTGTTGGGCTTGGCCCTTGTGATACGGGGCTAACCCGGTGTAGGCCGATCTTTCACGTTTGGAGTGGTATCCCTCGAAGAGCACGAAGAACACGGGGAAGAACGGGGAGAAATCACAAGGGAAAATACTCAAAAACAAGTCCAACCACAAATCCTCTAGAGAATCAAACACACAAGATCCACAAGGTACATGAACAACAAAAGGGAAATATACAAGGTAGCGTTCATCTCAAATCCAAGAGGAGATGAGGTCTTGACGATATCCTAGACGGATCTTCCCACGAGGGGGTCTTGATGATATCCCGCAGGATCTTCTCCTAGATGGAGGTCTTGGCCTCCAATGGAGTAGTGGTATCTCTCTCTCTAGAGTAGAGATAGGTAGGAGCAAAGCTCACATACAAATGAGCTATCATATTTGCTAACCCTGGAAAGGAGGTGGAGGTGGTCTATTTATAGTCTAAGCCACGAAGGGGTAAGTGGGAGAGGGATACAAGGCCAAAGGTTCAAGACATGTGGCGGTAGTAATGGGCTCATGGGCGGTAGTACCGCTTGAGCGGTAGTACCGCTTGGTGGCCTATAGCGGTAGTACCGCTTGGAGTGGCGTTAGTACCGCCTGCTCGGAGCTGACCATGTTCTTTTCCTCCTTCTCTTCCATGCTTCCCTCGCGGACTGTGTAGTCGTTCCTTGGCGCTTGCACTCCTCCTCGACATCCGTGAAGATCCGACAATACCTATGCATGCACATGGGAGAAGTGTCAAGTAGTATACCATCCTCGAAGGGGTCAAGTGAACACGTGTAAAGGAGAAGATTCACCTTTATGTATGAGAAGTAGATGTCGCACGTGTCACTTGCCGAACGGACTCTTGACACAGTGATGTCCATAGGATGCTCCGCATCATCCCCTCCTCCTAGGAAAGATCCGACCTCGGATCGAAAACCAAATCACCATGGGAAAGAGTTTGCGGTGACGTGACGAAGTGGTCGATCACCAAGCACTCATCGTCTAGTAGCTCGAAATGGGCACTCTCCAATGTCGCACCATCTCGTGATTCCTTCAAAAGGAGCAAATAGAACAAACACTTGGAAAAACAAATGTGGTTAGCGTTAGTGCAAAACCAAGCATTCAAGAGGTGATTCACCAAACAAGTGTTGTCATCAAGCATAACATAGGGTGTGACAAAGGATTGTGACATGGCATGTAAGCATATCAATCGAGCACAAGCAAGAATATCATGGGAACAAGCATGTAAATTTGAGGTGGAGATGCAAATATGTGTGACAAGAGCATAAGCACCTACCTCGAGGTCATAGCAAGCATGCATAAAGCGCTCGAAAAATGGTCGATGGTAGGCATAGGAATCATTCACAACACCAAATAAGATGAGATGTCTAAACACATGGGTCAAGTGCAAGACAATCCAAGCATAATGTGCATAGGGTGTAGTGAATATAGTGTGGCACTCTATACAATAGAAAGAGCAATTGTTTATCTTGTGTGAGGCAATCAAGTGAATCATGTGACAAGCAAAGGGACATGGCATATGTGAGGATGCAACACACAAGGTACATATGTCATGAAGAATGGAAATGTGGCAATCATGGGTGAAAGCAATATCTCGACCATGCGTGCAAATGGTGCAAGCAACACATGAAGTATGATCCACAATATCCAAGGTCAAGAAGGATGTCACCTTGAAAGCTTGTCCTTGTGCATTCTTCACAATGCTGAAGTGGTAGGAAATGTGGTGTAGAAGCGAGTCGTGGTAGAATGTAAGAGGCTCGCTCTCAAGAGCTCGAATGGTCAACTCACGTGAAGTGGAAGTCGACACAAAGTCCAAGTATCCTACACATGCACACAACAAAACAAAGAACGTATGCACATGGTAGATAAACACATCATCCATCATGATGGTTCTCTTCTCTTGCACATAACCATTAGAAGCACAAGTGCATGAATAATATGATGCAACAATGGCAATATTCATGGCACTAGGTATATGGTGCAAAGAAGTAAGGCAATCGTGCTTCACAAGGAATATGTCAAAATCTCCAAATATATGTGAGAATGCTATGGGGGCAAACTCATTATCAAGACTAAAGGCATAGTTGCATTCAATACATGGGAAATCATCTAGCATGAGGGAGGCAACACATGGAGATATATGACAAGAAGCAATAACAATCATGTGCAAAGCATGTAGATGGTTGTCATCAACCGCATGAAATTGGCAAGTATTAATCATGGGTGATGCAACATAAGCAAGCAAACTAGTGGAGCGAAGATGCAACACACTAGAGGAAATCATGGCAATCATGTCATGTGAGCAAATAATAGGCATGGGCAATGCACAAGACATATCGCAAGCACGGACACAAAGCAAGATGAAAGTATCATCATAGGAATGGGTCATGAATAGAACATGGAAATAACAAGTGATATCTCCACCAAGCTTGCAAATACACATACAAGTACTAGAATCAATCACCATGTGTAATGCAAAGCATGGGTCACAAATGCATGGCAAAGGCATAGGAATGGGCATATCATGCATAGTGAACATGGTAATATGGGCAAAGGATATATAATGGAGAACAACCCATAGCCAAGTGAGGGCCATGTAGAAGAAATGCGTCAAGTCTTTGTGCGAAGAGAGCGGTGGGAAAAACAATCCATGGGATCCCAAGTCCTCATTGCTCTCTAGAGCTTGTTTTGTCAACTCGTGGGATTGTGAGGTTGACAAGTATTCATGGGTACCTACATAAAAGAGACACAAACCAAAGAAATTGTTGCGTGGTAAATGTACACATCATCCATCATGATGTGTATGTGCACGTGTGAGTTAGCACAAAATAAGCATCGCTCAAAGAAATTTGATGCATGGTATAAGAACATGTCATCCATCATGAAAGAATAGTTGTTATGTATGACACGATGGGGATGCAAATTGAGCATACAATTATATGGCACATCAATAGCATGTTTCTTCATGGGGAGCATATAGTGCACACAAGTATGGGGATCATGCAATGAATGGGATGGATCAAAATCTCCTAAAATGTACGAGGAAACTATGGGGGCCTCCTCATGAGCAATAGGAGAAACATCACATGGAGAAAATGGACAACATCCAAAACAATGCATATCCGAAGCTAGGTGGGCATGGCATGGCATATGAGATAAATGATGCAAAGGGAGCATATCAATATCATCACAAGAAAAACAAATGCCAATAACCATGGGCTTGTCATCTATGCCATATGTGCAAATTGGGTTTAGTTTAATGGCATATGCATAGTCACTATGAAGAGATTGCAAATAAGACATATGATGGATCTCATGCATAGCATATGACAAGTCAAGCGGATTAGCAAACATGATGTGACCTAAAGAATTGTCACAAGAAATCCTATGTAACATGGCATCACAACTAATAGACTCCACATGAGAATCATCGTACTCATCATAAATGGGAAAATCATCACATGGGGAAATCATACTAGAATGAAGCAAGGTACTAGGTGGATCAACATCATGCAAGCAAGCAATATCAAGAATGTCCACAAGTGGGACTAGAGCATCACCTTCACCTATGTTACCTTTTTCATTCCACTCAAGTGGTGTAGGTGAGGTGGGAAAGACCAAATGGTGGTCATCATTATCTTGATGGAACCATGTGGGGGGGGGGGGTGCATCATATTCCACCATGGCCATCATCTTGTCCAAAGGGAGGACGGAGTCGCCGAGGATCGGGCGTCACATCATAAATGGGACCTAGCACCAAATGAGAAGACACAATAGAGGTAGAGGTCAAGTTGTTAGAAATGCAAATGGCCAGACGAGACCTATCAACTATCTCACTCTCTCTATGTGGTGGTTCACTCACTCCCTCAAAATAGGTGCACTCAAACTCACATATGGTGGAGTCACTCATCTCACTCAAGTGGTGGGGGTTGTGGCTCTCCTCACATGGAAAGTGGGGCAACTCGTCATATATGGGGCTAGTGGTGAAGTCACTCTCACTCTCAATATGGTGGCAAAAGTCACTCAAGTCATCACACGTCGCCGTGGTCGAAGGGAGAATCCCATGCTCAACCATCTCGGTTGCCGCTGCGTGGATGAAGGCCAAGATGGCACATCATCACTCTCCTCCATGTCCGAAGGGAAAATCACATGCTCGATCATCTCGTCACCGTCGCCGTGGATGAAGACCGAAGATGGCACATCATCACTCTCGCCTCCTAAGATGGAAGCATCATCCTTGCTCGCCACCTTGTCGCTTGCCTCGAAAGCTTGGTCCTTGAAGGTATCTGTAGTCGTACTTGTCGCCGCACCATCTTGAAAAAGAGTCAAGGTAGACTCGTCATCATCAATGCCACAAAGAGGGATGGCGGTGAAGTCGCACTTGGGAGCATCGTCTTGGAGCTTGTCGGGCTTGGACATCGTGGTGGTACTAGCCTCATGCTTGTCGTAGAGCTTGGTTGCCTTGAAGTTTGCTTGGGGTGGAGAAGCCTTGGCCTTCATGAGTTCTTGTTCCGCCTTGAGAGCACCAATGTAGTAGTCACCGATGGACTTGTAGTTCTCGAGGAAGATAGTCTTGGAGATGTCGTTGTTCAATCCCATCATGAAGTGGAACTTCATCGAAATGGGGTCGTCCACGCCGGCTCGTCGCAAAGCAATCTTCATCTCCTTGAAGTATGCGTCGATGGACTTGGATCCTTGGATGGTGTTCTCCAATTGGCGTCGAAGTGGTTCCGTGTAGGTTGGAGGCACGAATTCTCACCGCAAAGTTCTCTTCGTCTTGGGCCAACTCATGTCGTAGCACTCCGAAGGTGTGTGAAGCCACCATGTGGACGCGTAGTCGTGGAAGTTCCTTGTGGCGCACTTCACTTAATCTTCGGAAGGGACTTGATGTAGCTTGAGGTAGTCGTCCATCAAACGCTCCCACTCGAAGTACTCCTCGGGTTCTTGAGTTCCATAGAAAGGAATCTTGTGGTCGGTGTCGAGGTCGTAGTAGCTCGTGGAAGTTGCCGACTTGAGCTTGGGGAGCTTCTCTTGAGCGTAGTCTTGGGGTTCTTGTTGGCGAAGATGCCAAGGGAGATGGTGAAGTCTTTGAGCGGTTATTGGTGTAGAGCTCTTGACCTTCACGTTCTTGTTGTTGATGGTGTCGATGTCGATGTGATCTTGCCGGAGATCGTAGCTCCGAAGCATGTGCTCTTGAGCGTCTTCTCGAAGATGAGGAAGATCGCTTGTAGGACTTGATGAGGGCTTTGATCTCCTCCATTTGAGCTTGCATCTTGGCATCGGAGTTTTTGTTCGTGGCATCGAACTCGTCATTGTTGTTGTAGACCGAAGGTGAAATGCCTTGCCTATCCATCATAAGACTCGAGTAGAGGTGAGTAGGAAATGAGATAAACAATACCAAGTTACCTTTTCCCAAAGTTGAGGATGTATCCCGTTTCACTCAATGTGAGATGAAAGACTAGTGGAATTGGTACCGGACTTGTTCACTCACACCTATCAAGTAAAGCTTATGGTAGAGCTCGGTGAGGATAGTGGCACAAAAATTTAATGCAAAATGTTAGCAAGAGTCAATAATGTTGAAAGAGATTCACAAATTCGCAAGCGAACAAGTAGACCAATAGCAATATGTGGCACACGGAAACACACAACGGATAGATAAATTGGGTCGTGCAACCAAGGAATGAGCACAAAATGTAGAATCCACGGAAAACGCTCGTGTTGCACAACTCAAGAGAGACGCTAGCACGATTGCTCAATAGGCAGATACGACACTTGTGCACAACCTATAAGATGCAAAATGGATAAACTTTCTATCCCAAGTATGTTATATACGTATGGTTCCCGGTGTTTCTCACACAATGATCCAAAATGATCAAGTATGATACCATATGATATATTTTGATGCTATGGCTACTTACAAGCTCGTTGCTATTTCTCTTTTGCTTAAAAGCTTTATTCTCCTTTTTTGGCCACTTTGCACAATGCACAAACCAAAATAGCAATTGTGTATATGCGGGAACAAACTTGTGACACAAGATATGATAGCAATATATGCACCACGATGATATGGTATGTATGCTATGGGAAGTATGATCACTAATGTGCACAAGTCACGTTGCCGGCAATACTCAAATAGCTAGTCTCGATAGGCAAGTTACGCAAAATGGGCTAGGGGTTATCAATGCAATTTGCAAGGGGAATGTACAATGGTGTCGTCGAGGTTACCGTCCTTGGCGATGATGAGAGGCGGTGTTGCCGAAGTTGACCCGTTCCTGGTTAGCCGAAACACCCTAGGAAACGAAAAAACCGCAAACCCAAAATCTCCAAAGGCAAATGTCAAATGGTGGTATCGGAAAGCGGTGGTGGTTTGCACTCGGCAATGCGGAAGTGGAATGATGGGCTATACATGGTGTCGGAGTTGAAGCAATGGTCCCTAAGTAGCCGAAACACCTTAGGAGACTTGAATCACAACTCAAACAACCACTAATGCTATGGGGAACAAATTGGGTTTGGTTGCGGAAGGCTATGGTGGTTTTGCGGAAGTTATGGTGGAGGGCCTAGGCAACTTTCCAAATTTTGAAAAATTTGATGGAGTCAAATGGTGTTGGAACCTATCTAGATGGATGGGGGATGTCAATAGCTACTCAACGAGCTAAAGAACGCGAAAATCGGACTCCGGGAGTGAAAGTTATGGACGAAATGGTGAAACTCGGAACGCTGAAACTGGGAGGGGCGGAAGTACCGCTCGGAGGACGGTAGTACCGCTTGTAAGCGGTAGTACCGCTTGGGATGGGTAGTAGTACCGCTCGTGTCGAGTTTTTTTTCGCAAAATCTGGCTCTGGAAGGGGCGGTAGTGCCGCTTGGAAGGGCGGTACTACCGCTTGGAGGTGCTAAGCGGTAGTACCGCTAGGGATGAGCGGTAGTACCGCTCGTGTCGGGATTTTTCGCAAAATCTGGTTCGGGGCGCGATTTTGGGGTGGAAATGGATGATTTCGGGGTCAAAATTGGAGAGATTTCCTGGATGGAAGGTGGGGAAACTTGGGGAGATGCTAGATCCACTCGAAACCAAGCAAATCCATGGATCAAAATCAACAAATCATCATCAAACCAACAAATCACAATAAAATTTGGGGCTATTTTTGGTGGGGATTTTCGGATTTAGGACGAAATCAACAAAATCAAGCTAAAAAACAAAGGGTAGGGGCTCCAAAAACGTGATCAACGTGTGATGCGGAGCATCCCTCACTCATCCCCATGGACGCACCTACATCTTCCTCAACACCACGTGGACCCATGACTCGAGCTCGAGCTAAGGCTAAGGTGAACCCGCTCCTCTCTGAACTCCCTCTTCCTACTCACGAGACATGGCTACTACCTCATTCGGAAACTCAATGCGTGATCAGGTGTATGGAGGACAGCCACGGTACAGCTACATACAAGAGCCAAGACGGCGAGGACCCCAAGCGTGATGGAGAAGAAGAAAAGCTGCTGAAGCTACAGGCGTCAGATGACCGACCAAGTCCGGACGTCCGACGACTCCCAGGCCACGGACAGCCGACGCCCTACGGACGTCCGGCAGCTGGGAACCCGAATGGAAACTCAGGGAAGACCGAAGCCACCGGACGACCAGACGACCCGTACTAGAGCCGAATCTACGGACGTCCGACGATCCACGGACGTCCGGCCTTCCTGGCTCCCGGACGACCGCCCTCTCCGGACGACCGACGCACCCGAAGTCCGAGCCGACCCACGGATGTCCGAGCCCTTCCGGACGTCCGGACTGGCCACGAGCCTCCGGACCGTCCACGAGCCTCCGGACGTCCGACGCCTTCCCGGACGTGGCGGCCTCGAGTGATCGCTACCATGGCTGGAGCCCTTGTACCCCTTCACTTCGCCCCCATTTGCACTAAGACTATAAATAGACGTCCTCCTCCTCCTAGTTAGGGTTAGCAAAGGATTAGCTCATATTTGTGTGAGAGCTTTGCTCATCCACTTGGTTACCTTCTCCTCGGAGATCGCACCTCCTCGGAGAAGATCCTTCCAAGAGGATTCAAGACCCCCTTCTAGGGTGGACCCCCTTCAAGACCTCCTCACGGAGAAGAACGGCTACTCGTGTATCTTTCCTTTGTTGATTTTTAATCTTGTGCTACCTTATGTGTTCGATGATCTAGCCCTTGTGTGATCGATACTTGTCGGTTTAGTGTTCCTCTTGTGTGTTTTTCCTTGTGTTCTTCCGCTTGTTCGTCGTGTTCTCCTCGTAGGATCCTCTCCAAACGTGAAAGATCTCCGACGAGGGCTCCGCCCTAAATCAACGTGGCTCATGATACCATATGATACGGGGCTAACCCGGTGTAGGCCGATCTTTCATGTTTGGAGTGGGATCCCTCGAAGAGCACGAAGAACACGGGGAAGAACGGGGAGAAATCACAAGGGAAAACACTCAAGATCAAGTCCAATCACAAATCCTCTAGACAATCAAACGCACAAGATCCACAAGGTACATGAACAACAAAGGGAAAGATACAAGGTAGAGTTCATCTCAAATCCAAGAGGAGATGAGGTCTTGACGATATCCTAGACGGATCTTCCCACGAGGGGGTCTTGATGATATCCCGCAGGATCTTCTCCTAGATGGAGGTCTTGGCCTCCAATGGAGTAGTGGTCTCTCTCTCTCTCTCAATAGTACAGATAGGTAGGAGCAAAGCGCACATACAAATGAGCTATCATATTTGCTAACCCTAGAAAGGAGGTGGAGGTGGTCTATTTATAGTCTAAGCCACGAAGGGGTAAGTGGGAGAGGGATACAAGGCCAAAGGCCCGCGGCTGCGCACAGGCAGGGCGGTAGTACCGGGCTCATGGGCGGTAGTACCCCTTGAGCGGTAGTACCGCTTGGGTGGCCTTAGCGGTAGTACCGGTTGGAGTGGGCGTTAGTACCGCTTGTTCTGGAGCGGCCATGTTCTCTTCCTCCTTCTCTTCCATGCTTCCCTCGCGAACTGTGTAGTCGTTCCTTGGCGCTTGCACTCCTCCTCAACATCCGTGAAGCTCCGACAATACCTATGCATGCACACGGGAGAAGTGTCAAGTAGTATACCATCCTCGAAGGGGTCAAGTGAACACGTGTAAAGGAGAAGATTCACCTTTATGTATGAGAAGTAGATGTCGCACGTGTCATTGCCGAACGGACTCTTGACACGGTGATGTCCATAGGATGCTCTGCATCACCTTGTATCCCCATCTCGTCCCTACTTACCCCTTCATCCCTTGGACCTATATATACTCTCCTTCCTCCTCCATTTAGACTTAGCTAAGGATAGACACAAATCATAGAGCTTAGCTCATGTACCTACCCTTGTGGGATTTCTCTTGAGAGAGAGACACTCCATTGGAGTTCAAGGCCTCCATTGGAGAAGATCCCTAGAGGATACATCAAGCCCTCATCTCCTTCATAGGATTTGGGATGAATTCTACCATGTATCTTATTTCCCTTTGTTGTTCATGTACCTTGTGGATCTTGTGTGTTTGATTGTCTAATGGATGTGTGATTGGACTTGTTCTTGAGTGTTGCTCTTGTTTTCCCTCTTGTGTTCATCTTGTTCTTGGGGATTCCCCCTCCAATTCGTGAAAGATCTCCCCATAGGGTTCCACCCAACATCAAATGGCTAGTCTCGATGGGTAAGCTACGCAAAAGTAAGGCCATGTGGGTATCAAGGCAATTGCAAGGAATGACAAAGATGTCTTCGAAGTTACCGTCCTTGGCGATGATGAGACCCTTGCGAAGATGAGCCGTGGTGATGATGAAGTCGAACCGTACCTAGATAGCCGAAACACAATAGGACACGGGAGCCACAACTCAAAATCTCAAGGACCAAAATGTGTCAAAATCGTCATAGGAGGTATTGTGGGAGATGGTGGAGTTTGTGGGTTTAGAAGATGTGGTGGAAGGTGGGGTAGTAGTGGTGGCCGAACTCAAAAATTCAGTTTCGTCAGAGTTTCACGGACGTCCGGGTGGTCATGATCGTCCGGCCGTCGGACGTCCGGCAGTGTCCGGTCGTCCGTAATTTCAAATCGGGACAGGGGTTCCGGTCGTCCGGGAAAGGCCAGACGTCCGGTGGTCGAGGTCAACGCAGGATGAACATGGCGATTTCATGGTGGATGAAGATGGTGAGGTCGAAATCGAACGGATTGGTGGATGGAAAAGGGTGGGGAGGGAGGGGAAAGCTAGATCCACACGTAGCAACTCAAATCCATGGACCAAATCCAAAAAAATCTCAACTCGCCAACAAATCACAAAAAACAATTTGGGGCTATTTTTGGTGGGGATTTTCGGATTTAGGATGAAAACAACAAAATCAAGATAGAAAACATGGGGTAGGGGCTCCAAAAACGTGATCAACGTGGCTCATGATACCAAGATGATGTAGGGCGGAACCCTAGGGGCCGATCTTTCACGTTTGGAGAGGATCCCTACGGGGGGGAGGGGGGGACACGAGGAACACGCAGAAAACACAAAGGGAAACACGGGGAAGACGAGAGAATTACTAAACCGACAAGTAATCGATCACACAAGGGCTAGATCACCGAACACATAAGGTAGCACAAGATTCAAAATCAAAAAAGGAAAGATACACGAGTAGCCATTCTTCTCCGTGAGGAGGTCCTGATTGTCTTCCCTTGAAGAGGTCTTGAATCCGCTTGGGGGATCTTCTCCGAAGAGGTCCTGAGCTCCGAGGAGAAGTAACCAAGTGGATGAGCAAGGCTCTCACACAAAATATGAGCTAAACCAATGCTAACCCTAACTAGGAGGAGGAGGAGGTCTATTTGTAGTCTTAGTGCAAATGGGGGCAAAGTGAAGAGGTACAAGGGCTCCATCCCGCGGGCGCGGGCACTCAGGTGCCGGACGTCCGGAGCCCCGGGACGGCCCGGACATCCGGCAGGGCTCGGACGTCCGAAGATTTGGCTCGGTCGTGGACGTGCCGGACGTCCGGAGAGGACCGGTCGTCCGTAGATTCGGCTCGGATGCTTGTCGCCCGGTCGTCCGGCCCGCCTCGGACGTCCATAGATTTGGATCGGGTGGTCAGGTACCAGACGTCCGGAGAGCTCGGCCGTCCGTGTCCTGGGACTCGTCGGACGTCCGGACGGGGTCGGTCGTCCGATGCCTGTAGCTTGCAAAGTAGCTCTTCTTCTTCTCCATCACGCCTGGGGGCCTCACCATCTTGGCTCTTGTATGTAGTTGTACCGTGGATCTCCTCCATGCACCTGATCACACACAGAGTTTCCGAATGAGGTAGTAGCCATGTCTCGTGAGTAGGAAGAGGGAGTTCGGAGAGGAGCGAGTTCACCTTATCTTCAATAGCCTTAGCTCGAGCTCGAGTCATGGGTCCATGTGGTGTTGAGGAAGATGTAGGTACGTCCATGGGGATGAGCGAGGGATGCTCCGCATCAGAACTTGTTCCATGTTCGTCCTTCTTTACAATTCTGCATTAAATCTTTAAAATCAGCATCATGCACATATTGATCTTTGATGGTCTCCAAACCAAATATTTTGAAGTCAAGTTGTGAAAGCATAGTATAGCGACGAGACAAAGCAGCAGCAATAACATTTTCTTTACCCTTCTTGTGTTTAATGACATAAGGGAAAGTCTCAATGAATTCAACCCATTTAGCATGTCTACGATTCAGTTTAGCTTGACTTTAAATATGTTTCAAAGATTCATGATCGTAATGTATAACAAATTCTTTGGGCCATAAATAATGTTGCCATGTCTCTAAAGTCCGAACAAGAGCATATAATTCTTTATCATAAGTAGAATAGTTCAGACTAGGCCCACTGAATTTTTCAAAAAATTATGCAACAGGTTTGCCGTCTTGTAATAACACACCTCCTAATCCAATTCCACTAGCATCACATTCAAGCTCAAAAGCCTTATTAAAATCAGGAAGTTGGAGTAAAGGAACATGTGTCAACTTATCTTTCAATACCGTGAAGGCTTCTTCCTGTGCGGTACCCCAAACAAAAGGCACATCCTTCTTTGTAAGCTCATTGAGAGGTGCAAAGAATGGTGCTAAAATCTCTCACAAAACGCCTATAGAAACCAGCGAGTCCAAGGAAACTCCTCACTTGTGTGACCATTTTGGGCTGCCAACTCTCAACAGCTTCAATCTTGGCTTTATCAACTTCAATTCCTTGTGGACTAACAACATAGCCAAGAAAAGATACTCGGTCGGTGCAAAAGGTGCACTTCCCAAGGTTACCAAACAAACGTGCATCACGTAGAGCAATAAAACATCATGTAAATGTTCCAAATGTTCTTCCAAAGATTTGTTATAAATCATTATATAATCAAAATATACTACCACAAATCGTCCAATGAAAGCACGTAAAACCTCGTTCATTAGTCTCATGAAAGTACTAGGTGCATTAGTTAACCCAAAAGGCATGACTAACCACTCATAAAAACCAAACTTAGTTTTAAATGTTGTTTTCCATTCATCTCCCAATTTCATACGAATTTGATGGTATCCACTACGCAAATCAACTTTGGAGAATATTGTAGAGCCACTCAATTCATCAAGCATATCATCTAGCCTAGGAACAGGATGACAATAATGAATAGTAATATTATTAATGCCTCTACAATCAACACACATACGCGACGTACCATCCTTTTTAGGCACTAGTATAATAGGAACAACATAAGGACTAAGAGATTCGCGTATATAACCTTTGTCGAGCAGCTCCTGTACTTGACGCATAATCTCCTTCGTCTCCTCTGGATTGGTATGGTATGGTGCACGGTTGGGTAGCGATGCACCGGGAATTAAGTCAATTTGATGCTCAATCCCTCGAATAGGTGGTAATCCGGTGGCACGCCTTGTGGGAAGACGTTAGCGAACTCCCGCAAAATGTTAGTGACAAGAGGGGCAAAGAGGAAGGCACATCCTCGAATGAAAATAATGCCTCTTTGCACACAAAAGCATAGCAAACAGATTTGCTAGAATCTAGCTCATCAATATCAGATTTGGTGGCAAGTAAACATGCACTTTTCAATTTAATTTCTGAAGCAACACTAGATGGTTTATTATGAGGCTTCATTTGTTGCTCAAATTCTTTTGCCACAATCTGATTTCACTCTTATTTTTCTCCTGTTTTGCTTTATTAGCTCTATTAATATCATCTTTCAAAATGGAATCAGGAGTCATAGGAAGCAAAGTAATATTTTTATCCTTATGAACAAGAGTATACTGATTGTTTCTACCATGGTGTAAAGAATTTTTATTAGATTGCCATGGTCTACCAAGTAATAAGGAACATGCTTGCATAGGTACCACATCACAATCAACATAATCAGCATATGTAGAGATACTAAAATGCACACCTAACAAAGACGTGTTACCTTAACCTTGCCGCTGTTGTTGAACCATTGGATGTAGTAAGGATGTGGATGTGGTCTTGTGGTGAGAGATAGCTTCTCAACCATCTCCATGCTAGCCAAGTTGTTGCAACTCCCTCCATCTATGATGATGCGAATAGAATGTTTGATGAGGAAATCAATACCATTGTTACACCCACTGCCCCTACTGTTACATATAATGGACCAATTCCTAGAGCTTGCGCACGCCAATTAAATTACCAGGTACTTTCGTTTCTTGGTAATGATTGTAATGTTCATGAGAATATGATGCTGCCTAAATTGGATACATTTGTTTTGCTTACAAATGAAGGGCCTATCTTGGAGAAGGATGAACATTGGAGCAAGAACAAGCATGGAGTTGATGGCATGCACAAGGGGAACAAGAACGGAGTTACAAGTGATGATTTCAGGACTTTGAAGCCACCATAAGGAGTGAATGAAGCCTTGGACGAAATATACAAGATGACACTTCATAAATTTTGTCCAGAGGCTATTCTAGGTGATGCGTCACCTTATTATTGGGCCAGGCCCATGTAATTTCGAAATACATAAGTATAGGCTGTTTTTAGAGTCCGTATGTGTGGGGAAACAAGAGATAGGGTTGGTTTCGGGCCCCTTCCCCAAGGGCCACGAAATTCCCCCTCTCTTCCTCCATATATACAGCCCTTAGGCCACCGTTTAGACTTTGGGTTTTGTTTAGGTTAAAAGTTCGCGATAGCTGCAACTTCGCGTACTTCGTTTGTTTTCAACGACCAGACAAAGGCGTCATAGAACCCCACCTTGATCAATAAAGCTTTCCTCTTATATTCGCAATATCCAGATTGCAATCTTAGTTTCTTGCTTGTTCTTCGCTTGCCTGCAGGAAACAGACCTTCGTGGTCAGGTTGATCGTGCTCCGGTGTGGTCAATAACCTCTCGGAGTTGGTTTAGCGATTGCTAAGGCGCTGACGTCCTCAAGACGTCGTAGTCGGATCGTCAAAGTCGACTTCCTCCAAAACGATAGCCACCATCTCATCGAAAGACGGGACACCTTTGCCTCTATCAACGTTCCTTCACAACTCCCTTTGTATGGAACAAATTATGCCTCTGATTTTGCTCAGCTTGTGTAACCTGCACACTCAAAACACGTTGAGCAACTAAACATTCGTGACTGCCAAAGATCTTCAGCAGCCATGTATTGCGTCTCATGATCAGAATCATCTCCACCGTGTTCTTCATGTGTAAAAGAGCCAAAGTCTCCTCATCATAGTCACTAGCGGACTCATACCCACCATCCTCAGTAGCAATCGTCACACGCTGAGATTTGCATTCTCTTGCAAAATGTCCTCTTCCCTTACAACGACGACAAATAATATCACTTGTGTGCCCTGTTGACGCCATGGAAGAAGAAGAGCCTGCGGCAGCCCGGAGGTGTGATCTTGGCAGATAGTGGTGGTTGTGCCTGCTTTCCTGTATCACGGTTGGAGGTGGCACCTGAAGGTGGTGATGGTGCAGTGGAAGTAGATGATGCACGTGGTGTCCATGATGAAGGTCGACCTGCAGAAAAGTTAGTTTGCACCAATGCTTGTTCTTCGTTTGCTCGCGGGAAATAGACCCTCGTGGTCAGGTTGATCGTGCTCCCGCGTGGTCAATAACCCCTCGGAAGTTGGTTTAGCTATTGCTAAGGCGGAACGTCTTCGCACGTTCGTAGTCGGATCGTCAAAGTCGACTCCCACAGAATACGATTGCTATCTCATCGAAACATCGGGACACCTTTGCCTCTATCACTTATCAAGGTGCTCAATCACTTTGGGGTGAAGCTTGATTGTACACATGGCATAAATTATCATCGACGTCACTGCCGAGTTAACCAAAGTGAGTTTTGCCCCAGAGGACATCAAAGACAGAGCCGTGGACATTTTCCTCTCCACCCCATGCACAAGTAGCATGAGCTCAAGCAATGTTGGCCTGGTCGTGCCGATGGGGAGGCCAAGATAGGTGAACGACATTGAGCCAACCGAGCAGCCAAGAACTTGAGCCAACTGTAATGCGCGCTGTTGATCAAGATTGATAGGGATGATGGTGGATTTGTGGAAGTTAATCTTCAGACCAACCGATGATGCATAGCCCTCAAGGATTGTTTTCATGCGGGCAACTTGATCAGGGCAGGCTGGCATCACCAGGATGGTGTCATCCTCATATTGTACCACCGGATAGTCACTGTCACGATTGCATGGGATGGGTAGATCGATCATCCTACGAGCAAACGCGTCATTGACCGCGGCTTGGAGGAGATCAGCAGCGAGGACAAAAATCAGTGGAGAGAGGGGGTCGCCTTGTCGCACCCCACATTTGCACTAAAACTTTCTACCAGGGACCCCATTAAGGAGGACAGATGACACTCCAGATCCAAAGATTGTTTCCATCCAACCCAGCCATTTGTCATCAAACCCAATGTGTCTCATGATCTCCATAATTGGGATGTGCTCTATGGTGTCGAAAGCTTTGGCGAAGTCTAGCTTGAGCAAAATAATTTCACGCGACGACCTCTCACATTGGTGAATATATTCAAACGACCATGCAAGACTGTCTTGGATGGTCCTTCCCTTAATGAACCCGTACTGATTCCTGTGTATGATTTCGAAATAACTTTCTGCAGACGATTGGCCAAGATCTTTGTGACAATTTTCAGATAACAGTTTAGCAGGGTTATTGGCCTGTAGTCATTTGCTGTTTCAGGAGATGAGGTCTTTGGTATCAAGGTAATATACCCCTCGCTAATGCTGGTGATATCAAGGTTGCCCTCATGGAAATCCTGACACATCTTGTAGAAATCCTCCTTAATAATCTGCCAACAACTCTTAAGAAAGAAGCCATTAAAGCCATCAGGGCCCGGTGCCCGGTCTGCTGGCATCTCCTTTATCACTGCATCAATTTCCTCCTTAGATAAGAGAACTGACAACTCTTCCAAACGAGGGACCCGTCTAATGATCCGGGGAAGGTTGAAGTGCATGGTACTTGGTTTGGAAGTGGCCAAGCGTTCCTTATATGTGATGTACAAAACCCCTTCCTTGCCAATGTGGTCACTCACAACCACGTCTCCGTTCCGTAAGTTACCAATCGAATTTTGCCTAAACCTCTCAGTCGCTAGGGATTGAAAGAGTTTAGTATTTTCATCCGCAAATCTGAAATATCTGACAGTGCATCATTTCCTCCAATAATCATTCTGATATTTCAGCAGCATATTTAGGTGCAGTTTGAAGATTCGCCTAAAGTTTTTTTCCTGTATGAATAGAGCCCGTTTATCCTCAAGAAGATCCAACTGAGCGAGAGTTTCGTTGCTGTTTTGAATCTTGATTTTCAGCTTGGAGATCCCCCGACTCCAACGCTTAAGCTCATAGCGCAGATTTTTCATCTTTTTGCAGATAAGCGATGCGGAGTTGGGAGCATGGCATGGCTTGGACCAGGATCGTTCAACTACGTCAGAGAAGCCCTCATGATTGACCCAGTAGTTTTCAAATCGGAAGAGCTTGTGATGCGGAGCATCCCACGTTCATCCCCATGTACACTCCCACTACTCTCCAAGCCCCAAGTGGACATATGACGAGACCTCGAACAAACGCCATTGAACACAAGGTGAACTCGCTCCTCTCTGAACCTTCACTTCCCACATGTGAGACATGGTTACTACCTCAAATATATGTGCTATGTATGACCAGGAACAAGGAGGAAGACCATGGACAAGATGGCGAGGATACCAAGTACAAGGACCAAGAGAAGAAGTTGCCCGAAGCTACAGCCACCGGACGACCGGCCCAGCCCGAACGTCCGGCCCCTGAAGGTCATAACAGCCCAAGGAAACCAGGCCAGCAAATGCTACAGCGGCCGGACGTCCGACCAGGACCGGACGTCCGACGAACTCCACGCACCGGACGACCGGCCCCCTCCGGACGTCCGACCGAAGCGCACCCGAGCCGAATCACCTGAAGTCCGAAGAGCACCGGACGTCCGGACCTTCCCGAGCCTCCGGACGACCGGAACTCTCCAGACGTCTGACGCCGGTCTGCGCACAGTGTATTGGACCGAGTCCATGTATCCCCCACTTACCCCTTCGTGTCCCATGACTATATATACTCCTCCACCTCCTCCTAGTTAGGGTTAGCGTTGATTTAGCTCATTTGTGAGATAGAGCTTCGCTCATCCATATCGGATCTACTCCACGAGAGAGACCGCGGCCCCTCTTCGGAGAAGATCCACCTTGGATTCAAGACCTCCTTTGCGGAGAAGACCATCATCAACACCTCCTCATGTAGAAGAACGACTACCGTTTGTATCGTCCTTTGTTGACTTTGGATCATGTATCTCCCTTTCTGTTCATCGATCTAGCACATGTGGGATTGATCTTGTTGGTTTGAGTGATTCTCTTGTGTTCTCCCCGTGATTTCCCTCATGCTCTTCCGCTCGTTCTTCATGTTCCTCGTAGGGATCCTCTCCAAACGTGAAAGATCGTGCACATAGGGTTCCGCCTTACATCATCTTGGTATCATGAGCCACGTTGATCACGTTTTTGGAGCCCTACCCCGTGTTTTCTAGCTTGATTTTGTTGTTTTTGTGCTAAATTTCGAAAATCCCCACCAAAAATAGCCCCATATATTTTTTTTGATTTGTTGGTTTGATGATGTTTTGTTGATTTTGATCCATGGATTTGCTTGGTTTCGAGTGGATCTAGCATTTCGCCAAGTTTCCCCATCTTTCATCCACAAAATCTCTTCAATTTTGACCCCAAAGTCCCAAAATTCCGCCCAAGATCGCGTCCCGAAACTCCCATCTCGCGTTGACCCCGACCCACCGGACGACCGACGCTTTACGGACGTCCGGAGCCCCAGGAACGACCAGACGTCCGACCTTTCCGGACGACCGGAACCCCTAACCAGAGCTGAATTTACGGATTTCCGACTTTCCCGGACGTCCGACGCCCCGGACATCCGACCTTTACGGACGTCCGTAACCTGTAGATTCCCACTTTGGCTGATTTTTGTTTTGTTCATAACTAATTCATCCGGACTCCGATTTTCGCGTTCTTTAGCTCGTTGAAAAGCTCTTGACATCCCCCTTCCAAAAAAAATACCACCAAAACCATTTGACTCCATAAATTTTTTCGAACTTTGGCATCTTTGCCTAGGGCTTCCACCACATCATCCGCTACACCACCACCGACTTCCGCAACATAACCAATTTTGTTCCTCATGGTTGTTTGAGTTGTGACTCGAGTGTCCTAAGGTGTTTCGGCTACTTAGGACGGTTGCTTCTTCATCAACCACCACCGCCGCTTCCGCATAGGCTTACCCACCATACACTTCCACCAACCCAACTTAACCAAATTTTGTTTGTGTTGTGAGTTGTGTCTCCTAAGGTGTTTCGGTTACTTAGGGACCGTGCTTCCAACTCCGACGCCGTGTATAGTTCACCATGTTACCCTCCACTTCCGCATTGCGTACACCATAACCCATAATTGCATTTCCGCAATCCCATTGAGCTTCCGCAACCACCACCGCTTTCCGCTACCACCATTTGACATTTGTCATTTTAGATTTTGAGTTCGCGGTTTTCCGCTTCCTAAGGTGTTTCGGCTACTTAGGGACGAGTCTCCATCATCTTGGTATCTACATCAAGAACACCGCCACTCATCATCGCCAAGGACGGTAACCTCGATGACACCATTGTATATTCCCTTGCTATTGCATTGATAACCTCTAGCCCATTTTGCGTTACTTGCCTATCGAGAATAGCCATTTGAGTATTGCCCGCAAAGTTATTGTGCACATTAGTGATCATCGATACTCCTTCCATTGCATACATACAATATCATATTAGTATCATATCATCCATTGTCTCATAAGATTGTTCCCGAATATACACAATTGCTATCTTGGTTTGTGCATTGTGCAAAAGTGGCCATACATAGAAAAAAGAATAAAGCTTTTAAGCAAAAGAGAAAGCAAAGAAGCTTGTAAGAAAGAGCCATAGCATCATACCACATTGCATAAGATTGTCATATCCGATCATCTTGGATCTAACACCGGGAACCATACATATATAGCATACTTGGGATAGAAAGTTTATCCATTTGGCATCTTATAGGTTGTGCACAAGTGTCGTATCCGCCGATTGAGCAATCGTGCTAGCGTCTCGCTTGAGTTGTGCAAAACGAGTGTTTTGGTGGATTCCACATTTTGTGCTCACTCCTTGGTTGCACGACCCCATTTATCTATCCGTGCGTGTGTTTCCGTGTGCCACATATTGCTATTGGTCCATTTGTTTCACTTGCGAATTTGTGAATCTCTTTCCACATTATTGACTATTGCTAACAGTTTGCATCAAATTTTTGTGCCACTATCCTCACCGAGCTCCACCATAAGCCTTATTTGTGTAGGTGTGAGAAACCGACAAGAATTGGTACCAATTGTGTTATTTCCTTGTTACACATTGAGTGATCATTGATTCATTTTCAACATCGCCAAGGTACATTTGGTATAAGTTCTTCTCTTTCTCCCACTCATATTTGCTTGAGTCTTGTGATGGATAGGCAAGGCATTTCCTCTCCGGTCTACGACAACAACGACGGCTTGAACAACTACGTCACCAAAGCGTCCATCTTTGATCTACAACGACATATGCAAGGCGCACAATCAAGATTGCGAGAGCGCATCGAGAACCTCTCCATCGACATTCATCTCTCCGAAGCAAGGAAAAGGGACTACATCAACAAGAAGCTTTCTGCACATAAAGAGGAGCAAGATGCAAGGATGGAGGAGATTAGAGCCTTGATCAAGTCTTCTTCCCCTTCGTCATCCTCA
This sequence comes from Aegilops bicornis, assembly GCA_021605145.1. Taxonomy (NCBI): domain Eukaryota; kingdom Viridiplantae; phylum Streptophyta; class Magnoliopsida; order Poales; family Poaceae; genus Aegilops; species Aegilops bicornis. The sequence goes on from CM038669.1 coordinate 238,101,194, forward strand.
AGGCGGCGACATTCAAGACACAAATCTTCGGAGCGCGGAAATGATGCAAGTGCAAATCGTCCTCGTCCACATCTACATGATGACCGCCATCACGTTCGTGATCAACATCGTCATGAAGGGCAAGTCACCTCCAAGCATCATGTGCACGAGAACGCCGAACGACATCTACTACGAGCTCAAGCACGACAACAACATCATCATCATGAAGATGCTCCACAAGCGCAAGTGCACAAGTCCCAACAAGCCCTACTTCACGCCAAGTTGATGCTTCAAGAGCATAAAAGAAGACCGCGAGACGACCACCACCAAGACGGCGCTACGGCTACATCAACCACTTCGGCATCTTCGCCAAGTGTTCTCAAGGCATCTTCGCCTTTGGACGTACGACATCTTCGCTTACTTCCCACGAGTACGCCTACATCGACTTCATCAAGTCCAAGGTGACCGCCTACAAGTGAAGGCGACACTTCCATCTTCGGAAGCCCCATAAGGAAGATGGCCGAGCATGGGACATTCCCTTCGGTCATGGAGACGAGCTACGAGGTGCCACATCATATGGGCCTCCAACAACAAGACGATGACAAGAAGGTTGAGCATGGGACTATCCCTTCAACCAAGGCGGCGATAGGAGTTGGGCATGGAGACGTTTGCACCAACATCTCTATGACACCCACATATAAAGAGATGACCCAATTCTCATATGAGTGACTCCACAATCTGTGACACTGGGTGCATTTCCTATGAGAGGATGAGTGTGACCACCACTAGTCCCACACTTGAGAGCATGCCACGCATCCTATGTGAAGTTGAGAGCCATTTGAGTGACTCCACCAACCATATGAGTGAGAGCATCCTTGAGGGAGTGAGTGAGCCACAACACTTAGTGAGTGAGGTAGTTGACACGGCATGTGAGGCCACCATGATTTCTAACGAGTTCACCTCTACTCCTAGCGTGTTTTCTTCTTTGGTGCTAGGTATCCTACATGACGACATGCCTATCCTCGACGAGTCCATCCCTCCAAAGGGAAAAGCGATGGCCATGGTGGACGATGATGCACCCCCCACATGGTTCCATCAAGATGAAGATGACAGCGAGACGATCTTCAACACTTCACCTACAACACATGAGCGACGCTCCAAAGGTAACATAGGTGATGGTGCTTCTCTTGTCCCACTAGTGGACTCTCTTGACATCGATTGCTCCCATGATGTTGACCCACCTATTACCATGCTTCATGCTAGTGAAACTTCTTCATGACTTGACTTACCTATTTATGATGAATATGATGATGAGCATGTTGAGTTGCCTAGTTGTGATGTTATGCTTCATAGGATATCTTGTGAAAATTCTATTGGTCACTTCATGTTTGACAATCCATTGAACTTGTCATATGCTATGAGTGAGATCTCCCATATAGCCTCATTTCAATCTCAACATAGTAACTATGCATGCCCCATTAAAATAAATCCCATTTGCACTTATGGCATAGATGACGAGATGATGGTCATTGGCTTTTGCTTCTCTTGTGATGATATTGACATGCTTCCTTTACATGATTTGCGCAATTCATCTACTATGTCATGCCATGATCACATTGTTCCAAATATGCATTGTTTTGGATGTTGTCAATATTCTCCATGTGATGTTTCCATTAATGATCATGAGGAGACCCCCATAGTTTCCTCATGCATATTAGGAGATTTTGATTCATCCCATCCTTTGCATGATTTCCATGATTGCTTGAACCATATGCATTCCATGAATAACAATGCTCTAGATATTTCTCATGATGCATTACACAATTTGAGTCTCCATTATGCCATGCATAACAACAAACCTATCATGATGGATGACATGTTTCTATATCACGCATCTCATTTATTTGAGCATTGGATATTTTGTGCTAACCGACACATGCATGTGCGCATCATGATGGATGATGTGTACATATACCATGCACACACAATTTTCCCTTTGTCTTTGTTTTGTGTAGGTACCCACATACACTCGTCAAATTCTCAATCCCATGAGTTGACGAAACGAGCTCTTGAGAGCAATGATGACTTGGGATCCCGTGGACTATCCTTACCACCATTCCCTTCGTGCAAGGACTACGCGCATCTCTTCTACTTGGCTCTCACATGGCAATGGGCTATATATCACTTGTCGATTCATGCTCATTTTACCGTGTTCACTTTGCATGCTATGCTTGCTTCTATACCTTTGCCATGCAATTGTGACCCTTGCTTGCATCTACATATGATTCACCATTATGCTACTCCTATGTGTATTTGCATGCTCGGTGGAGATCCTTGTTGCTATTGCCATGTTTATCATGTGCCTCATGCTATTGATGCTATTTTGCTCATATCTTGCCTTCATGCTTGGGATATGTCACGTGCAATTTCCATGCCCACTATTTGCACACATGACATGCTTGCCATGATTCCTTCTAGCACGTTGCATCTTCGCACTACTAGCTTGCTTGACTTGATCGCTATGATTGCTTGCTATGTTGCATCACCCATGTTCCACTATCACTTGCTTTCTTGGGTTGATGACATATATGTTCATGCCTCTCACATGATATATCTTCTTTATTGTCGCTTGCCTCCTATAGTTGCCTCTATGCTTAATGATCTTGGAGACTTGGACACTTCACTTGTGATGCACGCTTGTTTACTTGAGCCTATTGTATTTGGTTGTTATCGCATCATATGCCACCATACTATGAAATGCTCCCTTGTCCTTTCTTATGATGAGCTTGATGCATACACTTGTTGGGTATCATACCACACGAATGATAGGTTTTGCATTTCTGCTAACCTCATTTGTTTTTCCGAGTGTTTGCCATGTTCTTTTGTTTTGAAGGATTCACAAGGCGATACCGTCATGAGACAATTTGGTTATGTGAAGGCGTACATGATGTGCGACACCAACATTTTCGACATTCTCATAAAGGTGAACTCCTTCCCTTTGAGCCACCCTCAATTATGCATATTGGATGGGCCATTCTTTCATTGTTGTTTCCTTCTTGTTGTCTACACGATACATCTATTGGATGGAGGACCGACACTGGAGATGGACCCTATGGACCTTCAAGTTGAGGAGTACTCGGACTTAGTGGATTCACCAATGGACCATCATTTCTACCACGACATTGAGCCATGGTACGACAACTCCCATAACAAGTTTGGACTTTATCATGGATTGACTTGCATTATGATTGCCTTGGTGCATCTTGTATTTCTATGTCATCCATGATATATGAGCTTGAGCACTTTCTTAGCAAATTTATTGTGATCTTTCTTGATGGCATATTCATACATCGTGATCATATTGCCTACCATAAATTGCATGATAACTTATTCATATTGAGCATCCATTACCATATTCATGCTATTGATGAACCGTCTCTCTATGACATCATTTCGCACAACGGTAGAATTTGTCGCTTTGTGCACCATGCTTTTGTTCCCATGAATGCTTTGCGTATCATTCTAGATCATCTTGATAAGCATCATGTGTCTTGCCACGCACAATCTTGCCGCACGGACTCATTCTTACATGATGGACACTTTGTGTGCGCTAACCATTATATTTCTGAGTGTTGCTTGTGTTTGCTCTTTTTGCATGTCTATCACTCCGGCGACACCTTGGACTACTTGGATTGCGCCATGTCTTCAACTTCGTCCAACTACAAGTTCGTCTACCACAACCGTTTCCATGGTGATGAGGATCACAATCCGAGGTCGGATCTTTCCCAATGGGGGGGGGGGGAGATGATGCGGAGCATCCCACGTTCATCCCCATGTACACTCCCACTACTCTCCAAGCCCCAAGTGGACATATAACGAGACCTCGAACAAACGCCATTGCACACAAGGTGAACTCGCTCCTCTCCGAACCTTCACTTCCCACATGTGAGACATGGTTACTACCTCAAATATATGTGCTATGAATGACCAGGAACAAGGAGGAAGACCATGGCAAGACGGCGAGGACACCAAGTACAAGGACCAAGAGAAGAAGTTTCCCGAAGCTACAGCCACCGGACGACCGGCCCAGCCCGAACGTCCAGCCCCTGAATGTCATAACAGCCCAAGGAAACCAGGCCAGCAAATGCTATAGCGGTCGGACGTCCGACCAGGACCGGACGTCCGACGAACTCCACGCACCGGACGACCGGCCCCCTCCGGACGTCCGAACGAAGCGCACCCGAGCCGAATCTACGGAAGTCCGAAGAGTACCGGACATCCGGACCTTCCCGAGCCTCCGGACGACTGGAACTCTTCGGACGTCCGACGCCTGTTTGCGCACAGTGTATTGGACCGAGTCCATGTATCCCCCACTTACCCCTTCGTGTCCCATGACTATATATACTCCTCCACCTCCTCCTAGTTAGGGTTAGCGTTGATTTAGCTCATTTGTGAGATAGAGTCATTATCCATATCGGATCTACTCCAAGAGAGAGACCGCGGCCCCTCTTGGAGAAGATCCACCTTGGATTCAAGACCTCCTTTGCGGAGAAGACCATCATCAAGACCTCCTCACGGAGAAGAACGGCTACCGCTTGTATCGCCCTTTGTTGACTTTGGATCATGTATCTCCCTTTGTGTTCATCGATCTAGCACATGTGTGATTGATCTTGTCGGTTTGAGTGATTCTCTTGTGTTCTCCCCGTGATTTCCCTCGTGCTCTTCCGCTCGTTCTTCGTGTTCCTCGTAGGGATCCTCTCCAAACGTGAAAGATCATCCACATAGGGTTCCTCCCTACATCAGCTTGGACTTGGGGATTTTGGACTCAATGGCTACAACACAGGGGATGTGATCAGATACTGGCTTGCCAAGAGGTAAGACTATCGTGTTCGGGAAGGCAGTGGTCCAATTAGATGACGAGAAGAACCAATTAAGCTGTTCAAGCAAGGGGTCATCCTGCATGTTGCTCCAAGTATACGATCTGCCCTTGACAGGGAGTTCCATCAGAGATTGTGCATGGATGATTTCATTAAACAGGAGCATATCGGCAGCATCACCACCAGGTTTGTTTCTATTAGCTGTGGAACGAATGAAGTTGAAGTCACCCAATAGCAACCAATTTTCACTGCTGGGTATATTGAGATCCAAAAGTCAGGAACTGAAATCCGCCCGACGCTGGTCATAGCAAGGGCCATAAACATTGACTAAGTTCCAAGCCTCATTAGATTGCATTGAAACAAAAGAAACACCCACATCAAAGGAATCAGTAAACCACGACGTGCCCACGAACAGAGAACTGTTCCAAATTGTGATAATGCCACCCGAAGCACCCATGGAAGGTGCAAACGCAAACTTATCAAAAATTTTGTGACATAAAGTTTTAATAAAAGCTAAATCAAACAATTCACGCTTAGTTTCCTGGATACATAGCACTGAACAACTGCTGGTAACGATCGCATTTCTAAGGGCCAAAATTTTGTTTTCAGAGTTAATGCCTCTGACATTCCACGATAACACGTTCCAAGATTTATTCATTACGGCCGAGAAGATCAGTCTTCCGAAGAGGAAGCCATCTACTGGTCATCCAGCAGCTTCTCCGTAGAAATATCATCAGGAGCAATCCCACAACGGCCACCCACCTGTTGGATTTCCTCAATAGAAGTAGGAGGCGGGCAGGTAGCAGAGGCCACCTGTGCAGGAGCAGCAGCCATGGAAATGGCCTGAACAAAAGGCAGCACACGAGCTCGCACCCTCGATCTAGTCTGCTTGATGTCAGTGGCCTGGTTGACTTTGAAGCCATCATACTTGTTTGACCTGGTGCTCCTTCTGACTGCAGTGGCGTCAAGTGGCACATGAGCATTACGCGAATTGGTGACCGCAAAGAGGGAGGAAGACGCAAGCTTCTGGAGAGCAGTTCCATGATCAGGTACATCGGCAGGGGCTGGCTGAGAGTCTTCACGTTCAGAAGTGAAATGTGTCGTGATGGCCTTAAGTCCAGGAGATCGATCAGCCAGGATCCATTCCTCAAGCACCATAGTTATGCCAGGTGCACCCTCTTGCAGCAGACTGCGAGGAATGATGTTGGCTCCCAACTGGAAGTATGCACCAAAAACCATAGATATGAAATCCTGCTCGGGGACCATATTTGACAGCCACACAGCGAAGACAGAGTTCAGGTGATTCTGAATGATCCGGAATGGGTTAAGAGGAAGCATGACATGCTCAGACTGCGCATCAGAAAGTGCTCGAGTATATATGCGTTTGAGCATATCTCTAATCCAAAGCAGAAAATCCTGAGCAAGAACAACCATGAGGTTAACTGATCCACCACCAGCTCTAAAAAATGCTGAACGTGCCCTTGTGTTCCCAAGAACAAAACCATCAGCCAGAGCTTCAACCTCCTCAATTTCCTCCTTAGATGCCCAGACATCAGACAAATTATCAAGAATGTTATATGATCAACACCATCCATCAGTGACGGCCCATCATACAGAAAAAAAGGTTCGGAAACTGAAACCTGAATAAGGTGGAAGAACAACTGGCCAAGCACGCCATCCATTTTCCTGAAGTTGTTCCTGTCCTTGTGCGTGGGCATTCCAAGCAGCCTCATTCAGCGCCTTGTAGCGACCCGACCCGAATGGATCAAGTCTCTGTGCTTAAGTTTCATCCATGGATCGGTATGCTGACACACACAGTACTCGAGGATTTATAACAGAGGTAAATCACATGTATAAATAACGTAAATAATATTACCTCAATCCAAATTTAGCGGAAGCAACAAGGTTGTGGATTCCCATCAACACCAACGGCAAAGTTGAGTGTAGAAATCGTAACCCTAACGTATCACTTACTCGTCGTTGCAAAAGTGCGCAACATGAAACGTTGCAGCCCGAAACGGTCAAGACATGGAATATCTTTGGCAATGTAACACATAGAGAGTAATGAAAGAATAAGCCTATACTACATGCATATATGGCTGGTGGAAAAGCTCTATGGTTATAATGGTTTTATAAAAGCCAATTTTTCCCTACCGCAAAGGAATAAATTTATTTAACTATCATGGTGGTTGTTGAACATTGAGAATGGTTGACAAAGATCCTCAATCCCAATTAAAACTACTCATTAACAACCCAACAATATTAATTAGAGTAACATGATGAGATCAACAGGATAATCCAAGAACTAGATACTCAAGATGTCCATAACCGGGGACACGGCTAACCATGATTAGTTTATACACTCTGCAGAGGTTTCATGACTTTTCCCCACAAGACTCGATCGCCTCCGTTGGATTTCTCGCACTACATGATGTTTGAGAAACGGATGACCGAGACATAGTCTTTCAGAAGCACTAGCACCTTACTTGTGGGTAGACCGGTACACCTACTTTCCCCTACATCTGCTAGTCTACCCGTAAGAGTTCGCACAACTTAATCAACTTTGCCAGAGCCCATAATAACTTGTGGCTCCACACGGAAGTTTCTAGTTTGAATAATCTCATGATCCCTTTGAGCCTGGGTGGTAGTCCGAAGAAATACAGGCAAGTCCTGATACAAACCAGGTGCCTCAATCCACCCAGATGTGTGTTTAAGTTGCCACATTAAATAAACCATTAAATAACAATCTCACATCTGTCATGGATACACTCACCCAATCCACGTCTACTAGCATAGCATGGGAATATAAGCAAATGTAGAACTAACTCCCAAGGGTTTGATAATAAAACAGGTAATAGGTACTACCTCAACTACTTCCCAAAACCCACAATTTAATTAGATCCCAATCATGCAAGTGTTTGAGGATAGATCTAATGCATAAAAACTGGGTATGAGAAGAGGTATGATCAAAGTGTTACTTGCCTGCAATGTTGATGAAGATGATTCGCACTCATAACTCTTGATAGGTCTACTCGTCACACTCCGGTCAATCTATCATAAGCAATCAATAGTAACCACACATAAGCAATCACTCAAAAGATCGGACCGAACGAAGAAAACGATTCGGAAAACATCAAACCGAGCAAATGACTCTTGCAACATAAAACAATTTCTAACAGTACCAAAATTATGTGAATTTGGCCTTATCAGAAAGTTTAGGTCAAGAGCTTCGATTTGCAAAAAGAATCAACTCAAACGGAGTTACGAAACTCAAGTTATGATCAAACGAAGTTTGAATACAAATCTGTTTGAATTTAAATTTTAAAACTTACAAAAACATGTTTGAGTTGGATTACTGGATAGAGGGGATCGTAACGAAGAAGTGGGCATTGGTTTCATTGAATTTGGATATACGAGTAAAAAGTTATAGCCATTTGAAGTACAGGGGCTAAATTGTAAATAAAACATCTACAAAGAAGTCCCTGATTAAAACTAACAGAAAACGAAAAGGACTAAATAACGAACGTTCGCTTAACGTTTAACTGAATCTAATCCGTCAGCTGTGAAGACCTAACCAGCGAACGTTCTTGAAATAACTATGCTAAAAAGAAAACCGATCTAGTAAAATAAAACCGAACTAAAAGAAAAAAACCCTAAAAAAATAAAATAAACCGGATCGGTTTTCTTGCGTTATACCGGTTTGGGAGAAGGGAAACCGGCAGCGGCGGCGGCTTTCTCCGGTGAGGCGGCGAACTCCGGCGAGATGGGGTGGCGGCTCCGGCGGTCGCAGAGGACGGCGGAGACGTCGGGGAGGGGCGGCGCAGCGAGGGGAAGACGATGGCGGCGTCGGCGGTGGTCGAGGGGGGCAGAACAAGGCGCGGCGGCGGCGGCAGCTTACAATGGCGGCGGTGGTGGCTCAGATGCGGCGAGGGCGGCGAGAGGCGAGGGGAGAGAAAAGAGGGCCGGGGGGGGTCCGGATTTATAGGAGAGGAGGGCGAGTGGTGGCGTGGGGAAGGGGGTCGTGGAGAGGCGGCGCGGAGGCGGAGTCCGGGAGGGACACGGCGGCGGCGCTGTCGTGGCGGCGGCGAAATCTCGCGGGAGCTCCGGACGGGCGCGAGGTGTGGCTGGGCTCATGCCTGGCTCCGGGCCGGCCCACCGGCGAGGGGAAAGGGAGGAGAGAGAAGGTGCGGGCTTCGCCTAGCACTGCTCAAGAGTTTTTTAAAATGCATAAAGAAAAATAAAAAGAAAAGAAATAGAAATATTATATAGGCATATAATATATCAAAATTTGCAGAAAAAGATTTTCTACAATATGGACATTTTTCCAAATAAAATCCACACAAAATCAAATAAAGCAAAGAGTGCTACTGCTCTAATAAAATCCAACAAAAATAATTTTTTTAAAATACCAAAATGACTTCAAATTTATTTCTCTCCAATTTTCTAATGTAGGAATCATGTTACCCTATTTTCCATATATTTTATTTTTGGAGAAAAATAATTTGAATAAAACTCAAATATCTCCAAATTGAAAATAAATTCAAAAGAACTTTGAATTTAATTCTTTGAAAGTCCCAACTCATATTTCATATGTTTTGAAGAAGTCATTTTATCTTCGCTCGTGAAAATCATTGAGTTGTATAAAGTTTCAGACTTAGAAATATTCTCAAATGAAATTCAAATATTTTCAACACCCCTTGTCATTTAAATAAATGGAAGAAGTCATGTCATCCTCACTCTGTGGTTTTGTGGTGAAAAGAATTTGAATTCACGGAGAGCATAAAAGCAAAAATGAAAGTTTGGGAAATTCCTTTTATTCCCTCTCATTTAACTTTCAAAAGTTTCAAATTCACTCACTTTCAGTCAATCAATCAAACAATCAATCAAAACTATCTATGTGTTTATAACATTCCAAAATTTAGAATTTTAGGATGTTACAAACTACCACCCTTAAAATGAATCTCGTCCTCGAGATTCGGAGAGGCTAGAAAGAAATAGGTTAGGGTTTGGGGTCTTTAGAATCCATCGATCGTCTCTGGGGTCTCGGGTGCTACCACCCTTAGAAGCATGGTTACGGTTCCATCAAAACTCATATGCTCCATCCTTATTGTTGACAGTGTCGGTCTTCTCAGATCGTAAGGATAATTCCTTCTCCGGGCTCTTCCGGTGGTGGCATAACCTTTTTCCTCAATTCTTTTGTCCTTTCCTCTTGGTAAGGTTATCCCGAAACTGGGTCTTCATAGCTGACGGGTCTGGCGCCAATGCTAAACAACTATCGATACCTCATGGTGGTCAACAATTTATGGTTTCTCCTGTAGGAAATGGGTCTGGGTTGATCCTCACCGTATATCCTACGATTGGCAACGACTGCCGTGTACAAGGGAAAAAATACTTATACCATTCTAAGGTTCAAACAAGGTTTAATATCGTTGTGACTCTACTATAGGTAGGTCACTCAGATTTACCATCCCATATAGCAAAGCGAATAATAAGAGTAAGTCGGTATGGTGATCAATCCATCCCGCACCCAAATCATTACCTTGTACATGGTTTAGCGAATCTCGCATTCTAACACTCGGTCATCCTCACAAGCATTGCAGAATTTCTCTTGTCGACGAACCAAGTTCGAATAAATCCATTGATTCTCGCAAGCCAAACAAACATCTATCATTCCTTAACAACTCTCGTGTTTTATGAACTCCTATAGAATCGTTGGTTGATAAAGGCATATCCTCTTCCGTGGTTTTTCCTTCAAAGAAGAATGTGCTTGCTTCTTGGCAGGTCCTGGAGCCTGTGGGTTATGGCCCATCTCATCACTTGTAGTCCTTGAACTTTATCCTCGGGCTTCTGATCATTATTCCAACTTCCAACTTCCTGCTTCCTAGCATACTTAAAATCCATCCAATTGTATTGTCTTCCTTCCTTCTATTGGCACCAAACTAGGACATGATTACTCAGACTCATAATGGAATTTACTTTGATTCATATGTCCAACATCATACCTCCTTTATATCCAATAGTAATTCATCTCTTCATCCTCGTGGGATGTCCCACATACCGAGATAAAAACTTATACTTATGAAGTCCATACTCCACTTCGTGGAACATCATTATCATTTCCGTGGTCAAGCATCCTTACAGGGAATTTTGGCCATCTGCATGGCACTTCTTCAACTTCGAAAGCGTGAAACACGTCATGAACTCCTCGACAGTCCTTCGGGTCACTCCAACTTGTTAGCCAATTCTCCCATACGTTCCAAACTCGGTATGATCCTACAAATCTCGGGGCTAACTTTCCCTTAACTCCAAATCGTTTAACTCCTCGCAGAGGTGACACACGAAGACATGCTCTGTCTCCAATTTCATAGACTTCCTCCTTTTTTTGTCTGCATAACTCTTCTGCCTGGACTGAGCTACCTTCAGTCTATCTCGAATCCACTTAACATTCTCTTCTGACTCCTTGATCACATTTGGTCCAACCAACTGACGGTCTCCAACTTCATCCCACATCAATGGTGTCTGGCTCCTTCTCCCATACAAAGCTTCAAAAGGGTCCATCTTCAAACTGACTTGGTAGCTGTTGTTGTATGAGAACTCCGCGTAAGGTAGATTATTCTCACTGCTAGATCCATAATCTAGCGCACATGTTCTCAACATGTCCTCCAGAATCTGATTGACTCTCTCGGTATATCCATCTGTCTGCGGATGAAAGGCTGTACTGAACCCTAGCCTAGTACCCAAAGTGCGGCGCAGCTGATTCCAAAACTTTGAGGTAAACCGTGTTCCTCTACGATGGTCCTCAGAACTCCATGCAGACATACGATCCTGGTCAAATATATCTTTGGCCAACTTCGCACTTGTATAGGTGATTTCACTGGGATAAAGTGAGCCACTTTGGTCAGGCGAATCAACTACTACCCAGATAGAATCATATCCCGATCGGGTTCTGGGAAATCCGGTAATGAAATCCATGCCAAGGTTATCCTACTTCCATTCGGTTATCTACATAGGCTGTAGTAATCCGATTGGCTTCTGATGCTCTGCCTTTACTCCCTCTGGCATACATCACTTACGACTACATACTCCGCAATATCCTTCTTCATACCAGTCCACCAGAAACTCTCCTTCAAATCCAATTACATCTTGGTGTTTCCAGGGCGAATCGGGTATAGCGAATCTTGGGCCTCCTGAAGTATTTACTTCCTGATCTTTGCATTATTGGGCACATATACACGATCCTCGAATAAGGTGTCGTGCTCATCCTTACGAAAACCTTTGGCCTTTCCTTGGCTCATTCTCTCTTTTAATTCAGCAATCTGTTTGTCATCCTTCTGAGCTTCACGGATCTTTCCCAACAATGTAGACTGAACTTCCATCGCTGCAACAAAATCTTTGGGAACAATCTCCAACCGAAGTTCCCTGAGATTGTTGGCTAACTCCTTTGGTAATCCTCCACTTATGAGGGTATTCATCCTGGTGTTCTTTATGGTTGTGTCCTATTTCTCCACAAAGCTTGCATGCAATTTCTCCATATCATTTCCATCAGGCTCCAATTTCTGGGACACTAGCCAAGACTTTAGCAAAGTCAACTTAAATTCTTTCCAAGTGGTTATTCCTTGACATCCATTGATGGTTTGGTACATCCTCCACCAAGTAGCAGCACCTCTTTCAAAACACTGGAGAGCATGCTGGGTCATATACTTTCCATCTATAGTGTTATTCTTCATATGATCTTCCATGTTCTAAATCCATCGGTCCGTCTCCAATTGACTCATCGGTCCAAAAAAAATACAAGCTCTTCTCCATTCATCCTCTATTGGGTCCATGGGTTTTGGGGTGGGATAAGAGAGATAGAGAGGGATGCACACAATACAAACAAAAGTTTTGAAAAGACAGATTTTATTGTGGCTGTCGGAAAAAAAACATCAAACAAATGACAGCTCACAAACGTCGCATCTAACTTAGGTATATAACTGGGGTTTGGTATTCTAAAGGTCAATGTCGTCAAACTCTTCAAGTCTTGGTCATGCCTCCGACGGCTCCTTCTGATCATGCTTGTCCTTCTCAAGTTCTTTTGCCAAATCATCTCTGTTGACGTGAAGTCTCTCGCGACGTCCTTTAATATTTCTAGAGTTGCATTCCAAACTTCTGGGTTTCAACATCCTTGGCATGAACCATGTTCCTACTGTCCTTCAATTCCTGACGAATATCCGATATCTCGAGGTTTAGCTCCTCCGGCTTGGCTGCTTGCAGCTTCTGGGTCTTGAGTTCTTCACGAACTGTTTCCTTGTCAAATACGGCTTCCTGCAGATCCACCCTCACTTCTTGATGTAATACTCCAGATCCTGGTGATGCACCAGCTATGTTAAAACTGCATCCTGCTCATAGGTGCTCCATCAGCCTTCTACCATCCAATCCTTCCATGCATATGCATGCTTAACTCAGCACGGTGATAATAGCATAAATGGACAATAACATCATGGATAGCCGTCTTTTCTCGCTCTTGTCATTTCCATGAGCTACCATTCCATAGTTGATATCTCCTGCCTTAGGGTTTCCTTGACAAAAACTTTGAGTTTTTAACTCTCCATGCTCCGGTCTTACTCCAATACACCTTGATCTCGGGTATTGATAACTTCCATAGTCTGCTAAGTTCCATAAGGGGTGCCTTCCTAGGTCATACAAATCCGGAAATTCTTCAAAGCCTTCAAATTCTCCTAGTCTTCGGAGTCTTCACCGTTGTAGTTTCCATCAATGTAATACACGGTAAAATCCTCTTTATTCCAAAGTGGTCTTAGTTGTCCGATATCTTGTACTTCTTGGAGTGGTCTCATCTGCCGAATCTTCATGTGGTCAAAAGGGGAAAGGGGTATAGTCTCACTAAAAGGAATTTTTTGAATAAGCTCAGAAGAGAAGAGAGGTAAAAGATCTTTTTGAAAAAAAAGTAGTAGAGGAAATCTTTCCTATGGGCTTGCCAGTTTCTAGGGTCACGTCCCCAGGTCAACATGTGCTCTGATACCATCTTGTAGCGACCCGACCCGAATGGATCAAGTCTCTGTGCTTAAGTGTCATCCCTGGATCGGTATGCTGACACACACAATACTCGAGGATTTATAACAGAGATAAATCACATGTATAAATAACGTAAATAATATTACATCAATCCAAATTTAGCGGAAGCAACAAGGTTGTGGATTCCCATCAACACCAACGGCAAAGTTGAGTGTAAAAATCGTAACCCTAACGTATCACTTACTCGTCGTCTGAAAAGTCTGCAACATGAAACGTTGCAGCCCGAAAACGGGCCAGCACATGGAATATGCTCGCAATGTAACACATAGAGAGTAATGAAAGAATAAGCCTATACTACATGCATATATGGCTGGTGGAAAAGCTCTATGGTTATAATGGTTTTGCGAAAAGCCAATTTTTCCCTACTGCTAAGGAATAAATTTATTTAGCTATCATGGTTGTTGTTGAACATTGAGAATAGTTGACAGCATCCTCAATCCCAATTAAAAGTACTCATTAACAACCCAACAATATTAATTAGAGTAACATGATGAGATCAACAGGATAATCCAAGAACTAGATACTCAAGATGTCCATAACCGGGACACGGCTAACCATGATTAGTTTATACACTCTGCAGAGGTTTGCGCACTTTTCCCCACAAGACTCGATCGCCTCCGTTGGATTTCTCGCACTACATGATGTTTGAGAAACGGATGACCGAGACATAGTCATTCAGAAGCACTAGCACCTTACTTGTGGGTACACCGGTACACCTACTTTCCCCTACATCTGCTAGTCTACCCGTATGAGTTCGCACAACTTAATCAACTATGCCAGAGCCCATAATGGTTGTGGCTGCACACGGAAGTTTCTAGTTTGAATAATCTCATGATCCCTTTGAGCCTGGGTGGAGGTCCGAAGAAATACAGGCAAGTCCTGATAGAAACCAGGTGCCTCAATCCACCCAGATGTGTGTTTAAGTTGCCACCTTAAATAAACCATTAAATAACAATCTCACATCTGTCATAGATACACTCACCCAATCCACGTCTACTAGCATAGCATGGCAATATAAGCAAACGTATAAGTAACTCCCAAGGGTTTGATAATAAAACAGGTAATAGGTACTACCTCAACTACTTCCCAAAACCCACAATTTAATTAGATCCTAATCATGCAAGTGTTTGAGATAGATCTAATGCATAAAAACTGGGTATGAGAAGAGGTATGATCAAAGTGTTACTTGCCTGCAATGTTGATGAAGATGATTCGCACTCATAACTCTTGATAGGTCTACTCGTCACACTCCGGTCCATATATCGTAAGCAATCAATAGTAACCACACATAAGCAATCACTCAAAAGATCGGACCGAACGAAGAAAACGATTCAGAAAACATCAAACCAAGCAAATGACTCTTGCAACATAAAACAATTTCTAACAGTACCAAAATTATGTGAATTTGGCATTATCAGAAAGTTTAGGTCATGAGCTTCGATTTGCAAAAAGAATCAACTCAAACTGAGTTACGAAACTCAAGTTATGATCAAACGAAGTTTGAATAAAAATCTGTTTGAATTCAAATTTTAAAACTTTCAAAAACATGTTTGAGTTGGATTACTGGATAGAGGGGATCGTAATGAAGAAGTGGGCGTTGGTTTCGTTGAATTTGGATATACGAGTAAAAAGTTATAGCCGTTTGAAGTACAGGGGCTAAATTGTAAATAAAACATCTACAAAGAAGTCCCTGATCAAAACTAATAGAAAAAGAAAAGAACTAAATAACGAACGTTCGCTGCCGAACGTTTAACTAACGAATCCGTTCGCTGTGAAGACCTAACCAGCGAACGTTCTCGATAACTATGCTAAAAAGAAAACCGATCTAGTAAAATTAAACCAAACTAAAAGAAAAAAACCCTTAAATAATAAAATAAACCGGATCGGTTTTCTTGGGTTATACCGGTTCGGGAGAAGGGAAACCGGCAGCGGCGGCGGCTTTCTCCGGCGAGGTGGCGAACTCCGGCGGTCACAGAGGACGGCGGAGACGTCGGGGATGGGCGGCGCGGCGAGGGGAAGACGATGGCGGCATCGGCGGTGGTCGAGGGAGGGGGGGCAGAACAAGGCGCGGCGGCGGCGGCAGCTTACAATGGCGGCGGCGACGGCTCAGATGCGGCGAGGGCGGCGCGAGGCGAGGGGAGAGAAAAGAGGGCCGGGGGGTCTGGATTTCTAGGAGAGGAGGGCGAGTGGGGGCGGGGGGACGGGGGCGGTGGAGAGGCGGCGCGGAGGCGGAGTCCGGGAGGGACATGGGCGGCGGGCTGCTGGCGTGGCGGCGCATTGTCGTGGCGGGCGGCGTGAGTCTCATGGGAGCTCGGGACGGGCGCGAGATGGGCTGGGCCTGCACTGGCTCGGGTCTGGGCCGCCCAGGTCGAGCGAGGAAAGGGAGGAGAGAGAGCGCCTGGGCTTCGCCCGGCAATCGCTCAAGAGTTTTTTTAAGCATAAAAGAAAAATAAAAACAAAAGAAATAGAAATATTATATAGGCATATAATATATCAAAATTTACAGAAAAAGATTTTCTACAATATGGCCATTTTTATAATGCCAAATAAAATCCAGACAAAATCAAATAAAGCAAAGAGTGCTACTGCTCTAATAAAATCCAACAAAAATCATTTTTTTTAAATACCAAAATGACTTCAAATTTATTTCTCTCCAATTTTCTGATGTAGGGAATCATGTTACCCTATTTTCCATATATTTTATTTTTGGAGAAAAATAATTTGAATAAAACTCAAATAACTCCAAATTGAAAATAAATTCGAAAGAACTTTGAATTTAATTCTTTGAAACTCCCAACTCATATTTCATATGTTTAGAAGAAGTTGTTTTATCTTCGCTCGTGAAAATCATTGAGTTGTATAAAGTTTTAGACTTGGAAATATTCTCAAATGAAATTCAAATATTTTCAACACCCCTTGTCATTTAAATAAATGGAAGAAGTCATGTCGTCTTCTCTCCAGGGTTTTGTGGTGAAAAGAATTTGAATTCACGGAGAGCATAAAAGCAAAAATGAAAGTTTGGGAAAGTCCTTTTATTCCCTCTCATTTAACTTTCAAAAGTTCCAAATTCACTCACTTTCAGTCAATTAATCAAACAATCAATCAAAACTATCTATGTGTTTATAACATTCCAAAATTTAGAATTTTGGGATGTTACACGCCTCTTGTGCAGCCATCTCATCTAGCCTGGCCTGCTGCATCACATTGTAGAACGGGAGCTGATACGAGTGCGGGGATGCATTGAGGAGAGGAGGAGCTTCTTATGTACCAACCAGATGAGGGATGGTGTTTCTGCCATTAAGCACGTACACTGGGACAGACCACGAACGGCCAAGCCCCGGCAGCAAACCAACACGAGTGACCAAAAAACTGTGCGGGACCTCAGCAACATCCTTGATATGACACTTAACTAGAACACGAGCTTTGTTTTGTCCTGGGCGCGGCCAGACAAGCAGTTTACCAAAGTTGGAGATAGCCTTATGAATGTAATGCTCAGTTTGATAGTCCATAGGGAAAGCAAGAAACATAATCCAAACTTCATACTCAAAATCAGGCATGCACATATTAAGACCTTCATCATGCGGGACTAAAGAGAACGTGGAATCATCGGTCAAGGCATGAGGTCCCTCCTGAATCGCTGCATCTCTGCTTTCCATATCCGCAGAAACCACACACCCAATGCCAAGCGGATAGACGAAATCATCCAGCAGATCGTACTCCAGATCAACAGTAATAATGCGGTAAACTTCAGCCAGCCAGAACTGGTGATCAGACACTGGGGGATTGATGGAGACGATGGCATACCTATCGTGATTGAGCGAAGGATCATCCACCACCATGACATGACGCTGAACACGATGAGCTGGGCCTCTGTCAAAGGTCGATCCCACAAGAGCAAAGTAGAACGGGCGCACCGTGAAGTTTGCCATAGCTGCAATCCGTTGGCAACGAGCAGGAGCAGGAACCACCGGCGGCGAGGAGCCGATGGTGGTTTTTGGTGGAGGTGGCAGTCGTGGTGTGCTCGAGGGGGGCGTCTCTGCAGTCGATTGGGGAGTCTGGCAGGTGGAATTGACTACACAAGGGGGAGGGAGTTGTATCGGCAAGCAATGGGAAGGAGCCACGTTCGATAGGCATGAGATATTCTGTTTCTGAACCCAAACCTTGTGTACCTGCATATCCCGAATAGTGCGGGCTATACCAACATCTGCAGGGTTATCTGCCATAGAAGATAGCGGGATTTTCCTAGGTAGGATCTCAACAGAAGTAGATGCATGCGGTCCAATATGTGTCCAACGCACTTTAGGTAGCCGGCAACAAAGGTTCGGCTTATGGGCCCTATGGCCAAGGTGTTGACAAAGCAGGCATCGACGGAGCCCAGGGCAGTGAGCGGTCCGGCACAAGAGTCGAACAGTGTGCAGGTCAGACTTGCTAAGGAGTGGCCCAATATGCATGGCACATGACGTGATGGGGTTGGATCAACTGTCGGCACTGAATCTGAAGAATAACACAAACAATTTCCAGAGGTATCCCCACACTTTTGGCAAAAGATTCTAGTGCAAACTGAAGGTGAGTGACCAAACCTATCACAATGAGAACAGTGCTTAAGCCGCTCAAAAATATAATCCTTCGTGGGTATGCTAGGGAGACCCACCATTAATTTTACACTCTCATTATCATATCCATCTTGCCAACCATCAAGAATATGAAAAAGCTTTTCTTCAGGAATATTATCCCACAAACCCTGAAAAAACTGATGTCCACGGAAGGATGGCAACGTGACATGAGATCCAGACAGATTCGGAATATTGATGGCTCCAATACGAAAAGGATAGGGATGTTCCTGAGAATCCGGCCCCGATAAACTACCAAAAGATATATCCGGGGAGGGGCCGGCGCCAGAATGAGTCACCGTCGGCGAGTGAACCAACCCTAATTTACGAAAAACCATGAGAGATGCTGGATCAATACCATTTTTGGAGTTGGAGGAGAGCCAATTGGATTTAATTGCCAGGCCAGGCGAAGATGCCAAGACATTGAGTTCAGTATCCGCATGCCAACCAATGATCCGAGACCGAGAATTTGCACCTCTATGGAGGTGAAAATGACATATGAAATCCGGCCAGATGCGATCTCGTAGGCCAAAAATGAAATGACCCACCCGATTGGAAGCCACTGAGAACCGAAAACGACGATCACCCAATTGGATCACATTAAATCCTTCACTGAGACCTCCAATACAAGATAGTAAAGCCAATCCCACAGATTCAATCGAGAGAGGAAATGAGGCCGAGGAGAAGGAAACTTCAAGGAAGAACTCTGATGTAGGGTGGAACCCTATGTGGACGATCTTTCACGTTTGGAGAGGATCCCTACGAGGAGCACGAAGAACGAGCGGAAGAGCACGAGGGAAATCACGGGGGAAAACACAAGAGAATCACTCAAACCAACAAGATTCGATTACACATGCGCTAGATCGATGAACATAAAGAGAGATACACGATCCACAATCAACAAAGGACGATACAAGAGGTAACTGGGTTCTTCTCCGTGAGGGGGTCTTGATTGTCTTCCCTTGAAGGGGTCTTGAATCCGCTTGGGGGATCTTCTCCGAAGAGGTCCTGAGCTCCGAGGAGAAGTAACCAAGTGGATGAGCAAGGCTCTCACACAAAATATGAGCTAAACCATGCTAACCCTAACTAGGAGGAGGTGGGGGAGTATATATAGTGCTAGCCCACGAAGGGGTAAGTGAGGGCGAAGGGGTACATGGGCTCGGCCCGATACACTATGCGCAGACAGGCCGGAAGTTCCGGGCGGGGCCGTAAGTTCCGGGCAGGTTCCGGCCGGGTTCCGAGCTATCCAGAGAGTTGGCGCACTCGGGGCTGGTCTGGACTCCGTGGGCCGGAGGTTCGGGAAGGCCGGAAGGTCCGGGGGGCGGAAGTTCCGGCAGGCGGAAGGTCCGGGTTTTCCGTAAGCTTGTCCTCGCTTCTTCTTCCTTCTCCTCTTCCATGCTTGGCCTTGGTCCTTGGATCCTCCATGGTCGTCTCGGTTGTACCTGAGTATATGCAAGGTCCATGCATGAGGTAGTAGCCATGTCTCACATGAGGAATGTGACGGTTCGAAGAGGAGTGAGTTCACCTTGTGTCCAATGGCGTATGGTCGAGGTCTCGTCATATGTCCTCTTGGGACTTGGAGAGTAGCCTGAGTGTACATGGGGATGAACGTGGGATGCTCCGCATCATCTCCCCTCCCTTGGGAAAGATCCGACCTCGGATCGTGATCCTCATCACCATGGAAACGGTTGTCGTGGACGGACTTGTAGTTGGACGAAGTTGAAGACATTGCGCAATCCAAGTACTCCAAGGTGTCTCCGGTATGTGGTACATGCAAAATGAGCAAACACAAAGTACACTTGGAAATACAATGGTTAGCGCACACAAAATGTCCATCAATTAAGCGTGAGTCCGTGCGAAGGGATAGTGCGTGACAAAGTGCATGAAGCTTATCAAGATGATATAGAATGATATGCAAAGCATTCATGGGATAATTAGCACGGTGCACAAAGCGACAAATACTACCATTGTGCAAAATGATGTCATAGAGGGATGGTTTATCAATAGCATGAATATGGCAATGGATGCTCAATAATATTATGTTATCATGCAATTGATGGTAGGCAATGTGCTCATTATGTATGAATATGCCATCAAGAAAGATCACGACAAATTTGCTAAGGAAATGCACAAGCTTGTATACCATGGATGACATGGAAATAGGTGTAACAAGACAAGCATAATTGGTGTCAATCCATGCATAGGGTGCAAACTTGTGGTGAGTATGATATGTCCATCGAGCATGACATGAGGAAGCACAATCAACAAATATGTATGTGTTGGTGCAATGTGTCAAAGGAGTGTTGATGTACCAATGCTCGATGTCGTGGCATGAGTGGAGGTTCGAAGGTGCATCCAAGAAGTCCGAGCGCTCCTCAACTTGAAGGTCCAAAGGGTCCATCTTCAATGTCGCTCCTCCGGTCGCGAGATGTATCATGTAGACAACAAGAAGGAAACAACAATGAAAGAATGACCCATCCAATATGCATATGTGAGGATGGCTCAAAGGGAAGGAGTTCACCTTTATGAGGATGTCAAAGATGTTGGAGTTGCACATCTTGTATGCCTTCACATAACCAATATGTCTCATGAAGGTACCGCCTTGTGAATCCTTCAAAATGAAAGAACATGACAAACACTCGGAAAAACAAATGAGGTTAGTGCAAATGCAAGACCTATCATTTGAGGGGCGAGATACCAAACAAGTGTATGCATCATTCTCATCATAAGAAAGGACAATGGAGCATTTCATAGTATGGAGGCATATGATGCAAGAACAACCAAATACAATAGGCTCAATCAACCAAGCATGCATCACAAGTGAAGTGTCCAAGTCTCCAAGATCATTAAGCATAGAGGCAACTATTGGAGGCAAGCGACAATAAACAAGATATATCACGTGAGAGGCATGAATATATATGTCATCAACCCAAGAAAGCGAGTAAGAATAGAACATGGGTGATGCAACATAGCAAGCAATCATAGTGATCAAGTCAAGCAAGCTAGTAGTGCGAAGATGCAACGTACTAGAAGGAATCATGGCAAACATGTCATGTGTGCAAATGGTGGGCATATATAATGCACATGACATTTCACAATCATAAAGGCAAGATACGAGCAAAATAGCATCAATAGCATGGGGCACATGATAAACATGGCAATAGCAACAAGGCTCTCCACCAAGCATGCAAATACACATAGAAGTAGCATAATTGTGAATCATGGGTAAATGCAAGCAAGGGTCACAATTGCATGGCAAAGGCATAGAAGCAAAAATAACATGCAAAGTGAACACGATAGTATGGGCATAAGGTGACAAGTGGTAAATAGCCCATAGCCGTGTGAGAGCCAAGTAGAAGAGATGCGCGTAGTCCTTGTGCGGAGGGAATGGTGGTAAGGATACTCTACGGGATCCCAAATCGTCATTGCTCTCAAGAGCTCGTTTCGTCAACTCTTGGGATTTAGAGGTTGACGAGTATACATGAGTACCTACACAAAACAAAGGCAAGGGAAAAATTGTGTGTGCGTGGTAGATGTACACATCATCCATCATGATGCGCACGTGCATGTGTCGGTTAGCACAAAATATCCAATGATCAAAGAAATGAGATTCGTGATATAGAAACATGTCATCCATCATGAGAGGTTTGGTATTATGTATAGCATAATGGAGACTCAAATTGTGTAATGCATCATGGGAAATATGTAGAGCATTGTTATGCGTGGGAGGCATATGGTGCAAGCAATTATGAAAATCATGCAAAGTATGGAATGCATCAAAATCTCCTAATATGTATGAGGAAACTATGGGGGTCTCCTCATGAGCATTAATGGAAACATCACATGGAGAATATTGACAACATCCAAAACAATGCATATTTGGAACAATGTGATCACGGCATGACATAGTAGATGAATTGCGCAAATCATGCAAAGGAAACATGGCAATATAATCACAAGAGAAACAAAAGCCAATGACCATCATCTCGTCATCTATGCCATAAGTGCAAATGGGATTTATGTTAACGGGGCATGCATAGTTACTATGTTGAGATTGAAATGAGGCTATATGGGAGATCTCACTCATAGCATATGACAAGTTCAATGGGTTGTCAAACATGATGTGACCAATAGAATTTTCACAAGATATCCTATGAAGCATAGCATCACAACTAGGCAACTCAACATGCTCATCATCATATTCATCATAAATAGGTAAGTCAAGGCATGAAGAAGTCTCACTAGCATGAAGCATGGTAATAGGTGGGTCAACATCATGGGAGCAATAGATGGTAAGAGAGTCCACTAGTGGGACAAGAGAAGCACCGTCACCTATGTTACCTTTGGAGCGTCGCTCATGTGTTGTAGGTGAGGTGTCGAAGATCCACTCGTTGTCATCTTCGTTTTGATGTAACCATGTGGGGGGTGCATCATTGTCCACCATGGCCATCCTCGTCTCCATTGGAGGGATGGACTCGTCGAAGATAGGTATGTCGTCATGTAGGAGACCTAGCACCAAAGAAGAAAACACACTAGGAGTAGAGGTTAAGTCATTAGAAATCATAGTGGCCTCACATGCCGTGTCAACTACCTCACTCGCTAAGTGTTGTGGCTCACTCACTCCCAATATGATGCTCTCACTTTCGTATGGTTGGTGGAGTCACTCAAATGGCTCTCAACCTCACATAGGATGTGTGGCATGCTGTCAAGTGTGGGACTAGTGGTGGTCACACTCATCCTCTCATAGGAAATGCACTCAATGTCATATAGGGTGGAGTCACTCATCTCACTCATGGGTTGGTGGCTCTCCTCACATGGCAACTGGGTCATCTCATGATATGTGGGTGTCGGAGAGATGTTGGTGCAAATGTCTCCATGCTCAACTCCTATCGTTGCCTTGGTTGAAGGAATAGTCCCACGCTCAACCTTCTTGTCGCCGTCTTGGTGTTGGAGGCCCATATGATGTGGCACCTCGTAGCTCGTCTTCATGACCGAAGGGAGTTTCCCATGCTCGGCCATCTTCCTTGGGGGGCTTCCGAAGGTGGAAGTGTCACCCTCGCTCGTAGGTAGTCACCTTGGACTTGATGAAGTCGATGTAGGCGTACATGTGGGAAGTAGGCGAAGATGTCGTACGTCCAGAGGTGAAGATGCCTTGAGAACACTTGGCGAAGATGCCGAAGTGGTTGGTGTAGTAGCCTAGCATTCTCGTGGTGGTGCTTGTCTCGCGGTCTTCTCTTTTGCTCATGAAGCTTGGACTTGGCGTGAAGTAGGTCTTGTTGGGACTTGTACATTCGAGCTTGTGGAGCATCTTCATGTTGATGGTGTCGTTGTCGCACTTGAGCTCGTAGTAGATGTCGTTCATCGTCGTGCACATGATGCTTGGAGGTGACTTTCCCTTCATGACGATGTTGATCACGAACGTGATGGTGGTCGCCATGTTGACGATTTACGCTTGCATTGTTGTCGCGCTCCAAAGACTTGTGGCTTGAATGTTGCTGCCTTGAAGATGACGAAGGGGAAGAAGACTTGATCAAGGCTCTAATCTCCTCCATCCTTGCATCTTGCTCCTCTTTATGTGCGGAAAGCTTGTTGTCGATGTAGTCCCTTTTCCTTGCTTTGGAGATATGAATGTCGATGGAGAGGTTCTCGATGCGCTCTTGCAATCTTGATTGTGCGCCTTGCATTTGTCGTTGTAGATCGAAGATGGACGCTTTGGTGATGTAGTTGTTCACGCCGTCGTTGTTGTCGAAGACCGGAGATGAAATGCCTTGCCTATCCATCACAAGACTCGAGCAACTATGAGTGGGAGAAAGAGAGAACTTGACCAAATGTACCTTGACCGATGTTGAAAATGGATCAATGATCACTCAATGTGTAACAAGGAAATAGCACAATTGGTACCAATTCTTGTCGGTTTCTCACACCTACACAAGTAAAAGCTTATGGTGGAGCTCGGTGAGGATAGTGGCACAAAAATTTGATGCAAAATATTAGCAAGAGTCAATAATGTAGAAAGAGATTCACAAATTCGCAAGTGAAACAAGTAGACCAATAGCAATGAATGGCACACGGAAACGCACACACGGATAGATAAATGGGGCCGTGCAACCTAAGAATGAGCTCAAAATGTGGAATCCACCTGTAACATCCCAAATTTTCAATTTGGAATGTTATACATAGAGCATCATTGCATATCATTTTTTTTGTTGCATTTTTGCTCGATCCTAGAAATTCTACACAACTCAAGGACCCACGGAGAGAGTTGGGGATTTTTGTTATTTTCATATTTGAGTTTTCTCAAATTTTGAAAATAGGATCATTTGATTTTTATTATTTTATCTTCAATTATTTATACTATAATAATATGAGAGAAGGAATAAAATGACTTTCCCAAAATAAAGAAATAATGAAGATTTAATAATAAAATCAAATAAGATTTTATTTTGGAGTTTTTCGCCTTTTTATTTGAATTTCGGAAAACTGCGCGTTTTCTAAAATTGCATTTAGGCCCAAAATAAATGTTCATTAAATCCGGCTTGATTTTAGAAGCCGGGGAAAATTTATTTCGGGATTTTTGGAGTCCGTTTAGTATTTATTTTTATTTTTCTTTTCTGCGCGTAATTATTTAAAAAACGCCAAGACCGACCCTCTGAGCCATGTCCGCCTAGGACTCCCGGCCCGTGAGGCTTTATAAGCCGGCCCACCCGGGGCCAAACCCTAGCCTCAGCCCCGCCCGACCCGCGCCGCCGGTTTTTCTAAAAACCGGGCGGTTTTCTTTCGGTTTTTCTTTCTTTTTTTGTTTCGTTTTTTATTAGATTCGGTTTTTTCGGTTAAGGTTAATTAACGAACGTTCATTCGTTAGTTCGTTTAAACGAACGCGTTCGTCAGATTAGTTTAGTTAACGAACGTCCGTTCGTTAACCCGTTCGTCGTTTTTCTTTTTCTCGGATTTAATCCGCGATTTTTCTGATCGCGATTCCAGATCCGATTTTCGCTTTTAGTATAACTTTTCGCTTGTT
Organism: Aegilops bicornis; assembly: GCA_021605145.1. NCBI lineage: Eukaryota > Viridiplantae > Streptophyta > Magnoliopsida > Poales > Poaceae > Aegilops > Aegilops bicornis. The sequence continues at coordinate 238,126,750 of CM038669.1, forward strand.
TATCGGAATCAGCGATTCAAGCTACCGGAGTTTCGTCTAGAAACCCTCTTTCCGAATAATCTACTTAAACAAGTTTTTGCTTCTGTAAAAATTTGACTTAGATCCAGATTAGTAAAACGAAGTCGCTTTTCTTCCGCCGTTAGACTTTCGCTGTTTCGCTTGATTTGATTCTTTTGCAAACCGGAGTTCTTAAGTTGAACTATCTGGCTAGATCTATTTGAGTTTTACCTGTGCATTAGATGAGTACTTATTGTATGCTTGTTTGTTTGCTCGCGATAGAATACGAGTGCGCCGCTTGTTACTTCGAGTCTCTAGGTTTCGCGGATCATCAGCAAGGCAAGTAACACTTTGATCATACCTCTTCTCATACCCAGTTTTTATGCATTAGATTTATCCTCAAACACTTGCATGATTAGGATCTAATTAAATTGTGGGTTTTGGGAAGTAGATTGAGGTAGTACCTATTACCTGTTTTATTATAAACCTTTGGGAGTTACTTCTACGTTTGCTTATTTTGCTATGCCATGCTAGTAGACGTGGATTGGGTGAGTGTATCCATGACAGATGTGAGATTGTTATTTAATGGTTTATTTAAGGTGGCAACTTAAACACACATCTGGGTGGATTGAGGCACCTGGTTTCTATCAGGACTTGCTCAGTATTTCTTCGGGCCGCCACCTGTGCTCAAAGGGATCATGAGATTATTCAAACTAGAAACTTCCGTAGCAGCCACAAGCCATTATGGGCTCCAAGATAGTTTATTGTTGTGCGAACTCTTACGGGTAGACTAGCGAGATGTAGGGGAAAGTAGGTGTACCGGTCTACCCACAAGTAAGGTGCTAGTGCTTCTGAAAGACTTTGTCTCGGTCATCCGTTTCTCAAACACCATGTAGTGCGAGAAATCAAACGGAGGCGATCGAGTCTTGTGGGGAAAAGTGCGCAAACCTCTGCAGAGTGTATAAACTAATCATGGTTAGCCGTGTCCCCGGTTATGGACATCTTGAGTATCTAGTACTTGGATATCATGTGAATCTCATCATGTTACCTCTAATTAATATTGTTGGGTTTATTAATGAGTATTTTTAATTGGGATTGAGAATGTTGTCAACCATTCTCAATGTTTTACAACCACCATGATAGTTAAATAAATTTATTCCTTTGCAGTAGGGAAAAATTGGCTTTATGCAAAAACTGTAACCATAGAGCTTTCCACGGCCATATATGCATGTAGTATAGGCTTATCATTCCATTATTGTCTATGTGTTACATTGCCAGCATATTCCTTGTGCTGACCCGTTTTCGAGCTGCAACGTTTCATGTTGCAGACTTTTCGCATTTGACAGTAAGGTGCATAGGTCGTGGTTCTATACTCAGTGATGCCGTTGGAGTTGATGGACTCGCTTATTCTTCCAAGCCTTCCGTTGTTATCGTTATTAGATGGCCTTAAGCCATATTTATTTTATTAAGTTCTCTCTTGAGACATTCGATTGTAATAAGTGTGTGATTGCTACTCTGTTATAAATCCTTCGAGTACTGTGTGGTGTCAGCATTACTGATCCTGGGATGACACTGAGCACAGAGATCAGACTGTTTGAGGTCTGGTCGCTACGAAGATGGTATCAGAGCACACGCTGACTGTAGGACACGACCATTAAGCTAAAACCCTAGATCACTACTCTCTTCTCATTTCTAACTCCTCATCTTTTCTACTCTTCTAGGATGACGGAAGCGAGGATCAAGTTCACTCAGCCGGATGACGATACACCCTTCGGACGACACCTGAATGAAGTCACTAAGTACCTTAACATCGGATTACCAAGCTTCACCGGGACCTACAATTCTACTTTACCTGAAGAAGAGCGCTGGAAGATTCAAGCTCAAGTTCCCGGAAGGACGTTTGCGCCAATCACGGAGCCCATAGAGTGTGTTTTCAATGCACCAACCTCGAGTCCGGAAAGAGCATGGCAGCTCACATAACCATGGGACGCATTGGAGAAGTTTGAAAAGACGACCTCAAGGATACTATCTACCAGATTTATGGCATTTAGATGAACAATGGGAGATAGTTGGCACTAAGAAGGATCGATCCATTACAGCTTTCATCCAGGAGTTAAACCAGCACATTCGACGCCAGGAGAACCAGATGTGCGCAGACATGATGGAGTTGAAGACAGCAAAAGCCAAGATTGTCGAAATAGAAGGAGAACTGAAGGCCACTCGTAAGGACTACATGGAGGAGATTGTAGCTCTAGTGGGACAAAATAGCGATCTTAAGGATAGGATTGAAGAACTCATGGGAAATTCAGCACCCGGAGGAGAAGATGAAGATAGCACCTGTCCAAAGAACTACATCATCATCGACGACACCGATTCCGATCCTAGTGATGATGATTACGAAGATGAAGCTGGAGCAGATATCATGGAGTCTTCATCGGAGCAGTTTTTCTAGTTGACCACCATAACAGTAGTAGATTACCCCCATTTTATATTAGTTTTAGATTCAGCACTTTGTAACGATAGATAGACCATTGTATGCCCTTGTTTGAATTGATTGGAGTGATATTGTGTGATTTGTCTCATGTGCATATGGGTAGTGTTTCTCTCTAGACCTCATTCTATTCTAAATTCTCGTCTTTTCTTTAAACCCCTCAGATGCCTCCGAGACGCGACCCTGGATTTGTTTTCCCGCCAGAGATCACTCAGTTGATTCAGTAGCAGAATGCCTTGATTCAAACATTGGTACAGAACCAAAGCAACAACAACAACAACCCACCGCCATCACCACATGTTGACCACTTGACCCGTTTCTTAAGGCTGAATCCGACGGTGTTTTCCAGTAGCACCGAGCCGATTGTTGCAGATGATTGGCTCCGTAAGATAGGGAGGGAGTTGACCACTGCAGGTTGTACAGATGGAGAAAGGGTGAAATTTGCCGCACATTAGCTCGAAGGACCCGCAGCAAAGATGGTGGGAGAATTTTACAGCCACTTACCTCAGAGACACTGTCACATGGGATCAGTTTCAGCAAGCTTTCCGTACTGCCCATGTTTCAGCAGGAGCCATGGCCATGAAGAAGCGTGAGTTTCGCAACTTACGCCAAGGAGGACGGACAGTTGGCCAGTATGTAGATGATTTTAGTAAGTTAGCACGTTATGCCCCAGATGACGTTGCTATGGATGCAGCTAAGCAGGAGAAGTTTCTAGAAGGACTGAATGATGAGCTGAGCATGCAGTTGATGGTAGCCACTTTCAATAACTACCAGGAGTTGGTAGACCGTGCTCTCATGATTGAAGGGAAGCAAGCAGATTGACTATCGCAAGAGGAAGTATGGACAGGGAAGAATAACTCGGAGCTTCAGAACTTCGATTTACCCCAAAGACAGGGGGACAATTTCAGCATACCCAGGGAGGAGGTAGCTCGCACAACCATAATGGCACCAAGAATGGGAACGGGAATGGAGGAAGTAATGGACAAAACCGCACCAACCCGTCAACACCATCCAAGGTAGACCTGAGCCACATCACTTGCTTTATGCCGCAAGATCGACATTATGCAAATGATTGTCCGTAAGGCCGTAATGGAAATGGCAATGGAAGCTCAGGAAAGAAGCCGAACCCTTTTAACAAAGGACAAGTGAACCACGTCATCGTGGAGGAGGTTGAAGCTCAGCCAGATGCAGTAATAGGTAAGTTTTTGGTTAAGTCATTTATTGCAGTTCTTCTTTTGATCTTGGTGCATCGCATTCATACATATCAAGGGGATTTGTGGATAAGTTTAGCCTACCCACTAGAAATCTTAAGACACCCATGCTAGTAAGCTCACCGGGAGCGGAGTATATGGCCAGTCAAGGATGTTTTCAAGTGCCATTAAGTATAGGGAGGCATGTTTTCCCAACGGATTTAATTATATTGGAATCCCAAGGTTTGGATGTAATTCTTGGTATGAATTGGTTGTCGATGTATGGAGGAAACATCGATTGTGCCAGTAAGACAATTTTGCTTACGACACCAGAAGGAAGGAGAGTCAAGTATGTATCACGGCATGAGCCGAGGAGAGCACATGTAAATTCCTTATCAGGAGTTGTGCAGGAGGAAGTACCATTGGTAAGGGATTATCCGGACGTGTTTCCAAAAGAGTTGCTAGGCATGCCACCGGATAGAGACATTGAGTTTCCGATTGAACTACTGCCAGGCACTGGGCCGATATCTAAGAGACCGTATAGGATGCCAGCCCAGGATTTGGAGGAAATTAAGAAGCAGATTAAGGAGTTACTGGATAAAGGTTTTATTCGCCCAAGTTCTTCTCCTTGGGGATCACCAGTACTTCTAGTGGAGAAGAAGGATGGATCATTAAGAATGGTTGTTGATTATCGAGGTGAACGAAGTGACCATTAAGAACAAGTACCCGTTGCCGATGATCAATGACTTGTTTGACTAGTTGCAAGGAGCTAAGGTGTTTTCAAAGATCGATTTGCGATCAGGGTACCATCAGTTAAAGATTCGAGAGCAGGATATACCTAAGACGGCTTTTACCACCAGGTACGGGTTGTATGAGTACACCGTTATGTCATTTGGACTGACTAACGCACCTGCCTATTTTATGAACATGATGAACAAAGTGTTTATGGAGTTTTTGGATAAGTTCGCCGTGGTGTTCATTGATGATATTTTGGTTTACTCGAAGAATGAAGAGGAACATAAGGAGCATTTGCGTTTGGTACTCGAGAAGCTCAAAGAACACCAGTTATACGCCAAGTTTAGCAAGTGTGAGTTTTGGTTGAAGGAAGTTGGGTTTCTTGGACATGTTATATCCGGAGAAGGTATAACAGTAGACCCCACTAAAGCTGTCACTGTAACAAACTGGGAAGCGCCAACAAAAGTTGGAGAGATCCGGAGTTTCCTTGGACTCGCAGGATACTACCGGAGATTCATTGAGAATTTCTCAAGGATTGTGAAGCCTATGACAGAATTATTGAAAAAGGATACCAAGTTCGTTTGGACTGAGGAGTGTAAAGCTAGTTTCCAAGAGTTGAAGAAACGTTTGGTTACCTCACCAGTGTTAATTCTGCCAGATCAGAGCAAGGATTATGAGGTGTATTGCGACGCTTCACGACGAGGACTTGGAGCAGTGCTTATGCAGGAGGGGAGAGTTGCTTCGTATGCTTCAATGCCTTAAGCCTCATGAGCTAAATCATGCTACACATGATTTGGAGTTAGCAGCCGTAGTGCATGCGTTGAAAACATGGAGACATTTCCTCATTGGAAATCATTGTGAGGTGTATACGGATCACAAGAGTTTGAAGTACATCTTCACGCAGAAGGAACTAAATCTCAGGCAAAAGAGATGGTTGGAACTCATCAAAGATTATGACATGAGATTACACTATCACCCCGGAAAGGCTAACGTTGTAGCAGACGCGTTGAGCCGTAAGAGTCACGTCAACACACTAATGACAGGAGAAATACCAAAGGAATTAGCCAAGGATCTTCGAGACTATGTTTGGAAATAGTTCCGAGAGGCTATGTAGCAGCATTGGAGATTCCGTCAACTTTGATGGACAAGATCAGGGAGGCTCAGAAGACTGACAAAGAGATTGCCTCTATAAAGGAGAAAATGAGAGAAGGCAAGGCTAAGGGATTTCGTGAGGATGAGCACGATACCCTATGGTTTGAAGACCGTGTTTATGTGCCCAATGACCCGGAGATCAGGAAGTTGATTCTACAAGAGGCACATGATTCACCATATTCGATTCACCCAGGAAATACCAAGATGTATTTGGATTTGAAGAATACTTTCTGGTGGACCGGAATGAAGAAGGATATTGCAGAGTACGTAGTAGTTTGTGATGTATGTCAGAGGGTGAAGGCAGAACATCCGAAGCCAGCAGGATTGTTACATCCATTGCCTATACCCGAATGGAAGTGGGATAAACTAGGTATGGGTTTCATCACGGGATTGCCCAGGAGTCGTTCGGGCTATGAATCGATTTGGGTTGTAGTCGATCGTTTGATGAAGGTAGCTCATTTCATTCTAGTAAAGACTACCTACAGCAGTGCCAAATTGGCTAAGATATACATGACCAGGATTGTATGCTTGCATGGAGTTCCGAGGAGTATCAGACGATAGAGGAACCGGTTTACCTCAAAGTTCGGAAGCAGCTTACGAGACTTTAGGAACCAGGCTGGAGTTTAGCACAACTTTTCATCCATGCATGGATGGACAAACCGAGAGAGTCAACCAGATTTTGGAGGATATGCTTAGAGCTTGTGCTTTGGATTATGGATCAAGTTGGGATGACAATTTGCCATATGCAGAGTTTTCTTATAACAACAGCTACCAAACCAGTCGAAGATGGCCCCTTTCAAGCCTTGTACGGAAGGAGGTGCAGGACCCGTTGTTGTGGGATGAAGTTGGAGACCGCCATTGTTTGGACCGGATTTGATTAAGGAGTGCGAACGGAAAGTAAAGTTGATTCGCGATAGGCTCAAGGTAGCCTACCAAGACAGAAAAGCTATGCGGATTCAAAACGCAAGGAGATGTAATCTGAAGTCGGAGACAGAGTTTATCTTCGAGTATCGCCGCCGAGGAGTTAAGCGTTTTGGTGTTAAAGGAAAGTTAGCGCCCGATTTGTAGGACCTTATCGTGTTTTGGAACGCATGGGAGAAGTTATGCAAGTTGGAACTACCCGAAGGATTGTCAGGAGTTCATGATGTGTTTCATGTTTCTCAGTTAAACAAGTGTCACGCAGAGATGGCCGATATACCACTGAGAGATACAGTGCCACTGGAACCGATTCAGTTGAATGATGATTTGACCTACGAGGAGAAACCGGTTAAGATTCTGGAGTATGCCAGCCGAGTCACCCGCAGCAAGGTCATTAAGTTTTGCGAAGTTCAGTGGAGCCACCACACCGAGGATGAAGCCACACGGGAGCGAGAGGAAGATTTGCTTAAGGACCACCCTCACCTATTTTCTAGTTAACCCGAATCTCGAGGGCTAGATTCATCTTAAGGGGTAGGTTTGTAACATCCCAAATTTTCAATTTGGAATGTTATACATAGAGCATCATTGCATATCATATTTTTTGTTGCATTTTTTCTCGATCCTAGAAATTCTACACAACTCAAGGACCCATGGAGAGAGTTGGGGATCTTCGTTATTTTCATATTTGAGTTTTCTCAAATTTTGAAAATAGGATCATTTGATTTTTATTATTTTATCTTCAATTATTTATACTATCAAAATATGAGAGAGGGAATAAAATGACTTTCCCAAAATAAAGAAATAATGAAGATTTAATAATAAAATCAAATAAGATTTTATTTTGGAGTTTTTTCCTTTTTATTTGAATTTAGGAAAATGCGCGTTTTTCAAAATTGCATTTAGGCCCCAAATAAATGTTCATTAAATCCGGCTTGATTTTAGAAGCCGGGGAAAATTTATTTTGGGATTTTTGGAGTCCGTTTAGTATTTCTTTTTTTTCTGCGCGTAATTATTTAAAAAAAACGCGCACCAACCTACGGGCCGTGTCCGCCTAGGACTCCCGGCCCGTGAGGCTTTATAAGCCGGCCCACCCGGGGCCAAACCCTAGCCTCACTTCGCCGACCTTGCCGCCGACGCCGCCGCCGACGCCGGATCCCGTCGCCGCCACGCCCGACCCGCCTCACGACCCGCCGCCGCCCGCCCGACCTCGCCCGACCATTGTCGCGGATCCCGCCGCCGAGGTTCGCCGCCTCGATCCGCGTGCCGGTTTTTCTAAAACCGGCGGTTTTCTTCGCTTTTTTGTTTCGTTTTTTATTAGATTCGGGTTTTTTTTCGGTTTAGGTTAATTAACGAACGTTCGTTCGTTAGTTCGTTTAAACGAACACGTTTGTCAGATTAGTTTAGTTAAGGAACGTCCGTTCGTTAACCCGTTCGTCGTTTTTCCTTTTCTCGGATTTAATCCGCGATTTTTCTGATCGCGATTCCATATCCGATTTTCGTTTTAGTATAACTTTTCGCTCGTTTATCGGAATCAGGCGATTCAAGCGCCTGGAGTTTCATCTTGAAACCATCTGTCCGAATAATCTACTTAAACAAGTTTTTGCTTCTATAAAATTTGACTTAGATCCAGATTAGTAAAACGAAGCTGTTTTCTTCCGCCATTTGACTTTCGTTGCTTCGTTTGATTTGATTCTTTTTGCAAACTGGAGTTCTTAAGTTGAACTATCTGGTTAGATCTATTTGAGTTTTACCTGTGCATTAGATGAGTACTTATTGTATGCTTGTTTGTTTGTCTGTGATAGAATACCCGGAGTGTGCCGCTTGTTACTTCGAGTCTCTAGGTTTCGCGGATCATCAGCAAGGCAAGTAACACTTTGATCATACCTCTTCTCATACCCAGTTTTTATGCATTAGATCTATCGTCAAACACTTGCATGATTAGGATCTAATTAAATTGTGGGTTTTGGGAAGTAGATTGAGGTAGTACCTATTACCTGTTTTATTATAAACCTTTGGGAGTTACTTCTACGTTTGCTTATCATGCTATGCTATGCTAGTAGACGTGGATTGGGTGAGTGTATCCATGACAGATGTGAGATTGTTATTTAATGGTTTATTTAAGGTGGCAACTTAAACACACATCTGGGTGGATTGAGGCACCTGGTTTCTATCAGGACTTGCATGTATTTCTTGGACCGCCACCCGTGCTCAAAGGGATCATGAGATTATTCAAACTAGAAACTTCCGTGTGCAGCCACAAGCCATTATGGGCTCTGGCATAGTTGATTAAGTTGTGCGAACTCTTACGGGTAGACTAGCAGATGTAGGGGAAAGTAGGTGTACCGGTCTACCCACAAGTAAGGTGCTAGTGCTTCTGAAAGACTATGTCTCAGTCATCCGTTTCTCAAACACCATGTAGTGCGAGAAATTAAACGGAGGCGATCGAGTCTTGTGGGGAAAAGTGCGCAAACCTCTGCAGAGTGTACAAACTAATCATGGTTAGTCGTGTCCCCGGTTATGGACATCTTGAGTATCTAGTACTTGGATATCATGTGAATCTCATCATGTTACCTCTAATTAATATTGTTGGGTTTATTAATGAGTATTTTTAATTGGGATTGAGAATGCTGTCAACCATTCTCAATGTTTAACAACCACCATGATAGTTAAATAAATTTATTCCTTTGCAGTAGGGAAAAATTGGCTTTATGCAAAAACTGTAACCATAGAGCTTTCCACAGCCATATATGCATGTAGTATAGGCTTATCATTCCATTATTGTCTATGTGTTACATTGCCAGCATATTCCATGTGCTGACCCGTTTTCGGGCTGCAATGTTTCATGTTGGAGACTTTTCAGACGACGAGTAAGGTGCATAGGTCGTGGTTCTATACTCAGTGATGCCGTTGGAGTTGATGGACTCACTTATTCTTCCAAGCCTTCCGCTGTTAACGTTATTAGATGGTCTTAAGCCATATTTATTTTATTAAGTTCTCTCTTGAGACATTCGATTGTAATAAGTGTGTGATTGCTACTCTGTTATAAATCCTTCGAGTCTGCCTCGGTGTCAAGATTATCGATCCAGGATGACACTGAGCACAGAGATCAGACTGTTTGAGGTCTGGTCGCTACACCACCAAAACGCTCGTGTTGCACAACTCAAGAGAGACGCTAGCACGATTGCTCAATAGGCGGATACGACACTTGTGCACAACCTATAAGATGCAAAATGGATAAACTTCTATCCCAAGTATGCTATGTATGTATGGTTCCCGGTGTTTGATCCAAGATGATCGGATATGACAATCTTATATGCAATGTGGTATGATGCTATGGCACTTGCTTACAAACTCTTTGCTCTCTCTTTTTCTTTGCTTAAAAGCTTATTCTCTTCTTTTTTGTATGGCCACTTTTGCACAATGCACAAACCAAGATTGCAATTGTGTATATGCGGGAACAAACTTGTAACACAAGATATGATAGAAATATATGCACCACGATGATATGGTATGTATGCTATGGGAAGTATGATCACTAATGTGCACAAGTAACGTTGCCGGCAATACTCAAATGGCTAGTCTCGATAGGCAAGTAACGCAAAATGGGCTAGGGGTTAACAATGCAATGGCAAGGGGAATATACAAAGGAGGATACCACGATTCCAAGTTGATATGGAGGTTACCGTGCGACGATGATGAGTGGCGGTGTTCTTGATGTAGAAACCAAGATGATGGAATCTCGTCCCTAAGTAACCGAAACACCTTAGGAAACGGAAAAACCGCGAACTCAAAATCTCAAATGTCAAATGTCAAAATGGTGGTAGCAGGAATGCGGTGGTGGTTGCGGAAGTATTGGTGGAAACCTGATGTAGGGTGGAACCCTAATCGGAGATCTTTCACGTTTGAAGGGGATCCTACGGGGAAAACACGATGAACAAGCGGAAGAACACAAGGGAAAACACACGAGAGAATCACTAAACCGACAAGTATCAATCACACAAGGGCTAGATCACCGAACACAAAAGGTAGCACAAGAGTCAAAATCAACAAAGGAAAGATACACGAGTAGCCGTTCTTCTCCGTGAGGAGGTCTTGATTGTCTTCCCTTGAAGGGGTCTTGAATCCGCTTGGGGATCATCTCGAAGAGGTCCTGAGCTCCGAGGAGAAGTAACCAAGTGGATGAGCAAGGCTCTCACACAAAATATGAGCTAAACCAATGCTAACCCTAGAAAGGACGATGGGAAGGTCTATTTATAGTCTAAGCCTTCAAAGGGTTAAAAGAGGGGCGAAACGGTTACATGGGCCTCGGCCCGGATACGCTGCACATAGGCAGGGTGGTAGTACCGGCCCTCGGGCGGTAGTACCGCTTGCAAAGCTTAAGCGGTAGTACCGCTGTGATGGGCGGTAGTACCGCTTGTGGTACTAAGCGGTAGTACCGCTTGTCGGGGCGGTAGTACCGCCCGTTCCAGGCTGGGAAACTTCTCCTCTTGCTCTCGACGTCCATCTTGTACCGTAGCTTCTTCTAGGTTGGTTCCTTGGTACCTAATCACACAAAGCATCTCCGCTTGAGGTAGTAGCCATGTCTCAAGTGTAGGAAGAGGGATTTCGGAGAGGAGCGATGATGCGGAGCATCCTACGATCATCCCCATGTACACTACGACTACTCCCCAAGCCCCAAGAGGACATATGACGAGACCTCGACCATAAGCCATAGGGCACAAGGTGAACTCACTCCTCTTTGAACTGTCACTTTCCACATGTGAGACATGGCTACTACCTCATGCATGGACCTTGCATACACTCAGGTACAACCGAGACGACCATGGACGATCCAAGGACCAAGGCCAAGCATGGAAGAGGAGAAGGAAGAACAAGCCGGGAGCAAGCGGTACTACCGCCTAGGCCCAGCGATAATACCGCTTATCATCACAAGCGGCACTACCGCTCTACATCCCCTCCACTTCCGCAAAGTCCGACAAACTTCGGAGATCGAACGGCTCCAGAGCGGTACTACCGCCCATCATAGTGGTACTACCGCTTGCGCACCTCAAGCGGTACTACCGCCCGAAGGACCGGTACTACCGCCCTGTCTGTGCACAATGTATTGGGCCGAGCCCATGTACCCCTTCGCCCTCACTTACCCCTTCGTGGCTCTAGACTATATATACTCCTCCATCTCCTTCTAGTTAGGGTTAGCAAAGGATTAGCTCATGTTTGTGTGAGAGCTTTGCTCATCCACTTGGTTACCTTCTCCTCGGAGCTCAGGACCTCTTCGGAGAAGATCCCCCAAGCGGATTCAAGACCCACTCTTGGGTGGCCCCCATCAAGACCTCCTCACGGAGAAGAACCCGGTTACCTCTTGTATCGTCCTTTGTTGATCATGGATCGTGTATCTCTCTTTGTGTTCATCGATCTAGTGCATGTGTACGAATCTTGTTGGTTTGATGTGTTTTCCCCCCGTGATTTCACTCCTGCTCTTCCGCTCGTTCTTCGTGTTCCTCGTAGGGATCCTCTCCAAATGTGAAAGATCGTCCACATAGGCTTCCGCCCTACATCAAGCGAGTTCACCTTATCTTCAATAGCCTTAGCTCGAGCTCGAGTCATGGGTCCAAGTGGTGTTGAGGAAGATGTAGATGCGTCCATGGGGATGAGCGAGGGATACTGATGTAGGGCGGAACCCTAATCGGAGATCTTTCACGTTTCGAGGGGATCCTACGAGGAGAACATGACGAATAAGCAGAAGAACACAAGAACAAACACTCAAGAGGAACACTAAACCGACAATTTTCGATTACACAAGGGCTAGATCACCGAACACATAAGGTAGCACAAGACTCAAAATCAACAAAGGAAAGATACACGAGTAGCCGTTCTTCTCCGTGAGGAGGTCTTGATGCGGTCCACCCTAGAAGGGGGTCTTGAATCCGCTTGGGGGATCTTCTCCGAAGAGGTCCTGAGCTCCGAGGAGAAGTAACCAAGTGGATGAGCAAGGCTCTCACACAAACATGAGCTAAACCAATGCTAACCCTAACCAGGAGGAGGAGAGAGAGTATTTATAGTTTACGGGACGAAAGGGTACACGGGCCTCGGCCCAGGGGGCTGCTCGCAGGCAGGGCCGGAAGTTCTGGGCTAGGCTGGAAGTTCCGGGCGCCGGAAGGTCCGGGCAGGGTCCGGCCTAAGCCGAGAGTTGGCGCGGGTGGAGCTGGGCTGGCTTCCGGGGGCCGGAAGTTCCGGGGGCCGGAAGGTCCCGACCGGGTTCCGGGCCGGTTCCGGGCTAACCAGAATGTTGGCACGCCCGGGCTGGTCGATGTCGTCGGGGGCCGGAAGCTAGTTCCGGGCTGAGGCGGGAAGTTCCGGACTGTCCAGAGAGTTGACGCCTGTCGTTTCTTCTTCAGCTCCGGGTTCCTTGGCTTGAACGTTGTACCTGATCACGCATAGTGTCTTGGACTTAGGTAGTAGCCATGTCTCACTGGAAGGAAAGGGGAAATCAAATAGGAGTGATGTCACCTCGGATTGAATAGCACGAGCTCTTGCTCTTCTCATGGGTCCACTTGGAGCTTGGATAGTTGATGGAAGGTCCATGGGGATGACCGAAGGATGCTCCGCATCATCTCCCCCCCTTGTGGAAGATCCGACCTCGGATCAGATTCTTCATCACCATGGTACGGCGCGAGGTCCTTGACGTTGAAGATGTCGCTCACATTGTACTTGTCTCATGGTAGGTCGATCTTGTAGGCGTTGTCGTTGTAGCGTGCTAGCACCTTGAAAGGTCCATCGGCTCTAGGGACAAGCTTGGACTTGCGCTCGTGTGGGAAGCGGTCCTTGCGAAGGTGTAGCCACAATAGATCACCGATGTTGAATACCATGGGTTGCTTGTTGACGTTGAGCTTGGTCGCTAGTCGTTGTACTTGGCGCTCGATTGTGTGTCTTGTATCCTCATGCATCTTCTTGATGTAGCTTGCCCGTGCACTCGCATCCATGTTGGTGCGCTCTTGTAGAGGAAGTGGTAGAATGTCCAATGGTGACAACGGGTTGAAGCCGTAGACAACCTCGAAGGGGGACTTGCCGGTAGTCGACTGTCTTGCGCGATTGTAGGCGTACTCGGCGATGGGTAGACATGCCTCCCACTCCTTGATGTTCTTCTTGATCAAGACGCGAAGTAGAGTGGAGAGTGTGCGGTTTGTCACCTCCGTTTGGCCGTCGGTTTGCGGATGGTATGCAGATGAGAACAAGAGCTTGATTTCGAGCTTGGCGCATAGGGTCTTCCAAAAGTAACTCAAGAACTTGACGTCACGATCGGAGACGATTGTCTTTGGTACTCCATGGAGTCGCAAGATTTCCCTACAAAAGAGATTTGCAATGTGTGAAGCATCGTCTATCTTGTTGCAAGGAATGAAATGTGCCATCTTAGAAAATCTATCCACAACAACAAACACGGAATCCTTTCCATTTTGAGTTCTAGGCAAACCAAGTACAAAATCCATGGTAATGTCTTCCCAAGGTTAATAAGGAATAGGAAGAGGCATGTAAATACCATGAGACTGAGCTTTAGACTTAGCTTTGCGACATGTAGAGCATCGGTTGGTGAAGCGTGAGATGTCGCGGAACATCTTGGGCCAAAAGTAGTTCTGGAGAGCGTGGCGAATGTCTTGTCGCGTCCAAAGTGTCCCATGAGTCTGCCTCCATGAGCCTCTTGCAAAAGGAGCAAACGAAGAGAAGACTAGGGAATGCATAGTTTGTTAGCTCTCATAAGATAACCATCCTTGATATAATATTGTTCCCAAGAAGCATGCATCGAACACTTAGCATAAGGAATAGCAAAAGATGGGTCGTTAGCATACAAGTCTTTTATGTGCTCAAAGCCTATAACATTCAACTCAAAGTTTAGTGACAAGCGTGCATATGCGTGAAAGTGCATCGGCAACTACATTTTCCTTACCCTTAATGTACTTGATGATATAAGGAAAAGATTCAATAAATTCACTCCAATTGGCATGACGCTTGTTCAACTTAGTTTGGCCTTTTAAGTACTTAAGCGTTTCGTGATCGGTATGGATGACAAACTCATGAGGTCTAAGGTAATGTTCCCAAACATGTAGCACACACACTTGAGCATATAATTCCTTGTCATAGATGGGATAGTTAAGTTGAGCATCGGTGAGTTTTTCACTAAAGTAAGCAATGGCTTGTTTTTCTTGCATCAAAACTCCTCCAATTCCGGTACCACTTGCATCACAATGAACCTCAAAAGTTTTGTCAAAATTGGGCAAAGCAAGAATCGAGCATGAGTAAGCAAAGACTTGAGCTCTTCAAAAGCGGTGGATTGCAAAAGATCCCCAAACAAAAGGAATATTCTTCTTACTCAAGGCATGCAAAGGAGCGGCAATTGTGCTAAAGTTTTTCACAAAGCGACGATAAAAACCCGCAAGACCAAGAAAGCTACGCACTTGTTGCAAATTGGTTGGTTGGGGCCAAGTTTTAATTGCTTAAATTTTTGATTCATCAACATGGACACCCTTTGGGGATACAACAAAACCCAAGAAAACCACTTTGTCAACACCAAATGTTCATTTTTTCATGTTGGCATAAAGACTTTCCTTGCGAAGGGTTTGCAAAACAGCCCTAACATGATCAAGATGTTCTTTCATGGTTTTGCTAAACACAAGAATATCGTCAAAGTAAACCACAACAAAGACTCCAATGTAAGGGTGAGGCACATGATGCATAAGACGCACGAAAGTACCGGGAGCCTCCGATAGACCCATAGGCATCACTAACCACTCATATAAACCGAATTTGGTTTTGAAAGCAGTTTTCCATTTATCACCTTCTTGTATGCGGATTGGACAATAGCCACTTTTAAGATCAATTTTTGAGAAAAAGTTGGCTCCACTAAGTGCATCAAGCATATCATCTAAGTGAGGAATGGGATGCCTATAGCGAACGGTAATAGCATTTATAGGTCTACAATCGGAACACAAGCGGAAACTTCCATCGGGTTTAGGCACAAGTATAACGGGAACGGCACACGGGCTTAGGCTTTCATGTACATGACCGTTGTCGATGAGTTGTTGTACTTGCCGTTGAATCTCCTTGGTTTCTTCGGGATTGACTCGGTATGGAGCTTTGTTTGGGAGAGGTGCTCCGGGGATGAGGTCGATTCGATGCTCAATGCCTCGAAGAGGAGGTAGACACGGAGGTAGCTCATCGGGGAAAACATCTTGGAATTCCTGCAAAAGAGATTGAAACACTAAAGGTAGCTCATGAGAGGTGTTAGTTGTTGGCTCTCCATCCTTGCACACAAGAACAAAGTGCATCACACTAGATGGGTTCTCACACACTTCTCTCATCTCACTTTTTGTGGCAAATAGGATGAGGTTTTTCTCTCTAGGAGAAGAGGCGCTCAGGTTTGGCTTATGGCTCTCACTCACTTTTTGGTGGATCACTTTCTCACTCTTGTCTCTATGATGGGTGGCTTGCTTGTCGGCTATCACTTGACTAGGAGACATAGGTGGTAGCACATATTCCTTCCCTTTCATTTTGAAGCTATAGTGATTGGTGCGCCCGTTGTGGAAGACACCACGGTCGAATTGCCATGGTCGACCAAGAAGGAGGTGGCAACCCGTCATTGGGACCACATCACATTCCAAAGTGTCCTTGTATGCACCAATTTTGAAGGAGACTTGGACCGTATGCTCAACTCGTATAGTGCCGGAGTCACTTAGCCATTGAACCTTGTATGGAGTCGGGTGCTTCCTCTTGACCAATTGAAGCTTGGAGCATAGTTCTTCACTTTCCAAGTTGTGACAACTTCCTCCATCGATGATGACCTTGACGGACCTTCCGTTGATGTCGACCTTTGTGTGGAAGATGTGGCATCTTTGGTCGTCTTCTTGTTGATGTTGAAGAGTCAAGACATTGGAGACAACGTGGGCGGGGCTCGAATCCTCATCGCAAAAGACTTGATCATCTTCATCTTCGTTCACTCGCCGGTGCATGGCCACTTGCTCAAGGGCTTCCATCTCCTCATCACTCATTGAGTCATATGTGCCGTCGTCGTTGTGGATCATGGTGCGTTTGTTGGTGCATTCAGGGACTTGTGGCCTCGCCGCCGCAAGTGAAACACTTGAAGGAGCTTGTTTTGATGGTCTCATCGGTCGAGTAGATGATGAAGCACGCGCTTGAAGTTGCTTGTAGTAGGAGGAGGACGACTTGAACTTGTCGAATTTCTCTTGTAACTCGACTTGTCGTCGTTGTTTGTAGA
This sequence comes from Aegilops bicornis, assembly GCA_021605145.1. Taxonomy (NCBI): domain Eukaryota; kingdom Viridiplantae; phylum Streptophyta; class Magnoliopsida; order Poales; family Poaceae; genus Aegilops; species Aegilops bicornis. Next base: position 238,143,497 of record CM038669.1, read on the forward strand.
AGGTTTGGTTGATGTAGATGTTGGAGGAGGTGTTGAAGCTTGGTTGTTGGAGAAGCCGTAGGTCTTGGACGAGTACTTGCCGTACTTGAAGTCATCTTGCACTTGACGTTCCGCCTTTGTAGCTTGATGCACGAGCTCAATGAGGGTGGAGTATGGTTGGAAATCGGCGATCTTCTTGATGGGATGATTGAGTCCATTCAAGAAACGTGCCATAGTTTGCTCATCATCTTCCTTCACATTGGCTCAATCATGGCTATCTCCATTTCCTTGTAGTATTCTTCAACACTCTTTGTTCCTTGCTTGAGGAGTTGGAGTTTCTTGAAGAGGTCTCGGTTGTAGTAGGTTGGCACAAAACGTGCTCGCATGACATCCTTCATTTGAGCCCAAGTGGTGATTGGAGGTTCACCTCTTGCTTGTCGCCTTTCAAGGATTTGTTCCCACCATATGAGCACATAGTCTTGGAACTCAAGTGATGCCATAGCGATTTTCTTCTCTTCATCGTAGTTGTGCAAACGAAAGATTTTGTCGACCTTCAATGCCCATGAGAGGTACTCTTCGGGGTCATTGCTTCCATTGAACTTGGGCATGGTGAATTTGAGCTTTCCATATCGTTGCTCTTCATTGTGTTGTTGGCGATGGTGATGATGACGCCTTTGACGTTGATTGCCATCGCCTTCATGTTGCTCTTGGCGTGGAGGAAGACCATGATCAACTTGCTCTTGTTGAACTTGAGGTTGAGGTGGAACTTGACGAGCTTGTGGAGGAGCTTGAGGGACTTGACGTTGTACATGGGGTTGGTAGTTCCTTTCTTGGATTTCTTCTCGAAGGGCTTCCTCTTGATTGCGCCATTCGCGATTGCGGTTGGCGAAGGCTCGACTTGATTCTTGAAGGGCACGCTATGCCTCAAGAGCTTGGCGCTTCGTTGTTGTTGTTGAAGACGTTGAGCCTTGGCGTCTTGTTCGTCTTGGTGTAGACGTGCTCGTTCTTCCTCTTGGCGCCGTAGTTGTTGTCGTTCTTGAGCTTGGGCAAAAGCGGCTTGGTTTGATTGAGGACGAGGGACTTGCTCATCGACTTTCTCTTGTGAATGCTTTTGATGTAGCGGGTTGCGAGATGCATGACGGTCTTGACGCGCGGCTCGTCGAAGAGTGTTCGAAGTAGGTGTACTTGAGTCATAGAAGGTGTCGTCGGAGTGTCGACTCGAGCGGCTCCGTCTTGAGGATGAAGAAGTGGAATGATGCCGTTTTGTCACCAAGGTGCGGATCTCATCCATTCTTGCATCATTCTCTTGCTTGTGAGCGTCGAATTTGTTGTCGAAGTAGTCTCTTGTACGTTGCTCGGAGAGTCGCAAGTCGGTGGCGAGGTTGTCGATGCGGTCACTCATTGCTTGTTGCTCTTGGTGCAACGCCACAGCGCCAAAGAGGTGGCTCTTGGTGACGTATGAGGACATGTCGTCGTCTTGCTCGAGGAAGAGTGGGTTGGTAGAAGTACTTGGCCTATGCATCATTCCAAGCAAAAATATGTGAGTGGTAGAAGGAGAAGAACTTATACCAATGTACCTTTGACCGATGTTGATGATGAATCAAGTTCACTCAAATGCGGACAATGAAATAGCACTATTGGTACCAATACTTGTCGGTTCTCACACCTACACAAATAAAAGCTTATGGTGGAGCTTGGTGAGGATGGTGGCACAAAATTTGATGCAATTGTAAGTGAGCTTCTATAATGTTGGAAAAGGTACACAAATTTGCAAATGCAACAAGTAGACCAAGCAAATAATGGTACACGGAAACACACACGCAAATAGATAAGTGGGATTGTGCAAACCAAAAGTGAGCGAAAATGTGGAATCCATTTAAAATGCTCTTGTTGCACAATACTAGAGAGACGCTAGCACGATTGCACAATAGGCGGATACGGAACTTGTGCACAACCTACTAGGCAAAATGCAACTATCTCTATCCCACGTATGCTATATGTATGGTATTTCGTGGTATGATCCAAGATGATCCAATGTGACAATCTTAATGTAGTATGATGTTATGGTTCTTGCTCATAAGCTCTTTGCTTATCTTTTCTCTTTGCTTAAAAGCTTGGGTGGCTCTTTCACTTTTGAGCTCTTTTCTCATGCAAAATTTCACGAACCAAGATGGCAATTGTGTATGCTATGACAACTTTGTGACACACAAATGGATCCCAAGATATGCACCACGGTGGTATGGTATGTATGCTATGGAGTATGATCACTAATGTGCAGAAGTCACGTTGCCTGCAATATTCAATGGCTAGTCTCGATGGGTAAGCAACACAAAAGATGGGTATGATGTTTATCAATGCAATGGCAAGGTTTGGACAAAGATGTCGTCGAGATTACCGTCCTTGCTTATGGTAGAGGTTCCAAACGGATGCGAATGTGGACGATGATGTGATGCATACCTTCAAGACGTTGGCGAAGATGCCGCTGCACTGTGGTCGAAGTTTGCCGAAGAAGCGGGGGTCACCGAAGATGCGCGACCTTTCTGTCTAGGCCGGAAGTTCCGGGCAAGACGGAAGGTCCGGGGTCCGGAAGTTCCGGGCTGGGTCGGAAGGTCCGGGGGCCAGAAGTTCCAGTGGTTGGGATTCTGCCAAGAACAGGGAGTTCGGGATCTGTGCTTTCGGCGGAAAAATTGGGGGAAAGACCCAAATTCTGAGGGGGAAAAAGAAGGAATTAGAAGGGAAGAAGGGTACGGATGCTAGATCCACTCGAAGCAAACTAAATCCATAGATCAAATCCAACAAAACTTCATCACACCAACAAATCACAAAAATTTTGGGGCTATTTTTGGTGGGGAATTTTCGGATTTAGGACGAAAACAACAAAATCAAGCTAGAAAACACGGGGTAGGGGCTCCCAAAACGTGATCAACGTGGTTCATGATACCAAGATGATGTAGGGCGGAACCCTAATCGGAGATCTTTCACGTTTGGAGGGGATCCTACGAGGAGAACACGATGAACAAGCGGAAGAACACAAGAACAAACACACAAGAGGAACACTAAACCGACAAGTTTCGATTACAGAAGGGCTAGATCACCGAACACATAAGGTAGCACAAGATTCAAAATCAACAAAGGAAAGATACACGAGTAGCTGTTCTTCTCTGTGAGGAGGTCTTGATGGGGTCCACCCTAGAAGGGGGTCTTGAATCCGCTTGGGGGATCTTCTCCGAAGAGGTCCTGATCTCCGAGGAGAAGTAACCAAGTGGATGAGCAAGGCTCTCACACAAACATGAGCTAAACCAATGCTAACCCTAACCAGGAGGAAGAGGGAGACTATTTGATGTAGGGCGGAACCCTATGTGGACGATCTTTCACGTTTGGAGAGGATCCCTACGAGGAACACGAAGAACGAGCAGAAGAGCACGAGGGAAATCACGGGGAAAACACAAGAGAATCACTCAAACCAACAAGATTCGATTACACATGTGCTAGATCGATGAACACAAAGAGGGATACACGATACACGATCAACAAAGGACGATACAAGAGGTAACCGGGTTCTTCTCCGTGAGGAGGTCTTGATGGGGGCCTCCCAAGAGGGGGTCTTTAATCCAAGGTGGATCTTCTCCGAAGAGGGGTCGCGGTCTCTCTCGTGGAGTAGATCCGTATGGATGAGCGAATCTCTATCTAACAATGAGCTAAATCAACGCTGACCCTAACTAGGAGGAGGAGGAGGTCTATTTATAGTCTTAGTGCAAATGGGGGCAAAGTGAAGGGGTACATGGGCCTCAGCTCAAACATCAGGCGCAGACAGGCGTCGGACGTCCGGAGGGTTCCGGTCGTCCGGTGGCTCGTGGGCGTCCGGACGTCCGGCAATCTCCGGAGTTCCGTAGATTCGGCTCGGGTGCTCTTCGGTCGGACGTCCGGAGGGTTCCGGTCGTGCGGAGGGTCCGGACGTCCGGTGCTCTTCGGACATCCGTAGATTCGGCTCGGGTGCGCTTCGGTCGGACGTCCGGAGGGGGTCGGTCGTCCGGAGCCTGGAGTCCGTCAGACGTCCGGTCCTGGTCGGACGTCCGGCCACTATAGCCTCGGGCAGCTTCTTCTCTTAGTCCTTGTACTTGGTGTCCTCGCCGTCTTGTCCATGGTCTTCCTCCTTGTTCCTGGTCATGCATAGCACACATGTTTGAGGTAGTAGCCATGTCTCACATATGGAAAGTGACGGTTCGGAGAGGAGCGAGTTCACCTTGTGTCCAATGGCGTATATTCGAGGTCTCGTCATATGTCCACTTGGGGTTTGGAGAGTAGTCGGAGAGTACATGGGGATGAACGTGGGATGCTCCGCATCATCTCCCCCCCCCCTTGGGAAAGATCCGACCTCGTATCGTGATCCTCATTACCATGGAAACGGTTGTCGTAGACGGACTTGTAGTTGGGCGAAGTTGAAGACATGGCGCAATCCGAGTAGTCCAAGGTGTCGCCGGAGTGATAGACATGCAAAAAGAGCAAACAGAAGCAACATTCGGAAATACAATGGTTAGCGCACACAAGGTGTCCATCATGTAAGAATGAGTCCGTCCAAAGGAATTGTTCATGACAAGGCATGAAATGCTTATCCAAATGATGTAAAATGAGATGCAACGCATTCATGGGAGGAAATGCAATCATTGTGCACACAAATGTGTTGTAAATATGATCAATGCAACCACGGTGCAAAATGATGTCATAGAGAGACGGTTCATCAATAGCATGAATATGGTAATGGATGCTCAATATGATTATGTTATCATGCAGTTGATGATAGGCAATATGATCATGATGTATGAATATGCCATCGAGGTAGATCACAACAAATTTGCTAAGGAAGTGCACAAGCTCATATATCATGGATGACATGGAAATAGATGCAACAAGACAAGCATAATGTGAGTCAATCCATGCATGGGGTGTAAACTTGTGGTGAGTATGATATGTCCATCGAGCATGACATGTATGAGCACAATCAACAAATATGGAGGTGTTGCTGTACCAAAGCTCGATGTCAAGGCATGAGTGGAGTTCCGAAGATGCATCCAATAAGTGCGAGCGCTCCTCAATGTGAAGGTCCATGTAGCCAATCTCCAATGTCCCTCCTCCGTTCACGAGATGTATCATGTAGACAACAAGAAGGAAACAACAATGAAAGAGTGACCCATCCAATATGTGTATTTGAGGATGGCTCAAAGGGAAGGAGGTCACCTTTAGGAGGTACTCGAAGATGTTGGAGTTGCACATCATGTATGCCTTCACATAACCAATATGTCTCATGACGGTAATGCCTTGTGAATCCTTCAAAATGAAAGAACATGACAAACACTCGGAAAAACAAATGAGGTTAGCGGAAGTGCAAAACCTATCATTCGTGTGGTAAGATACCCAACAAGTGTATGCATCATGCTCATCATAAGAAAGAACAAGGTGTGGTGTGGTACGAAAGCATATGATGCAACTACAACCAAATACAATAGGCTCAAGTAAGCAAGCATGCATCCCAAGTAATATGTCCAAGGCTCCATGATCAATAAGCATAGTATGGTTGCACTCAATACAAGGTGATATAAGAGATGCAACTAGTGGAGACAAGAGACAATGATCAAGACAAATCAAGTGAGAGGCATGAACATATATGTCATCAACCCAAGAAAGCGAGTAATAGTGGAACATGGGTGATGCAACATAGCAAGCAATCATAGCGATCAAGTTAAACAAGCTAGTAGTGCGAAGATGCAACATACTAGAGGGAATCATGGCAATCATGTCATGTGTGCAAATAGTGGGCATGAGTAAATCACATGACATAACACAAACATGAAAGCAAAATGTGAGGCAAATAGCATCAATGTATTGGCGAGAGACCATATGTAAATAGCAATGGGACATCATGACTCTCCCAATACAACAAGCATCGATAGCATGGGGCACATGATAAACATGGCAATAGCAACAAGGATCTCCACCAAGCATGCAAATACACATAGGGTCAATCATGGGTAGATGCAAGCAAGGGTCACAATTGCATGGCAAAGGCATAGAAGCAAGTATAACATGCAAAGTGAACACGGGAAAATGAGCATAAGGTGACAAGTGGTAAATAGCCCATAGCCGCAGTGTGAGAGACAAGTAAAAGAGATGCTGTAGTCCTTGCGCGAAGGGAACTGTGGTAAGGATAGTCCACGGGATCCCAAGTCATCATTGCTCTCAAGAGCTCGTTTCGTCAACTCATGGGATTGAGAAGTTGACGAGTGTATGTGGGTACCTACACAAAACAAAGACAACGGGAAAATTGTGTGTGCGTGGTAGATGTACGCATCATCCATCATGATGCATACGTGCATGTGTCGGTTAGCACAAAATATCCAATGCTCAAATAAATGAGATGCATGATATAGAAATATGGCATCCATCATGATAGGTTTGTTGTTATGTATAGCATAATGGAGACTCAAATTGTGTAATGCATCATGAGCAATATCTAGAGCATTGTTATTCGTGGAATGCATATGGTGCAAGCAATCATGGAAATCATGCAAAAGATGGGATGAATCAAAATCTCCGAATATGTATGAGGAAACTATGGGGGTCTCCTCATGAGCATGAGTAGCAACATCACATCGAGAATATTGGCAACATTCAAAACAAAGAATATTTGGAACAATGTGATCATGGCATGGAATAGTAGATGAATTGCGCAAATCATGTAAAGGAAGCATGGCAATATCATCACAAGAGAAGCAAAAGCCAATGACCATCATCTCGTCATCTATGCCATAAGTGCAAATTGGATTGATTTTAATGGGGCATGCATAGTTACTATGTTGAGATTGTAATGATGCAATATGGGAGATCTCACTCATAGCATATGACAAGTTCAAAGGGTTGTCAAACATGATGTGACCAAAAGAATTTTCACATGATATCCTATGGAGCATAGCATCACAACTAGGCAACTCAACATGCTCATCATCATATTCATCATAAATAGGTAAGTCAAGGCATGAAGAAGTCTCACTAGCATGAAGCATGGGAATAGGAGGATCGACATCATGCAAATTATCAAGAGAAACATTGTCACCTATGATACCTTTGGAGCGTAGCTCATGTGTTGTAGGTGATGTTGCAACTTGATGGTACCATGTGGGGGGTTCATCATCATCCATCATGGCCATCGATTTTCCCTTTGGAGGGATGGACTCGTCGAGGATAGGCATGTCGTCATGTAGGAGACCTAGCACCAAAGAAGAAAACACACTAGGGGTAGAGGTTAAGTCGTTAGAAATCATGGTGGCCTCACATGCCATGTCAACTACCTCACTCACTAAGTGTTGTGGCTCACTCACCCCCTCTTGGATGCTCTCACTCATATGGTTGGTGGAGTCACTCAAATGGCTCTCAACCTCACATAGGATGTGTGGCATGCTCTCATGTGTGGGGCTAGTGGTGGTCACACACATCCTCTCATAGGAAATGCTCTCCATGTCACGTATGGTGGAGTCACTCATGTCACTCATGTGGTGGTGGCTCTCCTCACATGGCACTTGGGGCATCTCGACATATGTGGGTGTCGGAGAGATGTAGGTGCAAACGTCTCCATGCTCAACTCCTATCGCCGCCTTGGTTGAAGGGATAGTCCCATGCTCAACCTTCTTGTCACCGTCTTGGTGTGGGAGGCCCATATGATGTGGCACCTCGTGCACTGCCTCCATGACCGAAGGGAATCTCCTATGCTCGGCCATCTTCCTTGAGGGGCTTCGAAGATGGAAGTGTCGCCCTCGTCAGAGGTAGTCGCCTTGGACTTGATGAAGTCGTAGTAGGCGTACTCGTGGGAAGTAGGCGAAGATGACGTACGTCCAAAGGCGAAGATGACTTGAGAACACTTGGCGAAGATGCCGAAGTGGTTGATGTAGCCGTAGCGCCGTCTTTGTGGTGGTCATCTCGCGGTCTCCTTTTGTGCTCTTGAAGCTTGGACTTGGCATGAAGTAGAGCTTGTTGGGACATGTGCATTTGTTCTTGGCGAGCATCTTCATGATGATGGTGTCGTTGTCGCACTTGAGCTCGTAGTAGATGTCGTTCGTCAAATGCCGTGCACATGATGCTTGGAGGTGACTTGCCCTTCATGACGATGTGGATCACGAACGTGATGGTGGTCGCCATGTAGATGTGGACGAGGACGATGTGCACTTGCATCTTTTTCAAGGCTCAAGACTTGTGGCTTGAATGTCGCCGCCTTTGAAGATGACGAAGGGAAGAAGACTTGATCAAAGCTCTAATCTCCTTCATCCTTGCATCTTGCTCCTCTTTATGTGTGGAAAGCTTCTTGTCGATGTAGTCCCTTTTCCTTGCTTCGGAGAGATGAATGTCGATGGAGAGGTTCTCGATGCGCTCTTGCAAGGTAGATTGCGCGCCTTGCACTTGTTGTTGTAGATCGAAGATAGACGCTTTGGTGATGTAGTTGTTCACGCTGTCCTTGTTGTCGAAGACCGGAGAGGGAATGCCTTGCCTATCCATCACAAAACTCGAGCAAATATGAGTGGGAGGAAGAGAAGAACTTATACCAAATGTACCTTGACCGATGTTGAAAATGGATCAATGATCACTCAATGTGTAACAAGGAAATAGCACAATTGGTACCAATTCTTGTCGGTTTCTCACACCTACACAAATAAGGCTTATGGTGGAGCTCGGTGAGGATAGTGGCACAAAAATGTTAGCAAGAGTCAATAATGTTGAAAGAGATTCACAAATTCGCAAGAGAGACCAATAGCAATGAATGGCACACGGAAACACACACATGGATAGATAAATGGGGCCGTGCAACCAAGGAATGAGCTCAAAATGTGGAATCCACCAAAACGCTCGTGTTGCACAACTCAAGAGAGACGCTAGCACGATTGCTCAATAGGCGGATACGACACTTGTGCACAACCTATAAGATGCAAAATGGATAAACTTTGTATCCCAAGTATGCTATGTATGTATGGTTCCCGGTGTTTCTCTCAAGATGATCCAAGATGAACGGATATTACAATCTTATATGCAATGTGGTATGATTCTATGGCACTTGCTTACAAGCTTCTTTGCTCTTTCTCTCTTTTGCTTAAAAGCTTTATTTGTTTTTTTTTCTATGTATGGCCACTTTGCACAATGCACAAACCAAGATAGCAATTGTGTATATACGGGAACGGTATTGTGACACAATGGATGATATGATACCAATATGATATGGTATGTATGCAATGGATGGTGTAGATCACTAATGTGCACAAGTAACGTTGTCGGGTAATACTCAAATGGCTAGTCTCGATAGGCAAGTAAAGCAAAATGGGCTAGAGGTTATCAATGCAATAGCAAGGGAATATACAACGGTGTCGTCGAGGTTACCGTCCTCTGCGATGATGAGTGGCGGTGTTCTTGATGTAGATACCAAGATGATGGATACTCGTTCCTAAGTAGCCGAAACACCTTAGGAAACGGAAAAACCGCAAACTCAAAATCTCAAATGACAAATGTCAAATGGTGGTAGCGGGAATGCGGTGGTGGTTGCGGAAGCTCAATGTGATTGCGGAAATGCAATGATGGGTAATGGAGTACGCAATGCGGAAGTGGAGGGTAAGATGGTGAACTATACACGGTGTCGGAGTTGGAAGCACGGTCCCTAAGTAGCCGAAACACCTTAGGAGACACAACTCACAACACAACAAAATTTGGTTAAGTTGGGTTGGTAGAAGTGTATGGTGGGTAAGCCTATGCGGAAGTGGCGGTGGTGGTTGATGAAGAAGCAACCGTACCTAAGTAGCCGAAACACCTTAGGAGACTCGAATCACAACTCAAACAACCATGAGGAACAAAATTGGTTAGGTTGCGGAAGTCGGTGGTGGCTATGCGGATGATGTGGTGGAAGCCCTAGGCAAAGATGCCAAAGTTCCAAAAATTTGATGGAGTCAAATGATGTTGGTGGTATTTTTGTGGGAAGGGGAATGTCAATAGCTTCAAAACGAGCTAAAGAACGTCAAAATCGGAGTTCGGATGAATTAGTTATGGACAAAACCAAAATTAGCCGAAGTGGGAATCTACAGTGTTACGGACGTCCGGAAAAGGTCGGATGTCCGGGGCGTCGGACGTCCGGAAAAGTCAGAAATCCGTAAATTCAGTTCGGGTTAGGGGTTCCGGTCGTCCGGAAAAGGTCGGACGTCCGGTCGTTCCTGGGGCTCCGGACGTCCGTAAAGCGCCGGTCGTCCGGTGGGGGTCGGGGTCAACGCGAGATGCGAGTTTTGGGACGCGATTTTGAGCAGAAAATGGAGATTTCGGGGTCAAAATTAGCGGGATTTCGTGGATGAAAGATGGGGAAACTTGGGGAAATGCTAGATCCAATTGAAACCAAGCAAATCCATGGATCAAAATCAACAAAACTTCATCTAACCAACAAATCACAAAAAAAATTGGGGCTATTTTTGGTGGGGATTTTCGAAATTGGGGAAGAACACAACAAACTCAAGCTAGAAAACACGGGTAGGGGCTCCAAAAACGTGATCAACCTTGCTCGATCCAAGATGATGTAGGGTGGAACCCTATGTGGACGATCTTTCACGTTTGGAGAGGATCCCCACGAGGAACACGAAGAACGGCGAAAGAGCACGAGGGAAATCACGGGGAAAACACAAGAGAATCACTCAAACCAACAAGATTCGATTACACATGTGCTAGATCGATGAACACAAAGAGGGATACACGATACACGATCAACAAAGGACGATACAAGAGGTAACCGGGTTCTTCTCCGTGAGGAGGTCTTGATGGGGGCCACCCAAGAGGGGGTCTTGAATCCAAGGTGGATCTTCTCCGAAGAGGGGCCGCGGTCTCTCTCGTGGAGTAGATCCGGTATGGATGAGCGAAGCTCTATCTAACAATGAGCTAAATCAACGCTAACCCTAACTAGGAGGAGGAGGAGGTCTATTTATAGTCTTAGTGCAAATGGGGGTGAAGTGAAGGGGTACATGGGCCTCAGCCCGAAACACTGTGCGCAGACAGGCATTGGACGTCCGGAGGGTTCCGGTCGTCCGGTGGCTCGTGGGCATCCGGACGTCCGGCAATTTCCGGACTTCCGTAGATTCGGCTCGGGTGCGCTTCGGTCGGGCGTCCGGTGGGTTCCGGTCGTCTGGAGGGTCCGGACGTCCGGTGCTCTTCGGACATCCGTAGATTCGGCTCGGGTGCGCTTCGGTCGGACGTCCGGAGGGGGTCGGTCATCCGGAGCCTGGAATCCGTCGGACGTCTGGTCCTGCTCGGACGTCCGGCCGTTGTAGCCTCGGGCAGCTTCTTCTCTTGGTCCTTGTACTTGGTGTTCTCGCCGTCTTGTCCATGGTCTTCCTCCTTGTTCCTGGTCATGCATAGCACACATGTTTGAGGTAGTAGCCATGTCTCACATATGGAAAGTGACGGTTCAGAGAGGAGCGAGTTCACCTTGTGTCCAATGGCATATATTCGAGGTCTCGTCATATGTCCACTTGGGGTTTGGAGAGTAGTCAGAGTGTACATGGGGATGAACGTGGGATGCTCCGCATCAGTATTTATAGTTTACGGGATGAAAGGGTACATGGGCCTCGGCCCAGGGGGCTGCTCGCAGGCAGGGCCGGAAGTTCCGGGCTAGGCCGGAAGTTCCGGGCGCCGGAAGGTCCGGGCAGGGTCCGGCCTAAGCCGAGAGTTGGCGCGGGTAGAGCTGGGCTGGCTTCCGGGGGCCGGAAGGTCCGGGCGGGCCGGAAGGTCCGGGCCGGGTTCCGGGCTGGTTCCGGGCTAACCAGAATGTTGGCATGCCCGGGCTGGTCGATGTCGTCGGGGGCCGGAAGCTCCGGGCCGGCCGGAAGTTCCGGGCTGTCCAGAGAGTTGACGCCTGTCGTTTCTTCTTCAGCTCCGGGTTCCTTGGCTTGAACGTTGTACCTGATCACGCATAGTGTCTCGGACTTAGGTAGTAGCCATGTCTCACTGGAAGGAAAGGGGAAATCAAATAGGAGTGATGTCACCTCGGATTGAATAGCACGAGCTCTTGCTCTTGTCATGGGTCCACTTGGAGCTTGGATAGTTGATGGAAGGTCCATGGGGATGACCGAAGGATGCTCCGCATCAGATGCTCCGCATCATCTCCCCCCCCCCTTGGGAGAGATCCGACCTTGGATCAAAGGCTTCATCTCCATGGTATGGCGCGAGGTCCTTGATGTTGAAGATGTCGCTCACATAGTACTTGTCTCGTGGTAGGTCGATCTTGTAGGCGTTGTCGTTGTAGCGTGCTAGCACCTTGAAAGGTCCATCGGCTCGAGGGAGAAGCTTGGACTTGCGTTCGTTGGGGAAGCGGTCCTTGCGAAGGTGTAGCCACACTAGATCACCAATGTTGAAGACCATGGGTTGCTTGTTGACATTGAGCTTGGTCGCTAGTCCTTGTACTTGGCGCTCGATGGTGTGCCTTGTATCTTCGTGCATCTTCTTGATGTAGTTCGCCCGTGCACTCGCATCCATGTTGGTGCGCTCTTGTAGAGTAAGAGGTAGAATGTCCAATGGGGACAACGGGTTGAAGCCGTAGACGACCTCGAAGGGGGACTTGCCGGTAGTCGAATGTCTTGCCCGGTTGTAGACGTACTCGGCGATGGGTAGACATGCTTCCCACTCCTTGACGTTCTTCTTGATCAACACGGGAAGTAGAGTGGAGAGTGTCCGGTACGTCACCTCCGTTTGGCCGTCGGTTTGAGGATGGTATGCGGATGAGAACAAGAGCTTGATTCCGAGCTTGGCGCATAGGGTCTTCCAAAAGTAACTCAAGAACTTGACGTCAGGATCGGAGACGATTGTCTTTGGTACTCCATGGAGTCGCAAGATTTCCCTACAAAAGAGATTTGCAATGTGTGAAGCATCGTCTAAATTGTTGCAAGGAATGAAATGTGCCATCTTAGAAAATCTATCCACAACAACAAACACGGAATCCATTCCATTTTGAGTTCTAGGTAAACCAAGTATAAAATCCATGCTAATGTCTTCCCAAGGTTGATAAGGAATAGGAAGAGGCATGTAAAGACCATGGGATTGAGCTTTAGACTTAGCTTTGCGACATGTAGAGCATCGGTTGGTGAAGCGTGAGACGCCTCGGAACATCTTGGGCCAAAATTAGTTCTTCGAGAGCGTGGAGAATGTCTTGTCGCGTCCAAAGTGTCCCATGAGTGCGTGATGCGGAGCATCCTACGTTCATCTCCATGTACACCTTAATAGCACATCAAGCCCCAAGCGGACCTACCGAAGTTAAGGTGAACCCGCTCTTCTTCGATAATATCATGAATATCCATTGGACTTGCTTGATACCTCACCAAAGAGCTCTGTGTGTCCTTAGATACGAAGACCGACGACCACAAGCTGGTGAGGAACACCCCAAAGGAGTTGGAGAAGGACCACAAGGCCACAAGAAGGAAGAAGGAGGGTAACAAGAGCAACTCTGCACCTCCCAGCGACCTCGCGGCCGACGGGCCTCGAAGACCCCGTGCGCACGGGCTACTCAGAGAGTTTGCGCTGGAGCACCCCGTGCCCACGGGCATGTACCGTGCCCACGGGACCCCCGTGCGCACGGGCCCAACTTACCCCGTGCGCACGGGCCCTACAGGACTCCCCTTCCTCCACTTCGTCCCCATGCCTATATATTCCGTACCTAGACCATTTTTTAGGGTTAGCAAAGGATATGTTAGAGATATGAGAGCTTTGCTCCATGGATCCACTCCACTAGGAGATCAAGACCTCCTCTTGGAGTGACCTAGCTCAAGACCCCCTCATGGGTGGCCCCTATCAAGACCTCCTCACGGAGAAGAACCCGGTTACCTCTTGTATCGTCCTTTGTTGATCGTGGATCGTGTATCTCTCTTAGTGTTCATCGTTCTAGCGCATGTGTAATCGAATCTTGTTGGTTTTAGTGATTCTCTTTTGTTTTCCCCATGATTTCCCTCGTGCTCTTCCGCTTGTTCTTCATGTTCATCGTAGGGATCCACTCCAAACGTGAAAGATCTTCCCCATAGGGTTTCACCCTACATCATATGGTATCATGAGCCACGTTGATCACATTTTTGGAGCCCCTACCCGTGTTTTCTAGCTTGATTTTGTTGTTTTTGTCCTAAAATTGAAAATTCCCCACCAAAAATAGCCCCAAATTTTTTGGTGATTTGTTGGTTTAGTGTTGATTTTGTTGGATTTGATCCATGGATTTGCTTGGTTTCAAGTGGATCTAGCTTTCCTCCACCTTCCCCTACCTTCCACCCTTCGAATTTGCCCCCAATTGCGAAATTTGCCACGGATCCGGAGCAGTTCGTCCGCTCTCAGAACACCCCGTGCACACGGGCCATCGGGCCCCCGTGCACACGGGCTAGACAGACCCCATGCGCATGGCCCTTCCAGTGCGTAACTACCGCTGTACCTTCGACCTACCACCCCCATACCACCCCCCCTCCACCCCAGCTACATACCAGCTTCGAGATCCGTCATTTGGAGCCCAAATCGCCAAGAAGTCCACCAAACCCGCATGTCCCAGGTGACCCCGTGCCCTCGGTGCTGTAGGGTGGAACCCTATGTGGGTGATCTTTCACCTTTGGAGAGGATCCCTACGAGAAACACTAAGAACGAGCGGAAGAGCAGGAGGAAAATCACGGGGGAAAACACAAGAGAATCAATCAAACCAACAAGATTCGATTACACATGCGCTAGTTCCAAGAACACATAGAGATCACACGGTTCAAATCCAACAAAGGACGATACAAGAGGTAACCGATTCTTCTCCGTGAGGAGGTCTGGATTGTCTTCCCTTGAAGGGGTCTTGAATCCGCTTGGGGGATCTTCTCCGAAGAGGTCGTGAGCTCCGAGGAGAAGTAACCAAGTGGATGAGCAAGGCTCTCACACAAAATATGAGCTAATCCATCGCTAACCCTAACTAGGAGGAGGGGGTGGTCTATTTATAGTCTAAGCCACGAAGGGGTAAGTGGGAAAGGGTTAGATGGGCTTCGGCCTCAGTCTTTGCACGCACGCAGGCCGGAAGTTCCGGGCTTAGGAAGTTCCGGGCAGGTTCCGGCCGGGTTCCGGGCTAACCAGAGTGTTGGCGTGCTCGGGGCTGGTCTGGACTCCGGGGGCCGGAGGTTCCGGGCAGGCCGGAAGGTCCGGGGGCCGGAAGGTCCGGGCTTTCCAGAAGCTTGTCCCTGCTTCTTCTTCCTTCTCCTCTTCCAAGCTTGGCCTTGGTCCTTGGATCCTCCATGGTCGTCTCGGTTGTACCTGAGTGTATGCAAGGTCCATGCATGAGGTAGTAGCCATGTCTCACATGTGGAAAGTGAAGGTTCGAAGAGGAGTGAGTTCACCTTGTGTCCAATGGCGTATGGTCGAGGTCTCGTCATATGTCCTCTTGGGGCTTGGAGAGTAGTCGGAGTGTACATGGGGATGAACGCGGGATGCTCCGCATCATATCCCTCCACAGGAAAGATCCGACCTCGGATCGTGATCCTCATCACCATGGAAAGCGGTTGTCGTGGGACGAACTTGTAGTTGGACGAAGTTGAAGACATTGCACAATCCAAGTACTCCAAGGTGTCTCCGGTATGTGGTACATGCAAAATGAGCAAACACAAAGTACACTTGTAAATACAATGGTTAGCGCACACAAAATGTCCATCATGTAAGAATGAGTCCGCGCAACAAGATTGTTCGTGACAAAGCACTTGATGTTTATCAAGATGTATAGAATGATGTGCTAAGCATTCATGGGAGCAAAAGCATTCATTGTGCACACAAATGTGTTGTGAATATGATCAAGGCAACCACGGTGTAAAATGATGTCATAGTGAGACGGTTTATCAATAGCATGAATATGGCAATGGATGCTCAATATGATTATGTTATCATGTAATTGATGGTAGGCAATGTGATCATTATGTATGAATATGCCATCAAGAAAGATCACAACAAATTTGCTAAGGAAATGCACAAGCTCATATATCATGGATGACAGAAATACAAGATGCACCAAGGCAATCATAATGCAAGTCAATCCATGTATAAAGCGCAAACTTGTTATGGGAGTTGTTGTACCATGGCTCAATGTTGTGGTAGAAATGGTGGTCCGTTGGTGAATCCACTAAGTCCGAGCACTCCTCAACTTGAAGGTCCATAGGGTCCATCTCCAATGCCGGTCCTCCATCCAATAGATGTATCATGTAGACAGCAAGAAGGAAACGGCAATGAAAGAATGGCCCATCCCATATGCATATTTGAAGATGGCTCAAAGGGAAGGAGTTCACCTTTAGGAGATTCTCGCAAATGTTGGTGTTGCACATCATGTACGCCTTCGCATAACCAAAATTTGTTTTTATTGTACCGCCTTGTGAATCCTTCAAAATGAAAGAACATGACAAACACTCGGAAAAACAAATGAGGTTAGCGGAAGTGCAAAACCTATCATTCGTGTGGTAAGATACCCAACAAGTGTATGCATCATGCTCATCATAAGAAAGGACAAGGGAGCATTTCATAGTATGGAGGCAAACGATGCAAGAACAACCAAATACAAGAGGCTGAAGTAAACAAGCATGCATCACAAGTAAAAGTGTCAAAGTCTCCAAGATCAATAAGCATAGATGCAACAATTGGAGGCAATCGACAATGAACAAGATATATCATGTGAGAGGCATGAACATATTTGTCATCAACCCAAGAAAGCGAGTAATGGAACATGGGAGATGCGACAAAGTAAGCAATCATAGAGATCAAGTCAAGCAAACTAGTAGTGTGAAGATGCAACACACTAGGAGGAATCATGGTAAGCATGTCATGTGTGCAAATAGTGGGCATACAAAATGCACATGACATTTCAGAAGCATAAGGGAAAGATAAGAGCAAAGTAGCATCAATAGCATGGGGCACATGATAAACATGGCAATAGCAACAAGTATCTCCACCAAGCATGCAAATACACATAGGAGTAGCATAATGGTGAATCATGGGTAGATGCAAGCAAGGGTCACAATTGCATGGCAAAGGTATAGAAGCAAGCATAGCATCACAACTAGGAAACTCAACATGCTCATCATCATATTCATCATAAATAGGTAAGTCAAGGCATGAAGAAGTTTCACTAGCATGAAGCATGGTAATAGGTGGGTCAACATCATGGGAGCAATCGATGTAAAGAGAGTCCACTAGTGGGACAAGAGAAGCACCATGACCTATGTTACCTTTGGAGAATCGCTCATGTGTTGTAGGTGAGGTGTCGAAGCTCCAATCGTTGTCATCTTCATCTTGATGGTACAATGTGGGGGGTGCATCAGTGTCCACCATGGCCATCGGTGTTCCCTTTGGAGGGATGGACTCGTCGAGGATAGGCATGTCGTCATGTAGGAGACCTAGTACCAAAGAAGAAAACACACTAGGAGTAGAGGTTAAGTCGTTAGAAATCATAGTGGCCTCAGATGCCGTGTCAACTACCTCACTCACTAAGTGTTGTGGCTCACTCACTCCCTCAAGGATGCTCTCACCCATATGGCCATGGTGGACGATGATGCACCCCCCACATGGTTCCATCAAGATGAAGTTGACACCGACACGATCTTCAACACCTCACCTACAACACATGAGCGACGCTCCAAAGGTAACATAGGTGATGGTGCTTCTCTTGTCCCACTAGTGGACACTCTTGACATCGATTGCTCCCATGATGTTGACCCACCTATTACCATGCCGCATGCTAGTGAAACTTCTTCATGCCTTGACTTACCTATTTATGATGAATATGATGATGAGTATGTTGAGTTGCCTAGTTGTGATGCTATGCTTCATAGGATATCTTGTGAAAATTCTATTGGTCACGTCATGTTTGATAATCCATTGAACTTGTCATATGCTATGAGCGAGATCTCCCATATGGCCTTATTCCAATCTCAACATAGTAACTATGCATGCCCCACTAAAATAAATCCTATTTGCACTTATGGCATAGATGACAAGTTGATGGTCATTGGCTTTTGTTTTTCATGTGATGATATTGCCATGCTTTCTTTACATGATTTGCACAATTCATCTACTATGTCATGCCATGATCACATTGTTCCAAATATGCATTGTTTTGGATGTTGTCAATATTCTCCATGTGACGTTTCCACTAATGCTCATGAGGAGACCCCCATAGTTTCCTCGTACATATTAGGAGAACTTGATGCATTCCATACTTTGCATGATTTCCATGATTGCTTGCACCATATGCATTCCATGAATAACAATGCTCTCGATATTTCTCATGATGCATTACACCCTTTGAGTCTCCATTATGCTATACATAACAACAAACCTATCATGATGGATGACATGTTTCTATATCACGCATCTCATTTATTTGAGCATTGGATATTTGGTGCTAACCAACACAAGCACGTATGCATCATGATGGATGATGTGTACATCTACCACGCACACACTATTTTTCCTTTGTCTTTGTTTTGTGTAGGTACTCATGTCTTCTTGTCAACTTCTCAATCCCATGAGCTGACGAAACGAGCTCTTGAGAGCCATGACGCTTTGGGATCCAATGCACTATCCTTACCACCGTCCCCTTCGCGTAAGGACTACGTGCATCTCCTCTACTTGGCTCTCACACGGCTATGGGCCATTTACCACTTGTCACATTATGCTCATTTTACCGTCTTCACTTTGCATGCTATGCTTGCTTCTATGCCTTTGCCATGCAATTGTGACCCTTGCTTGCATCTACCCATGTTTCATCATTATGCTACTTCTATGTGTATTTGCATGCTTGGTGGAGATCCTTGTTGCTATTGCCATGTTTATCATGTGCCCCATGCTATTGATGCTTGTTGTGTTGGGAGAGGCATGATGCCCTATTGCTATGTCCAATGGCCTCTCGACAATACATTCATGCCATTCTACTCATATTTTGCTTTCATGCTTGTGCTATGACATGTGAATCTTTAATGCCCACTATTTGCACCAATGACATGTTTGCCATGATTCCTTCTAGTATGTTGCATCTTCGCATTACTAGCATGCTTGACTTGATCGCTATGATAGCTAGCTATGTTGCATCACCCATGTTCCACTATTACTTGCTTACTTGGGTTGATGACATATATGTTCATGCCTCTCACATGATTTATATCGATCATTGTCTATTGTCTCCATTACTTGCATCTCTCATATCACCTTGTATTGAGTGCCAACTTGCTATGCCTATTGATCTTGGAGACTTGGACACTTTACTTGTGATGCATGCTTGTTTACTTGAGCCTATTGTATTTGGTTGTTCTTGCATCATATGCCCCCATACTATGAAATGCTCCCTTGTCCTTTCTTATGACGAGTATGATGCATACACTTGTTGGGTATCTCACCCCTCGAATGATAGGACTTGCTTTTGCACTAACCTCATTTGTTTTGCCAAGTGTTTCTCATGTTCTTTCTTTTTGAAGGATTCACAAGGCGGCAACATAACGACACATTTTGGTTATGTGAAGGCGTACATGATGTGCAACACCAACATTTGTGAGAATCTCCTAAAGGTGAACTCCTTCCCTTTGAGCCATCTTCAAATATGCATATTGGATGGGCCATACTTTCATTGTTGTTTCCTTCTTCTTGTCTACACGCTACATATATTGGATGGAGGACCGACATTGGAGATGGACCCTATGGACCTTCAAGTTGCGGAGTGCCACGACATCGACCTAGGGTACATCCATGCCTACCGTGTACATGGCGATACGGTTTACGATCCGAGGTCGGATCTTTCCAAAGGGGGAGGAGATGATGCGGAGCATCCTACATTCATCTCCATGTACACCTTCATAGCACGTCAAGCCCCAAGAGGACCTACCGAAGTTAAGGTGAACCCGCTCTTCTTCGAGAATATCATGAATATCCATTGGACTTGCTTGCTACCTCAACAAAGAGCTCTATGTGTCCTTAGATACGAAGACCGACGACCACAAGCTGGTGAGGAACACCCCAAAGGAGTTGGAGAAGGATCACAAGGCCACAAGAAAGAAGAAGGAGGCCAACGAGAGCAACTCTGCACCTCCCAGGCGACCCCGTGCCCACGGGCCTCGAAGACCCCGTGCGCACGGGCTACTCAGAGAGTTTGCACTAGAGCACCCCGTGCGCACGGGCATGTACCGTGCCCACGGGACCCTGCAAGCGCACGGGTCTAACTTACCCCGTCTTGCGCAGGCCCTCTGAGGATGGGCCGTGTGATTGCTGTTTGGGGCCTCCCCTTCCTCCACTTCGTCCCCATGCCTATATATTCCATACCTAGACCATTTGTTAGGGTTAGCAAAGGATATGTTAGACATATGAGAGCTTTGCTCCATGGATCCACTCCACTAGGAGATCAAGACCTCCTCTTGGAGTGACCTAGCTCAAGACCCCCTCATGGGTGGCCCCTATCAAGACCTCCTCACGGAGAAGAACCCGATTACCTCTTATATCGTCCTTTGTTGATCGTGGATCGTGTATCTCTCTTTGTGTTCATCGTTCTAGCGCATGTGTAATCGAATCTTGTTGGTTTTATTGATTCTCTTGTGTTTTCCCCGTGATTTCCCTCGTGCTCTTCCGCTAGTTCTTCGTGTTCATCGTTGGGATCCACTCCAAACGTGAAAGATCTTCCCCATAGGGTTTCACCCTACATCAGTCCGCCTCCATGAGCCTCTTGCAAAAGGAGCAAACGAAGAGAAGACTCGGGAATGCATAGTTTGTTAGCTCTCATAAGATAACCATCCTTGATGTAATAGTGTTCCCAAGATGTATGCGTCAAACATTTAGCATAAGGAGTTGCAAAAGATGAATCATTAGCATACAAGTCTTTTATGTGCTCAAAGCCAATAACATTCAACTGAAGTTTAGTGACAAGCATGCATATGCGTGAAAGTGCATCCGCAACTACATTTTCCTTACCCTTAATGTACTTGATGACATAAGGGAAAGATTCAATGAATTCACTCCATTTGGCATGACGCTTGTTCAACTTAGTTTGGCCTTTTAAGTACTTAAGCGTTTCATGGTCGGTATGGATGACAAACTCATGAGGTCTAAGATAATGTTCCCAAACATGTAGCACATGCACTAATGCATACAATTCTTTGTCATAGATGGGATAGTTAAGTTGAGCACCGGAGAGTTTTTCACTAAAGTAAGCAATGGCTCGTTTTTCTTGCATCAAAACTCCGCCAATTCCGGTACCACTTGCATCACAATGAACCTCAAAAGTTTGGTCAAAATTGGGCAAAGCAAGAATCGGAGCATGAGTAAGCAAAGACTTGAGCTCATCAAAAGCGGTGGATTGCAAAGATCCCCAAACAAAAGGAGTATTCTTCTTACTCAAAGCATGCAAAGGAGCGGCGATAGTGCTAAAATCTTTCACAAAGCGACGATAAAAACCTGCAAGACCAAGAAAGCTACGCACTTGTTGCAAATTGGTGGGTTGGGGCCAAGTTTTAATTGCTTCAATTTTAGATTCATCAACATGGACACCCTTGGAAGAGACAACAAAACCCAAGAAAACCACTTTGTCAACACCAAACGTGCATTTTTTTCAAGTTTGCATAAAGACGTTCCTTGCGGAGGGTTTGCAAAACAGCCCTAACATGATTAAGATGCTCTTTCATGGTTTTGCTAAACACAAGAATATCGTAGAAGTAAACCACAACAAAGACTCCAATATAAGGGCGAAGCACATAATGCATAAGACGCGCGAAAGTACCGGGAGCTTCCGATAAACCCATAGGCATGACTAACCACTCATATAAGCCAAATTTGGTTTTGAAAGCAGTTTTCCATTCATCACCTTCTTGTATGCGGATTTGATAATAGACACTTTTAAGATCAATTTTTGAGAAAAGTTGGCTCCACTAAGTTCATCAAGCATATCATCTAAGCGAGGAGTGGGATGCCTATAGCGAATGGTAATAGCATTTATAGGTCTACAATCAGAACATAAGTGGAAACTTCCATCGGGCTTAGGCACAAGTATAACGGGAACGGCACAAGGACTTAAGCTTTCACGTACATGACCGTTGTCGATGAGTTGTTGTACTTGCCGTTGGATCTCCTTTGTTTCTTGAGGTTGTACGGTATGGAGCTTTGTTTGGAAGTGGCGCTCCGGGGATGAGGTTGATTCGATGCTCAATGCCTCGTAGAGGAGGTAGACCCAGAGGTAGCTCATCGGGGAAAACATCTTGGAATTCCGACAAAAGAGAATGAAACACTAAAGGTAGCTCGTGAGAGGTGTTAGTTTTTGGATCTGCATCCTTGCACACAAGGACAAAGTGCATCACACTCGATGGGTTCTCACACACTTCTCTCATCTCACTTTTTGTGGCAAATAGTATGAGGTTTTTCTCTCTAGGAGAAGAGGCGCTCAAGTTTGGTTTGTGGCTCTCACTCACTTTGTGGTGGATCACTTTCTCACTCTTCTCTCCATGATGGGTGGCTTGCTTGTCGGCTATCACTTGACTAGGAGACATAGGTCGTAGCACATACTCCTTCCCTTTCATCTTGAAGCTATAGTGATTGGTACGCCCATTATGAATGACACCACGGTCGAATTGCCATGGTCGGCCAAGAAGGAGGTGGCAAACGGTCATTGGGACCACATCACACTCCAAAGTGTCCTCATATGCACCAATTTTGAAGGAGACTTGGACCGTATGCTCAATTCGGATAGTGCCAGAGTCACTTAGCCATTGAACCTTGTAGGGGTGCGGGTGCTTCCTCTTGACCAATTGAAGCTTGGAGCATAGTTCTTCACTTGCCAAGTTGTGACAACTACCTCCATCGATGATGACCTTGACGGACCTTCCATTGATGTCGGCCTTTGTGTGGAAGATGTGGCATCGTTGGTCTTCTTCTTGTTGATGTTGAAGAGTCAAGACCTTGGAGACAACAAGAGCGGGACTTGAATCTTCATTACAAAAGACTTGGTCATCTTCGTCTCGTTGTTCACTTGTCGATTGCATGGCCACTTGCTCAAGGGCTTCCATTTCTCCTTCACTCATGGAGTCGTAGGTGCCTTCGTCGTTGAAGATCATGGTGCGCTTGTTTGTGCAATCAAAGGACTTGTGGCCTCGGCCGCCGCAAGTGAAACACTTGAAGGAGCTTGTCTTGACGGTCTCATCGGTCGGAGTAGAGGACGAAGCACGCGGCTTGAAGTTGCTTGAATTTTTCTTGTAACTTGACTTGTCGCCAGTACTTGGTGAGGCTATAGTTGATGTAGGAGTTGCCGAAGGAGCGGAAGCTTGATAAGAGGAGCCGTAGGTCTTGGACGAGTACTTGGCATATTTGAAGTCATCTTGGACTTGTCGCTCGGCCTTGGTCGCTTGATGATCTAGCTCGAGGAGGTTTGAGTATGGTTGGAAGTCGTCAATCCGCTTGATTGGATGGTTGAGGCCGTTCAAGAAGCGTGCCATTGTTTGCTCGTCGTTTTCTTTGACATTGGCTCGAATCATGGTAATCTCCATTTCTTGGTAGTATTCTTCCACTGTCTTCGTGCCTTGTTTGAGAAGTTGCAACTTCTTAAAGAGATCACGATTGTAGTGTGTAGGCACGAAACGAGCTCTCATGACATCCTTCATCGCCGTCCAAGTTGTGATTGGTGGTTCGCCTCTTGTACATCGTCGCTCAGTCACTTGTTCCCACCAAATGAGAACGTAGTCTTGGAACTCGAGTGATGCCATAGCGATCTTCTTCTCTTCATTGTAGTTGTGCAACCGGAAGATTTTGTCAACCTTCAATGCCCATGAGAGGTACTCTTTGGGGTCATTGCTTCCATTGTTCTTGCTCCAATGTTCATTCTTCTCCAAGCTAGGCCCTTCATTTGTAAGCAAAACAAATGTATCCAATTTAGGCAGCATCATATTCTCATGAACATTAGAATCATTACCAAGAAACGAAAGTACCTGGTAATTTAATTGGCGTGCGCGAGCTCTAGTAATTGGTCCATTATATGTAACAGTAGGGGCTGTGGGTGTAACAATGGTATTGATGTCCTCATCATCCTCCCCTTCTTGAAATGAAGTCGTCCTCGACGGAAGCTCATCTTCCTCACCCAAATAAGGCTTCAAATCTGCAATGTTAAAAGTGGGACTAACCCCAAAATCTGCAGGCAGCTCAAGTTTATATGCATTATCATTTATTTTCTCTAACACCTTAAATGGACCATCAGACGTGGCATTAGCTTTGATTTAGCAAATTAGGAAACCTATCCTTACGCAAATGTAACCAAACAAGATCTCCAGGTGCAAAGACAACATGTTTTCTACCCCTATCTCCAGCAAGTTTATATGTAGCATTCATACGCTCAATGTTGTCCTTAGTTAACTCATGCATTTTTAAGATCAATTCAGCACGTTGTTTAGCATCAAAATTAACCTTCTCCGAAGATGGAAGAGGCAACAAATCAATGGGTGCACGAGGTAGGAAACCATACACAATTTCAAAAGGGCACATCTTAGTAGTAGAATGCAATGAACGATTATAAGCAAATTCAATATGAGGCAAGCATTCTTCCCACATTTTCTTATTATTCTTCAAAACAGCCCTAAGCATAGTAGACAATGTTCTATTGACTACTTGGTTTATCCATCCGTTTGGGGGTGACAAGTAGTACTAAAAGGCAGTTTAGTCCCCAACTTAGCCCATAAACATCTCCAAAAGTGGCTAAGAAATTTAGTATCACGATCTAAAACAATAGTATTTGGCACACCATGCAAGCGAATAATTTCACGAAAGAACAAATCAGCAACATTAACAGCATCATCGCTTTTATGACATGGTATAAAGTGGGCCATTTTCGAGAATCTATCCACGACAACATATATGCTATCCCTCCCCGTCTTTGTTCGAGGTAAACCTAAAACAAAGTCCATAGATATATCTTCCCAAGGAACACTAGGTACAGGCAAAGGCATATATAAACCATGAGCATTGAGTCGTGACTTAGCTTTTTGACATGTAGTGCAGCGAGCAATAAAACGCTCAACATCCCGTCTCATCTTTTGACATGTAGGCCAAAAGAAATGTGTAGCAAGTACGTCCTCCGTCTTCTTCACGCCAAAGTGTCCCATTAATCCTCCTCCATGCGCCTCCTGCAACAACAAAAGACGAACAGAGCTAGCAGGAATGCATAGCTCGTTAGCACGGAACACAAAACCATCATTAATAACGAACTTGTTCCATGTTCTTCCTTCTTTACAATTCTGCATTACATCTTTAAAATCAGCATCATGCACATATTGATCTTTGATGGTCTCCAAACCAAATATTTTGAAGTCAAGTTGTGAAAGCATAGTATAGCTGACGAGACAAAGCATCTCAATAACATTTTCTTTACCCTTCTTGTGTTTAATGACATAAGGGAAAGTCTCAATGAATTCAACCCATTTAGCATGTCTACGATTTAGTTTAGCTTGACTTTTAATATGTTTCAAAGATTCATGATCAGAATGTATAACAAATTCTTTGGGCCATAAATAATGTTGCCATGTCTCTAAAGTCCAAACAAGAGCATATAATTCTTTATCATATGTAGAAAAGTTCAGACTAGGCCCACTCAATTTTTCAGAAAAGTATGCAACAGGTTTGCCATCTTGTAATAACACACCTCCTAATCCAATTCCACTAGCATCACATTCAAGCTCAAAAGTCTTATTAAAGTCAGGAAGTTGGAGTAAAGGAGCATGTGCCAATTTATCTTTCAATACCGTGAAGGCTTCTTCCTGTGCGGTACCCCATACAAAAGGCACATCCTTCTTTGTAAGCTCATTGAGAGGTGCAGCAATGGTGCTAAAATCTCTCACAAAACGCCTATAGAAACCAGCAAGTCCAAGAAAACTCCTCACTTGTGTGACCGTTTTGGGCTGCGGCCAACTCTCAATAGCTTCAATCTTGGCTTTATCAACTTAAATTCCCTGTGGAGTAACAACATAGCCAAGAAAAGATACTCGGTCAGTGCAAAAGGTGCACTTCCCAAGGTTACCAAACAAACGTGCATCACGTAGAGCATTAAAAACAGCACGTAAATGTTCCAATGTTCTTCCAAAGATTTGCTATAAATCAGTATATCATCAAAATAGACAACCACAAATCGTCCAATGAAAGCACATAAAACTTCGTTCATTAGTCTCATGAAAGTACTAGGTGCATTAGTTAACCCAAAAGGCATGACTAACCACTCATATAAACCAAATTTAGTTTTAAATGTTGTTTTCCATTCATCTCCCAATTACATACGAATTTGATGGTATCCACTACGCAAATCAACTTTGGAGGATATTGTAGAGCCACTCAATTCATCAAGCATATCATCTAGCCTAGGAATAGGATGACGATAACGAATAGTAATATTATTAATGCCTCTACAATCAACACACATACGCGACGTACCATCCTTTTTAGGCACTAGTATAATAGGAACAACACAAGGACTAAGAGATTTGCGTATATAACCTTTGTCGAGCAGCTCTTGTACTTGACGCATAATCTCCTTCGTCTCCTCTGGATTGGTACGGTATGGTGCACGGTTGGGTAGCGATGCACCGGGAATTAAGTCAATTTGATGCTAAATACATCGTATAGGTGGTAATCCCGGTGTCACGTATTGTGGGAAGACGTCAGCGAACTCGTGCATTATGTTAGTGACAGATTGGGGCAAAGAGGAAGGCACGTCCTCGAATGAAAATAATGCCTCTTTGCACACAAAAGCATAGCAAACAGATTTGCTAGAATCTAGCTCATCAATATCAGATTTGGTGGCAAGTAAACATGCACTTTTCAATTTAATTTCAGAAGCAACACTAGATGGTTTATTATTAGGCTTCATTTGTTGCTCAAATTCTTTTGCCACAATATGATTTTCACTCTTATTTTTCTCCTGTTTTGCTTTATTAGGTCTATCAATATCATCTTTCAAAATGGAATCAGGAGTCATAGGAAGCAAAGTAATATTTTTATCCTTATGAACAAGAGTATACTTATTGTTTCTACCATGGTGTACAGAATTTCTATCAAATTGCCATGGTCTACCAAGTAATAAGGAACATGCTTGCATAGGTACCACATCACAATCAACATAATCAGCATATGTAGAGATACTAAAATGCACACGAACAAAGACGTATTACCTTAACCTTGCCGCTGTTGTTGAACCATTGGATGTAATAAGGATGTGGATGTGGTCTTGTGGTGAGAGATAGCTTCTCCACCATCTCCATGCTAGCCAAGTTGTTGCAGCTCCCTCCATCTATGATGACGCGAATAGAACGTTCCTTCACAACTCCCTTTGTGTGGAACAAATTATGCCTCTGATTTTGCTCAGGTTGTGTAAGTTGCACACTCAAAACACGTTGAGCAACTAAATATTCATACCTGTCAGCATCTTCAGCAGCCATGTATTGCTTCTCATGATCAGAATCATCTCCATCGTGTTCTTCATGTGTAATAAGAGCCAAAGTCTCCTCATCATAGTCACTAGCGGACTCATACCCACCATCCTCGGTAACAATCGTCCTGCGCTTAGATGGGCATTCTCTCGCATAATGACCTCCACCCTTGCAACGTCGACAAATAATATCATGTGTTTGCCTTGTTGATGCCATGGATGAAGAAGAGCTCTTTGCAGGCCCAGAAGGTGTGCTCTTAGCAGATAGTGGTGACTGTGCCTGCTTTATTGTATCACGGTTGGAGGTGGCAGCCGACGGAGGTGCCGGTGTAGTAGAACGTGTGGAAGTAGATGATGCACGTTGTGTCCATGATGAAGGTCGACCTGCAGAAAAGTTAGTCCGCGCCAACGCTGTCCGATCCTGCACTTCACGTTCTGCTTTACAAGCAAGATGGAACAATCGAGTGATATTATTATAATCCTTGTAGTCTAGAATGGTCTGAATCTCTCTATTTAATCCACCCAGAAAACGTGCAAGCATATCTTCATTCTCCTCAATAATACCACATCTAATCAAGCCAGTTTGTAATTCTTGGTAATATTCTTCTACCGAATTTTTTCCTTGTCTTAAGCACTGCAATTTTTGAAGTAATTCACGTTGATAATATGGTGGAACCCAACGAGTACGCATAGCAATTTTCAAAGCAGCCGAAGTAGCTGGAACAGGATATAATCGACAATTTTCAGACCACCAAACACATGCAAAGCTAGTGAAAGCACATACAGCAGCAGGAACACGTCTCTCCTCAGGATATTGTAAACATGTAAATCGTTGTTCAGTTTCTAACTCCCAAGTAAGATATATATCAGGAACATATCTACCCTCAAATGGTGGAATATTCAATTTCAGTTTAGGGAGATGGTCATGATCTCGCACTGAGGGGAGCCGAACATTGCCATTATTTGCATGTGGACGACCTGGTGGTTGTGGTGCTGGTGGTTGCACGTAGTTCTGATTGTCATCAACCTCATCCTCGTAATCACCCACATAATCATCCTCCTCCACATCAGCAGCAGGAGCCACAGAAGTATCAATAGCAGCACCAGCAGTTTGGCTAGGCTGAAGAGGTACACGGCTCGCTTGGTGGAGGGCTGTTTCCCGACGTGGAGGACTCGGTGTTGTTGTTGTTGTTGTTGCAGAGGTGCGGCAGGTGCAGCCGGTGGTGGTGGTGGAAAACGCGAAAGCAATTCAGCAAACTTGTTATCGAGCTTTGTTTCAAACGTCTTCTCCATGCCATCTATCTTCTCCATGGCCTCGTCAAATCTGTTTAGCACATCTTGCACCTGTCCACTCATCATTTCTTGAAACTTATCATGAAGCTCCTTGTTCGTCCAAGTTCTCCCGGTCAGTCTAAATCGGCTTGTGATCTTGGCATGGTTAGCAGCAATAGAAACACACAAGAATATGATCCTACAGACTACTAACAAGTGGTGGTGGTGGTGGCTGGTGTCACAAATCCGTCAAGCAAATCTCAAATTCTTACCAATTCTTACCCAGCAGCAGGCGGTGATCGGCAACCGTTGTAGTCAAAACTCTCAAAGCTTGGATAGAGCGATTACCAGGGAGAGTCAAACGCACGATGTAGATGTATGTGGAGCTGGGAAGGCTTTTAATATGGTAGCAAAAAGGGTCAGCAATAATCAATTCAGAGATGCAAAGTTGAATAAATGCTCAACGACGGTACTATGCTGGTCCTAGGCTAGACCGTGCTAGAGATGCTAGCCTAGAACACTAACAAAATCACGGCGCTGCACGTAAACAAGGGAGGAGCACACTCTGAATTTTTTTCTCTTTTTTTTTTCTTTTTTTTGCACTTTTTTTCCTCTTTTTTTTTACTTTTCTCTCTCTCTCTCTCTTTTTTCCGTCTTTTTTTCTCTCTTTTTCCAAAACAAACTAGATAAGATTCAGATTGGATCAAGCGAAGATGTGAATGACCTCAACTATGATTATGACAATGAATAGTGCGTACCACGTGGTGGAAATTGATGGATGGTATGGTGGACAGTGGAAGGGATAATGATGCAGCGGCGGCGTGACTAATGTGAACACAACTCGAAACTCTAAAGGAACTAGACAATAAGACCAGCAACTCGACACGACGATGCAACCGATAATTCAATAATGCAAACAATGAAAAGAAAATTACAAAGGATTGGACTGGCTAGGACAAAGGATGAATAGATCTAACTTTTTTGGTGGCCTTTTCTTGGACAATAGGTAAGAAAATAAATCGAATCTAGGGATAACTAGAAAATCTCACCGAGCAACCTGAAAACTGATACCACTTGATAGAGGCAAAGGTGTCCCGATGTTTCGATGAGATAGCAATCGTTTTCTGTGAGAGTCGACTTTGACGATCCGACTACGAACGTGCGAAGATGTCGCGCCTTAGCAATCGCAAAACCAACTTCCGAGGGGTTATTGACCATGCCGGAGCATGATCAACCTGACCACGAGGATCTATTTCCTGCGAGCAAACGAAGAACAAGCAAGAAACTGAGATTGCAATCTGGATATTGCGAATAAAAGAGGAAAGCTTTATTAATGAAGGTGGGGTTCTGTGACGCCTTGGTCTGGTCGTTGAACACAAACGAAGTACGCGAAGTTGCAGCTATGACGAACTTTTGATCTAAACAAAACCCAAAGTCTAAACGGTGCCCTAAGGGATGTATATATGGAGGAAGAGGGGGGAATTTCGTGGCCCTTGGGGAAGGGGTCCGAAACCAACTCTATCTCTTGTTTCCCCACACATACGGACTCTAAAAACAGCCTATACTTATGTATTTCGAAATTACATGGGCTCGGCACAATAATAAGGTGACGCAGACACCTAGAATAGCCTCTGGACGAAATTTATGAAGTGGCATCTTGTATATTTCGTCCAAGGCTTCATTCACTCCTTATGGTGGCTTCAAAGTCTGAAATCATCACTTGTAACTCCGTTCTTGTTCCCCTTGTGCATGCCATCAACTCCATGCTTGTTCTTGCTCCAATGTTCATCCTTCTCCAAGGTAGGCCCTTCATTTGTAAGCAAAACAAATGTATCCAATTTAGGCAGCATCATATTCTCATGAACATTAGAATCATTACCAAGAAACGAAAGTACCTGGTATTTTAATTGGCGTGCGCGAGCTCTAGTAATTGGTCCATTATATGTAACAGTAGGGGTTGTGGGTGTAACAATGGTATTGATGTCCTCATAAACATCTTTTGACTCCATCAAATTTTGTGAATTTTGGTGTCTTTGCCTAGGGCTTCCACCACATCATCCGCTACACCACCACCGACTTCCGCAACATAACCAATTTTGTTCCTCATGGTTGTTTGAGTTGTGATTCGAGTCTCCTAAGGTGTTTCGGCTACTTAGGGACGGTTGCTTCTTCATCAACCACCACCGCCCCTTCCGCATAGGCTTGACCAACATACACTTCCACCCCCAACTTAACCCAATAGTTGTTTGAGCTTGTTTGAGTTGTGTCTTATGTCTCCTAACGTGTTTCGGCTACTTAGGGACATCAACTTCCAACTCCGACACCGTGTATAGTCCACCATCTTACCCTCCACTTCCGCATTGCTTACACCATAACCCATCATTGCATTTCCGCAATCCCATTGAGCTTCCGCAACCACCATCGCATTCTGCTACCACCATTTGACATTTGTCATTTGAGATTTTGAGTTCGCGGTTTTTCCGTTTCCTAAGGTGTTTCGGCTACTTAGGGACGAGACTCCATCATCTTGGTATCTACTTCAAGAACACCGCCACTCATCATCGCCAAGGACGGTAACCTCGACGACGCCATTGTACATTCCCCTTGCAATTCCATTGATAACCCCTAGTCCATTTTGCGTCACTTGCCTATCGAGACTAGCCATTTGAGTATTGCCCGACAACGTTACTTGTGCACATTAGTGATCTACACCTTCCATTGCATACATACCATATCACTGTGGTGCATATATTGGTATCATATCTTGTGTCACAAGTTTGTTCCCGCATATACACATTTGCTATCTTGGTTTGTGCATTGTGCAAAAGTGGCCATACATAGAAAAAAACAAATAAAGCTTTTAAGCAAAAGAGAAAGAGCAAAGAAGCTTGTAAGAAAGTGCCATAGCATCATACTCAATCGCACATAAGATTGTCATACCCGATCATCTTGGATCATCTTGAGAGAACACCGGGAACCATACATATATAGCATACTTGGGATACAAAGTTTATCCATTTTGCGTCTTATAGGTTGTGCACAAGTGTCGTATCCGCCTATTGAGCACTCGTGCTAGCATCTCTCTTGAGTCGTGCAACACGAGCGTTTTGGTGGATTCCACATTTTGAGCTCATTCCTTGGTTGCACGACCCCATTTATCTATCCGTGTGTGTGTTTCCGTGTACCTTTCATTGTTATTGGTCTACTTGTTTCGCTTGCAAATTTGTGAATCTCTTTCAACATTATTGACTCTTGCTAAGATTTTTGCATCAAATTTTTGTGCCACTATCCTCACCGAGCTCCACCATAAGCCTTACTTGTGTAGGTGTGAGAACCGACAAGAATTGGTACCAATTGTGCTATTTCCTTGTTACACATTTGAGTGATCATTGATCCATCTTCAACATCGGTCAAGGTACATTTGGTCTAGTTCTTCTCATTCTCCCACTCATATTTGCTCCAGCTTTGTGATAGATAGGCAAGGCATTTTGATGTAGGGTGGAACCCTATGGGGATGATCTTTCACGTTTGGAGTGGATCCCTACGATGAACACGAAGAACGAGCGGAAGAGCACGAGGGTAATCACGGGGAAAACACAAGAGAATTACTAAAA
This sequence comes from Aegilops bicornis, assembly GCA_021605145.1. NCBI lineage: Eukaryota > Viridiplantae > Streptophyta > Magnoliopsida > Poales > Poaceae > Aegilops > Aegilops bicornis. Next base: position 238,175,828 of record CM038669.1, read on the forward strand.
GCAACAAGATTCGATTACACATGCGCTAGAACGATGAACACAAAGAGAGATACACGATCCACGATCAACAAAGGACGATACAAGAGGTAACCGAGTTTTTCTCCGTGAGGAGGTCTTGATAGGGGCCACCCATGATGGGGTCTTGAGCTAGGTCACTCCAAGAGGATGTCTTGATCTCCTAGTGGAGTGGATCCATGGAGCAAAGCTCTCATATGTCTAACATATCCTTTGCTAACCCTAACAAATGGTCTAGGTTCAGAACATATAGGCATGGGGGCTAAGTGGAGGAAGAGGAGGCCCAAACAGCAATCACAGTCGTCCATCCTGTAGGGCCCGTGCGCACGGGGTAAGTTGGGCCCACGTCTTGCAGGTCCTGGGGCAGTACAGGCCCCGTCTTGCACGGGTGCTCAGCGCAAACTCTCTGAGTAGCCCGTGTGCACGGGGTCTTCGAGGCCCGTGGGCACGGGGTCGCCTGGGAGGTGCATAGTTACTCTCGTTGCCCTCCTTCTTCCTTCTTGTGGCCTTGTGGTCCTTCTCCAACTCCTTTGGGGTGCTCCTCACCAGCTTGTGGTCGTCGGTCTTCGTATCTAAGGACACATAGAGCTCTTTGGTGAGGTAGCAAGCAAGTCCAATGGATATTCATGATATTCTCGAAGAAGAGCGGGTTCAACTTAATTCCGGTAGGTTCGCTTGGGGCTTGATGTGCTATGATGGTGTACATGGAGATGAACGTAGGATGCTCCGTATCATCTCCTCCCCTTTGGAAAGATCCGACCTCGGATCGTAAACCGTATCGCCATGTACACGGTATGCATGGATGTACCATAGGTCGATGTCGTGGCACTCCTCAACTTAAAGGTCCATAGGGTCCATCTCCAATGTCGGTCCTCCATCCAATATATGTAGCATGTAGACAAGAAGAAGGAAACAACAATGAAAGTATGGCCCATCCAATATGCATATGTGAGGATGGTTCAATGGGAAAGAGTTCACCTTTAGGAGATGCTCGCCAATGTTGGTGTTGGCCATCATGTACGCCTTCACATAACCAAAATGTCTCTTTATGGTACCGCCTTGTGAATCCTTCAAAATGAAAGAGCATGAGAAACACTTGGAAAAACAAATGAGGTTAATGCAAAAGCAAGACCTATCATTCGAGGGGCGAGATACCCAACAAGTGTATGCATCATGCTCATCATAAGAAAGGACAAGGGAGCATGTCATAGTATGGAGGCATATGATGCGAGAACAACCAAATACAATAGGCTCAATCAAACAAGCATGCTTCACAAGTAAAGTGTCCAAGTCTCCAAGATCAATAGGCATAGCAAGTTGGCACTCAATACAAGGTGATATGAGAGATGCAAGTAATAGAGACAATAGACAATGATCGAAATAAATCATGTGAGAGGAATGAATATAGGTGCTATCAACCCAAGAAAGCGAGTAATGGAACATGGGTGATGCGACAAAGCAAGCAATCATAACGATCAAGTCAAGCAAGCTAGTAGTGCGAAGATGCAACATACTAGAGGGATTCATGGCAATCATGTCATGTGTGCAAATAGTGGGCATGAGTAAATCATATGACATAGCAAAAGCATGAAAGCAAGATATGAGGGAAATAGCATGAATGTATTAGCGAGAGGCCATATGGAAATAGCAATGGGTCATCTTGACTCTCCCAACACAACAAGCATCAATAGCATGGGGCACATGATAAACATGGCAATAGCAACAAGGATCTCTACCAAGCATGCAAATACGCATAGAAGGAGCATAATGATGAAACATGTGTAGATGCAAGAAAGGGTCACAATTGCATGGAAAAGGCATAGAAGCAAGCATAGCATGCAAAGTGAACACGGCAAAATGAGCATAATGTGGCAAGTGGTAAATGGCCCATAGCCGTGTGAGAGCCAAGTAGAGGAGATGCGCGTAGTCCTTGCGTGAAGGGGACGGTGGTAAGGATAGGCCACGGGATCCCAAATCATCATTGCCCTCAAGAGCTCGTTTCGTCAACTCTTGGGATTGAGAGGTCGACGAGTATACATGAGTACCTACACATAACAAAGACAAAGGAAAAATTGTGTGTGCGTGGTAGATGTACACATCATCCATCATGATGCATACGTGCTTGTGTTGGTTAGCACCAAATATCCAATGCTCAAATAAATGAGATGCGTGATATAGAAACATGTCATCCATCAGATAGGTTTGTTGTTATGTATAGCATAATGAAGACTCAAAGGGTGTAATGCATCACGAGAAATATCAAGAGCATTGTTATTCATGGAATGCATATGGTGCACGCAATTATGGGAATCATGCAAAGTGTGGAATGTATCAAAATCTCCTAATATATATGAGGAAACTATGGGGGTCTCCTCATGATCATTAATGGAAACATCACATGGAGAATATTGACAACATCCAAAACAATGCATATTTGGAACAATGTGATCATGGCATGACATAGTAGATGAATTGCGCAAATCATGTAAAGGGAGCATGGCAATATCATCACATGAAAAACAAAATCCAATGACCATCAACCTGTCATCTATGCCATAGGTGCAAATGGGATTTATTTGAATGGGGCGTGCATAGTTACTATGTTGAGATTGAAATGATACAATATTTGATATCTCACTCATAGCATATGACAAGTTCAATGGATTGTCAAACATGACGTGACCAATAGAATTTTCACAAGATATCCTATGAAGCATAGCATCACAACTAGGCAACTCAACATGCTCATCATCATATTCATCATAAATAGGTAAGTCAAAGCATGAAGATGTTTCACTAGCATGAGGCATGGCAATAGGTGGGTCAACATCATGGGAGCAATCGATGTCAAGAGCGTCCACTAGTGGGACAAGAGAAGCACCATCACCTATGTTACCATTGGAAGGTCGCTCATGTGTTGTAGGTGAGGTGTTGAAGATCCACTCGTTGTCATCTTCATCTTGATGGAACCATGTGGGGGGTGCATCATCGTCCACCATGGCCATCGTCGTCTCCAATGGAGAGATGGACTCGTCGAGGATAGGCATGTCGTCATGTAGGAGACCTAGCACCAAAGAATAAAACACACTCGGAGTAGAGATTAAGTCGTTAGAAATCATAGTGGCCTCACATGCCGTGTCAACTACCTCACTCACTAAGTGTAGTGGCTCACTCACTCCCTCAAGGATGCTCTCACTCGTATGGTTGGTGGAGTCACTCAAATGGCTCATGACCTCACATAGGATGTGTTGCATGCTCTCATGTGTGGGGCTAGGGGTGGTCACACTCATCCTCTCATAGGAAATGCACTCAATGTCATATATGGTGGAGTGACTCATATCACGCATGGGTTGGTGGCTCTCCTCACACGGCAATTGGGTCATCTCATGATATGTGGGTGTCGGAGAGATGTTGGTGCAAATGTCTCCATGCTCAACTACTATCGTCGCCTTGGTTGAAGGGATAGTCGCATGCTCAACCTTCTTGTCACCGTCTTGGTGTTGGAGGTCCATATGATGTGGCACCTCGTAGCTCGTCTCCATGACCGAAGGGAATGTCCCATGCTCGTCCATCTTCCTTGGGGGGCTTCCGAAGATGGAAGTGTAACCTCTTCAGAGGTAGTCGCCTTGGACTTGTTGAAGTCGATGTAGGGGTACTCGTGGGAAGTAGGCGAAGATGCCGTACGTCCAAAGGCGAAGATGCCTTGATAGAACTTGGCGAAGATGCCGAAGTGGTTGGTGTAGCCATAGCGCCGTCTTGGTGGTGGCCGTCTCGCGATCTTCTTTTGTGCTCTTGAAGCTTGGACTTGGCGTGAAGTAGGGCTTGTTGGGACTTGTGCACTTGCGCTTGTGGAGCATCTTCATGATGATGATGTTGTTGTCGTGCTTGAGCTCGATGGATGATAGAGGCAAAGGTGTCCCGATGTTTCGATGAGATAGCAATCGTTTTCTATGAGAGTCGACTTTGACGATCCGACTACGAACGTGCGAAGACGTCGCGCCTTAGCAATTGCTGAACCAACTTCCGAGGGGTTATTGACCACGCCGAAGCATGATCAATCTGACCATGAAGGTCTTTTTCCTGCGAGCTAACAAAGAACAAGCAAGAAACTGATATTGCAATCTGGATATTGCGAATAAAAGAGGAAAGCTTTATTAATGAAGGTGGGGTTCTGTGACGCCTTGGTCTGGTCGTTGAACACAAAGGAAGTACGTGAAGTTGCAGCTATGGCGAACTTTTGACCTAAACAAAACCCAAAGTCTAAATGGTGCCCTAAGGGCTGTATATATGGAGAAAGAGGGGGGAATTTCGTGGCCCTTGGGGAAGGGGTCCGAAACCAACCCTATCTCTTGTTTCCCCACACATACGGACTCTAAAAACAACCTATACTTATGTATTTCGAAATTACATGGGCCTGGCCCAATAATAAGGTGACGCAGCACCTAGAATAGCCTCTGGACGAAATTTATGAAGTGGCATCTTGTATATTTCGTCCAAGGCTTCATTCACTCCTTATGGTGGCTTCAAAGTCCTGAAATCATCGCTTGTAACTCCGTTCTTGTTCCCCTTGCGCATGCCATCAACTCCATGCTTGTTCTTGCTCCAATGTTCATCCTTCTCCAAGCTAGGCCCTTCATTTGTAAGCAAATCAAATTTATCCAATTTAGACAGCATCATATTCTCATGAACATTAGAATCATTACCAAGAAACGAAAGTACCTCGTAATTTAATTGGCGCATGAGCTCCAAAGAATTGGTCCATTATATGTAACAAGAGGGGCTATGGGTGTAACAATAGTATTGATGTCCTCATCATCCTCCCTTTCTTGAAAAGAAGTCGCCCCTCGACGGAAGCTCATCTTCCTCACCCAAATAAGGCTTCAAATCTGCAATGTTAAAAGTGGGACTAACCCCAAAATCTGCAGTGGCTGAAGTTTATATGCATTATCATTTATTTTCTCTAACACCTTAAATGGACCATCAGCACGTGGCATTAGCTTTGATTTGCACAAATTAGGAAACCTGTCCTTACGCAAATGTAACCAAACAAGATCTCCAGGTGCAAAGGCAACATGTTTTCTACCCTTATCTCTAGCAAGTTTATATTTAGCATTCATACGCTCAATGTTGTCCTTAGTTAACTCATGCATTCTTAAGATCAATTCAGCACGTTGTTTAGCATCAAAATTAACCTTCTCCGAAGATGGAAGAGGCAACAAATCAATGGTTGCACGAGGTAGGAAACCATACACAATTTCAAAAGGGCACATCTTAGTAGTAGAATGCAATGAACGACTATAAGCAAATTCAATATGAGGCAAGCATTCTTCCCACATTTTCTTATTATTCTTCAAAACAGCCCTAAGCATAGTAGACAATGTTCTATTGACTACTTTAGTTTGTCCATCCGTTCGGGGGTGACAAGTAGTACTAAAAAGCAGTTTAGTCCCCAACTTAGCCCATAAAGATGTCCAAAAGTAGCTAAGAAATTTAGTATCGCGGTCTGAAACAATAGTATTTGGCACACCATGCAAGCGAATAATTTCACGAAAGAACAAATTTAGTGCAGCGAGCAACAAAACGCTCAACATCCTGTTTCATCTTTGGCCAAAAGAAATGTGTAGCAAGTACGTCATCCGTCTTCTTCACGCCAAAGTGTCCCATTAATCCTCCTCCATGCGCCTCCTGCAACAACAAAAGACGAACATAGCTAGCAGGAATGCATATCTTGTTAGCACGGAACACAAAACCATCATTAATAACGAACTTGTTCCATGTTCTTCCTTCTTTACAATTCTGCATTACATCTTTAAAATCAGCATCATGCACATATTGATCTTTGATGGTCTCCAAACCAAATATTTTGAAGTCAAGTTGTGAAAGCATAGTATAGCGATTTAGAGAAAGCATCAGCAATAACATTTTCTTTACCCTTCTTGTGTTTAATGACATAAGGGAAAGTCTCAATGAATTCAACCCATTTAGCATGTCCACGATTCAGTTTAGCTTGACTTTTAATATGTTTCAAAGATTCATCATCAGAATGTATAACAAATTCTTTGGGCCATAAATAATGTTGCCATGTCTCTAAAGTCCGAACAAGAGCATATAATTCTTTATCATATGTAGAAAAGTTCAGACTAGGCCCACTCAATTTTTTAGAAAAGTATTTAACAGGTTTGCCATCTTGTAATAACACACCTCCTAATCCAATTCCACTAGCATCACATTCAAGCTCAAAAGTCTTATTAAAGTCAGGAAGTTGGAGTAAAGGAGCATGTGTCAACTTATCTTTCAATACCGTGAAGGCTTCTTCCTGCGGCGGTACCCCAAACAAAAGGCACATCCTTCTTTGTAAGCTCATTGAGAGGTGCATCAATGGTGCTAAAATCTCTCACAAAACGCCTATAGAAACCAGCAAGTCCAAGAAAACTCCTCACTTGTGTGACTGCTTTAGTCATGCCAACTCTCAATAGCTTCAATCTTGGCTTTATCAACTTCAATTCCCTGTGGAGTAACAACATAGCCAAGAAAAGATACTCGGTCGGTGCAAAAGGTGCACTTCCCAAGGTTACCAAACAAACGTGCATCACGTAGAGCATTAAAAACAACACGTAAATGTTCCAATGTTCTTCCAAAGATTTGCTATAAATCAGTATATCATCAAAATAGACAACCACAAATCCTCCAATGAAAGCACGTAAAACTTCGTTCATTAGTCTCATGAAAGTACTAGGTGCATTAGTTAACCCAAAAGGCATTACTAACCACTCATATAAACCAAACTTAGTTTTAAATGCTGTTTTCCATTCATCTCCCAATTTCATATGAATTTGATGGTATCCACTACGCAAATCAACTTTGGAGAATATTGTAGAGCCACTCAATTCATCAAGCATATCATCTAACCTAGGAATAGGATAACGATAACGAATAGTAATATTATTAATGCCTCTACAATCAACACACATACGCAACGCATTCATCCTTTTTGGCACTAGTATAATAGGAACAACACAAGGACTAAGAGATTCGTATATAACCTTTGTCGAGCAGCTCCTGTACTTGACGCATAATCTCCTTCGCCTCCTCCTGGATTGGTACGGTATGGTGCACGGTTGGGTAGCGATGCACCTGGAATTAAGTCAATTTGATGCTCAATCCCTCGAATAGGTGGTAATCCCGGTGGCACGTCTTGTGGGAAGACATCAGCGAACTCCTGCAAAATGTTAGTGACAGCAGGGGGCAAAGAGGAAGGCACGTTCTCGAATGAAAATAATGCCTCTTTGCACACAAAAGCATAGCAAACAGATTTGCTAGAATCTAGCTCATCAATATCAGATTTGGTGGCAAGTAAACATGCACTTTTCAATTTAATTTCAGAAGCAACACTAGATGGTTTATTATTAGGCTTCATTTGTTGCTCAAATTCTTTTGCCACAATCTGATTTCCACTCTTATTTTTCTCCTGTTTTGCTTTATTAGCTCTATTAATATCATCTTTCAAAATGGAATCATGAGTCATAGGAAGCAAAGTAATATTTTTATCCTTATGAACAAGAGTATACTGATTGTTTCTACCATGGTGTTCAGAATTTTTATCTAATTGCCATGGTCTACCAAGTAATAAGGAACATGCTTGCATAGGTACCACATCACAATCAACATAATCAGCATATGTAGAGATACTAAAATGCACACCTAACGATGCGTGTTACCTTAACCTTGCCGCTGTTGTTGAACCATTCGATGTAATAAGGATGTGGATGTGGTCTTGTGGTGAGAGATAGCTTCTCCACCATCTCCATGCTAGCCAAGTTGTTGCAGCTCCCTCCATCTATGATGACGCGAATAGAACGTTCCTTCACAACTCCCTTTGTATGGAACAAATTATGCCTCTGATTTTGCTCAGCTTGTGTAACCTTCACACTCAAAACACGTTGAGCAACTAAACATTCATACATGTCAGCATCTTCAGCAGCCATGTATTGCGTCTCTTGATCAGAATCATCTCCATCGTGTTCTTCATGTGTAATAAGAGCCAAAGTCTCATCATCATAGTCACTAGCGGACTCATACCCACCATCCTCAGTAACAATCATCACACGCTTAGATGGGCATTCTCTCGCATAATGACCTCAACCCTTGCAACGTCGACAAATAATATCATGTGTTTGCCATGTTGATGCCATGGATGAAGAAGAGCTCTTTGTAGGCCCAGAAGGTGTGCTCTTGGCAGATAGTGGTGATTGTGCCTGCTTTATTGTATCACGGTTGGAGGTGGCAGCCGACGGAGGTGCTGGTGTAGCAGAACGTGTGGAGTAGATGATGCACGTGGTGTCCATGATGAAGGTCAACCTGCAGAAAAGTTAGTCCGCGCCAATGCCTGTCGATGCTGCACTTCACGTTCTGCTTTACAAGCAAGATGGAATAATCGAGTGATATTATTATAATCCGTGTTGTCTAGAATGGTCTGAATCTCTCTATTTAATCCACCCAGAAAACATGCAAGCATAGCTTCATTCTCCTCAACAATACCACATCTAATCAAGCCAGTTTGTAATTCCTGATAATATTCTTCTACCAAATTTTTTCCTTGTCTGAAGCGCTGCAATTTTTGAAGTAATTCACGTTGATAATATGGTGGAACCCAACGAGTACGCATAAAAGTTTTCAAAGCAGCCCAAGTAGCTGGAACAGGATATAATCGACAATGTTCAGACCACCAAACATATGCGAAGCTAATGAGAGCACAAACAGCAGCAGGAACACGTCTCTCCTCAGGATATTGTAAACATGTAAATCGTTGTTCAGTTTCTGAGTCCCAAGTAAGATATATATCAGGAACATATCTACCCTCAAATGGTGGAATATTCAATTTCAGTTTAGGGAGATGGTCATGATCTCGCACTGAGGGGGAGCCCGAACATTGCCATTATTTGCATGTGGACGACCTGGTGGTTGTGGTGCTGGTGGTTGCACGTAGTTCTGATTGTCATCAACATCATCCTCATAATCACCCACATAATCATTCTCCTCCACATAAGCAGAAAGAGCCACAGAAGTATCAACAGCAGCACCAGCAGTTTGGCTAGGCTGAAGAGGGACACGGCTCGCTCGGTGGAGGGCTGTTTCCCGACGTGGAGGTAGTCGGTGTTGTTGTTGTTGTTGCAGAGGTGCGGCAGGTGTAGCCGGTGGTGGTGGTGGAAAACGCGAAAGCAATTCAGCAAACTTGTTATCTAGCTTTGTTTCAAACGTCTTCTCCATGCCATCTATCTTCTCCATGGCCTCGTCAAATCTGTTTAGCACATCTTGCACCTGTCCGCTCATCATTTGCTGAAACTTATCATGAAGCTCCTTGTTCGTCAAGTTCTCCCGGTCAGTCCTGTCGGCTTGTGATCCCGGCATGGTTAGCAGCAATGTAAACACACAAGAATATGATCCTACTGGACTACTAACAAGTGGTGGTGGTGGCTGGTGTCACAAATCCGTCAAGCAAATCTCAAATTCTTACCAGTTCTTACCCAGCAGCAGGCGGTGATCGGCAACCGTTGTAGTCAAAACTCTCAAAGCTTCGATAGAGCGATTACCAGGGAGAGTCAAAAGCACGATGTAGATGTATGTGGAGATGGGAAGGCTTTTAATATGGTAGCAAAAAGGGTCAGCAATAATCAATTCAGAGATGCAAAGTTGAATAAACGCTCAACGACGTGATCAGGTCGGGTCCTAGGCTAGACCGTGCTAGAGACGTGAGCCTAGAACACTAACAAAATCACGGCGCTGCACGTAAACAAGGGAGGAGCACAGTCTGAATTTTTTTCTCCTTTTTTTGCACTTTTTTTCCTCTCTTTTTTTGCTCCGCAACAAATTTTTTTTCAAAAAGTCTACAAATGGTCTAAAAACTGCCTAGCCAGAATTTCACAGACTTAGTTTTTTTTTAAACTGGAACTATTTTTCTTCTGCGGATGGCTCGGATGTTGGGGAGTCCTACTCTGTCACGACTCGGAGTATCGCATGATCTGGAAATCGAGAACAAAGCAACAATTACTGGACTTGGACTAGGACTCGTGGCGGAGATGAATCTGGTGGAAACTCGGACTGGTGGCGGATATTTGCAGGGCGATGGAACACGGACTGGTGGCGAATCTGTGATGGAGGTGGACTCGGATTAGCGTGATGGCGGTGGATATGTGGTATATGGTAGCGGCGATGACGATGGTGGTAATATATGGCAGCGGCGACGTGACAACCTTTGAACAGAACTCGAAACTCTAAAGGACTAGACGCTAAGACCATCAACTTGACACGACGATGCAACCGCAAATTCAACAAAGCAAATACAGAAAAGATTATGCAAAGGCTCAGATTGGTTCGGATAGGATGAACTAACCCTATTTTTTTGGCTTTTTCGTGGACTGTAGGTATGAAAAACAGACTTGATCTAAACTATGAAAAACTGTAAAATCTCACCGAGCAACCTGAAAATCTGATACCACTTGATAGAGGAAAAGGTGTCCCGATGTTTCGATGAGATAGCAATCGTTTTCTGTGAGAGTCGACTTTTACGATCCGACTGCGAACGTGCGAAGACGTCGCGCCTTAGCAATCGCTAAACCAACTTTCGAGGGGTTATTGACCACGCCGGAGCATGATCAACCTGACCACGAGGGTCTATTTCCTGCGAGCAAACGAAGAACAAGCAAGAAACTAAGATTGCAATCTGGATATTGTGAATAAAAGAGGAAAGCTTTATTAATGAAGGTGGGGTTCTGTGACGCCTTGGTCTGGTCGTTGAACACAAACGAAGTACGTGAAGTTGCAGCTATGGTGAACTTTTGATCTAAACGAACCCAAAGTCTAAACGGTGCCCTAAGGGCTGTATATATGGAGGAAGAGGGGGGAAGTTCGTGGCCCTTGGGGAAGGGGTCCGAAACCAACCCTATCTCTTATTTCCCCACACATACGGACTCTAAAAACAGCCTATACTTATGCATTTTGAAATTACATGGGCCTGGCCCAATAATAAGGTGACGCAGCACCTAGAATAGCCTCTGGACGAAATTTATGAAGTGGCATCTTGTATATTTCGTCCAAGGCTTCATTCACTCCTTACGGTGGCTTCAAAGTCCTGAAATCATCACGTGTAACTCCGTTCTTGTTCCCCTTGCGCATGCCATCAACTCCATGCTTGTTCTTGCTCCAATGTTCATCCTTATCCAAGCTAGGACCTTCATTTGTAAGCAAAACAAATGTATCCAATTTAGGCAGCATCATATTCTCATGAACATTAGAATCATTACCAAGAAACGGAAGTACCTGGTAATTTAATTGGCGTGCGCGAGCTCTAGTAATTGGTCCATTATATGTAACAGTAGGGGCTGTGTGTGTAACAATGGTATTGATATCCTCATCATCCTCCCTTTCTTGAAATTAAGTCGTCCTCGATGGAAGCTCATCTTCCTCACCCAAATAAGGCTTCAAATCTGCAATGTTAAAAGTGGGACTAACCCCAAAATCTGCAGGCAGCTCAAGTTTATATGCATTATCATTTATTTTCTCTAACACCTTAAATGGACCATCAGCATGTGGCATTAGCTTTGATTTGCAAATTACTTAAAACCTATCCTTATGCAAATGTAACCAAACAAGATCTCCGGTGCAAAGACAACATGTTTTCTACCCTTATCTCCGACAAGTTTATATTTAGCATTCATCGCTCAATGTTGTCCTTAGTTAACTCATGCATTTTTAAGATCAACTCAACACGTTGTTTAGCATCAAAATTAACCTTCTCCAAAGATGGAAGAGGCAACAAATCAATGGGTGCACGAGGTAGGAAACCATACACAATTTCAAAAGGGCACATCTTAGTAGTAGAATGCAATGAACGATTATAAGCAAATTCAATATGAGGCAAGCATTCTTCCCGCATTTTCTTATTATTCTTCAAAACAGCCCTAAGCATAGTAGACAATGTTCTATTGACTACTTCAGTTTGTCCATCCGTTTGGGGGTGACAAGTAGTACTAAAAGGCAGTTTAGTCCCCAACTTAGCCCATAAACATCTCCAAAAGTGGCTAAAAATTTTAGTATCACGATCTGAAACAATAGTATTTGGCACACCATGCAAGCGAATAATTTCACGAAAGAACAAATCAGCAACATTAACATCATCATCGCTTTTATGACATGGTATAAAGTGTGCCATTTTCGAGAATCTAACCACGACAACAAATATGCTATCCCTCCCCTTCTTTGTTCGAGGTAAACCTAAAACAAAGTCCATAGATATATCTTCCCAAGGAACACTAGGTACAGGCGAAGGCATATATAAACCATGAGGATTGAGTCGTGCCTTAGCTTTTTGACATGTAGTGCAGCGAGCAACAAAACGATCAACATCCCGTCTCATCTTTGGCCAAAAGAAATGTGTAGCAAGTACGTCCTCCGTCTTCTTCATGCCAAAGTGTCCCATTAATCCTCCTCCATGCGCCTCCTGCAACAACGAAAGACGAACAGAGCTAGCAGGAATGCATAGCTTGTTAGCACGGAACACAAAACCATCATTAATAACGAACTTGATCCATGTTCTTCCTTCTTTACAATTCTGCATTACATCTTTAAAATCAGCATCATGCACATATTGATCTTTGATGGTCTCCAAACCAAATATTTTGAAGTCAAGTTGTGAAAGCATAGTATAGCGACGAGACAAAGCATCAAGAATAACATTTTCTTTACCCTTCTTGTGTTTAATGACATAAGGGAAAGTCTCAATGAATTCAACCCATTTAGCATGTCTACGATTCAGTTTAGCTTGACTTTTAATATGTTTCAAAGATTCATGATCAGAATGTATAACAAATTCTTTGGGCCATAAATAATGTTGCCATGTCTCTAAAGTTCGAACAAGAGCATTTAATTCTTTATCATAAGTAGAAAAGTTCAGAATAGGCCCACTCAATTTTTCAGAAAAGTATGCAACAGGTTTGCCATCTTGTAATAAGACACCTCCTAATCCAATTCCACTAGCATCACATTAAAGCTCAAAAGTCTTATTAAAGTCAGGAAGTTGGAGTAAAGGAGCATGTGTCAACTTATCTTTCAATACCGTGAAGGCTTCATCCTGTGCGGTACCCCAAACAAAAGGCACATCCTTCTTTGTAAGCTCATTGAGAGGTGCAGCAATGGTGCTAAAATCTCTCACAAACCGCCTATAGAAACCAGCAAGTCCAAGAAAACTGCCCACTTGTGTGACCGTTTTGGGTCGCGGCCAACTCTCGATAGCTTCAATCTTGGCTTTATCAACTTCAATTCCCTGTGGAGTAACAACATAGCCAAGAAAAGATACTCGGTCGGTAAAAAAGGTGCACTTCCCAAGGTTACCAAACAAACGTGCATCACGTGGAGCATTAAAAACAACACATAAATGTTCCAAATGTTCTTCCAAAGGTTTGCTATAAATCAGTATATCATCAAAATAGACAACCACAAATCGTCCAATGAAAGCACGTAAAACTTCGTTCATTAGTCTCATGAAAGTACTAGGTGCATTAGTTAACCCAAAAGGCATGACTAACCACTCATATAAACCAAACTTAGTTTTAAATGCTGTTTTCCATTCATCTCCCAATTTCATATGAATTTGATGGTATCCAATATGCAAATCAACTTTGGAGAATATTGTATAGCCACTCAATTCATCAAGCATATCATCTAGCCTAGGAATAGGATGACGATAACGAATAGTAATATTATTAATGCCTCTAGAATCAACACACATACACGACGTACCATCCTTTTTAGGCACTAGTATAATAGGAACAGCACAAGGACTAAGAGATTCGCGTATATAACCTTTGTCGAGCAGCTCCTGTACTTGACGCATAATCTCCTTCGTCTACTCTGGATTGGTATGGTATGGTGCACGGTTGGGTAGCGATGCACTGGGAATTAAGTCAATTTGATGCTCAATCCCTCGAATAGGTGGTAATCCCGGTGGCACGTCTTGAGGGAAGACGTCAGCGAACTCCTGCAAAATGTTAGTGACAGGAGGGGGCAAAGAGGAAGGCACGTCCTCGAATGAAAATAATGCCTCTTTGCACACAAAAGCATAGCAAACAGATTTGCTAGAATCTAGCTCATCAATATCAGATTTGGTGGCAAGTAAACACGCACTTTTCAATTTAATTTCAGAAGCAACACTAGATGGTTTATTATTAGGCTTCATTTGTTGCTCAAATTCTTTTGCCACAATCTGATTTTCACTCTTATTTTTCTCCTGTTTTGCTTTGTTAGCTCTATTAATATCATCTTTCAAAATGGAATCAGAGTCATAGGAAGCAAAGTAATATGTTTATCCTTATGAACAAGAGTATCTTGATTGTTTCTACCATGGTGTACAGAATTTTTATCAAATTGCCATGGTCTACCAAGTAATAAGGAACATGCTTGCATAGGTACCACATCACAATCAACATAATCAGCATATGTAGAGATACTAAAATGCACACGAGCGATGCGTGTTACCTTAACCTTGCCGGTGTTGTTGAACCATTGGATGTAATAAGGATGTGGATGTGGTCTTGTCGTGAGAGATAGCTTCTCCACCATCTCCATGCTAGCCAAGTTGTTGCAGCTCCCTCCATCTATGATGATGCGAAAAGAACGTTCCTTCACAACTCCCTTTGTATGGAACAAATTATGCCTCTGATTTTGCTCAGCTTGTGTAACCTGCACACTCAAAACACGTTGAACAACTAAACATTCATACTGTCGGCATCTTCAAAGCCATGTATTGCGTCTCATGATCAGAATTATCTCCATCGTGTTCTTCATGTGTAATAAGAGCAAAACTCTCCTCATCATAGTCACTAAGCGGACTCATACCCACCATCCTCGCAGAACAATCATCACACGCTTAGATGGGCATTCTCTCGCATAATGACCTCCACCCTTGCAACGTCGACAAATAATATCATGTGTTTGCCCTGTTGATGCCATGGATGAAGAAGAGCTCTTTGCAGGCCCAGAAGGTGTGCTCTTGGCAGATAGTGGTGATTGTGCCTGCTTTATTGTATCACGGTTGGTGGTGGCAGCCGACGGAGGTACCGGTGTAGCAGAACGTGTGGAAGTAGATAATGCATGTGGTGTCCGTGATGAAGGTCAACCTGCAGAAAAGTTAGTCCGCGCCAATGCCTGTCGATCCTGCACTTCATGTTCTGCTTTACAAGCAAGATGGAATAATCGAGTGATATTATTATAATCCTTGTAGTCTAGAATGGTCTAAATCTCTCTATTTAATCCACCCAGAAAACGTGCAAGCATAGCTTCATTCTCCTCAACAATACCACATCTAATCAAGCCAGTTTGTAATTCCCTATAATATTCTTCTACCGAAATTTTTCCTTGTCTTAAGCGCTGCAATTTTTTAAGTAATTCACGTTGATAATATGGTGGAACCCAACGAGTACGCATAGCAGTTTTCAAAGCAGCCCAAGTAGCTGGAACAGGATATAATCGACAATGTTCAGACCACCAAACACATGCAAAGCTAGTGAGAGCACAAACAGCAGCATGAACACGTTTCTCCTCAGGATATTGCAAACATGTAAATCGTTGTTCAGTTTCTAACTCCCAAGTAATTTATATATATCAGGAACATATCCCCCCTAAAATGGTGGAATATTCAATTTCAGTTTAGGGAGATGGTCATGATCTCGTACCTGAGGGGGAGTGATGTAGGGTGGAACCCTAATCGGAGATCTTTCACGTTTGGAGGGGATCCTACGGGGAAACACGATGAACGGACGGAAGAACACAAGGAAACACACACAAGAGAAACACTAAACTGACAAGTTTCGATTACACAAGGGCTAGATCACCAAACACAAAAGGTAGCACAAGGTTCAAAATCAACAAAGGAATAGATACACGAGTAGCCGATCTTCTCCGAGAGTAGGTCTTGATGGTCTTCCCTTGAAGGGGTCTTGAATCTGCTTGGGGGATCTTCTCCGAAGAGGTCATGAACTCCGAGGAGAAGTACCAAGTGGATGAGCAAGGGCTCTCACACCAAAGATGAGCCAAACCAATGCTAACCCTAACTAGGAGGAGGTGGGAGAGTATTTATAGTTTACGGGACGAAAGGGTACACGGGCCTCGGCCAAGTGGCTGCACGCAGGAAGTTCCAGGGGCCTGAAGTTCCGGGCCAGGTTCCGGGCTAACCAGAAAGTGGGCAGGCCCGGACTGGTCGATGTCGTCGGGGGCCAGAAGTTCCGGGCTGGGCGGAAGTTTCGGGGGCCGGAAGTTCCGGGCTGAGGCCGGAAGTTCCGGGCTGTCCAGAGTGTTGACGCTTGTCGTTTCTTCTTCAGCTCCTGGTTCCTTGGTTTGAACGTTGTACCTGATCACGCATAGTGTCTCAGACTTAGGTAGTAGCCATGTCTCCTTTGGAAGGAAAAGGGAAATCGAATAGGAGTGATGTCACCTCGGATTGAATAGCACGAGCTCTTGCTCTTGTCATGGGTCCACTTGGAGCTTGGATAGTTGATGGAAGGTCCATGGGGATGACCGAAGGATGCTCCGCATCATATCCCCCCCCCCCCTTGCGAAAGATCCGACCTCGGATCAAGATCTTCATCACCATGGTACGGCGCGAGGACCTTGACGTTGAAGATGTCGCTCACATTGTACTTGTCTCGTGGTAGGTCGATCTTGTAGGCGTTGTCGTTGTAGCATGCGAGCACCTTGAAAGGTCCGTCGGCTCGAGGGAGAAGCTTGGACTTGCGTTCGTTGGGGAAGCGGTCCTTGCGAAGGTGTAGCCACACTAGATCACCAATGTTGAAGACCATGGGTTGCTTGTTGACGTTGAGCTCGGTCGCTAGTCATTGTATTTGGCGCTCGATGGTTTGTCTTGTATCCTCATGCATCTTCTTGATGTAGCTTGCCCGTGCACTTGCATCCATGTTGGTGCGCTCTTGGAGAGGAAGTGGTAGAATGTCCAATGCTGACAACGGGTTGAAGCCGTGAAGCGATCTCGAAGGGGGACTTGCCGGTAGTCGAGTGTGTTGCGCGATTGTAGGCGTACTCGGCGATGGGTAGACATGCCTCCCACTCCTTGATGTTCTTCTTGATCAAGACGCGAAGTAGAGTGGAGAGGGTGCGGTTCGTCACCTCTGTTTGGCCGTCAGTTTGAGGATGGTATGCGGATGAGAACAAGAGCTGGATTCCGAGCTTGGCGCATAGGGTCTTCCAAAAGTAACTCAAGAACTTGACGTCACGATCGGAGAAGATTGTCTTTGGTACTCCATGAAGTCGCAAGATTTCCCTACAAAAAAGATTTGCAATATGTGAAGCATCGTCTATCTTGTTGCAAGGAATGAAATGTGCCATCTTGGAAAATCTATCCACAACAACAAACACAGAATCCTTTCCATTTTGAGTTCTAGGTAAACCAAGCACAAAATCCATGCTGATGTCTTTCCAAGGTTGATAGGGAATAGGAAGAGGCATTTAAAGACCATGAGATTGAGCTTTAGACTTAGCTTTGTGACATGTAGAGCAACGGTTGGTGAAGCGTGAGACGTAGCGGAACATCTTGGGCCAAAAGTAGTTCTTGGAGAGCGTGGCGAATGTCTTGTCGCGTCCAAAGTGTCCCATGAGTCCGCCTCCATGAGCCTCTTGCAAAAGGAGCAAACGAATGTAAGACTCGGGAATGCATAGTTTGTTAGCTCTCATAAGATAACCATCCTTGATATAATATTGTTCCCAAGACGTATGCGTCAAACACTTAGCATAAGGAATAGCAAAAGATGGGTCGTTAGCATACAAGTCTTTTATGTGCTCAAAGCCAATAACATTCAACTCAAGTTTAGTGACAAGCGTGCATATGCGTGAAAGTGCATCGGCAACTACATTTTCCTTACCCTTAATGTATTTGATGACATAAGGAAAAGATTCAATAAATTCACTCCATTTGGCATGACGCTTGTTCAACTTAGTTTGACCTTTTAAGTACTTAAGCGTTTCATGATCGGTATGGATGACAAACTCATGAGGTCTAAGTTAATGTTCCCAAACATGTAGCACACGCACTAGAGCATATAATTCCTTGTCATAGATGGGATAGTTAAGTTGAGCACCGGAGAGTTTTTCACTAAAATATGCAATTGCTCGTTTTTCTTGCATCAAAACTCCGCCAATTCCGGTACCACTTGCATCACAATGAACCTCAAAAGTTTTGCCAAAATTGGGCAAAGCAAGAATCAGAGCATGAGTAAGCAAAGACTTGAGCTCATCAAAAGTGGTGGATTGCAAAGATCCCCAAACATAAGGAGCATTCTTCTTACTCAAGGCATGCAAAGGAGCGGCAATTGTGCTAAAGTTTTTCACAAAGCGACGATAAAAACCCGCAAGACCAAGAAAGCTACGCACTTGTTGCAAATTGGTGGGTCGGGGCCAAGTTTTAATTGCTTCAATTTTAGATTCATCAACATGGACACCCTTTGAGGAAACAACAAAACCCAAGAAAACCACTTTGTCAACACCAAATGTGCATTTTTCATGTTGGCATAAAGACTTTCCTTGCGAAGGGTTTGCAAAACAGCCCTAACATGATCAAGATGTTCTTTCATGGTTTTGCTAAACACAAGAATATCGTCGAAGTAAACCACAACAAAGACTCCAATATAAGGCCGAAGGACATAATGCATGAGAGGCACAAAAGTACCGGGAGCCTCCGATAGACCCATAGGCATCACTAACCACTCATACAAGCCAAATTTGGTTTTTAAAGCAGTTTTCCATTCATCACCCTCTTGTATGCGAATTTGATAATAGCCACTTTTAAGATCAATTTTTGAGAAAAAGTTGGCTCCACTAAGCTCATCAAGCATATCATCTAAGCGAGGAATGGGATGCCTATAGAGAACGGTAATAGCATTTATAGGTGTACAATCGGAACACAAGCGGAAAACTTCCATCGGGTTTAGGCACAAGTATAACGGGAACGGCACAAGGGCTTAAGCTTTCACTTACATGACCGTTGTCGATGAGTTGTTGTACTTGCCTTTGAATTTCCTTGGTTTCTTCGGGATTGACTCGGTATGGAGCTTTGTTTGGTAGAGGCGCTCCGGGGATGAGGTCGATTCGATGTTCAATGCCTCGAAGAGGAGGTAGACCCAGAGGTAGCTCATCGGGGAAAATATCTTGGAATTCCTGCAAAAGAGATTGAAACACTAAAGGTAGCTCATGAGATGTGTGAGTTGTTGGCTCTCCATCCTTGCACACAAGTACAAAGTGCATCACACTAGATGGGTTTTCACACACTTCTCTCATCTCACTTTTGGTGGCAAATAGGATGAGGTTTTTCTCTCTAAGTGAAGAGGCGCTCAAGGTTGGCTTGTGGCTCTCACTCACTTTTTGGTGGATCACTTTCTCACTATTATCTCCATGATGTGTGGCTTGCTTGTCGGCTAACACTTGACTAGGAGACATCGGTCGTAGCACATTTTCCTTCCCTTTCATCTTGAAGCTATAGTGATTGGTACGCCCGTTGTGGAAGACACCACGGTGGAATTGCCATGGTCGACCAAGAAGGAGGTGGCAAACGGTCATTGGGACCACATCACACTCCAAAGTGTCCTCATATGCACTGATTTTGAAGGAGACTTGGACCGTATGCTCGACTCGTATAGTGCCGGAGTCACTTAGCCATTGAACCTTGTATAGATGTGGGTGCTTCTTCTTGACCAATTGAAGCTTGGAGCATAGTTCTTCACTTGCCAAGTTGTGGCAATGTAACATCCCAAAATTCTAAATTTTGGAATGTTATATTAAATAAATAACTATGCTTGATTGTCTGATTGTTGGTTTGATGGATTGAGTGAAACTGAGTGAAATTTGAAATTTTTGAAAGTTGAATGAGAGGGAATGAAATGACTTTCCAAAAACTTTCCCCATTGCCTTTTGGATTCCAATGGATTCAAATTCATACCAACACGAATGCCTAGTGTGAGGATGACTTGTCTTCTTCCATTTTTAAATGAATAGGGTTTTGGATAAAGATTTGAAATTCATTTGGGAAGTTTTCAAATTCAAAGCTTTATGCAACTCAATGATTTTCATGAGGGAAGATAAAATGAATTCTTCAATTATATGAAATAGGAGTTGGAAGTTATAATGAATCCAGTTGAAAATCATTTGGAAGTGCTTTGAAACCCTCTTTCAAATTTTGAGTTTTGAATTTGTATTCAAACTTTGGCAAGTTGGAATCATTTCAAAAACTATGCCTGATAAATACTTGATCAAAAGTATGAGAGGAGCAAACATGACACTCCAAAAATATCAGAGGAAACAATGCCAAAAGTTTTGGATTTCAAATCTGAATTTTATTTGAATTTGGAAAAAATGGATTTATATAAAGTTTGGATTTTGCCTTTGGAAAAATGTTCAAATGAAAGGGAATATTCCCCTGATCATTTTGGTATATATATACCCTATATAAAATATTTATAGATATTGTTTTATTTCAGTTTTTGTTTTATTTTAAAAAAAATAAAATTTTAAAAGAAAAACCCCCCCGGGGCGCCAGCTAGGCCACCCCAGGCCCAGCCAGCGCCATGACCAGCCTTTGCCCACCCGGCCAATGGCCCACAGCCACCGGCCAGCCCCCCCTCGCCCCTCGCCAGAATCGCTTCTGGCAGTCGCCCTTCGCCTCGCCTCTCTCTCTCACTGCTTGACCCACCCCTTCTTCCTCCCCGCCCACGCCACGCCACGCCATTGCGGATCGCCGGATCGAAGGATCCGGGATGCCGATTCCTCCCCGATCCCTTTCCTTCCCGACGAGGCCCCGCCCTATAAAACCCCTCCCCGCACCCGTTCCTCCCTCGCCCCTCGCGGACCTCCTCTCCCTCCCGCTCGTTTCATGGGAGCTCAAGCTCCTCCGCCGCCAAAGTCGCCGCCGTCGACGCCCTAGCCCTCCCCGAGCTCCCCCGACCCCACCGAACTCCTCACCGGCCTTCCCCGCACCCGCACGGCGACTCCCCGGAGCTCCCCGACGCTCGAAGCCCCCGACGCACTCTCGCCACCGCCGCCGCCGTCGCCGGAGTCCGGTAAGTCACCGGAAAGCACCCCCCCGTCCGATCTTAGATCGACGGCCTAGATTAGAAGCCCCCGAAGGGTTAGGTTTTATTTATAAAACCGGCCGATTCGATCGGTTTAGTTTTAGTTTAGGTTTATTTTTTTAGGCGGTTCGTTTAGTTTAAACCTAGGCCCGTTTAGACTATTTAACGCTTGTATACTGATAGGCCCATTAGGCCTTTTTCTTTTATTTTGATTTTCTGTTTTAGCGAGAATAGTTTACATTTTCAAAAATTGATATCTTTTATTCTGTTTAATATTTTTAGGTGATTAGTTTTTTGTTGGATTGCAAATTTTATGTAGTTTCTGTAGAATATATATTTAGCTATGTTAAAATAATTAAAAATGCTTTAATATTGTTTTAGACAGAATAGTAAATCTGCTATAACTTTAGTTAGAAAAATTATTTTTGCATGATTCTTTTGTCACCACTTTATTTTGACATTGCCAAACCCTAGAAATTAATTTGGGTATTTTAGGATTAATAAATAATTAGTTCTAAGCAGAATCCTATTAATCCTAATTAATTAGCTAGTTCTTTGTTTTCCTAATATATTAATTAGTAAATTAATTTATTTTTAACTTGTGATTAGTTATTCTAGGTTAGTTTCTGTCATTTTAGTAGATGAACTTTTATTTATAATTAATAAAAGTTTTAAATTATTTTTCTTAATAGAAATTGGATTAGGCCTAAAATGAGTTTTATAATAGCTTTTTAATTAATTCTTTTTGCTCCTAGTTGCTTAGTGCAACCTTTTCTCGTTAAGTTAACCTAAAACCATGATTAGGTTATATTAAGAAATTTTTTATATAAAACTATTTTTGTTATTGTTTGAAGTAGGGAAAACTTTGAATTGGTTTTCTTTGAGTTTTCCTTTGGATTTGGTTTTGATTCGTTTGATTTTGATGTGTTATGTTGCTATTGCTATGCTATTGTGTTATGTGGTCCTATGCTATGTGCTTATTGTGATTATTTGTTTGTCTCGGTAGAATTTTCCGGAGTGCGAAGATTGCTACTACGAAACCCTAGTTTTCGAAGATCGTCAACCAGGCAAGTTCACTTTGACCATGCTTTCTTACCTATGTTTTTATTGCATTTAGTGGCATCCTTGCAACCACCCCTCAGTAGTGTTATTGAATCCTTGTAGTTGAGTAGTATGCATGAGGTAGGAACCCATCACCCTGTTACCAAGCCCGGGACGTTATTTATTTTAAAGCTACGCTATAATAGGCGGGGTTTGGTATGAGTGTTCGAGTGGTGTGAAGAAGGAGGACCCTACGTCAATGACGACAACTCCATGATGGAATCTGCAAGGACTGCATCTTCAAGACCTCAAGACTTCAAGACTCGAGACAAGAATTCAATACACACTCTTTGGGTGAAGGGCGGTTGGCCAGGCACCCTGGAGAAACCGATGGTTGGCGGGATGCATGGAGAAGCGCCATGACATCTTGCGGAAAGCTTCACCCAGACTCAAAGAGACGGAAGAATACTTCATGACCGGAAGCTTACCTGTGCAACCGCAAGTCATTATGGGCTCGGCTTGGTTGACCTTAGTTGTGACTCTGGCTGGGACGGTGCTAGCAGATGTAGAACTACGGTAGGATTGGATGGGCACCGGACGGTGGTCGAGAGGAACTCTTCGAAGACCATGTTTCGGTCATCTTGTTCTCAAACACCCTGAAGTGCGAGAACGTAAAGAGAGGGATCGAATCTTGCGGGTAAAGTGTACAAACCTCTGCAGAGGGTTATAACCTAATCGATTAGCCGTGTCCCCGGTTACGGACAATTTGAGCCTCTGGACTTGGATCTATCTCGGAACTCTCAACACCGGATTGATAACTTAATTGTGGGCAACATATGATGATTTTGGGCTATGAGACATCGGTTGGCGGAACCATGTTATGATAGAAAACTCCATAGTACAGACTTCATTTATTCCTTTGATGTAGGTAAAATAAAATCAGCTTTACGCAAACAAAACTCGAATCTGAGCCATAAAGCCATATTGCATATAGTATAGTTTTATCATCTGTTTTCTCATATTGTGATCTTGCCGGTACATTCAATGTACTGACCTACACGGCTGCAATGTATCATGTTGCAGATATTTCCTCGACGGGTAAGAGTTACGATACAGGGTTACGGTCTACACTCAACCTGCCGATGGCGTTGATGGGACTCCACACCCGACTATTTGTTTCCGCTGTGACTTATGAGGTATATATCAGTTTTACGTTAATTATTACATGTGATTGCACTTTGATATATACATTGATGTACTGTGTGTGCCAAAGATACTGATCGAGGATGGCACAAGAATACGTAGGCTTGACCGTCGAGGTCGGGTCGCTCTGAAAATGGTATCGAGCACATGTTGACTGTAGGGACGTGACCCTAGAAACCGGAGAGCCCTAGGACAGAAATCTCTAAAACTTTATTTTCAAAAGACTCTTACTTCTCATCTCTTCCGATTTTATCAAATAGACACTCTCACCTCAAATAGTTAGAATATACCCTTTTTCCTTTTGATCACATGAAGAATCAATCAAGCCGCTCCAAGAAGGACAAGATATCGGATAAGCCGATGGCCTCTTCAGAGTAAAGAGGATTTGACCATGCATTAGAAGAGTTGAAGCTACACCAGTTGAAGACTCGAACGACTTGAAGAATCAGAAGAATTATTTGACCGTTAGAGGACCAAATCCATGTTATACACCTACGTTAGATGCGATGAATTGTGAGCTGTCATTTGTTTGATGTTTTCCGACAGCCACAAAGTAAAACCCGTTTCTTCAAAAACTATTGTTTGAATTGTGTGTATCCCTCCCCACCTCTCTCTCATCTCACCCTAAAACCCTTGAACCCAGTAGATGATGAATGAAGTTGGACTGATATTCTCTGAACCGAAGACTCAGCCGGAGGCAGAGCTATGGATGCAGAACATGGAAAGTCACTTCGGGAGCAATTTGGTTTCAAGGAAGTATGAGGTTCAATATGCTCTTCAGTATTTTACAGAAAGTGCTGCAACCTGGTGGAAAATGCATCAAGCCATACATGGAATTAATAGAGTAAGAACTTGGGAGGAATTCAAGAAGACCCTGATGAGATCACGTCTTATCCGGAAGCACAATGATACACCAAGAAATAAACCTTGTGCCTGCAAGATTTGCGGAGAAATAGGACACACCCAGAAGGTTACGCATAAAAACCTAAGAGTGGTGAAGTAACGATAGATGTTTTGTTTGGCTTGCGTAAACCATGGATTTACTCGAAACCAGTTCGAGAACAAGAGAAATTCTGCAATGCTTGTGAGTATGCCCAAGTGTTAGAATACGTGATTCACTTTGTTTACGTATGTGGTAATGATTCAAGTACGGGATGGATGGCCCCATACCGGAGACTTCTATCATGAACTATCATATGTTGATGGAAAATCAGAGAGCCTTGAAAATCTTAGAAGAGTGTCGACGCGATAAGCCATAAAACCATAAAATGGTAGGACGATGTAACCCCATTACAGGCAACAGATGACAAACGTAGGTTATACGGTGAGGTACGAAAAAGACACGTTTTCTGCAGGAGAAAACCATAAAATGTAGACCACCATGAGTGTTTCGATAGTTGTTTAGAATGGACACAGACCCATCAGCTAAGAAGATCCAGTCTCGGACGAACTTCAACTTTGACGAACCGACCCAAGATTCTGAGGAAAACTCTATGCTTCTGACAGAAGAGCTTTAATGAAGGAGCTATTGTAAGACATGTGAAGAGACATACATTGTCAGCCCTCCGGAGGAAATATCTGAGTTTATTGGAACCATGACCTTGTTTTTAAGGGTGGTAGCACCTGACCTTTCGACCAAGACATTTGCTAGAAGACCCCAACCCTAACCTTTTCTTGTTAGTTTCTTGAATCTCGAGGGCGAGATTCATTTTAAGTGTGGTAGGTTTGTAACATCCCAAAATTCTAAATTTTGGAATGTTATATTAAATAAATAACTATGCTTGATTGTCTGATTGTTGGTTTGATGGATTGAGTGAAACTGAGTGAAATTTGAAATTTTTGAAAGTTAAATGAGAGGGAATGAAATGACTTTCCAAAAACTTTCCCCATTGCCTTTTTGGATTCCAATGGATTCAAATTCATACCAACACCAAAGCCTAGAGTGAGGATGACATGACTTCTTCCATTTTTAAATGAATAGGGTTTTGGAAAAAAGACTTGAAATTCATTTGGGAAGTTTTCAAATTCAAAGCTTTATGCAACTCAATGATTTTCATGAGGGAAGATAAAATGAATTCTTCAATTATATGAAATAGGAGTTGGAAGTTATAATGAATCCAGTTGAAAATCATTTGGAAGTGCTTTGAAACCCTCTTTCAAATTTTGAGTTTTGAATTTGAATTCAAACTTTGGCAAGTTGGAATCATTTCAAAAACTATGCTGATAAATACTTGATCAAAAGTATGAGAGGAGCAAACATGACACTCCAAAAATATCAGAGGAAACAATGCCAAAAGTTTTGGATTTCAAATCTGAATTTTATTTGAATTTGGAAAAATGGATTTATATAAAGTTTGGATTTTGCCTTTGGAAAAATGTTCAAATGAAAGGGAATATTTCCCTGATCATTTTGGTATATATATACCCTATATAAAATATTTATAGATATTGTTTTATTTCAGTTTTTGTTTTATTTTAAAAAAAATAAAATTTTAAAAGAAAAACCCCCCGGGGCGCCAGCTAGGCCACCCCAGGCCCAGCCAGCGCATGACCCAGCCTGGCTTGACCGGGCCCACTGGCCAGCTGGCCAGCCACCGCCCCCTCGCCCCCTCGCCCGAATCGCTCTGCGCGGTGCCCTTCGCCTCGCCCTCTCTCTCTCTCATCGCTTCATGGACCCACCCCTTCTTCCTCCCCGCCCCACGCCACGCTGTCGCCGCATGGATCGCCGGATCCCGAAGGATCCGGGATGCCGATTCCTCCCCGATCCCTTTCCTTCCCGACGAGGCCCCGCCTATAAAACCCCCTCCCGCACCCGTTCCCCCTCGCCCCTGGGACCTCCTCTCCTCCCGCTCGTGCTCGCCGGAGCCAAGGCTCCCTCCGCCGCCAAAGTCGCCGCCGACGCCCTAGCCCTCCTCCGAGCTCCCCGACCCCACCGAACTCCTCACCGGCCTTCCTCAAGACCAAGACGGCGACTCTGAGCTCCCCGACGCTCAAGCCCCCGACGCACTCTCGCCACCGCCGCCGTCACGAGTCCCAGAAGTCACCGGAAGCACCCCGTCCGATCTTAGATCGACGGCCTAGATTAGAAGCCCCGAAGGGTTAGGTTTTATTTATAAAACCGGCCGGTTCGATCGGTTTAGTTTTAGTTTAGGTTTATTTTTTAGGCGGTTCGTTTAGTTTAAACCTAGGCCCGTTTAGACTATTTAACGCCTGTATACGATAGGCCCATTAGGCCTTTTTCTTTTATTTTGATTTTCTGTTTTAGCGAGAATAGTTTACATTTTCAAAAATTGATATCTTTTATTCTGTTTAATATTTTTAGGTGATTAGTTTTTTTGTTGGATTGCAAATTTTATGTAGTTTCTGTAGAATATATATTTAGCTATGTTAAAAATAATTAAAAATGCTTTAATATTGTTTTAGACAGAATAGTAAATCTTCTATAACTTTAGTTAGAAAAATTATTTTGCATGATTCTTTTTGTCACCACTTTATTTTGACATTGCCAAACCCTAGAAATTAATTTGGGTATTTTAGGATTAATAAATAATTAGTTCTAAGCAGAATCCTATTAATCCTAATTAATTAGCTAGTTCTTGTTTTCCTAATATATTAATTAGTAAATTAATTTATTTTTAACTTGTGATTAGTTATTCTAGGTTAGTTTCTGTCATTTTAGTAGATGAACTTTTATTTATAATTAATAAAAGTTTTAAATTATTTTCTTAATAGAAATTGGATTAGGCCTAAAATGAGTTTTATAATAGCTTTTTAATTAATTCTTTTTGCTCCTAGTTGCTTAGTGCAACCTTTTCTGTTAAGTTAACCTAAAACCATGATTAGGTTATATTAAGAAATTTTTATTATATAAAACTATTTTTGTTATTGTTTGAAGTAGGGAAAACTTTGAATTGGTTTTCTTTGAGTTTTCCTTTGGATTTGGTTTTGATTCGTTTGATTTTGATGTGTTATGTTGCTATTGCTATGCTATTGTGTTATGTGGTCCTATGCTATGTGCTTATTGTGATTATTTGTTTGTCTCGGTAGAATTTTCGAGTGCGAAGATTGCTACTACGAAACCCTAGTTTTCGAAGATCGTCAACCGTGCAAGTTCACTTTGACCATGCTTTCTTACCTATGTTTTTATTGCATTTAGTGGCATCCTTGCAACCACCCCTCAGAGTGTTATTGAATCCTTGTAGTTGAGTAGTATGCATGAGGTAGGAACCCATCACCACATTACCAAGCCCGGACGTTATTTATTTTAAAGCTACGCTATAATAGACGGGGTTTGGTATGAGTGTTCGAGAGTGGTGTGAAGAAGGAGGACCCTACGTCAATGACGACAACTCCATGATGGAATCTGCAAGGACTGCATCTTCAAGACCTCAAGACTTCAAGACTCGAGACAAGAATTCAATACACACTATTGGGTGAAGGACGGTTGTGGGCACCTGGAGAACCCTGTGGTTGGCCGGGATGCATGGAGAAGCGCCATGACATCTTGCGGAAAGCTTCACCCAGACTCAAAGAGACGGAAGAATACTTCATGACCGGAAGCTTACCTGTGCAACCGCAAGTCATTATGGGCTCTGGCTTGGTTGACCTTAGTTGTGACTCTGGCTGGGACGGTGCTAGCAGATGTAGAACTACGGTAGGATTGGATGGGCACGGACGGTGGTCGAGGAACTCTTGAAGACCATGTTTGGTCATCTTGTTCTCAAACACCCAGAAGTGCGAGAACGTAAAGAGAGGGATCGAATCTTGCGGGTAAAGTGTACAAACCTCTGCAGAGGGTTATAACCTAATCGATTAGCCGTGTCCCCGGTTACGGACAATTTGAGCCTCTGGACTTGGATCTATCTCGGAACTCTCAACACCGGATTGATAACTTAATTGTGGGCAACATATGATGATTTTGGGCTATGAGACATCGGTTGGCGGAACCATGTTATGATAGAAAACTCCATAGTACAGACTTCATTTATTCCTTTGATGTAGGTAAAATAAAATCAGCTTTTACGCAAACAAAACTCGAATCTGAGCCATAAAGCCATATTGCATATAGTATAGTTTTATCATCTGTTTTCTCATATTGTGATCTTGCCGGTACATTCAATGTACTGACCTACACGGCTGCAATGTATCATGTTGCAGATATTTCCTCGACGGGTAAGAGTTACGATCTGAGGTTACGGTCTACACTCAACCCGCCGATGGCGTTGATGGGACTCCACACCCGACTATTTGTTTCATTGTGACTTATGAGGTATATATCAGTTTTACGTTAATTATTACATGTGATTGCACTTTGATATATACATTGATGTCTTGTGTGTGCAGCGTCTTGATCCGAGGATGGCACAAAGAATACGGAAGGCTTGACCGTCTGAGGTCGGGTCGCTACAGGCAACTACCTCCGTCGATGATGACCTTGACGGATCTCCCCTTGATGTCGGCCTTTGTGTGGAAGATGTGGCATCTTTGGTCGTTTTCTTGTTGATGTTGAAGAGTTAAAACCTTGGAGACCACGAGAGCGGGGCTCGAATCCTCATCACCAAAGACTTGATCATCTTCATCGTCGTTCACTCGCCGGTGCATGGCCACTTGCTCAAGGTCTTCCATCTCCTCTTCGCTCATTGAGTCATAGGTGCCATCGTCGTTGAGGATCATGGTGCGTTGTTGGTGCATTCGTAGGACTTTTGGCCTCGGCCGCCGCAAGTGAAACACTTGATGGAGCTTGTCTTGACGGTCTCATCGTTTGGAGTAGATGATGAAGCACGCGGCTTGAAGTTGCATGTAGTAGGAGGAAGACGACTTGAATTTGTCGGAGTTTTCTTGTAACTTGACTTGTCGTCGTTGCTTGTAGACGGTTTGGTCGATGTAGATGTTGGAGGAGTTGTTGAAGATTGGTTGTTGGAGAAGCCGTAGGTCTTGGACGAGTACTTGGCGTACTTGAAGTCATCTTGCAATTGACGTTCCGCCTTTGTAGCTTGATGCACGAGCTCAATGAGAGTGGAGTATGGTTGGAAGTCGGCGATCTTCTTGATGGGATGATTGAGTCCATTCATGAAACGTGCCATTGTTTGCTCATCATCTTCCTTCACATTGGCTCGAATCATGGCTATCTCCATTTCCTTGTAGTATCTTTAACACTCTTTGTTGCTTGCTTGAGAAGTTGGAGTTTCTTGAAGAGGTCGCGGTTGTAGTAGGTTGGCACAAAACGTGCTCTCATGACATCCTTCATTTGAGCCCAAGTGTTGATTGGAGGTTCACCTCTTGCTTGTCGTCGCTCAATGATTTGTTCCCACCATATGAGCACATAGTCTTGGAACTCAAGTGAGGCCAAAGCGATCTTCTTCTCTTCCTCATAGTTGTGTAAACGAAAGATTTTGTCGACCTTCAATGCCCATGAGAGGTACTCTTGGGGGTCATTGGTTCCATTGAACTTGGGCATGGTGAATTTGAGCTTTCCATATCGGTGCTCTTCATTTTGTTGTGGTCGAGGATGATGACGCCCTTGACGTGGGTGGCAATCATCTTCTTGGTGCTCTTGGTGTGGACGACGTCCGTGATCAACTTGCTCTTGTTGAAATTGAGGTTGAGGTGGAGCTTGATGAGCTTGTTGAGGAGCTTGAGGAACTTGACGTTGCACACGTGGTTGGTAGTTCCTCTCTTGGATTTCTTCTCGAAGGGCTTCCTCTTGATTGCGCCGTTCGCGATTGCGGTTGGCGATGGCTCGACTTGAATCTTGAAGGGCACGTTGCGCCTCAAGAGCTTGCGCTTCTCGTCGTTGTGGTTGAAGGCGTTGAGCCTCGGCATCTTGTTCGTCTTGATGTAGACGTGCTCGTTCTTCCTCTTGGCGCCTTAGTCGTTGTCGTTCTTGAGCTTGGGCAAAAGCGGCTTGGTTTGATTGAGGACGAGGGACTTGCTCATCGACTTGCTCTTGTGAATGCTTGTCATGTAGCGGGTTGCGAGATGCATGACGGTCTTGACGCGCGGCTCGTCGAAGGGTGTTCGATGACGGTGTACTTGAGTCGTAGAAGGTGTCGTCGGAGTGTCGACTCGAGCGGCGCCGTCTTGATGATGACGAAGTGGAATGATGTCGGTTCCTCATCAAGGCGCGGATCTCGTCCATTCTTGCATCATTCTCTTGTTTGTGCGCGTCGAACTTGTTGTCGAAGTAGTCCTGCAGTACGCGTTGCTGGAGAGTCGCAAGTCGGTGGCGAGGTTGTCGATGCGGTCGCTCATTGCTTGTTGCTCTTGATGTAACGCTCGTTGTGCACCAAAGAGGTGGCTCTTGGTGACGAATGAAGACATGTCATCGTCTTGCTCGATGAAGAGTGGGTTGGTAGAGGTACTTGTCCTATCCATATTCCAAGCAAAATATGTGAGTGGTAGAAGGAGAAGAACTTATACCGATGTACCTTTGACCGATGTTGATGATGAATCAAGTTCACCCAAATGCGGACAATGAAATAGCACTATTGGTACCAATCCTTGTCGGTTCTCACACCTACACAAATAAAAGCTTATGGTGGAGCTTGGTGAGGATGGTGGCACAAAATTTGATGCAATTGTAAGTGAGATTCAATAATGTTGGAAAAGATTCACAAATTTGCAAATGCAACAAGTTGACCAAGCAATTAGGTGTACACGGAAACACACACGCAAATAGATAAGTGGGATTGTGCAAACCAAAGGTGAGCCAAAATGTGGAATCCACGAAAATGCTCTTGTTGCACAATACTAGAGAGACGCTAGCACGATTGCATAATAAGCGGATATGGAACTTGTGCACAACCTACTAGGCAAAAATGCAACTATCTCTATCTCATGTATGCTATATGTATGGTATTTCGGTGCTATGATCCAAGATGATCCAATATGACAATCTTAATGTAGTATGATGCTATGGTTCTTGCTCATAAGCTCTTTGCTTATCTTTCCTCTTTGCTTAAAAGCTTGGGTGGCTCTTTCACTTTTGAGCTCTTTTCTCATGCAAAACTTCACGAACCAAGATAGCACTTGTGTATGCTATGACAACTTTGTGACACACAAATGGATCCCAAGATATGCACCACGGTGGTATGGTATGTATGCTATGGAGTATGATCACTAATTTACACAAGTCACGTTGCCTGCAATACTCAAAGGCTAGTCTCGATGGGTAAGCAACGTAAAAGATGGCTATGATGTTTATTAGTGCAATGGCAAGGTTTGGACAAGGATGTCGTCGAGATTACAGTCCTTGCTTACGGTCAAGGTTCCAAACGGATGCGAGATGTGGACGATGATGTGATGCACGGTCTTCATTACGTTGGCGAAGATGCCGCTGCACTGTGGTCGAAGTTGCCGAAGAAGCGGGGGTCATCGAAGATGCGCGACCTTTCTGTCTAGGCCGGAAGTTCCGGGCAAGACGGAAGGTCGGGGGGGCGGAAGTTCCGGGCTGGGCCGAAAGTTCCGGGGGGCGGAAGTTCCGGGCTGGGCCGGAAGTTCTGGGGGTCAGGAATCTGCCAAGAACAGGAACTTCGGGATCGAGGGTTTGGGCGGAAAAAATGGGGGGAAAACCCAAATCCTGAGGGGAAAAAGAAGGAATTCGAGGGAAGAAAGGTAGGGATGCTAGATCCACACGAAGCAAAGCAAATCCATGGATCAAATCCAACAAAACTTCATCACACCAACAAATCACAAAAAAAAAATTTGGGGCTATTTTTGGTGGGGAATTTTCGGATTTAGGACGAAAACAACAAAATCAAGCTAGAAAACACGGGGTAGGGGCTCCAAAAACGTGATCAACGTGGCTCATGATACAATATGATGTAGGGTGGAACCCTAATCGGAGATCTTTCACGTTTGGAAGGGATCCTATGGGGAAACACGATGAACGGGTGGAAGAACACAAGGAAACACACACAAGAGAAACACTAAACCGACAAGTTTCGATTACACAAGGGCTAGATCACCGAACACATAAGGTAGCACAAGGTTCAAAATCAACAAAGGAAAAGATACACGAGTAGCCGATCTTCTCCGAGAGCAGGTCTTGATGGTCTTCCCTTGAAGGGGTCTTGAATCCGCTTGGGGGATCTTCTCCGAAGAGGTCGTGAACTCCGAGGAGAAGTACCAAGTGGATGAGCAAGGGCTCTCACACCAAAGATGAGCCAAACCAATGCTAAACCTAACTAGGAGGAGGTGGGAGAGTATTTATAGTTTACGGGACGAAAGGGTACACGGGCCTCGGCCCAAGTGGCTACACGCAGGAAGGGCCGGAAGTTCCGTGCTAGGTCGGAAGTTCCGGGCAGGGTCCGGCCTAAGCCGATAGTCGACGCGGGTGGAGTTGGGCTGGCTTCCGGGGCCCGGAAGGGCCGGAAGTTCCGGGCCGGGTTCCGGGCAGGTTCCGGGCTAACCAAAAAGTGGCAGGCCCGGACTGGTCGATGTCGTCGGGGGCCGGAAGTTCCGGGCTGGCCGGAAGTTCCGGGGGCCAGAAGTTCCGGGCTGAGGCCGGAAGTTCCGTGCTGTCCAGAGTGTTGACGCTTGTCGTTTCTTCTTCAGCTCCTGGTTCCTTGGTTTGAACGTTGTACCTGATCACGCATAGTGTCTCGGACTTAGGTAGTAGGCATGTCTCACTGGAAGGAAAAGGGAAATCGAATAGGAGTGATGTCACCTCGGATTGAATAGCACGAGCTCTTGCTCTCGTCATGGGTCCACTTGGAGCTTGGATAGTTGATGGAAGGTCCATTGGGATGACCGAAGGATGCTCCGCATCAGGGAGCCCGAACATTGCCATTATTTGCATGTGGACGACCTGGTGGTTGTGGTGCTGGTGGTTACACGTATTTCTGATTGTCATCAACCTCATCCTCGTAATCACCCACATAATCATCCTCCTCCACATCAGCAGCAGGAGCCACAGAAGTATCAACAGCAGCACCAGCAGTTTGGCCAGGCTGAAGAGGGACACGGCTCGCTCGGCGGAGGGCTGTTTCCCGACGTGGAGGTAGTCGGTGTTGTTGTTGTTGTTGTTGCAGAGGTGCGGCAGGTGCAGCCGGTGGTGGTGGTGGAAAACGCGAAAGCAATTCAGCAAACTTGTTATCGATCTTTGTTTCAAACGTCTTCTCCATGCCATCTATCTTCTCCATGGCCTCGTCAAATCTGTTTAGCACATCTTGCACCTGTCCACTCATCATTTGCTGAAACTTATCATGCAGCTCCTTGTTCGTCAAGTTCTCCCAGTCAGTCTCGTCGGCTTGTGATCCTGGCATGGTTAGTAGCAATGGAAACACACAAGAATATGATCCCTAGGACTACTAACAAGTGGTGGTGGTGGCTGGTGTCACAAATCAAATCAAGCTAATCTCAAATTCTTACCAGTTCTTACCCAGCAGCAGGCGGTGATCGGCAACCGGTGTAGTCAAAACTCTCAAAGCTTGGATAGAGCGATTACCAGGGAGAGTCAAACGCACGTGTAGATGTATGTGGAGCTGGGAAGGCTTTTAATATGGTAGCAAAAAGGGTCAGCATTAATCAGTTCAGAGATGCAAAGTTGAATAAACCCTCAACGACCAGTCTTGTCTTTGGTCCTAGGCTAGACCGTGCTAGAGACGCGAGCCTAGAACACTAACAAAATCACGGCGCTGCATGTAAACAAGGGAGGAGCACACTCTGAATTTCCCAGACTTAGTTTCCCAGACCCGTTTTTCTTTTTTTTGCACTTTTTTTCCACGTTTTTTTTGCTCCGCAATTTTTTTTTTCGAAAAAGTCTACAAATGGTCTAAAAACTGCCTAGCCAGAATTTCCCAGACTTAGTTTTTTTTTGAAACTGGAACTATTTTTCTTCTGCGGATGGCTCGGATGTTGGGGAGTCCTACTCTGTCCCGACTCGGAGTACCGCGTGATCTGGAAATCGAGAAGAAAGGAACAATTACTGGAGTTGGACTAGGACTCGTGGCGGAGATGAATCTGGTGGGAACTCGGACTGGTGGCGGATATTTGCAGGGCGATGGAACACGGACTGGTGGCGAATCTGTGATGGAGGTGGACTCGGATTAGCGTGATGGCGGTGGATATGTGGTATATAGTAGCGGCGATGACGATGGTGGTGATATATGGCAGCGGCGACGTGACAACCTGTGAACAGAACTCGAAACTCTAAAGGACTAGACGCTAAGACCAACAACTTGACACGACGATGCAACCGCAAATTCAACAAAGCAAATACAGAAAAGATTATGCAAAGGCTCAGATTGGTTCGGATAGGATGAACTAACCCTATTTTTTTTGGCTTTTTCGTGGACTGTAGGTATGAAAACAGACTCGATCTAAACTATGAAAAACTGTAAAATCTCACCGAGCAACCTGAAAATCTGATACCACTTGATAGAGGCAAAGGTGTCCCGATGTTTCGATGAGATAGCAATCGTTTTCTGTGAGAGTCGACTTTGACGATCCGACTACGAACGTGCGAAGACGCCGCGCCTTAGCAATCACTAAACCAACTTTCGAGGGGTTATTGACCATGCCAGAGTACGATCAACCTGACCACACGGGTCTATTTCCTGCGAGCAAACGAAGAACAAGCAAGAAACTGAGATTGCAATCTGGATATTGTGAATAAAAGAGGAAAGCTTTATTAATGAAGGTGGGGTTCTGTGACGCCTTGGTCTGGTCGTTGAACACAAACAAAGTACGTGAAGTTGCAGCTATGGCGAACTTTTGATTTAAACAAAACCCAAAGTCTAAGCGGTGCCCTAAGGGCTGTATATATGGAGGAAGAGGGGGAATTTCGTGGCCCTTGGGAAAGGGTTCCGAAACCAACCCTATCTCTTGTTTCCCCACACATACGGACTCTAAATACAGCCTATACTTATGTATTTCAAAATTACATGGGCCTGGCCCAATAATAAGGTGACGAGCACCTAGAATAGCCTTTGGACGAAATTTATGAAGTGGCATCTTGTATATTTCGTCCAAGGCTTCATTCACTCCTTATGGTGGCTTCAAAGTCCTAAAATCATCACTTGTAACTCCGTTCTTTTTCCCCTTGCGCATGCCATCAACTCAATGCTTGTTCTTGCTCCAATGTTCATCCTTCTCCAAGCTAGGCCCTTCATTTGTAAGCAAAACAAATGTATCCA
The DNA here is from genome assembly GCA_021605145.1 of Aegilops bicornis. Lineage (NCBI taxonomy): Eukaryota > Viridiplantae > Streptophyta > Magnoliopsida > Poales > Poaceae > Aegilops > Aegilops bicornis. The sequence continues at coordinate 238,211,343 of CM038669.1, forward strand.
ATTTAGGCAGCATCATATGCTCATGAACATTAGAATCATTACCAAGAAACGAAAGTACCTGGTAATTTAATTGGCGTGCGCGAGCTCTAGTAATTAGTCCATTATATGTAACAGTAGGGGTTGTGGGTGTAACAATGGTATTGATGTCCTCATCAATGGTGATGTCGTTCGTCGTCGTCGTGCACATGATGCTTGGAGGTGACTTGCCCTTCATGACGATGTGGATCACGAACGTGTTGATGGTCGCCATGGAGATGTGGACGTGGACAACTTGCTCTTGCAACGCTTGGGCGCTCCAAAGACTTGTGGCTTGAATGTCGCCGCCTTGAAGATGACGAAGGGGAAGAAGACTTTATCAAGGCCCGAATCTCTTCCATCCTCGCATCTTGCTCTTCCTTTTCTGCGGCAAGCTTGTTGTCGATGTAGTCATTTTTCCTTGCTTCGGAGAGATGAATGTCGATGGACAGGTTCTCGATGCGCGCTTGCAAGGTGGATTCTGCTCCTTGCATTTCGTGTTGTAGTCCGAAGATGGACCTTTTGGTGATGTAGTTGTTCACGCCGTCGTTGTTGTCAAAGACCGGAGAGGAAATGCCTTGCCTATCCATCACAAGACTCGAGCAAATATGAGTGGGAGAAAGAGAAGAACTTATACCAAATGTACCTTGACTGATAGAGGCAAAGGTGTCCCGTCTTTCGATGAGATGATGTATATTGCTTTGGTGGAAATAGACTTTGACGATCCGACTACGAACGTGCGAGGACGTCGCGCCTTAGCAATCGCTAAACTAACTCCGGGAGGTTATCGACCACGCCGGAGCACGATCAACCTGACCACGAGGGTCTCTGCTTTCTGCGAGCAAACAAAGAACAAGCAAGAAACTGAGATTGCAATCTGGATATTGCGAATATAAGATGAAAGCTTTATTGATCAAGGTGGGGTTACGGGGCGCCTTTATGCAGTCGTTGAACACAAACGAAGTACGCGAAGTTGCAGCTATGGCGAACTTTTAATCTAAAGAAAAACCCAAAGTCTAAACGGTGCCCTAAGGGATGTATATATGGAGAGGGGGGGGGGGGGGGGATTTCGTGGCCCTTGGGGAAGGGGTCCGAAACCAACCCTATCTCTTGTTTCCCCACACATACGGACTCTAAAAACAGCCTATACTTATGTATTTTGAAATTACATGGGCCTGGCCTAATAATAAGGTGACGCGGCACCTAGAATAGCCTTTGGACGAAATTTGTGAAGTGGCATCTTGTATATTTCGTCCAAGGCTTCATTCACTCCTTATGGTGGCTTCAAAGTCCTGAAATCATCACTTGTAACTCTGTTCTTGTTCCCCTTGCGCATGCCATCAACTCCATGCTTGTTCATGCTCCAATGTTCATCCTTCTCCAAGCTAGGCCCTTCATTTGTAAGCAAAACAAATGTATCCAATTTAGGCAGCATCATATGCTCATGAACATTAGAATCATTACCAAGAAATGAAAGTACCTGGTAATTTAATTGGCGTGCGCGAGCTCTAGTAATTAGTCCATTATATGTAACAGTAGGGGTTGTGGGTGTAACAATGGTATTGATGTCCTCATCAATGGAGATGTCGTTCGTCGTCGTCGTGCACATGATGCTTGGAGGTGACTTGCCCTTCATGACGATGTGGATCACGAACGTGATGATGGTCGCCATGGAGATGTGGACGTGGACGACTTGCTCTTGCATCGCTTGGGCGCCCAAGACTTGTGGCTTGAACGTCGCCGCCTTTGAAGATGACGAAGGGGAAGAAGACTTGATCAAGGCCCGAATCTCTTCCATCCTCGCATCTTGCTCCTCCTTTTGTGCGGCAAGCTTGTTGTCGATGTAGTCCCTTTTCCTTACTTCGGAGAGATGAATATCGATGGAGAGGTTCTCGATGCGCGCTTGCAAGGTGGATTCTGCTCCTTGCATTTCGTGTTGTAGTCCGAAGATGGACCTTTTGGTGATGTAGTTGTTCACGCCGTCGTTGTTGTCAAAGACCGGAGAGGAAATGCCTTGCCTATCCATCACAAGACTTGAGCAAATATGAGTGGGAGAAAGAGAATAACTTATAGCAAATGTACCTTGACTGATAGAGGCAAAGGTGTCCCATCTTTCGATGAGATGATGGATATCGCTTTGGTGGAAATCGACTTTGATGATCCGACTACGAACGTGCGAGGACGTCGCGCCTTAGCAATCGCTAAACCAACTCCGAGAGGTTATCGACCACGCCGGAGCACGATCAACCTGACCACGAGGGTCTGTTTCCTTCGAGCAAACAAAGAACAAGCAAGAAACTGAGATTGCAATCTGGATATTGCGAATATAAGATGAAAGCTTTATTGATCAAGGTGGGGTTACAGAACGCCTTTGTCCGGTCGTTGAACACAAACGAAATGCAGTGAAGTTGCAGCTATGGCGAACTTTTAATCTAAACAAAACCCAAAGTCTAAACGGTGCCCTAAGGGCTGTATATATGGAGGAAGAGGGGAATTTCGTGGCCCTTGTGGAAGGGGTCCGAAACCAACCCTATCTCTTGTTTCCCCACACATACGAACTCTAAAAACAGCCTATACTTATGTATTTCGAAATTACATGGGCCTGGCCCAAAAATAAGGTGACGCAGCACCTAGAATAGCCTCTGGACAAAATTTATGAAGTGGAAACTTGTATATTTCGTCCAAGGCTTCATTCACTCCTTATGGTGGCTTCAAAGTCCTGAAATCATCACTTGTAACTCCGTTCTTGTTCCCCTTAGCATGCCATCAACTCCATGCTTGTTCTTGCTCCAATGTTCATCCTTCTCCAAACTAGGCCCTTCATTTGTAAGCAAAACAAATGTATCCAATTTAGGCAGCATCATATTCTCATGAATATTAGAATCATTACCAAGAAATGAAAGTACCTGGTAATTTAATTGGCGTGCGCGAGCTCTAGTAATTGGTCCATTATATGTAATAGTAGGGGCTATGGGTGTAACAATGGTATTGATGTCCTCATCATCCTCCCCTTCTTGAAATGAAGTTGTCCTCGACGGAAGCTCATCTTCCTCACCCAAATAAGGCTTCAAATCTGCAATGTTGAAAGTGGGACTAACCCCAAAATCTGCAGGCAGCTCAAGTTTATATGTGTCGGTGTACTAGAGTAGGGGTACCCTAGTATCCCGTACTCGTGCACGGACAGTTGCAGCACCCCGCGGCAAGGTTTGCCTCGTCACCGCCAATATCCTCCGTGGCTCCCTTGGAGCCATTCAAGAACGAAGTAGTAGATTGAGAAGAAAATGCCCCGACAAGAGGAGCTTGTCGGGAAGGCCACCTCGCACGCAGAAGACAAGGCCCGGCAAGAGGAGCTTGCCGGGAAGGCCCGAGCGCGACAAGCCTCCGGGCGCGACAAGACCGGCTGCAAGGCGCTTGCTGTGGCATGCAACTTCTCTCCGTCTCTGCTCCAGCTCACCCAGCGTAGTGGCGCCATGGGACCGTTCCATGGGCGCATGTCGAGAGGCTGTGCAGCCAGCGGAGAGCAGCGATGAGCGGCGCTGACAGGCTCGCCATCGTGGCGAGCGGAGGCGCACCTGACGGTCTCTGTTACACTGTTTGGGCGACAATGACGGGCATTTATTGCTTTTGTCCCTTGCCGACAGAGTTAGGAATTTGGCTCTGTACACTGTTCAAGTAGGTGTACCAACTCCTGTTTTTACATTTGTACCCCCGCCTATGTTGCCACCTGTCGGAGACCCCTTGAGCATATAAAAGGAGGCCCGCGTGCAACGTGGAGGGGGTTCGGTTCCAAGGGTTCGCGTTCTTCGCAAGGTTCGGCTGGTTCGGTTCATTCGACCCACCGGAGGCCGAGACACTCACGCTTAGGTTTTGTGGCTCGCATTGCTCCTCGGCAAGAACACAATAGATCAAACAAGCAGCAGTAGGAGTTTTATCTCTCGGAGAGCTCGAAGCTGGGTAAACCGCTTCGTGTGCATCGCCTCGATCCGCTCTTCGTGCGATCTCCGACCCCTCCGAACCACAAGGGCCTGCTCCGCCCGGCCCCATAGGTGTCATGATGCGATCAGCCTCCCGACATCTCTGGCGCGCCCGGTAGAAGCGTCGAGGCCGTGTGAATCCGATCCGGCGTTCACACGAGCAGCGTCATCAACATCTTCCTCAACATGCCACCGAAGAAGAAGGCTTGGCGGCGAGAGCCGTCCGCGTCGTACCCACCCTCACCGCAGCAAGCGGGTGGTGGGGCGACTGGCGGCGGAGGAACGGCGCCGACGAAGGTGCTCGCGACGTTGCCAAGTCCAAGGACAAGGCACCGCAAACCTCGGCGTCCGCGCATCCCCCGCGCCCATCTCAGGAGACGCGGGACCAACAACGTCATGACGTTCACAACGCCATACGTTCGTTGGATCAAGACCAGCATGCGCGCCAACATGCTGGCACGAGTGAGATACGGTCGCCCGGACGGGGCGCTGCTCCTTCTAACGTGGTTAGAAGTCCGAGCGTGTCCCGCTCCTCGCACCGTTCTCCAATGCCGCCTACTACTCCAGCAGAAGCTCTGGCGAGAGCTCAGCTGCTCCTCGACTACCCTCCAACGGCCGACAAGGTCGACGAGTGGAGGGCCACTATCCAGAGCCTCATCGGCTTTGCCAACGGCGACGCTCCGCGGCAACCAACGCCATCATTGCCGCGGCGAGACGACAAGGCACGAGCTGGTGGTGACAAGACTGTCGGAGGTGCAACCACCGTGCACTCTCCGCCAAGAAGCCCAAGATCGCCGACTCACCGGATCCACCTCGACAGCGACTCCACTGCGTCGTCGGATCCGCGAGCTCTCCGCGATCAGCGCCAAGTTCTTCATGAGCGACAACAAGAGGACGCTCGAACTCGCATCGGCGCCCGAAGAGAAGCGCGACGTCGATCCGACAAGCCGCTGGGCCTTCTGTTGACATGCGCAGCGCCGGAGGAGCCAGCGACTTGCCGTCAGACGCGGTAGGTTGCCCTGCGTTCACTTTCGTGAGCTGCGGCAAGTCGATGGCCCAGCCAGAAAAACTTCAAACCCGGCGTGCGGAGAAGTATGATGGTCGGACGCATCCGTCGGAGTTCCTCAGCATCTACACCATCGCGGTGCGAGCTGCGGGGACGGGGCGACAAGATCCTCGCCAACTACTTCCCGCTCGTCCTCAAGCTAACGTCGAGATCTTGGCTCATGCACTTGCCGGACAACTCCATATCCTCTTGGGCAGACCTGTGCCATCAGTTTGTTGGCGCCTTCACGGTGGCCACAAACCTCATGGCCAAGAGAGTGACCTTCACTTGCTCGCCCGAAGGAAGGAGAGTCCTGCGCAAGTTCATTCAGAGATTCAGCCGTGTGCACTACAACATCGAGCACGTCCACCCTGCCGTGGTGATCAGCGCATTTCATCGAGAATGTGCGGAACCGCGAGATGAGGGAGGAGATGGCGATGTGCAAAGTCAAGGACGTCGCCGAGCCACGCCTTGGCCGACAAGTGTGCACGCTACCGAGGAAGGAGGAGACTCCAGGAGAGAATGCGAAGCGGTCCGGCGGTGATGACACCGCCCGGCAAAGAAGGGCGGCGGCGAGGCAACAGGAAGAATAAAGCGGAGAAGTGCTAGCGATCGAGCGATGCGGCAATGGAGGTGGCGACAAGAACGCCAAGGCTGGTGGCTCCGGCAAGGAAGTTGCCGACGCCAACCACCGGTCGGTGGCGACGCCCGACAAGCGGGACAGCTCCGGCAAGCGATCTTGCAAGATCCACCGCACCAAGGGCCACGACCTCGAGCTGCAAGAAGGTCGAGCAGCTTGTCGAACAGCAGAGAGCCGAATACGGCGGCGCGACAAGGAGAAGGCCCAGGAAGGTGCCGGGGAGCAAGCAAGAAACGTCCGGCCGGGGAGGGCCTTGTGGCAAGGCCAAGCAGCGGCAAGGAGATAGGCCTCAGCGGCCGCGACAAGGAAGAAGATGATGACGGCAGCGAAGATATGGAGGACGACGACGCCGACGAGCAGGAGTTTGAAAGCCACGGAGGTTCTCTGCGTTGACGGAGGTGCTTCCCTGCACACCTCCCACCGCCAACTCAAGCAATGGATGCGGGAGGTCAATGCAACGGAGCCATCCGTAGAGTCACGCAAGCCTCTGAGGTGGTCCAACACGCCTATCATTTTTGATATTGAGGACCACCATGATCGCATAACTGCGGTCGGGTGCTTGCCGATGTTGGTCTCTCCAACAATCCGCAACCTCAAGGTCACAAAAATGTTAGTTGACGGCGGGGCCGGCTTGAATCTGATCTCCTCCGCGGTGCTCCGTGAAGCTTCAAATCCACGACGGCGAGCTCGAAGAGACTGGTACCTTCAAGGAATCAATCCGGGAAGGAGCAAGCGAAGGGAAGATTACGTTGCCGGTCACATTTGGCAGCAAGCTGAACTTCAGGACTGAGAGGGTCACATTCGACGTTGCCGATTTCCCATTGCCTTACAATGGGATACTTGGACGTCCAGCACTCGCCAAGTTCATGGCGGCCTCTCACTACGCCTACAACCTACTCAAGATGCCAGGCCCGATAAGCGTCATCTCTGTCCACGTCGACAAGAAGGATGCCCTTATCTGTGCCGACAAGATCTTCCGGGATGTATCAGCCGCGACAGACTGCCCAACACTTGCCGCTGAAGCTCCCGGGGGGAAAAAGACCAAGTCCAAGTCCGGCAAGGGCTCTGATGCTCACTCCGGCAAGCGCACCTCTTCGGAGTGCTGCGCTACCGTCGAGGACGCACCATCGAGCTCCACCGGCAAGTGCAAGAAGATGGTGGCTCCGCCGAAGACCAAGAAGGTGCTCGCCAAGGAGGACGGCGCTGGTGGTACCTTCACCATCGGTGCCTCTCGACCCTAAATAGGAAGGCGCTTCGTTGCTTTCTGTGGGCGAATGTCGGCGTGTTTGCATGGCAACCGTCGATATCCCGGTGTTCCCAGGAAAGTGATTGAGCACCGCCTGGCCGTTTGTCCTCATGCACGGCCCGTCAAGCAAAAAGTCAGGAAGCAAGCAGTGGAGCGCCAAGAATTCATAGCAGAAGAGATCAAGAAACTGGAAGCAGCAGGCCTCGTCAGAGGAGTGCTCCATCCTACGTGGTTGGCCAATCCTGTAGTCGTGCGCAAAGCAAATGGAAAATGGAGACTTTGTATTGACTTCACGGATGTTAATAAAGCTTGTCCCAAAGATCCATTTCCCTTGCCGCGCATTGACCAGATTGTTGACTCCACGGTGGATGTGATTTGCTTTCGTTTCTTGATGCATACTCAGGATACCATCAGATCTTCATGGCTGAAGAAGATGAAGAGAAGACCGCATTCATTACACCATGTGGCACGTTCTGTTTCATACGGATGCCTTTCGGTTTGAAGAATGCTGGTTCAACATTTGCAAGGGTAGTCCATGACGCTTTTGTGCCGCAAATGCACAGAAATGTAGAAGCCTACATGGATGACATAGTGGTCAAGAGCAAGGACAAAGCATCTCTGGTCCAAGATTTGGGGCGAGACCTTTGCAAACCTGCGCAAGATCAACCTCAAGCTCAACCCCGAGAAGTGCGTGTTTGGAGTCCCTTCCGGCAAGCTTCTCGGGTTCTTCCGTCTCGGCGAGGATTGAAGCTAATCCCGACAAGATCAAGGCCATTGAGCAGATTGAAGCACCAAAGCGCGTCAAGGATGTACGAAGACTTGTCGGTTGCATGGCTGCTCTCGGCGGAGTTTATTTCTAGGTCTCTTTGAGAGCGCCCTGCCATTTTTCAAGATTTTGAAAAAGGCAGGTCCAATGAAATGGACTCCCGAAGCGGAGGCTGCGCTGCAGGACTTAAAGAGATACCTGTCCTCCACTCCAACACTTGTCGCACCTAAACCACAAGAGAAGTTGCTGCTGTATATAGCGGAGACCAATCAAGTGGTTAGTGCTGCGTTAGTGGCGGAGAGGGAGGCGGATGACGAAACCAACAACGCGGCAAGCACATCCAGCGACAAGCGGGGGCTTCGCCGACAAGCTCTGGTCCCGACAAGGACGAGTCCGCGAAGACGCATGAGCAGAATCTGAGAAAAGGATGGTGCAGCGCCCGGTCTACTTTGTCGATTCCCTCTGCGGGGGCTAGGTCAAGGTACTACGGTGTGCAAAAATTGCTTTTCGGCCTCCTCATGGCCTCGAGAAAGCTGCGCCATTACTTCCAAGCACATGAGATCACGATTGTCACTCGCTTTCGCTGAAGAGGATACTATAGAATCCAAAAGCGGCAGGCGGGATTGTCGAGTGGGCCTTTGGAGCTGTCAAGCTTTGGTCTTAAGTTTGAAAGCACATCAACTATCCAAAGCGAGCCTTGGCAGAATTCATAGCAGAATGGGCGCCAACGCGGATGAAGAGATTAGGAGACGAGCATTCCCGTCGGAGAAGCAAGCAAAGAGTGGCTGATGTACTTTGATGGTGCCTTCTCGCTGCAAAGCGCCCGGTGCGGCGTCTTGCTTATCGCACCCACCGGAGAGCACCTCAAGCACGTCGTCCGGATGCACTTTCCCAAGGAGCAAGCGACAAACAATACTGCAGTATGAAGGTTTGCTTGCCGGTCTCAGGATCGCCGTGGACCTTGGGATCAAGAAGCTTATTGTGGGGTGACTCACAACTTGTCGTCCGACAAGTGAACAAAAGATTATCGAGTCCGTTGATGGAAGCCTACGTTGATGAAGTGAGGAAGCTAGAAGAACACTTTGACGGCCTGCAAATGGAACATGTTCCAAGAGCTCGAGAATGATATTGTCGACGGCTGTCAAAGTGCGCTGCACTTAAGTTGCACAATGGAACCAGGGATTTTCGTGTTCAAGCTGAATCAGCCAACCGTAGCACCATCAAGCTGGACAAAGCAAGAAGAGGAAGTTGGCCTCTGGTGACTACTTTCAAGCCAGAGCTTCCCGAAGCCGTCGTTGCAAGGTCCCCAAGATCAACACCAGCAGTCTTTGAGGAGCGATCTGCTCAAGCCAGGACCCTGTGGTTTGTTTACGTTGAAGCAGACGCTCCCGACAAGCCTTGCTCCGGCAAGCTTGTCGGGGAGCATCAAGCTCGGCAGGCCGCAGGTCCTCGCCGTGGAAGCTGATGTTCCCGCATCGATAGATGTGCCTTTAGTCCTTGTTGTCGAGCCGCAAGCTCCGGCATGGGCGCAGCAGATTGTCCATTTCCTTGAACGGAGAACTTCCGAAGAGCAAGAAGAAGCGGAAAGAGTAGCCCGGCGGTCAAGTATGTACCAGTTTGTCGATAGCATCATGCATGTAAGAAGACTCAACGGTGTGAAATTGAAGTGTATTGCAGGGGAAGATGGGCGAAAGCTGTTGGCGAGAGATACATGGAGGCATATGTGGTCACCACATAGGCGCAAGAGCACTTGCCGCAAAGCTTTCCGGACAGGTTTCTTACGGCCGACAGCCCTCGAGGATGCAACTGCACAAGTAACCAAGTGTGAAGCGTGCAGTTCCATTCCAAGCAGATACACCAGCCAGCTCAAGCTCTCCAGACGATCCCTTTATCCTGGCCATTTTCGATGCAGGGGCTCGACATCCTCGGCCCCTTCCCCGAGCTGTCGGGGCTTTGAGTACTTATGCGTCGCCATCGACAAGTTCACAAAGTGGCGGAAGTGGAAGCGATGAGGAAGGTGGCACGATCGTCAGCGATCAAGTTCTTCAGGTCAATTGTTTGCCGTTTCAGAATCCCCAACCGGATCATCACCAACAACGGCACACAATTCACGAGTCGCACCTTCATGCAGTACGTCCAAGACCTTGGCGCCAAGGTCTGCTTTTATACATTGCTCACCCGAGAAGCAACGGTCAAGCGAAGAGGGCAAATCTTTGAAGTCTTGCGGGCTCAAGACAAGAACTTTCGACAGGCTGCACAAGTGCGGAAGAAAGCTGGATCGAGGAGCTGCCGGTGGTTCTTTGGTCGATCGGGGCGGCGCCAAATCGAGCCAGCGGCGTGCACCCTTTGCTCTAGTCTATGAAGCGAGGCGGTTCTCCTTACGGAACTTCGTATCTGGATCGCCTCGAGTACTCGCTTATGATGAGCTTGAGCAAGAGCAGGCTGCGACAAGATGACGCGCTGCTCCTCGAGGAGGATCGTCTTCAGGGCCAGGCGAGCTGCTCGCTCAATGAGCTCTGCGTCGCTACCATAGCCGCAGAGTTAGTGCCAGAAGTCTCGAGGAAGGCGACCTTGTTCTTGGCGCGTTCAGTCCGCCAAGAATTCAAACAAGTTGGCCTTGAAGTGGGAAGGCCCTTATCGGGTGAAACGAGTCACTAGGCTGGCGCTGTCCGCCTTGAGACCGAAGATGGCATTCGGTGAGCAACTCTGGAACATTGAGCATCTTCGTAAGTTTTACCCATAGGCGCGGTTGTCGGAACCCGTTCCGGCAACCACCTTTATACAAGTCTTGCCGCAGATTGCATGTAATCCTTTGTACAAAGCCGGGCGCAGACCCGATGCAACAAGATAAAGCTCATGTGTTGCGCACAACTTGTCAAGTTCATGCTTTCATCAATTTATTGCATGCTTTGGCTAACACTTTGTGCAGCAACCACACCCGGTAAGCAGAATCGAGCTGCTAGGCTCCATAACGTTATTTCTTCTTCTTTTTCTTTTCTCAAAGAAAGGAAAGCTCCCTCGCGCACAAGTTAACCAGGGGGGAGGAGGAGATAATACTATGGACCAGGCACCGCTCGAGGAATCCTTATGGTGGCTTCAAAGTCCTGGAATTATCACTTGTAACTCCGTTCTTGTTCCCCTTGCGCATGCCATCAACTCCATGCTTGTTCTTTCTCCAATGTTCATCCTTCTCCAAGCTAGGCCCTTCATTTGTAAGCAAAACAAATGTATCCAATTTAGGCAGCATCATATTCTCATGAACATTAGAATCATTACCAAGAAATGAAAGTACCTGGTAATTTAATTGGCGTGCGCGAGCTCTAGTAATTGGTCCATTATATGTAATAGTAGGGGCTATGGGTGTAACAATGGTATTGATGTCCTCATCATTGACCGATGTTGAAAATGGATCAATGATCACACAATGGGTAACAAGGAAATAGCACAATTGGTACCAATTCTTGTCGGTTTCTCACACCTACACAAATAAGGCTTATGGTGGAGCTTGGTGAGGATAATGGAACAAAAATTTGATGCAAAACGTTAGCAAGAGTCAATAATGTTGGAAAAGATTCACAAATTCGCAAGTGAAACAAGTAGACCAATTGCAAAGAATGGCACACGGAAACACACACACGGATAGATAAATGGGGTCGTGCAACCAAGGAATGAGCTCAAAATGTGGAATCCACCAAAACGCTCATGTTGCACAACTCAAGAGAGACGCTAGCACGATTGCTCAATAGGCGGATACGACACTTGTGCACAACCTATAAGATGCAAAATGGATAACTTTCTATCCCAAGTATGCTATATATGTATGGTTCCCGGTGTTTGATCCAAGATGATCGGATATGACAATCTTATATGCAATGGGGTATGATGCTATGGCACTTGCTTACAAGCTCTTTGCTCTCTCTTCTTTTGCTTAAAAGCTTATTTTTTTTCTATGGCCACTTTTGCACAATGCACAAACCAAGATAGCTATTGTGTATATGCTGGAACGATATTGTGACACAATGGATGATATGATACCAATGTTATATGGTATGTATGCAATCGGAGGTGTAGATCACTAATGTGCACAAGTAACGTGGCCCGGCAATACTCAAATGGCTAGTCTCGATAGGCAAGTAACGCAAAATGGGCTAGGGGTTATCAATGCAATTGCAAGGGAATATACAATGGTGTCGTCGAGGTTACCGTCCTTTGCGATGATGAGTGGCGGTGTTCTTGATGTAGATACCAAGATGATGGAGACTTCGTCCCTAAGTGGCGAAACACCTTAGGAACGGAAAAACCGCGAACTTAAAATCTCAAGGACAAAAGTCAAATGGTGGGAGCGGAAAGCGGTGGTGTTGCACTAGGCAATGCGGAAGTGGAATGATGGGTTACGCGAGTCAATGTTGAAGTTGCCGTCCCTAAGTAGCCGAAACACCTTAGGAGACACAACACACAACTCAAACAAGCTCAAACGAAATTGGGTTAAGTTGCGGAAGGCTATGGTGGTGGCTATGCGGATGATGTGGTGGAAGCCCTAGGCAAAGATGCCAAAGTGTCAAAATTTTGATGGAGTCAAATGGTGTTGTAACCTAACTAGGTGGATGGTGTATGTCAATAGCTACTCAACAAGCTAAAGAACACGACAATCGGACTCCGGATGTGGAAGTTATGGGCAAATCTGTGAACTGCTCGTGGCTGGCCTTGGGGGGCCGTGCGCACGGGGTCTAGGGCCCGTGGGCACGAGGTCACCTGGGACTCGCGGGATTGGCGGATTTCTTGGCGATTTGGGCTCCAAATGGATGGATCTCGTGGCTGGTGTGTAGCTGGGGTGGAAGGGGGTGGTATGGGGGGTGGGAGGTCGAAGGTACAGCGGTAGGAACGCCTTTGGAAGGGACGTCTTGACGGGTGCAGCTGGCCCGTGTGCATGGGGTCCCGATGGCCCGTGTGCACGGGGTCCTCTGAGAGCGGACGAACTGCTCCGGATCGGTGGCAAATTTCGCAATTGGGGGCAAATTCGAAGGGTGTAAGGTAGGGGAAGGTGGAGGGAAGCTAGATCCACTTGAAACCAAGCAAATCCATGGATCAAATCCAACAAAATCACACTAAACCAACAAATCACAAAAAAATTTGGGGCTATTTTTGGTGGGGAATTTTCGAATTTAGGACAAAAACAACAAAATCAAGCTAGAAAACACGGGGTAGGGGCTCCAAAAACGTGATCAACGTGGCTCATGATACCATATGATGTAGGGTGGAATCCTATGGGGATGATCTTTCAAGTTTGGAGTGGATCCCTACGATGAACACGAAGAACGAGCGGAAGAGCACGAGGGAAATCACGGGGAAAATACAAGAGAATCACTAAAACCAACAAGATTCGATTACACATGCGCTAGAACGATGAACACAAAGAGAGATACACGATCCACGATCAACAAAGAACGATACAAGAGGTAACCGTGTTCTTCTCCGTGAGGAGGTCTTGATAGGGGCCACCCATGAGGGGGTCTTGAGCTAGGTCACTCCGAGAGGAGGTCTTGATCTCCTAGTGGAGTGGATCCATGGAGCAAAGCTCTCATATCTCTAACATATCCTTTGCTAACCCTAAAAAATGGTCTAGGTACGGAATATATAGGCATGGGGACGAAGTGGAGGAAGGGGAGTCTCAGAGGGCCCGTGCAAGACGGGTAAGTTGGGCCCGTGCGCACGGGGGTCCCGTGGGCACGGTACATGCCCGTGGGCACGGGGTGCTCCAGCGCAAACTCTCTGAGTAGCCCGTGCGCACGGGGTCTTCGAGGCCCGTGGGCACAGGGTCGCCTGGGAGGTGCCGAGTTACTCTTGTTACCCTCCTTCTTCCTTCTTGTGGCCTTGTGGTCCTTCTCCAACTCCTTTGGGGTGTTCCTCACCAGCTTGTGGTCATCGGTCTTCGTATCTAAGGACACACAGAGCTCTTTGATGAGGTAGCAAGCAAGTCCAATGGATATTCATGATATTATCGAAGAAGAGAGGGTTCACCTTAACTTCGGTAGGTCCGCTTGGGGCTTGATGTGCTATTAAGGTGTACATGGAGATGAACGTAGGATGCTCCGCATCACGGACTCATGGGACACTTTGGACGCGACAAGACATTCACCACGCTCTCGAAGAACTACTTTTGGCCCAAGATGTTCCGCTCTCAAAGAAGCTTGTAAGCAAGTGCCATAGCATCATACTCAATCGCACATAAGATTGTCATATCCGATCATCTTGGATCATCTTGAGAGAACACCGGGAACCATACATATATAGCATACTTGGGATACAAAGTTTATCCATTTTGCATCTTATAGGTTGTGCACAAGTGTCGTATCCGCCTATTGAGCACTCGTGCTAGCGTCTCTCTTGAGTTGTGCAACACGAACGTTTTGGTGGATTCCACATTTTGAGCTCATTCCTTGGTTGCACGGCCCCATTTATCTATCCGTGTGTGTGTTTCCGTGTACCATTCATTGCTATTGGTCTACTTGTTTCACTTGCGAATTTGTGAATCTCTTTCAACATTATTGACTCTTGCTAACATTTTGCATCAAATTTTTCTGCCACTATCCTCACCGAGCTCCACCATAAGGCTTATTTGTGTAGGTGTGAGAAACCGACAAGAATTGGTACCAATTGTGCTATTTCCTTGTTACACATTGAGTGATCATTGATCCATGTTCAACATCGGTCAAGGTACATTGGTATAAGTTCTTCTCTTCCTCCCACTCATATTTGCTCGAGTCTTGTTATGGATAGGCAAGGCATTTCATCTCCGGTCCTCGACAACAACGACGGCGTGAACAACTACATCACCAAAGCGTCTATCTTCGATCTACAACAACAAGTGCAAGGCGCACATTCAAGATTGCGAGAGCGCATCGAGAACATCTCCATCGACATTTGTCACTCCGAAGCAAGGAGAAGGGACTACATCGACAAGAAGCTTGCCGCACATAAAGAGGAGCAAGATGCAAGGATGGATGAGATTTGGACCTTGCTCAAGTCTACTTCCCCTTCATCATCTTCAAGACGGCGACATTCAAGCCACAAGTCTTCGGAGCGCCCAAGCGATTCAAGCGCAAGTCGTCTACGTCCACATCTCCATGGCGACCACCATCACGTTCGTGATCCACATCGTCATGAAGGGCAAGTCACCTCCAAGCATCATGTGCACGCATTTACGCATTTAATGACATCTATTACGAGCTCAAGTGCGACAACGACACCATCATCATGAAGATGCTCGCCAAGCACAAATGCACAAGTCCCAACAAGTCCTACTTCACGCCAAGTCCAAGCTTCAAGAGCACAAAAGAACACCGCGAGACGACCACCACCAAGACGGCGCTACGTCCACCGTAAATGGACGGATGTCCGGGGGCGCTACGTCCACCGTAAATGGACGGATGTCCGGGAGGCACGGAAATCCATGATTTCGGTTCGGGTTAGGGGTTCCGGTCGTCCGGGAAAGGTCGGACGTCTGGAGCTCGGGGGTCAACGCGGGATTTGAGCTCCAGGACGCGATTTTGGGCGGAATTTTGGGATTTTGGGGTCAAAATTGAGGTGATTTCGTGGATGAAAAGATGGGGAAACTTGGGGAAATGCTAGATCCACCCGAAACCAAGCAAATCCATGGATCAAAATCAACAAAACTTCATCTCACCAACAAATTACAAAAAAATTGGGGCTATTTTTGGTGGGGAATTTTCGAATTTGGGGAAAAAACAGCAAAATCAAGCTAGAAAACACGGGATATGGGCTCCAAAACGTGATCGACGTGGCTCATGATACCAAGATGATGTAGGGCGGAACCCTATGTGGACGATCTTTCACGTTTGGAGAGGATTCCTACGAGGAACACGAAGAACGAGCGGAAGAACACGAGGGAAATCACGTGGAAAAACACAAGAGAATCACTCAAACCAACAAGATTCGATTACACATGCGCTAGATCGATGAACACAAGGAGATACATGATCCAAAGTCAACAAAGGACGATACAAGAGGTAACTGGGTTCTTCTCCGTGAGGAGGTCTTGAATCCGCGAGGGATCTTCTCGTAAAGGGGTCTTGAATCCAGGTGGATCTTCTTCGAAGAGGCCGAGCGGTCTCTCACGAGGAGGACATCCGATATGGATGAGCGAAGCTCTATCTCACAAATGAGATAAATCAACGCTAACCCTAACTAGGAGGAGGTGGAGGAGTATATATAGTCTAGGCGAATGAAAGGGTAAGTGGCTTCGGCCCAACACACGGGCGGGCGCACAGGCATCGGACGTTCGACATGTGCAGGACGTCTGGTGGCTCGCGAGGGTCCGGTCGTTCGGTCCATATCGGACGTCCAGCGTTTTGGCTCTGGACAGGTGGTGTCGGACGTCCGGTCGGCGTCGGTCGTCCGGGCGCTCGAGAGTGTCGGACGTCCGGTGTCTGGCGGTCGTCCGGGCGCTGGGAGTCGTCGGACGTCCGGAGGCTCCGGTCGTCCGTAGATTCGGCTCGGGTCCTCAGGGGCCGGACGTCCGGGCTGGGCCGGTCGTCCGGTGGCTATAGCTTCACGCAACTTCTTCTCTTGGTCCTTGTACTTGGCGTCCTCGCTAGCTGTTCCGTTGGATGTGGTGGCTTCGAGGCTTTCCTCCAAGTACCTGATCATGCATAGAACACACGTTGGAGGTAGTAGCCATATCTCACATGTAGAAAGTGATGGTTCGGAGAGGAGCGAGTTCACCTTGTGTCCAATGGCGTATGTTCGAGGTCTCGTCATATGTCCACTTGGGGTTTGGAGAGTAGTCGGAGTGTACATGGGGATGAACGTGGGATGCTCCGCGTCAGTAATCATCTTCATGTTGCTCTTGGCGTGCAGGAAGACCATGATCAACTTGCTCTTGTTGAACTTGAGGTTGAGATGGAGCTTGACGAGCTTGTGGAGGAGCTTGAGGAACTTGACAGTAACATCCCAAAATTCTAAATTTTGGAATGTTATAAACAAATAGATAGTTTTGATTGATTGTTTGATTGATTGACTGAAAGTGAGTGAGTTTGAAACTTTTTGAAAGTTAAATGAGAGGGAATAAAAGGACTTTCCCAAACTTTCATTTTGCTTTTATGATCTTCGGGAATTCAAATTCTTTTCATCACAAAACCCTGGAGAGAAGATGACATGACTTCTTCCATTTATTTAAATGACAAGGGTGTTGAAAATATTTGAATTTCATTTGGAAAATATTTCCAATTCTGAAACTTTATGCAACTCAATGATTTTCACGAGAGAAGACAAAATGACTTCTTCAAATTATATGAAATATGAGTTGGGAGTTTCAAAGGATTAAATTCAAAGTTCTTTTGAATTTATTTTCAATTTGGAGTTATTGGAGTTTTATTCAAATAATTTTCTCCAAAAATAAAATATATGGAAAATAGGGTAACATGATTCCCTACATCAGAAAATTGGAGAGAAATTAATTTGAAGTCATTTTGGTATTTTTAAAATGATTTTTGTTGGATTTATTGGACCAGAAGCACTCTTTGTTTTATTTGAAATTGTGTGTATTTTATTTGAAGATAGAATAATGTCCATGTTGTAGGAAATCTTTTTCTGAAAATTTTGATATATTATATGCCTATATAATATTTCTATTTATTTTTTTGTTTTTATTTTTGTTTGACTATTTAAAAAAGAAGTTTCTCCGCCGCCTGGACCGGCCCAGCCGAAGCCAGGCCAAGGCCTCGCTCCGCGCCGCCTCCCTCCCAAGCCCACCGACCGCGCCAGGCCAGGCCACCCGGCCCAGCCCAGCAGCGGCCCGGCGCCTTGACCCGGCCAGCCCGGCGCGCGCGCCCATCCCGTCCTCATGGCTGGAGGCGGATCCACTGCGACTCCGCCGCCGCCTCGATGTCCGTGCCGCGGCCGGACTCTCCCCGCCGCCTTTGCCCCTCCTCCACGCCACCCGTCGCTCCCTCCGCCTATTTAAGCCGCCGCCCCCTCTCTCTCTCTCTCTCTCTCCCTCAGCCGACGCGCCGCACTCGTCGGAAGCCGCCATCGCCGGTGAGATCCGCCGCCTCGTCCCGCTCCGTCCCGTCGCCGTGGACCACCGCCGACGCCGCCATCTTCCTCGCCCTACTCCGCCGTCGCGGCGAAACGAGCAACCGCCCGGTCAAGCCAGCCCGCCGCCGTTGCCCGCCGCCAAGCGCCGCCCGGCTGCGATGAAGTCGCCGTCGCCGCCTCCTCTGTCCGATCTAGAATCGGCGGCCAAGATTAGATCTAGTTTTTGTTTTTTTCCTTCTGAACCGTTATGCGCTAAGTAGCGGACGTTCGCTGTTTAGTCTGCGCAGCGAACAGTTTTCAGCCACTAACAATCTGACACGTGGCCAGGGACCCAGATGTAGTATTTTTTTCCAATTTAACCCCTGGTTTTCAAATGCTCACATCTTTTTACTCGTTAGTCCAAATTCAACGAAACCAACGCTCATGTCTTCGTTATGATCCCCTCTATCCAGTAATCCAACTCAAACATGTTTTTGAAAATTTAAATTTGAATTAGATCAGATTTGAATTCAAACTTCGTTTGATCATAACTTGAGTTTCATAGCTCCGTTTTAGTTGATTCTTTTTGCAAATCGAAGCTCTTGACCTAAACTTTCTGATAAGGACAAATTCACATAATTTTGGTACTGTTAGAAATTGTTTTATGTTGCAAGAGTTATTTGCTTGGTTTTGATGTTTTCCGAATTGTCTTCTTCGTTCTTTTTGGTCTTTTGACTGATTGCTTATGTATGGTTACTATTGCTTGATTAAGATAGATTGACCGGAGTGTGACGAGTAGACCTATCAAGAGTTTTGAGTGCGAATCATCTTCATCAACTTTGCAGGCAAGTAACACTTGATCATATTTCCTTTCATACCCAGTTTTTATGCATTAGTTCAACCCTCAAACATTGCATGGTTAGGATGTCATTAATTTGTGGGTTGGGAAGTAGATGATGAGGTAGGAACCTATTGCCCTGTTACTATCAAACCCTTGGGAGTTACTTCTACGTGTTGCTTATGTTGCTATGCTATGCTCGTAGACGTGGTTGGGTTTGAGAGATATTCATGACAGATGTGAGATTTTTAACTAATGGTTTACTTTAAGGTGGCAACTTAAATACACATCTGGGTGGATTGAGGCACTGGCGGACCCGTGTTGTCTGTTTTATTTTGGAAATCACAGGGTACCCGTGTGATCTTCCTATGGACCGCCACCCAGGCTCAAAGGAACTGAGATTATTCATGCTAGAAACTTCCGTGTGCAGCCACAAGCTATTATGGGCTCTAGCATAGTTGAGTAAGTTACGTGAAGCTCTTGAAGAGGTAGATCAGCAGGTAGTGGGTTTTGTAGGTTTGGTATGGTCTACCCGGATTAAAGAGTTAATGTTTCTGAAAGACCGTGTCTCGGTCATCCGTTTCTCAAACACCGTGTAGTGCGAGAAACCAACGGAGGCGATCGAGTCTTGTGGGGAAAAGTGCGCAAACCTCTGCAGAGTGTACAATCTAATCATGGTTAGCCGTGTCCCGGTTATGGACAATTACGAGTATCTAGTACTTGAGTAGTCACATGTATCTCATCACTCTAAATTAATATTCTTTGGGATGTTAAGTACCTTAATTGGGATTGAGTTGGGGTTATACCTTCTCAATGATGTTTCAACCACCATGATAGTTAAAGTAAAACTTATTCCTTTGTTGTAAGGGAAAATTGGCTTTTCGCAAAAACTGTAACCATAGACATTTCCACCAGTCATATATGCATGTAGTATAGCTTATTCTTTCATTACTCTCTATGTGTTACATTGCCAGCATATTCCATGTGCTGACCCGTTTTCGGGCTGCAACATTTCATGCTGCAGACTTTTCAGACGACGAGTAAGTGATACGTTAGGGTTACGATTTCTACACTCAACTTTACCGTTGGTGTTGATGGGAATCCACAACCTTGTTGCTTCCACTATATTTTGGATTGAGGTAATAGTATTTACGTTATTTATACATGTGATTTACCTCTGTTATAAATCCTCGAAATCTTGTGTGTGTCGACATACCGATCCAGGGATGACACTTAAGCACAGAGACTTGACCGTCTGAGGTCGGGTCGCTACAAGATGGTATCAGAGCACATGTTGACTGTAGGACGTGACCCTAGAAACTGGCAAGCCTATAGGAAAGATTTTTCTCTACGACTTTCTTTTTCAAAAAAGATCTTTTACCTCTCTTCTCTTCAGAGCTTATTCAAATATCTCTTTTTAGTGAGACCATACCCCTTTTCCCTTTTGACCACTTGAAGATTCGACTGATGAGACCACTCCAAGGAGACAAGATATCGGACAACTAAGACCATTTGGAATGAAGAGGATTTTTTTTACCGTGCATTCAATGACGGAAACTACGACGGTGAAGACTCCAAAGACTAGGAGAATTTGAAGGCTTTGAAGAATTTCTGGATTTGTATGACCTAGGAAGGCACCCCTTATGGAACTTGACAGACTATGGAAGCTGTCAATACCCAAGATCAAGATGTATCGGAGAAAGACCGGAACATGGAGCATAGAACTCAAAGTTTTGTCAAGAAACCCTAAAACAGGAGATACCAACTATGGAATGATAGCTCATGAAAATGACAAGAGCAGAAACACGGCTATCCATGGTGTTATCACCCGTTTATGCTATTGTCACCGTGCTGGGTTAAGCATGCATATGCATGGAAGGATTTGATGGTAGAAGGCTGAAGGAGCATCTGTCAGCGAAGGATGCAGTTTTCACCTTAGCCGGTGTATCACCAGGATATGGAGTGTTACATTAAGAAGTTAAGCTGGACCTACAAGAAGCAGTATTTGATAAGGGAGTGTTTCGTCAAGAACTCAGGATCCAGAAATTGAAAGTAGCCAAGCTGGAGGAGAAAAACCTCGAGATACCGGAGATTTGTCAGGAACTGAAGGACAGTAGGATCATGGTCCATGTCAAGGAAGTTGAAACCAGAAATTTGGAATGCAACTCCAGAAATATTAAAGGACGTCGCGAGAGACTTCGCGTCAACAGAGATAATCTGGCAAAAGAACTTGAGAAGGACAAGCATGATCAGAAGGAGCCATCAGAGACATGACCAAGACTTGAAGAGTGTGATGACTTTGAGATCTATTGACCTTTAGAAGACCAAACCCCTGTTACATACCTGCGATAGATGCGATGTTTGTGAGCTGTCATTTTGTTTGATGTTTTTTTCCGACAGCCATAATAAAATCTGTCTTTTCAAAACTTTTGTTTGTATTGTGTGCATCCCTCTCGATCTCTCTTATCCCACCCAAAAAACCATGGACCCAATAGAGGACGAATGGAGATGAGCTTGTATTTTCTGGACCGATGAGTCAATTGGAGACACACCGATGGATTTAGAACTTGGAAGATCATATGGAGAATAACCCTATAGTCGAAAAGGATGGCCCAGCATGCTCTTGAGTGCTTTGAAAGAGGTGATGCTATTTGGTGGAGGATGTACCAAACCATCAATGGATGGCAAGGAGTAACCGTTTGGGAAGAATTTAAGTTGACTTTGCTAAAGTCTCGGTTTGTGTCCCGAAAGTTGAGGCCTTATGGAAAGGATATGAAGAAACCTTGTGCATACAAGCTTTGTGGAGAAATAGGACACAACCATAAAGAAAATAAGGACGAATACCCTCATAAGCAGAGAATTACCAAAGGAGTTAGCCGAGGATTTTCAGGGAACTTCGGTTGGAGATTGTTCCCAAAGGTTTTGTTGCAGCAATGGAAGTTTAGTCTACAATGTTGAGAAAGATCCGCGAAGCTCAGAAGGATGAAAAAGAGATTGCGAGGTAAAAGAGAGGATGAGCAAAGGAAAGGCCGAAGGTTTTCGTAAGGATGAGCACGACACCTTATGGTTCGAGGATCGTGTATATGTGCCTAATAATGCAAAGATCAGGAAGTTAATACTTCAGGCTCATGACTCACCATACTCGATTAAGCCACGGAAACACGAAGATGTATTTGGATTTGAAGGAGTGTTTCTGGTGGACTGGTATGAAGAAGGATATTGCAGAGTATGTAGTCATAGGTGATGTATGCCAGAGAGAGTAAAAGCAGAGCATCAGAAGCCAGCAGGATTAATACAGCCTATGCCGATAGCCGAATGGAAGTGGGATAAGCTTGGCATGGATTTCATTACCGGATTTCCCAGAACCCGATCAGGATATGATTCTATCTGGGTAGTAGTTGATTTGTTGACCAAAGTGGCTAACTTTATCCCAGTGAAAACCACCTATACAAGTGCGAAGTTGGCCAAGATATATATGACCAGGATCGTATGTCTGCATGGAGTTCCGAGGACCATCGTATCATATAGAGGAACACAGTTTACCTCAAAGTTGGAATCAGCTGCACCAGACTTTGGGTACTAGGCTAGAGTTCAGTACAGCCTTTCATCCGTAGACAGATGGATAAATCGAGAGAGTCAATCAGATCCTGGAGGACATGTTGAGAGCGTGTGCGCTAGATTATGGATCTAGTAGTGATGATAATCTACCTTACGCGGAGTTCTCATTCAAACAACAGCTACCAAGTCAGTTTGAAGATGGGCACTTTTGAAGCTTTGTATGGGAGAAGGAGCCAGACACCGTTGATATGGGATGAAGTTGGAGACCGTCAGTTGTTTGGACCAAATGTGATCAAGGAGTTAGAAGAGAATGTTAAGTTGATTCGAGATAGACTGAAGGTAGCTCAGTCCAGGCAGAATAGTTATGCATACTCAAAAACGCAAGGAGGAATTCTGAAATTGGAGACGGAGCATGTCTTCACGTGTCCCCTCTGCGAGGATTTAAACGATTTGGAGTTAAGGGAAAGTTAGCCCCGAGATTTGTAGGACCATACGGAGTTTTGGAGCGTATGGGAGAAGTGGCTAACAAGTTGGAGTCACCCGAAGGACTGTCAAGAGTTCATGATGTGTTTCACGTTTCCCAGTTGAAGAAGTGCCATGCAGAGATGGCCAATATTTCCTTGTAAAGGACGCTTGACCCTGGAAAGGATAATGATGTTCCACGAAGTGGAGTATGGACTTCATAAGTATAAGTTTTTATCTCGGTAGGTGGGATATCCCACGAGGATGAAGAGATGAATTACTATCGGATATAAAGGAGGTATGATGTGGGAAATATGGATCAATGGAAATTCCATGATGAGTCTGAGTAATCACGTCTCAGTTTGGTACAAATAGAAGGAAGAAAGACATTACAATTGGATGGATTTTAAGTTGCTAGGAAGCTGGAAGTTGAATGTTGGAATAACGATCAGTTGCCCGCGATGATGATTTCAAGGTTTACAAGTGATGAGATGGGCCATAACCCATAGGCCCCAGGACCTGCCAAGAAGCAAGCACACTCTTGCTGAAGGAAAAACCCTAGAAGAAGTTACGATTTTATCAACCGACGATTCTATAGGAGTTTACGCAAAACATGAGAGTTGTTAAGGAAAGATAGATGTTTGTTTGGCTTGCAGAATCAATGGATCTATCCGAACTTAGTTCGTTGACAAGAGAAATTCTGCAATGCTTGTGAGGATGACCGAGTGTTAGAATGCGAGATTTGCTAAACCATGTACAAGGTAATGATTTGGGTGCGGGATGGATTGATCACCATGCCGACTTACTCTTATTATTCGCCTTGCTATATGGGATGGTAAATCTGAGTGACTTACCTATAGTAGAGAGACGACGATCAAAACCTTGTTTGAACCTTAGAATGGTATAAGTATTTTCCCTTGTACACGGCAGGTGTTGCCAATCGTAGGATATACGGTGAGGTTCAACCCAGAACCGTTTTCTGCAGGAGAAACCATAAATTGTTGACCACCATGAGATATCGATAGTTGTTTAGTATTGGCGCCAGACCCGTCAGCTATGAAGACCCAGTCTCGGAATAACCTTACCAAGATAAAAAGGACAAAATAATTGAGGAAAAGGTTATGCCACTACCGGAAGAGCCTAGAGAAGTAATTATCCAGAGAATCTGAGAAGATCGACACTGCCAACAATAAGGATGGAGTATATGAGTTTTGATGGAACAGTAACCATGCTTCTAAGGGTGGTAGCACCCGAGACCCCGGAGATGATCGATGGATTTTGAGAAGACCCCCAAACCCTAACCTATTTCGTTCTAGCCTCTCCGAATCTCGAGGACGAGATTCATTTTAAGGGTGGTAGTTTGTAACATCCCAAAATTCTAAATTTTGGAATGTTATAAACAAATAGATAGTTTTGATTGATTGTTTGATTGATTGACTGAAAGTGAGTGAGTTTGAAACTTTTTGAAAGTTAAATGAGAGGGAATAAAAGGACTTTCCCAAACTTTCATTTTTGCTTTTATGATATTCGAATTCAAATTCTTTTCATCACAAAACCACGGAGAGAAGATGACATGACTTCTTCCATTTATTTAAATGACAAGGGGTGTTGAAAATATTTGAATTTCATTTGGAAAATATTTCCAATTCTGAAA